>OV121097.1:35432416-37832416 GCA_921293015.1 Phorcus lineatus
TTATATATATATATATATATATATATATATATTACCTCTGACTAGTAGCCCATACATGTCTCTTCAACTGTACATGTTAGCTTCACATTCACAGCAAAGTATTTTCACACTCACACTAGATATATTATAGTTTCTTGATCCTACTTCTGTATATTATAGAAATATGGAAATATAGCTCTCCTTTGAAACATTACAACAATAGCATTCAACTTTTTAATAATTAATTTTGTTTTGCGGATTGGAACTCTTCTCTCCGACTTTATATATATCATATTTAGTAACGTGTAAGAAAATTTAATTTTATTTATTATCAGTGAACCATTACTGTACAGTTTGTGAAGAGACGTCTGCTTAGAGCATATGCCAGATTAACCAACGGCGCCTTACTGAACAGGTGAGCAGCTTAAAAGTTACAAAGTCTGTAATTCAAAATGTCTTTTGTCCTTATGATGAACCTCTGTATCGCTAACCATGTTAGCTCTGTGACCTTTTGATGTGAATCATAGTTTCTTGGTTGCTTCTTGTGTCCAAAACGAACTTGAAAAAGAAGTAAAGAGAGAGATGTTTTTTATTTGATGAATAAGTGGACCCAAAATCCATAGGCCCTTAACTCCTTTTAAACCTATCTCTTAAGAACGAATTCGAAAAGCATAACAAAGATGAAATGCTATGTTTATACTACTTTGCCAATGGCGTTCCTCAATTTCAATATATTTCAACTGAAGACCTTGATAAGGGTCACAGGAGAGGCACCCTGAATACGTCTTTTCAGCGACTTCTCCAGAACGAAAAAGGCTAAAACTTTGAAATGTTTGGTACAAAATCCGTTTGTATATACAGAGATCATGCTCTTTCTCTGAAAAACATCCTTAGAAAGCTGACCCTGCTACATCAGCGTTTTTTTAATGCTTCAGTGGTTGTTTGATCCAAGCTTCTTCCAAAAGGACATTTCTGAAAAACTTCCATCCAGTCATTTTGCCTTATAGATAGATTACAGTGGGAGCTCTGCAGGTTTAGATTTGCTGATGTAGCAGGATGTAGACTTATAGAAAGCTGAAATTTTATTTTAACCCGTGTTTAGGAATAACTTGATTAGCTTCAATGCCAATGACCCTATTTTGTGTATATGAAGATCTGCATAAAACTCATAAAAAACAATTTTGATCATTTTCTTATTTGAAATTGATAGTTAAGCAAAAAAAACAGGATTCTAGATGTTTGAAGGTAACTAATGACTTTAGATCTATTAAGATCAAGGACCAAAGCGACTGTATTTATTGTTTTATTTCACTAAAAACCCTTGAAATTGTTTGCTTTCTGAAAAGTTTACCATTGTGACTAAAAATAAATAGGAAAAACATAAGTGACGAACCAGTTCGTCATCTTGATGATATTCGGGAAGTGTGCCTCGATGTCTGGAAAGAAATTGACTATCAAGCAAAGTTTTAAAGGTCATAATTGAAGTTCAGAAGACCGTAATAGTGCTGAGTTAGTCCTAGTTAATTGAATGTCTACTTTAGTTCACAGGAGGAATGTTTCATGCAAGTCATCGATGGGGTTAAGGGTGCAGTTCAGATATTTGCACACTGTACACAGAGTGGGTTAAGTTTAACAATCAAGCTATACCATGTAGAGAACTTATCTATTTTCTAGGCATCATAATCTTATCGATCTTATTGAACACCTGGTCACTTTGAAACCAAGGTATGAAATTCGTTCGTTTCTAAATGATATCTAAAACATGAGTCTGACTCAGTAAAAATACCTTTTTAGACCTGACAGGATTGAGTCACAGTTCCTTACATTGATCAATATCTAAGATAACGTAATTTTCGAAGTGGTTAATCTCTACCACCTTTTTTGTCTTTCTTCTCATGGTTCCGACACAGGAACAGGAACAGAATGACGAAAAAGGAACAGGAACAACATCAGTCCGACTGACAATACCCCATAGGCTGACTCAAGTCAGTAATTTGTTTTATTACCTACAAAGGAAATCATATATAGGTTAATATTATTAATGTTATCATCAAAACGATGATCTAGGGCAAAATGTTTTGTTACGAGCTATCGTAGTATGACAACCTCGATTTCTAAAGTAATTTTGTATAAGTATAATTTTACTACCCTTTACAACATTGCTTATGAGTTGGCATGTTAATGATGACGATAGTGTTAGGTTTTCCATCCTCCTGTTATGTAAATAAGGGAGTTCATAAGTATATATTTCAATCAAAATGCATAAACCTTTCATAATCATTTTGACAGGAATCGCTTAAAAAAGCGTTTTAAGACATAGGCCTATAAAACTTACTTTTTACGAAGAAGTTGATTAGGGTTAATGTATGTCTTTCTAACGTTATTTCTGAGCAATAACCGTCGTTGTGTATATTAGGCAAAGTATGATTTAAGTATGCTTTGCTACTTCTTATAAAGTCAAGATTGCTTCCGGTGAAGTGTCACAATCCAAAGATTTTATACGATGTAGAGAGATTTCAGTTGCTACACAATAAATAAGGAATGGAGAATATGTTCCATTGTTTTATCATATTATGAAAATAAGTATTGTGTAGAAACTACTTCTTCTAATAAGGAAAAATATAACAATAGAAATACTCTTTGTGATTTGATTGAATTTACAGTTTTATCTTACAATACTGTTTTACAGTTCGGGAGTCACGTGTCTGCAGGGGTCAAGGGCCACTTGAAGAGCCCAGATGCTCTCCCATACTGCATGAACACGGAGGAGAACGATGCCAGCAGGAATAAACTCATCGCTAGAAAGTAAGGTCTCATGTATGGGGTGTTTTTTGCAAAGCATTCAACTATACAATTAAGACAAAATACACTTTTTCATTTTCTGAAACTTTCATTTAAAGGTATCAAAATTTGAATAACTACTTATCCTCGAAAACATTATCGCTTCAAGCTTCATGACATATATGCCATGTTCACCATAAAGGTAGGTTTCAGTTTAAATGTCATTAGCAATTTTCGAGTACCATTATCTAAACTTACGTTTTTAACTCCCACCAAAGGAAAAGTACAATTAATTTACTTGTTTTCCTCGTAAAGAGGCAACCAACGATTTATAAAGTTGAGTTGCTTCAAATGAGCTGACTATCAGAAGCAATGGTGGGGGGATACTTCTGCTCACAGGATCTGCTCAGTCCTTGACCCCTCCGTGACCTACAGAACGATCTTCACCTGTAGCTACTGTCTGACCCCTTATTGCAACAGGAATCTGTATCCGGATCCGTCCACTCTCTTCATTGGGACTGACAAATAGAAACATTTCAATAAATCAGTTGATTTCTGTTTTGTTGTTGTTTTTATTTTGTGTTAGTTTTCTAAGTGATACTGTGGTTGATATTCCCAACGTTGATAATGATTCAACTTTGTTATGCATCGAATACTTCTAGTTTCTTTTGACTTAAACAGAATCAGTATAAGATGGATCCCCTCAGAGGTTTTATATGTATTATTGGTACACAATCAAGATCGTTATAAAGTGCTCTTCTAAAAACATCTAATGCGAAAGAACACACTCGTTGCTCACCTCGTGAAGGTTAGTTTTGATATTGAAGACTTTTTTGAAATTTTGAAAAATACCCTCAATTGAAGTTGGACAGTATAATTTTTTACGGGTGAGTATTGTATGGGTGAGTCCTAGGATGTCATCTCCAAACGATTCTTGTCTACCATGAACCACTGTTGTGAAAATTAGACCGACCATATTTTGACAAAATTTATATTGCACCCTTTCAAACCAAACACCTCTTTATTACACTTAAGAAACTGATACCTCACTATATATGTACGGGTTGGAATCCTAAATAAGTACTATGGCAGGAAATGTGATACCATGTGTAACAAGGTTTCCCTTTTTTATCCCGAAGGAAGCAGCAGCACAGTTCTGAAAAGATTTATTTCTTCAAATTTTTCAAAATAAACATTATTTTATACCAACAGAATTGTCTTCTTTTCTCAGTCAATTAGCTCATCCATAATCAAAAAAAAAAAAAAAAACCTATTGGCGGCCATTTTTGTACTAAAACCCTTTTTTTTCCTTTGAAATTTGGAAATGGATTCAGGTAGCTTAACCGATCATTGGAGATCACTTTTGAAAGCTTATTTTGATTAAAAATACCAAATCGTCTAATTGGAAACAACTCCTCTTCTTGAGATCACTTTATAACAACAAAAAGTGTAAGTTCCCATGTAATTGCATGACCTTTTAGCTTATCAGGTTTGAAAAGCCATAAATCTTATGACATTGCAAGGCGTTAACTTAAGTGTGAATGATGCAAGTTTTAAAGGTTTCAAAATCGAAAAGATGCATTTGTTTTGTAGTTGTATCAAAGTAGCTGGTTTCTTATATGTACACCTTGGATAGAGTTTTCAAACCTGTGTATAAATGACTGTCGTGATATCATTAGATGTTTTTCAGTTCCAGAAGCATTAGTTTTACAAAGTAAAGGATGTATCATAACATTTACAAGAGCTTAAACATCGTTTTTAAATATAAAAATTAGAATTGACTAATAAAATGTCCATACTGGGAATGAAGGGAAAGAACAATTATCCTGTAAATGCAATCATTTTACTAGTCAAAAAGTATATTCAGAGATGTAGCATTAATGGTTACAAACCAAAGTTGGAACATCTTGAAAATGAAATTATACGTTATGATGACTTATCTAGATTTATTTTTCTTACAACCGAAACTGAAGCTTTTGATATTGGGTAACTTTACACTTATTACTTGTAAAATAATGTTATTAAGATTCATTTAGAATGTTTTAGTCAACTGTGGACTTCTTTTATGTGACGATTGCTTGATTAAACATTTTCTTTACTTGCCTGTAACACAACATATGGTAAAAAACGGGATCAAATATAAGCTTTGTTACTACACACATGATATAGATTGAACAATTAACTTTCGTGTCCCCAAACGTCTCTGGTGCGACTAATGCCATATAAAAGAACCACTTTGATTTGGTTATTTAAAATTGAAGTTGATTTATGTAGTTAAATATATTTAACAATTCCCTTTCATCCCGGAATGATAAGTCTTAAATGCATTTCATGTCAAAAACGCTCCTTTGTAAATCATTTTTCATTTGTTGAAAACGTTCATCTCTTCCAAATAATTACAATATTACTTTTTATACGATTAAGTGTCAATCCCAATTCGTCTGCAAAAATTAAAAAGATGAAGACCCAGAGACTACAGTCACACTATCAACAAAAATAGATATAATAATTCGAGCAAGGCTGGAAATGACTGGACCTCATTAGGAAAGACAGTTCATTTATCATAATGAAAATAACAGAGGACTCATATGAAGCCTTCTGGCCTTGTATCTTGTTCTTGCCATTTCAATTTATATATTGTTGTTTAATTGTTGTAGGAAAAGACATTGCATTAATAACTTCGTGTTTTATTAGAGTAAATGATTATTTATAATAATCTAAGGTTATAAGTTTTTTTTAAAAAGGAAGTAAAGGTTTTACAGAAAAATGTATGTATTGTATATTTCTCGTTATATTTAAGAAGCATTATGTATGAAGGACAAGATCAATGTACAAGTCCGTCGAGTGAAGAGTGTCCACTCTGTCAAACATGGTTAATTACCACCTATGGCGAAGCTAGAGTGTTAGATGTTTTATTATTTTGAAGTCATCAGCGTTCTTTCAAAACATTTTTTGGCAAAGCAGTGCTTGTATAATATGATGTTAAATAAAATATGCATAAACTCAACGAATGAATTAAAAAATTCTTGTACTTTTCCAGTCATTTCCTTCCGTCGACAAAAAATTGCAATTTTCATATGATTTCTCATTGGACTATCGCGGTTCATCGCAGCAGCCTTAGCAACAAGGAGAGAAAGGTACGGGGAAAGTGGCAAAGCCTATCTCCGCAAGCCTTTTGTCCTGGTGTAAGAATAGGCTATGTCTAGGAAGATGTGTAAGGTGAGTCTCATTGGCAAAATAAATGTCACCACCTAATTTGTAACATAGACTAGAGATAAGTACAACTAACACATAGTTACACCGTGTCCTCAGAAGCAAACTACCGTAATCAAAATATTATGCAACATCATTGAACGGTGGATTTTATCAGTAATTAACAAATAAATCAAGGTTAGCAAAATCATGTGAGTTGTTTTTGATACAGATAGTGTAAGAGATTTACAGTGTTCATTCGCTAAATGTTTGATCGGGTTTAAACCTCACACATGAAGTAGGTATAGTGGTTTACCAAATTAAACTTGACACAAATATTCTGGTCAACTGACTTTATTCATTTATATATATCAGCTCTTTAAAGATCTTCTTACTCTTAGTTTAAGGTCCTTGGAAGATTCCACTCTGAAAAAAGTAAGATAAGATTAATGGGACAAATCTACGTACAATTGTAAAGGCACTATTGCACACTTTTCTTTTTCAAATGAGCTATTTTAAAGTATATAAGGACAAAAGCATTCACTTCAGCTTTCTATCGGTTTAATGAAATACTTCTGATTCTTTATAATTGATCTGCAATAAGCAATGAAAATGTTAAGACCGCCGCTGTCGGCTTGGACATATAAAAAATAAGGGAAACCTTTGCATTAAAGGGATAAATTAACAGTTGAAAACGGCGAAACTAATCAGGTTTGCAGCTATAAAAATAACCTAAACTCTGAAATGAGAAGGAAGAAGTTAAGTTTATTAAAGCAATGTTGTGAATTAACCGATAAAAACATATTGCATTAGCATTGATAGTAGATTAACGAAAGTGGCTTCTGTTTCCGCTTTTCTGGGTGTAAGCAAAATTTCAATATTTCCGATATCGTAGTTCATGCGGATTTAACGTTCCATTAAACACTTCCGGCCTTTTAAAATCAAGTTAATTACCTGAAAACGTACATAAGGTTGATTCCTGAGGGCGTATCGTTAGTTATATCGAGAGATATGCAGTATGTGTTTATCAGTTGTTTTTACGAAATATTGGTGTGTAGTTACACCGTGTCCTCAGAAGCAAACTATCGAAATTAAAATATTGTGCAACATCATTTTGTCTGAAAACCATGCTTCAAGAATTTATGGTATTTGAATCTCACTTGATCGGTAGATTTCATCAGCAATTAACAAATAAAACAAGATTAGCAAAATCATGTGAGTTGTTTTCTACGGGTAGTGTTGGAGATATCAGTTTTTTTTGATAAATGTTTGATGGGTTTTAAACCTTACACATGAAGTAGGTATAGTGGTTCAATGAAATACTTCTCATTCTTTACAATTGACCTGCAATCAACAATGAAAATGTCAAACCAGCCACTATCGCCTTGGTCGTATACAAAACCTATGCTAAACTTTGCACAAAAGGGATACATTATGAACAGAAAACGGCTAAACTAGTAACGTGTACAGGCATTGAAATAACCTCTCTTCTCTGGAACGAGAAGGATGAAATATAGTTTATTACAGCAATGTTGTGAAATAACCGATTTAATAACATAGCATTAGCATTATTAGTAGGTTGAGAAAGTAGCTTATTTTTCTGCTTTTCTGGTTGTAAGCAACATTTTAATATTTCCGATATTGTAGTTCATGCAAAGTTAATGCATTGAATATTTCCGGCCTTTTGAAAAATCATGTTTTTTACCTGAAAACGTACATATTTGGTTAATAACTTGTGAGGTGGATTTTCTGAGTGCGCGTTGTAAGTAATATTGAGAGACATGCAGTATCTGTACACTTGTTGTTTACTTAATATTGGTGTTCACTAGTTGGTTTAATTAAAAAGGATATAATATGAGTTACAATGGGAACCTTTTCCAATGAGGAACTAGATCGTGGAATAAGGGATGTAAAATGCGTGGACTTGAAAATCATTTTTGGACAGTCAGTATGAGGTATCAAACCGTATTTGAAAAGATGAATAAATCACTTACGTAATACTTCCTGTACTCTTCACGAGTAATGACGTCGGGAGTGTTATCACAAACTGCAATGGAGGAAGTTTAACTTTCAAAATAAAAAATCAATGTGCGTTTTTTGGGTAAAAAAACTCCGTGTGATGATGACGATAATGCCGAAGGTGAAGATGATAATGATTCTGATAATATGATAATAATAAAACAACAAAACCAACAACAACATCTACAACCACATCAATAATAATAATAATATTAATAATAATAATAATAATAATAATAATAATAATAATAATAATGATAACAGATTATGATAACAACTAAATTAACGCAAGGCTACTAACATTACAAGTTCCATAATAGAGAAGTTTTACGAGATAAGTGTGAGGCAACTAGATTGAATATTTGTCATTCTATGGATATACAGGTTGATGTGACATAACAAAATACTTTACCGTTATGGTTGTCAAATATCATCTCAAGGTCACTGCTACGGATACCATCCTGCGCATTAATGTTCCAGAGATCAAACTGCTGTTCCCTTAGCACGTCGTCGTCGAAAAACCGAAGATTTGCTTGAAATTCAGCTAACGTTATGAGGCCATCACCTAGGAGTTAAAAATATAAATATAAATCTAACGCACAGTTCCTTTCATTGTTTTATGACTGATATGTTAATAAAAATGAGTTTGTTTAGGTAGCTTAAATAAGAGTCATACTTTGATATGTCGCTAGTTTACTTCAAATCATCTCGCCAAAAAATAATACTTACTTGTTTTAATGATAATCGAAAAACGGTCACATATGATATTAAGCAATCGAAATTGTACTCCCTATTTACACATAATCAATATGAACCTCTAAAAACTGCTAAACCTTATTTGTTTTTTGGGCTGTAGGCTCCTACAGATACATGTGAATCATTCGCGAGCGCCGTTTTCCTGTTTCCAATCACAAATAACTATTGTAACATATTTATTGTCACTTCTATTAACTGAAAATCAATAGCACTTCTAGATGATATAACATCATTGAAAAGTTTGACATGTTTGACTCAAACAAACTACTCGCTCACTTTACCTTTTTCTTCTGCCATATCAATCTCTGTAATTTCTGTAGAATAGATTCGATGATTAAATGTATTGCTTCCACCAAGTACCTTTAAAACTTTCGACATCAAATTTTTTGACTCGAGGTCGGACAATGACTGCCTGGAAAATTAATGTCATTCTATATCTAAAACATTATGTAGTAATTAAGGTGGAGGTTGCTTCTACTACAAATATACCACTCGACAAAAGTTTGGACTCAGCGCCCAGCATGATTTGTTTTTATGCAATACAATACTAACTGGTGGCTGTAATCTCACTGATTCATTTTACCTTTTGAATGAGGCAAACCGAATGCATGAAAACCTAAAACATAAGGGGCGGGATAGCGTTGTGGTTAGCGCGTTCGACTCCGGATGAAGATGTCCTGGGTCAACTCCCCCCGGGTAGAGAAACGTTTTATGTACAGTGAGGTTTGGCTTCGACCGCATTTAAACAAATCTTAGTCCGTAAACCTTAGTACGACACTAGTATTCAAGCCGTCCTGGGCAGTTGCAAGAAAAGTTTCAAAATATTTTCCAATATAAAAAAAATGTAGAGTTCTCGAAACTTGAGTATAATGATAGGTCCAGGGCAAGAATGGTTAAATTTTACAACCTTGGACCGATGAAGACTTTGAGATCTCTATCGATAGTGAGTTTAAATTTGTTTGTCGAGTAGTATACTTTTACTACTGTGTAATAATGTCACAATTGTTAAGAACGCACTGTCTGCATCACCAATTGGGAAAGCCAACTGGAAATCTTCCAATGTTAGAGAGCTATCATTGTTGAGGTCTTGTGCTTCAAACGCTCTATCCAGGGCTGCAAGCTCTGCATCCGCTCTAGAAAAAAAACAATGTATCTGTGTAATCAACCGTTATATGAGCTACAAGCATATTTATCATCTCAAGGAACAAACAGCACTGGTAAGAATTTGAATTTTTAATTTCTTTCCGGCGTTGAATAACGAACTGGGTAGTTTTTCGTCTTTAAAAATGAACCTATACCATTGAAAAATACCTTTGCTGAAATGAACCTAGTAATTTCAACGGCATGTCTTTGTTATTCTTGATTTTATAAATAAGCAAAGTAAGTCAGTGGGTAGTTAACTACTAGTGGCTATTGGCATTCCACCGCATCATAGGTCGCACAGTGCCATTAGCGACTTAATCGGCGAGCCACTTACTGACGCCGAACGCAAGAAACAGATGTACGCTAAATACTCAGCTAAGAAAGGATAGGCCAATTCGGCACCTTATGACTACTTTTGCCAACTGATTTATATATCGAAAGCAACATGGTTCATTATATAGCATGTTTGATGTGCACAAGTGTGAGAGCATTGCAAGTATTTTAACAGATCTCAGGTCTATAGCGCCAAAGTGTTTTGCTTTCACAATTCTCTTTCAATAAAATTCAGCCCTGTCTCTCGATCACGGTCTTGAACCCGCTGAGGAAGCAAACCTTACAGTGTTGTGTCATTGAAGCAAATGCTGCCTTCAGTGGATCCTGGTTCGCCTTTTTCGCCTTTTGGTCCCATTGGTCCTTGTGGTCCTTCTGGTCCAATTGGTCCTTGAGATCCATTTATTCCTGGTAGTCCCATTTCTCCCTTTGGTCCTAATGGTCCAGTTGGTCCTATTGTTCCATTTGGTCCTTGTGGTCCAATGTCACCTTTAGGGCCTGCTGTTCCGTTTTGTCCTGCTGGGCCTGCAGGTCCTATTTCTCCTTGTGGTCCCATTGGTCCAATTTCTCCCTGCGGTCCCATTTCTCCCTTTGGGCCTGGTGGACCTGGTGGGCCTGGTGGGCCTGGTTCGCCTTTTAGGAATGGACGGCCTGGTCGTCCTGGTGGGGCTGGACGGCCCCTTTTGCCAAAATGACCACTGACCTCAACTAGAACGAGGCACAACACAGGTGCAAGAAGAAACACAGTCTTCATTTTTTAATCTGAAACAACGCACAAGGATTATTATTTAGGATTTCAGTTTGCATACAAGATGAATTTTAATAAATGCGCCCAGAACCAGTTCTACGTGGTAAAAAAGCTTTAGTACAAGTTTTATCAGTCTTATGCAAAGTTGGAACAATGTCCCACAAGATATTTAACTCCACAGATTCAACCGGTTCCGATTTATTGCTCTGCATATGGGGTTTTCAACGCTTCGAGTATATAGAAAGATTTCAACTTTTATCATATAAGAAGTGCTACAAGGTGAGCCGGAACACACCTAAATGCATGTTATATGGTTGATGCGGTAGATGTCCTCTGCACATTAGTTCTCAAATGAGATGTTTAAGAGTTTGGTTTAAAGTTTACATAACCACAAACAAATTTCACTATTTTCTTTGAAATATATGAATGTCTGATTACAATATTGTATAGTGCGTCACAGGTTGCTATTCAAATATGTTCAGTTTGGTAATGAAAGCCGTTTTTGAATGCCACCTTTGATGGGCCGCTTAGATCTATCTGGCCACAAACATGTGAATGCATGACTGGTCACACGCCCTTTTTGTGACGTCAAAAGCAGAATGATTGCCTCGTGATCTATACATCTATCGTAAAAATATCACAGAAACCCCAACAATAATTAACGATTTTCAAAGAATGTTTTCCTCTCAGAAAGATAAATAATTTTATGATGTAACACTATTAAGCGTTTGGTGTAATAACGATATCGACATTAATGGTAATTAAAAAAAATATTTAAAACTGTATTTGAATTGAAATAATGATGTGCCACTCTGTACAGTCGGTTTTTAATGTTACACCCGCGCGAATTTTATGGCACCTAGCCTAGGTGGGTGTTTCACAGCCGATAATTACGCTGTCTTAATGAAAGGCTTATTAAAGGTGGTTACTTGGCAAAATGAAAAAAATCAAGCCCAGTTCTTATTTTGTTGAACAATCTTTGAACGAAAGTCAAGAAGTGATAAAAAATCGAGGTTAGCGGTTGCTTAAGATGCACGAACAACGCTTGCCTGAATTAGCCTATAAAATGCTTATAAATCTGGATAATGTTGGAGGACACAGGATAACAACTTGGCTAATCAACATTAGAAATTTATTATTTTCTAGTGGTTTTGGGTTCATATGTTTCTCGAGACAATTGGGGATGTAACTAGATGTATTAATGAGTTTCGTCGTAGATCAACAGATATGTTACGTTAAGATTGGAATTCGACTTCAGATTAGATATGAATATAACAGGTCCTTTAAAAAGTTACTCCAACCAAAAAAAATATCGATAAATTATTATAGCATATCATTTAAAAAGAATGTTTGTAAAATATCGTTTGGGTTTGTTAAGTTAAATGATAAATGAGGGAAGAGAAACTTCTTTCGAAAAACAAATTCGATACGTAACAGAGGTTTTGAGAATGAAATTCATTTTACACTATTATGCTCTTGTAATGTGGATTTACGACCGAAATATATACCACATCACTTTCTACAAAATCAACCAAGACATGAATATGTATCTTTTTTCCAAACTAATAATGAAGACATTATTGTACAATTGTCTTTATATATAAAGCATGCACGAGATAAAAGAGACCTGCTCATCAATCAAATTATTACCACTTAAATATCGTTATCAACACCAGGACGAATGTTGCTACTTAATATTGCATACTATAATTTTCTTATGCTGTAACTCTTATGTATATGGGTCGGGGGCCTTTCGTACAATAAATATCTTTGCCAAGGATGATAGCCATATTTTAACTAAAAGGTGGAAATCTGTGTTACAAATTTAACAAATTTATCACCATACATGCATCAGTGAATTGTATCAAAGATTCATGAAGGCCTGTATGAGAAGAGATGAATGAGTAACAGTCAAAGCTTACCTGATACTGACAACTGTAGATCGAGGAACTGTTTATTCTGAATGGAAGACAGTGCTATTATGAACAAAACAAAGAATCGTGCTCTATTTATTACATTTGTGATTATTTCAATTAATTTTGACAATCTAAATTCGATAATAATAAGGTAACATATTTCACGTGAGAATGATATTAATGCTTTTTCAATATTACATTAATATTTCAATCTTCTTTGTGATGAACATGTGTTTGTAGATCAATATCACCAACCGTGTTACACAAGGAATGTTTTTATGGACATCCAAGAAAACTGCGTTTCTGAATTCATATTTCAAATGTTTTGTTTGTGAAACACAACACATGTTAGAAAAAATGCATCACACGTATAAACCACATGACCAACCCAAAGAACTTTAGATACATTACAACTCACGTCAAGTCGCCCTGACAGACATAAAACACATTACACTATACGTTTTCTTGGCTTGCTTTAAAGATATATTATAAATTTAAGTTAAGGTTTAACATGCTCTTCTTGAGGAAAAACAGGACGCCGCAAAGGAAATAATAAGTGCCCTGAACTTTAGAAATTACAGAAGATTTCATTTGATTATAAAACGTTTATAAAGTTTCTCATTCAACCTTTCGGAAAGGACACTAGAGCATAGGTTTGGTAAAAACGTTAAAAAAAGTTAGGTGAAGTAAGGCTCACACCAAAACTAAGGCATATATATGTAATATCAGAGATACAATTCTAAAATTTAGTTCTTACCTAATGACTTTAAAACTGATTTTTCTTGCTTAAAAATTCTTTGCGAAAAGAAATACTCACAAACAAAAATTTTTTTATTCCCATATTTGGATTCTTGAATTCCAATTCTTCAATGTACAATATATGTGCATCAATATTGTTACTGTCCTTGTTATCGTCAGGATATTCTTCTTCTTGTATTTCATGTAACTGTTGGAAATTTATGAGAGAAAAAAACCCCTAAACACACATTTTGGCATCTTGCTTCATCAGCGGAAGTGATTCATCCATATACCCTCATCTCCTTTAGGCCAAAAGCCTCGTATCGCTAGCTATCTAACCAGCCAATGAGACACTCGCCTCCAGCAACAGCGACACAACCTTGATTGAACATTCTGTTAACTTCAAAAGAGTAGCGTCAAACACCTTGGATAACGACATTTCATTGGCTGAAACAGTAACAGGTGAGCACAGTCACGAACATCAAGACGCCGTACGAGGGATTTGGTTCCAAGGAGATCAGGGTATATTGAAGGAGCTGGATCATCAGATTCAATTTCGCTGATGTAGCAGGATGACATTTTTGATGATGATATTGTGGTTTGTGTAAGGTTATCATGATGAAATTTCAACTCTGGTGAAATATTTGCTTTGAAAAGTTGAGAACTTGTGAGATCTTGAATTCAAGGGAATTTACCATACGGTTTGTGCCGCTGTTGCTGGATGTGAGTCGTCTCATTGGCTGGTTAGATAGCTAGCGATGCGAGGCTTTTTGCTTGAAGCAGATGAGGGTATTAGGAAGTAGTTGAGCGGATTCTAATACGCTGATTTACATGATGTATTGTCACAGGTGTATAGCGTTTGATAAAGATCTGGTTGTGTAGCCTGTAAAAGCTCATGGATTGTGAAGTTACCGTGACATTATAGTACAAGAAAATCATTAGAATAACAAAGCATATTGCAACAGTTGTTTAACAAACAAAGAGAGAAATTAATAAATTGTTAAATGGCATCCAACTTTTTCAAATGTTACTTCAACTTCCTGTAAGCATGATTGCTCTTGTCGTATACGCTAAAGTTAGTGAATTAAAAATATGTTATGCAAACCATTCATAGGGCTTTACAGTTGATGCTTTTGAAAACTTGAAACTTGAAAACTAACAAATCTGTTGATCAAAGTATTACAAATTTTACAACATTGCCAATTGAAATAGCTTGTACAGAATTTTTATCATCTAGAATACAATACGAACTCATATTCTGCCGCAAATAGTGTAGTTTTTAAACCGATTTAAACTTGATGCAATGAGATCCAATGTTAAAACGGAAAGCAAAACATAATTTTAAAATATCTGTGTTGATCAAGATTTTCACGTACTTCAAATGGATGTAAGCTAACCTGCCATTAGGACCACGATTCTTAAAAGTTTCCTTTTCATCAGCTGTTCATTATCAGTATAAAGACTCATTTTGTCAAAAAAAATCATATTATTTTATGTAAGTATTCTTTTCTTAAACAAATTTAGCTATAGATTTGATAGAATAAGCTCTTGACAACTTGCCGATTTACTGTCTACAAACTAATGGAACGTTTCAGGCAAACAGGTACGACTGCTGACAGACCTCGCAGCGGAAGACCCCGAGTGACCACGCCCATCGAAGACAGGCGTTTCCGCATTATTCATCTTCGGAACCGCTTCGTCACAGCGCCATCTACGGCAGCAACGGCACTGGGACACCGCATCAGCAGACAGACAGTGTACAGACGTCTACGGGCCCACGGTAGCCGAGCCTTTAGACCCTACCGTTGAATTGTGTTGAGGCCGCATCATCGACGTTACAGAATGATGTGGTCACAACGTGTTCGACGCTGGCAGGTACCAGGTAACGGGTCATGTTTTCGGATGAAAGCAGGTTTTCCTTGATGCATCTTGATGGCAGAGCACGTGTGTACAGGCGTGAAGGAGAGAGATTAAGACCAAATTGCATCCAAGAATATCAGCAGTTTAGCGGTGGCAGTCTGATGGCATGGGAAGGCATTTGTGGTGACACGAAAACGAGGCTGGTGGTTATTCAAGGAAATCTGATTGCACAGAAGTCAGTGTTAAGACCTGTTGCGGTACCATCCTAAAGCAGTAGCAACGTGGTACAATTTTCCAGCATGATAATGCAAGACCACACACAGCAGCAGTCATACAAAATTTCCTGATCAACAACAACATTCAGACTCTACCATGGCCAGCCTGTTCACCGGATATGAATCCCATCGAACTTTTATGGGACCAGCTGGGGAGACAAATCAGACAACGCCATGTAGCACCAGTTAACCTTCAGGAACTGCAACAGTGTCTTCTTCAAGAATGGCAAAACATCCCACGTCATTGTGGGTCGTCGTCGATGCGTCGTCGTGCCCAGGCATGCATTGACGCCCGAGTAGGACATACCAGATATTAAATCTAAGCGGAGGAACCACCATCATGTCTGTGAAAGATAAATTGCGATTGTTCTGTTGTACCAACTTTTGAAAACACTTCGATTTTTGACCCCATGTGACTTTGCCGTATTATGGTATCATATGTGTTTTGCTGTATTGTAATGAAATAAACTATCTTTCAGGGTAAATGATTTTTCGTGCGAAATAAACTGTTCTTTTTATCCTGTATGTCTTAGTTTTTCTTCAGGGTGATTTTCTAGACGTTGTCAGCTTTCTTTTGGACAGCAGTGTAGTCACTGTAAAGCCCAAAGAGTTTAAATGCCACATATTAGACTTAAAAACTCCTCTTCATCCCTAAACAAGAACAGTACACAGATGCATGGTGTGCACATGCTAACGACCTTTACTCTCGTGCTTTTCACGTTTGTTCAATGTTTGAAAACCATGTTTGAGCATCCATAGTTTTACACACTTGTAACCTGAGTATCGGAAAGAGCTCAAGAAAGGTAGTGAAAAGTCACCAAATGAACTCTATGATGACCTATTTGTCACTTAGACCAACCAAAAATCATATCAATCACTCCTGTTATTGTTTCTGTTAAAGGTTGAAAACTCAATGGTATCATATGTGATATGATATGATATATATGATGTCACATTAGTGCACTGATATGTTCCACTGTACAAATAAGATATGATATGATATTAATTGAAAATGTCTTGATATTCAACTTTAAGCGCTATATATATATATATATATAATCTAGAATTATATATATATATATATATATATATATATATATATATATATAATTGATATCATTCTGAAGCCTCTGTGTAGAAATGTTAAAAGTTATCTAAGAGATGGTTTGGATTTCTTATGTAAACTACCGAAACATGTTGCGCCAGGTACAAGTTTAGTTAGTTTTGATATTGTTAACATGTATAATAACATTTATAAACAATTGGGTCTAGAAGCTATACAATATTGGTTTAACAAATGCAGATGTGACTTAGCCGACAGGTTTTCAGACAGATTTATTCTAGATGCTCTTGATCTTGTAATATCCAATAGTGTATTTTATTTAAAAAGTGCATTCTATACACAAACTAAAAGCGTTGCTATGGGAACTAAAGTTGCTCCCACATATACAACCCTGGTTTTGGGATACCTTGAAACTTTCCTTTATGAGAATGTTGGACAATCACTCGGACAGAATATGCAGGAGCATGTTGAACAGCATTGGAAAAGATTCTTGGATGACTGTTTCATGCCATTTATGGGAACAAAAGAAGAACTGTGTAAGTTGCATTGTATCCTGAACTCTTTAAGTCCATCTTTGAAATTCACTATGGAAACAAGTGACTCTAATTTGAATTTTCTGGACGTGACCGTAGTTGCAAAAGAGGACGGTCGGTTAGAGACGGGTTTGTACTATAAACCTACAGATACACATCAATATCTGGACTAAAAATCTTCGTAAGTTATTAACTTCATCCAAGTTTGATTCAAGTGAGTTAGAGCCAACTGTATCTAAATGCGCTGATTCATGCTGTCTTACATGTAAAAATATCATAATAGGCTCTTCTGTACATATGAATGAAAGTAAAGTGTTTTCTGTAAGACAAAATCTAAATTGTAACAGTAAAAATGTTGTTTATGTCATCACATGCTCTGGGTGCAATGAAAAATACATTGGAAAAACTGAAATGAAGTTAAAATTACGCATGAATTTACACAGATCTCAGATTAATCATCCAAAAAACCGTACAATTCCATTGAGTAAACATTTAGCTGAGTGTGGAAACGGGCATTTTTCAGTTTTCCCAATGTATAAATTAAATTTTGATAACAGTAAACTTTTAGAAACAAAAGAAAGCAGATTTATCAAAATGTTTTCACCAAGGTTAAATTCTAGAACTTAAATGTTTTGCTGTACATGTATCCTATTGTAACCTATATTGTGACGTATTAATGTAATGACGTCATGTTGTACACGATGACGTTGCTCGGCAACGCATTATCCGTTGTATGTATGGCCTGAAGAGGCTCGTTGAGCTGAAAGCGCTAGCCATTAAAATGGATTGTTTTTACTTCTGACTTCGTATTTTTCAATATATATATGTATATATATATATATATATATATATATGTATGTATGTATATATATATATATATATAAAATGAGTACATAAAGGTTTCAATGATAGTCGAATAACAGGCTTATATATTAAAGAAAGCCAACGTTGACTCTTGATCCCTTTCTGGGACCTTTCTGGGACCCATACAAGATTGAGAAAGGCATTCAAGATATTGGGCATGTTTCCCAACTTATTCTTATGTATTTCGTTGACATAAATTTAACAATTTTTATACATAGAAATACTATGAAATTTATAATGATCAGATCGATTTTGGTAAAAAAAAAATCAAATGAACAAATACACATTCATCACTCACTTATCAACAGAGCAGATCAAACACTTATCCAAAGTGCACATCAGAGACTTATCCAAAAGTACACATCAAACACTTATCCACAGAACAGTTTAAACACTTATCCAAAGTGCACATCAGAGACTTATCCAAAAGTACACATCAAACACTTATCAGAAGTACAAATCAAACCCTTATCCATTTGGCACATCAAACACTTATCCAAAGTACACATACATCAAACACTTATCCAAAGAAAGATCAAACAAATATCCACAGCACACACCAGACACGCATACAAAGTACACATCAGACACTTATGCAAAGTACACATAAAAAACTTATCCACAGCACACACAAGACACGTATCAACAGTGCACATCAAACACTTATCCAAAGTTCACATCAAACACTTATCCAAAGTACACATCAAACACTTATCCAAAGAAAAAATCAAACACTCATCTAAAATACACCTCAAACATTTACCCAAAATACACATCAAACACTTATCCACAGAACAGATCAAACACTTCTCCAAAGTGCCAATCAGAGATTTATCGAAAGTAAACATCAAACACTTATCCACAGTAGACATCAAACCTTTATCAAAAATAACTTTAAACACTTAAAATTATGTTGCACTACAATTGCTGGTTTAAAAAAAATACCCCTATACCCCAATATAATTGTTTTTAATAAGATGTTAATAATCCATTTAGATGAATGTTAAATAGTATCATTTATTTGTACTGCCATTGGTTTAAAAACTGATAATTTGTCAAATTCGGATCTGAACAAAAGCACTTGCTAATTGACACAGCGGCTAAAGCACCAGGTTCCCGTCACAAAACACTATTTTAGCCCTTGGCCAGTTTTAAAGGATGGCAGTAAGGCTAATCTTAGTACTAAGGACACTTAGCATCGGCTGTCTCTAAAACTAGCTTCTTGTATAAAAAAGCTTGCAAAATTTAATTACCGATAGTGAAATTTAGCATAAATTCACTTTCTGATTGAAGTGATTTTAAAACAAAATATATTTACAGCATGCCAAACAGCTGATCATGTTCTGACCTAGCTGCAAAGCTGTAGGTATATAATCACTTCCTTCAGTATCATCGAGTTTATAGATACAGAGTCTACCATTACAAAAACTAACCAATTTACCGATTGACCACAACCTTTCTTTCCTGCGGTTTGATAAATCTTTCCCGCATATGCCACACGTTAATATTATCCAACGTCATCTTAAGTTGGTTTTTAAATGTTGCGGATGTCAGAAGACGCCGGCATGTCGGACGTACTGTTAGTTCACCGTGACGAAGGTAAAAAAAAGTGAGCGACTTCTTTCTGCCATCTTGAATTACCTGTTTATCAGATTATCCCATTTATGCATCGGTCCCAATTGTGGGATGGGTTCTTTGAATTATCAGTTCTCACTTGTCCAAAAAACTTACAGTGAATTGTATTTTAAAGCTAAAGTAGTTGTCTATTCAAAGAGAGGCAGAACGATTTCATTGAGTTATCTACTCTTGAACAGTGCGCCACCATCTTTGGGTAGTTGTCAACTTATTTGAAAAGATGAATAAATCACTAGCGTAATACTTCATGTACTCTTCATTAGTAATGACATCGGGACATCTCAAACTTAGAAATAAATGTGTTTTTTTTGGTGGTAAAAATACTCTGTGTGATGATGATGATAATGCTGATGACATTGCGCCACCATCTTTGGGTAGTTGTCAAGTGCAAGTTTCATTGAATGTGAGTTAATGCCAAAACTAAAATAACAAAATAAATTTATATTTGACCTTGTAGGAACAATTTAGGTATCTATGGATAAACGATAATGTAATGTAAATTTTATATATAAATATTTCCATGATTAACTATTGAGTGATTTGCCGTCCCATAAGTGGAAAGGTATGCACGAATGGGTGGGGATTTTGGATACAGATGTTCATACCTATTTGTTGTAAGTATGATAATGAATTCATGTATATCATATTTTAAGCAGCCTAACTAAGTTGCTTTTAGCTTTTGACAAAATTTTTGTTACATTTAGAAATTGTATTTCAATTACCATAAACAATTTTACCATATGCTAAAGATACATGATATAATTCTTTCAGACCAATGATAGAAAACCAAATCCATTTTATTTTATTTGATAAATAAGCTTAGTTAGATAATATTAACATCTTCATGGAACCCCATGAAGTATATAAGGACATGTCTTGGGAAAATGATGATGAAGAAGGTTTACTTTGAGACTCTCTGAATGTCCAATGTCTGTTGCGTGCTCACTTACTCTGCGACCTTGGGTCTAAAGAATGGACGTTAGATACATCAATGACACAGACTCCCGAATTTTCAACATGATCAGAACAATCCACACCCTCGATGATGTATTAGATTTTTTATTTGAAAAAATAAAATAAAGAAGTTGTCATCCATAACATCGTCTTGTAATGATTTGATCTGTTACCTTCCTTGCCTCCAATTGATACGTTTACTGACAGAGGAGTCCATTGCAAAGACACAGTCAGACAAGATGGAATCTTAAAGTGTCCTCTCATAAGTCATGAGAAATGAAAACGTTTGAGTAGTATTCTGCTTAAGGTTGCATATATATGAACATGTAAGATTGATGTTTTGTGTTTTAATGTTTACGTCTGCGTTTATCAGTTACAAAGTGGTCCTCATCCATGAAACAGGATGTCCACCTAGGAATGTCCTATGTAATGAAGAAGTGAAACAAGAACATCGGTGGTAAGCACTGGTTGGACCAAAAATTGCTTAGTCCCCTAGAAGAAAAACATGATAGTGTTCAGTTACAAAATGTGCCATGGTTACAACAAATATATCAACAAACGTTTTGATTTGTTCAGTTGAGTTTAATTGCCTTCAACGTAGCTACAAACTTGTACTACAGATTAGTATGGCCAATACTTTGTCTCCTTTCTTTTTTTCCAAACCATAAGAAGTAGGAGAATTTGATTAACAGATTCAGCTTTGGTTTGTCGGCCCCTTCAGCGATGTCGTGCCATGGGCTATAGGCCGATGTGATTACCTTGAAACGTGTTATGTCAAATCCTTTTTTCATAGTTTGATCAAGTGTTTGTCATCGATTTCATTATAACATTCTACCATTTATATCCCTCCTATTGCATACTGCTTCCCATAGGATGTGAGAGAATCACCAATTGTGCAACAGTTCTGGGTACACTTTGTAATCCATTTCATTACGGAAGGTGCCGTAGTCGTGCAGGGCGTGATCATGATAGAAAACATGAAAAAGTAATTTTAAAGTAATGTTACTCAGTGTATTTGACAAACAAAGTGATATTGATCACATTTATTCTCACCTAACTGCCCTCCTTCCCCGATGTATCTCATGGGATCTCAACATGATGAAAACTATCGGAGCCGGAGAAAGATGATACTAACAAATTAATGTTGCTACCCATTAAAAAACCCTACGTCCCCTTACGTCCATACCATCCCACATATGGGACGTTTTTTGAGAGGCTTCAAAAGTATAGAAAAATTATTTATAATAAAAAATAGACTTTATTCCTTCCATTATGTCCAACAGAGATTATTTACACAAAATTTTAATGTTTTTAAAACCCTTTGCATTTATGGGTTATCGTTTTGTGATGTTCTAGTAGTGTAAAACAACTTTCATCAGTGGTTTGAAAAAACATATCTTAGTGAATAAACTGAGTGAACCAAAGGCAGATAGACTGGCATGTACATTGAGTTAAAATGCTTCTTTTCTGTTTTCTTGTGTATTTGTGAAACGAAAATACACAGACTAATAGTGAATGGTTCCATCGGGCTGTCATTTGCATTTGTAAGAGATGCAACTCTCGTCTGTAAGTGAGATAGACACAAGTGTGGAAGTTCGAATCTTCCATCGAATTTTTTTTTTATCATTGTATCTTTAATAATGTAAATTAACCTTAAAAGGTTTATAACATGCCCAAAAAATAACTAGGTTAACTAGAGATGATTTCTTCAGTAAAAGATTGGCAGGATTAGTTTTCACAAAATGAATGCAGAATGACATTTTATGATAAACTGGTAATAATGCTTGTATGTTTTGGGGTTATAAACATCCTAAATTAGGAATAAACACTATATATGTATAAAGCTTGCCAAGCATCGCACAATAGAACGTTTATTCATAATTCAGGAATAATACCATCCCAATGCACATGAACAGCATCTTAATTGTTTATATACTCATGTCACATTTGAGATTTGCATAATGCGTGAGATATTCTCTGACGCCCCTTTGGCAATATTTTAACAATTTGGGGCGTGAAATTTGATGAAAAGAAAAATATTACAAAAGCAAAAAAATGAGACAGCACAGCACAAAGGTTGTAAAACATCAGTATATTATCATGGAATTGTTTAAAAGCTGATATGGAAGGTTTAAGAGTCTGCAACTTATAGAAAATATTGTTTGCCTTTAGATAATCTAAAATTAGATGTTCACCAAATTAATTAAAAAGAAGTGTTTCCTTAACAAAGCAATCACATGTGGTTAACAGGGAACACTGACAGTGAAAATACATCGAGAAAAAGGTGAGATACGTGCGTCCAATGCGACATCAAAGAAATACACATCCTGTTGGGCAAAGCCGATAAAGATTATCAGATTATATAATTATTTAATTACATAAAGTTTATTGTATTGTTGTTGGTCCAATTGGGACCGCCAACGTTGCTTGATATAAAACATTGAAGCAGTTTTGTAGTCTGTAGATGAAACTTTACTTTATGATGTTTAAATAAAAGCTCAGGTTTTTAAAATCTGTTTTAAAAATGTTGATTATAATCCAACAAGACCTCATTTGATGACAACAAATCATTACGTGAAATACATATGTGAATCAGTGGATAAATCATCCAGTGTCACAGTGGATAAATCATCCAGTTTCACAGTATTAATCCATGTGTCCGACAAATTAAAACATGTTTTTTAATAACGGTTAGAGGATTTATACCCAATCCATTTTTTAATTTTTTTAACAATAACACAACCGAAACTCATTTCATGATTCAGCCTAACCTCATTTGATGGATATAATCACACCAGCAGTTTAAGTGTAAAACAACTTAAACCTTGTCCCCTGGCTAAACAAAAATAGAACATACCATTATTGTTTGTTTGTTTTTTACAGTGCAATATAGCTTCAAGAGTTCGTCTAACATTTTTGTAATATTTGAATACATGTTTTTTCTCTCATGTGAATAAAAAGCATCTAGAGACATAGATAATATTGTTGGAGTCCAATATGCCAAGCTTTAGAAATGGTGTTATTCAATCTTTCTAAAGGTTACCATTTTATGCTTATCGGATCCGAATGGTGATATTCTACCGCGGGAAGTTGCAATTTGTAACCGGACAATGACCTACACAAAAGAGTCAAATGTAATTTTGTAATCTGATTTACTACTAACACAAACACAAATAGGGGATTGTAGTATGGGATGGAATTAAACCGCAAAACTAATTTACTAGTAAGTAGGACTTAAAATTTCAACTGTAAAATTCATATCCCCCTTTTTCGAAAATCATTACAACAAGTTAATATCATAAGTTTGGCATTGTAAAGATGAACTTGAACGTTTGCAATATGATATAAATTTTAGTCAGGACAAATTGCGTTTTCGGGGTCACACCAAAAAATTAAACATAATCTGTGTCCCTTTTATTTCCGCACATGTAACGTTTGTAGAACGTGCTCTACAGGGCGTAGGCTGTAGACAAAGTTTTGTATTATATTAAAGCGTGATAATATTCTACTCTCAATGTGTTCTCGTTTTATGTTCACTTGTACTATAGTTTGAGCATTCATATTGTTATATTTTGAGTGTTACCTTCCACTGGGCAGTAAGTGCGTGTCGATAAGCTATTAACATGTTTACAAACTTATTTGTAAACATTTTAATCAATGGTCTGCAGCTGATGTGAGATTGTTAATTCAATAACATATGTTGCACTTTCATGAAATATTTGTAAACTGGATTAGCTACTTTGTTGTTTTATGACTTTAAAATTGTAATTTTCCAATGGAGAAACCGTAAGGAGGAGCGAATTCTCGAACAAAGAATCAACCCGTCGTTAATATAACTTCATATAACTGAAATAATATTTTGGTGATTTATACAAATCAAATTTGATCGAATAAAGTTTATTTTGTATAAGGCCTAATGCCTATGTACGATACAAAATAAACGTTTCAATTAACATATGGTTGTGATAAATGGACAAATATATATATTAACAATTAAACGCCTGTTAAATTTTTTTGACCACAAATCTCAATAAGAGAGATACAACGATAATAATTTACTTGGTGAATGCTACCCGTTTTATGAAATGGAATTATAATACTTGATGATCACTGATGTGGAAATTTCACCGATCTAAAAATACTATTGAACAAGGTACATAAATATGATAGTAAAACAATCTTATTTCATTAACTTTTCGGATAGGATACCGTCCGGACCTTGACTCTTATTAGTCCGTAGACCAGAAAGAGCAAAAGGTACAGATTTTCATGAAGCGCTAATAAAATGTCTCACATGAGAGCAAAATGATTAAAGCTTTCAATTACAAGCAAAGTCTGATAATATAGAATTAGTTACTATTATTGTAGATTCTTCCCCCTTGCAACGACAGAGTTCATGAAATTTGAAACGCTTGAAGACAAATCTCCATTCAGGCGAAATCTATCCAAAAGATCATATTTGTGATGTTTCTAGTTTTCACAGTCTTCATCAAACCAATGGTGTTTATATTTATCCAGTCTTTTCACAAAGTTTCAAATCATGACACAAGAAGATGCCTTTTTTTGGATAATTTATGTCTGCACCTAGAGATGGATGGATGACGTGACACTCAGCAAGGAGCAATGAGTTTACCTTTACCTGGAGAGTTGAGGTAAAGTTGTCAGCATAAGAAGTTCTCCACTTATACTTCTGAATAGCAAATGTATTGCAATCCCTAAATTCATTATTTCCCTGGGAGATACATATTTACTCACAAACAATAGGGAATGATCAGACTGTACTCTAGTGCACACAATTAAATCATGAATTAAACTGAATATATAAGTAGAACATAAAAAAATAGTCAACTAAACTTCTTCCTGTGTTTGCAAAACATGTGTATGCTCAACGGGGATCCCTATTTGATCTGCCATTGACAATGTGTATTCCATGACTGCAGAAGAACTTATAAAGTTCCTTTCCAAAAGTGTTAATGTAAAAGTCACTTGAAGAGCCAGGAGTATCAAAGCTATCAAAAATGCCATTCACATGATCTAAGTCTGGAATAATTACATCTTTGTCAGGACATATATAATAATCTTCTAATAATGAAATTAAGGTCACCACATGTAATGACATATGTTTCAGTATAACGAGACTTCAGATCTAAAAAGGCACTTTCCAGGTATTCTATACCCTTCCTATCTCTGAAGTCAGTTACCAAATGTGAGGATATATTGGGTAACGGACTCTAGAGATAAGAAGAACTGATTGAAGTAGAAAAGATGTATCATATGGACATAATCTTTTATTTGCTTAATGATTATACTATATCAATGTTCGACTTAAATCCTAAAAAATCAGTGAATCAAATCTTATAACAGCAATTACAGCACCCCTTTACTTTGAGCAGATGTAAAAACAATAGTACATACCCTTTTTGTATATTCCTATGAATGTCTATCAAGAAACAAAAGGTCTTTTCCTAGCAGTGCTACGTTTCTTCAATCATGTACGGCGAAACCTATTTCCATTGGCTTGTTGATTATCATGTATGATTTAGCATTCATAGGAATTTCAAAACAATCCTAGTGGAATATGATAAGATGCATGATTTCCTCCACCTTACTTCATTCTAACAAACTAACTCTCTCTCTCTCTCTCTCTCTCTCTCTCTCTCTCTCTCTCTCTCTCTCTCTCTCTCTCTCTCTCTCTCTCTCTCTCTCTCTCTCTCTCTCTCTCTCTCTCTCTCTCTCTCTCTCTCTCTCTCTCTCTCTCTCTCTCTCTCTCTCGGGAGGGAGGGAGGGAGGGAGGTTTAATTATTTGTATAAAATAGTTTGATTGCTTTACCAAAGAATTTCGACTTAATGCTAAATTTGTATTTGAAGTTTCTTGAACCTACTTTTGTATATTATAGAAATATGGAATTATATCTCTCCTTTGACACATTACGATAACATTAAAGTTTTTAATAATTAATTTTGTTTTGTGGATTGGAACTCTTCTCTCTGACATTATATATATCATATTTAGTAACGTGTAAGAAACTTCCGCTTTTATTTATTATCAGTGAACCATTACTGTACAGTTTGTAAAGGGACGTCTCCTTAGAGCGTATGCCAGATTCACCAACGGCGGCTTAGTCAACAGGTGAGCAGCTGAAAAGTTACAAAGTCTGTAATTCAGAATGTCTCTTTTGTCCTTACTACGTTCCACTGTATTGCTAACCATGTTAGCTTTGTGACCTTTTAATGTGAATCATAGTTTCTTGGTTGCTTCTTGTGTCCAAAACGAACTTGAAAAAGTGGTAAAGAGAGAGATGTTTTTGATATGATGAATAAGTGGACCCAAATAAGAATAAGGCTAGGCCCTTAAATCCTTTTAAAACTATTTCTTAACAACGAATTCGAAAAGCATAACAAAGTTGAAATGCTATGTACATACTACTTTGCCAATGGGGTTCCTCAATTTTAATTTATTTCAGCTGAAGACCTTGATAAGGGTCACAGAAGAGGCACCCCGAATACATCTTTTCAGCGACTTCTACAGAACGAAAAAGGCTAAAACTTTGAGATGTTTGGTGCAAACTCCGTTTGTATCTACAGAGATCATGCTCTTTCTCTGAAAAAAATCCTTAGAAAGCTGACCCTGCTACATCAGCGTTTTTTGAATGCTTCAGTGGTTGTTTGATCCAAGCTCCTTGCAAAAGGACATTTCTGAAAAACTTACCCGTTAAACTTCCATCCAGTCATTTTGCCTGATAGATATCAGATAACAGTGGGAGCTCTGCAGATTTTCTGATGTAGCAGGATGTAGACTTATAGAAAGCTGAAATTTTATCTTAACCCCTGTTATGTAATAGCTTGATTAGCTTCAATGCCAATGACCCTATTTTGTGTATATGAGGATCTGCACAAAACTCATGAAAACCAATTTTGATCATTTTCATTATTGAAATTGATAGTTAAGCAAAAAGAACAGGTTCCTAGAATAATAACTATTTGTTTGCTTCCATTTTCTCATTTTCCAGGTATATGAAAAACTCTTTTCTTGATGTTTGAAGGTAACTAATGACTTTAGATCTATTAAGATCAAGGACCAAAGCGATTGTATTAATTGTTTTATACAATTTAAAATCCTTGAAATTTTTTGCTTTCTGAAAAGTAAACCATTGTAACTAAAAATAAATAGGAAAAACATAAGTGACGAACCAGTTTGTCATCTTGATGATGTTCGGTAAGTGTGCCTCGATGTCTGGAAAGAAATCGACTATCAAGCAAAGTTTTGAAGGTCATAATTAAAGTTCAGGAGACCTCAATAGTGCTGAGTTAGTCCTAGTCAATTAAATGTCTACTTTAGTTCACAGGAGGAATGTTTTTTGCAAGTCATCGATGGGCTTATGGGCGCAGTTCAGATATTTGCACACTGTACCAAGAGTGGGGTAAGTTTCACAATCATGCAATACCATGTAGAAAACCTGATCTATTTTCTAGGCATCATAATCTTATTGATCTTATTGAACACCTGGTCACTTTGAAACCAAGGTATGAAATTCGTTCGTTTTCTAAATGATATCTAAATCATGAGTCTGACTCAGTAAAAATACGTTTTTTAGACCTGCCAGGAGTGAGTCACAGTTCCTTACATTGATCAATATCTAAGATGATGTAATTTTCGAAGTGGTTAATTTCTACCACCATTTTTGTCTTTCTCCTCATGGTTCCGACACAGGAACAGGAACAGGAAGACGAAAAAGGAACAGGAACAACATCAGTCCAACTGACAATATCCCATAGACTGACTCAAGTCAGTAAGTTGCTTTATTACCTACAAAGGAAATCATATCTAGGTTAATATTATTAATGTTATCATCAAAACGATGACCTATGGCAAAATGTTTTGTTACGAGCTATCGTAGTATGACAACCTCGATTTCTAAAGTAATTTTGTATAAGTATAATTTTACTACCCTTTACAACATTGCTTATGAGTTGGCATGTTAATGATGACGATAGTGTTAGGTTTTCCATCCTCCTGTTATGTAAATAAGGGAGTTCATAAGTATATATTTCAATCAAAATGCATAAACCTTTCATAATCACTTTGACAGGAATCGCTTAAAAAAGCGTTTTAAGACATAGGCCTATAAAACTTACTTTTTACGAAGAAGTTGATTAGGGTTAATGTATGTCTTTCTAACGTTATTTCTGAGCAATAGCCGTCGTTGTGTATATTAGGCAAAGTATGATTTAAGTATGCTTTGCTACTTCTTATAAAGTCAAGATTGCTTCCGGTGAAGTGTCACAATTCAAAGTTTTTATACGATGTAGAGAGATTTCAGTTGCTACACAATAAATAGGGAATGGAGAATATGTTCCATTGTCTTATCATAATATGAAAATAAGTATTGTGTAGAAACTACTTCTTCTAATAAGAAAAAATGTAACAATAGAAATACTCTTTGTGATTTGATTGAATTTACAGTTTTATCTTACAATACTGTTTTACAGTTCGGGAATCACGTGTCTGCAGGGGTCAATGGCCACTTGAAGAGCCCGGATGCTCTCCCATACTGCATGAACACAGAGGAGAACGATGCCAGCAGGAATAAACTCATCGCTAGAAAGTAAGGTCTCATGTATGGGGTGTTTTTTGCAAAGCATTCAACTATACAACTAAGACATAATACACTTTTTCATTTTCTGAAACTTTCATTTAAAGGTATCAACATTTGAATAACTACTTATCCTCGAAATCATTATCGCTTCAAGCTTGATGACATATATGCCATGTTCACCATAAAGGTAGGTTTCAGTTTAAATGCCATTAGAAATTTTCGGGTACCATTTCCTAAACTTACGTTTTTAACTCCCACCAAAGGAAAAGTACAATTAATTTACTTGTTTTCCTCGTAAAGAGGCAACCAACGATTTATAAAGTTGAGTTGCTTCCAATGAGCTGACTATCAGAAGCAATGGTGGGGGAATACTTCCGCTCACAGGATCTGCTCAGTCCTTGACCCCCACGTGACCTACAGAACGATCTTCACCTGTAGCTACTGTCTGACCCCTTATTGCAACAGGAATCTGTATCCGGATCCGTCCACTCTCTTCATTGGGACTGACAAATAGAAACGTTTCAATAAATCAGTTGATTTCTGTTTTCTTGTTGTTTTTATTTTGTGGTAGTTTTCTAAGTGATACTGTGGTTGATATTCCCAACGTTGATAATGATTCAACTTTGTTATGCATCGAATACTTCTAGTTTCTTTTGACTTAAATAGAATCAGTATAAGATGGATCCCCTCAGAGGTTTTATATGTATTATTGGTACAGAATCAAGATGGTTATACAGTGCTCTTCTAAAAACATCTAATGCGAAAGAACACACTCGTTGCTCACCTCCTGAAGGTTAGTTTTGATATTGAAGACTTTTTTGAAATTTTGAAAATATCCTCAATTGAAGTGATAAGGAGTTGGACAGTATAATTTTTTATGGGTGAGTATTTTATGGGTGAGTCGTAGGATGTGATCTCCAAACGATTCTTGTCTAGCATGAACCACTGTTGTGAAGATTAGACCGACCATATTTTGACAAGATTTATATTGAACCCTCTCAAACCAAACACCTCTTTATTACACTTAAGAAACTGATACCTGGCTATATATGTACGGGTTCAAATCCTTGGCTAAATAAGTACTATGGCAGGAAATGTGATACCATGTGTAACAAGGTTTCCCTTTTTTATCCCCAATGAAGCAGCAGCACAGTTCTGAAAAGATTTATTTCTTCAGATTTTTCAAAATAAACATTAATTTATACCAACAGAAGTGTCTTCTTTTCTTATTCAATTCGCTCATCCATAATCAAAAAATTAAATCACGTAACTTTACCGATCATTGGAGATCACTTTTAAAAGCTTCTTTGGATTACAAATACCCTGTCGTCCAGTTAGAAACAACTCCTCTTCCTGAGATCACTTTATAATAACAAAAAGTGCTAGTTCCCCTGTAATTGCATGACCTTTTAGCTTATCAGGTTTAAAGCCAAATAATGTTATGACATTGCAAGGCGTTAACTTAAGTGTGAATGATGCAAGGTGTAAAGGTTTCAAAATCGAAAAGATGCATTTGCTCTGTAGTTCTATCAAAGTAGCTGGTTTCTTATATGTACACCTTGGATAGAGTGTTTCAAACCTGTGTATAAACGACTGCCGTGATATCATTAGATGTTTTTCAGTTGGTAAGATTCCTGAAGCATTAGTTTTACAAAGTAAAGTATGTACCATAACATTTACCAGAGCTTAAACATCGTTTTTAAATATAAAAATTAGAATTGACTAATATAATGTCCATACTGGGAATGAAGGGAAAGAACAATTATCCTGTAAATGCAATCATTTTACTAGTCAAAAAGTATATTCAGAGATGTAGCATTAATGGTTACAAACCAAAGTTGGAACATCTTGAAAATGAAATTATACGTTATGATGACTTATCTAGATTTATTTTTCTTACAACCGAAACTGAAGCTTTTGATATTGGGTAACTTTACACTTATTACTTGTAAAATAATGTTATTAAGATTCATTTAGAATGTTTTAGCCAACTGTGGACTTCTTCTATGTGACGATTGCTTGATTAAACATTTTCTTTACTTGCCTGTAACACAACATATGGTAAAAAACGGGATCAAATATAAGCTTTGTTACTACACACATGATATAGATTGAACAATTAACTTTCGTATCCCCAAACGTCTCTGGTGCGACTAATGCCATATAAAAGAACCACTTTGATTTGGTTATTTAAAATTGAAGTTGATTTATGTAGTTAAATATATTTAACAATTCCCTTTCATCCCGGAATGATAAGTCTTAAATGCATTTCATGTCAAAAACGCTCCTTTGTAAATCATTTTTCATTTGTTGAAAACGTTCATCTCTTCCAAATAATTACAATATTACTTTTTATACGATTAAGTGTCAATCCCAATTCGTCTGCAAAAATTAAAAAGATGAAGACCCAGAGACTACAGTCACACTATCAACAAAAATAGATATAATAATTCGAGCAAGGCTGGAAATGACTGGACCTCATTAGGAAAGACAGTTCATTTATCATAATGAAAATAACAGAGGACTCTTATGAAGCCTTCTGGCCTTGTATCTTGTTCTTGCCATTTCAATTTATATATTGTTATTTAATTGTTGTAGGAAAAAACATTGCATTAATAACTTTGTGTTTTATTAGAGTAAATGATTAATTATAATAATCTAAGGTTATAAGGTTTTTTTTAAAAGGAAGTAAAGGTTTTACAGAAAAATGTATGTATTGTATATTTCTCGTTATATTTAAGAAGCATTATGTATGAAGGACAAGATCAATGTACAAGTCCGTCGAGTGAAGAGTGTCCACTCTGTCAAACATGGTTAATTACCACCTATGGCGAAGCTAGAGTGTTAGATGTTTTATTATTTTGAAGTCATCAGCGTTCTTTCAAAACATTTTTTGGCAAAGCAGTGCTTGTATAATATGATGTTAAATAACATCTGCATAAACTCAACGAATGAATTAAAAAATTCTTGTACTTTTCCAGTCATTTCCTTCCGTCGACAAAAAATTGCAATTTTCATATGATTTCTCATTGGACTATCGCGGTTCATCGCAGCAGCCTTAGCAACAAGAAGAGAAAGGTACGGGGAAAGTGGCAAAGCCTATCTCCGCAAGCCTTTTGTCCTGGTGTAAGAATAGGCTATGTCTAGGAAGATATGTAAGGTGAGTCTCATTGGCAAAATAAATGTCACCACCTAATTTGTAACATAGACTAGAGATAAGTACAACTAACACATAGTTACACCGTGTCCTCAGAAGCAAACTACCGTAATCAAAATATTATGCAACATCATTGAACGGTGGATTTTATCAGTAATTAACAAATAAATCAAGGTTAGCAAAATCATGTGAGTTGTTTTTGATACAGATAGTGTAAGAGATTTACAGTGTTCATTCGCTAAATGTTTGATCGGGTTTAAACCTCACACATGAAGTAGGTATAGTGGTTTACCAAATTAAACTTGACACAAATATTCTGGTCACTTGACTTTATTCATTTATATATATCAGCTCTTTAAAGATCTTCTTGCTCTTTAGCTCAAGGTCATTCGAAGATTCCATTCTGAAAAAAGTAAGAAAAGATTAATGGGACAAATCTACGTAAAATTTCAAAGGCACTATTGCACACTTTTTTTTTCAAATGAGCTATTTTAAGATGTATAAGGACATAAGCATTCACTTCAGCTTTCTATCAGGTCAATGAAATACTTCTGATTCTTTATAACTGATCTGCAATAATCAATGAAAATGTTAAGACCGCCGCTGTCGGCTTGGGCATATAAAAATTAAAGGTGTGTTACGACGTAAGATGTAATAAACGCGGTAAGATGTAATATCTGCGGTAAATTGTAATAAAAACGCGGTAAAATGTAATAAAAATGCGGTAAAATGTAATAAACACAGGTGCGGTAAATTGTAATAGGGGGGTGCGGTAAAATGTTACTAAAAGGTGCGGTAATTTGTAATATAATATGCGGTAAAATGTAATAACCTTTCCGCAACCTTGGTAAATATTTTTCAACCATTGTTGGCCATCTTAGAACGCTGCTTGTACCTGTGATGATATATGGATTCATTTTATGTTTGGGGGAGATACATCCAGATCTATAAATAAAATTAAATCGTTTTATCATTCATTCTAGTTTTGTAAGAAATAGAGTAGCCCTAACCATCATGTGTTGTGCAATGAAGTATAATTTTGCCCCGAACTATTATAGTGTAAGCATGAGGCCGACATTATTAAAGTTCAGGACAAAAGTATACTTTATTGAAAAACACATGATGGTTGGGGCTACTCTATTACTTTTCTTGTATGTCGGTTTTTTACTCGTTTAAGTTATTTCTTCTCCAAATCGAAAATTATTTTGTAAGTCACGTCCGTCCGCCAATTAAAAATCCTTGATCAGGGCCATACCTAGTGACGTCATAGCCAACTGTTATTGACGTCACGGGCTATTTTTTTTTTTTAAGAAATAAAGTAGCGCTAGCCACTGTACTATTATAGCTTCAAACAATTAGGCCTTGTGTCTAATGCTTTAACTATAATAGTTCAGGGCAAAACTATACTTTATTGCAAAACACGAGATGGTTAGGGCTACTGTGTTTCTTTTCTAGTATGTCGAATTTTACGTGTTTAAGTTATTTCTACTCCAAATATAAACATATTCTGTAAATCACGTCCGGCCTCAAATTGATCAGGGGCATATCTAGTGACGTCATGGCTGATTGTTATTGACGTCATGGGTCATTGTTTCGTGACGTCACTCAAAATCTATTGCGGAATAAATGATGGGCGGCGCCTTTGATCTTTACGGGAACAATACTAGAATCCGTTTAGAGTGACATCACAAAACTATGCTCCATGGCGTCAATAACAATTGGCTATGACGTCACTAGATCGAGGATTTTCAGTTCGCAGGAAAATGTTTTGAAGGGGTTTTTTTTTCGACAAAGGTGGTCACTTTGCCTCTTAGCTTGGGGCAAAGCGCCCCATGCGAAAAGACACACAAATGTGAAATGTAGAACACATTTACAACGATTACAATACAACAAAGATTTGTTAAAGTACCATACAGTGTACAGGTACCCTTATGAAAGCTAAACAAATAACAGAAAACGTGTCTCCGTATGCAAACAAAGACAACATATTGTTTATATGTCATGGACCTAGATTTTCGAAGTTCGTAACCAAAAACTTACCTATTACTATATACGAACTTTTAAGAACAATTTAACTCATTAACTATCAGAAAACAATTAAAATATAAAAAGAAATAAAGAAATATATAATCCATATCAAACTTATGCTAAAAAATCAAAGAAGATATACGTGTTTCTGAATGAAACAAAATCATATGACATAATGTTGGTACTTCAATGATAATATATAGATATTTTGAATACAGCAAAATTAAAGAATGAAAATTACAATTCTATCAAACTATATTTGCTTATGAAAACTAATTGATAACTCTAACACTAATGTGTTGACCATAGAACTATTTTGTCACTCGAGGCAAAGCGCTCCTGGCTCACTTTGCCCCTTACAGGGTACCATTCGATATATGGATACAAGAAAATAATTCAAACAATGAATTACAACATTCCCAATTCAATGAATAGACGATATATCTTTGTGTTATACGTGCACAATGTTGCGTTTTTTGTTTATATGAAGTATTGAAATTCGGACATATTCTTTCCTTAAAGAAAAATGTCGTTTTTTAAACATTTTGCATTGGTAAGTCTCTAACGCATGCTAACGACGCAAACGTGGACAACAACGTTGCTTAACGTTTGCTATCATTGGTTGATGATGACAAACCACGTCATCTGTCGAAACAGTTTACAACAATCCGAATCGTCGTAAGTTGTGGATTGCATCTTAATTTGATTCAAGTGATGTTTAACCATCAGTATCTTATTGCAGATAACTTGTATATGTACCTCAAAATAAAACCATGGAAAGTTGTTTGTAAATGAAACAATTTTACAACCTAAGAAAGTTATTAATGATAAGGAATATATGGATGACAACTTCTTTGTTCATTGTATGCGACGTCTGTGTCGAAACGTCGCATACAATGAACAAAGAAGTTGTCATCCATATATTCCTCATCATTTTAGTCATTCCAACTTCTAAAATGCCTCTCAAAGAAGCTAAGAAAGTTATTAACGTCATATAAGTTTGATGCTAGTGATGTTGAACCACAGGAGGACGTGTAATGGTCACATCTCTTCTGTACTTCTGTACATTTTACTGAAACTAAATCATTCATCATTCAAACGAAAACTTTTCAGAAATAGCATAAATTGTATATGTTATCATATACTCTGCATGGTTATAACTAAAGGATTCATTGGGGAATGAAGTTAAAATAACCTCTGCAGTTAAGATCGTAGATTTAAAACGCAAAATTTGTATCAAGAATAAACGCCATTAGAATTTAGTTTTGAAGACTTCTGTTTTCATTGCTTCCATTATGCAAATTACAATTGATGAAAATATGTTAATGAAAAGACGTTCTTTTAAAATGTTTCAACGAACTTAATTACTAAAACTTAATTTGACAAATAGGCACTTCTATTGTGACGTACGAATATAACGGCGTCATATCTTTACTCGGCGTTGTTACCTGGCATTTATTATTTTACCTGAAACTTTGTTTTTCTTCGATGTTGGTATATGAGAGAGAGCCGAAATCTTGCTATCATTTAAAACTTATTTCATCTGTCATTTTGTGAAAACTAGCTAACTAATTCTCTTTCAGGGGACAGTGTAATTACTAATCATTGTTGCTAGGACATTTGTTATGTTTATTGGGGGAAATTAGGTATGGATCCACGGCTCGAACATACAAATCCTATTCCAGCTATTTCAATCATACCAAAAAAGGTTCAAATAGAGTTATCGTCCTTGGAAAGTTACTCTGAAGTGTCTTGGTCCGATGAACTTGATCGGCGAAAATGATTATCAAGGAGGTAGTAGTTATTTTGATTTGTACACAATTTATATCAACCCTGCTAGGTGCACGCACCGACAACAAGTACATGCATGCAGTTGACGACGAAACGTATAAGATATTATTGGAATTAGCTCAAGGGAAGTTCTGTGTTCCCGTTGCAAAACGCACTCGGGTGCAGAGGAATGCATGTGTCCGGTATTGGAGACGGCGATTCGACTTTTCTGTACAGGATGAACAAGGCGTTCCTTTTTTGTACTTTCAAGGCAGACGTGTTTTAAAGAATTCTGAAGTTTCTGGTATAGTGAACCGCGAGTTCACTAGATTGAAATCCGCTGGATATCGTCGAATATGGCACCATGCTAACGACGATGTTGCGGCACTTACTGAAAAGTCAGTTCGGACTGAACTAGCAACTAATTCCAAATTTGCTATTCATAGAGTTAAATTTACAAACAAAGCAGTTATGAAACCGGTAACCGCGTCATGTGTGAATGCACATCACCAACTTGATCTAATTGATTTTTCAAAACAGCCAGTTACGTGGAACAAAAAGATTTATCGGTATATCCTTTCTGTGATAGACATTTTTAGTCGTTTTATATGGCTGAAGCCAATAGAAAGGAAAACAAGTAAACACGTTTCACGAGTTTTATCCCGCATTTACATGGAGCACGGCCCGCCACACAGAATACAAACTGACCAGGGACCCGAATTTAAAGGCGAGGTAATTAAACTCTGTCAAGATTTGAAAATACAAGTACGCCGGGGAAGGCCATATAGACCACAAACTCAAGGGAAGGTCGAACGATCTCATAGATCTCTCAGACGAAAGATACGTTATGATTTCCTATCACTTGGTTATCAGGGTGTTAATTGGGCACAAAGGGCACAAAGATATGCCAATATTTTGAACAATGAAAAACGAGAAATACTAGTATGGCATTCATCATTTGAAGTTTATTTCGGCAGAAAAAACAAACTCTATGACAAAGCAAATGTGAACTCGAACATAAAAAAGAAAGCGAAAAGTAAAAACAAAAAAAAGTTGCTAAAAAGGAATCAAGCAAAAAAGATTCTTAAAGTAGCGCAGAAAATACGTGATAGGGCTAGGTTCGTTACAAAAACAATTAACGCCAAACGTGTCAACAAGAGCAGAAGATCTTTAAACTCTAATGCATTCATGATTGGGGATGAAGTGTTTGTAAAATATTTACATTCAAAGGGAAAACTTTCTCGAAGACCGTATGTTTTACGTGGTACAGTGCTCGCACATAATACTAAAACTTCTATGTATAAAGTTGAGTTGGAACATCCTATGAAAAAACCTGTTATTCAGCATTGGACTTCCATTGAAAACATTGCATCTGCTCCAATAAAATCTGGACCTTCAGCGCAAAATACTATTCACGGATCGCCATTTGAAGGACATATAATCGATTATAACCCCGTCGGCAACGGTGATTGCCAGTTTGCGGCACTTTGTCATGCACTGATGAAGATAGGTGTGTATAGGTCAGCCAAGACATTACGACGCGACTTAGTTAACTATTTAATATCTTATCCAGATGACCCTCATGGTTTCCCATTAGAGCTTTATGCAGGCGTCGACTGGCAAGTTTACATTACTGGAATGATGCAAAAAGGTACATACGGGGATCAGTTAACATTACAGGCAGCAGCTAATATGTTTAATGTTCAAATTACAGTTCATTCTACTGTAGGGGGTGGGACTACCACAGTTATAACACCTCTTCACAGCATTGCTGTATTGAATATCAACTTAGGCCATTTTGACGAACTTAATGGGGAACATTACGTCTCTCACCAACCATCAAGTGAACAAAACGAATATCAAAGCAATCAATCATCAACTAAAAGTGAAGACTGTCAGGAAGTAAGGTCGAATTCAACTGTCAAAGAGCATGAATACCAGAACATTCACGGCGAAAGCGTGAAATCATTTGACCCCTGTAGGAATGTTGGTTCTGAAACAAATAATCTAGAACGTGATGATGTATCACAATGCGACCAATGCACAAGCACTGAAGATAATTGTCAAATGCATAAGAGTGAACAGTCAACAATGGCATTTCATGATTTGGAATGTAAACCGTGTTCTGATAATGTTAACGTTCTAAATAAAGACTGCTTAGGAGCCTTTGAGTTTGAAACAACACAATGGGATCACCAAACAAGTCCTCCTTCGCTACTTGACACCGACATATCCACGCAAAACGAGGATGATGATACTGAAGATAGGTTGTGGAAGCTCTTTTCAAATATGGATTCGGACAAGGACTCAAAAGTTGGCGGTGATTCTACTGATTATGATTCCAGTGATAGTTGGTGGGAATTCGAAGCGCAATGTCTAGACAATGATACGCATAAAACATTTGATACTAAGCCAACAGTTGTGAAAGACGATTCTGAAGATCCTATTAACAAACCAAGTGATCAAAGAAACCAAATGAATGATTACAGTTTAACGATTACTGATCTGCCCCCGGAAGTGTTATTACGTATTATGAAAATGGTTTTAGTATCATCACTGACCATCTGTGCCATGCTAAAAAACTTATTGTCGCTCATGGGGGTTAGCAGATCCTTTCGTAGAATATCTACAGAACTCATTACCTTCCGGCCACGAATTTATTGTCCACTTTCAGGAAATCTACCTACAGTTGTGAGTGTAAGGAAATTGATTCAAATGTATGGAAAAGGAAGCAGTCTAGCTATGACCCTTAAGGAAATGTTTGGTAAACAGTGGATAAATGCGTGGCTTGTAGTAGAAGTTGGAGACTTCGGTTGGTACACAATAACTGCCGCATTTTGGAAGAAACAAAGATAGACAATAGTATATACAGCAACGAAATACTGCCTTGCTTAGTTTTTATGATGAACGAATACTTTAACGAATAAATGAATAGTGATACATGTTCATGTACTACATTACAACGCCTATCTGAACATTGATGTTATTATAAGTAGTTTCTTGGATCAATCTGTAAGAGCCACATTAACATGACACATGAAGAGGCATTTTAAATCATGAATTTATTTACGAACGTTACAAAAACAAAACTGGTTGCATTTGGTTGACAAATGACTAGTCTTATATAGCTATGAATACTTGTAAATGATAACCAAATAGTTTTATATTTGGATTACTTTTGAATATTGTTCCACTTTCATGAGTGGTTGTATTTTATCATCATTTATGTTATGAAGATATATCACATGAAGATTGTTCTATTTTCAAGAATGCTTTTGCATGAAAACCAAACTGTTTTTAAATTGGAAAACCCGTCAGCCGGGGATATTTGTCATTGATAGTTATGATGGATAAGCACAAATCGTTAAAATGCAATAATAAACAGATATTTTTTTTATTTTCTTGAATGATTGTATTTGATAATGATTAATGTTCTTTTGATATGAAAAGTTTTACATTTAATGGATAGTGTTGAGTGATAAGCAGTAAAAGTACATGTAATATTGAGGTGACAAATAGATAGAGATTAATACCCGAGCGTGGATGTCATATTGTATTTACAACACGAGTGACTGAAAAATGATATTTTTTCCGAGCGAGAGCGAGGGAAATATCATTTTTCAGGCACGAGTGTTGTAAATACAATATGACATCCACGCGAGTGTGTTAATTTCTTTATTATCCATCTTCTCTAAGAAAATTAATTCCAAAATGATCAAGATATTCATATTCAGCCGCGATCTAAATATAGCAGTAGGCGTATGAATACAGTGTCGACAAGGTCAAGGTCGCGGTGCACTGACTTTGTTGTGATAAGACTAAATTTAGCGCCAATTTGAAATCGTCATAACACGACTCTTTCTCGAAAACGTCACATAGTTTTCATTTCATTTATCATTTTAACTTTCAAATTGAGTTTTAGAAAAAAATATAAAACCAGTAACATTCAAAAATCTTAAATATTACCTCACATTTGAGAGAATCACTTCGATCACGTACGGTACTGTAACTGTTACGGCATTCGAAAGGAACTCACTGTCGGAAACTCTGACACTAACAACATGAAAAGTCAAAAATAAAGGTGACAAGATTAACGACTGAACAACAACTTTAGGTCAAACGAATGTCGGCACTTGATCGGCATGTGCTATTTAATCCTCATCCGAAGAATCTGAAAAGACAACAGGACAGATTCGTCGACGCTTCGGGTTGGGTTCACTCGTACTCGGGTGATCAGCTGATTGAACGGCACTGGCAGTCGCACCCGTTGCATTTCCAATGCTGATGTTGGAAACACCTCCGTATATTGGCCCAGCAAAGATTGTACAGATAATTTCAGAGGGAATTGCTTTGTTGTTGTTCTGGACTGAAAAAACTTGTGAATTTTGTTTCGACGGGAGAATGTTTTGATCAAAATTGACTGGTAACGCGTCAACGTCGCGAGAATTCGGGAGTGACAACTGCCTTTTTGCTGGAGTTTTGGCCGACAGAAGCGAACCAATATTTCTGTGTTGGGCATCCGACAATCTGGAATGATTTATTAGAAACGATCAAAGTTTCGGAGGACACGAGATTAACGCAAGTCATAGTATAAATTTTGTACATAGTAAAAAGTTATGAATGAAAAAAGTAGTCCCACATTCCGATGTCACGTGGTCAGCCAACTCGACCAATCAAATTGCCGCTAGGGTTTATTATACATGTGCAACATATCGGAGTTTATGTCATGACTTATCTCAACACATATGGATAATAAATATCGTTTACTTTCAAAAATGATTGTTTTTGGAAATAATTAATGTATATATTGAAGTAAAAAATTAAATATTTTATATATATTTCATTTTTAAATTTATGAATGGTTAGATTGGATGACTGTTTGTTTTATTTAGACCATTATTATGATAAGCGGTGTTTTCTGTTCATGAATGATAATGATGTATAACCAATTATCATTGAGATGACCGATGGACAATCTTTAATTTTCTTAAATGGTTAAATGTAATATGTTGAATATGTCTGACTTTTAACAAATATATGTTTACCAAGAAACTTTGTGATAAAATTCAAAATTCATACTTTGACAGTAATTGATATAATAAGATATGTTTCTAATGCTAAGTTCCTTGGCATTTGGCCTTATCTGCTACACCAAAGTTGAAAATGACGATTTTCCAAGTTCTATATGGAAAAGTTTTATATTTGTATACTGGTCAACAGTTTTCGTTTTCTAAAACTTTTATTTGTTTACAAATATTGTTGATGTTTAATGAAAATGAACATGTTAATCTATAAAATGTTCATAGGAAGAATGCTATGTTCGTAATGCAAATCGTATGTTCTTTGTTTTACCGGGTGTGTAAATAACATAATCGTAGCTTGGTTTGCACTCTCTGATAAAGGCCACATTTCTGTATGGTTTGAATAACATATTGTCTTTTTTTCTGTAACAATAATTTGTTTTCACAAATGGTTGATGTTCAGTTAAAATGTTCATTAGAAATATCATATTTTGTATTGCAAATCGCAATTTCTTTGTTAACATTGTTTGGAAAATGCCCCTGATGTGTGTGACGCTATCGGATATAGTACATATTCCTTTGAAATAACCCACTACCTCATAGTCAGGAACAAATCACTCAACTGGATGTAAAAAAACTGATCCATCAAACAACTGAGACTTCGACAAAATCGAGTTCCAACAAAGAAGTAAGCTGTTCGTTCAGAAACCACTTTAAGCGATATAAATATGTAAATCGTCAGACTACCTGTCAGAAATATCCAATCGAAATCTAAGTATTAAAATGTAACATTTTATAGCATATTTTGTGAGGCAAGATATATATAACAGGAAAACTGAAAGTAAATAAGCTACAATGAATGTTGATCATTGCTCCTCCCTTTGGGAATGTTGCCGAGGGGCTAAGTTGTTGTGACAACCAGAGATAGTTGACTTTTAATTAAGTCGTTTAATTCTAATTGTTTATTTGATTGAGTCCTCCAACGAATTTGTTTACTTTAAACATTTCTACTAGCACATATATTATAATCCCAAATACACCAATGGCATTTTTATCATGTTCTTTATGAGAAAAGGGTACTCTGTTTGGAACATAAATTTGAAGATAACTTTTAATAAGAAATAATAATAAATCACAAAAGGTTTTTAGTTTTAAACAGTGTTGAAGCTTATTTCTCCAAATATTGCAAATAATTATTACTGTTTTGTTTGTTTTGTTTTTGGATTCTGATAAAGTAATTGTGGTTCAATCCGATGTTGTTTTTTTACAATAAAGTTACATTATAGAAATACAACAATCTTCATTTTTTGATTATCATAACGTTCATGCAATTATTTATATAATTAATACAGTAGCCCTGACCATCAGCTTTGCAATAAATTATACACCTCAACTATGATAGTTAATGCTCGAGATACCGGGGCCGTTCAAGTGACGTCATAATGTAGTTTTTATAATGACGTCATGTCTATCATTTCTGCATGACGTCACTCAAAAGCTATAACGGTCTTATAAGGAGCGCTGTCTTTGATTATTACAAAACGATGTTAGAAATGGTTGAAATCGGTGATTGTTCCATGCCTATTTACTTATAAAGAAAGAAATAAGCCTTGTCTGTATCTTTTTTCTGCCTATAAACTGTTTTAGTAAAACCTTTGGTTCTGTAGCTTATCAGGCTCAAGATTTAAGTTTGCTTAAGCGTTTGACCAATGTTCCCTTCAGGATTATGTACAATTTCGTTAGAATTCCAATTACAATAGGAGTCTCTTGACAACATTTTATCATTCTATGCCTTGTGCTTCTGGAGACGAAAGTAGCAAAAAGATGTAGGTAGGGGTCAAAATGTCACGAAGGCTATAAACTATCATTCCCATTAGTCAAGGAGTTTGTACACCAGATTTCAGTCTTCCAAGCCTATTTCTTTAGGAGAATGAGTCTGATGGATTGACTGACGGATGCATGGACAGACGCCGGACACCATGGCACCATCGGGACTTTCAGGACTGATGACATAATAAGACATACACTACAAAAGAAGTTGTATAAATTGAAATCAAACGTTCTGCATCCATGATAAGCTTCGTAGTTTCTTTTTAAAATTTCATTCTTAAAAAAATGATTTAATAGGCTTATTGTTTCAATTCAGTTTTAAATGTTAACTTTGTAGAATGGACCAGCAGTTCAAGAGTGTAAATAGTTGCAGTTTACACAGAGTAACAAACGAGGATTAATACCAAACGAGGATATTTGCAAAGTTTTAGACTATATATATTTATGAAGTAATTCGTATTTTCAATATAAGCACATGTGCACACATCAAGTTTGTCGAGTAGAAAATGTTGTAAAAATGCAATAGAATCGGTAATACAGCAAATTATTAAGCCCAGAAACGTAACAAATGACTTTCACGGAACTCAAATATGTAAATATCCTCGCTCTGTTTATGCAGAAATTAATTCGTATCCTTATATATCATATGTCTGTCTTAGGTAATAATCTCTTTACATCCAAGGCATGTAAAATTAGAACACCATACTAAAAAGAGAATAGTCCTGAACTTTATTAACGAGATGTTATTGAGTAGTTAAGAGATTCAGAAGAGAATTGGCATTGGCAACAAGAAATGTATGCAATGTTTTACGAAATAAAAATGAATTAAAACGCATTTATATCAAATAGGCACATACCAAAAGAGGATTTTGTTAAAAGGTTCGTGTATGTATGAACATTTGTTGCAGGATAAGAAACTCATATTCATGTGAAACAAGAAGAAAATATACAGATGTTAAAAGAAGATAGAAGTAAAATGAGTATTTGGAATTAGAATATATCTAATATTATGCGCTTGTATATATACATGAGAAATGAATATAACAAAATGTAACGTGTAGCCAGTTTGTTCATGCATAATTAAATCACATTTAATCGTTCTGTATACGATATGGTAAATAAACTGTTCTGGTCATTTCGATTTCAGTTCATGCATCAAATGTCAACCAAGAGACATTTCAATCATGCACGATGTCTGTGTAAAGATGGGTACGCGTATGCAAGAAGCAAACAGATGCAACTAAACATTGAAAATACATACATGTTCATGTACATATGACCAGAGGTATTTTAGCAGTTGATATGATGAAGGAATATATCTGTATTTTTTCATTAAACAAACCTCTAAAATGCCACAGAAATAAGACTCTTACATCGTTTAACAACTAAGAATGAATATACATAACCTAGTAGCAATTTAATGAGGTCTGTTCTTATGGTATGAAAATGTTTATTCCAAAACAAAAACGACAATTTTGTATTTTTGATAGTTGTCAATCTGTGTGAATATTAAACACTTGTGTATATTAAATTAAACTTGGAAATATTAATGACTAAGAGTAGACTTTTCCTATGCCTGGATGACAAAATTTAAACTGCTTTTGATAAAATTGAAACATCAAGTAAAATTGTGATTATTATCTTGGCAATTTGGGTTATATTTACAGTTATTGTTATCATCCGTTAGACTTGATAAATTATATTGAGGCCTGAGAGAGTGTAAAGCTCATTGAAAAAAATGGAGCCTCCTTAAATCGCAGAGCGATATTAGTAGGAGAGAGCATGTGCACAAATAATTTTTGCCTAGCAACGCCTTCTCGTATTTTCGTATCATTGTGGCGTCATAAAAGATACTCTTCGTGACATAACTGCAGTCGCAAAAGAGAGAGAGAGAAGTGAATGGAAGAGAATAAATAGTAAAGAACTCAATACCCTTAGTCTATACCAAGATAAGTGTAGATTGTAGGAAACACATTGGTGGCGGAATTGCACTCAAACAAAAGGACGTTGTACATATATAATCAAAGTAATGATTCTATCATGTTATGAGAAACCACACTCACAATCATTTCAATCATTTATATAAACCAATGTTATTACAATTTACCGCACATCGTATTACAATTTACCGCATATCAAGTGCTAACATTTTACCGCACCCCCTATTACAATTTACCGCACGTATGTGTATTACACTTTACCGCATTTTTATTACAATTTACCGCAGTATTACATCTTACCGCGTTTTTATTACAATTTACCGCAGTTATTACATCTTACCGCGTTTATTACATCTTTGCATTAAAGGGATAAATTATGAACAGTTGAAAACGGCGAAACTAATCATGTGTTCAGGTATTGAAATAACCTAAACTCTGAAATGAGAAGGAAGAAGTTTAGTTTATTAATGCAATGTTGTGAATTAACCGATAAAAAAACATTTAGCATTAGCATTGATAGTAGATTAACGAGAGTGGCTTCTGTTTCAGCTTTTCTGGTGTAAGCAAAATTTTAATATTTCCGATATCGTAGTTCATGCGGATTTAACGTTCCATTAAATACTTCCGGCCTTTTAAAATCAAGTCAATTATCTGAAAACGTACATATAGGTGGATTCCTGAGGGCGTATCGTTAGTAATATCGAGAGATATGCAGTGTGTGTTTATCAGTTGTTTTAACGAAATATTGGTGTGTAGTTACACCGTGTCCTCAAAGACAAACTATCGAAATTAAAATATTGTGCAACATCATTTTGTCTGAAAACCATGCTTCAAGAATTTGTCGTATTTGAATCTCACTTGAACGGTAGATTTCATCAGCAATTAACAAAAAAAAACAAGGTTAGCAAAATCATGTGAGTTGTTTTCTACAGGTAGTGTTGGAGATTTCAGTGTTATTGAAAAATGTTTGATCGGTTTTAAACCTAACACATGAAGTAGGCATTGTGGTTCAATGAAATGCTTCTCATTCTTTACAATTGACCTGCAATCAACATTGAAAATGTTAAAACAGCCACTGTCGCCTTGGTCATTTACAAAACATATGCTAAACTTTGCACAAAAGGGATACATTATGAACAGAAAACGGCTAAACTAGTAATGTGTACAGTTATTGAAATAACCTTTCTTCTCTGGAACGAGAAGGATGAAATATAGTTTAATACAGCAATGTTGTGAAATAACCGATTTAATAACATAGCATTAGCATTGTTAGTAGGTTGAGAAAGTGGCTTATTTTTCTATTTTTTTGGTTGTAAGCAACATTTTAATATTTCCGATATTGTAGTTCATGCAAAGTTAATGCATTGAATATTTCCGGCCTTTTGAAAAATCATGTTTTTTTACCTGAAAACGTACATATTTGGTTAATAACTTGTGAGGTGGATTTTCTGAGTGCGCGTTGTAAGTAATATCGAGAGACATGCAGTATCTGTACACTTGTTGTTTACTTAATATTGGTGTTCACTAGTGGGTTTGATTAAAAAGGATATAATATGAGTTAAAATCGGAACCTTTTCCGATGAGGAACCAGTCTGATTAAAATCGACCCTGTTCCGAGGAATAAAAGTTTCAAAATATTGACTCTATCGAGATTCGAACTCTATCTGTCTCGGCCATCCTCTCCACTGGGTCTGACCGCACCCTACTGTAGCGCACGTGCCGACACCAGTTTAGCGCAGACAAAACCTAGTCAATAGCGAACCAATCACATCATCGCGTTTAAAATAAAGATAGCGGCGATCAAGGTTAACGAATGGTAAATGGGAGTTACTTGCCCCTAGCTACTGATACCGAATGCTTTTGCCGCACGCATTGTGATTGGTTAGCTTAGTTTACGCAAGAACGTGCGCTACAGTAGGGTGCGGTCAGACCCAGTGGAGAGGATGGCCTAGACAGATAGAGTTCGAATCTCGATAGAGTCAATATTTTGAAACTTTTATTCCTCGGAACAGGGTCGATTTTAATCAGACTGGATGAGGAACTAGATCTTAGAATAAGGGATGTAAAATGCGTGGACTTGAAAATCATTATTGGACAGTCAGTATGAGGTATCAAACCGTATTTGAAAAGATGAATAAATCACTTACGTAATACTTCCTGTACTCTTCACGAGTAATGATGTCGGGAGTGTTATCACAAACTGCAATGGAGGAAGTTTAACTTGCAAAATAAAAAATAAATGTGCGTTTTTTGGGTAAAAAAAACTCCGTGTGATGATGACGATAATGCCGAAGGTGAAGATGATAATGATTCTGATAATATGATAATAATAAAACAACAAAACCAACAACAACATCTACAACCACATCAATAATAATAATAATAATAATAGATTATGATAAAAACAAAATTTACGCAAGGCTACTAACATTACAAGTTCCATGATAGAGAAGTTTTACGAGATAAGTGTGAGACAACTAGATTAAATATTTGTCATTCTATGGATATACAGGTTGATGTGATATAACAAAATACTTTACCATTATGGTTGGCAAATATCTTCTCAATGTCACCGGCACTGATACTACCATCCTCCGGAGTAATGTTCCACAGATCAAATTGCTTTCCCCTTAGCACCTCGTCGTCGAAAAACTGAAGATATGCTTGAAATTCAGCAAACGTTACGACGCCATCACCTTGGAGTTAAAAAATATAGACTAATAATTTCGACATCTAACGCACAGTTCCTTTCATTGTTTTATGACTGATATGTTAATAAGGATTATGACCCGAGTTTTACTAATCATGCTACACAGAGCACGTTTCATGAGTTTGTTTATGTAGCTTAAATAAGTGTCATACTTTGATATGTCGCTAGTTCACTTCGAATCATCTCGCCAAAAAATAATACTTACTTGTTTTAATGATAATCGAAAAACAGTCACATATGATATTAAGCAATCGAAATTGTACTCCCTATTTACACATAATCTATATGAACTTCTAAAAACTGCTAAACCTTTTTGTTTTTTGGGCTGTATGTTCATATAGATACATGTGAATCATTTGTGAGCGCCGGTTTCCTGTTTCCAATCACAAATAACTATTGTAACATATTTATTGTCACTTCTATTAACTGAAAATCAATAGCACTTCTAGATGGTATAACATCATTGAAAAGTTTGACATGTTTGACTCAAACAAACTACTCGCTCACTTTACCTTTTTTGTCTGCCATATTTATCCCTGTAATTTCTGTAGAATAGATTCGATGATTAAATGTATTGCTTCCACTAAGTACCTTTAAATCTTTCGACATCAAATTGTTTGACTCGAGGTCGGACAATGACTGCCTGGAAAATTAAGGTCATTCTATATCTAAAACATTATGTAGTAATTAAGGTGGAGGTTGCTTCTACTACAAATATACCACTCGACAAAAGTTTGGACTCAGCGCCCAGCATGATGTTGATCTATCGCAATACAATACTAACTGGTGGCTGTAATCTCACTGATTAAGTATACATATTCATGAGGCAAACAGGGAGCAGGATAGTGTAGTGGTTAGCGCATTCGACTCCAGATGATGTCCCGGGTTCGACTCCCCCCGGGTAGAGAAACGTTCTATGTGCGGTGAGGTTTGTTTTTGACCGCAGTTAAACAAATCTTAGTCCGTAAATCTTAGTACGACACTAGTATTCAAGCCGTCCTGGGCAGTTGCAAGAAAAGTTTCAAAATGTTTTCCAATATAAAAAAAATGTAGAGTTCTCGAAACTTGAGTATAATGATAGGTCCAGGGCAAGAATGATTAAATTTTACCAACCATGGGCCGATGAAGATCTCTCTATTGATAGTGAGTTTAAATTTTTTGTCGAGTAGTATACTTTTACTACTGTGTAATAATGTCACAATTGTTAAGAACGCACTGTCTGCATCACCAATATTGAAAGCCAACTGGAATTCGTCAAATGTTAGAGGACCATTAAAATCGAAGTCTTGTGCTCGATACGCACCAGTCAGGACTGCAAGCTCTGCATCCGCTCTAGAAAAAAACAACGTATCTGTGTAATCAACCGTAATATGAGCTACAAGCATATTTACCATCTCAAGAACAAACAGCACTGGCAATAATTTGAATTTTGAATTTCTTTCCGGCGTTGAATAATGAACTGGGTAGTTTTTCGTCTTTAAAAAATGAACCTAAACCATTGAAAAAAACCTTTGCTGAAATGAACCTAGTACTTTCAACGGCATGTCTTTGTTATTCTTAATTAAAAAAATAAGCAAAGTAAGTCAGTGGGTAATTAAGTACTATTGGCATTTGGTATTCCACCGCATCATAGGTCGCACAGTGCCATTAGCGATTTTATCGGTGAGCCACTTACTTACGTCCAACACAAGAAACAGATGTACGCTAAATACTCAGCTAGGAAAGGATAGGCCAACCCGGCGCCTTATGACTACTTTTGCCAACTGATTTATATATCGGAAGCTACATAATTCACTATTTACCATGTTTGATGTGCACAAGTGTGAGAACATTGCAAGTATTTTAACAGATCTCAGGTCTATAGCGCCTAAGTGTTTTGCTTTCACAATTCTTTTTCAATAAATTTCAGCCTTGTCTCTCGATCACGGTCTTGAACCCGCTGAGGAAGGAAACATACAGTGTTGTGTCATCGAAGCAAATGGTGCTTTCAGTGGATCCTGGTTCGCCTTTTTCGCCTTTTGGTCCCATTGGTCCTTGTGGTCCTTCTGGTCCAATTGGTCCTTGAGATCCATTTATTCCTGGTAGTCCCATTTCTCCCTTTGGTCATAATGGTCCAGTTGGTCCTATTGTTCCATTTGGTCCTTGTGGTCCAATGTCACCTTTAGGGCCTGCTGTTCCGTTTTGTCCTGCTGGGCCTGCAGGTCCTATTTCTCCTTGTGGTCCCATTGGTCCAATTTCTCCCTGCGGTCCCATTTCTCCCTTTGGGCCTGGTGGACCTGGTGGGCCTGGTGGGCCTGGTTCGCCTTTTAGGAATGGACAGCCTGGTCGTCCTGGTGGGGCTGGACCGCCTCGTCTGAAATGACGGCCCCTTTGGCCAAAATGACCACTGACCTCAACTAGAACGAGGCACAACACAGATGCAAGAAGAAACACAGTCTTCATTATTGAGTCTGAAACAACGCACAAGGATTATTATTTAGGATTTTAGTTTGCATACAAGATGAATTTTAATAAATGCGCCCCGAACCAGTTCTACGTGGAAAAAAAGCTTTAGTACAAGTTTTATCAGTCTTATGCAAAGTTGGATCAATGTCCCAAAAGATATTTGACTCCACAGATTCAACCGGTTCCGATTTATTGCTCTGAATATGGGGTTTTCAACGCTTCGAGTGTATAGAAAGATTTCAACTTTTATCATATAAGAAGTGCCACAAGGTGAGCCGGACTACACCTAATTGCATGTTATATGGTTGATGCGTTAGATTTCCTCTGCACATTAATCTTCAAATGAGATGTTTAAGAGTTTGGTTTAAAGTTTACATAACCACAAACAAATTTCACTATTTTCTTTGAAATATATGAATGTCTGATTACAATATTGTATAGTGCGTCAAAGGTTGCTATTCAAATATGTTCAGTTTGGTAATGAAAGCCGTTTTTGAATGCCGCTTAGATCTATCTGGCCATAAATATGTGAATAATCAACGATTTTCAAAGAATATTTTCCTCTCAGTAAGATAAAGAATTTTATGATGTAACACTATTAAGCGTTTGGTGTAATAACGATATCGACATTAATGGTAATCCAAAAAATATTTAAAACTGTATTTGAATTGAAATAATGATGTGCCACTCTGTACAGTCGGTTTTTAATGTTACACCCGCGCGAATTGTATGGCCCCTAGCCTAGGTGGGTGTTTCACAGCCGATAATTACGCTGTCTTAATGAAAGGCTTATTAAAGGTGGTTACTGGGCAAAATGAAAAAAATCAAGCCCAGTTCTTATTTTGTTGAACAATCTTTGAACGAAAGTCAAGAAGTGATAAAATCGAGGTTAGCGGTTGCTTAAGATGCACGAACAACGCTTGCCTGAATAAGCCTATAAAATGCTTATAAATCTGGATAATTTGGGAGGACACAGGATAACAACTTGGCTAATCAACATTAGAAATTTATTATTTTCTAGTGGTTTTGGGTTCATATGTTTCTCGAGACAATTGGGGATGTAACTAGATGTATTAATGAGTTTCGTCGTAGATCAACAGATATGTTACGTTAAGATTGGAATTGGACTTCAGATTAGATATGAATATAACAGGTCCTTTAAAAAGTTACTCCAACCAAAAAGAATATCGATAAATTATTATAGCATATCATTTAAAAAGAATGTTTGTAAAATATCGTTTGGGTTTGTTAAGTTAAATGATAAATGAGGGAAGAGAAACTTCTTTCGAAAAACAAATTCGATACGTAACAGAGGTTTTGAGAATGAAATTCATTTTACACTATTATGCTCTTGTAATGTGGATTTACGACCGAAATATATACATCACTTTCTACAAAATCAACCAAGACATGCATATGTATCTTTTTTCCAAACTAATAATGAAGACATTATTGTACAATTGTCTTTATATATAAAGCATGCACGAGATAAAAGAGACCTTATCAACACCAGGACGAATGTTGCTACTTAATATTGCATACTATAATTTTCTTATGCTGTAACTCTTATGTATATGGGTCGGGGGCCTTTCGTACAATAAATATCTTTGCCAAGGATGATAGCCATATTTTAACTAAAAGGTGGAAATCTGTGTTACAAATTTAACAAATTTATCACCATACATGCATCAGTGAATCGTATCAAAGATTCATGAAGGCCTGTATGAGAAGAGATGAATGAGTAACAGTCAAAGCTTACCTGATACTGACACCAGTGGATCGAGGAACTGTTGATTGTGAATGGAAGACAGTGCTCTTATGAACAAAACAAAGAATCGTGCTGTATTTATTCCATTTATGATTATTTCAATTAATTTTGACACAATCTAAATTCGATAATAACAAGGTAACATATTTCACGTGAGAATGATATTAATGCTTTTTCAATATTACATTAATATTTCAATCTTCTTTGTGATGAACATGTGTTTGTAGATCAATATCACCAGCCGTGTTACATAAGGAATGTTTTTACAGACATCCAAGAAAACTGCGTTTCTGAATTCATATTTCAAATGTTTTGTTTATGAAACACAACACATGTTGGAAAGAATGCAACACACGTAAAAGCAACATGACCCACCCAAAGAAATTAAAATACATCACAACTCACGTCAAGTCCGCTTCACTGACAGACTTAAAACACATTACACTATAAGTTTTGTAGGCTTGCTTTAAAGATATATTATACATTTAAGTTAAGGTTTAACATGCTCCACTTGAGGACAAACAGGACCCTGCAAAGGAAATAATAAGTGAACTTTAGAAATTACAGAAGATTTCATTTGATTATAAAACGTTTATACAGTTTCTCACCCAGGTCTAACAGGACAATAAAGCATAGGTTTGGTAGACTCACGTTTATAAAAAGTTAGGTGAGGTAAGGTCCACAAGAAAGCTAAGGCTTACATATATATATATATATATATATATATATATATATATATGTAGTATCTTAAGACTTTAAAACTGATTATTCTTGCTGAAGAATTCTTCGCGAAAAGAAATAATGACAAACAAAAACTTGAAAACAAATAGTTTCCTATCATCCCATACTTTTATTCTTGAATTTCAATTCTTCAACGTACAATATATGTTCATCAGTTTTGTTACTGTCCTTGTCATCGTTAGGATATTCTTCTTCTTGTAAAAATAAACCTAAACACATATTTTGGCATCCTGCCTCATCAGCGAAATTGAATCAGCTGATTGAGCTCCTTCCATATACCCTGATCTCCTTCAGGCCAAAAGCCTCTATCTAACCAGCCAATGACACGACTCGCATCCAGCAACAGCGACCAAACCAGGAAGGAAAACTCCGCTTATTTTAAATGAGTAGTGTCAAACTCGTTGGATAACGACATTGCATTGGCTGAAACAGTAACAGGTGAGCACAGCCACGAACTTCAAGCCGCGCCAGCCGTACGAGGGATTTGGCACGAAGGAGATCAGGGTATATAGAAGGAGCTGGATCAGCGGATTCAATTAAGCTGAAGTAGCAGGATGACATTTAGGAAGTTGATATTGTGGTTTGTGTAAGGTTATCATGATGAAATTTCAACTCTGGTGAAATACTTGCTTTGAAAAGGTAAGAACTGGCGAGATGTTGTCTTCGATGATATATGACTTATTTTGACATTGACTACAACGGCATTTGTTAATAAATTATGAATGGACAATTGTCCGTTTCATGTAATGATATTTCAATAATATACACCAGGCGCATGTGTCGGCTAATTGACAATGTAAGAGCCATCGATGTATATGTAACTGCATTTTAGATAAGATAGATAATTATTCGTTTTTAATTCAATGAAATATCGTTTTGCAAGGAGATTGAAGCTACTATCTTGGATTCAAGGGAATTTACCATCCTGGTTGTGCCGAAGTTGCTGGATGCCGTGACATAATAGTACAAGAAAATCATTAGGATAATAAAGCATATTGCAACAGTTGTTTAACAAACAAAGAGGGAAATTAATAAATTGCTAAATAACATCAAACTTTTCCAAATATTGATTAAATTTCCTGTTTGCGTAATTGCTTTTGTCGTATACCCTAAAGTTAGTGAATTAAAAAATATGTTATGCAAAACATACATAGGGCTTTATAGTTGATGCTATTGAAAACTTTAACAAATCAGTTGAGCAAAGTATGACAAATTTTACAACATTGCCAATTGAAATAGCTTGTACAGAATGTTTATTATCTAGAATACAATACAAACTCATATTCTACCGCAGATAGTTTAGTTGTTAAACTAATTAAAACTTGCATTTAAATCAACATTACAATTCCAATGTAAAAACGGATAGCAAAACATAATTTTAAAATATCTGTGTTGATCAAGATTAACACGTACTTCAAATGGATCTAAGCTAACATGTCATTAGGACCACGTCCAGTTGCAACCATTTTTATAAGTGTCCTGTACATCAGCTGTTCATTATCAGTATTAAGACTCTTTTCGTCAAAACATCCTTTTATCTCATGCAAGCATTCTTTGAAAAAACCTTTTAAGCTGAAAATTTTTAAGAATAAATTCTTGAATATGGAAAGAAGATTTTAAAACTTGGTTTACGGATACCATTGGAGAAGGAACTTTTAATTAATTGATTAATCCAAGACATAAGCAAATTATTTGTTATTTAAGAAATTAACCAATCGTTCAAATCATTATTCAAGTTAGAAAAATTATTTTCCTAAAAAACATGTCAACAGTCATTGTTTCGGAATGTTTTAAGACTGTTATGGTGACCTACATGTAGTTACTGTAAAGCTGTAAGAGTTTAACTGACACAGATTCCCCTTAAACCCAAAACAAAATTGATTTTTAAAAGATAACTTGGTTTCAGAGAATGAATTAAAATGATGACTCTTATTGCAACTAATTCTGATGGAAAAAAAGTAAGTTAGTTAAATGGCTATTTCCTACAAGAAAATGGATCAAAATCAATAATGTATGAACGTCAAAGCATTTGAATCCACATGGCAGGAGATCCTCAGGAAACGTCTTATGATGTCATGAAATTATTATGACGTCATGAAATTATCATAACGTCAAACGCTTTATTATTTCGAACACCTGTACAAACAGTTAGCTCAATCAAAATATTAATATTCATGATTTAATTCATAAAGAATAATTTGAAGAAATGGCAAACAGATTATCGTTTCATGACGTTCTAGTAGTGTAAAACAACTTTCTTCAGTGGTTTGAAACATATTTTAGTGAATAAACTGAGTGAACCAACTGTAGATAGATTGGCATGTACATTTACTTGATATGCCTCTTTGCTGTTTCTTAAAGTTTGCTTGTTTATTTGTGAAACGAAAATACACAGACTAATAGTGAATGGTTCCATCAGGCTATCATTTGTATTTGTAAGGGAAGCAACTCTCGTCTGTAAGTGAGATAGACAAAAGTGTGAAAGTTCGAATCTTGCATCGAAATCATTTTTTATCATTGTATCTTAAGGATGTTCGCTCCTCACCTACTGCGCATGACCAAATTGTCAAATTACAAGTCAAGGTTGCAAAACCTAAAAAGCCTGAAATCATAATGTTCTTATATTATAAACCAAAATGAGGCGGTAATTTGTCAATTTTGATGATTTCTGATTAAAAATGCTTCAAAATTAACAAACGTAGTATTTTTACGACAACCGAAATGAAAGTTACGAAAACTGGTTATTTCGGCCGGTTGCGCATAATCAGTGAACAGTGGAAATAAACAGAGGGGCCCAGTCTCATGATACAGTCGCATATGTTTACATTCGCCCTCAAGTTTAGTTCCCGGTGTATACAAGTGTTGAAACACAAGATGTCAAGTCACTTAATTGAGGTTATGAAGCTGCCTTAAGTGTGTAATGAATTTACAAACCGATGCAATGTACCATTTCTCCTAGGCAATCATGGCTTGACAAAACACCGCCAAATCTCGACACTTCACATGGATTTTCTCGATGTACTTGTTGAAGGTGAAGATCGAGGGTAATAATCAAGCTTTCCCTATTATATTATGCCCGACAGTGACAGGAAAAAATTCGACTAGAACCACTGCCACTGAAAACTAAGAGTAACACAGGTCGTGCTTGTCGGCTGATAGTACCATGTTGAAATTAGGTCATGCTTGTCAGCTGATTCCGATGCGAGGGACAGGGCGAGGCCAACAAAAAACAACAAATCACTGGCACTGGTATGTAAAATGTATTACGAACTCTTTTTTTTCTGTCAACATCATTTCAATTTATGATTTAACTTATGTAATTTCATTTCATAGTGATAAATTATCTATTTCTGTATTTGATTGTAAATAAATAACCTAGTCTTGCTGAAACATATCAAATAATGCTTATATATTTTTTGTGAATTTTAGCAATGGGACATGACATTTATCTGTCAAATTTTTCTCATTGAATGCACTCAATGTAGACATTGTAGACTTAATATTCATTATTCTTGTAATTTAGACCCTGAGATCACCACTGAAAAAGATGCTGTCAGATAAAGCTGCAGAAATTGAGGTAATAAATTGATAATTATCAAATATAGAAAGCAAATAAACACTTTTGATTTGCTGATTGTATTTGATTTATTCTGATCATTGAAAAAATCATCATTGATGAGAATATAGTATTGAACTTAAAACTTATATATGTTGTTGCTGCAAAAAGTGGAATATATAAGCTGAAATGATGAATTTAAAAAAAAAGTTTGTATAATGATTTGGCGGCCAATGACTGAAATATTGCCCACGCCTTTGCAGCATTAGTCAACCTACTTATTTGAATAATTAATTCATTACATAACAATAAGTTATATTGTTTTTAGGTTAGTGTGCTTGGTTTCGGATCAAGATGTAAGAATCCTGCCACGGGCTCGGCATCTTTGTATGCAGTATAGAACTGTTCTACACGCAGTTAAGTTTGGTTGCAATGCTACACTGAATTTCAGCACATACAACCCATTTTTCGCTATTTCCAGCCGAAGCTCGCAAGTCTCAGCGCAATGCTAGCCATTCCTAGTTGTTCATGATAGAAAAACATGCATTTCAATATTACGTGGTTAAACCAACATTTGAAGCTGTATTGCATAATAAGGGACAAACGAACAACTAGTGCATGTTTGCGTCTACCCACGTGAACAACGTTAAAGTTGAGATCTGACGAAAATTCATACTGCTCCATTTTACGTCGTTTATAGGTAGTTCTAATTCGCATCAACTGTCAGAGAAAATTTAATCTCATAACGTCATCTAAAGAAATGCAATATTTTATCACACGTGGATATGTACTTTGTTGTGCGCTGGTCGAATACTCGTTTTTAAACTAGCTAACCATTGGTGGTGCTATGTTGAAATTCAGTGTAGCATTGCATCCGAACGTTCCTGGGTGTAGAACAGGTCTCTGCTGCAGACAAAATTGCTGAGCCAATGGCGGGATTTGAACCACTTGTCTCTAGATTCGATACCCAACGCTTTTACCCTTAAATTTGATAACTTATTTATCACAGATACAATGGCGAATAGGGAACGATATCATTTAGAAGACAACATATCTACTTTACCAATAAAGTTTTAGTAAATTGTAAAATTTCGACTCTGAAAGATTTATATCTTTTTTATTGATATGGCAAACAAGTTGATATCATAAGTTAGGCAGTTTAGATATGAACATGAAAGTCGATTCGATATGATGTGAATTTACTCAGGACAAATTGTATTTTTGGGTTGTTTAAGCTGCAAAGAATATAATAAACAAACTATGAGCCCCCTTTACTTCTGCACATATAACGTTTGTAGACAGCGCTGCTCACGGTGTAGGAAAGGTTGGTTTTGCATTACAGCGTAGGAATATTCACCTCCCAATGTGTTCTCTATTTAAAGGTACATAGTTGGAACTTTCAAAATTGTTAGATTGTATAATATCTTATACTAAGCAGTAAGTGGGTGACGATAAGCTATTAACTTTTTTTAACACAATTGGACATTTTAAATCAATAGTCCACAGCTGATTTGTGATTGTTAATTTACATATCATGTGTTGCCTTTAGAAGAAACATTCATCAAATGAATAACCTACCATGTTGTTTTATGAATTTGTAATTGTTATGTTCCAATAGAGAATATGAAAGGTGTAGCAAATTTCTGAACAAAGATTCAACTAGTCGTTTCCATAACTTCATTTAACTGAAATAGTATTTCATCAGCTTATCGTGTGTTTATGGGGCTTCCGAGACTTTGACAGCTATGCAAGCCGGAGTTTTCACGCTCCTGGCAGGGTCACCCAAATTGGACATCTCGAGGAATAGACGCCAGACCATAACTGAGTCGCAATAAAAACTGCTGGTCTCCTCTCCCCATGCCTTTCTATCCTGTTTGCTCACAACTCTTTTCAAGATCCTATCCTCCTAATATATTCACTTTCATTTGGATTTATTATGCAAGTGTTGAAACAGAAATATTGTTGGAAACACATTAAACCTCAGTCTCTCTCTTACAGGGGGTTGAGGGTTGCAAGCTCGTCATTTATGTTTTCATAAACAGTGCCAACTTATAACATGTCTTACTAAAGACAAAACATTATACTGACACATGTCAAAACAATTTCTACACATTTCTAGTTTCTAGATATCTAGAAACTGCCGGAAGACCGAGGAGCCTTCGTATAAAGACAGAAGTTGTATAGGAATTTAAGGACGAGCAACCACTGCATGGAGTGAATATTGGAATTATTGTAAAATCTTGGTATAAAGATCATCTAAGGTTGGCCAAGGTATCTGCAAGATGGGTACCAACAAATCTCAGGGCACAATATCACCATCCAAGAACAAAAAGTTGACTGAATCTCCTGAATCTTAAACTGCTGATGATGTTCTTCTTTTGTAAGTATTGCGAAAAACAATTCGACACACACGCTGCCACGGTGTGTTCTTCTTTTACATGACAAAGCTCCAATGCCACAAGAGTTGCACAGGCCGCTATACGTAAATGAATTCAACATCCCATCCCCAATAACCCAGACCAAGCCCCCAGCGACTTCTTCCTCTTCAGACACCTGAAATCCGCCTTTTAGAAGGCACTTCCGGGATGACGAAGACGTCAAGGTTGCCACTGAGGCGTGGTAAGGGGCCAATCCGAAGCTTTTAACAAAAGTGGTATTAAAAGACTTAAAGAGAAGTGGAATGAGTCTATTGAGATGAACGATTTTAAGATTGGAAAAACTTAAAAGATTGGTTATGCGAGTTTGTTTTATATTGAAGTTGCAAGATACAATATCCATATTTGCTGTGTTGACAACATATACATTTAGGAAATGTTTTAGCTTTGTATGAATTACACCTCAAAAAGATCAGTAACTTTTATTTTGAATTGATACCCAAAAGTACAGTGAACAATTCCCTATTTATTCACAAGTACAAAAGCATTAGTTTTAGATAAAGTTGTACCCCACTTCCTGTCTCGTTGCCATGGTTTCTTTTGTTCTAGAAGTATGCTGAGTACACGATAGACTACTATTTCCTGCTATACCTCCTAATCATCTCATTGATATATGGAGTACATATACATATGGATCGAAATTAAGCACCACTTGTTACAGATATGATGTTTTGGGAGTGTTACGAAAATTTGACTGAAGTTATTACGTTGACCTTTGTAAATAATTTCTGCAAAAATAAAAGATGATTCATGTTGATGTTGTAGCGATCAAATATTCGACCTGTTTCAAGAATTTTTGGGCCCACGTAATGTTTGGTCAAGTCAGCCGATATTTTTTCAAAGAAGTTCCTCTTTACTTAGCCTTGGCTTTGGGTACCATCTTTTGGCATATGTTGTTGATCTATTTTCAAACCTTTGGAAATATTTCAAATTTCTTATATGATTATTTTGTTTTTGGAAATGATAAAATGATTATAATGATATAAATCTAAATCCGTGTCTCTTAAGGCTTAAATCTTGTTTCCTTGTTTACGAAATGGTTTTCTATTGCCACAATCTGGGACGCTGACGATCACAGTCAACGTTGCTCATTTGATATTGAATCTTATAAATAAATATTTAAGCTGATATGGTTCCTTTTTTTCCTACAAAATTGTACATAAAAGAATACACTTCTTTGTTTTATCGATTTCAGTAGAGACACTTTCATTGTGGAAATGGTACCAAAGCATCTTCATTAGATTTAATATTATTATATGTAAACCTAAATCTATTATTTATTTTACCGTAACGAAATCGTATATCATATCCTATGGATTTTGCAGGTCATTGAAGTGACCAGGGGTCTAAATTTCAATAACATGGATCGAAACCTTTCTAAGTAATTAACAGCATAAACCACAAGTCATATTTGCTACTTTATACATGTAGTATGCGATTGTGATGTTTTTTTCTCAGAGAGTCGATATGGAATATCAATTTCAGGGAATCAGAATTTAAAAGTTTTCACTCCTTCTGTCTGTTGAAGTAATGCGAGAGAGGCGAGAAGAAGAATGAGGATTTAAAAGATGGGTAATTGGTGCTCCTTTGTCAGTTCTGCTAAAGTTATTTAATTGACATAAAAACATAACCAAAATTACAAGATATATTCACTAAGTGAACAAAAGTTTTGAGTGCAGCTGTATATTTATGGTATCACTCAAGTTTAACTTGAAGAGTTGTGTCATATTAGTTACAACAATTAGTACATAATATGTACATAATATGCACTTTATATACATTTCAGGTTCTTGGAGCTTCTATGCTTTGAGCAGAATACTTCTGTGGCTTACTAAAAAGCCTGCTGACACACGTGCTTCTAAAAAAGTGAAGGGACACACTTTAATTCTGCCCGACATGTTTCTCTGCATAGAAAAGATTGAAATCTTGTAATAAAGATTGGTTTAAAATGTCTCGATGACAGAAGGACTTAAAGAGCCTGTGTCATTTTTAACACAACTTATTCGACAGTCCTTGTACTTCATCATATACTCAAAACAATAAGTTAAGCGCCAGAATTTTAAATTAAAGTGTGACAAATACACAGAACTCACATGTATACCTAATTATGAGATAAATAGGTTGGTATCTAGTGGTAGTGCGGGTGTGTCGACATGACAAAAGTGACATAAAAAGGTGGATTACTTTACGTTTTACTGACTCTATAGATTAATTTTGGAACAGTGTTTTTCAGCAATTGTGTCGTGAAAACAACTATTGCCATAGCTTTTATTTCGTTGGAGAAAACAGAGAGGGTCTTTAAAGATAACATTGCAGCCTTAAGAATAGTGTGAACAAGTGTTAAGTCAACAGCGAATGTATGGCCCTTGATTGAATTGATTGACCTGCTCGACATAGAACGTATCAGTCTCTGTATGACTTGTTGAGGAATTTCGTGCCACTCTTGATGCAGTGCTGCATACGGCAACAAAGAATATCCCATAAATTTTCTATTGGGTTCAAGTCAGAACTGCAAGCAGGCCATAGTAGCATTGTTATGGCTTCCCGCTGTAGAATCTTTTTTACCACTCTGGCTCCGTCGGCCATTGTCATCCATGTCAACTGGCCTTGTACGACGAGGGTGTTTGTGTAAATGTGGAATTGCCACACTGTGGTTTGTTGTGCGGGACTGCGTAGAACAAATGCCTGTGCTCGTCTCACGGTAGCATCACTGCATCGTTGCTGACCGTAGTAGGTGACACTTTTGCCAATATGTCGACATCAAGTTGTTTCACAACTAGAGCATGTAGGTGGAATGACTCATCTTCCCTGGTCAATTGACAATGAACCTCTCCTATGACATCCAATGGTGTTATTGCTTGACGAGCCATTTGTGATGCTGGGGTTATCGGTAGCTTAATTGCCTGAGCAAAGGATGATCTGACCATATTAGTTGTTGCAACAGTGTCCAGAGTCAATCTGACAGGGTGTTCATTGTAGAAAGTGTAAAGGAATGGTGATTGGATATCATCACCACGCCCTATAACCGGCTGGTCAATGAGGGGATTTGGCTCCTAACCACAGGTGATCACATCACAGGGAATATCTTCCTCGACAGAGTCATCAGATGCACCTTCAAGGCGGGAACGACCATACATGCCGCTTGTCTTTTTCTGGCACATATCTGCACTCTCTCAAGTAGTGGGTAATGTATGCTTACCCACCGGCTGTTTTACATAGGACGCACACATTTTGTTGTCTGGGTTTGTAGCTAGAGGATCTCTGTTTTTCAGAAGAAAATGTTGCTTTTCGCATTGCTTTTGTATCTTCAATACTGTGCTGTTCATCAATTAAAGAGGGAATGTCCTGGGAAATCTCTGGTTTCTCAGTTCAGCCCAATATTTCTGCTTGACTATCTGAGGGAGTTGAGGATGAATAAGTCGAAGCCATGAAACCACTATAATGTTCTTGAGCGTAGGTGTAATATAAGGTCTTCGTCCACATCGATGTCTGCTCCATGATGTGTAATACCGGAGCGTGCGGTCAACAAATTGTCCTCTATAAAGGCCATCAAGCGTTGGTCTTCTTATTGCTCATCTGGTTGCATTTAAATATCAACGAAGTTGAGAAAATTAGCTCCAGTTGACTGAAAGCCATAGTGAAGTCTTATCTTCTGCCATATATCTTGCAGGGATGTAGAATTCTTGATGATAGAGTTTCTACTTATCACAGTACAGTAATTGGCAATTTGGCCAAGCATAAGGTCATGGTGAACGTTCTTATGTTCAGCAGTCCGACGTCTATTCTCTTCAACATTTTCATCATCATTTTGTAGACCTCTGAGGCGGTCCCCTGCCGTCTTCTTCAGCCATGTACTCGCATCAGGCAAGGATGTTGCGAAATTGGGATCTGGAGATAAAATGTAGATCAAGTTCTGTCTCCAATTTTCAAAAGAAGTGATAGTTTAATTTTTGGTGAGCTGCCACTGTTTCGGATCTCGTGCACCTGCCATATTTTATGTTCGCTTCTTTACCGAAAGTCACAACACACTGCGGGAGACCACGTTTCACTTCTAAATTTACTCACTTATGTAATACGCCGAGGGTAAATGTGTTTTTATTGGAATCGATATTGACGTAGGTTGAAACCGCTGCCACCACGCCAATGAAGACAAACTCAAATTCTCAGTCACAAGTTTTAGTCGAACCTTTTTGGTACAAAACGGAAACTGAATTGGTAAACCCAAAATTATGAATTGGTAATTTGGAAGGAACGAAACGAAAAATAACATAATGGCGCAGACAGAAGTGTAGAATAGCATGTTATTTGATGTTGGCATCTGTTTAAAACGTTCACAGGATCATTGAACTTTTTTCTCTTTTTTTACAAATATTTAGCGTGATAAGTGTTGTTACTGGTAAAGGAAAGTAATCAATAGGCTGCTTAGAGTAAATTCATTATCGGAAAAGTTAGTTAGCAAAAGACTTGCATTTCATGTAGTTTTAATGTATTATGAGTTCAAGTTAAAAAAGTTTATCTGTTCAAGCAATAACTTGCCTTTATTGCCTCGGAAAATCAATCCACTATTTCGTACTTATAATGTGGTGGTTTGCGTGCTTCAGCGACCCTGAGAGCTATGTCAGCCGGAGCTAACATGCTCCTGGGGTTATGGCCCGCGAAGCGTAAAAAGGCTTCCCGACATGCTTTAATGTGCGTAGGGGTCGTGCTACATGGTCACCTATGTAACGACTGAATGCACACAATTAACAACTCTAACAAATAACAGGTAAGACAGGATTATGTACACAGTTGTTTTATTAAACACTTCTCATGTTGCCACTGTTGTTCAAGACAACTTAAGGAGTTCGGAGACGTGGTCTGTGTAGGTGATGTCTCCGATGATGTTCCTGAGGTCGTCCTTCAGGAATTGAAGTCGTGAGTCAAAGGTCCGGATCCTGTAGCGCTTCTTTCCCTGCTGTAATCTGACTTCCGTCAGGGACTGCTCTCTCTACAGAAGCCAGAAGTCTTGTGACGTTGTCGATAAATGCCTGTCTTGACAGCAGAGAATCTAGGTATAAATCGTTTATAGGTATAAAATGTTTCCTCAGGTTGGTAATCTCGTCGTCGTAGACTTGAGGAATTGGCGTCACTTCCGTCTTGGCACGGTGGATCAACTTGGCCTTGAATTTATCAACTTCGAAGATAAAGTCAGGATCATGATGGATTTGGTTCAACTATTGAAAAAAACAGTTCTCAAAATTATTATTTTTGCAAAACATGTTCCTCAATAAAGTGTATCAACTCAACTAATGCCTTAATTACCCCCGCTGTTTTGATAAGCAAGGTTTAGGACTAGGCTAAACTGTACTTCTCCCGCAATGAAAATTATGCTTCGCGGTACATCCGAAATAGACGTTTTAGGCGTCCCGGTCCGACACTGCTTCTGGTAGGGGCACCCACGCTGGACAGGTCACTTTTAATAAATAATTACGTTGACACTTTCACTGCAAGGATATCGGGTTCAACAAAATGTTATATCTAAGTATAGTTATTATTAAATGTTACTACTTTAAGCAAATAATCACAGCTCAGTGACAAGGCGTTTTAAAAATCAACACTCATGTTCTATATGTGCTGACATACTCATTTGAAAATATATTTGTCAGGTGTTACAAAAGATACTTTTAAAACTAAACCATTGAAAACTTTGAAAGGGTAATAAAAGGTAGAAGACAGACTAAAAAATCATCCTTTTTATTCATATACATTCGAAACTTTTTGAAAAAAGTGGAATTTGGGGCATTTCATTTCTTCTATATGTTTGGTTTTTTAAACTGATTTGATGTTATTTAATCGGTAAGATCATATGTAAATCAATAATTAAATAAAATTAAATGTATGAGATATCGGCATGAATTACTGAATATTTCGCCACCGGTAATATTTGTGATATTTAACACTATTAAACCATCTATTCAAACAGGCATTAAGGAGTTTTTTTCCTTGCATTAATATATTTTATCAATAAAACAAAACATTTGTATATTGATTTTAAAAATTTATGATTGGTGGTAAGGTAAAAATATACCAAAGGTATAAACAGGATACAGGAAGTAAATAACACATAAAGGTAAAAGCAGCGTGACACTACTTCGTTGAACAATGTCATGTTTGTCATACACAAGAGGCCGGACACATATATACCTCTGTGATCCGAGATCAATGGAGCCAGTGTTGATAGAGAATCTATTTTGGGTCCATTTATGATAAATTTATAGTCATAACATGAACAACATGAACAAAGAAGTTGTTCAAAGTTTGATGGAGATTCAAGCAATGGCGACAGTTGTTATTTGGGGAATAAACGCAATAGATAACACGCAAAAGTATTTTATGTGTGGTATGGTTGTACAATTGGTTATATAGAGCAATGAACCCCTGTGATTTCCCATTAAACAACGTCGGCTAAAGACAAACTGTATTTTATCTTAATTATTAATAGTTAGAGGATACTAGACAATATCTGCTATGTTAAAAGGAGGTGAATTTGTTTTAAATGTTTGATCTTCATTTATTATACATATTAGCCGACTTTGTGTTTACTTAGGAACAGTACAGTAAGGCGATATATTCGTTAAAATCACATCATGCTTAACCGAGTCTTATAATTTTTTGCTACTCATTTATTTTATTTGCATCGTACTGAAATAACAAGCGAATGGTCTGCTTTCCTGAAGACTACCGGCTTCATTGATGTCACGAATCATGGATTTATGACTTGAACGAAATATGGTAACCTACGCTCATACGTGAAAAGTGTAAAGAAAAAGCTCGGTGAAAGTGATATGTGCACATATTGAAAATATGTCACTACTTACATTTTATGTTATTGATACTTATATGTCATATATGTATATGCAAACAGAAACGTGAATGGTGTGAGGTCTTCTAAAAGACTTGAAATATCTGTGCCAAAGGTTTTAAGGTGCTACTGGGACAGAGGAAATTGTGTGATATAAGTATGACATGTGGCTTTGAAAAAAAATCCGCACTTTGTTCCTGAATAAAATTGAAAGCATTGACGTGGCTGATCATAAACAGAAACCCTCCGGTAGTTCAAACCAATGTGTGGTCTTTGTACACACTGCATGGCTTAGTTACCTGAAAATGGCTTAGAAATCTGAAAATGAATTAATGAAAAATGATCAAGCGATTCATAGGCAGGGACAATTATGTATGCAAGAATCTTGACATTTTGTCGATATCAATGACAGTTGAAGCACTGTGCAAAGCACGATTTACTCCCTGCCAAACCACATAGTCAAATGTATACACATTTCTTTCCATACAATTTATGTTTATTGAAATTACCTTCACGTTTGCTATGGTCATAATAATTTTACCGAAGCAATGATGTGGATAGGTCATGCTTCATATTCTGACATCTGAGATAATCAAATGCTTAGCCTTTAAGCTTCTGTTAATGACGCTTAAGTACATCCGTGCAATAGAATATTCACATAAAAGGATAATGAAATATTAAAAACGGATTCATTGAGCAAGAAGGTTACCCTTGCAATCCTGAAGCATACACTCGGAACCTTATCATTTTTTCATAAAACATTGACGTCATTCACGCATATGACTTTGAGGTCAATGGGACCCGGTGGTATTTTTTCAAAACGGAGCAAACGTTTTCTAATCATGCCATTTTTACTGAAATAAAAGGAACGTCAACCTTGTGGTAAGACTAATGTGACTTTAAAAACGCCACATCATAAACACTTCATTAGCACGATGTATGAACCTACCGTATAAGTTAATCAAACGACCAGCTGGCCTAACTAGCATGATGTTCCCTGGTCTTCATTCCACAAAGATTGGACTCACTTCAATTTAAGGTTGATCATTATGTTGTTACAGTAACAATGCCAAATCTTAAACACGATGTATGAACGAACAGTATAAGTTAATCAAACGACCAGCTGGCCTAACATGATGTTCCGTGATCTTCATTCCAAAAAGATTGGACTCAGTTTTATTTAAGTTTGATTTTAACTTTTTACATAAAGCAGCGTGCGCTTGTGCTTAACATAAAAAATCAGACACCTTTCTGTGGATCCAAATTCCATTAAAATGAGAACTTCGGTTGTTATCAATTTTTGCTGTGCGTCATAGACCAATATTCTTGGCCTCAGTTGCTGACTTCTGACTAAAAAAAATTTTTTTCTAACGTTTTATTAAATAACTAAGTATAATAATATCCTGCCCTACCAAAGCAAACATTTTCAAAAATGCTCATGTTTCAACAGAGTACTTGAATGATGTTCGATGGTTAACCCAAAACACTGTATCTGTCATAAGCTCCAGGAATGTTTAATCGACTTACATCTGATAACAACACAATTACCCACTTCTAATTAAGCCTATTCCCATGATTTCCGAAAGGCTGAAGTGCTTATTAATCGTTAGCATGTCAGCACGCAGTTCTTAACTACAAGGGCCGGATCATCATTAATACAGACTTCAGGAAAGGAATTGGGCGACCTTTGCATGTACACTAAGTTTTAACATAAGCTCGCTAACTTAGTAATCACAGCATTTTCACATCTTTAGAAGATATATTGGTATTAGAATAGCATTCTTTTCAATCAAAAAGTAGAAAATGTCAACAAATAAAATGTTGAATGTTACACACAAATAAACCTTATTACGTCTACATCTCCAAGTATCATCATTCATGGAAAGACAAGCTATTGGAACCGGAGGGAAGAAAAGGGAAGAATAAGTTACGAAATTACGGAACTTTTAAAGAGCACTTTGAAACAGAAAATTATGTGGTATGTCCACTTTCCCGTAACCACAGGAGTGCTATCGCCAAATTTCGTTGTGGAGTGGCTCCAATAAGAGTTGAGACTGGAAGATATGAGAACCTACCACTTAAGGAGATATGCTGTTTTAACTGTCCAAATACAGTGGAAGATGAAAGCCATGTTTTGTTTTACTGTCCAATTTACGCTAATTATATAAAATAAGAGACAGACTTCTTACCGCCTGTGATACAAGTCTACCTTGTGGTTATGAATTGCTGCGAACCCTGCGAGCATCGGCTCAAACTAGCGAACCATGGATAGTTTTGCGCTGAAATTGGGAACAGCATTGCAATCAAACCTAACTGCATGTAGAACAGTTCTCAACTGTAGGTATCGCTACTGCAGACACAGTTGCCGAGGCCCCGGCAGAATTGGAGCACCCGACCTCTTGATCTGAAGCCGAAAGCACATACCACTGCGCTGTCTAACCCTATTCCATCTCCCAACCCCCTTTCCTGCTGTTTATTGTCAATTCGATTTTAATTCTAAAACATTGTAATTAATTTCTTTGAGTTTACGAGCAAACACTCTTTATGAGTATAAAAATACCCAAATTTCCTGACGGTAACAATTTTAATCTTAAATGCTTGTGACTCTTTATAGAAGCTTATTTATCAGCAAAGGTCAGACATGTTACTTTAAGGGAAAATGACTTGAAAAGAGCCATTGTACTGAAACTAATTTTACAACATTTTAACACTAACATTAATCTAGGGATAGAATATCCACATATTAGCAAAAGAGTTTTGATATGACTAATCAACAATTCCTTGTTATGCCTTAGCATAGCGACGACGAATGCCTTCACTTCTCATTCTTGTTTTCGTTTTACCGAGTTTGCACTCATATTTATCTTTTTTTTATCTATGTAAAAAGCTATGTTCTGTACCATGTTTCGACTGGGTTTATTAACAATCAGGTGCTGATAATATATAGAGGATACTAAACGACCTTCCATTTAATACTTTTTTTATTAAACGAGTTAATGATTAAGTATAAAACGAGCGAAAGCGAGTTTGATACCAAATTATTAACGAGTTTAATAAAAAAAATAGTATTAAATTGAAAGAAGTTTAGTATTTTGTTTATTACTTGACCTCAGTAATCAAGCATTGATTGCCGAAAGTGTACTGAACGAAGCATTTCCGCGACTAAGCCGCCATTGTGACGTCGGTGCCAAGATTGTGACGTCACAATAACACAATATTATGACGTCATACGGGGAGCGGTATTACACTAGTTTAATATCGCTGTATAGATATTACACTGCGGTATCTTACACGGGCGAGTAATAAACTTTTATAAACGATATATTACCCTTGACGTTTGTTTACATAAAAATACTCGATAGAAATGTAATTTTAATGACTTCATTCACCTCAGATCGGTGTTATGATTATCTGTGATTCATATAGTACAATCTAGCTCTATTACATATATACTTATATATGGACTATTACTTATTTATAAAACATGATGCCATGAACACATGAAAAATCAATTATATGTTCATACATTGTGCTGTTCAAATGTACACAAAAGGTACATAATTGGTACATGTAACATTAAAATCTGTTCACTTTTATGTCTCTTTATTGTATTGTTATCAAATTATTTTAATTACATACTTGAATTCATTATCTTTCACTTAAGAGTGTTCATCTATGACGAATTACTTGAATAAAATAAAGGCGGCTCAGGGGAATTACATCCAAGGACCAGTGGCTAGTGACAGTGTATGTTTCCATAGATACAGGAAAACAATATCACACAAACATATCAAAATGTAATAGCATTCATCTTGAGCACATTGTTTTCAGAAATGTGCTGTAGAGAAAGAAGACTTAAGTCAAAGAAATATTTGTAATAACAGATTGATGTATACATGTGGACAGATCAAACAGGACCATTAACAAATACAATTTTGTAATCTTACCTTGCTTTACTTAATTGTTCATGGCTTGAATCCGTTAAAACTTGAGTAACCTGTATGAACGTTTGAAAACTTTCATTATGCCAAAATATGGTTGCACAAAAACTGTTCATTATTCTTTTATCCATAAAGAATAATTGTGTTTAATTATAAGTTTAGAGACAAAAAGTTATACAAAATCTAAGGTTACTGTTTCCAACTTTTTCTAAATTTTGGTATAAATGCTGCCTTGTATAAATGCTGCCTGTATATTGCAAGATTGACAATTGTGGTTGGTTGGTATATTCACTTTTGTCTTGTTACATTTATGCAATTGTTTTTTCATAAATCATTTATTTAGATCTCTATAATTGTGCTTTTTACAATTGATAAAGCGTCTTTTTCTTGCTGTGAAAATCCTTCAACGAATACAATGTGTTTAAATCATTGAGGCATAACCGCCTCTCTTTGGATTGGTTTACCCCATGGGAGCATCACGGGTCATTGAGGACACATATAACGACTGGACGTAGGCATTCTTTATCAATGAGAACTTGATATACTCTTTTGATACAGTGATGTTATAAAGCTAGAGAAGGGTACATTTAACTATCTCAAATGACTATTGACCAAATGTCGAGGTTTTCTTTAGACAGATGTCTGATTTATATATTCTCTCAAAAGTAACTAATGGAATACTTTAAATAATAACGTCAAATTGAAACATGCTATTCATTCAGGTATAAAATGCTTTCTCCTGGAGCAGATGATCTTCTAGTTATACTTATTGTTCTCGGAGAGATTCTAGTCCAGTGATAAAGTATACCCTAACAATAGTTAATCTTTTGTTAGCTACTCACGGCTGACGTGTACAAATAGGTTTGCATAATTGGAGGTACCTATAAGTTACAAGTTTAAAATAAAAATCAGTCTCATATAAGATTATGCAACATAAAGGATGAATTAATTCAAAAGAAACAGAGAAATAGTCCAGTCATTGCATATTAAGAATATGAAGAGTGTTCTCTAGTAAATGTTTGATAGATACAATGATTAAAAATGGATGAGCAAAGTCATTTAAGGAAGTCCGCTCCTCAAATTTAAAGTATTAAACTTTTTTTGTAACTTGTTTTTTTAAAAAGTTTAGTGTATTTGCTTGAAATATCAACCCCAAAAAATGGGGGTTAGTTTTGGTTTTTTCAACATATATTAAGACAAAGATCCCTATGTCAGTCAGATATTTAACATGGGAGTCAATCGGGAAATGATGACATTTTTTGAAAAATCCTAAATTTAAATGAGTTCCTATATTAAACTTTTTTTAATATGAAAACATGTTTGAGTTAAGATAATTTTCTTCCAGAAAAAAGTATAAAATATATATGCTAGTGTGGGCTTTTAGCCGCTACGGCACAACATGTATTCAAACATTTCAATTAAATTATCAATATTTAAGCTATTTTTATACTAAAAACATGCTTTCTCCCACTCATCATTTAAAAATTATACCCGAACGAATTCATACAAATCATATTCTTTCAACAACATCTACTTTCTAAGAAAAACAGACAATAAAACTTGCTCAAATGATAGTTACAATTAAAATTGCTGAGTCAGCAAAATTGTAAATTATTTCAAAATGAAAAATACTACGTTTCTTAATTTTGAATATTTAATCAGAAATCATCAAAATTGAGAAATTACTGCTTCATTTTGGTTTATTATATACGAACATTATGATTTAAGGTTATTTGAGTTTTGTCACTGTGACTGAGGAGTGAACATCCTTAATTCCACAACTACTGTGTGTAGAAAGATCAATGGATATGGTTGAAATGCAGCAAACACATTATACACGTAATATGATGAATGTAATGAGAGACATCAGCAATAGCAACATATTTACGGACAGTTTGAAGGACATACTGATTTTCTTTGCATGCACATATTTTCAATTAGTGAAATAATTAAAAGAAAACTCATTTTTCAAATTTATTTTTCCTTTCTTATCAATTCATTAAAAGGCAACAATAGAAGTACGGATGCCACCTGTTCCAAAATTACCATTGTGTGAATTGTTTCAGTGGCATTCTAGAAGTTGGTAGGATAAGGACAGCAATGATATATGGATATACAACTTCTTTATTACTCAGTGGCGACGTTTCGGTATAGATCCTTATACCGTTATCAAGCATGCGTTGCCACTGAGTAATAAAGAAGTTGTATATCCATATATCATTGCTGTCCTTACCATTGTGTGATCCTGAAATCGTAATTTCATCGTTAAACAATAGGCAAATATTATCAAGTATGTACTTTATTAGAAGTTTATATCCCTTAAAGTTATAATGTTGTTATTGCAAGTGAATTAGAACTGTTAAGTAAAATGTATCAACAGTGACAAAAAAAATGCAAAAACGTAAACCTTAATATTGGAAATCTGCATAAACGACTTTATGATCATTTACTATAATTTGTTTAATATTACGTGTATCAAATAACTCCATTTGTTGTATGAAAGACACCTGTTAGGTGAAGTCCTGTTATTCCCTTCTGTAAAGTTACATCTTAAAATGGACCTCATTACCGAAATATTGAATTCATTTAAGATGACTACCCAACATCTAAATAAGGCCTTCTTTCTTTGGCTCAAAGGGCTATAATGAGCGATAAGCTATACTGTGGCCTTTGGGAACTAGAATATATTCATTATGTGTGCTTTATATATAACCGCTTCTTATTCATTGAAGTATAAATGGTCGCCGTAGCATATAAATACCAAGGTGAATAATTGATCACAATTAATTAATGTTTGACCTTTTCAACCACAAGAGTGCTATCGCCAAATTTCGCTGTGGAGTGCCTCAAATAAGAGTTGAGACTGGAAGATATGAGAACCTACCACTTGAGGAGATATGCTGTTTAAACTGTCCAAATACAGTGAAAGATGAAGGTCATGTTTTGTTTTACTGTCCCATTTACGGTACAATAAGAGAAAGACTTATTACCGCCTGTGATACAAGTCTACCTCATTTTAGTTCATTGCCTGACGTACAGAAACTTGCCTTTATTTTTAGCTCCCGTATATATGAACAGTCACCCTTATTGTCTTTTTTACTTTGGTTCCCTGTGTGGACTTCAGGTGGTGTTTAGAGATAGTGTCGTTAACCGATCACAATTAATTAATGTTTGACCTTTTTTAAAGCTGAACTTGATTTGTTGTGTTTTAACAAACCATAATTAAGGCAAAGGAAAAAGTTTAATTACAGTCACCCATATTGTCGTTTTTACTTTGGTTCCCTGTGTGGAATTCAGGTGGTGTTTACAGATAGTGTCAATAAACCGATCACAATTAATTAATGTTGACCTGTTTTAAAGCTGAACTTGATTTGTTGTGTTTTAACAAACCATACTTAAGGCAAAGGAAAAAGTTTAATTACATCCTTTGTTAAGTATCTAATATACCTATCGTTGACATTCTAACGTGCTTGAACTTTCCTCTGAACAGAAAAACTTCAGTGGTCCATCAACTTAGCAATACATGTAAGTTGTTGACATGTATGTGGTTGCTGCTGTGCTAACTGGATCCCCTAAAATTTCTTATTTCTAAAATAACATTTCTTGTAGTGTTAATTTTATATCATAGCCACGTTCAACCTTACCCCCTTAAAGGGCCACAACGTATGTTGATACAAATTAGAAAATAGTGCCAAAAATCCATCTCGTTGAAAGATCTTCACATAATTTATTGCCAATTGTTTCGACCCCAAATAAGCCGAGAAATCTAACTAATTAGTAATGGTGTTTCCCGTGTCTATAAATAGATCGACTTTATTATTTTATTGCGCAAAGCATTGTGGTCGTAGTTGCCTCCCATCCTTTAAACAAAAAAAACACATGGGGGCGGAAAAGAGAAGCAGGATACTGTTAAAACGACGATAGACCAGAAGGGAGACAAGTTGGTCGACAAAAGGAAAGTCAAAACGGCGAAACAAATATTTGATTTATTTTTTAGTCAAACTCGCTTTACTTTGAGTTTGATTCGATTTAGCATGGGCAGTTTACTTAACTATTCATATTGAGCGCGCCCATTGTTCGTTGTTTTCATTTACATACATCATGAACAAGGTGGTATCGAAGGAACTCTAAACAATGTTTTGATTTCCATAACGCAAGGCGAGGTAATTAGCATATACCCATCATATAACAACTGAATCTATTACAATTTCTCAAGTCTTCGACGGAACAAGGCTCTTTTTAATTTGCATATGTACTATGAATATCTTTAATATCAAATAAACAACAACATCATCCTTTTTTGTTTTGCAAGTTTTTGTTATTTTTTTTGTATAAACAAAATTATGGTTATTTCTTTTCACGAATTTCAAGTGTTTATAATATTTTGATAAAAGAAATTGTTTTTGTTTATTTCTCATCACTAAAACCCGAGCTACGTAGTACACAGGAAAGGAAAATCCGTGTAATGACATCATAATTCAGTAGCGCGCGCTCCTCGTACGGGTGAAATATAATAACACCGACTTGTCTTTGTACATATAGTATTTGTCACATATCATGTTGTAGCTGAAACAATTATCTACCAATTGATATAATTTTTAGGCGTTTTTGAAAAATGTTGTATTAGAAACACTCACATACTCAATGGCCCTTTAACACCTTTACTTTTATTTCAACATTGCAAATGAAATAACTGTTTTCTAATGGCTTCAGAGATGTATTGCATTCTAAATCAAGCATCATAGACAAACTTTTCGTCTATCTATAATACCATTGTTAAGTATGTTTGACATCCATTAGTGTAAGTAGTTATCTGATCATGCAAAGAATACACAAACCGTGCTTTGTCTTGTCCACCATCAGTAGCCTTTGTTTGCTCAATGTCACGAGTAGCCTTCAATGGTATCACATTTGACAGTGGAACCTACTTCATAAAAAAGGTTTTAACCTTTGGATCATTTGGATTAATATTAAGCGTTGGTTTTGCCTGCGATAAAGTTATACGTCTGAATACCATTTTTGTTTTATATGTGCATTCTACAATAAATCAGGATTTCACTACCATATTATTTTAATGAATTTCCATGTTATGACAAGTTTATTTAATTGATATTATCCTTAATTCTGATTCTGCAGTGTATTAATAATCTTCACCATGGAGAAAAAGTGTAAACATCTTTAACGTCCCACATAATGTATGACATGTACCAAGAAATGTATAACGTTTGGTATGTTTGTACAAGGGATTATATCAAGCAAGGACCTGCTGTGATTTTTCAATAAACAACCTCGGCTAAAACCTAACTTTCATTCTATCTGACTTATAAATAGTCAGCTAGAAATATTTCATGTAATATTTTTTTTAAACTAAGTGATTTGGTTTTTGATGATCGATCTACATTTATCAAATTTATTTGGGGCTTTGTGTTTACTTTATTTCAAAGAGTACGATAACGTTTTGGAGTTTTCAAGAGTTTAAAGTAATATGACACATATCCGAGTCTTATAATGTTTGTATAGTTTATCTAATTGTATCTGAATCGTATGGATATAGCCAGTAAAAGGTCTTCTTCCTGGAGACGACCTGCTTTAATGATGTCATGAACAATGCAACAACGTAACTTGGCAACACGTTGCTAGGTAAAAGTGATATGTGCACATGTGCTTGTATTGAAAATACATCTTTACTCCTGTTTCACTTTATCTTGTTTATAAATGTAATAAATACTGAAAGGTTAAATGGTGTGGCTTCTTCTAAAGGCCCATTCTCACGTTGCGACAAATAGTAACTATACATGGAGTATCGCCCTGTTCATTTTAAAATCATACATAAATGAGTTCAGACGACTGAAAATCTATCGATAATCCCGACCTATTTTAGGAAAATGGAGTCATCAAATGAGTCATCAAATGATGGTCGCTCTAATTGGACTGCATTTGGAAAGCAATCTGGAAAAAGAAAAAAAGAAAACCCAAATCTGGTTGGGTAAACTATAGGATACCGCCAAGATCCACTGCCGGCGCATACATTTCTCTTTTATTTAGTGCCTCTTGAGGATTTTTTCTTTCGGTTTAATGTTTGCAAAAAAAGTGAATCATTTCCACAATTCTATGTTTTCGATTTCTGAATTCCTAAAGACCCATTGTAAGAAAAAGGATAGTTTCTACTTCTTGCAACTCGCTCGCATCTGGTTGTGAACTTTTCAAAGTTGTTTCGACCAGTCTATTCTTACACTAAATCTCGAAGTCAATAATTCCATGTAGTTACTACAAGTCGCAATGTGGAATGGCCTTAAAAGACATGAAAACGTTTTTCTAAATGTTTTAAAGTGCTAAAGGGACATAACTTATAGTGTGATAATAGTTTGAAAGAAAAGGTTTCAAAAACGCTCTAATTAAATTTTGACGTGCCAGATCATCAAAAAGAATTCATTCCGTAGTTCAATCTATTTAACGTTAATTTAACAGAGCTAGGTTTAGTTGTAAAGCAACCTGTATGTGAATTGATGAAAAACGATCAAGTGATCCATAGAAAGGGAAAATCATGTATGAAAGAATCTGGACATGTTGTTGATATTAATTACCATTGTAGAAAATGTCAACGAGCTACTTAACGAACTGTAACATCCTTAATTCAACAAGACTACATTGACAAAAGGAAAATATTTTCATGATTTCCTCAATTACTAAGATTATTTTGAATTTAATTCACGTTTATAATCATGAGCTACAGTTAAGCAAACGATTATCGATATCCAACTACAATTGAAAGTTTCGCTATATCACAAATATGTTTTAATTAGTTTTGTATTTCTCTGTTTTGTTGATATGTTCTATATCCAGCTTGTTCAATCTTTTATTTGAAGGGCCAAATGACTTGTTTGCCAATCCATTTTTAACGAAATAAAAATATGTTTATCAAACCAAATTAAAAAATACGGCTTAGCTTTTCATTAAGGTCTTGCTAAGTAACTACACAGTTCTCTCTGTCAACTAAGGGAAGACTTTGCACAATTTTACTTCATGGCTATTAACAGTTCGTTACCTAGTCTAGCCGACAATCAAGGATGTCTCTCTGATCAACATGACAAAAAACTTTGTCGGATTGCGCGAGGGGCAGGGGGAGTCAGCAAAAGACGAAAAGTCAGCTTAAAAAGTCATAGGAAAAAAAGTCATAGGTAAAAAGTCATAGGAAAAAAAGTAATAACACCAAAAAGTCATAAAACCAAAATATATGTATAAATAAAGTATTTATTGAAGGAAACTTACACATTTTGTAAAAGAATATAGAAATAGCATTTGAAACTTGCTATCATCTCATTTCAGACACATTTTGCACTATCAATAATGTTCTTGCAATGTCTTAGTGGCTCTTTTTCAGCCTAATATTTCATCTAATCCCAAGTTGAGTAAATAAATCAATTATCATTTTGTGAGTTAAATGATCTGTTTTAAATCTAATTAATCCTGATAGGGCTGTGACTTGTAAACTGACCTGTTTTGATAATGTTAAAATCAAGCCAAATTCAGTAAGCTAAAACTTTTTACCCTGATAATCCTGTGAGTTCATTAATCTGATTATATGAAGATAAAAATAGATAAAAATAATGATCCTTTGGGGAGTTAAAAATCTGTTTTTAATCTAATTAATCCTATCCTGATAATCCTTAGTCAGGAAACAAATTAATCTTTTCATGTGGGTTAATGTACAAGATTAATATCTTAATAATACTTTTGACTTTTGGCCATGACTTTTTTCCGCACACCTAACAGACGTCTTTGAAAACGATATCAAACGAAGACCAAACAATGTTGCTTTTAAGTAAAATCCTTTATATTAGTATTGAAAAACATGTTTATGCTCAAAACACTTAACAATATGAAATAACGAAGAGAGTCTTTATAATTATGGCCATAAGAACAAGCTGATGTTGGAGCTATAAAACGTTGATTAATATTCATTTAGGTCGCTGCATTCAGGTCGAAGACGGCAATGTATTATTTGGCAAATTCTGATTCTTTTGCAAGTCAAGGTAACTGTAAATATATGTATCAATATTCATAATTTATATTAGAATATCTGTGATCTATATTTGGCAGGCATTTATCTAACCAGGCATTTATCTAATGTACTTTGTACAAAACAAAACTTTGATTTAGACATTATATATATATATATATATATATATATATATATATATCAATCACGTACCTCAAATTGGAGACGATCTGCCACATTCGGGTTAGTTAACAACAAACTTGGTTTAAACATATTTTTATTGAAAAGAATCTGGTTAGGTAAACGAGCAAAATCTTAATTATGTGATTACCTCACCAATACATGACATAATAAACATAATACACAAGGACCAAACAAACTTAAATCAAATTGATATAATGACATGTGTGCATTTACAAAAGAAATTAAGAAAACGTCTGCAGTTGCCCTCATTTAAAGTTTTCACTTCCAATAATTTATCAAAACGCTTGTTCTTTCAGATGAATTGGTGAAGTGATTCTATGATTTTTTTATTTTCATTTCTGGTTGTTGGATGGATCCCAGATAAAACCTTTTTGATGGCTGTATCCAATTATATAGAAATAAGCATTGTATAGAGTTCGCAAGTAAATAGATAATGAACAATATCTTCGAATTCGTTGTGATATCCACATGCGCATTCAGCGCTTTTTGATATAAATCTATTAACTTTATCAGCATTAAGGTCACTGCAGCCTAATTTGAGGCGACTATAGAGAATCTGACAAAATCTACTGCCGTAATTCAAGTCAAAATAGTAAAGGGATTCAGATTTTTTAATAAGATATTTGAATTCACGGATCGTATTGACATTGGTAACATCATCAGGTAACGAGTTCCAAAGTTTGATTGTGTCTGGTAGATAGGATTTTTCATATAGTTTTGTTCAGCAGTGTATAGTTTGTAACATAGCATTATTTCTCAGGTTGTATTGACTATTGTAAGAGACAGATTTTGGAACGAGATCGCATAAGTAATCCGGCGCGAAATTGTAGAACATTTTGTGAAAATTTATCAACTTAATATCACGCCTTCTTTCGTGCAAAGCTTTAAATTTGGTTTCCTGGTATAATTTTTCATGACTAAGCCACGTACCGCGATACAAATGGTACGAAGTGCGTCTAGATAGAGCCGTTCGAGAAGAAGATTTTGTTCATTTGTACAATTATCCCAAATATGGCAACAGTAGTCAAAAATAGGCATCACAAATGAACTGTACCTTGTTTCGAGCGTTTTCTTAGAAAGACGATATTTAAAACTCCGCAGACAAGTTATCATTGGACTTACTTTATCTACAAAGTCAGAAGTAATATGACTTTTCCAAGAACAATTACTTTGGAGAGTTACGCCAAGATGTTTATGCTTTTATTGGAAATTGATTCATGTATAAGGTCGGATTATCATTAGGTTTGTGCTTATTAGAAAAGTTTACAGTTTCTGTTTTCTGTGGATTAAAACTAACCTGCCACTTTTCTGCCCAGTTTGAGATTCTGTTTAGGTCATAGTTAAGACAAGAGGTCGCAGCATCGCGATCGTCTACAATAACATATATTGACGTATCATCTGCAAAAGGACGGATAAAGCTTTCTATGCCATCCACTATGTCGTTGATGTACACAAGAAAGAGTAGCGGTTCCAAAACGGAACCTTGTGGGACACCAGCAAGCACAGTTTTATTATCGGAGCAGAATCCACTGATGAAAATATTTTGTTATCTATTTTCTAAATAACTTTCGAACCAGTTTAAGAGGGATCCATCGATACCATAATGTTTTAGTTTTGTTATTATGCCTTTATGTGGAACTTTATCGAATTCCTTACTAATGTCGCAAAATACAGCCCGTACCTCTTTACCTTCATCAAGGCTTTTTGCGATAAAATTATATAAATATGTCAGTTGATTAGTTGTAGAGTCTCGGGGCATAAATCCGGATTGCAAGTTAGTAAGAATATTGTTATCCTTAAAGAAATTGAATACATATTTAAATACACATTTTTTTTAAAATGGAGACAGCTTGTAAGAGCCACCGGTCGATAGTTAGAACATTCATTTAAACTATTTTTTATGGAGATGCTTCTTTCCAGATTGATGGAAATACGACGTCTTTAAGAGAACGGTTGAAATTTATTTCCCAGTCCATCTGGTCTTGTTTCTTTTTCTGGATCGATGGAAAAGAGGATATCTTGAACTTCGTCACATGTAAGAATAATAGAAGTCAACTTTTTTTTGTTGGTTTCAGACGGCATATCGGGAGCTATAAATTCGGAAAAGCTACTGTAGCTTGATTTACAAAGTAATTGTTAGAGATATTAGCTATGTCTTCGGGGTCTTCGTGAGTAACGCCATTTGAAGTGATAGAAATACGGATTAAATTAATTACTTTATTTCTAAATGATCTAAAATTAGCCCAGTCAGAGGCTAGATTTCGCCGTTTAGCCTTTTTATTAAAACGGTTTCGTTTACGCATTGCAGAACGGATCTCGCTATTCTTCCATAAGGGATCTTTGGTTTTTGCAAAGATCTGCCTATTCGGTGTTTTCATATTAAGGATATGTTTCAACTTACTCGTTAGAACTTTAGCGGCTCTGTTGATAACATCATAAGAAAATATTTCAGTTACATCAATTTCGGATAGACATATGTGTGCGCTTTCAATATTAATTGACTTATAGTGATACACTGTTCTATTTATTGTGATATTGACTTTTTTCAAATCATCCTTTATTTCTACGAAGGTTGGACAATGATCTAGAACGCCTGAGCTAAGTATGATATTTTCATGAGTAACAAAAATCAAATCGATTAAGGTGCTTGAGCTTTGCGTTATTCTTGTTGGAGCATTTATAATCAGGTTTATCCCGTATAAACGTTTCAATGTTTTAATATTGTGATTTGTTTTGTTTAAGATATATATGTTAGAATCACATGTGATGATAGTGAACATATTTAAGTCGGTTGCCATTCCAATAGATTGGTCTATCATATCCCAGTATTGTTCACTTTTATCCGCACGGTAATAAACGCCGATGAGATAATGTCTTGATTTACATTTTATTTTTACCCATAACGCTTCTAGTCCAACAATATAGTACTTCCATTTTCTCAACGCATTAATTTTGCTTGACATAAATGGCCCAGCCGCCGCCCCGTATTAAACGGTCTTTTCTGCATGAATGATGTCGATTTTGTCTTGCAGACTCCGGACACCAAGATGTATTAACTTTAAGTTTCTTTTTTGTTTGGGACCCGGGTTAGGATGGATATCTCCGCAACAAAGTAAAATTAATCCGAATATTATCGAAACTGAATTGAGGTATAAACATCGAAATCTTGAATGAAATATATGAATGAGGAACAGATTTGCGTTCTTAGACTGAAGTACAACTGCAAAGGTCCGATCCCCACTGCCTGCCTATACTGCATTATGTGAATAGACATAAGATATATACATTTGAAAAACGGTACGAGAGGCTGACAGTGGGATTACATGACGCATACAAAAAATCACCACACAGTCACGCATGTCGATTGAAAAACATAAACACATTTCTTTACCACAGTATCAACACAAAAACAGTTTTTTAAATTGAAATAATTATAGAGAAAAGGTAAAAAAAGGAAAACACTCATCGGGGTTTGTAAAACAAATGAGGAAGAAAATACACCTTTTTGCCAAAAATACGTATACTGTAAGAAACTTATAATATGAAATGAAAAAAGAAGATGAGATAATTTATATATCCAACTATTTACTTAAATCGAATTGTTAATCTTTATCATAAAGCTTTGTTATCGTACCATATCTCGTCCGGTTAATGAGTGTAGTCTAACACGGGAAACATGAAACAATGGGTTCACGTGCACTGCATTCGAGTTCATACCTGCCATTGTGAGCAGTGGATAGTTGGATACCGCAACCTTTGTATGTAGTTATCATTGTTTTCTTACAGTTGTCATGTTTCAAATCGTTTCAGTATAACAGATGAAATTTGATAGTAAATATTATTCAAGTTGAAGAAGACAGACAAATAGAAAACGTGTAACGTTACGAATTTACGAACTAGCGTTGAAATTGCTTCCCTACAATTCTTATATCTCAAATTCTCATTTGGAATGTAACACCAGACTTTATAAAGGCTGGGGGGAGAATGGTTGTGTACGTAATTAATTGGAAGCAACTAAGGCACTAAGGGCATGGATTATAAATTAGCTCATCACAACAGGTCGAGGAGGAGGGGGCCAAAACTTATAAATAAATTCATCTTGATAGTAGATTGGAATTGAGTCTGCATTAGGAATAAAAGTTTAAAAACAAAACACCAAAAGTCAAAACAAACAAAGAAGCAAACCAACTCATGCCAACAAAACTAGGCCGAAGTTTTGCAACAATAAAGTCACCTGCTAGATATGGGCCGGGGTTCATTGATTGATATAATTTGAACATTGAAAAGGGACAGTAAGTTACTATTATAAAAAAAGGTATCGTAATTAACAGATATAAATTGCATTCCAATTGTGAAGTTAAGCAGGCTAATGCAATGATCGATGAAAAAGTTAAATGTTGCCAACATTTGCATTTATCGCATGATAGATCAAGACATCAATAAGAAATGTTATTGTCTTTTTTGATCTATAAAACTTTGGGGGGAAAAAAGAAAAATAAAGGGAAATAATTAGAAAGAATTAACATATCAACATAAAATGTCGAACACCAACAATGACTTTGCAGATTTCGACATCGTCTTTTGAACTGTTGAAAGAGTAATATAATAAACCTAAATAATTTTCTAGTGACTTCTAGTTTTTTGCTGAGATAAAATGATATCCCTTGAAAAACAATTTGAAAATAACCATTGCTATCAATGTTTGCTGTATCTACCTATTTAATATCCTGACTGGCGATCATAACAACATCATAGTACATTGATTATAAGCATAGGATGAATGTCGTTGCAGCTTGCAGCCTGCTTGTATGTACTATTGTATTGTAACAACGCTGCATTCTCAACAATATACTTCTTTAACATGCTGCATTGACAGACATTTAGATTGTTATGTACTAGCACTTTCCACAATTAGCAGTTGATCGGTTGCATTTTAAGTCAGTTTAGATGGTACCCATCAACACTATCCACGTATAGCAGCATGAAGTGCTTTATAACAACACTATTCACATATTACAGTCATTTTTCTAGACTGTTGCAACAATATCCTTAAAGAAGTTGTTTACTACCCAACCTTTTAATGAATGGTGTACCAATTGAATCAGTTGAATCACATAAACATTTCGGACTTACCTTGCAAAGCGATGGTAAATCGAAAATGCATATAGATGATAATATTTCTAAGGTTAGTCCTGTGATCAACTGCTTGAGATGTCTTAAATATCGCCTTCAGAGGCCTTCTATGTGGTTCATTTATTTTACCGATATTTGATTATTGTGATTATATCTGGAACAATTGTATGCAAACTCAAGAGTTACTACTAGAAAAACATCATTTAGATGCCCTCAGAACCATATGTGGATCCGTTAGAGGAGTAAGTCATTCGAAAATTTATTTTGAAATCGGTTTTACATCTCTTAGCGAACGTCGCAAAAAACATCAAATGTGTGTATTCCATAAAATGTTCTATGATAAAACTCCAAAATATCTATCAGATTTGATACCATTAAACATATCCTCTGTATCCACGTATGAATCAAGATCATTAAACATACTTCAAGTACCTCTTTGTCGCACTGAATCATATAAAAACTCATTTTACCATCTTCTGTGTTGGAGTGGAATATGCTTGATGATAAACTAAAAAACATAGACTCAGTAGGGTTGTTTAAAAAACACCTTGATCGAAATGTAGCATGTAATGTACACCATATTATTAGAAACTTTGGAAGGAGATATAACCAAATTATTCACTGTAACCTAAGACTTGGCTGTAGCGATCTAAACGGATATAAATTTGATAGATTTTTACAAAATACGTCAAGCTGCCCTTGCGGTCACCATTATGAAGATGCCATTCACTTTCTCTTTATCTGTCCAAATTTTGCTAGTTTTCGATCAGAGTGTTTCTATTACGTTCATGGTTATGATATTCAAACTGTTTTATTTGGTAATTATTCCTATTCTGACGAAATCAATGAAAAGATTGTTAAATCTGTTCATTTATATTTTACCCTTACTAAACGTTTTTCTGTTTAATCTATAAGCATTTATCAAAACGTCTGCTAATTTCATTGATGATGAATTAAAATATGGTGTATAAATGTATATATTGTATGTATGGGAGAGGTATTCAGATAGGCTGCTAGCCTGTTTACCAATCCCTTTCTCTTTTCTGAAATAAATATTGTTTAAACCAAGTTGTTTACTATTGTCCAAAATAGCAGTTAGATTAAGTTATCATCATTTCACATCAATTGACATTATTTGACTGTTCGTATTTCCATGAGTAGTGATTTGCAACGTGGACGTAACAAACTTGATATCCATAAATTAAAAAAACACATGGTGTAAACATATTTATTCAGAGAAAAACTGATTGGATTGGCAAACAAGCAAAATCTTTGCTTATATGAATGCCTCTCCCGACAATATACAAATATAAACTTTCATGAAATGATGACGTTCACAAAACATTGAAGAACAGATCAGATATGCATGTACATTTGCAGGCTTACATACTATGATTTAAAGATAAATTCTTTTAATCGCAAGGCAATTGAAGAACGTAATGTCAGTTGGTTAAGACAAATCTGAAAATCTTTTAGAGGAAACTATGCAATTATGGACGGATTTTAAAAGTTTGTTATTACGTTGATCAGTAGAGCCAGAGTTGCCGTAAAGGATAGATTGTAGATTATAACCATTTGGAAAAAGTATGTGTTTAGTCTTACTTCGTGGTAATTGGGACAAATTAGGAAGAAGTGGAGTGCATCCTCAAAGTGATGACCGCAGTTGCAGTTAGGGGTATCTGAGGAATTTATCACCGTTTAAGTCACTGCAGCCAAGCCGAAAACGGGAGTGAATTATCTGGCATAATCTAGACCCATGAAATAAATCAAAATGAATCGGGTTGCTATTGGTGTCCTTTAATTTCCTTTTGAATTCTGCAAGTGAGCTGGAGTGGACCACGTCCAGGGGGAGGGAATTCCAGATATTGACCGTGTCTGGTAGAAACGATTTAGAGTAATTACTTGTGTTGCATTTTATGCTTTGAAGGTCGGAATAGTTTCTTAAATTGTACCGACTTGCGTCGGACACAGTGTCAGGTATTAGGTTTGATAAATATTCAGGTACTAGTTTATTAACCATCTTATAAAAGACATACCGTTTCTGGCGATGTCTACGCTTCTCTAATAAAGTAAAATTAGTTTCTGAGTATAACTTTTCATGACTTGTGCCGCGAACGGCACCACAAATAGTTCTAATTGCGTCAAGATTAAGTTTTTCTAGAAGTTCAGATTGCTCTTTTGTACAATTATCCAATATGTGGCATGATATGAAAAAAACACATTACAATCCTGCTCCTAGAGCGGGGAAATACACACGTCCCGTTAAAGTATACATATTGCAATAAACTTCCCCTACTCTTTAATGCAATGTTCTGCTGTAATTTTTGACGAAGGGTCAAAATCAAGCATTTAGTTAACAGTAATCCTATTTAAAACAACATCAAGATTGACCTATTTATCTAGATCCAAGCTCACTTCTACTCTGGGATACGTCTGAAAGCTTTATTATCAAAACAGAAATTACAGATTACACTGCATACCCACTTTACATTAAAACACTTGTTGAAGAAGGGTTCTTTACAAGCATTTAGTTAACAGTTATCCTATTTAGAACAACATGGAATGAACGCGCGTTACTCCAGCGTATCAATTCAAACAGGCATTACGGATTTTATCCCTTGCATTAATATATTTTATTCGATAAAACCAACAATTTGTATATTGATTCTTAAAAATTATGATTGGTGGTAAGGTAAAAATATACCAAAGGTACAAACAGGAAACAGGAATTGAATAACACATAAAGGTAAAAGCAGCGTGACACTACTTCGTTGAACAATGTCATGTTTGTCATACACAAGAGGCCGGACATATATATACCTCTGTGATCCGAGATCAATGGAGCCAGTGTTGATTGAGAATCTATTTTGAGTCCATTTATGATAGAATAATAGTCATAAAATGAACAAAGAAGTTATTCAAAGTTTGATGAGTCAATATGTCAACTGATGGAGATTCAAGCAATGGCGACAATTGTTATTTGGGGAATAAACGCGAGATAACACCAACAAGTTTTATGTGTGGTATGTTTGTAAAATTGTTTATATAGAGCAAGGAACCCATGGGATTTCCCAATAAAAAAAGTCGGCTAAAGACAAACTGGTCGTATTGAAAATATGTCACTACTTATATTTCATCTTATTCATGTGTATATTTTATATATGTATATGCAAACAGAAACGTGAACGGTGTGAGGTCTTCTATAAGACTTAAAATATCTGTGCTAAAGGTTTTAAGGTAATACTGGGACAGAAGCAATTGTGTGATATAAGTATGACATGAGGCTTTGAAAAAAATATCCGCACTGTTTTCCTGAATAAAATTGAAAGCATTGACGTGGCAGATCAAAAAAAAAGAAATCCTTCGGTAGTTCAAACCAATTTGTGGTCATTGTACATACTGCATGCCTTAGTTGTAGAGAAACCTGTAAATGAATTGATGAAAAACGATCAAGAGATCCATAGGCAGGGACAATTATCTATGCAAGAATCTTGACATGTTGTCGATATTAATTACGGTTGAAGCACTGTGCAACGCACGATTTACTCCCTACACATTTCTTTCCATACAATCTATGTTTATTGAAATTACCTTCATGTTTGATATGGGCATAATCGTTTTACCGTAACAATGATATGGATAGTTCATGCATGAATTCATACACTGGCATCTGAGATAATCAAATGCTTTGCCTTTAAGCTTCTGTTAATGACGCTTAAGTACATATATACAATAGAACATTCACATAAAGGATAATGAAATGTTAACACAAACTGATTCATTGATCAAGAAGGTTACCCTTGCAATCCTGAAGGGTACACTCGGAACCTTATTATGTTTTCATAAAACATTGACGTCATTCACGCAAATGACTTTGAGGTCAATGGGACCCGGTGGTATTTTTTCAAAACGGAGCAAACGTTTTCTAATCTTGACATTTGTACTGAACTAAAAGGAACGTCAACCTTGTGGTTAGGTTAATGTGACCTCAAAAACGCCACATCATAAACACTTCAATAGCACGATGTATGAACCTACCGTATAAGTTAATCAAACGACCAGCTGGCCTAACCAGCATGATGTTCCCTGGTCTTCATTCCACAAAGATTGGACTCACTTGAATTTATGGTTGATCATTATGTTGTTACAGTAACAACGCCACATCTTCAACACTTAATAAACACGATGTATGATCCAACAGTATAAGTTAACTAAACGGCCAGCTGGTCTAACTAACATGATGTTCCGTGATGCGTCCCTGATAGTTAAGGACAGAACTGCGTGCTGACATGCTAACAATGAATAAGCACTTCAGCCTTTCTGAAATCATGGGAATAGGCGTAATTGGCAGTGGGTATTTGAGTTGTTAACAGATGTAAGTCGATTAAACATTCCCGGAGGTTTTCACAGATACCTTGTTTTGGGTTAACCATTGAAAACATTCAAGTGATCTGTTGAATCATGAGCATTTTCTATGATCTAGGCTTGGTAGGCTATGATATATATATACTAACTTATTTAATAAAACTTTAGAGGGGGGGGGGGGGGGGTTCCCTGTGTGGAATTCAGGTGGTGTTTGATGAGATGGTGTCAAAATGAACCGATCACAATTAATTAATGTTTGACCTTTTTTAAAGCTGAACTTGATTTGTTGTGTTTTAACATACCATACTTAAGGCAAAGAAAACTGTTTAATTACATCCTTTGTTAAGTATCTAGTATACCTATCGTTGACATTCCAACGTACTTGAACTTTCCTCTGAACAGAAAAACTTCAGTGGTCCATCAACTCAGCAATACATGTAAGTTGTTGACATTTATGTGGTTGCTGCTGTCCTAACCGGATCACCTAAAATATCCAATTTATAGATGCGTAACATTTATTGTAGTGTTAATTTTATATCATAGCAACGTTCAACCTTACCCCCTTAACACCACACTCTTATTTCGCCATTGTAAATCAAATAACTGCTGTCTTATGGCTTCAGAGTTCTTTTGCATACTAAATCAAGCAGCATAGACAAACTTTTCGTCTATCTATAATACCATTGTTAAGTATGTTTGACATCCATTACTATATCTAGTTATCTGATTATACAAACAATACACAAAACGTGCTTTGTCTTGTCCTTTTAGTAGCATTTGTTTGTTCAAAGTCACGAGTAGCCTTCAATGACATCACTGTTGACAGTGGAACCTACTTCATAAAAGTTTTAACCTTTGGATCATTTGGATTAATATTAAGAGTTGGTTTTCCCTGCGATAAAGTTATACGTCAGAATACCATTTTTGTTCTATATGTACATTCTACAATAAATCAGGATTTCTCTACCAAATTATTTTCATGAATTTCCATGTTATGACAAGTTTATTTCATTGATATTATCCTTAATCCTGATTCTGTAGTGTATTTATAATCCTCACCATAAAAAAACGTGTAAACATCTTTAACGTCCCACATAATGTATGACATGTACCAAGAAATGTATAACGTTTGATATGTTTGTACAAGGGGTTATATGAAGCAAGGACCTGCTGTGATTTTTTAACCTCGGCTAAAACCTAACTTTCATGCTATTTGACTTATAAATAGTCAGCTAGAAAATCTTTCATGTAATAATATTTTTAAACTAGGTGATTTGGTTTTTGATGAATGATCTACATTTATCAAATTTATTTGGGGCTTTGTGTTAACTTTATTTCAAAGAGTACGATAACGTTTTGGAGTTTTCAAGAGTTTAAAGTTATATGACACATATCCGAGTCTTATAATTTTTTTATAGTTTATTTTATTTTATCTGAATTGTATGGATATAGCCAGTAAAAGGTCTTCTTCCTGGAGACGACCTGTTTTAATGATGTCATGAACAATGCAACAACGTATACGTAACTTGGTAACACGTTGCTAGGTGAAAGTGAAATGTGCACATGTGCTTGTATTGAAAATATGTCTACTCATTTTTCACTTTATCATATTTATATATGTATATAAATACTGAAAGGTTAAATGGTGTGGCTTCTTCTAAAGGCCCATTATCACGTTGCGACAAATAGTAACTATACATGTAGTATCGCCATGTTCATTTTAAAATCATACATAAATGAGTTCAGACGACTGAAAATCTCTCGATAATCCCGTCCTATTTCAGGAAAATGGCGTCATCAAATGAGTCATCAAATGATGCTCGCTATAATTGGACTGCATTTGGAAAGCAATCTGGCAAAAGGAAAAAAAGAAAACCTGTAAAGGATAGGATACCGCCAAGATCTACTGCCAGCGCATACATTTCTCTTTTACTTAGTGCCTCTTGAGGATTTTTTCTTTCGGTTTTATATTTACAAAAAGAGTGAACTATTTCCACTATTCGACGTTTTCTATTGCTTAAGTCCTAAAGACCCATTGTAACAAATAGGATAGTTTCTATTTCTTGCATTTCGCTGTCAACTGGTTGTGAACTTGTCAAAGTTGTTTCGACCAGTCTATTCTTACACTGAATGTCGAAGTCGATACTACATGTAGTTACAACAAGTCGCAATATGGAATGGCCTTAAAAGACATGAAAACTTTTTTCTAAATGTTTTAAGGTTAGAGGGACATAAGTTATAGTGTTATAATAGTTTGAAAGAAAAGGTTTCAAAAACGTCCGCACTTCTTTTTCTAAATAAGTATTGACGTGCAAGATCATCAAAAAGAATTCATTCCGTAGTTCAAATCAAATTAACGTTAATTTAACACAGCTAGGTTTAGTTGTAAAGCGACCTGTATGTGAATTGATGAAAAACGATCAAGTGATCAATAGAAAGGGAAAATCATGTATGAAAGAATCTGGACACGTTCTAGCACTGTTCAACGCACAATCTACTCCCTGCCAAACCACCAAGTCAAATGTATACACATGTCTTGCCACACAATTTATGTTTATTGAAATTACCTTCATGTTTTCTATGGTCATAATCATTTTATCATAACAATGTCCTACTTGGTCTGTTTAACGAAAAATCGATTCAACCAATTACCATTCATGAATTCATACACTGACATCTGAGATAACCAAATGCTTTTAAGCTTCTGTTAATGACGCTTAAGTACATCTATTCAATAGAATATTCATATAAAAATAAAATGAATTGTCAACAAAAAAAAGTTTCATTGATGAAAGGTTACCCTTGAAATCCTGAAGTGTACACCGAGAAACATTGACGCCATTCACGCAATTCAGTTGAGTCATTGGGACCCAGTGGGTTTTTTTCAAAAGTGAGCAAAGCTTTTATAATCTTGCCATCTTTACTGAACCAAAAGGAACGTCAATCTTGTGGTTATAGTCATGTGTATTTGTAACATAAAGCAGCGTGTTTATGTACCTATGACATTTGTTTTACCCTTTTGTGGATCCAAATTCAAATGAGAACATTAGGTTGTAATTTATTTTGCTTAGGCAGTAACAAAAGATTTGCGTCCATGAGCAATATTCTTGAACATCATAGGCCTAAGTTTCTGACTTTTTATTGTTATCTAAAGTTTTATTAAATAAGTTAGTATATAAATATCCTAGCCTACCAAGCCTAGATCATAGAAAATGCCCATGATTCAACAGATCACTTGAATGATGTTCAATGGTTAACCCAAAACAAGGTACCTGTGAAAACCTCCGGGAATGTTTAATCGACTTACATCTGATAACAACTCAAATACCCACTGCCAATTACGCCTATTCCCATGATTTCAGAAAGGCTGAAGTGCTTATTCATTGTTAGCATGTCAGCACGCAGTTCTGTCCTTAACTATCAGGGCCGGATCAACTTAGATATAGACTTCAGAAAAGGAATTGGGCGACCTTTGTACACTAAGTTTTTATCATGAGTTCAATAATTAAGTCATCACAATATTTTCACATCTTTAGAAGATATATTGTTATTAGTATCGAATTCTTATCGGTCAAAAAGTAGAAAATGTCAACGAAAATCATGTTGAACGTTACATACAAATACACCGTATTATATCCACATCTTCACGTATTGCAGTACAAAATTTCTATCAACGTAAAAGTTGCCTCTTTAAAACTTGATATCTGGTGTAAGGAAAAGGATTATTCTCTTGGACTGAATAAAGAATGTATTGATTTACTGTCTATCTTTGTCTCAAATGAATTAATCTCTTTTACGTACTATTTAGAGCATATCTTATTGGATTTCCCTCATTGCTATCCTGGGTACCCTATTGCATATCACAATTCACTCGTGCTGTCTCCAACAGGAAGACTATTAAGCATAATGACTTGATAGCCTGTAATAACCTTTGTAGATACATTTTACATCATTTCTGCTGCCCATAATCTATACGTGATAGCTCAAACCAGATTATGTTCTATTGATGATCATTACAAGAGGTTGATGCTGCTTTTGAACACTCAAGGGAAAAAAATCATCTGAGACTTAATTTTGGTACTCAGGAAACCATGCTTTAAAATAATGTTATTTTAAACTGAAGCAACATAGAAAACCCATCGAAGTTGCAACTAAAAACGCACATTAGTTTATCTTGGTACATAAGAATCTACACAGCATTTTGAAATAACCTACTTGAACATGGAGATAGAAATGTTAGCCATCTCCTTCAAATCAATTCCTTTTTGAAACATAGAATGACTACGAATTTAATAATTTGACAATATTTGCACATTTAAATCTCCATTCATGTAGTTGAAGGTTATCATTATTAAATACCTATAATTGTTATAAGGTGCTTGACATTTGTTATAGGGGCAAGAACACACCATCCTTATTGGTCCAAAGGCCGCAATTCCATACCAATATCCACCTGGTGGGCACATCCATATACCCATGCTCCACAGATCAACATCAATATCAGCCTGGGCCGCAAATACATATCAGTATCAGTCATGGGGACTTTGATTAGTGTTATCCTTCTTTTATAATTAGGTCATAGGCAACATGAAGTGACACTTGCACATTTGTACATACAAACAAGATGCTAATGATATTTTTAACCGTAACTTCTCTTTTAGAATATCAAGATAATTAAATATTTTATTGGTTTGTGTGATGAATAAATAGTGCTGTTAGGTAACATTATTTTTAACAAACTTGACTGTTTGGAAGCAATTTTTTGATAAGCCAAAAATTCGCAAAAAGACGAGAACAATTTACATGAGATAAGTATTATTGATAATAAAAACATGTCATTTTTTAAATCATATATCGTATATCATCCCCGGACCGATTCATATATAAGCTCTCTGGCCCTCAGCCCGACTGATATGGTTGTTACAAGCTGTAATGAGGTATGATATTGATAATAACATAAGGTGACCTCTGAAATGAAGTAGTCATACCCTAAAATGCACATCAATGCACTGTATATTTTATTACTTTCCTTGAAACGTACTCGATCCAAGGAAACACAACTCTGCAAATGTTTAAACATCTGAAAGCATTCTACGTCGATGATTGTTCCACATGTCAAGTAAGGTTTACTTTAAGCTAGTTCTTCCTCAGAAACTATGAAGTGTTTCAATATAAAACAAATCTAAAAACTAAAAAAAATATCCCAAAGATATATTTTCATTTAATGATCCTCATATACCAGAGTGTGATTTGGCTAGACCGGAAAGATGCGAACTGACAACACGCTTCACGTAAAGGTGTTGAATTTTCGTTTGTTGCAGTGACTGAAGCTCACGGACAGTTCAAAAGTTAGTACCATTTCTTTGAATTTTTTTAGTAGCTCAACAAATGAAGCTGATCATCGTATCATTGGTAATCACAAGAAAAGAGTATTAAAAACATCCGGATTATTGGTGTCTTTTACATGACATGTTGCTTTAAGGGGGAAAAGGGGAAAAGGGGAAAAATTGAAAAATGGTGTTGTCCTTTAAATAATTTTATAACATTTTAACACTTAGATATATCTATGGATAGAATATCCACAAATTAGCAAATGAGTTTGGATAAGACTAATCAACAATTCCTTGTTATGCCTTAGCATAGCGCCGACGATTGCCTTCACTTCTCATTCGTGTTTTCTTAATACCGAGTTTGCACTCTCATTTATCTTTTTGTTTTATCTATGAAAAAAGTTATGTTCTGTATCATGTTTCGACTGGGTTTTGTAACAAGCATGTACTGATAACATACTTGTATAAACGGGAAATGTTCCCCTTGAATTTTGTTTACATAAAGATACTCGATAAAAATGTCCTTTTAAGGACTTCATCCACCTCAGATCGGTGTTATATTTATCTGGCCATATGTGATTCTTAAAGTATAATCTAGCTCTTGTGTAATATGCGTATGGAGTATTACTTATATATAAACATGATGGCATGAACACAAGAAAAAACAATTAAATGTTGATACATTTGTGCTGTTCAAATGTACACAAAAGGTACAAAATGGGTACATGTAACATTAAAATGTATTCACTTTTATGTCTGTTTATTGTATTGTTATCAAATGATTTGAATTGCATACTTGAATTCATTATCTTTCAGTTAAGTGTGTTCACCTATGACGAATTACTTGAATAAAATAAAGGCGGCTCAGAGGAAAAACATTCAAGGACCAGTGGCTAGTGACAGTGTATGTTTCCATTGATGCGGAAAAACAATATAAAACTTTCAAAATGTGATAGCTCGCATCTTGAGCACATTGTCTTCAGAAATGTGCTGTGATGAAAGAAGACATATATCAAATAAGATTTTGAAATAAAAGAATTATGTATATATGTAGCTATAGACAGATGAAACAGGAGTTAAGGCATAGAACACCTTTGAATAGCTATTCATTTGGGTGATTTCACGACAAATTAAGAAATATGATTTTGTAATCTTGCCCTGCCTAACTTAATTGTTCATGGCTTGAAAAACTTGAGGAACCTGTATGAACGCTTGAGAACTTTCATTAAGCCAAAATATGGTTACACAAAAACTGTATATTATTTTTCATCCCAAAAAAATAATTGTGTTTAATTATAAGTTTAGATATAAAAAGTAATACAAAATCTAAGGTTAAATTTTCCAACTTTTTCTAAATTTTGGTTCAAATGCTGCCTGTATATTGCAAGATTGACAAACGTGGTTGGTTGGTATATTCACTTTTGTCTTGTTACAATTGTGGGATTGCTTTTTCATAAATCATTTACTTAGATTTCTATAATTGTGTTTTTTACAATTGATAAAGCTTCTTTGGCTTGCTGTGATAATCCTACAACGAATCGAATGTGTTTAAATCATTGAGGCTTAACCACCTCCTCGGTAAGGTCTATGCCATCACGGGTCATTGAGGACACAGACTGGACTTAAGGTATTCTTTATCAATGAGAATTTGATATACTTTTAATACAGCGATGTTATAAAGCTAGAGTTTTCTTTAGAAAGGTGTCTCATTCATATATTCTCTCAAAAGTAACTGATGGAATCCTTTAAATAATAACGTCAAACTTAAAATGCCTTCATCTTGAGTAGATGATCTTCTAGTTATACTTATTGTTCTCGGAATGATTCTTGCCTAGTGATAAAGTATAACCTTATGTCACGCGGTTCGAGCGTACGACCTTTTTCCCGCCTCTCCTCTAATGTACTTTTGTAAAATGTCACCGATTATTGTATATATCAAAAGTACATATTATGTACTTTACATTCATGTATCTATTTTTATCATTCATGTCTTTATTCGCCGACTGTGGCTATTCAACATGTTCAAATGTCATTTTCATGCTCCATTTATCAGCCTTTATAATGCGCATGTTATATAAATTTATATCTACTTGTAGAGGAGTTTGCGCCCTTTACAATAAGCCATTGTAGGGCTCCATAACTTAAATAATTATGGAGCTAGGGATAATTCAGTTTCGCAAAGAAACACTGCTTCGCGATATCCTTAAGATAAGCTACCATCTTCTCTTGGAGCACGGCCTGGTTTTCTCCGACGTCCGAACGGAGCCTATAAATAGCGGGCTAAGCTCTGGTACCAGTAGTCTTGACTTGATCCTTGCGGGGAGAGGTCACGGGTGGACCTGGGACGTTGGAAGTAAATTGGTGAGGTTGATATTCCTTTATTGTTCTCTGTACCTTTCTGGAGTATGTGATCACTTCCTTTAAGAACTTACAGTTTTAACCTTACCTTCCCTCCCATTATTTTATAAGTTCTACTATATCTAAACTAGTGTTCTTATTCATTCACTCACTCAAGTAGTGATTAGGGATCATCTAAAGTACTGTGTGCTTGTTGTTTATTCATGCCTATTTTTAGTCCACCCGTGTCCCGTAACTACCCTTGATTTGTCTTATCGATGCTATCTCGTTAAGACGGCCATTAGCTTATCTTGTTGTTACAACGTCTGGGGGTATGCTAGAGTGATTCCCTACAGTTTGTCTGTTTGTTTATTCATGGGTTGTTGACTTCCTTAATTAGTTGTTAACTCCGTTTGAGTGGATTACGGGTAGCTTGTTGCTGTACCCGGTTATCGTCTTGTTTAGACTGCAAATAAATCACTTGATTCACTGATTTGCTTCTCTCTAGTTATTATTGGCTTGATTATTTTCTTTTCTTATCTTTCTGTCGGATAAACGGGTCTCGTCTGAGTTTAGATATCGTTACACCGTGACACCTTACAATAGTTTAGTTGTTGTTAGCTACTCACGGCTGACTAGTACAAACACGTTTGCATAATTCGAATTAAAGAATATATATAACACTCCTTTTATTCATTGATGTATAGATGGTTGCCGGAGTATATAAATCATTTCACAAATACCCAGGGGAAAAAAGCACAGTCAACCATATTGTCTTCTTTACTTTGGTTCCCTGTGTGGAAATCAGGTGGTGTTTGGAGATACAATGTCAATAAACTGACCACAAGAAGAAATGTTTGACCTTTATTTAAGCTGAATATCATAGAAAGATATGTCCTAAAAGGAACCTGGTTTGTTGTGTTTTAACACACACTTTTAACATAGGCAAAGAAAAATTTTAATAACATCTGTATTTGATAAGTATCTAGTATACCTATCTTTGCCATTCAAACATGCTTGAACTTTCCTCTGAAACAGAATGACGTCAGTGGTCCATCAACTCAGCAATACATGTATGTTGTTCAAAGGTTTCAAAGGTTTTTATTCTCAATACCCACCGACGGTGGTACATGAGTATAGTGTATATAAAGAGATTATTACCCGAGGAAGTGTATCATATGACCTTTACGAAACGAGTGCGAATTTTTGTATTACCCGAGCGAGAGCGAGGGTTATACACAAGTTCGCACGAGTTTCGTAAAAGTCATATGACACAATTCCGAGGGTTATAATTTCTTTATTACCGATTCTATTTCATTTAAAAAAGCGGCCTTCTTTCTTTGCGGCGGCCCGCTTCAGTGACGTCACGAACAATGGTTTGATGACGTCACAGACGACATAATACGGTAACTCGCGCTGAAACAATCGTTGCTAGGCAAAAGTGATATGTGCACATGTGCTCATATTGAAAATATGTCATCCCTTATGATTAACCATATGGGTAATAACAACATTTACGATATAATATACAAAAAGATATAGCTATAATATAATAATGTCAGTATCTGGTCATACAAATATTACTTATGTGCAATTTCATCTAATTGTTTGTTGATAGATACGATAAATGTTGACAAAATCTTAACATTTTTGGCAGATTTTGGACATAGAATTGTTTTAAGCATAAACAAATTAGGCCAGGTGCTTACATATTGAGGGTACAACATCTGCCGCTGCTGGTGAAGGGCTTGACACCTGAAGAGGTAATGAAACTCATCACCAACAGCGGGTGAATTACATAATTTACATAAACGTTCATTTCTAAGTGTATTTGTCCACCGACCAGTCTCTACAGGTAGATAATGGTTGATAGTTCTTAATCTAAGAATAGATGGATATATTGCCTTTGACATTAAAAGGTATGATTCAAAGGATAAACCTTGTTTGTAATTTTTATAATAAAATCCCTTTGAACTTTGTTCTATCGAACTTCTCCAATTTTGTAAATTTTGGTCCTTTAGTATCCGTTCAACTGTTTAGACAAGCCACGCTGTTGTGCAACTAGTAGGGTTATCGTTTATTTCATTTAACCCACAATCTATTAGAATATTTTGAACAAATGAGAACCACTTTAATCTATCAAACATATCTGCGGCATGAACAAGGATATGACTGAACAAGATACTAGAAGTTTTCAAGGTACTGTTATTAGTAGCGATCTTATGCCAGAAGCTTATAACTCGCTTATATATTTTGATATAAATTGGTTCTCTTCCAAACTCACAATAGATAGCAAAGTTTGGAGTGGTGTTCCACAAGGAGGAGATGAGTTTTAAGAATTTAAGGCGTAATCTTTCGATAATCATTAAGTTTTCAAACCCCCAAATTTCTGATCCATAGATCATGATTGGAACGATCATAGCATCAATAGCTACTAAATTACAGTCTAATGGTAAATTTATATTCCGAGCCTTCTTAGAAAGGGCATACATGGTTTTTGTTGCACTCTCGACAAGTGATTTGATTGCGGTTACATATCTACCACTTCTATGAAGTTTGATACCAAGATAATTGTATGTGTCGACAATTTCAATATTTTGATTTTCATAGACGAATGAAATCTTGGATTTACTCGCAGGTCCGCCACCAAAAACGAGTACTTTTGTTTTCGTGAGATTAAGTTCTAGTTTCCGAGCGGAACAGTACTGCTGAAAGTTATCTAGTGAATTTTGTAAATCAATTAGATTTTCACCAAAAAGGACGGCATCATCAGCATACAATAGTATGATCAGTTTTACTAAAGTCTTTGTATTAATGTCTTCATAACATTCGAGATCAACACCTTTACAAATGTTTTCACGTAGAAAGCTTTCGACGTCATTAATGAAAATAGAAAACAGAAGTGGGGATAATTTTTCTCCTTGTCTAACACCAGAATAACTATTGAAAGAACTTTATATATTGTTATCAATCATGACTGCAGATTTGATATCATGATACATGTTCTTTATTAGATTTAGAAAATTTCCGTTAATTCCGATTTTACCATTTTGTGCTACAGACCGATACGCCAGACTGTATAGAACGCTTTCGTAAAGTCAATGAAGAAGCAATACAATTTATTTTTGTTTAACTTAAGCATCTCTGAAAGCATATGTATTACAAATAGGTTATCTGATACCGAATAACCCTTCCTGAATCCTGCCTGGGCGGGATTTATAATATTGTTTCTTTCAAGACAATTGGTTAATCTATCATTCAGGATAGACGTGAACAACTTTCCAAAACAATATTGTTATTGGACAGTATGAATTCTGATCCTTGATGTCTCCCTTACCTTTGTATAGCGGTTTTATCATTCCTTGCAGCCAACTTTCAGGAAAGAGTTTAAGTAACGATGAATGAAAATATTGTAAAGCATTTATTATATGGTCGTTTTCAACTAGATCGATACCTGGTGAGTGCGCTTTAAGTTTTTGACTGAAGTGACAATTTCGTCGTATATGTGGTTGTGGTTGTCCTAACCGGATCCCCTTAAAGATCCAATTTAAAGATGTGTTACATATCTTTTAGTGTTAAGTTTATATCATAGCAACGTTCAACCTTACCCACTTTACACCCTTAACCACCTACTTCGCCATTGCAAATCAAATAGTTGTTGTTTATTTGCTTCAGAGATCTATTTACATACTATATTAAGCAGGATAGACAAAATTCTCGTCTATCTATAGTACCGTTGATTAGTTTGTTTGAAGTCCTTTGTATACATGTATGTCGTTATCTGATTATACAAACAATACACAAACTGTGATTTGTCGTCTCCAACATTAGTAGCCTTTGTTTGCTCAATGTCACGAGTATCATAATAATAAATTGTCACAGCTTGCAGTTGAAGCTACTTCATAGAAAATATTTTAACATTGTGGATCATTTGGATCAATATTTAGTGTTGGTTTTGCCTGTGATAAATTTATATGTCAGAAAACCATTTTTGTTTTATATGTACATTCTACAATTAATCTAGAATTTCGATACCAAATTATTTTAATGAATTTCCATCTACATTTATCAGAGATATTTGCTGACTTTGTGTTTACTTGTATTTCTTAATTTGGTAACGCGTTTCTAGGGGAAAGTGATATGTGCACATGTGCTTGTATTGAATATATGTCTCTTCTCATATTTCACCTTATCATGACATGTTTATATCTATATATGAATACAGACACGTTAAATGATGTGAGGTTTTCTAAAGGCGACATCACGATATGACAAGTGGTAACTATACATGTCGTATATCGACATGAAGATTTAAAAATCGTACATAAATGCGTTCCGACGACTGAGAATCTAATGTTAATCCCGTCTTAGGGCTTTTTATAGGAAAATGAAGTCATTCAGTGAGGAGATGAGATGCTCGCTATAACTGAACTGCATTTGGAAAGGAAACTGAAAACTAAAAAAAGAAAACCCAAATCTGTTTAGGAAAGGCAGTGGATACTGCGAAAACCCACTATCGGCGCATACAGTTCTTTTTAACTTAGTTGTTCTTGAGGGTTTTTTATTTATCTTATTATTACATACTAACGTCTGTGATTGGTTAATTCAAAAAGACCCATCGCAAGAAATAGGAAATGGTTGTGAACTTGTCAAAGTTGTTACGACCCATCTGTTCTCACACTGAATCTCGAAGTCGATACTACATGTAGTTACTACAAGTCGCAATGTGGAATGGCTTTAAAAGACATGAAACCATTGGCTAAATGTTTAAAAGTGCCAGAGGGACATAAGCTATAGTGTGATAATAGTTTGAAAGAAAAGGTTTTGAAAAAGTCCTAAATAAGTATTGACCTGACAGATCATCAAATAGAATTCATTTCATAGTTCAAAGCCAACTAGTGTTCATTTAACACAGTTCTAGGTTTAGTTGAAAAGAGATATGTATATGAATTGATTAATAACGATCAAGCGTTTTCATGATCAAGGCAGTGGCATCTATCCATGAATGAATTCTGACATATTGTCGATATTAATTACAGTCGCTGCACTGTTCAACGCACGAGGTAGTCCCTGCCAATCCACAAAGTCATTTGTATACACATGTCTCGCCATACAATCTATGTTTATTGAATTACCATCATGTTTGCCATGATCATAAGTGTTCTATCGTGACAGTGATGTGAATAGGTCTTCATCGCTTGAGTTAAACGAAAAACTCTAATAAACGATTGAACCAATTACCAGACATTTTTACTATGCATGGATTCAGACACTGACATCTGAGATAATCAGAAGCGTGGCTTTAAAGCTTCTGTTAAGGACTCTTAAGTACATCTATACAAAAGAATATTTATATAATACGATAATCCTTTGTTAATAAAAAATGATTCATCGATCAAGACGGTTACCCTTGCAATCCTGTAGCGTACACCGAGAACCTTTTAATTTGATCATAAAAAATTGACGTCTTTGCGTGAAGGACGTCAATTCGTGAAGGATTTCGAAGTCATTGCGACCCAGTGGGACTTTTTCAAAAACATGGCAAATCTTTCATACTTATAACCTTGTCATATTTAATGAAAGAAACATCATCCTTGTGGTAAGGTCTTGCGGTACATCATAAACACTTACTAAACACGATGTACATTGTAGTGTCTAACTAAAATCAGTTAATTAAGAAAGACTGACACGATTTTGTTAAATAGGCAGCTTGTGCATGCACGTACCTATAAAAATCTCTACTGTGGAGCCAAATTCAATTAAGATGTTAACTTGAGTTGTGATCAATTTGGCAGTTAGCTGTAACATAAATGTTGCGCCCTTGACCCATATACTTTAACAGCACGGCCATACTGTACGTTTCGTACTAGATGTATACATATACAAATCCTACAAAACCCTGCCTAAATAATCAAAACTGCTCATCGTTCCATAGAGCACATGAATGGAGTTCGATGGTTTACCCCAAACACTTTATCTTTCATAAACTCCAGGGCCTCCTTTCACAAAGCACTAAGGTGATCGTAAGTCCTTAAGGTAACCTTAGTGCAATGTTAAAGTATGGGAGTTAAGGTCAACCTTAGTTAAGGTTGCTTTGTGAAAAGAGGCCCTGGAATGTTTTATCGACTCATATGATAGAAGAATTACACACTTTGAGTGCCTATACTTCAGTAGCGCGTCAGTATGTAGTTCTGTCCTTAACCATCATGTCAAGTTCATGTTAGATAGAGCCTTCAGGAAAAGGTTTGTTTGAACACTAAGGCTGATTAGTATTGAAAAAAATCATTTCTAAACTGATTAGTCTTGAGCAGTTACAGCATGAAAGAATAAACTGTCTAAATTATTCGAAAACTGAACAATGGCGAGAGTTAATTTGTGAAATATGAATTTTGAAACTCATCTGAAGGACAGTTGAGAGTTGATATTATTTCAGAGGTTACATGGCTATCTAATATGGTTCGGGTTTTTTTGTTTTTTTTGTTTTTTTTTGCCACTTAGTGTTTCTTTTTCATTTTGGAATGACTAAATGAATGTTTTGAAATCATACCCATATACAATTAGATGTATGCCGCATTTGTCAATTAGGAGTAAAGTAAAGTAAAATAAATAAGTCATGGAATCATGGAGTGGCTCTTAAGTGTTTTGTACAAAAAGTCCTGTTTGTCATTAGTTTAATTACTGTCACGAACATGTGTATACTATGTGATTGTGCGAGACAAATGTGTAATTAATAATTGATAAACAATCACTTAATGAACACTGTGATTGTTAAACATTCACAGCCGTATTCACAGGTGGTTTGTAAGAAGTTGTATGCTGTTTTGAATAAAAAGCGTTATGTCTGTGAGAACGAATCGTTGATAGAAGTTTTAGACCATAGGATTTTTGCATAAACTTGTACAAAAGGTAATAGTTATAAAGTTTCATCATAGGATAAACGTTTGCTGCACTCCGGCTTGAATATTATCATGCATTGAAGAAGATAATTTTCTTTCAGGAAGAAAGCTGTATTGGTAGCATCTCTCCACAGGTCTAATCCTATTTAATATTTTTGATTTACATTGTCTACAGAGCTCCATGATAATCTATATTTTACAAGAAAGAAATCGACTGATGTCAGATTCATTAAAATCTTCATTTAATAAGATTACCATATGTCGGCAGTAAATATATGTATAGCTTAAAGAATTAGTCCACAGAGAAAAGCCGCCACACCATTGTGGTAATGATTTGCTTTGAAACCTGCGAGCATCGGCTGGAACTAGCAAACCAATTCAGATAGCATTGCACTCAAACCTTACTGCATCTAGAACAGTTCTCTACTGCAGGTATTTCAACAGAAGATTAAGTCGTCAAGACCTGGGCGGAATTTTAACCCCCGATGCTAATGACTGCGCCTTTTCCACATGTGCCCGACTTCAATCTTTCGGATAGTGACTTATGATAACCAGCCCATTCTGCCCCTCAGCATTATTTGAAGCTTTGAAAAAACCTCCAAAGAAAAACCAACACCACGATGACATTCAAGATTTGTTATATCTGCAATCATTTCAAAGCAGCCCCCTTTGACTGTATACTTGCACACGATTAGAATGTATTGTGTTGGGCGTCTCCAGAAGTCTTTCTAACGACGAATTTAGCATTTTGGTAATATGTGTCAAAGATAGACTTGTTCTAAAACATCTCTTAACTACCAATGAAACTTTTATATACTTTTTAATGCATCGATGTAAAAAAAGGTTAGAGTACGGCATGTTTAACTGACACGAATCACTATTGACCAAATATCAAGTTTTCTTTAGATTGTTGAAGACAGGTAAATGATTCATATATTCTCTCAAAGGTAACTGATAGACAACTTTAGATAATAACGTCAAATTCAAACATGCAATCTAACTGGTATAAAATGTTTTCATCTGTAGTAGATACTCTTGCAGTTGTCCTTATTGTTATCGATGGAATCCTAGCCTAGTGATAAAGTATTATCTAACAAAAGGTTATTGTTTTAGCTACTCACGGCCGACTTTTACAATAGGTTTGCATAATTGGAAGTACCTGTACATTAAACAACCAGGTATTCATCTGAATGTTTGGATTTGCTTTTTCGTTTTTGTAAAGAATTGTTGAATTTTATGATAGATATATAAAGTAAAATTTAGTTTATCAGATAATGCTAATTAACTCAAATACGATAGGTTTCTTAATAAAAGAAACAGTCAAGTGATTGATTTAATATGAAGAGTGTCCTAGAATATAATTTTGATAGATACATAAATTAAGAATAGAGCCAAGCGTTGTTGAGTGTGGCTCAAAGGCTCAATGACATAGAGTTGAAATACAACAAACCCATTATACATGTAATGTGATGATTATCATCAAAGACTTCAGGATTAGTAACATGTTTTTGGACAGATTAAAAGACTACTGATTTTCTTTCCACGCACATATTTTCAGTGATCGAAGTTAAAGCAGACTGTCAAAGCAATTTGTTTAACTTATTCTACCTTTCTTATTGATTCATAACCAAGGCAACGATAGAAGTAAGGATGACACTTGTCCCAAAAGTCCAATTATTCGATCCTGAAATAGACACTGCGTAGATTCACAAGTTGCAAATCAGTTATACTCTTTTTTTAAAGTTACTCGTTGATCGTTTTAATCTAATTGTTGTTAGTGCTAGTTTATTCATCAAATAATTCCATTTGTTGGATGGAAGACACCTGGGATGTGGAGTCTTGTTAATTCTTCATGTACAGTTCAATGTTACAATGAACCTCATTACCGAAATATTGAATTCATTTAAGTATGACAACCCCAAATCTAAATTATTCCTTCTTTTTTGGGCTAAGAGGGCTATATCAAGTGATTCGCTCGACTCTGGGTTTCGAGAACTAGAATGAATTCCTGATGCATGTGTCATATATGTAACAGTTCCTAGTCATTGAAATATAGATGGTCGTCGGAGCATACAAATCATTTCACCAATACCTAGGTGAAAAATATCATAGACAATGCACAGTCAACCATATTGACTTCTTTACTTTAGTTCCCTGTGTGGAAATCAGGTGGTGTTCGGAGATACGATATTAATAAACTGGCCACAAAAAGAAATGTACACCTCTTGAAAGTTGAACATCATAAAGAGATATGTCCTCAGAGGAACTTGGCTTGATCTGTTTAAACACCCCTTACGTTAAGTCATTTTTGCTTAAATAACAGACTTGAAAAATTACTGATAATTATATAATCGCCACATTTGCATTGTTGGAGTCGATTGTCCTATTTTAGATGATTCATAAAAACAACATAGGCAAAGAAAAAGTTTAATAACATACTGTGTTTGATTAGTATCTGGTATGCCCTCCCTTAACATTCAAACATGCTTGAACCTTTTCTTCGAACAGAAACACGTAAGTATCCCATTAACTCAGCAATAGGGTTGTTGACATGAATGTGGTTGCTGCTGTCCTAACCGGACCCCTTAATGATCCAATTTAGAGAGATGTAACATTTCGTTTGGTCCTCAGTTTATTTCATAGCAACGTTCAACCATACCCTCTTAACACTCTTACCACCTTCTCCGCCGTTGCAAATCAAATAATTGTTGTTGAATGGCTTCTAAATGACATACTAAATGAAGCCAGGCTATCGTCTATCGACAATACTATTGTTAACTTTGTTTGACATCCATTAGTTTATGTCGTTATCTGATTATACAAACAATACACACATTGTGCTATGTCTTGTCCACCATTAGTAGCCTTTGTTTGTTTTAGTAGTAGCATTCAGTGACATCCACACTACCAGTAGAACCGATTCTTAACAAAAGGGTCTTAACCTGTTTGGATTACTGTCAAGCGTTCGTTTTGCCCTCGATAAAGTTATTTGTCAGAATACCATTTCTATGATATGTTTACTCTACATTAATTCAAACATTTCTCCATCAAATTATCATAATGTATTTCCGTGTAATAAAAAGTTTATTCAATTGATATCATCGCTTAATCCTGATGTAGTTAATTGCGAATTAGCGAAATTGATATTCCTCGCCATTAAGTAAAAATGCAAAGACCTAAATAACTTCGACTTCCTCAACATTGACAATGTATGACAAGTACATGTACCATGAAATGTATAATGGACCGATGGCTTCGATACAATCATTCAGTAAACCAGGGAACTATTAAAAAGGGAGGCGGGAGGAACAGACTCGCCTGATTTACAGAATGTGTTACAGATTAATCTCTCTCTCTCTCTCTCTCTCTCTCTCTCTCTCTCTCTCTCTCTCTCTCTCTCTCTCTCTCTCTCTCTCTCTCTCTCTCTCTCTCTCTCTCTCTCTCTCTCTCTCTCTCTCTCTCTCTCTCTCTCTCTCTCTCTCTCTCTCTCTCTCTCAATTTGTATCTCTTGGCACATATGCGTGATGCATTTATGTAGATGATACCCCTTATCCATTATTTCCTTAACGAGGATACCTCTTTCATTTGTCGTTTGAGATGAGTAGTTTTTGTGTGGATCAATTTATTTGTTATTCTTAAAAGTCACATGAAGCAAAGTCACACTGAAGGACAAAAGCGTAGACCCAGAGGGTTTATGCAGTGATATTATTCGGGTTCCTGCTAACATCTAATTCAATGGTGCTATTACTAATTAAGTGGTTTAGAGTTATATTTGCCACATGAATAAATCCTACCCTAAATAAAACATGTGTATCCTTCCCCTTCAGACTAATACCAGTCCCATCAAACAAATCGATTCCCCAACCTCAGTGCTTTTACACTGGCGACAGAAGTAGTCAATATCACAATTACGGTGACTCTCCGCTGGAATACATAGCACAGCGGTTACAACAATAAGAGGAATTATGGCACATGTACAGTAGTCGTGGAAGTTTAAGTCTAGTAAAAACCTACACATAAAGATGTCATTTCGAGGTGCTCTTATGAACAGCGGGATTTAAAACTTTGATTTCTTTCTAAATCTTAAAAATGGACTCATTTGTATTTTTGTTATTTGGAGTCATTCTTTACAATGTTGGAGCAGAAATTAATCTACCACACCCAGGATATACCATTGAAAATGACATGAGGTTCTTACACAACCTATATACCGAAAAGAAAGTTAGTTGGATAGGACAATGTAGTACTCTGTGTTGGTACTCACATCGATGTGTCTCCTTCAACTGGGAGGGCAAGAAGAAGCTATGTCAACTCAGCAGCTCTAGCATTGCGAGTCATCCGTCCCAAATCAGCTCGGCACCAGGTGTTGTGTATGGACACTTTCTTGCCTCATCAACTCAGGTAAATGGTCTTTTCATAGAGGCAGTTTTATGACATGACGAATTTTTTTACTTATTAATGGTAATTACTCTTTTAGTTAAGTAATTGTTACAACTCATTTAGAAATATGTAAACCTTTTTTAATTGATACTGAATGAATTGATAATTTGTTCATAAATATTTACATATTCGTTTGCACCAATAAAGAACACACAAGCAATGCTTATGAGGTGACTGGATTAATGTCCTTTGATTGTATGGATAACTAGTATGTTGAAATAACCACTTTGACCCCATATATGCAATATAATCAATTTTTAAATCGCAGTTGAACTTGATATAGTCAGGTAAAATATCTTAAAATTTTGATAAGGTATAGAGAATTAGAAAAAATATATTTAAATTGAAGAGGGTTGCAGTTAATTGCCGAAAATTATTCATCGAAATTCTTTGAATAGCTTTATACACGTATTTTTGCAGAGGTAGTTTTACAGGTGCTTAACTAGTGTTGCTCTTATAGATAGTAATTGATCCATGCCAATTTCATAAAAGCAACTGAAATCAATTCTTTCAAGAATTTCCGAGTATGCAGTAACTGGATATTTCTGTCCTCTGTAAGAGTGGATAACTGATATGTAAAGATGAATGTCATAATGAAGAAAACATTATATACGAACTTCAAATAATACTTCAAATAAAATATACTTTTACAAAGGGGTGAAGTCCCAATATCCTTCCAAATATGCGATACCCAGTAATAACAGTATGTAAAAGTGACATATTTGACAATTAAAACAAAACTGAGTGAATTTGAAATAAGGTATCTTGAAATTGAAATCTAAACGTTATTGCAGATATAACCCGTAAGTTTTTAGAACATATGTATTTATCTGTATATAAAACACATTTTTAACAACGACAACACTATCTAGCCCCTGTTTGTGTTTGGTTTTGTAAACACTCCTAAAAAAGGGTGCCTCAGTTGAACAGTCGTGTAGGTACTATTTCTGAGTTGTTTCGGGTAGTTGAGTCCCGAAAATTAACATAGACGTTTGATAAGCTCTCTTGTTGATAATTATAGCCTATGATAAAATTATCATCGATGCAACAGTTGCTGATTTTGATTGCACAAAAAACAAAGAGTGTCCAAAGAACTATTTGTAATTAAACTGTTAACAGTGATTACTATTCAGCTTAATGCTTTTCTATTTCCCTTCACCAGCAGTATACATGTTGTATACCATTCATTCAGGGATAGTGTTAGATATATGTGTTGTATATCATTCATTCAGGGATAGTGTTAGATATATGTGTTGTATATCATTCATTCAGGGATAGTGTTAGATATATGTGTTGTATATCATTCATTCAGGGATATTATTAGATACATGCAGGTGTTTATCATTCATTGAAGGATAATATTAGGTACATGCAGGTGTTTATCACTCATTCAAGGATAATATTAGATACATGCAGGTGTTTATCATTCATTCAAGGATAATGTTTGATACATGCAGGTGCTTATCATTCATTCAGGGATAGTGTTAGATATATGTGTTGTATATCATTCATTCAGGAATATTATTAGATACATGCAGGTGTTTATCATTCATTGAAGGATAATATTAGGTACATGCAGGTGTTTATAACTCATTCAATGATAATATTAGATACATGCAGGTGTTTATCATTCATTGAAGGATAATGTTTGATACATGCAGGTGTTTATCATTCATTGAAGGATAATGTTAGATATATGCAGGTGTTTACACCATTTTGGGTTCTATCAGTGAAAACATACAGGTAATATCTTGTACGTCTTCCCTGTAATCAATGTTTCATAAGCGTAAATCACAACACAATGTCATGCATCGTTATACATATAAAGCAGGGTTCGTACAGGCCTGGAAAAAGCCTGGAATTTGGGCACTTGGCCCTAAAAAGCCTTAAAAACGAAATTTAGCCTTAAAAAGCCTGGAAAATGCTACAAAAGCCTTAAAAAAGCCTTAAATTCACTATCAACCGTCTCAAAGATTTTATTAATTTTATTTATATGCATCTGATTCAAAATAACTTTAAAATTTACAACCAAACCTCTCGAAAGTATTGCTGTTGATTTCATTTGCGTGCGTCTGATTCAGAATAAATTTGGAGTTCGCTCCCTTTGCATCAGTACATTCAGAAATCTTCGTGTAATTCCGCCGTTTCTGAGTGTCTACGGGATCTAGTGCGCATGCTCTGTCACATGAAATGCCTCCCGCCATTGATATGGAAATGACGTTCTATTGACACTGCTTGAAATAGCAACCAATCGTCATGAGGAAGGTCGCTTTCAATTCTTCATGGATGAAGAAATATCCTTGGGCGACACACCTGAAGGACAACAAATATCGTGTTTACAGTACATTTTGCCGAAAGTCTTTTGAATTAGGAAAGATGGGCGAACGTGCGATAGTCTCTCACAGTAATGGAGCCAAACACAAGGCACACTGTAATGAATGATCGGCGCCAATGAAGTTGGAAATGACAGATTTCTGTTCAAAATCAAAGACGGAAATTGTTACCGATGTACCTGATGTGTCACTGTGTGCAGATATTAAATGTACCTGACAGTGCTCAGAAGTGTTTGTTTGTTGTCCTTTTCAATGTGATTTCTCGTTTTACTGCTTGCATTATTGGCCTTAAATTTGTCTAAAAAAGCCTTAAAAAAGCCTTAAATTTGGGTCTTGAAATTCTGTACGAACCCTGTAAAGGGTACGTTCTTTAAAAGATGTATTTCGTCAATTTTCCCCGAATAAACAATAGTTTATGCCAATTGTATCATTTTAGAGGGTCAAGGCATTTTTTTATTCAACCCGATCATCCGTAGTCGTAAAGGAAGTAATCGTATATCAAGAAAGATCACTAGTGGCCATTTTTATGTGAACAGCTTTTATAAATTGAGACAGGAAAGTCGATTCACACAGTTTCATGCTTCGTTTGTTTTTAAAACTGTTTCTTTTGATTAAAGTATGTTGTCTTGCAATGGGAATCATTTTTTGTGATTACTTTATTCATCTAAAAAAAACGTAGCGCCGTCCCTTTCAGAAAAATACAATAAAGACAACGAGATAGGGTGAAACCGACTAGATTTGTAATTATTATTGGTTTTGGGCTTACACTGAAGCAAGGGAGGTAGATCGTTTCTATATAGAGTTATTAATATGACATTGTGTTGTTTATCCAACATTATAGATATTGTCATTTAGTTTCAAAGTGAATTAAAGTTGTTTTTATTAATGTCGAAGTTCATGAGTATTTACCGATGTCGAAGTTCATGAGTATTTACCGAAGCCGTAGTTCATGAGTATTTACCGATGTTGAGTTCATGAGTATTTACCAATGTCGAAGTTCATGAGTATTTACCGATGCCGAGTTCATGAGTATTTTCCTATGCCGAATTTCTTTATTATTTACCGTTAGACAAAGTGGCATGGTAAACGTTATAGTCAACATGAACAATGATGACATTAAATCGAAAAGTACTGATATTTGCTGTGAACAGAACAATTGCGCTCATCAGTTGGTAAAATGTACTTTTTATAGCTATGGGAAATGGATTCGAGTAGCTCAACCCATCATGGTAAATCCGTAAAACTGCTTCCATTAAAAAACATTATCTTGTAATTAGAAACACTTAGTTTAGTTTTAAAAAGATCACTTTATTTGTCTCAAGAAACATGTTACTGCCTCTGAAAACGGTTTTTAATATTGTATAACGTAGTCTTGGTAAATCCGCCTATTTACTTATCTTTAAGGGTAATTTAAAGCAAATGTTTATGCATGAAGTAACACTTTATTCTTGCATAACAAATGATGCTATGGACCCTGAAAATGAATCTGGTTAAATATCACTTTTCTACTCATCTTTGAAAAGACTATTTTTAAGTGATACCATTTCTATGTATGCCTTGTAAGCATGTCAAATCAAATCATGACTAAAAGGGAAACAATAAATCATTTACTCATTTCCCTTTTAAGCCATGGTTCCATATTGTACTTAACTTAAAAGGAAACAGTTGTGAATAATTCAAACTTTTAGCTTTCGAAGCCAAGATATCATTTCAAATACTTACCAGGCGTATATATATATATATATATATATATATATATATATATATATATATATATATATATATATATATATATATATATATATATATATATATATATATATTCAGTGCTCATGTGTCAATGTCAACATATGGATGAAATGCAGAAAACATCACTATCCCATACAACTTTGATGAACATGTACCAACTCACTTTCAGACAATGAACTTAAGAAATTAAAATATCAAATCATTATCGTTTTATGCGACCTTTGCGAGAAAAATAAAATTGTATATGTATTATAAATGCATAGGATACATGCCTCAGATTATCTAGCAAAATTTATCTAGTTTATGATGAATGATTGATGTTAGTAATATTTGTAAGTGGTAAAAGTTAAATAATGTATGTACTTTTATTTGTTGGACCCTGAGCTTGTTTTTTTTACTTTTCTGAGGCAAATTATAATAATAATTATTATCATTATTATTGATATTATTGTTGTTGTTGTTGTTGTTGTTTGTGTTGTTATTGTTGTTGTTGTTATTGCTGTTGTTATTATTGTTGATGTTATATTATTTTTGTTATTATAATTGTTATCATCATCATCATCATCATCATCAACATCATCATCACCATCATCATAATCATTATCGTCGTCGTCATTGTTGTTGTCGTTATTGTTTTTATTATCAGATAACGCTAATAACTGGAATTATGTTAAGTCGATGAAAAGACAATTAGAATACATGTTAGACATTAAAATATGAATACAATGTACATCTTCACATAAAACAAGGAAATGAATTCTGACAATAATTTATAATGATTTAGGATCAAATGAAAATGGACGATTTTGCAGAAAAAAACTTACAGTAGAATTCAGACTTCAGAAAATACATTTCAATCATGTATAAAAGAATCCTCACAAAAGATTGTCAAAATATGGTTACCATCTTTATAAACTAAATTAAAATATTTTCATTTATATATCTATATTATATTGATAACAAATATGTATAATATGTAGAATCGGCAAAAAGACTCTCTTTTCTTAGTTATAAAGTTCCAAAAATTAGAAAAAGTTTCATTTGTTTCCATTGAATACTAAGCCATCGGGGTACAATATAACGTTTACTCATGTAAAGAAGATAAATTCTGGAACAAAGTTAAAAAGCTAAATATTCTAAATGTATTTTCCAAGCAACTAACTGTCATGAAAACAATGTAAATACCTGGTAACAAGTCATTCAAATATGCGATAAATGAGGAATTATACAAATCGTTTTCTCAAAGCATTCTAATTGTCTTCACGTAGGACATACTATCTCCAGTGTAGCACATATTAAGACCTGCAATGTAGGACATAAGGTCTCGAACAAAGGACATAAGATACCCAACGTAGGACTTAAGTAACCGTAGAGCATAAGATATGCAACGTACGACATAAGATCTCGTACAAAGGACATAAGATATTCAACGTAGGACTTAAATAACCGTAAGACATAAGATCTGCAATGTAGGACATAAGATCTCGTACAAAGGACATAAGATATTCAACGTAGGACTTAAATAACCGTAGGACATGAGATCAGCAACGTAGGACAAAAATAACCGTAGGACACACGATCTGCAATGTAGGACATAAGATCTCGTACAAAAGACGTAAGATACCCAACGTAGGACTTAAATAACCGTAGGACATAAGATCTGCAATGTAGGACATAAGATCTGCAATGTAGGACATAAGATCTTGACAAAGGACGTAAGATATTCAACGTAGCACTTAAGTAACCGTAGGACATGAGATCAGCAACGTAGGACAAAAATAACCGTAGGACACACGATCTGCAATGTAGGACATAAGATCTCGTACAAAGGACATAAGATATTCAACGTAGGACTTCAGTGTCCGTAGGACATGAGATCTGCAACGTAGGACATACATGTAAGATCTTGAGTAAAGGACATAAGATATCCAACGTAGGACTTAAGTAACCGTAGGACAATAGATCTGCAACGTAGGACATAAATAAGCGTAGGACATAAGATATGTAATGTAGGACATAAGATCTCGTACAAAGAACATAAGATATTCAACGTAGGACATAAGATCTGCAACGTAGGACGTAAGATCTCGAACAAAGGACATAAGATATCCAATGTAGGACTTAAGTAACCATAGGACATAAGATCTGCAACGTAGGACATAAGATCTCGACCAAAGGACATAAGTTATTCAACGTAGGACTTAAGTAACCGTAGGACAATAGATCTGCAACGTAGGACATAAATAACCGTAGGACATACGATCTGCACTGTAGGACATTAGATCTCGTACAAAGGACATAAGATACTCAACGTAGGACTTAAGTAACCGTAGGACATAAGATCTGCAATGTAGGACATGAAATCTCGTACAAAGGACATAAGATAACCGAGGTAGGACATAAATATCCGTAGGATATACAACGTAGGACATAAGATCTAGAACAACGGACATAAGATACTCTACGTAGGACATAAGATATCGTTCAAAGGACATAAGATACCCAACGTAGGACTTAAGTAACCGTAGGACATAAGATCTGCAACGTAGGACATAAGATCTCGAACAAAGGACATAAGATCTGCAACGCAGGACATAATTAAACGTAGGACATAAGATCTGCAACGTAGGACATGCGGTATCGCACAAAAGACATAAGATACCCAACGTAGGAATTAAGTAACCGTAGGGCATAAGATCTGCACCATAGAGCAAAAATCTCCATCAAAAAACATAAAATCTAAACATTGTAACCATTTTAATAATTTTGTGTTTTCGTATGTTTCACGATTATGTGACATAGGTACAGATAACCCTTAGAAAAACTGATCGACAATATGGTATAAGTCATTTGGCCAGTCCTCGGTGTGGCTACATGTACTCAGATGCCAAACAAACAAGCCATGTCGTGTATGTCTATTGATTTCGCTGTAAGTGCATATGTCATGAAATTGTTCGGTATTCTTTACCATGCTTTTAGTAATCCAAACACGCAATTATCAAACTGATAACATATACCAACATATCACTCCATCTGCCTGGCAGTTTCTAATTATAGATATCACAAAAAATTGTCAAAAGAATTTCTTGATGCTTAAAATCTATATAAGGCATTTTTACGTGTGAACATGCCAAGCAGATTTGTTACGATTTGTGTATCGTCACCACTGGGTATGAAGTGGTTAAATAAAGAATGTGATCTTAGTGGGACTTGCATTTCTAAATCGAAGCAAAATAATTGTGTACTAGGGCGGTTAGGACTGGGTTTTCACCAATTGCCAAGCTTAAGCGGTTGGGGGTTGTTGGGGGAGGGGGGGAGGGGGGGTGAAATTTTGTATTCCTGAAGCTATACTAATGATGAGCTCTTCAAACATTAGGAACAGTTTTACATTGAAAACCATAATTTCAAAGGCCGACACAAAAGTTTGAGCTGTCTAAAATGGCAGGATGGGACAGAAAAAGGGAGGACGCAGAAAATGAAAGAGGGAAACACTACTTTGTCTCTCAGGCAACCTGCAAGTGTATTTATTAGATTTGTTGGTATTATATCATTTATGGTTTGTAATGAAACAACTGAAAAGATTTATGTTATCTTTTACTTGGTCCATTTAATTCAGATACTCATACCGTTTTCGAGCATACAAGAAGAATTCTAAACATCTCATCTTATGCCCCTTTAAAAATGTTAGAATAAATTTTGTTTTTTATTGAAAACAGCTACACCTTTGTATCGAAAGATGCTATAATCGATGTTAACTACATTGTCAAAACCTTTACAGTCATGTGGGGGAGGATACTGCGACTACTCTGACAAATTTTATCGATTACCAGAAGAATATTGATTTACATCCAATTTTTATGTTAGCGTGTAATAGATAATTGACTTGAACAGAGGCATTTACACTACTAAGAGAGTTACTTCTTCAACTGCTGCTTATAGAATGTTTTAAAAGTGATAATAGTCTTTTTGCTATGGTACTCACGGAAATGTTTTTGGCTTTTAAGAATCTATTACAAGATAAAGAAATTCAGTTCTTACAAATGACAGAATAACTTAGTTTTCCCAATTAGGTCTCGTGAAGGTATGGTCTTGAGAGAACGTTTTTGGCTTTTAAGAACCTATCACAAGATAAAGAAATTTAGTTCTAACAAATGACAGAATAACTTAGTTTTTCCCAATTAAGTCTCATGAAGGCATGATCTGGAGATAACGTTTAGTGCATTGTTACCAGTAAAAAGTGAAATCTAGAAACATGTTAGAAACATGTCAGTCATGTTGAAGTTATTCTATTGACGTTGAAACGAAACCCAAATTACATGATATTTGCACTACGATTCAGTGGTAAGTGAACAAAATTTCGGTATGCAGCTGTAATTTATGTGGGATTTTCACTTTGAATTCAGAAATTCATACATAAATTTAGAAACAACTGGTATGGTTAATTTAAAAGTTATTTATTTTTTCGGTGCCAGCTCTTTATATAACTCCAGGGGAAATGGCCCGGGGTTTGCTGTAATAGCTGTAAATACCTTACAACGTATTGTCATGCTTGATATCGATTGATATCTGAAGTTACCTAAACTCCATGACCCTGAGGTTACTATTTGAAAAAACTTTGTCGTTGGTGTTTTGTGATAGAATAAATCTGTTTCTAAATTTAAATGTCAATGCAAAGAGACAATGTTGCTTTCATTTACAGTGATTCAATCTAAACGTTGAAGACTAATTATTTGTCCAATGACGTTTCTGTAAAGGTGTACATTTTTTATAACTTCCCAATTAATTCTAATAATTGCCAAGCTATTGAAAGGTAGTTTGATTGAATTCAATGCCAGTCAATGTTACCTGTGTTTGATTTTTTCACTGAACATGGTTTCAATGATTGTTTTTTCTTACCGAAACGAAGCTAATTACGGACTAATTACAGCGAACTTAAGAACCTGAATGTTTAATGACTAAGGTTACGAGTGTTTGGATTCAACAATATTTGCCAGATAAACAATTAGACTAGACTTAAAAACTGAATAACTTACTAATCCAAATATTTTCCGAAAAACAAAAAGTCCGTTCTTTTGACCAGTTTTCTTTTCTGAACTCGAAAGCTCTTCAAAATAAGAAATGCAAAAGCTGTCTTTCAAACAATGTATTGTTTTATATATAAAACAAATAAAGTGACTAGCAAAGGTTAGGAAAAACGTGAGTTGAATATATCACATTTCCATCGGAACAGTCACAGTTATCATTTAGCAAATTATGCAATAAGGTTTGAACCGGACGTTTGATTATATTGTACTGACGAATGGAAAGAAGACGCGGTCTTTTCCCCATAATTTCATTGGTAAGATGGTGAGCATTCCCATGTCTCTAGGGAAAGAGTTATTATTGCCCGTCAGTTTATGTAATGTTATTTCATTGGTAAGAAGTTACGGGACTAAGTTGTTAGTCAATGGCTCAAATGTAATTATCAAAACTTTATTTAGACACATGGACAATTGTGAGTTGGTAGTATCAAGTAAGAGATTTATCTAATAAGCATGTGAATGGGGTGCAGAATTTCGACTTACAGACATCTATATGGCGTTTTTCGTTTTTCATTTAAAACAAGAAAATTTAGAGACTTTAGAGACGAAGATGCCAATTGGAGGAGGCGATTCGAACTTGAATCAGAACATAGGATATTTTGGCTCTTAACAAGGGCCAATTCAAAAAATTATGAAACACACTCTGTGTCACTTTAAAATATTCCTGTTTTGACACTGAAACTTTTAACAAGAGACAACAAAGTCGCTTTTGGGGAAATATTATTTTTACAATATAGGAATCGCATATTAGTAAATGTTGATTATTCCTTGTTCAATTTAACATTACCAATATGTAACTTATTTATTCTCTTTCGTCTTGCATAGATATTGCGTCTTGCATAAATAAAGAATCTAAATAATGTCCAGTATTGATCGTTGTTGTAATAAATATTTGTAATCATAAAACTATCCAGAAACGCTATTCTATAGTGATGAGTATACATATCAATACTCATATGCCTTTCGTATTAAATGTTTCGTTATACTTTTCAATTAATCATTTCATTCTTTAAACTTTTTTAACCTTTATAATACATAAGATACGCTAGTGTACAAAACCTTTATTAAATCAAAAGCAAAAAGTTCTTAATCAGAAAGCAGAAGTTTGAACATATCTCACTTTTATCATTATATATGTTTGTCTTGTATATTAAAACTTCTTAGTAACTAATCTGTATTCATATTTTTCAATCTAAATCATTGCAAATATTATTATAAAATATAGAAACTGCTAAAGTGATTATGGAGATTCATGATGAATTTTATCTATGCAGTTGGTTGAACAATTTAAGATCTAAAATGACCTAGTACAGGTTTCGAATATTTATTACCTTGCATTTTAGCTGTGTATATCATGTTATCATCATTTTATGTCATAATTTGTTAGATTCATTAGATATACGTCCATCACTAGCCTTCTAATCCAGAAGTTAATTGGGTTTCTTTTGTAAAAATCAAGATTTTTAGTAACATTCCTATTGTGAACAAACTTGTCGTTTCTCCTTCGTCATGATCAGATAAAGTGTAGGGTTCACAAAATTTGAATACAAATAAACATCAATGCATACCAAAGAATAACTATGTTCATGACTTCATTTAGGTTCGTTGTTTTATGATTGCTTAATCATTATAACATTTATACTTCCTTGTTTATTTTGAAAATCATTTTTATAATTGGAAATTGTTTTATGTTGCCATGCAAAGCAGCAGACTTATACTTTCTCGAATATGACAAGAGATGAACTTGATAACGTGCAAATATGCAAACAACCGTAAGCTAAATGACCATTTGTTAACTTAGTAAAGTCATCGTTTGGCTGCCGATTCGAAAGACCATCGGAGGAATTAGGTGAACAAACTTGTCTCACGAATACAAAAATAAATGCTTCCGATTGCAAGCCACTGTCTTTAATTCAACAGAAGCAATCTAAAACGAACATACCATGATCGATAAAGCTATGATTATCCATTTCCTTACTGCCCCACTAATCTTTGACATGCAATGTTTGTGTTGCACATATGTCTCTATTTTCTCATCAACGGATATCGTTATGTCTATCGATACATCATGATCGATATAAATGCTTTCATTTGTCAATTATCTTTGCATGTAAAACCTCCTCTATTCAACAGATGAATGCGGTTAGGTAGGGTAGTACGATGACGCAAGGCCTATTAGGGTTACCTTACGAATGGCAAGATAAACACACTATGCTTTGTAGAGCAGATACATGTAATCGGCTAAACTTCTGACTACTTACTTTTAGTAGTGATTACTACGTGTAGCTAATTGACTAAATAGGCAAAACCTCTAAAATGAACACATCTACAATGTTAAATAATTGTACATATAAACACTTGTTTCGTTGGTATTGTTTTATTTGTTTAACGCATATATACAATATCTTTCAATGTAAGATCATGTAATAATTCATACCAGAAAAAGAAAATGATGAATGAAATTATTAAATTCTCAAATATATTAAGGCAAAGTTGTGAATAATGAAACAAAAAACTTATATAATCAGTTTATCTGTTGATTTATTTATAAATTCATCATTGGTAACATATTAATTCTGATTATTAAAAAGCATATTGTGATAAAATTATACATGGCCTATTCAAAGTGTGCTTGGAGATTCCAATTCATTCTCAAAGATATTCTAAACCACCATTCAAACGGGATGACAAGGTCGTGATTTTTAGTTCAAAACTTGATATTGAAAATGGCGACTCTCATCGTGTATTTTGGTAAATGATAAATGTGTTCTACGTTTGAAAGTTTTTAGTTAGGAGCTAAAGAGGATTTTCAGTTTTACGAAACCCTCCTGCTACATCAGCGTAATTGAATCCACTGATCGAGCTCCTTCCATATACCCAAATCCAAATCCAAATCCTTGATGTTCGTGGCTGTGTTCACCTGTTATTGTTTCAGCCAATGAGATGTCGTTATCCAAGGAGCTTGACGCCACTCTTTTGAACATAACGGAATCTTGCATCCGGGTTGTGTCGCTGTTCCTGGATGTCAGTCGTCTCATTGGCTGTTTAGATAGCTAGCTATACAAGGCTTTTGGCCTAAAGGAGATCAGGGTATATGGAAGGAGCTCGATCAGCGGATTCATTTACGCTGAAGAAGCAGGATGTTACGAAATACGCCCTTTTGGAATTGGGACACATTTTCCGTATCTGTATCCTACCTATGATAATAGACTAGCCAACGATCGTTTTACTATGGTAATAAGAATAATATGGATATCTATAAGGCGCCTTTTGAACATAATAAAACATGGGCAAAGTGTCATTATCCTGAAGGTGGTGTACTTTCAGGTCTTGCAGAATGATCTATTGTTTTTGATTTGTTGCTGCCGAAAGATCATTTATTGTGGTCTTGCTAAATGGTTAACTTTGTTTTGTATGACGATCTTTTAATTATGGTTTTGCTATTTGTCTTTTGTCGTGCATGATTTTTCTTAAGAACCGTTAAAAACTGATGCTTAATTCGCGGAAAAGGGTGAATTTCCAGTCTAGTTTCGATAAACATTAACATATTGGGGGGTTTTTTTCAGGACAAAAGCAACACATGTGAAAGTAGACCTTGTGACGATGACGCCACGTGCATCCCAACAGTGAGAGCAACACAATATATATGTGTAAATTCAGGTAAGATGTTGGGAATAGGTTGTACAAACTGCTTAGTTCAGTTAAAATAGGTTTAATCGTAAAGTGAAATCAAACCAATTTCTTTCATCATTCCATGCGTTACATGTTCTTTAATAATTGAATTTTACCTCATATCAATTGTCTTCTACGGTATATGGAATTCTTATTAAATTTTCAAATTTGTCAATTAGAAATATATAACTACTGTATTACCGGCAGCAATTTGCAAGCCACTTTGGTGAGAATAATTGTATGTAATAATGGGATATCTATTTCGACATTCAAATCCGGGGATGTATTATCAAAATTTATTGTTTCTATCGTTTTGTAATAAGAGCATTATTTATTTAATAATCATTGTATTTATTACACTATCTGGTCTGTTAGATACGATTTCCTCGTCCCCTGGAACCACAACAACGCCCCTTTCCACTGCTACAACCCTAACCACAACAATCATCCCGATAACAACAACCCCGACAACAACAACCACCCCGACAACAACAACAACAACCCCGACAACAACAACAACCCCGACAACAACAACCAACCCGATAACAACGACCACAACAACCACAACAACAACAATAACAACCACAACGACTACCACCACTCCCGGCACAACGCTTTTTATTGTGAATTCCTGTAAGTACTACATTTCTATATCACGATTATATATAGCTATGTCATCGACCACCATTGGTTATTGTTGATTCATGAGACGTGAATAGAATATTTGTTCTCCAATATATGTACCATTAGTTAAGGACGTTCACGATGTACTTTTCAGGTATTGTGATTTTTCTGACACAAATTCATTTCATGCTGTTGAAGCTTTCTAAATGAATGATGGTGCCAGTTTATTGTGGGAAGTATGTTGAATATGTCATTACTTTTTCTTGCTCTTAGAAAAAAAAGATATTTTTAAAATTCCAAACTTCTTTCACGATACGGTAAAGAAATGGTTTTCTGAGCTAGCTCTTGAACATATAAGTGTTTCGTTTCTATTGAATAAGTCGTTGTGAAATCCTTCGATATATAAAGCAATTGAGTTAGGATGTGATGGATCAATTATTCTCATAAATTTGAGATGAACTAAAATATGTTAGCGTTCTTTCTAAAAAGTCCACCCACTGGGAGGCATGATTTTTTTTCCGTTTACGTGAGGCATAACAGAAAATTTACAATATTATAATTTAGTTTGGATTTCCGATACCATAAGCAAAGAAACATGTAAGCCGTTATTGTACTCTGATAGGATATGATATTCTCCAAATTCTCAATACAGCATAACTTTCTGGAACCTGCACGGTTCACAGATTGTCTCTGCAATTTTACGATTTGCTTGAAATTTGAATTTCCAAGTCTCACAACCATACCATGCTTTTGGTTCGAATATAAGCTGAGATAATAGTCGACCGGTAGGTGTTGCTTTATTTCTTCAATAAAACACCGCCTTTATTCCTGTTTTACAAGTTCTTCGATTGCATGACCATATATCCTGTTACGATGACCCAAATTTACATTTGTGATAGAATGGCCGTTAAGGTCTAATCAGTATAATATGTATATAACACATAAAATATTGTTGAAGATTTTGTAAATCATTACTAAATAGAGGTGGATCATCTGCAGCATGTTATAAATCAAGTTGACCACCAAGTGATAAACATATATTAAACTAAGTGATAAACATATAGGTACATGTACATATATTTGAAAAATGTTGAGGCTTACTGACACTGTTGACCGATTCAGTGTCATTAATTAAGAAAGAAAGCGGTAGGGGGGTTCCACCTTGCCTTACTCCTACGTTGCATAGAAAGTAAAGGGAATTTCTTCCATTCAAAATATTATTGACTAAATACAATTGCATTGTGATTAATTTTGCTAGGTAACAAGCTACCCGAAACTTCGTTGTTGAGAAATTTATTCATTCGATATATGAATTTCTGTGTCACAGATCTTGTTTTGTTGTAATACGCTTTGATTTCAGGAGCCGTATAGCACATTTTCGTTTGTTTTCTTCTATTTCATCTTTTTGAAATACGTTTTTTTTACTCTTCAATGAGTCAATGGGAGAACGAGCTACATAAAGAAGCACCTTTGAGATGTCATCATCAATATTACACACGACTTGAGATCAATGGTAATATGGCTAAAAATGGCTGATTCTCAATTTAACCTAGTGGAATATCGAGTTTATTCAAATCAATATTATCACGGTACATAGCTGCCAGATTATAATCAAAACGATTTGCTTGATTTGCCTGTATGCTCGACTAAAAGTTCAAAGCTTGTATGAAAAACGACAGTGAAAATGGAATGTCCGATTAATGGGTCAGTGGCACGTTTGTTACAAGGGGATCTCACGGAAACGAAATTAAATGTTATCAAAAGAAGACAATTGTTTCGTTAAAACGAACGTACTGTGACTATTTTTCCGTTACGCCTTGGCATCCGACATAAAAAAAAAATTCAGGCCTAAACACATTTGTAGTAGTTTGTTGTCGTCACTACCTATTCTATTGGAACCTTGTGAAGTTCTTGAAATTGTGTATTTCAAGATGTTAAAAAGGCGTCTGACTCAAAATAATTAGTACGTTTATCGTCTCTGCTATAGTTACACGATATGGAAGTAATGACATTGAATTAGCCCATTAGTGAAACATTTTCAGATAAAACCTGTATAAATAGAATTGAAATATTTCGATCATGATAGAGATGGATACAGAAAACCATTGTACATTCGAAACTTAATACTAATGGTACTTTACTATGGTCTTTAAGAAAAACAATATTTCGGCTCCAATTCCACTTCCACCAGAGTTCTTGTCTTCAATCCATGCTGTAAATTAAGAGAATAGCCAGGATTGTTTTAGCCATCAAATATTTCTGTTTTGGGTTCCTGGAAACCTTTAATGTCAAGCAATCATTTCTAGAATTCTCCACAATGCAGTCGGTCACAGGACACATACGCCTAAGCTTAAGAAATTATTTTCGAAGGCACACAGGAACTAATTGTTGAAGGCCACATACGCCTAAGTTTAAAGAGGAGACGTAAAGCATAATTTTTATTATTACAAATTATTATCTGTATTCGTATCACTTATAAAATTCAATAGAGCACAACAATGAGAAAATATACGGTTTAATTCGACTACTAGGGGACCTGTTATACCGGTTTTGGCGAACGCTTTCACAAAATCATCGAAGCATGACTGGAAGCCACGCCCAGTGTGTGACGTGTTATTGGTCAACTGAAACTCCAGCTCTTTGATTTTCTCTGTATTTTTTTAAGCTAATTCAATAGCCAAATAGAGACAATAGCATGACCGAAAGAATTCATAAATACGATATATTACTTTTTTATGATATCAACTTTCCTTCTCAGTCGTCAATTACACTTTGATTGGACTGTGACAATCCTTGGACTCGGTTTTCTCGGATGGGTTTATATTAAAAAAAACTTAGAATTTTGGCGGTGATAGTTCAATCACTATGGGATAACACGTATTGTTATATCATGTATTTATCAATATGAAGTTTTTAATTGTCTCGAAAAAATGAAAGTTAATGAACGGGAGACAATGTAATATATTGTTTGGTGTTTACTGTAGTGGCATTATATGATATTTCGCAGAAAAAAATATTTTCTTTCACTTCACTTTCATGACAACTTAGTACTTAAGTGGGTGATTCGTTTGTAGATAACTAACATATATTGTTATCTAATATAACATCTGATCGGGACACCGGCAATGTCTCTGTCTTTGAACAATCAATGATATAATAACATACCTACCGCAAGCGATAGAAACATTCTATATAATCCTAAAGATTTTGGGTACCCGTTACTCACGATCGTCTTTTTCAAATGAGTGTCATCGTCGGTAGAAGTGCATGAGTCAAATGTCCTTCTCTTAATTTATTGGTTGAATATATATTCTACAAGTTCTTTGGTTCATAATGACTGGACGTCGTGACAATTAAATAAGTAGCAGTCGAATGCCAAGAGTTACGCCATTATGACAGGACATTCCAAGGCGTGAAAATCCTTTAGGTATAATTTGAGACCATTAGATAAAGAATTGAAATGGAATGCGATGGGATTACATAATGGCCACCCGATTGCCATACAAAAATAAGTCTAGTTAAACCAGTCTGATTGTTGTGACAACATTTGGCAGACGTCGTTATTGATGTACACATGCTATGGGATAGTGCGCATAGCATCGTATTAAAATACTGTCTCTTTCGCTTGGAACAGTACAAATAACTAAAGATATATTAAGTATCATTTTATCGAAGGTTTCAATAAGGAGGTTATAGGGGCGACTACTACCATGTCACGCGGCAGGACATGCTTCAGTGAACACGAGCCAGTTCAGTTCTGTTCACTAGTGCTGATTAGCTGGTATTTCGAAAAAGCCGTATTTAAGTTGTTTATCGGCCGATTTTGAAAATTTAAATTCAAGTCACTGGCAAATTGGAATACATTTTAATGAATCACGAAAGTTGCCATGGGTCATTTCAGTCGATGTTTAAGATACTAACATTTGAAGGGCACACTTAAGTCTGAGCTTATGAAATTTATAGTTTAAGGACACATACGTCCGAGCTTAAGAAAATAATATTTGAATGACAAATGTAAATTTAAACTTGATAAAATATTATGAACATAGTCTGCATCCGTAAAAATCAGTACATATTTTTTTAACTTTGTAGAAAGTTCATCAACACTACCTTTCACCTTGAAGGTTGTCAAAACCAGTGGTTTAGCAGTAAATCAAATATTTGCTGAATTTAGAGTTAGCATGGTGAAACTGTCTACCACATTCGAGATGCAACATATCATAAAACTTATCAGACTCGCCTTCCACATTTACAATGTTAAACATAGAATGTTGAAAATTATTCGTAGTGTTTGTTCTGATGAGTTCCTTAGAGTTCGCTAATCATTCGCGGAAACTAGCATTGTTATTATGATGTGCTTCATTAGGTCTAAAGTGCTAATTTCTTTTAGACTGAGTTAATCGCAAATATGTCCCTATTGACTGCGATAGCATAACCTTCAAGAGTTTTCTTATAAGACTATTAAAAGTAGATACAGTACACTGGTCCTTGCACAGACAACTGATTTTCTAATTTTGGAGAAATCAATAATATAACTATTGTTGCCAAATCAATCCTCGGCTCAAACTCATACAATAGGCGTTTATTACTGATGCGTTGTGAGATCGATAGATATGCCTAAGCAAGAAATGCAATCATCCATGGGTTCGATCTTTCGACATGGACATCAACGGTTCTTTCAATATTGCTAGAGACGTAGAGGCCTTGTTATTTAATCCAACAAACAGCTTCAAAACAAGATGATTTTACTATATATGAGGTTATTCCGTTTTAAATGTATAATGTTGTAAGACAACTATTTATCCTTTTTGTAACCATCTATGGATGATTTTTATTACCGAGTGTCATTTTATTGGTAGGCAAAATAGACCAAGCGTAGCGTTCATTTGCTTATTGACGCCCTGGCGAACTTTCGCTGCTGCATGCGTTCTGAAAGGCAATCGTATCAGTGATGGAAACGTTATGGTTTGGGAAGGCACAATGCTAATCACAGGACAGATATGCACGTCGTTGATGATAGTCTAACGGGCATCCGGTACAAAGAGGACGATTTACTGCCCTCCCATTGGGTTTAGATAGAATACTAGCATCACAATACAAGGCCGCTTGTTGTGCCTGGTAAGCGACATATTTGTGAAGAAGATCAGAACTCTCCCATGGCCTATTGAGCATGAGTTGGAGAGGAGTTTTAGAAGACGTTCGAACGACCTTAGGTAAACCTTGTTTAACATTTGGAAAGATACTCAAAAAGGCCTTTTCACTTACCTGCTATAGTCCGTGAGGCATAGATGTCAATCCTGTGTTGATGCTCGCGATGTTCACACTCGATACTGAATAGTAAACATGAATGTGTGAACCTATCCTCGACAACGTTATGTGTTACTGTTAACTTTTGCTGCTTGATGGTTTGAAGAATATGAGTTGATTGTGATTGTCTGGGTTCGGCTGTATAAAGTGGTGAAAGCCATTCCTTTACTTCGATAATGCTCCTGTTATGTAGTGGAAAGTTGGCTTTGGTCTGCAGTGTCGAAGGCAGCACTTAAATCTAATAGCTGCCAATCCAATTTCATAAGATCATTTATTACACCAAGAGTCTTTCTAGAATGTGCCCGGAGGTAAGATGGCTGCAACGGAATGAGAATACCATTAGACTTTAAATGATTCATTGACTGCTTTTTAGCAGCCCGCTCTATGACTTTTTAGAGACAATTGAGTTAAGACTGGTCTATTATTTTTCAGAATAGAATCATGAAGCCTAGGATTCTTGAAATGAGACCTTATAAAAGCTTCTTATAGGGAATCCGTAAACACACACACCTGTCCTAAGGCGTTCTCTTACATTGTTAATTATCGTGGGGAACAGGTCTTGCTCAAAATCGTCTTAAGCTCAACCTGAACGCATGTTTCAAATTCGCACTGGAACGATTAATCAACTAACTTTGATTCCTGTGTGTATTGTATTTAAAGATGTGCCCGTCAATATTTTCTTTGAAAAACTTGTTTACGGTCATCAAACAACTTTTCAATATCACCCCTCTGAGTAGGGGCGTTATCAATGTCGTTTTCCCAAACTGTGAAACGTGAAACTGGTGAACTTGTTTCGGTTAATCTTGGAAGTCCTTTATCTTCTGCTTGTAGTTTTACCTCTTAGAATCTTGCAAGAACCTTTGATACATGATTGAATAATAGTCTATACATTTGACATAGATGGACATCCTTACATTACTAGAAACATCCTGGTTTAATGTAATTGTTCTCTACTGTGATCTCGCATGGTGATTCATGACAATCTTGAGAGCACCGTTTTACGCATCTCTAAGAACTGAGAAATCTGGTATGTCATTTGTCGACCCCTTCAAACGGAATCTTTATTGACACCTTTCAGATTAATGACTAATCTTCATGTTCAGGGTCGCCTTGTTCTCCAAAGGGTAAAATTTGTAATGTAGCTTTGACGCGCAAAATATTCCCCTGTAACAGATTTTAAGGTGCTAAACCAAGGGCGTCTCAAACAGCCGGTAGTCTAACATTTTAAAGGGTTATTGAGTATGTTAGTTTTTCTAATACAACATTTTTTCAAAAACGCCTAAAAATTATATCAATTGGTAGATAATTGTGTCAGCTACAACATGATATGTGACAACTAGTATATATACCAAGACAAGTCGATGTAATTATATTTTACCCGTACGAGGAGCGCGCGCTACTGAATTATGATGTCATTACGCGGATTTTCCTTTCCTGTGTACTACGTAGCTCGACTTTTAGTGATAACAAATAAACGAATACAATTTCTTTTCTTAAACTTTTATTTACACTTGAAATTCGTGAAAAGAATTAACCATAACAAACAACAAAAAGATGACAAAAACTTGCAAAACAAAAAAGGATGTTATTGTTGTTAATTTGATATTCAACATATTCACAGTACATATGCAAATTAAAAGATCCTTGTTCCGTCGAAGACTGAGAAATTATAATAGATTTAGTTGTCAAAAGATGGGCATATGCTAATTACCTCGCCTTGCTCTATGGAAATAAAATAGTTTATAAGAGTTACTTCGCCATCATCTTGATCATGATGTATTTAAATGAAAACAACGTACAATGGGCGCGCTCAATATGAATAGCCAAGTAACCAGCCCATATTAAAACGAATCAAACTCAAAGTAAAGCGAGTTTGACTTTAAAATAAATCAAATATTTGTTTCGCCGTTTTGACTTTTCTTTTGTCGACCAACTTGTCTCCCTTCTGGTCTATCGTCGTTTTAACTGTATCCTGCTTCTCTTTTCCGTCCCCACGTGGTTATCACGTGTTTAAATGTTTGGAGCCAACTACGACCACAATGCTTCGCGCATAAAATAATAAAGTCGATCTATTTATAGACACGGGAACCACCATTACTAATTAGTTAGAGATCTCGGCTTATTTGGGGTCGAAACAATTAGCGAAACATTATGTAAAGATCTTTCAACGAGATGGATTTTTGGCACTATTTTCTAATTTGTATCAACATACTCTGTGGCCCTTTAAGTAAAACATTCCATGAAGCGTGGTGAAGGTGTATTTTAATCCCACGTCAGGTATTATGCAGAGCCAGGCCTAACATTGGACTCATATATCCCTATGTCACCCGTGACAGAATGTTACAACAAATTAATCTTACCTGTTTTAAATGAACTAATCAAGTATAAAAACTTAATGTCCAAAAACCTTTCTGATGAGCACAAACGATCATAGGAAACCTCGATGTGTTCTTTGCGAAATACAATTCAAGAGGCTCAATCTCCATGCTTTTTTACATTGTAAGTTCTTTTCATGGAGATAGAGGTATAATTATTTATCACCCCACTCAAGAGAGTCATATCAGTAGTTCTCCGGGTTCATGTGGATAAATCAGTGATCGAGATTTTTCCATGAAGGATAAAGAAGGATATCGATGGCATTTAAAAATATGTGCATAGAACTTCATATTATTCAGGTCATATTTATCATTCGTGTTTCAGATGCCTTCATTGGTTGCTACGAATTCAGCAGCAAAGATAGCCTATTTGACGATGCCGATACTTCCGACACCAAATTGACTCATGCCAAGTGTTCGGAATTCTGCACGGATTACAGTTATTTTGGCATAAATGTAAGTTTCTCATAGACTTTCACTTATTTGATCTGATACATAATTATACATAATGCATAAAATGCTGAATGTCTTTTTTGTGACAAATGTTAAAGTAACGTCTTATCAGGACTGGGAGACTATACCGGCTGCTGAATACTTATCGTCTACCTGTCTTCCCTATAATCCATAAATCATTGTTATAATAGAATAGATATAAACATATTTTTGTATATTTTATCATGTACATCCACAGATTGTAATTTCTGTCCATGAAGAGTTCTGGGGTTTTTTATAATTTAAATATTCCATTTTTTCCCATTAATATGTTGAAAGCTCTTCAATATTGATATGAATGTTTGAATTTGTATATACATGAACAAAATGAATAAAGTTAAATAATAGAATAACACCCAACGCAAGAGATGGTCAGATGGCATAACTTTTTAGCCGCTTGCATATCAGCTCCCGTATCACTTATTTCCAGTGTCTTATCTGGTGAAACCAACCGCTCACAATATCTGCTAATTTTTTGTGACGTGAATGTTAAATTGTCATGTAGACAGGACTCTATCTACACAGACTCTCGCGGAACAGCGGAAGGCTCGAACGGCAGAATGACAATGATTAGTATACTGTCATCTAGTTCATTCTAGCGGACTAGCGGCAGACTAGAAAGGCCGACTGAACAGAATCATATCATAATGTAGTTAAAGTTTTCATCAACACGCAAACACCGTCACACCGACCATGGATTTGTTGTATCATCAATCATAATTCAGTAAAAATGGCCATTTCAACATTGTGTCAAAAATATACCTAACATACTTTTGAGTAATTTCAAAAATTATATGTTTCCCTTGACAGATATAGTAAATCGGTGGTTGATAACTAAAATCGATAGTTAGTTTACTTCATACATCTTTTAATCACAAATTAAAATTTTACAATAAAATTATTGAAATTACGCACGAGGTGATTGTACAATCAAAATCATGTGGGATTTTATTTTCAGAATAGACAAAACTGTCGGTGCAGCTCAACAGGTGATACAACAGGACATGTACAGTTAGATAACAGTGACTGTGCAAATTCTTGCAAAGGCGACTCCTCAAGCAGCTACTGTGGACAATCCTGGCGTCTTGCCGTCTACAAAAACAATTGAAGCCGTTATTGTTGATAGATAACTACCAAAAGGATTTCTTATTTTCCGGAGTTTTTAACTTATTTTGACAAAACGTGCCATCTAGAGAAAGAACGGAATCTTAAGCTGTTGTTGTTGTTACGTCACTACCAAAGGAGTTTTCTAGCCCTCCCCCATTCCCCCAGATTCCGTTACTTGTTTTGACAATTATTAAGATCAGCAATCAAAGAACAATTGAATGCGTCAGTGTTGTTTCTACAGTACCGAAATTATTTTCTTACTCCCTCTTAAACTTATTTAGACAAGAATCAAACTTGACATCCATAGAATGAAACTAAAGCTGCCAGTACTGTTTCCTAAAGATTTTCTACGCCCAGCTTACAAGCTATACAGTTTAATATCTTGCACATATCCAGTTGAAAATCATGTTGCAAATAATGTTTTCATATTCGGCTTGTTTGTGTGTGGATTTTCATATATTAGGCGTAAAAAATGTTAATTTTCTTTAAATGATATTTTCTTATCATGTTCGTGTTGAAATACATTTACACGTACGTTCCCCAAATCGTTGATATTTTAATAGTTTAAATGGGAATGTCCGTTCACTGAAACATTATGATATTTCACAAAAAAATGTAGTACATATCTTTCATAATTGTTTGACCTTAGTCAAACAGTTACACGTTCCATTACCATGCACTAGTTTTCTTCTCCAAAGATGTCACTGGAATATTTTTCCCTACGTATTCTCTGTTACAAATGAAATACATTCGCAATTAGAATTGCAGATCTACAAATAGATCTTTTCCTGCACCCAATTAATAGACATATGTCCCTTCAGCTTTGCGATGGGTGTTTGCAAGGGTGTTGAAATATGTTGAGCATGTTATATGTCTTCTGTTAGTTCAGTATACCCGCGTACTCTATACCTATATTTTCCAGAAGAATTTATATCAAGTTTCAGACCACAGTCCCATAGAGCATGCATATGCTACAATGATCGCAATAAAAAAGGTCAATACAACACCTCATGTCACTGACTATTTAATGACTCACGTATTTTAAATGCATACAGAGGGTAGTTTGACATTTGCTTTACAAAATTTAGATCCAATATAATTGTTCATATGTATATATTCATAATGATCATAGATAATTGGCACACATGTCACTTTATTGGCGCTTTTAAGAATTGCTTGTTCATTCATTATTTGCACCAAGTTGGCATACGTGATTCATGCAATGAGTCTTTCAAAAATCTTTGTTCTATTTTCATGAATAAAACCAAATCCAACAAAACAGACTTTTTGTTGTATTCTGGAGCAGGCTTATATGTCGTTTGTACTCTTATTTAATGCAGTAAAATAATAAGAATTTAGGTGTTAAGGTGATGCCTGAATCATTGAATGGCATACATAATGATACCAAGATTTCTTGATAAAAACTTCTTTTATGTGAAAACGACAATATCTCGGAGTATCTGCGTACACGTTCGTTTGGTGAAAGTTTAAGTGTAGAGTGAGATGTTGTGTTTGTAAAATCAAAACTATTCATTTTCAAAATTGTTGAAGTGTTCAATAACGCTTTATCTGTTTTCAGAATATGTTTTCTCAATTTAATCCATTCCATCAAAACTACACTCAACGTATAAAGAAATGTCTCCACAAAAGGAAGTATAGTTGACGCCGGATTGATACAAGAAACATATAGTAACATCCTGTTTTCAGAAGCAAATAATCGTAATCTATAACTGTCAAACATTATTTGTTCCTGTCTATAAATAGCTAGCTAGACAACTGCCGTTTTGGCATCTCCTTAACTAAGGAAAAAGGTCCGAGAAGATGCAACCTCTTTCATTTATTCTTCATTAATATTTTATATGTTATCTTGATTTTCCTAACATTTTATTGAAATCATCACAATCTTGAATAAACGTATAAAAGAAGAGGCTAAGGTCTAAAAAGCTCATTTTTCTTTCGAACGTATTCTTAAGCATCTGGATTCATCAGCGTTTTCATTCCAGGGTTCCTTCCAATACCCTTATCTTCTTCAACGCGTATAGGTATATCACTAGCCAACAAAACTACTCGTATCCAGTCATAGCGGCAAAACCCGGATGATATCTTCATGGGGTTAGATATAATATCTTTATGATCCTATCATAATAACATTTCATTAGCTGAAAAATGATTAAAGTATACGCTAAACATAGTCTTGAAGAATCAGTTATCATCTATACGATTTATATGACCTGAAGGAGATCAGGGTATTAGAAGGAAGTCAGCGGATTAAAATACGCTGATGAAGCAGAATGTTTAAAGCGATACTGATTCCTGTTAATTTTACATCGCAGTCTTCATTTCAACGAATTATGTAATTTTATCTTTATATCAGACCATACAGACGATTATGGTCTGTCAAATAGTGTAATTATAGCTTGACCATTAGAAAAAAGACGTGATTTTAGCTAATTGACATGCATTTTCCTTGAAAGAAAGTTATTGTGGAATATTTTGTATTTTGGGATGGTTATGCATATTGAGCAATATTATGAATCTTAGATCAGCATATTTTTAATGAGTGTCAAAGGCAACACAACCTCATAAAAACACCTTGATGTCTTTTACTGTCATGAAATGTCCTTCCGTGAAATTGGAATTATTCTCACGTCAATATTGTTTTGACAGTAGTCATAATATGAACATGTTCATGTATGTATTGCGACCACACAATTTTCACTAATCAAAGATGACAGTTTAGTACACATAAAAGATGTGTTTTATCTTTTTCTCATTTCTTGAAATTTATCAGGCGAGTTGAAGCCAATATGTTCATAGAAGTGAGTATTGATACAGCCCTAAAGACATCATATTTGACATTGGCCATCTGACGACTGTTTTTGTGGTATACATTTACTCATATGTAATCTTTTTGGACCGGCCTAAAAATAAGCATCTGGTAGCTTGTTAGCCAATGGATTCATCAACTGTATATTTTCATAAGAAAATACGCTAATAAATCAATCAATCAAACAATCTGTATTCAATACTTATAGGCCACAGGTCTGTAGTACATTTGTTAAATACATTATTTTCATATCTGTACAATTAATGGAACGTTAAATCATTATATACATCACACCATATAATACCCGCATTTTGTATAAACATGAATACAATTCATTCTAATCTAAGTAATCGTATTGTGTCTGTATAAAGAGGCATAGAATATATACATAGAAACATTCCGAAGATTTTTACTATTTGAAATTGACAGCAGAGCCACGAATTTGTTTATATTAGAATATCTGAAATAATATGCTTTCAAGTATTTTCCCTAAGATGTGAATTAACAGGACACAAAACTAAAAAATGGTATTCATTTTCTATTGAATTCAAGTGAAAAAGATTACATATACTTTCTTCACGAGCTATGTTTACATAGCGACCCGTCTCAATACATTGATCATGTGAGGAACATCTGAAACGTTAAAGGGCCATTTGGAATTTATAAACAGTAACTTTTGTTAAATAATCCTTCATGGTTATTTAAAATTTAATCATTATTCTATAACTGAAGCACTTATTTGTTAGAGTAAAATCCTCCAAGGATGTTTCAAGCGACTCAATTTCTCAACTTAGGTACGGCATGTGACTCTAATCATGGTCAAGTACTGTAGTTACAACACAAGGGACTCACTTCGAGAATATTTTCCACAAAGAGATCACCGCAAGGGATGTACACGTGAACATTAACGGAAAGCCCAAAGCAAAGCAATCAGAATTTCTTAGGCGCAGTTTATTCAAAGTCGCCAAGTTTCAAAAGAAACGTCATTGTAGAATAGTAGATGAGTAATGCAAATCACCCAAGCTTAGCTCTGTTTATGAAATATGGAACACAACCTTTACAACAAATGATAAATATTAATGGTGTATGGAGCCGCAAAAGGGGAATTAATCAAAGGCAAATTTACACAATGATTCATAGACGATAAAGTGTCAGAGACAATGACATTGAAAAAATACAGTCTCATGGGCATTCGAAAAGAACTCAAGAATAACACAATGTACTTCTTTCTTATTTATCACATTCTTGATATTTTTTCCAGAATTGTTGCTTGTAATTGTTACTGTTCATGGCAGGTCATACAGCATGGTTGTGCAATACAAAAGAGAGCTATCAATTGATTCGAGTCCCTGTGGAGACAGCAAAAGATGTATCCTGGTTCCCAATCTGTTTTGTGTTCTTTGACAAAGGGCTTCATCTTATTGCATTCATTCGACCCAGCTGGTAAAATGGGTATCTGAAAACATTACGTACGGACCAATGTGGTTATGTTTAACGCTAAGAAGCAGATCTGAAAGTACATCCTTCCGGGTAATAGTGTTGGTAGCGCATTGAGCATGTATTCGTACATGGGAAAACGCAATATACAAATCCACAATACTATTATTATTAAATCATTGTACAAGCATTCTGCGGCAAATATCTCATCCCGTATCATCTCACAACAACAGATTCGACTAATCTTCCTTTACCTTGATTTCTTTGAGCTTAGTATTTACCCGCTTGCATAAACTCCTAAAGACTAAGATATAACTACAGTTTATAACTAAAGAATACAAACCCTCATCAATGTAGTATACATGGAGATTTGTGAAAGGTAAAAAAGTAAGCCATCTGGGTGTTTTCGGTTTCATTATACTCACATCTTCATGGGCGCTCCTTTAAAATGATCTTTTTTCATTTGCAAAGTTGATATTTCCTGTATACATATAATTTCTAGGAACAAGATTTTGTGAAACAAATTAATTGACACATCAGTAGAAGCTGTTAATTCAATAAACTCAGTTCCCGAAAAATTTCTTGTTTATTATTTGACTTGAAAAACTTCTTAAAAACTAGAATCATTATCATTATTGTTGTTAAAATTATAATTATAAATCATATATATATACTGACAGCTAAACGTTAAGCACCCTCCTTATTTTTCACAATTTGGTGAACTTTATGGAGGTGCGATATGAAAGTTACAAGAAGAAGATAAGCAAAACACATTTTAATTAAAAGAATAATTATCTTGTTATTTTGAAGAAAACATATTTAGATTGACCTACGTTTGTTTGATGTACGTGAGTATAATGTTGGTTAAACCTAAGGATTATCAGTTTGATTATAACAATATTGCTTTTATATAAGACGAAATAAAATGTAACCTCAGAAATGTCAAGATTAATCAATTAATTCAATACGATATTGGAGGTGCTATACAAATTATTGGTGCTAATGATCAATGGAAGTGCTTTTACATAAGAACTGGAACGAAAAGCTCTCGAAATAAAATCAATCATTTACGAAGGGTCGAAATAACAAACGAATTGATTAAATTCCATCGAAACATTGATGTCCCTGTATAAGTAATATGCACTTTTCAAAAGGAGGTATGCAAACATTTTGTTGAAAGTCAACGTAAAAAAACCACGTCGGTTCAGTTTGTATGTTCACATCAAGTAGGCTTTAATTTTGTTTGAGTTGGTGCTGTAGCCTAATCGGCATCCTTTTCAAATTAAAAGCAGTTTTCAAAGCGAACGTGCCAAGTTCTGGAAAAGCGACACGAATCAATTTTCCTAGCTGAAAAGATATAAAGGTGTTCTCGTAAAATTGTCGACTGTAGTTTTTGCTTGATACATGAAAATATCTTTTTGATTACAGATAGTCCTCTTGATAATTGAAATGTTTAGTCTCGTAGAAACATTTTGCATTAACTAGAAAGTTGAAATTGTCGTAAAAGATGCAACAGTGACTTTAAAAGCCAGTATAATTTGATGACTTAGTTGGGCTTGAACGTTGCATATAAGATATCAACGATTTACCCTTCATCGCTATCGCCTCAGTTATTTCAGGGTGAAGGGTTGCAATATCAATTGGCTTTGACTTTCACTGAAACCATATAGCGTCGGCTGTAACCATGGAAAACCATGGATGTTATTGCATTGAACTTAAATAAGATATTAGCATTTGAAAAACACGCATTTACTTTCCGATTTATTTGTTTCTCATCTTGATTTTTTTTATAATTTCTGTAAGAGGGAACAGTTCACTCTATTGAATATTTCAAATTAATTGAGGAATGAATTAATTTGACCTGTACATCATAGACACATATGTATTAAGTTATTAATGCATTTATGTCTATTTGAAATTCACTTTCAAAAGAGGCTACTTAACTCAATTCGTCTCACATTACCTCAAACAAATTTGCCCTTCTTTCCGTATTTTAAATCCCCCATCTCTAAATATTTGCAACATGCCTTTTTCTTAATTTTCATTCATTATATATTCTTATTCATCTTTGACTGACCTATGAGCGTTTCGCACAGGTGAATGAAATCCAGACTTCGCAACAGTTATGGTAACAGACTGAGTGATTGATCTATAATATCTGTAGATAAATCATTGTCAATAGGCTTAAATAAAAAAAAACAATATACGATAACAAAATATATATTGAATCTATATCTATAAACATTTAAATCGATAATTACGCTTTGACAAGTGATGAAAAACAAAAGAACAAGTCATCAACGTATTTTCGTCACAGTATATAGGTAATTGCAGTTAAACAAATTGAACTCTTACCATGCCTTGAGTACTCGACTTGATTTGAGCACGTCAATATTTATAAGATTTTCTCTGATCATGTGACGTCGGCTATCTATTACCGATACATCCAGTAATCCTTGTCTGTACTCCAATAATATCTCCGTATTCTTGCTATGCAGTTGTGGAAGTGTTGTGACAGATCCATCGAGTTCATACCTCTTAGGGATCAGATATTGTGTCTTTGCAAAAATTGGAAAATTGAAATGGGCGACATATGCTGTATGTAAATAATCAGCATAATTCTAGAATTGCTCTCGATCTCTTTTGTTAAGCAGACAGTTTCTTAGTTACCGATAATGGATATTCATGACTTTTTACCATAAGATCGTCAATACAAAATGGGGGGGGGGGGGGGGGGGGGGGGGTGAACAAATTATTACCAAATGTCATATCCTCTCAGTTTGGGTTGAGATATTTTCTGAAGGTAAACTTTAACTTTTGAACCAACCGTTTTGAAATAACATGGTAAATTCAGATTAATTTGAGACACGTTTGACTTCTATGAATTTGGCCGGTTTGGACAAATTTTTCCAGTGTCTAATTGTAAGAAGGATATGTGACAAAATTGTGTAATTGCAATACAAGGCAATAATAAAGTCTGGTTGGTATTGCAATAGTAAGTAAGTATTTCAAACTAAATTCAAGCTTAAATGCTCCCTGTTCATTGTTAAATATGAAACCTCAAACTTGACAAGAAATACAAGAAAATTCTTGTTAACACACATTTGACAGGGAATATGTGAAAAATTCTTGTTTAGCACTAACTTGCAACTCTAGTTTCTTTATAGACACAAACTTGACAAGGAATGTCTAGTGTCTTGTTAGACATTAATTAAACAAAGAAATATCTTGTAACTTACCAACAAGGTAAATGTCTACGATCTCTCTGTCTGAACTCTTCTTTGACGTCAACCTGACAATGTATATGTCTACGATTAAAGTGTCATCAACTTGACTATGTATTTGTGTACGATCTATCCGTCATCAACTTGACACTGTATTTGTCTACGATCTCTCTGTCATCAACTTGACACTGTATTTGTCTACGATCTCTCTGTCATCAACTTGACACTGTATTTGTCTACGATGTCTCTGGCATCAACTTGACTATGTATAGGTGTACGACCTCTCTGTCATCAACTTGACACTGTATATGTCTACGATCTCTCTGTCATCAACTTGACTATGTATAGGTGTACGACCTCTCTGTCATCAACTTGACACTGTATATGTCTACGATCTCTCTGTCATCAACTTGACAACGTATATGTCTACGATCTCTCTGTCATCAACTTGACAACGTATATGTCTACGATCTCTCTGTCATCAACTTGACAATGTATATGTGTGCGACCTCTCTGACAATGTATATGTCTACGATCTCTCTGACACTGTATATGTCTACGATCTCTCTGTCATCAACTTGACAATGTATATGTCTACGATCTCTCTGTCATCAACTTGACAATGTATATGTGTACGACCTCTCTGTCATCAACTTGACAATGTATTTGTCTACGATCTCTCTGTCATCAACTTGACTATGTATAGGTGTACGACCTCTCTGTCATCAACTTGACACTGTATAAGTCTAGGATCTCTCTGTCATCAACTTGACAATGTATATGTGTACGACCTCTCTGTCATCAACTTGACACTGTATATTTCTATCTCTCTCTTATTCATCAACTTGACACTGTATATTTCTATCTCTCTCTTATTCATCAACTTGACACTGTATATTTCTATCTCTCTCTTATTCATCAACTTGACACTGGTATGTCTAGGATCTCTCTGTCATCAAATTGACTATGTATATGTCTGGTCTGACATCATGCATATTTCTAAACTCTTGTTAAACACCATCTTGACAAGGTATCTCCACTTCTAGTTTTATTTTAACATATATAATGACTGTTAAACCTAAGGACAAATCGAATAAGTCCCGTCAGTACACTAGTGCTTTTCTACAAGATGTATCATCAGGTTAAGTGCAACCTCGGAAATGTCAAGAGTAATCGATTAAATCAGTACATCTCTGGACCTTTATAAATTATTGGTATTAATGAACAACAAAACCGCGTTTATATATTATAAGAACTTGAACTGACAACTCTCGAAATAAAATCAATTATTTACGGAAGTTCAAATCAACAAACTAATCGATAAGATTGTATCAAAACATTGATCTTCCAGTATATGTAGCACATTTTAAAAGGAAGTAGCAAAACCTATGTTTGGAAAATAGAAATAAAAAATCCGGACATTTAAAAATTTATGTTTACATTTTCATCAGGCAGTAGTTTTACTTAGTTTTAAAACTCTCTTACAGACATTGTTGCATGTTGATTTTGGGTTATATAAAGATCTCACGAATAGTATAGACCCAATTCAGTCATTCTTCTTGAATAAATAGTAGGAAAACACGCATTTACCTTTTACCTTTCGTTTGATTAGCTTGTTTCTTATCTATATTGATTATACATTGATACATATATAAGTAACACTCACTTTTCAAATGGAAGTATCAAAAACTTTGTTTTAAAATCAACACAAAACATTCAAGACATTTCAGAGTGTATGTGTACTTATTCGGCATGTAAGGTTTTCACTTAGTCTGCGTTTTTATTAAAACTCTCTTAAAGGCCCTGTAGCACTTTGTCATTGTGTTATAAAAAGATCTCAGGAAGCGTAAAGTTTATACAACCAATTCAGACGTCCTTTTTTAATGTTAGGATCATTGAAAAGAAGGTGACAAGTGCTGTAAACTGCACGGATCCATTTCCATTGTTGTTTTTGATAGATACATACATCTTCTCATGGTTTTCTTTGATTACATATAATCGTATTGAGGAATGATATGTTTACCCTCTGAAAATTGTTGCTAAAAGTTTAGTATTTGGAAAATTTGGAAAACAATAAAATTTCCATAAAACGAGCTACAGTGGCTAGTATGATCTGATGATTGAGATCGGACTAAGTTATAATTAGTTTAGTGCATGCAAATGTACACCGATTTCCACTGTATCATAAACGCCAATATCAGGGTGAAAGGTTGCAATACCATTGATTTTATACTAAACGCATCGGCTCCAATCTAGTTAAAACTAGCTGTAATACAATACGTCCCGAGGTCCGTTATTACATCTAGCGAATTTACAGGTCTATTTCGTGTCGAGCAGGCGCGAACGTCAGCCAATTAAAAAAAAGTGCTGGCCCAGCTCTTCGAATCGCTGGTCAATGCGATTGTTTCGCCGTTCTTAAGCACCTCGATTCCAAAATCCGAATGTTGCCAATGTTTCGCAATGAACTGTGTAGAAAAATATTATGCCAGCATAACCTCTGTGCTGATAATGTTGAAGGAATATATTTGGGTTGTTTATTTGGTAATTTGTACAAAAACAAATCAACACATTAGGTCAAACAATGACATAGTAAGTTTTAAAGGATAAGTATAAACAAACGTAGGGTACACGTCAGCAAGTGACATTAACCAAGAGGCAAAAGAACCCGTCTTTGATTGGTTAAAAGCTGTCTTCCTGCCCTCATTTTATTGGTCGGTTCAAAATTAGTCAAAGGTCAGCTGAACATGACCTCAATCAGTAATTCTCTAGATGTATTGACAGATCAATAGTTTTAACTAGATTGCATCGGCTGAAACTGTCAGATCATTGTTGTTTATGCCCTAATCTTTAATATGAGATTACATGAAAAGTAAGCATTAGTTACACATGCATTTAGGCAGAGAGTTTAAATTTCTTTTTATAAGTATCAAATCAGATCAATTTTTTTTTATCAAGAGGGATACGATGACATTTTCGTTCAATCTTGATGCAAAATGTCTTTGGGTCAAATTGATGTAGGAATGATAATAATCTGTATAAAATCGGTATCGACTCTTGAAAAAACGTGTATTTTAATAGGAGTTAAAATCAAAAGGCGGCTACTTAAGTCAATTCTTCCCAGTTTACCTCTGTATCAAGTTGGCTGTAATTTTCTCTCGTATTAAAATCAACGAGCTGTAAATATATTTAAAACATGGATATCCTCATTTTCACTCATTACAAACTACTAATCATATCTGACTGACCTCTCTGTGCTTCTCAGAGGTTATTGAACTCCAGATTTCGCAACACTATGCTAAGAGACCTATATATTGACATAAGAATCTCTCTGGAGACAGGATGATCAATAGGCATGATTAAAATACCATCAAGGACGGTACCGGAAGCGTGAGTGGCCTATAACGCTGCATTAAATTGGCTGAAAAGCAGGATTGTGATTTCTGAACTTGTTCTTTGTTTTGTGATGTGCGGCAACTAAATAAAAATCTAACTGTATCTATAAACAGTTAAATCGATAATCACGGTTTGACAAATGATGAAAAACAAAGGAACACTTGCGAGGTATATAAATATATTTTCGTCAATATATATCTTGGATACCGCCGTTCTACAAATTGAACTCGTTTCCTGCCTTGTGTACTCCACTTCATTTGAGTAGGTCAATACTTATGGACTTCCCTCAGATCAAGTGTTACCGGCTATCAATTACCATACTTACATTATAACCTCATGCTATACAGCTGCATATCAAAAGTTTGTTCACTTACTACTGTATCTTAGTGCAAATATCATGCCTGTAATTTGGGTTTGGTTTGAACGTCAATAAAATAACTTCAGCAGAACTGACAAAGGATTTCCCATTGTCAATGTGTAAAATGGCCATTCTCTAACTTATTTTTGGATTGTCTATTCTCTCTTGCAAAAATTAGACTTTTCGCATGGACAGAAGTGGTCATATTTTCGAAATTCTGATTTCCTTAAATTTCGATTAAAATATTACATCTTGACTCCCTAAGAACAAAATCATTGAAATCATATCGACTTAATGCAAACGAACAAACATGCATTGTGTTTAAAGTCGTTGGTCACTTATAAAGGATTTTGTAGAGAAAAATAAAATTTACTGTTTTCCAATTTTGTACCCCTGGGCACTTAAGTGACCTGCCAAAATCTATTACGGTTAACTGTTGGATATAGCATACGATTGCGTGAAGTTGCTATGGATCTTCACTTCTGTATTGAAAATTCAAAATCCTCTGTTTCTTTTTCACATTGCTACGATGCCTCAAAGAGATGCCAAATTACATGATATTTGCACTTGGATACGCAGGTATCTGAACAAACTTTTGGTATGCAGCTGTAGAGGCCTTCGGGATATTGATATTTCCTCGCTAAAAGTTTTTCAGCTATTTATAAAATGTAAAGCCGGACATAAGTATGCAACCCATAGATATTATCACCAGCAAAGTTTGTCTGATAAGAAAGAAAATTTTCTTTCAGAAAAGGTACTTGTTTTTCAAAGATAATATATCCCAGTTTTGTATCCGACTTCAATCCCCATTTTCATAAAGACAATACATTCAAGTAAATAAAACACCAAACAGAGTTTCGATGCGTCCTTTAATTAAAAAGATATAACGGTTCAAAGTGCGTAGAAATTTGCCGCCTCGAAAGCCCAATTAAAAAAGTCCCTAGAGTGGCCTGAGCTCTCCTTCGGCGGATGTGGCGTCATAGACAGGACTCGCTCCGCGTTTGTTTGTAAACAAGCATATATCAATGCAGATATGGGTCGCATTCGTCTACGTTTTCATTGCGAAAGAGACATGCCTTCTTCCTGCGTTGCTGCCAACTGTACTAATAAGATATCAGGAGACATTCAACTGCATCTGTTTCCGAAGGATCCTGTCCAATTCGCGAATTGGACAAAGTTTGTTAGTCAGAAAAGAGCGAAGTGGAGTCCCAATGACAGGCCTGTTATTGTTATGACAGGCCTGAGGGCTGTTATGATCTTTCCTACGATTTCAAAACGGACTTTGGACTTGCCCCACAAAGGAAAAGACTCGTCAAAACTGCCGTGCCAACAGTTAATAAACAGATGAAGATTATAACAGGCCTAGCGAGATATGACAGTCAACCATATCGGAAGAGAAAACGGACGGAATACTTTGAGAAGAGGGAACGAAAGAGGGTAAGGAATTTGAAAGATAGGTTAATTCAAAATTCAATTCAGGGGGAGGTGGGATAAATAATCATGAACCTTTTGGGGGAGTTGACTATAATTGATGATTTTGCAGACGAATGTTGAGTTTTTATCTGCAGTATGAATTTATGTCTCTTTAGATTAGTCGCAGAAATTATTAATTCAAACCCCAACAATTGTTTGAATTTTTAGTATTTGATTGCATATGGGGTTGAAAAATTAATCGGGTTGAAATAAATAAATAAACGAACAACTTGCAAAACAGAGTAACAGTTCACAAACAACAAATAAGAGATGATAATTTAAGACACTTAAAAGTTAGTAAACATATATCTCAATGTAGTAATGGTGCTTTTAAAATATTTCCTTTTTACGAAATATTCAATAATGGAGGTGACATTACCTCACAATTGCTAACCAAAGAACAGTACTTCATTAACAAATTTTCTCCTTCATTGAACAGCGTCATAAATCCCTAATCCTATCACTGCCAATTCAAACCTATTAGATTTAAGAGGGGATAACTCACCAGGACGATTGTTGATTATTTTGATGTTTGTGTTGCATTGTGTTGTTACTTAGATACACTGAAGACTATTTAAGACTGCTGCTGTGCTTCAAGCATACATTCCCTGAAGAAGCTTCGAATCAAGAAGCAGAAATATGCATATTGGAAAAAAGATAAAGTCATGATTGTGAAAGTTGATTTACATCTTCTCTGTATTTTTTAATACTTTCATATATACTTCTCCACGATTGATACTTCTTACATTTTCTATATATATAGTAAAAAGGTGAAGAAGGTCTCACGTGAAGTAAAAAGATATTTGAAAATAAAATACTTCAGACTACACTTGTATGTATCCTTAGAGTAAACAGCACCAAAAAAATAATATATATCCCAAAACTAGTAATGTCACAAACTATAAACATGTCACTGTGTATCATTTACAGATCTATATATGTGTAGATTTATATATATATATATAACTATATATATATTAACAAATCTGTATTACTAAATATCTTATTTCATACTGCAATGTTTATCAATATCAAATAGGTTATACATTATCCACTGTAAGGCTCCATAAAATGGTAAATGTTACATACAAAAATGTGGGCACGTCACTTATGTTTGTATGTTGACACTACAGTTTTGGTTATAACATTAATGAAAAATAAAAATTTCTTGCTACAGCGTCATTTTAGAAGCAACAAAAAGTAAAATCATAAAGCTGCCCCGGAGAAACATTTACCATTTTATGTAGCCTTACAGTGGATAATTTATAACCTATTTGATATTGATAAACATTGCAGTATGAAATAAGATATTTAGTAATACAGATTTGTTAATATATTGTCATGTGTCACGTGTATTGACAAACCTAATTACCTTCATCAAGTTTCAATAAAGGCTGTTGATCATGTGTGAAGATAAAGTTTAGATTACTAATCAGTGCCCTGTGTATTAACTATTGGAAATGTGCCAGGTGCTGAGGTCATCAAGTTTATTGCTTAATTGCCATAATGTACATGTGTGTGGCATTTCATGTAGACTGTTAGGTAATAACTTTATGACTATATTGTCTGGTGTGAAAAAGTAGTGTTAGGTAAGTAAAAACCTCTCTCTGGTAAAATACCGGTACTTAAGTACTGAAGGAAATGGAAATAATATGCTTTTCAGTGTTAATATTTTTATTTGATTGAAATAGATAAAACTGAAAAAGAATTTCATATTTATAATACATTTCCAAGCAGGCTTTAACTTACATAACAATCAACAATAAATGTTGTGTTATTATTGATAATATTGGCCTACGTCACTCTAGATTAGTACCACGCTCTTTACCTCAAACACTGACCATTAACTCACACAAAACAACAATAATCTGTATCCTTACTATGCAAAATACATTAGTACGTAACTCTAAGTTTTTATGAAGGTGGCAAATCGCGAATCAAGAGGTACATTTACTAAACACATCAAAGATTTGATCTTCATTATCACTAATAACTGGGTAATAAGGCCAAATACAGCTTCTCGGAACCGTCGTATCCCAATGACGAGATCCGGAAGTTGCCGAGAGGCAGTCCCTCAAAAGCGAGATCTCATTGTTACAGTCATGCAAAGCAGAAACACGGAGTTACGATATTGAGTTGACACTTTAAAATGGCACAAAGTAGTAACAAATATTCTGCATATACAATGGTCAATCAACTACACAGGGCGATAGTCGATTTGTCTAGGTGTTCAAACAAAAAACAGTCACAATGACGGCAGTTAGGGTTCACTCGATCGGCATTATCGGAGATAAACAACCCAAACAAATTACAACAACAACAGTTAATTAATGTCAAACAGTATATGTCCATGTATTGATATTAATAGCTTTGGTGACTAACGTTTTTTTATAAGTACAATCAGTGAAAATATATATGTTCACGACCGCTGGAATCTATAATGTAAACAATAACACAGATCAGCCAGTCGTTAACGAGTCCTGTCTATGTCGTCACAACCCCCTAGCACCTGATTGGCTAATAAAACGTTTTGCGTCTGTTTTCCGGAAGTGTTTATAAAACACGTTTTTTCTGCTATTTTCAGGTGGATGTGAACCTTATTAGTTGTTGATATTTATTCTTAACTGTGTTATTAAGTATTTCCGCTAATCGTACCCCCTATGTGGATATATTATCTTTAACGATAAGATCATAATCACCGAGTGAAAATCCATTCAGATAAAGGTTCAATGCTTGCAAAATTACCATTGGAAATTTTTTCTGTTGTACTGAGAAACGAAAGTCACTTTTTGTCCTGGATCTGCACTGTCCTTCCTTTCAAGTGATCTGCTCATTGTAAGGTAAAATTCATTCGTTTAATCTGTATGAACATTAATTTACAACTGCAACTTTTGGTCGGACAAATTCAGGCCTTAAGAAATGACTAAGTATAACACATAACAATTTGAAAATAAATTAAAAAGTCACGAAATAGCTGGAAATTTGGCAATGTATCTCTTCTAATAGGTTAGAAGACTTAGCCAAAAGTTGAAAAGAATCTGATAAGTAGTTTTAGGTCACTCGCTTTGACAAATTTTGACCTTAGATTATGACAAAGTATAAAAGATAGAAGTCCGGATAATATTAAAACATGCACGAATTTGCTTGAAATTTGGCACTGCATGCCTCCTAATAAGGAGGAAAACATGTGCAAAATTTTAAAAGTATTTGTTTAATGGTCTCTCTCTAATCGGTCGGGAAAATTTTAACCTTCGGAAATGACTATGTATAAAACATAGAAATCTGTAAAATGTTTTTTAAAAAGTCACGAAATGGCTTGACAAATTCGGCAAATCGCCCCTCCAATCAACTGAATAGTGTAGAGGCGTGTGTAAAATTTGAAAAGAATCTGTTAAATAGTCTCTCTGTATTCGGTCTGAGCCCCCGGGGGATTGATAGCACGCTGATATTTCGTATACACCCCTTGTGTCACAATGTCTCTATAACTTGTCATACCATGGCCAGAACTGCTCTCTTTATCTTTGTGTTACTCTGTTCTGTCTGGTCAATTGGTGCGACTATAGCAGACAATATCTTAGTAAATGATATGATGTTAAAAAATCGGATCAAATTATCGCTTTGATACATTACATGAATTAGGATGGAAATTAATTAACTTGTTCCTGAAAATATCCGGTATGTCAAAAGCCAACTAATTCAAGATTATTAGTAACAGGAACTTGTCGGTGCAAACTGGATCAAATTATCGCGGAACAAGGGAGTGTCGATTGGACATTCAGGTTAGTGCCACTCTGGGAAATGACATTTGTTAACAACTTAAATACTGATGTAAGAGAATTTATGTTACGTTGTAACTGCAATTGCAATTGTAATTGCAATCTTGCCTGGCGTTTCCCCGTTATTTTTCACGACTGAAAATGTGAGTGAGTGAGTAAGTTGGGGTTTAACGTGCTTTGAACAATATTTCAGTTATTAAACACGTGACTGAAAATGTAATTATTATTAAATCCTCATAAATTCATTATCCTCATGAGATATTAAAATCTATAGATCTTACGTGAATCATTATGCTCTTCGCCTCATGAGTTTTATGATAATTAAATATAAAAAAATATTATTTGTTTGATTCGCTGAGAGGACGATAAGCAGACTTCGTGTTGTAGTTTGAACGTATTCTTCTAATCAACCTCAAAGTTAGACCAACAACATGTCATCGTTTAAGAACAGTTTTGGCGTCTACGTTTCATCGTCCAACGAGGAGGTAAGCGAATGTTTAAGAACTAAAGGTTTCTCATTCAGTGGAGACGATAACCAATCAACCCTGCTTTTCCTATTGAAATGTCTTGAGAAGGTAATAAAATTCGTCTTCGTAAGAAAACATATGAAGATAAATATGATAAAGATATTTTTTATCAAAGAGCAGATTTACATATCATTTTGTGTGTTACAAATTCTTCTTTTTCCTGATCGGCTATCAGTCCTGGGATATTTGTATCCACGACACATTCCTAGACTGTGTACTTCTGATGACGTCATTTATTTAATCTTGCGTTGTTATGACAACGTCATCTGCATCGAATGACCAATCAATGAAGAAACTGTCCGGATCTGCACTTGTTGGTTGCGGAATATCTGATACAAGAGTTCCATCAATTCGAAGCTGTCAAAACAAAAGTAATGCAAAGTGATGAACACCATACTCCTATTCGATTTACAGAGGATACAGAGAACATCTAAGTGAAATGAGTGTTGAGTTAAAGAGCCACTCCTTGAGTTGTTGGAGTCACATATGCCAAACTGAATCAGTGGTGTCATTTGATCGCGATCGAAGTATCGACTGTTACTAAAAAGACACATTTTAAAGCTTATTATATTTTTAAATTGAACCATTCAAGAATGAATGAATATTCGAGTAGTCTAGAAGTGAGAATATCTGAGAATCATCTTTATCACTTTTTCTCTTACTTATTGAATCGCCTTGCATCTTTTTTCAAAAACTTAATTTACCTTTCACAATTTTTATACCACCTTTTATACCAAATTTGCAGGTTTGTTGCCCCGCTTCGTTATTCATCTGCCCTTTGTAAAGACGTAATGAGGGTTCAATTAGGGTTCCCATACCTGGTACCGTCCGTTTTCTCGTCTTATAACGATGTTGTAGTCCTGATTAGCGTTCAATGGGAAATTGTCGACCCAAAGAAAGACCCGCACGCCGTTGATGATGCTTAGGATGTATATCCTCCTCTGGTTGAATAAAGCCCAGAACTCGACACGGTATATCTGGTCATTCCCGTCTTGGAACACGAATACACCTCTGTGAGCAACAAAATAGATAATAAAATGAGGTAATATTGGGGTTAACGCCCCTTTTAAGACATTCTCTCCCGACAGAGGTAGCTCCGCCATATACTTCCTATACAACCTATACCAAGGTTTCTCCGGCTTCCGGCCGTTTGCCCTAGCGGGACAATATTGCAACTTAAACTACCTGGCTTTTTTTCAGCCAATGAAAACAACGAAAGCATGAATAACATATTTTTTTTGTCACACAGGTATGTGCAATAAAATAGTCGCAAAATTAGGAGTTTGTGTTTTATAAAGACGACTCAAAAAACAAGAAACTTATTTGAATAAAGATTAGGTTTTGGAACATTTACGTAAATGAGTAAGGCGATTTGAATGATAACTTTTGAAACAGCGTCGCTGATTGCACAGCTAACTTTGATTGCATCCAATCAGCGTTTCCTTTGGATTGTAGTTTATATGTACTTATGTACCGTTAGCATATTGATCCAAAAGTATGTCCTTGATATTGTTCTGTCAACAATTGGTTACGATTTGAAGACTTTTAAAACAGATATGAAACGATCATGAACAGCGTAACACTTTCATTCGGCAGCTGTATCATGGTTCATTTTAACATTTCATAAAGCTTTGAAATGTACACTCGAAATTTACCTTACCCAGCTAGTATATTTGTTCCTATTTGGCATTTTCAAATTACTTGTTCCCAATGAATAAAAACAATTGTATGTGCCGAAGTGAACATTACACAAACACTGCGGTACAATGGCCGAATTTCGATTACAAATCTATAAACATTAAATGGTAAATAGAACACTACTTGAAAAAGGGATCTGTAATATTCGAGGCTATATAAAATATAAACATACGATTTATTCCCTTGGAAGTAAAGGTTCTGGGCATGGATGTCAATGCCACCAGCAGTTGGCCCACACGCCTTGTCGCCAATTGAACAAGTTTGAGTTCATACCTTGCACCTTCCTTTAACTTTTTATTCACCACACATACAAATATATTTGTCCTGAGTGGATTGATTAGTTAAGATCAGAGAAATAAATCTTTCTGCAAGTCATGCCAGATACTAGCAGGTTTCCATAGAGACCGCACAAAGTGTTTACTTCAGAATATATGTTCAAAGTAAAATGGATTCTTTACGTTAATCATGTTTCGTATTAATTCTCAGTAAAAAAATGAATTATTGTTCCAAATTATACCAGTAACATCAAAACTGCGCCATATAAGACACTCTTCCAATGACAAAATCCCAAGAAAGACAGACATTATGCTTTCTCAGCTAAGGAGTTTTCTAGAGACGGAATCTAAAGAAATAAACACTTATTTACTACTGAAGAAGCAGGATATTCCTCCAGTAAAACATCATAGACAAATAGGCGTGTATTTGGTATGAGTTACTTTAAAAATGTAAATTATGTATATGGATTTCTATCTAATAAAAAAATCTTAGTGATTTAAAGAAGCTGCCCTATCGGCATCCAGTCCGCAATTTTGTTTTGAGGAAAACGACATGACAAAAGGCCCCGTGCTTTAACTAATTCTTTAACATTATAAAAATTAACTATATGTATGATAAGAAAGTCGTATCATTTACAAATGATTTGTGAAATGCTGTACCAAGGGTTTTCATACTCGTAGATTCGATGAATGCTAAAGTTCTCATTCTTGTTTTATTTTACCGAGTATGTGCTCTAATTTATCTAGTTGTCAAATCTCAAACAAAACAAACAAAAATGTTTCCCTCAGCTACTTGTTTTAACTGGGTTATGTTAAACCATGTCCAAATACCAGCATTGTATAAACAGAAATGTCCTTTACTTTTTATACCAAACATACCCCGAAAGAGCAGTCCTTTCAACCAACGCAGAAATGTTGGACTGATATATATGATTTTCAAAGAATAAAAAATCTTCCAGCAAGGGAAAATCTCCTAATCACAAGCAACAAAGTATCTATACTACTCAAACCTGGCATTATAAGATTCTTTGCAAGATAAACTCTAAACTTACTGCTGATTGTCGCCAGTTAACCTCCCGGTGAAGAAAATCTCAAGGAAATCAGACGGCTGGCAGGGCACTGGATATTCCCGTCCATTCACCTGAAATAATATAGTTTTTTTCTTTAGTACAAATGATATTCCCAAATATATGGATATTCATATGGCTCCATGTCCAGGTACTAGTACCTAGTAGTTCTTGCTCAATGCGCTTCCTTTATCTTTCAAACTTGCTAGAAGCGCTTCCCTAAAACTTTAGTCAAGAACCCATGTAAACAGCTGGGTGGACTAAGTGCATTGCTGATGCAGTGCTTTGCCCAATTACACATGCAGTATGGGAGCTATTTCACATTATTTGATCTCCATAAAGATTCGAACCCGGTCCTTTGGTATGACGGGCCAGCATGCTAAGCAAAAAGGAAACGTGGACATTGCACTCATACATGAACAATATTCGATGCTTTTCTATTCAATTGTTTCCTCGTACTTATTACTTACAATATCACCAAAATCAGATCTTGCACAAAGTCCAGACAGGTCAGTCCATTGTCCGGAAGCTTGACACGTGGCTACTGATGAGTCGAGACAGGTATCAAAGCCTGTTTCACAGGTGTAGGTGGCAGTGTCGCCCACCAGTACCCCAGTATTCGTAGATGTAGCGTATGCCACAGCAGGAGGCGTCCCGCATGCTGGAACCACAGACATTTATTTCTCAAAACTCACATAAGACGACATAGAGAACAACTAAAGTCACAACTTTACGTCACTACTTTAAATACAGATTTGATGATGTATAAGAAAAAAACATTGGATAAGTAATGTAATGAACATGTAGTCTCCTGGAGATGTACTTATCGAACTTCGTCTGTTTATCATGTATTCTGAAACATGTATAATTGTCCATAGAAATTAAAGCAAAGAAAGTTAATGCATTGTGCTTTACACAGAAAAACTTAGTTTTCTCATAAATAATAAACTGACCTTCTTAAAAGATTTGTTGACAGATAGTACTTAATTAATTTTCAAGAGAAGAATATTTGTAAACGTATGCTTGTAAGTAATTCACTTCTTAATTGTGATAAAGATCATTATTAAATTTGAGGTCAAAATGAAACTGAATTCATCATTACCCATGAAAACATTAAAAAGTGAACTCATGGATTATTCACTGAATAAAAGACGCGCTTTACTGGAAAATAGATAGCTGTACGTATGTAAGGATAAATCTATGTCCTCACCTATTATTGAGTTATAGCGGGACAAATTTATATTTCAAAAATCTCCGGAACTAATCTCAATTGACAACATACTCACTGACGGTATCACATGTTAAACCGGTAAATCCTGGAGCGCATGTGCACGTGTACCCATTGATCCCGTCTATGCACGTGCCACCGTTATTGCAAGGCTCGGACAAGCATTCGTTTACATCTGTAAGAGTTAATAAATTTGTTTCAAGTTTTCAATTCAAGAGAAAACACCATCATCGTTGCCACATTATCATAATTAGTTTTGATTACCGTTATCATTATCGTCGGCATGGTGCTCATCAACATCGTCACTTCTTTGTTGTCATCGTCTTGTCATCTTCGTTATCGATGTTATAAGCATTGTTCAAAGCAATATCATCGTAATATCCATCGTCATTATCACATCATCATCATCATTACAACAAAAGATTTTAGGAAGATTAACTTTATAAATAATGTTTTGTCATGAATGTGAGGTGAAACTGAAGTGTATATAGTATTTATATGTAAGCGCTGCTTCGTGTTCATCAAAATAAAATTCTTAATTTGGTCTCGACTTAAAGTGAATATAACCTCCAGCAGTCCGCCTTTTTGTAGTATGTAGAGTTTTTTATGAGGGTATCTAAACTGAAACTGAACTTAAATTTTCAAACCAGTTATAAACCATAACGCACAATATGAAATACATTTCTTTCAAAATGAAAATGTGCAAACAAAGGGACATTTAAGTATAAACAACTACGTTTGAAATTGTAAATTTCAGGGTGAAAACAACGTTTTGACATTTCATGTAAAAGGCCTTTGCTTCACACTCAAGAAGATTTATCACTGGTGTGACATTATGATCAACGTGCAGTTAGAAGAAAAGATGATAGTGATGATGGTTTACCTATTACTTTATAATTATTGAACTGTTATATTCAAACGTTTTACAACAGTTTTACAATTTATTAAGTACGCAAAGCCACGGGGATTTAATAGTTCATTAAATTTCATTGTTTGAATTTATAAAGAATAGAGTTCAGAGTGTATTTGTTGACAGGTTTATATCATGTTTGAACGTTCAAAGTTAAACAGCTTCCATCAGGTGAAGGTATTTATACAGATAACATCTTTCAAACTCTTAGTCATCGACAAGTATATTATTAATCCATTAATAATAAGGTAAGTAAAAGGTGATGACCTGACCTTGAGAGCATGTTTGACCACTGTATCCAGGAGCGCATGCGCACATGAAGGAGTTCACTGCATCCGTACACAAGCCACCGTTGGAACAGGAGGTAGCCGTGCAGTCGTCTATATCTGGATGAAACATGGTGTTTTCAATTTTTACTAATTTACCTGCCTTTTGGATCTTGTTTGTTTACGTAGATAGAATGATGGGATCAATGATTTCTTTAAGAATTCAATGAGGCAACCCGTCACATAAAGTCTAATTCTAATGTTCTAATGTTATAATGAGGTAGGGAAATTCCTCCCTATAACTTAACCGAACATGTTACGTTCGTTTAAGAAGTGCTTCTTTTGATTAGAATACATTATTTTACAATAGGTGGTATTTATATACGATTTCGTGAGATCTTTTTATTCATCTAAAAAACGCGGTCCTATCCCTTTAAGACATGGAGAATTTAATTGAATCAACTTTAAGCCGTAATGATAAAGAATAACACACGCGAGAGACAAAGCGATTCAAAGTGTAAAGTAGGCAAAACTTACTTGTCTGACACATGTCACCTGTATATCCGGTTACGCATGCGCAAGATGAACTATCAAGATGGTCGATACAGGTTCCGTCATTGGTACACTCTCCGCCATCACAGTTGTTGAAATCTTAAAATAGAAACACGAATTTAGAAAATCCTATATCAATTAAAAGAATTTTCTTGACACCCAAGGCCAATCACATGCTTGCTTGATCACTGCCATCATGAGCGGGTAAAGTGGCGACCTACTCATATTCGTTATCAATGATCTGGACTGTTTTAAACTTACCAACATCTTAAATGATAATACCATTTGTAAACAAGTAGCAGATGAAGTTTTTCCAAGACAAAGTCCAAAAGAAACATTCTTATGGAGACTCTTGAACTGAAAATGATATCGTCTGATTTATGTTTCAATAGACTTTGATTCAATTGTTTTGTTCCCACCAAAACAAAATTTTCAAACAGTGTAGAGCAATAATGTTATACATCATTAGCTTTGGTTGTCTATGGTATGAGAACACACTCAAACTTCAAAATACATCTTCAAATTCTGGTTAACAAAACTATTTATCTTATCCCAACTAAACGTTCATTGATGAAGAATTTCAAAGAAAAGACAAAGTATTATGTAAGAAAGTTTTATGGTCAACTGTCAATAGGCTAAGAGAGGTTGGGATGGTATTTGTTATTTTCCTGTATGTAATTTATATTCGCTTAAATCTAAACCTACTTGTTGCTTATGTGAATTGATAATCTAATTCATATTCGAATATTTGGTTTTCTGCATTGATTTCTCATTACAAAAAAGTTAGATTTTGTCATCTACATCCTAATTTACCATCTATATCATTTTAGACTTAGTTAAACACAAATATGTACGTCACCTGCTATGTTAAATTATTTGTAAATTTGAAGTGAAGTAAAGGCGGATTTACCTGTCTGACAAATATCTCCCACCCAGCCTGCTGTGCACGTGCATAAAACAGCATTGATGCTGTCCGTGCACGTCCCTCCGTTCTCGCAGGTTTCTGCCGTACATTCTATGATGTCTGTACAAAAAGAACAAATATTATCATCAATAAATAGAACATGGTAAGCATTCTCTTCTGATATAGTGATATGTTGTTCAACTTTATAGAAAATAAATGGTTTTTCGATTGCATTTTCGGAGTTTCATGAATTTCATTAAAAACACCAATTTTCTTGTGTTCACTACTGTACCTACCGGATTCGCACATGCTTCCGGTGTAACCCTTACGGCAACTGCAGGTGTATTCATTCACTCCATCTATACATGTGCCGCTGTTTGCACATGTTACACCCATGCAGTCGTCGATATCTGTACATCATAAATACAATTCAAGTATCAGAAAGCAATTAAATGAATGCATCAGATATGAAAAAGGATTTCGTTAGTTTCAGAAAGAGAAGATTTTCCGGAAAAAAACTCTTTTTGAAATAAAAATCCTGTTTGTCTATTGTTCAAACTTCCGAATATACAAAACTTCAAAATGACCTTCAAAATTAATTATAAAATAAGGAAGTTGTTATCAAGAAAATCTTGTCTCTCTGTTGTACATCACTTCTAATTAAATATGCAGAAAACTTGCTTTGCATTGTAAATGACATGTTTTTTAAATGTATTGTAAATATCCTTTTAAAGACTTCATTATGTAATTTGTATTATTATGACTGAACTTTATGCAAAAACCATTTCTCCTAAATTGACAAAATTATGGTTCTTTGAATTTCAGTTGGATTGGATATGTAGTAAAATATCACGTGCATTGATTCAATTTCAAAATTTATCACAAATAAATGTAATGATTTGATTTCAGATCATTTTATTCTATTTGCATACATATCTCCGAATCGATGCAAAATAAATAATGCAATAATGTTAAATATTCGTTTTAAACGAAAATCCAGAAACATCTTATTCTAGTACTATGTAAAATTCACACATTCACTAGTTTCTTCTTCTATTTTCAAAAAATAATATATAACAAATATTTATTTGCCGAATTTACGTTAGACTAGCGGTAAGGTGTTGTTTTTTGTTCAAAATGCACGAGTTGTAATTTTGTACTACTTAATTATATTTTCTCCATTTTGATGATTCCCTTTTTTTCTTTTAACAAGGTGCTATAATGCCTTAAAGCTGCTTTAGAAAACCAAAGAGTTAGTCATGTTAGATAATGTTAATGAGAGATGAAATAGTCCTAGTCATATACAGTGGTTAAAAAAATAACAAAATAGTATATATCAATGGTGAAAAGCGTCCAAAAACTAAGAAACTCGTTGAAAACGCAAAAAAAGGGCAGATAACGTCTGGATGTACCTATCTGACATGTGCTTCCGGTATATCCAGGAAGACAGTTGCACGTGAAGGTATTGACGCCGTCAACACACGTGGCCCCATTCTGGCAACTATTAGGCGTGCAGTCGTCGGCATCTGAAAAATCAAGATAATACTCAATTATTTTAATTCTGAAATGATCTTAAACATCATAATTCAAAAATCATTTCAGTAGATACAACAATGAGTCACAGTGAGAGTAGACACACCATGGAGTCACAGTAAGAGTAGACACACCATGGAGTCACAGTAAGAGTAGACACACAAAGGAGTCAAAATAAGAGTAGACACACAAAGGAGTCAAAATAAGAGTAGACACACCATGGAGTCACAGTAAGAGTAGACACACCATTGAGTCACAGTAAGAGTAGACACACCATGGAGTCACAGTAAGAGTAGACACACCATGGAGTCACAGAAAGAGTAGACACACCATGGAGTCAAAATAAGAGTAGACACACCATGGAGTCACAGTAAGAGTAGACACACCAAGAAGTCACAGTAAGAGTAGACACACAAAGGAGTCACAGTAAGAGTAGACACACCAAGGAGTCACAGTAAGAGTAGACACACCATGGAGTCACAATAAGAGTGGACACACCATTGAGTCACAGTAAGAGTTGACACACCAAGGAGTCACAGAAAGATGAGAAAAAACAAAACTAGACACATCAAGGAGAAACAGTAGAGAACATACAACAAGTATTTATGTATAAAGGACGTACAGAAATTAGTTACAGGAAAAGTATATAATGCAAGTAGAAACAGAAGAAAGGACGCATAAAGGTTGCCACACCAAGGAGTTACACTAAGAGTAGAAGTACCAAGCGGTAACACGGAAGAGTAGTTATAGTTGTAGAAGGCAATAGCAAGAGAAACGAACGACTTACTATTTTGGCAGAATTCTCCTGATGTTCCTGAGGGGCAGACACATGAGAATCCATTCAGTTCGTCTATACAAACTCCACCATTCTGACAGGCGTCGGCCGTGCAGTCGTCAATACCTTGAAATATAATGCATTAAAGTGACAAAAAGCTTGTTATTCGGATCAAAAACGTAAAATGTTATCAAAGGTTCTTATCCATGCATTTTACCATTTTATCTTTAATTGGTATAGTGCATAGAAAAGATAATGATTTGAGTCATAATGTTTCATCGAAAACCGGATAACGTAACACGACCAATGCATACAGATGGGTCAAAATAAAATCAATCATATCAACAGTAGATAAGAGAGAAATTGTGATTTTGAAGCTTTATATAGGTTTCTGAAGATGTAAATGGCCTTTGAAGACGTTGCATTACAGACTAGGAAATGTCACATTGAAGATATAAGGAACGTACAAGTGTATATAGATTACTTTGAATTTAGATCCATACATTATTTATAATAACTCTTTAGTAAGAAAGACTAAGCTGCTCTGCAAAAGAAGTTAATTTCTGAAGGCGTTTGGATAAAGTGTTCGTGATTTGCTTAAATTATTTGTGACAGTTTCGATTGACAGTATTTTGAATAAAGGAAATATGTCAATGAGATCTTTGAGGTAGTTAGAAGTTAGTAAGTTAAATAAAGGCAATAACAACTTCTTTATTGCAGGACTACGACGTTTTGGTGTAGATACTAACACCGTTATACTAGACAATTCTTATGGATAACAACTTCTTTATTTGATTTCTCACGACGTTTCTGGGCTTCTTCTTGCCCCTTCTTCAGGCTACTGTTGATATGATACAAAGTGTGTTATATATACATATATTACATGAAGCCAGATAGGTAATTAGCTATACGCATTATGGGGAAGCCAGCGAATTAATTAGGTATGTACAAACAAACATACATTATCAAGCAAGTGATGATCATCACCTTAAGTTGTAAATCCATGGAATTGTTCTCTATTCTGTTCATGTAACTCAACGAAAAATAATCAAAATGTTGTGCTCACTGCAGAAGAAAGGCTTTTAATCGGGCATAAGTGCCCGAAATAAAAGGAAATATACTTTGAGCAGTATCCATTTCCATTTCATAATTTGGATGACATTATTCTAGGTTTATTTTGTTGACTTTGTTGTTATTGTTATCGCTATTGTTGTTGTTATTATTATCATTGTTGTTTCCTCAGTTGCTGCTCACCTATCTGACAGACCTCCCCTGTGTATCCCGCAGCACACGTGCAGGAGAACGAGTCAATTCCGTCAGTACATGAACCACCATTCAAGCAGGGGTTGGGGGAGCAGTCATCGGCGTCTGAAAGTGAAACATTTATTACATTAGTTATTACACAGTTTGATAAAAAAGGAACAGTTTATTTCACAACAGGAACAGCTCCCTACATAATATGAGCACGATGACACTTTGCTACACAACAGGAATATCACGAAAGACTGCAACGTCACAGGAACATGATAACAGCTAGTTTGCTACAAATGATTACAGTTCGCTCTAAAAAAGGAACATGATGAATGATGTTAAACTCAGGAACATGAAGACACTTTGCTACATGTACATGACGGGAACATGTTAAATGCTACACAACAAGAATATAATAGGATTATTTTGGCATTTTGCTAGAGAACAGGCACATAATGACATTTTTACACAGCAGGAATAGGATAGCAGTTAGCTACACAACAGGAATATGATGAAAGTTTCCTACAGAACAGGAATATGGTGACAATGTACTACATTACAGCATTGTGATGAGATTTTGCTACACAACAAGACTATGACGACAGTTTGATACACAACAGAAACATGACCACATGTACACAACAGGAATATGATGGTATTTTGCTACTCAACAGAATTAGTTTAGCATTTTGCTACAGAACAGGAATGTGAGTAGAGATTGTTACAGAACAGGAATGTGATATAACAGTTTTGTACACGACATGAATGTGATGACCGTTTACTACACAACAGGGATATGTTTGCATATTTCTACATGAAAGGAACATGTTGACAATTTGTTACCCAACAGGAATTTGAAGACCTACGCATTACAGTCAAAATATCACTGCAAAACCATTGACAGAGACAAGACGTTTAAACATTTTGTTTTTACTATGTCAGTCCAGAGCCAAATGCAAAGGATAGTTTAACACTTGCAAACTTCAGTTTCCCTTCCGCCATACACCGCCTTCATGCTTGGAATAACTTTTTGGAAGTTGGAAATATATTAATGAAGTCAAGGCTGTCAACAACAACATTTTTTTTTTACAATTTGAACAATAACAAACTTTCTATGTACATCGCAAAAAGCTAGTTTTAACTGGCGTTTAGAATAATATTCATGTACATGGTGTATACAACAATTCACCAACAATCTGGTTGACTCTATATCAGCCTATGCATTCGTATTGAAGTCGTATTAAATTGGCCAATTCGGAATTTAAAAGAATTCCACACAACAGGTTGTTATACTTACCTGTGGCGCATGTAGGTCCTGAAGTACCCTCCAAACATGAACAGCTGAAATCATCCACACCATCCACACAGAAACCGCCATTGGCACAAGAACCCGCTCCACAGTCGTCGTCATCTGATTCATGTCACAGTAAAACATGCTGGGATAAGGTTTTTTAATGATGAATTTAAATTTTTGCTTTATTTTCGTTTTTTTTTCTTTATTTTTTCTTTTTGCTGATGGAATACTTGGAACTTGGACCGCCAAGGAGGAATAATAGTTTAATTTTCTAGAAGTTTTTTTCTTTTTCATACCAGGTTACTGAAGTTGTTTATTATAGGTTTTCTTTTGTACTGTGGCAAGGGATTTGTTTTTGAAACATTTTCAAGTTGCATAAATTACAAGTTTTGACAGACTTCTACACCTGTTTTCTTCCTAAATGAATGTGAGATAAGAGTTTTGTGTGCCAAATTGTCAATTTGAAAGGAATCACAGAATTACCTTCAGTGGTAGTGGATTGTGAGATAATTATAATTTGAGAACACATGCAATAAAATAATTATCCTCATTTGGAACCTCGATAACTCCGAAATTTATTCATAGAACATCAACTTTAACAATATATATATTAACGCAAAAAAAATTACTTAACATCAATCACATATATAATACTAACAGCAGTTTTTAGATATGATATAGTTAGGTGACATTAATTGATATAAAGTAATGACGTCACAAATCTTTGGGTACGCATCGATTGTCATGAGTTATGTGCCCCTTGTTCTGTGACGTCATAGCATGGCGAAGTCATAAAGACCCCATGATGATCGCTGAATAGTGTGAAACCGGTCGGGGATTCAAATAATTTCCAGACTTTTGTATATATAATAAAGGTTGACCATTAGTAGAAAACCTTTCAAGATAATTTATACCTTTTATTGCTATTAGAGACAATACAGACTCAAGAATGTACAAATGAGTACACAACTTTGTCAAAACCGTATTAATGCCCTCTGATAATCGGATTTAAACCAGATGGCTCAAGGTCATGATTAAACAATTACGTCAACCGTCTTTTCAAGGTGTCAAAATACACCTTAGTTACTTAGTGACCAACAATAAGTAAACAAATAATCAGCCTTACTTATTTGACAGAGGGATCCGCTGAAACCAGTTGCACACGTGCATACTCCAGACGCACATACTCCGCCATTTAAACATGGATTGGGATCACAGCTGTTGTCATCTGAAAAAATGCAAGCATGTTTAATTGTAACAACGACCTCATGATCTAAAGTACAATAATTGTGTGTACATAAGGTCAATGCGCATAGACAAAGACATGATTGCTTGCATAGGTGAATTACGTGATAAATTTCCAGCTTTTTTAAGCATTCAACATTCTGTGGAGACTTGTCCAAATCAAATGCCCTTGTTGGAATGGTATGAAAATAGCTTGGTAACAACATTTTCTACTTTCATCATAATAAGGACAGACTAACAAAAAGTGAAATTCGTCTTGGATAACGTCATAATTACAATTTGTATACGTCAGAAAATCAGTACTTATATTTGTATCGTTTCGAAAATGCTGTTTATTAAGTTTATGGCTCATACATCTAAATTTATACAGTTCGAGGAAAGTCTCATTCTGAATTTTGTTTTAAGATGTAAAGCTCTGGTTCCAGAATACTCTTGTAAGAGCAATAATTATGCAAATAAGATGATGAACATAATTTACTATGCAATATATTATATTGAATATCTTTACATCTTTACAAAGATGAGGTGTCACCACAGTCTTCGGAGATCCATACATATGAAAAACCAGTCCCCATAAACAAAGTACGAACGTGTGACACCCAACTAATACCACCATGGTCGTCATGTGATTAAAGCATTAGATAGCGTGCCTTTGGATGGCGACTTGTTGTCATGTTAAGTAACATATGAAAAAAAACGATTAGCGAAAGAAGAATTTCTATAAAATGTTTGGAAAGTGTCCAAATTGTAGAAAATTATTCAAGTTTAAAATGACTGATATAACAATGACATGCAAACAGCTTTTCATGTATATATGATAAGGTGTAATACATACTTATTCAAAAAGGAAAGACTGAAAATAATCAGTTACAATATCAGTAAACATGTTTAGAGAAACGTTAAAGTCCTTGCGAAAATTATTTTCCAACCACGTGCGTTTATCGAAAAAGGTAACTGAGTTGGGATTAAAAAATTCTTAAACAATATGAAACCAGGCAATGGCAGATATGAAAAAGCAAACAATGTTTCCATACGCTCATTAGGTCGCAACTAGTAATGTATAAAAACTCTTTGCATGTCGCGACTTGGCAGGATTTACACATTTAACAGGAAATACATATTATTATCATTAAAATGAACTTAGATATTTACTTATTACACCCATATCTAACATAATCCACGAGTCATTGTGTCCTACCGTTACTTGTTATCAACTATCGTGTGGTAAACATTGGACTACTAATCGTTACAAAGACTTTTGGCTTTGTCGGCAATCAACATTAAACGTTTCTCTTAAAATCAACTGAGATCAATTACATTTCACCTCTTAATGTTGCTTACGTTAAATTGTAACCACCTCTCTTAGCGTTGATATTAATAATTGTTTTACCTCATTTCTTACATTTCAATTTGTTGAATTGTTACGTCAAATCTCAACATTCATTAGGATTACCAAAAATCGCATATAGCAATATTGAGTTCCATTTTTGAGGTAAATATAAATGACAAAGTCCTAAAAAAATCAAAAGATATTTAACGTTAAAAATAGATTATAGATTTGAAAGAAAAAAATATGGTTGTGCATATTATTGCAAAATTTTACTGATTCGGTTAAAAAAATACATTATCACAAAATGAATTAAAAATTAAAATTAATATTTGATGAAGATGACAGCACTGTAGTTGGCCATGAGTGTACAAATTTACCTGTTTGACAAACATCCCCGCTGAAACCTGATGGACAATTACACGGAAAATCTGCATCCTCGCTTGTACATGAACCTCCGTTGAGACATGATGATGGCTTACAGGTGAGAAGCGCTGTAAAATTATTGACGTTTTTAACTTATTATAATTGGACAAATGAATATATAAACAATACACACATATTCCGTCAACAGTATCTGACAGAATTGACGCTGCCATCATATTTGTGATCACAAATCACTGAGATACATCGGTAGCAATCGGATTTAGTAATCGAGGTGCTTCAGAACGGCGAAACAATCGCATAGACCCGCGAGTAATAGTAGTGGGCTAGCTTTCATTCGATTGGCTGACATCCTTGCCTTCCCGAAATGGGATAGGTGTGAAATTAACGTACATCGGGACGTATAATATTACAACTAGTCTTAACTAGCTATGTTTTAAAGAAGGAAATATCTACACTAATCACTCACATATTTCACAATTGTCTCCGCTGAATCCCGGAGCACAGTTACAGGAGGTCTCCAGAAGGTTTTCGATACAGATGCCCCCGTTCTGACATGTTGAGGCTGTGCAAGTCGGCAGATCTAGAAAGGAAATTATTCCAACAATAGTCTGTTAACAAGGCTTCAGTCACGGTTTTTTTACTGTTGAGAATTTAAAGTTATTCGTTTGTTACAACTCTGTTTTTACGATCCGTTGCTGAGTCATAATCATACTCTTGATTAATCGCATCATCGATATGACTAGATACTCATCAATGACAGACTGGTTAGTCGCGAGATTTTAAGCTTTGTCGAAATTCAATATCTGCAATCTTTGGGCTTGAGTTTCAAATCCGTGTTGTGCTTAAATGAGTTGCACTTCAAGCATTTTTTAAAGGGGCTTCACATATCTAAAAAGGGGAGGCAGGGGTTGAACCCCGTGTATAATGATATACAGTTATGTCAGTTAAATCATATTCATATAAATCTGTTATGATTATAGGTCATAGACAACGATAAGACACTTGGCGGTTGACTTCAAGAACACACCGATTTCAGTCTTACAACATCAATGATCCCAGACATTCATTCTTTCACTGTTAACGATAAATTCATATTGAAGGCTGACTCTTAAGAGACCATATTCAGTTAGTGTGAACCTTTGGCATCATGTTTGAGAAAGTCATCACAATACCATGAGTGAGTTTCTTATAATACAGTTGTCTTACCATGATGTTAGTGCCTCGCAAAGAGGATGTTTTGGTAGATACACTGCAAAAATGGCGTTTTGATTTCAAACATGTTGCGTACATGTTTTATTCAAAACATGTTACGAAATGTGTTTAAATGCTAAAAACATATAAACAGCGTGTCTGCGTGCATTAACATCCACAATGTATTCCAGTAAACTACGTGTATTATCTCATACATTTCAAGATTCGAACTTTGTCGATTAGAACATGAAGAAATATGCAAATAAATTTTTCCTGCTTGAGACCAGCTACTTATTGGATATCTCTTGTACAGCTTTATAATGTTACAATAGTGAACCGAACAGCCTTAAGCAATACATTTCAGCAACATCTAGTACCTCTATGTACATAACACTAGTTATCAGGTTTGGTATAAGACTTTAATAACTCAAGGTTTTTCTTGAGTAACAATGGTTATTCATAAAAACAAGATATTTGGTTTTCATTTGTGCAATTTTATAAAATTTGTTTCTTTTCATGTTCGAAATATCTCATCCGACCTGAATTTTCATCCTTCAAATCAACAAAATTCCTGGTTTTCAATGAAAATAGGAAATTCATTTTGAGAAGCCGAAAATACAAGTCCGATGTATAGATAAATGATCTGTTAACCACTGCCAACCCAAATCTGTACTTATGATTTTAATACAGGGGTTTCCAGAATTAAGTATGACTTTTCGGAACTCGCTAGTCAAAAAGTCATACTATGAGTCAAACAGAATTCATATTTTGCACTTATACTTGATATTGCCCTAAGACTTAACACAGGAAGGCATTAAATTCAGATAGTGAACACATTGTATGATTTGGGATCACATTATAACCATTGCACATCGACACTGACCTGGAGGCGGTGGTCAAGTGTTGGTACGGTCCGTGCAGGCGGCTTTGTGTAACTCTGTGGGTGTGTGTCGAATCTCGCAAAATGTACAAGTATTTGCAGTATCGTAAATAATGTGATCCCAAATATAACAATCAACTGATTGATAATGAAGGACAGTTTTTCAAAAAAAAGGGGAGAGGCGGAACGTTGACATATATCCAAAGCATGTTTAAAGTTACATAAAGATTTAGAAAACTATTGGAGGAGTTCTTTACGCAAGACGGGTACCCTCATTCTGAAATCAAAAATCGCCCGCTCGTGTCAAGGGCCATAACTCGTAACATTTATCAAATCATGCCGAAAAGAGGAGATGCGCATCACTGACATATATCTATGGGAAAAGCAAACCATATGTAAAGTTCAGAAAAAATGATAAAAACTGTGGGAAGAGTTGATTTCGCAAGACTTGTTCTCTTTTCGGGACTGACGGACGCATGGTCCGTGCCACGGAAATATCCTCTTTCGCATTTGTTAGCAGTGGATAAAATATAAACTCACCAATTTCACAGAACTGTCCAGAGGCCCCTGGCTCGCAGTCGCAGGAATCTGTTGCCTCATCACATGTGCCGAATACACACGGGTCGGGGATACAAAACGCTGTATCTAAAATGATGGAAAAGTTAATATATGAATCAAAATGTCTTCAAGATGCATATGACAATTAAACAGGAATATGGAACTCATTTATGCATAAATGTGTATCCTTTTTTCTAATTGCCTACAATTCAAGCCCTAAAGGAGTTGATATTACTTCTGAAATGTCATGATAAGCCATTGTTTTGTTTTAAAAACACAAAATATTGTTTTTGTTAACCCTCAAAATCACCTATATCTATGTTGGCATGTTGTAACGTTCCGAATACAAGGACAGAATACATTCAGGCAAGCGAAGATATAAGCATCACCACGTTTGACTAAATCTGAGTTGAAACCTTTGCTTTTGTTCAGCTCTCCAAACGAAACCACCAATGTCTTAACATGGACATTATGAAAACTTTTTATTATTCTGAATATATCAAAATGCGTCACTCCATTACATTATATGTGCTCAATGCACACACAAAGTTTCACAAAGTGTTGATGAACGGCTTGTACTGTTCGGGGCAACATCCTGTTTAACATGTAAAGATAAAAATGTGCTTATGAAAATATCGCCGTTTGTTAAACATGCTCTATCGAAGAGGACTTCTACCGTATGTTAGATGTCTATGTATACATATCAGTGGTTATTTTTATATGATTCTTTCAACATATTGTCTGTCTATCATATTTCATTTGTATTCATTGTAAATGGGCCAATGGCCTTCTTACCGAAATAAACTTCATTCAGATCCTGTTTAGAGTCCTTATTCAACACATTTCCATGGAAAGTGGAAATATTTTAGGAATGATATTTACAATATCAACAGGCAGAAGTTCAGTAGTTGGACAATACAAATGCAAAGTTTCATAAACCCGCTCCTAACCTCCATGGAAAATAGTAAGAAATCTGAAAATATCAAAAGGCTACAACTTAGTAGGTGGATAATGCTCATGAAAGTTTCAAACAAATTTGACGAGCGGTTTTGGATTTCTGCACCTGAAACGAAGCTATACAAGTGTAGAGTCCGGAGTTAAGAATTAAGGACAGCTCCATAGCAATAGTCTGTCCACATACGTGCGTATCCTAGTGCAAATATCATGTAATTGGGGATGCCTTAAAGTTATCGTAGGATTGTGGAACAGACACTGATAATGTTGATTTTTTTTAAAGAGAGGTGAATATTCACAGTTCTTTAACACAATATTATATCATACTTAACCATAACAGTTTTGGCAAGTCGAAATTTCGAAAACACTAACTTTTATTTTCTCTACAAAATCCTTTATACGTGATCAACACCTTTACAAACAAGTCATGTTTGTTCCTGTGCATTAAGTCATTTTGATTTTCCTGATTCTTTTTTAAGTTAGTCGATATGGAATATTTTGATAAAAAAATATAAAAAAACAGAATTTCGAAAATTTGAGGTGATGTCGGGTTTAACGGCGCTTTCAAGGGTATTTCACTTATATCGCTGCTGCTAGTATTATTGCAGGGGAAACGTACGCAACTCCATTGTGGCTATGCATTGCTGTGAACCCTAGGAGTATCGGCTTGAACAAGCGAACCATGGGTGGTACTGCTCTGAAATCAGTGTAGCATTGCACCCAAACCTTACTGCGTGTAGATCAGTTCTCTAGCCGATGCCAAGGCGGTATTCGAACCACGGACCTCTTGATCCGAAGCTGAATGCGCTAAACACTGCTCTATCCCTTCGAAAAGAATGAGCCTATTTCATCATGCCAAAATTCCACGACTTAAATGAGGGACAAGAAAATCCTCCTCAGATAATGTCTTATTTGTACAGGGACACTCAGTTTTGCTGAAGTTTTTCTATCAATGTCGACTCTTAACCCAAATTATATGATATTTACACTACGGTAGTGTGGTAAGTGAACAAACTTTTGGTATGCAGCTGTATTCATACCTAGCCATGTAACATAAACATAAGGTACGACAAAAAGGCAGCAATCTTGGATCTCTTCACTTGCAGGAAATTGAAACTTGGGTCCATCTATGAATTGATAAATCGCAGTTTTGTCAAGAAACTATATCCGGGAAGGCGAAATCTCCAAAATGGCTGATTTTGCAGTACCTTCTCTATATCTTATAGAGATATGTACCCCTATCCACAGGCGCCAGACTCTTAATTTTGAATATCATGTAACTATATGTAAAGGTAACTATGTAACATAAACAAGTTCTGACAGAGTCGTGTCTGCAATAGGACCGGAAATGCGAACTGGAATCTGTCTACGAAGTTAACAGAGGGTAACCGAGTCATGAAACTAATTCCGGTCCTATTGTAGACATTACTCTGTCACTAGTGTCAAACCTTGTTTATGTTATATAGCTACATGTACATATACTTACATCATATTGTAAATTCAGAGTCTGGTGCCTGTGCCCATATCCCCTGTGGGATGTCGTTGCTATCACGACGAATGTTGTATGAAGTATACACAGGTTTGAGAGTGTATATTTACCAGTCTGGCAGAGATCTCCGCCCCATCCATCTGCACATTCACATACAAAGCCGTCCACTTGGTCCACACATGACCCAAAAAAACAAGGGTCCTCGAAACAATCATCAATGTCTGAAAGAGAAAATTCATGTGAAACATTACAATATGAGATGAGGTTAAGTGTAAACTTTGAATAATTTGACTTCATCAGGTTTTGAATTAATTCTTTTTATCTATCTAGCACGAAATTCTTCATCACAAAATAGAGCGTGACCTTATAGTCGTAACGTCACAGGAGACAATACTATGACGTCACGCAACGGCTTATAAACTACATAGCTGTAAAAGCACCGTTGAAATAGGACAATTCTTAAAACTTAACTTATGAAAATTAAAAAGTAAGGAAATGAATTAAATTTCTTTTTCTTGAAGGAATAGTAGTTTGAACTTTGGGTTAGATAGAAAATAGTGATTTGACGAATAACAGTTAAAATGTTATCACCAAGGTGTAATAGCTGAATGGTAAGCTATTAAGATTTACGCCTAGGAAACTGATTTAGTTTTGCCTTTTCTAAATGACACACACCGTATTATTAAAATCATCAAGTTTGGACTTATATTATATTATTGTAAATGAGTAAATGAATGTTTATCGTCATCTAAATAAAAAGTATAGTGACGAAGGGTCATTTGTGAAGTTACATGATGATTAAAAGTTGAATTTGTGAATCTGGGATACATCGTAATTCAACGCCTGCAATTTTCAGCCTCGTAAACATGAGGGTTACCTAGTTGGTTGTGGTTGTTTTATGTGATTAAATATCAAGAATGATATATTGATATACATAGAGAACAAAGTTAAGCACCCACCTATTTTCAATATTGCAAAATGCATCTGTGGAGAAAAATACGACAATATGACTAAATGGATCCCATTGACATAGAAACTACAGTTTTCGTGACTTAGTATCTTTAAAATCATCATACATGATGACATTTTGAGAACTTAAGATAAAAAACATAATGGTACTGTTTTTTCACCCAAAATAACTATCGTCCGTTTGTCAAAAGTATGCGATGGATTCTGATGTTAGTTGTCATGAAGAACAATTTTGTTAACAGGAAAAATTTTACAATTTTAAAAAATTATGTATCCTTCAGAATAAGGACACGATTGGGTTTTAAAATTTGATAAGAATTTTCCATAATTTTTAGAAAATGGCCATAACCAGACGATTTGGGAATAAAGGTGGTCTTCTTTAACTTTGATTCAGTAACCCTATATTTCTTTTGGCTTTATAGTCGTTGTTACGGTTGAAACCGCCCCATTTAGTCACTTTTTAAGAATGGGTCATTTTCCAAAAAATGAGACTTTGGAGGTCCATACTGCTGTAACTAGTGACTTTTGCTTAAGAGATCCATATTAAAGTTTGATCAGTGAAATATGAATAATGGAATAATACACATTAAAACAAAACATATTGACTTTCTGAACATATTCACATTTGATCTCAAAATTACCAATTTGTATAACTGCAATTATTCAAAATATCCGAAATGATATCTTAATGAAATTACGTTCTTAAATTGCAAAATTATGATTCTATCATATTACACAATTACTTTTACTGCAATGTGGTCCTCTTTATTTTCAGACAAAACTTACTGGTGAAAAACTAGGGGGTGCTTAACTTTTTTCCTTAGGTATATTTTTTAAAAAAATTTAATATCATAAATATTTCCATATAATTTTTATTATGTACTGACTATATATTATGCTGTCATTCTCTTTACATATTTGTTTTTTTGTTTGGACCAGTCCATTAGTTAGGAAAGGTAACAGTATAGTCAACTTCAGTTCAACCAACAATAACGGATGTTGTTTTAACGCGTCTGACTTTTGGGACGTCTGAGTTATGGGACGACACATATAATGTAACTCTTCGTCAATTATAAATTAATCAATCTGTTCTAACTGAAATAATCAATTTTTTGTCATATTTAGTAAAGCAAAGTATTGAAAAACAAAACACAGAATAGCGAAGCATGACATATATTATGCCAAGAGCGTAATTGATCTAGCAATATAAAATATCATAATAAAGCGATATTAAATAGTAAAGCTTAGTGATATCTGCAGCAAAATCGTCATCGCTGTTCATCGAAATACCTTACTGTAACAAAGCAATGATACCTTGCAAAACTTGAATTGAGATAATTTCTAACATCTCGCAATTATCACAATAAATTAGAAATACATTAATGTAGACTGCATACCTGTCTCACAATCCAGGCCTTCGTAGCCAGGGTCGCACACGCAATCGTAATCATTAGTGCGGTCAATGCACACGCCATTACCACTGCACGTTACTTCAACACAGTCATCTATGTCTATAGAAACATAGAAGGAGAAAACATAATTACTTTTTAAGGATTTATCTAAAGATTCATTAGCGTACATATCATGAAAATGACAACAACAACAAAATCGTATGCTACTTTACAAAAAGAAATATAAAAAAATTTAATAAAACATACGAGATATGGAAATTGATCCGCAAAACTTAAAAATAATTAAACAACTTCAACTACGGACGATCGGTTTTGCAATGAGATGTTAATGAAGATTATACATTTGGCATACATTAACGTTTAATGGAGGAAATTTGAAGAAATAACTTCACAACAAAACGTACCTTTGCCCCTTTAAGACAAACTTACTTGTTTGACACGCCTCCCCGGTGAAGCCAGACAGGCAGGTACAGGTAAAGGTGTTGTCTAAATTAGTACATGATCCCCCATTCCTACAGGGATTAGGCGAGCATTCGTCAACTGCAAAATATGAAAATGTTACATTAAAGGAGCAGTCCAGCATATTTTGAGCTTTTTAACTAGGCGTTTGTTGTCCAAATGAAAATTATGGGTTTATTCATTTATGGGTTTTGGGAATAACACCAAATTAGAAACAAAACTGTTCATTAATTTTCGAGAAAATCACCTCCAAAAATCGTCGTCTTAATTATGGAAACGTTTCCATAAATATGGCGGCTAAACCGGAAATGCTTGACTCGCGTGTACACGACTTTCAGTAAATAAACGTGTTACAACTGAACGGTAATGGATATATTTAACAAAATATAATCTCGCGTACTTACATATTATCTTATCAGTATCAAAAAAGGTTTTTCTCCTTAAATACTTAATTCTATAACATATACCCTTGTTTATTACAAGAATGTCTCCTAACTTCGCAAACGTCCATTTAATCGTAACTTTTGTGACGTCACCTGTTTTCGAGCCCCTCACGAAAATAAAAAGAGAGATGTAAAGCAAGGAGAAAGGTTTAACATACACGAAGTGTCGTAATTGATTTCTAACGAAGCAGATGGTTGTATTTGAATCATATGAAGTTATCGTTAAATACTCTATAAAATTCATGGCCTTTTACTACGTATGATAAAGATAAACGCAGATGCGTAACATGGTGGCTTTATGTTTTCTTCTTAACTGCATCGTTTGAAAAGGAAAATTAATTGACACCCGAGGTCGGAAACTGATCCTTGCTGCACTATTTGTCTTCGATGAATGATAATGATAATAATAATAATAACTATGTATTGTCCTCAGTATTAGTGCACATTGAAAATGTGCTTCCAGCCTAAGCACATTACAGCCACAGTGCAGCAGTGCTGTCTTGTCCTTAGTACTAAATAAGGAAGCAACAACTCCCAACTTTGAACGTCTCTTCGTATGACGCATTCTCTCCCAACAGAGGTAGCTCCGTCATAAATTCCTATACAACCTCTGTCTTAATACGAAGGTTTCTCGGGCACGAAATACAGATGTATTTGATTGGATGCATTCAAAGTTAGCTGTGCAATCAGCAACGTTGTTTCAAAAGTTATCATTCAAATCGTCTAAGTTATTTCCGGAAGCTTACAAAAGCTCAACTTTATTCGAATATGCACCTTGCACTTTGAGTCGTGTTTACAGAACACACATGCCTCATTTTGGGACTGCATTATCGCATAGGCAGGCAGCAAATATGTTATTTATGAATTCGGTGTTTTCATTGGCTTAAATATTGCCAGGTATTTTTTTTCTTTTTTGAAATATTGCCAGGTAGTTTAAGTTGTAATATTGCTCCGGTAGGGGAAACTGCCTGAAGCCCGAGAAACCTTCGTATTAAGACAGAGGTTGTAAAGGAATTTATGACAGAGCTACCTTTGTTGGGAGAGAATGGGTATGACGCGACCAGGAATAGACCGCCGATTTCACAGCTGAGCTACATCCCAAGTGGCTTGTGTGATTCGATGTCCTCTGGTATTGCTAATATGGTTTTGATAAATTCGTTGTGCTTTGCTATTGTGTGGATAGTCCGACAGATTAAGTTTGAAGAGGTAAATTGTGCTGTAGTTTAGTTTGCCGTTTTGTTGTGTCAACGTAATGTATGTGTGATGTGGTGTAGCGAATCATGGCAATGTCTGGTGTAGTGTTTTTGAGTGGTGCAGTGTAGTATAATGTTTTTTGGTGTGGTTCTAATGTGTCGAATTTTAAAGGAATGTGGAGAAGACTATGATGTTTAAGGATGTACACACAGTTGATATGCGTTGTCCAAACATAAGACATGTGTTTAATATCTGAAATATTGTTCAAAACACGTTGAACCCTAACTCACTCACTCACTCTCACAAAAGAATAAATTTCCACACTCACCATCAGCACATGTGGCGCCAGTTGTTCCTTCGGGACACTCACAAGAGAAGGAATTGGCTCCGTCCACACAAACGCCGCCATTTTGACATGAACTGGCCGTACAGTCGTCCGCGTCTGGGAACAGTCATGCAGATAATTTCTTTGTTAAAGAGCCACTACGTGAATTGTTGGAGTCATATATGCCAAACTTAATCAATGGTGTCATTTGATCGCGAAGTATCGACTATTACCAAAGAGAAACATTTTAAAGCTAATTTGTTTTGTACAGTGAAAATATTAAGGTAGAACGTCGTAATTGTGATCGAAAATTGTACAGTGGCGCGCATCAAATAGTCAAACGTAATTTTGGAGACTAATCTAAAACAGCCAGGGGGCAGTTAGGAGTTGATAGTGTTTGGTAGGTCATAGTCATGGAATAACGTCTTAGTGAAGACAACACTCATTGAATGACATCTTAGTTAAGACAATACTCATGGACATAACGGTAGTCTTCACGTTCTGAGGCAACATTCATGCACATAATATCTTAGTTACATGAAAACAACACTCATGGAAAAAACATCTTATAATTGAATCAACAATGGAATAACAAGACAACAGACGTGAAATAACATGTTACTTTAGACAACAGTCATCAAATAACATCTTAGAGACAATACTCATGGACATAACGGTAGTCTTCACGTTCTGGCTGAAGTAAACATTGACATTCCCTTTATGGTAATAGTCATGTCAAAAACATCAAATAAGTAAAAATAATCATTTTCGTCCAAATATTATTGAAGAGTCTTCTATATTATTTATCCATAAATAGTCGTCGTGATATTATTACTCGATCCATAATATCATGTTCTTGAAAGGAAAAACATCAATCGCATCTGGACAATGTCCTACAGTTCCAAAGACTCAATATAGAAAAGCAAGCGTTAAACTGTAATATACAATACATAGAGAATCTCACCCACGTGTCTTCTGATATCAAATATATCAACACGAGATTATTAAAGTTACAAATATCCGAGGCTTGCCGAGGATATTTTTATTTTTATCAACGAGTGTTGATATATTTGATATCAGGAGACACGAGGGTGAGATTCTATTTATCATCCAAAATCATTTTTCATTCCCATTCCGTGAAAAGTGTATAATTTTGAACACTGCACTAATCTTAGACTCTCAGTGCGCTGATGTCATAGCACTGTGACGCCATCGTGTTTATGACGTCATAGCATTGTGATGTAAATACTTATGTAATACAATTGTGATGTCATGAACTTAACTGTAACAGGGCATTGTTAAAAATCTACCGTCAAAACGATATCTCCTAGGAGATATCGCTTGATCTTCCACAAGCAATATCTCCTGTGGAACACAGTTTCGGATGATAAATAAGGTAAATCAAACTTTGCTTTCTGAGAATTGTAATTTTAAAAATCAGATGACTTCCTTTAAATCATTGTTGCACGTATTACTGATACTGAAGGTTTCAAATGTCCCTGCTTCATGGTTTCTCCTATAGTCGATTCGATTGGCTAGTGATGACGATCTAATGGTATCGATCTACACAAACTCAAAATAACAAAATGTCTCTAGGGGAAATTATGTTCGAAGTTACGAAGATAAACTATATGCTTAAATTTAATATCCTAAACATGTACAATAGCGTTCGTTAAGGCTGCGCGTTGTTGATGAGAAAAGTCAAAATGGGCAAAACTGTTATTTTTTGAATCACGAAATCGAAGCGTGAATAAAATAAGCAAGCGTATATTAGGACGTATTTCAATTAACTTCAGAGTATATTTACTCTTCAATTGCATGGGGAAAGACTGGAACGGATTGGTCCTAACAATTAACCATTGCAACAAGATCATTCAATCGTAATTAAACTGGACTTACTAATCTGGCATACAGCACCACTAAAACCTGTAGGACAGTTACACGTGAAGTCTAGTTCATTGTCTTGACAAGTTCCCGAGTTGCGGCAATAGTCTGGTACACAGTAATCTATATCTGAAATCGATAATCATAATATGTTTGATAATATATATACCATACAATAAATGTGGTGAATGAAAATGTAATGATATATCCGCACTAATGGTCATAAATTTGACCCTGAAATCCGATACTTTAGAATTAACACTACAAGAGGGAAATGTGGAGGATCTATATAGAAGGACCATGTCTTGACGATAGTCAACGTTTTAGTATAATTTACCTTGGCAATTGGAAATAATGATAAAAATTCATGTTCACCAGTTTCGCAATTTTGCCCTTCATAACCACGGTCACAGCTGCACGAAAAACTATCTACACCATCAATACACACGCCGTTGTTGCAATTCACACCGACACAATCGTCGATATCTGAAAAAAACATATTCTACATTGGTTAGTGAATTGCATTTCTTTATGTTGCCTCTTCACACATTTGTGATATGAATAGTTAGATAATAAGACATTCTTTCTTTAAACTTCCCATACATGACCTAACTTCCGTCAGCACCAATATCTGGCTCATTCAGCGTATATCCAAAGGTTTTTTGCTTGCCGTCCGGGCAACCAGGTAGGCCGTCCAGTTTGCTGTGACGGATCTCGATGGGCCAAAGTGAAACTTTTTTGGATTTGCTATTTTTCGCTGACGGAGCTGCACTTAAAAGACGAATGTTGACGTGGTATCAGAAAGGATAAACTTAGCCAGTGGTGGAGTATTGTGCAATTTTAAGCCCAACGGGTGTCGTCGTCTTTTCTAATGCATTTGACATTATCAATAACTTTTCAAAATAATGCAAAACGTTAGGGTTGACAAATTTAACGAAACAGTGTCAGAAGAAATTCTTCATCGTGATAAAGACATACTTGGGATCAAATGATATGTCTGTTTAAAGTGTAGAATGTTTACGTCCTAATGTGCGAAGTAGTTCAACATGATAAGGACTCAAGATAAAGACAAATGATATCTGGGGAAGTGGTACCATGTTTAGAAAAATAAAATGATCTTACAAAAGACTAGAAGTTTCCATTTGCTAGACAATAGATTTAATCAAAAGAAATCAGTCTGAATACGAACGAATCTTAGGCGAATCCATATTCCTACCGCATATGGTTAAACGTTATTTACATAAGAAGAGCTACCAGTGGTTTATGCAAGAGACTATTTTCTCTACGTCTGCGGAGGACCAGGTAGATTAATGAGATTTTGTTGACCAAAAAACATAATACTTTGGGTATAAATTAATGTTGAAATTTGAAAAAATAAATCTGCAAAAAAATAATGTCATTGTCCCTTTAACAGATTTGTATTTGAACTTACTATTGTCACAGAGATCCCCATCGAAGCCAGTGTTACAAGCACAGGTAAATGTTGTATCGGTAACCTTAGTGCAAGTCCCTTCATCGCATGGGTCGGGATCACAGGGGTCAATATCTGCAAGAGATAATGTTAACAGTTGATCAGAAATTGTATTGGAGGTAGATGATAGTGGTTTCAGCATATTTTATTCGAGAAGATTCTGGTTCGTCTAACAAGCGGAAACTCTGTTTATTTAATACCTCACCAGCACCAGTTAATGCTAAAATTTGATTAGGTTTTTTATTATGCATAAACACTTGTGGTTTATGCATATTCCTTTCGAGAATACACAGAATTGGACACAACAAATGGTGATCTATTAATTTATAGGTAGCAAAGGCTAAAATGTTAAAAATATTGTTATTATTTAAGTTTAAAAATCGTTTTGTTTATAATGGATTTGGAATCTTCTTTCTATGGTTTTGAAAATTTTACTCTATTGAATCAAATTGTCCTAACAACATGTAAACGAAACATAAAAGTTTTAAAACAGTTTTTGTGTAGAATGTCAAGCTCAAAGCAGAATAAATTGGCAATAATTGCACAAGCTAATATGACTCGTTGATTTGGTAGTATTCCTGTAAATGATGTGAAGAAATGGATGCCAAGAAACGCTTAAAGATCGACTGAGATGACCCATGGCAACTTTCGTGATTCATAAAATATGTATTCCAATTTGCCAGAAACTTGAATTTAAATTTTCGAAATCGGCCGATAAACAACTTTAATACGGCTTTTCGAATCATTAGCCAATTAGAATCCGTAAACAGAACTGAACTGGCCCGTGGTCACTGAAGCGTGGCCTGCCGCGTGATGTGCTAGTTGGCGGAAGTATAACCTCCTTAATGAAAACACAACAGGATGTCTCACAGTTTTAACTACATAATATTTAAAGTCATCCAAACAACTCAAACCTCCGAAAAATTTGTGTTTGATGTATCTTTGATTATTTGTATTGTTCCAAGCGAAAGACGTCTGGCAAATGTCACAACAATCAAACTGGTTTAACTAGTCTTATTCTTTTATGACACACAGGAGGCCGTAATGTAATCCTATCGCATTCAGTTTCAATTCTTGATTAAAAGGGACTAGTGCACGCTTTTACAGTGAGTGAGTGAGTTGTGGTTTAACGCCGCTGTCAAGATTATTTCCCCATTGTGGCTATGCATTGCGGTGAAACCTACGAGCATTGGCTGGAACGAGCGAACCATGAGTGGTACTGCGCTGAAACTCAGTGCATCATTGCATCTAAACCTGACTGCGTGTTCTCTACTGCAGACAAAGTTGCCGAGTCCCTGGCGGGATTCGAACCACGGACCTCTTGATCCGAACCCAAACGCGCTAACCACTGTGCTATCCCGCCCCCACGCTTTTACGATTTAAATTGGCTATTTTCAGGTTTAGGAGGACTTATGCATTCACTGCATGCATTCAGCATTTCTATCGATGCAGTGGAATACCTGAAATTAACCTGCAATCAACAATGACAAAAATTAGACAGCCGCTGTCGGCTTGGACATATTAAAAATCTATGGTTAGTTGTGCACAAAACTGATATATTATAAACAGTTGAACGCGGCTGAACTAGTGTTATGTGCAGCTGTTGAATTTACCTAAACTTTGAACTGAGAACAAAGAATTAATTATGTTTTATGAAAGCAATGTTGTAAATAAACCGATTTAATAACACAGCATTAGCATTGCTATTCGATTGACCAAAGCGGCTGCCGTTTCAGCTTTTTTTGGTTATAAGCAAAATCTTAATATTTCCGATATCGTAGTTCATGCGGATTTAAAGTTGCATTAAATACTTCCGGTCTTTAAAAATCAACTTTACTAACTTACGAGGTAGATTACTTGAGTGAGGATCTTCAATAATAACGAGAGATATGCAGTATCTGTGCATTCGTTGTCTTTACGAAATATTGGTGCGTATGGTCTCTAATTATACCTTTTGAATTTTCACGCCAATTTGGACCCGCCAAGCGGAATATATGTCCTGTCATAATGGCGTAATTTTGGCTACTCAGTTTATTGTCACGGCCTCCAGTCATTATGAACCAATGAACTTGTATAATATATATTCAACCAAAAAATTAAGAGAAGGAGTTTTGGCTCATGCACTTCTACCGACGATGACACGCATTTAAAAAGGTATATCGTTAATATCGGGTATCAACATTCTTTAGGATTACGTAGGATGTTTCTAACGCTTGCGACAGGTATATTTTCATGTCATTGATTATTAACTTCAAAGACAGAGATATTGCCACACAGTGTGAGATGTTATACTAGTTAACAATAAAATATATGTTAGTTAAATACAAACGAATCATCAACTAAGTACTAAGTTGTCATGAAAGAGAAAAGAAAATAATTTTTTCTACAGTAAACATTTAACAATTTATTTACATTGTCGTTTATTACAAAAACTTTTTCGAGACAATCAAGAATTTCATATCGATGAATACATGATATAACACTATATATACACCGACCAAGTTCTAAACGTGTTTGATATTAACCCACCCAAGAAAAGCGCGGCAAAGGATTGTCACAATCCAATCAAAGTGGATTTGACGACTGAGAAGGAAAGTTGATATCATACATATCGTATTTAGGAAATTTTTCAGTCATGCTGTTGCCTCTATTTTGCTGTTGAATAAGCTTAAAAATACAGAGAAAATCAAAGGGCTGGAGTTTCAGCTGACGACTAGCACGTCACACACTGGGCGTGGCTTCGAGTCATGCTTCGATGATTTTGTTTAAGCGTTCGCCAGTCTCATTAGGCGGTTATCCAAAACAGGGATATAAAAGGTCGCCTAGTAGTCGAATTAAAGCGTATATTTTCTCATTTTTTGGTTCTATTGATTCTTATAAGTGAAGCCAATAAAGATAATAGTTTGTAATAATCAGAATTATGTGTGACGTCTCCTCTTTAAACAAAGCTTCAATCCAATGTATGATAACATGCAACAGAAACAACACACTTAAGGGATCTTTGGAAGTCATCCAAGGTTTTGAAGTTCAATATGAATAAAATTTCAAAATTCTGACTTCTCAGAAAAATATATTCAAACTTTTTATACGCTGTTTTGAACATTTTTAGGACACGAGGAAATTACTCTGTCTATACAACTTATACGCGACAAATAAAGAAAAGTCAAATATCTTGTACGAATCTGTAATTTTCCATCCAAATATTACCTAAGAATCTTATGTTCGATTTACAATCCATGTTAAATGGACCGTTTATTTCCACTAATACACCGGACCCAAAGGACCTTCTTATCGGTGTTTGCTTGTCCTCCAACATCTCAATATCGAAGCAGTACGCCTCAATTGCTGGGGTAAAAGTATGCGATGTTCACCTGCCCTGACCTGTGTTCAGCAATTTTATATTTGTGACGTACGTCGTACGCTTAGCCGGAATTTGTTTATTGAATAGCCATACACTGAAATCTATTTGGAATAGGCGAAGGCATCAACGAAAGGATAGGAACGAGCATTATGTCGGGAAACTTTAACACTAACAATAATTTGGAAGATTGTTTCCTTACTTTTCCTGAAAAAGAGTAATCTTCTCGATGCTAAAATGATAATAAGCACCATCGAAACTATCAGAGATCTCAAGTGTATAGCGACGAGGCGGAGGTGTATCATGAAAGATCCCATCTGATTGGTACACCGTACATCACTGCGTAGACAGATTTGATAAAAGGACAGCAAAGGGAGGTAAAATCAATCACATTGAAATGAAAAATAAATGCTCCGCTACATTACGCGTGTACATCCCACCAGGCTCCGTTACGTGAGCCGTCAGGTTTGCCTCTGACATAATTCAAATCAGCCAATCAGCGAATTCGCCCCGTAATTCATGGTGCAGGCGAATTGCATTTCGCTTTTACGCTTTTCAGATTTCGGAAACCAAAACATTCTGAATTTCGAAAGGCCTAAAGACCCGAATTAATGTATTTTATGTACATTCGATCTACCCTAGCTCGGTTTGTTGGACAAACAAGTCAAATCGAAAACTATGAAGTTATCTTTCGCAATGCAAACTATGCATTCCTCAACGTTATCCTTTAGTAGACCGTAACAATCCAAATGCTTATTCTGAAACAGATACGTTGAATAAACCTTTCCTCTTTGTTTGTAGTAATCATTGAATAATTTTATATTTCGTGAAACAATTAAACATAAACATGCTGAGAAACTTAAAAACAATCAAAACATGTACAAGTACCAATACTAGATTTCTTGATAATAATATATTAGTCATAAGCGACGTTTATATGCTAATGAGATTGACCCCTGTTTAGTCAAAGACTTAAATGTTAAATGGGTTAAATTGTGTTAATAGACATATGCAAATGACTTCAACTTGTTCTTTGTGTAAACGAAAATTTAAAGGATTTTAAACTTTAGTTACTTTCAATCCCTTTGAAGGCCACCAAGAGACGTGCATTGTGATTGCTTGAAAGTATCTGCGGCAATGAGATTTAGAGGTCAAAGGTTAAATTGGTGGATTGGGTAAGGGAGTCGAGTGAGATCTATAATCTGCGTAACGTAGTGCAGCAATATTAGATTTTATTTAAAAGAGATTGAGGTAAAATAATAATCGCTTGGAGCCTACCTTGGATCTAGGATTTCAGTGGAAATTTCACTACCTTGGATCATCGATAATGGACTACATGGGGTGACTATGATGTGTGATTTAAAATATCTATCACATTTAAACTAAACAATACTAGGTTACATTTGTTTTACCGTTCTGACAAATATCGCCATCGAAGCCTGTCCCACAGTCGCAGGTGAAGGTGTCAAGTCCATCAGTGCACGGCCTATCGTTCAGACAGGGGTTCGGATCACAGTCATCCGGATCTGAAGCAAATTCATTACAGAATTAATCAGGATGCAAGTAAAAATCGAACATAAAGGATTTATATCGTTCATATGCTTACAAGACAAATTCTCCCCCGTACACCATTTCAGCCTATTTGTTTGGGGTTTTTTTGAAAATTCTTAACAGTTTTTTTAAACACAAATAAAATTTAAGAATTTTCCTATAAAACAACATCAACTTTAGGTTTTGGTTAATGAACATCTCCACAGTTTTGACAAAATATTAACTACATATGATTCAATTTAAGATTAAGAAAATATAAAATTGAAAAAGAAGAACCCTCAAATGGCAAATTATATGAAGGGGATGTGTACCAAATTTGGTGAGGATTGGTCATGTAGTTTCAAAGTTATGCTCCGGAAACTAACCCTACCCTTTAAAATGACAACTCCAAACTGTTGCCAGGGAAACAAAAAAAAGAATTAAAAAAGAAGTTAAAACCCCAATGATATGAATGGGATGTGTACCAAAGTTGGTGAAGATTGGTCATGTAGTTTCAGAGTTGTGCTCTGGAGACTAACACTACCCTTCAAATTGACTAAGTCCAACCTGTTGCTATGGAAAACAAAGAATAAAAAATTGAAAAGAAGTTGAAACCCCCAAAAGGCACATCTACATGGTATGAAAAACGCCAGTTGGTTATCGTGAATACTAGTAAGAAATATGGAAGAACGTCGGTTGGTTATCGTGAATACTAGTAAGAAATATGGAAGAACGTCGGTTGGTTATCGTGAATACTAGTAAGAGATATGGAAGAACGTCAGTTGGTTATCGTGAATACTAGTAAGCAATATGGAAGAACGGCAGTTGGTTATCGTGAATACTAGTAAGAGATATGGAAGAACGTCAGTTGGTTATCGTGAATACTAGTAAGAAATATGGAAGAACGTCAGTTGGTTATCGTGAATACTAGTAAGAAATATGGAAGAACGTCAGTTGGTTATCGTGAATACTAGTAAGAAATATGGAAGAACGTCAGTTGGTTATCGTGAATACTAGTAAGAAATATGGAAGAACGTCAGTTGGTTATCGTGAATACTAGTAAGAAATATGGAAGAACGTCAGTTGGTTATCGTGAATACTAGTAAGAAATATGGAAGAACGTCAGTTGGTTATCGTGAATACTAGTAAGAAATATGGAAGAACGTCGGTTGGTTATCGTGAATACTAGTAAGAAATATGGAAGAACGTCCGTTGGTTATCGTGAATACTAGTAAGAAATATGGAAGAACGTCGGTTGGTTATCGTGAATGCCAGTAAGAAATATGGAAGAACGTCGGTTGGTTATCGTGAATACTAGTAAGAAATATGGAAGAACGTCGGTTGGTTATCGTGAATGCCAGTAAGAAATATGGAAGAACGTCAGTTGGTTATCGTGAATACTAGTAAGAAATATGGAAGAACGTCGGTTGGTTATCGTGAATGCTAGTAAGAAATATGGAAGAACGTCAGTTGGTTATCGTGAATGCCAGTAAGAAATATCGAAGAACGTCAGTTGGTTATCGTGAATACTAGTAAGAAATATGGAAGAACGTCAGTTGGTTATCGTGAATACTAGTAAGAAATATGGAAGAACGTCAGTTGGTTATCGTGAATGCCAGTAAGAAATATCGAAGAACGTCAGTTGGTTATCGTGAATGCCAGTAAGAAATATGGAAGAACGTCGGTTGGTTATCGTGAATACTAGTAAGAAATATGGAAGAACGTCAGTTGGTTATCGTGAATACTAGTAAGAAATATGGAAGAACGTCAGTTGGTTATCGTGAATGCCAGTAAGAAATATGGTCAGATGGTAATGGTGATTGGTAGTCAAAAATATCTAAAACGCCAGTGAAGTATCGTGATTGTTGATAAAATCATGCCTTTAACGTAAAGAAAAACGGACGATCATAAATATATTTTATAAATGTAAGTGAATAATGTGTAGTCACATCATTTAGTTATCATATTTGGACGTAGAAAAACAGCATGCCTACTATAACTGAATCGAGTACAGCAGTTTTTGAAAGACATTAAGAATATAAGGAAAATATATCTAAAAAAGCACTGTTAAATTCTTTGGTATCGGCGAGAGCAAGTAGTTTCGTACGCCTACATATTCAGCCGAGCAACCTCATGTTATGTATGTAAACTCAATGTCGTCTGACGTCATGTATGTAAAACCGAACACTGTCTGACGTCATGTATGTAAAACCAAACGCTGTCTGACGCCATGTATGTAAAACCAAACGTCGTTTGACGTCATATAAAACCAAACGTTGTCTGACGTCAAGTATGCAAACCAAACGTTGTCTGACGTTGTGCATGTAAAACAAACGTTATTATCAAGAAAATCTGCTTTTCGTTTACTTAACATGTTGTTATGATACTTTTATATAAAATTATTTTCAGAATAATCTTCCAACAATATATGAACAATAGAGTAACAAGATCAGAATTTTAGACTATCAAATTATCAAATTATTGAACTATGTTTGCTGGAGACTTACTAATATCACACAGTTCCCCGGCCCAGCCCTCGTCACACACACACACAAAGCCGTCCACTTGATCAACACAAACACCATTGGCACAGGTTACGCCAGCACAGTCATCGATATCTGCAGCAGATCAAAATAATGATTAAAATCACTACGGAAACGTATTGTAACAATACAGGGGTCGCAAGGAATGAACATTGACATTGCAAATTGCAAAGTATGTGATAAATACAAAAATATTTCAATGAATTACCACTTATTTTTCATCTCGTTACGGAGTAAAGCCGATTTTTTTCATAGTTTGTTTATGAAAATAGTGTTTTTTCCTCGCCAAACTATGGCTGATTAGTGTTGTTACACTGAAAACAAATAAAACCTCTTTGAGTTTCTGATTTCCCCCGAAGTATCTACGCCGAGCGAAGTTTACGCAGTGTACGTGACACGTGTGATGACTTAAACAAAACATGTTTTACTCACTGATTTGACAGATGTCGCCTTCGAAACCAGCGTCACATGTACATGAAAAGTCCATCCCCATGTTCTCGGACTGACAAGCTCCATTGATACACAGATCTGGTGTGCATGGTGTGATATCTGAAATGATTAAAAGTATGTGTAGGATAATGTAAATGGAAACTGGAAATGGAACAATAATCTGATGATTTAATGTACGCTTCAATTCAAAATTTTTGGACAAATTTTATTTAAATTTTCAACCAATAAACAATATTCAAAAAACACTCGACTGAGAATATGTATACTTGACAAATTATCTTCCGTTTTTTCACAATAACTATATTCGATTGATGATTTTCTAAAATTGGTTCTAGCTGTCTTTTAAAATGAAAGAATATGCGATTTTTTTCTTATTAAGATTACTCTAGTAGCTATCATTCATCCATCTCAATCACTCTTTTTCCATCGTTAACTTGACATAATTTCTTTGCCATGCATTCAAAATGAAAAGTAACATTTCCCCCTTTTTTGAAATGATTTCTTTGCCATGCATTCGAAATGAAATTAACACTCTCGCTGTTTTTCCTTGCCATTATTTCTTTGCCTTCCTCTCGGAGTAAAAAATAATTTTCTCACTCTTTTTTCTTGTCTTAATTTGTTTGCCATGCACTCGGAACGAAAAGTAACACTGTCGCTCTTTTTTCTTGCCTTGATTTCTTTGCCCTACACTCGGAGTAAAAAGAAACACTATTTCTCTTTCTAGGATACCTGTTTGGCATACATCCCCTTTGAAGTCTACACAATCACAGGTGAAGGTGTTGATTCCATCTGCGCAGGTTCCACCATTCTGACACGGGTCTGGGGAGCAGTCATTTTCATCTGAAGTAAAAAATGAACTTATATGATTGACAAAAAGAGATTTAAATACGTTTTGGACATAAGAACTGAGGAATTTGAATTCAGGAGGAACATAAATTCCTACAGAACTACTGACAAATAGCTAGGCATGATTATTTCAGAAGAAAAGGTCCCTTTTTATGTGTATTACAACAATACGGAGCCTGCGAGCGATGTTATTTTTCTAGACTTAAATCGGCTATTCGGGGAGTGATTTATTAGTTGAACTAAATATGTGTGTATATATAGAGAATCTCACCCAAATGTCTTCTGATATCAAATATATCAACACGAGTTGATAAAAGTTACAAATATCCGATGCTTGCCGAGGATATTTTACTTTTAACAACAAGTGTTGATATATTTGATATCAGAAGACATGAGGGTGAGATTCTATTTATCATCCAAAATCATTTTTCATTTCGATTCCATGAAAAAAGTGTATTTCTGAACACTACTGTACTACTCTAAGACTCTCAGTGGAGTGATGTCATAGCATTGTGACTTCATCAAGTTTATGACGTCATAGCATTGTGATGTCATTACTTGATGATGTAAAACAATTGTGATGTCATGAACTTGACTTTATTAGAGCATTGTTCAAAATCTACTGTCAAAACAATATCTCCAAGGAGATATCGCTTGCTCTTCCACAAGCGATATATCCTGTGGAATACAGTTTTGGATGATAACTACTGTAGGTTATATTTTGTTGTTTAAGATTTGAGAATTCAACACGATTTATGCCATGAACATGTGAAACGGTACAAAGTGAAGTAATGAATGTGCTCATCTAAACAAACAAAACGGTCCTATTATGTCTTTAACTCCCACATCATAGATTTAATGTCTTTAAAATCAGTTCAATTACCCTAGTGGTTAATATTTTTCAAAAGGAATTCGCCAATAGAGGAAATCGTTAATGAATGCGCAAAGGACAATAAAAATAGTTTCTAACGTGAAGATAAAATCAAGTGCAAATTAGATGTTTAATTTAATTTGACCTACTTGTTTCGCAATTGGTGCCCGAAGTTCCGGTTGGGCATGCGCACTCGATGGCACCAGCTGGACGATCTACGCATGTGCCAGTATTCTGGCAACTATTTGAGGTACAGTCGTCGATATCTGGAGATGAAGATGGTAACATATGACACTGTAATACAATGCAATACACCAATAGGGCACAGTTACATGTACTTCCTACAAATGTGTTATAAAGTTAACATTGCTTTTGGCTAAGTAATCAATTAAATAGATAGTAACCTGTCGAAACAAGGGCAAATTGACAGTAACTTCCGACGAGTTCATTGTATAGATAACTTTTCGTCCGGTTCGGCTATAAGTCAAAACTAGTATTTTACGATACTGTTGAATCATCATTTGTTTTAAATTCAGAGGCACAGAGACATATGTCCCCGAAATCTGTTTCTTTACTTCACTGCAGATTCAGTTTAAGGACTTTCATTGGAGGAAATGATTCATAGCGCTTGTTAACATTGTACCTGCTCATGATTTTATTTGTTTAAAACAGTCACTAATTCTCTAAGTAATTCCAAGTTATTAAAAACTTGAAGTCCTAGAGACAGAAAGTGCTTAATGGCAAAACATATTTATCATTTTATCAAAGAATCTTGTGAATCTCATTGAAATTCAGTTTAAACCTTACCTTTATACAGACACGAGAATAACCCAAAGACATTACACGACTGAGGAAATGTCTCTCGACCCATTCAATCTCATGTTCGCATGTATACATTACCATATACCGACAATTTCCTAATCTCGTTGCTGATTGGCTGGATTGAAAGGTCAAGTGACGAAACACGTGTCGGGCATTGGTAAGATTTTAGAAGTTTTCAGGTTGCAAGGACTAATTCAAGATGAAATTTGCGTTTTTCAACCGATCCTAAATTCCATAAAGTTTTTCCGCCCAAACAGAATAGCAGGTCTTTAGTTGATATTGGTCATGCAAGCACCATATTCCTTCTTAGACGTATAAGACGTCATCTATCAGCAATAAAATCAATGCCTCTCTGGGAGTACTGTTATTTAACAGTTTCCACGATAAAATCATGTAAGAAAGAACGTACCTGTCTGACAGACCTCTCCTGCCCATCCCGTGTTGCAACCAGTACAGGTGAAGGTGTTCTCACCCTCCACACATGTCCCCCCGTTCGTACACGCCGTAGCTGAACAGGAGGTGCTCGCTGAAAGACAATCTTCCCCTCATCAAGTGTTCACCTGCCCTTACACACATGTTATGTTTCATCCTTTTACGTCTTGGCAGTGGCGGAGCCACCCCCGCCTCCTAAAAAAATTCCATGATCCGCTACATCATAGATAATTATGTTTATCGCAACAACCTTATGCCAACAATAGAATGATATCTTCATGTCCATAAGCCCCACTTTGATCGGAAAAATCAATTCAAAGCCAGCACTGGTGATTGGACCATTGCATTTATTCATGACACTCATAACTAAACTACGCATGCCACGGATGTAGAACCAGATCCATAAAAGAATTACCTTGAAAGAGTTCTATAGTAAAACTTATCATTGATAAAAAAATCTTCAAAACTGAATGTGTGGTTGAATAAAAGCAAATGTTAGGACTGTACACTATATAGTGAGAAGGCGGTCTGTATATCTGCGTGCGTGCGTGCCTCTTTACACGAGTGTTTGTCTAAGTTGATGAACGTACCCACAGTGCAGTCTGGACCACTGAAGCCTGGCTGACATACACACGTGTAACCGTTAATATTGTCCTCACATCCAGCTCCGTTTTGGCAGGTATTTACCAGGCACTCGTCAATATCTGTAGAAGACCCACCATTTATGATAAGAATAAAGGGCCAAAATCAACAAGATAGATAACAAGAAAATCATCATCGTCGTCGTCGTCATCGTCATCATCATCATTATCGTCGTCGTTATTATTATTCTTATTATTATTATTATTTTCATCATCGACATCATCATCACAATCTTCATAATTTGTTATCACTGGGTAGGAAAGGGTTATTTTGTCTTGTGAGAGAGAGAGAGTGTGTATGTACGCACCTGACTGGCATATGTCGCCGGTGTAGCCGGCTTGACAATCACACGAGAAGCTATTGACCCCGTCCCCACATACACCCCCGTTGATACACGGGCTTGAGGCGCAGTCGTTGATGTCTACGATAAAGCATAGTGTATAAGAGATATTCGCTAAGTCAACTTTTAGTTTAACATATATTAAATCAGAAATGTGCAAATGTTGTCTTTTGGTATAAATAATCAAGGTGTGTCATTTAATTTTGTGTTAGATTATTTTGTTCAATTCTAATTCTTCAACTTAGCTTAAACGTTTGATGCCTTTTGATATATCTTTTATGATATATATAATAGATATTATAAAGCTATCTGTTTCATTACATTGAGCGGTACAGAAATTTTCAGATATGATGAATACATCAAGGTACATCTGAAAAGAGCATCCGTCTCTCATAAGCTGCTAAGAAACCACTTATGAGTATGCCAATATAACAGAATTTATATATTTTTATCTATCTCAAAAAGAGTATACATTTAAGCCAAAGGGGAATCATTTTTTAACAATAAGTTCTTTAAAATTGTATTAAAAAGATAGAAAATTGACTTGAATTTTTATCAATAGTCAATTCACAATATGCGTTTAGGTTATAAATGATTACTGATAAACCATTGAAAGGCCATGTATTTAAAACTTTCCTAAAATATTCCGCATGTATTTTCAATGATGAAAAGAAGCTTAAGAGATGTTTCTCAGGTTCAGGTAAATTTTAGGTTATTATACTTATAGACAAAGTCTGAGGGTAAGGCTAGATAATAATTTTTCAGAAAAATACAAACAAGGCTTACTAGTTTGGCAGAGAGAGCCAGTGAAACCGGTCACGCACGTGCATGAAAACCCGTTCACTTGGTCAATGCAAGCCCCACCATTATCACACGGGTTGCTGACACATTCGTCAATGTCTGAAATGCAATTAAAAAATTTAAAAGCAAGGACAAAAGTCAAAGACTGAATGGGTTACTAGAATGAAGCACTCGTACAATTATAGCAAAAAGGATATAAATATGTCACTGACGTATTCGAAGCGTACATAAAATATGAAAACAATTGTTTTAGCGAAAAACTCTAAATTTGTCTTTCAAAAATGATTGACATACCCAGTGGCGGATCCCCGCTTTTGAAAATCAATTATAGATTCAAGTCAATATTGTATGCAAGTGTTCAATCCTTTTCCTAATTTTGTGTGCTTCAACTTTACTTTGTTTCAGCTCGATAACGTCTCTGCGTTTTCGATGAGGGCAGTGACTTTGCTCAACAACAACAAAATTACCCTGACCATCGCCTTCTCCTGATCTATTACCTATTGAACACTTGCCGGACTGTCTTGATTGCCGAATAAAGAAGAGAGCGAACCCTCTCAGACAGTTATCAAATCTCTACTGTACCAAATTGGAAACATTTCAAAAGCCGTTGTATATACAGATAAATGTCATTATAATTGTAACAAGTACGTTTGATACAATTATTGTTCCAAATTGTTTGACCTGAGAAATGATATATATGTTTTCTACAAAATACCATAATATGATATGCAGATTATAAATATTCCGATATCTATAGTATTTCAATTCAGTATTGTGTCTTCTGGAATTTCTATCAAGATTCTGATGGACAGTTCCATTTCAAGTTTCAAGTAGTGTATTAAACGTAGTGTTTTAACCTTATGACAATGCATAAATTCACTTTTCATATTCATCACATTCGTTAACGCGTAGCTTTGTGTAAAAGTCTATCAACTGTGCTCACTCGTTTGACAAACGTCGCCACTGAACCCTTGTGCGCATGTGCAGCTGAATCCATTCACACCGTCGGTACAAGAGCCGCCATTTCTGCAGGGCGTTGATGCACAGTCATCGATATCTGAAAAAGACAAATTTTGCAATAACAAAAATCTGATGAAAATGATGAATGCCAACAACGAATGAATTCAAGACACTTGAAGAAATGGTTAATAGCATACAGAATTTTGTTGTTGAAATAACGACTGCATATTTTAATTTCTTACTTCAACCATTCATGGTCATTTTTTGTGTAGTTCTGCGTATATATGCATTGATTGATGCAGTTATCGATATGCTTAAACATCACTTCCAAACTGGATGATGGATACTATTCGATTCGAAGTGTTAGAAGCCTCATTGAGACTGACCACTCAAAGTTGAGATCAAACTAAACTAAGCATACAAATGTGAGGCTTAATCATTAAGTCTTGATTACAAACATATGGGTATAGTTACACAACATATCAACAACACTCACCAGTTTGGCAGAGTGGTCCATTGAACCCGGTTAAGCAAGTGCAGGTGAAGCCGTTCACTCCGTCAACGCATGCCCCGCCATTTTGACAAGGGATGGCCGCACACTCGTTAATGTCTAAAAAAATACAAAAAAGATATTTGGAATAATGCTTTACAACTTGGATAAACCAATTAGGATGTTTAGTTTGCCAATAACTTATTTGTATATTAGTGTTACTTTATTGGTTTTTCTACTTGAAATTGTGGATATAAATTAACAGTAAACAATTTCTATTCAAAGTTTGCCTCGTAAAACATTAGACATTAATGGGGAAGAAGCAAATATATATTTCACAGAAAGGAATATACCAATTCTTGGACAAAGTTTATAATCAAGAGAAACAGTTCTTAAACGAGCGTAGCATGTTAAGTTAATCTTTGCGACTTCGTTTCCCTTAGGCTAATGATAAATTTTAAGATGTTCACACAAAAATGTCTACCAGTGGTTTTTGCTTGACACTTGGTAATTTCGACTACGACTACAAATTATCGGGTTGAATAATGAACATAAGCACTTGGCAAAACTATTGTCTAAAGGGATGGTGAGATATAGAGCTGCATACCGAAAGATTGTTCACCATCGTGTGCCAAATTTGAGTTTCGTTTCAACGTCAATACAATAACTTCATAAAGACTGACAATGGATTACCCACTGTCCATGTGTGAAATAGCCATTCTTGAAATCATTTTGGCATTGTCTAGTCACCCGTGCAAAAATTCGAATGTTGGCATATTGACATAGACAGAAGGGGTCACATTTTCGAAAATTCGATTTTGTTGAATGTATAAAAAAATTTTCCATATCGACTCTCTGAGATTAAAACCAACATTATCACATTGACTTTGTGCTAAGAAACGAACGTGACTAATTTTTTAAGAAGTTGATAACTTATAAAGGATTTTATGGAGAAAAATAAAAATTAGTGTTTCGGAATTTTGACCCCTTTTCACTTCAATGACCTGCCAAAACTGTTACGGGTAATTGTGGGGTACGATAAACCTTTGCCTTAACGAAGAATGGATCTGTATATGTGTATTGAAAATTCAATATTATAGGTTTCTTTTTTCGCAACGCTATGTTATCTCAAATTATATCATATTTGCACGAGTTTATTCAGGTATGTGAACAAACTTTTGGTACGCAGCTGTATATTTTATTCCAAAAACGTGCTATTTGCTATTTTAGTGAAATGTCCTCATCTTTTCACTCTTGATATTCATACGAGGATAAACTAAGCAATTGAAAGGTTCAAACACATTTCCGAAATAAACCATTTTACATAAAAATCGTTTATGGCTGCTGACTTTACAAATGTACCAAGCACGTCGGATATGATCTAATTAAGAAACTAGTCACCAAAGAAAATATCCAAAATGTTCATAATAGAAAATACAGGAATGAAAGCTTCGTCGCAGTATTCCTTAAACCACATTCTATATCCAACGATTATTTAACTGAGGACATAGCGAGATATTGTGATTTAATATAATGATATTCATAGCATCATTAAATTGTTAATTGCATTTGTTAGTGTTGCATTTTCCTCGGCCTTCTTTCCTTGGTCTTTACCTACCTCATTGTTTCTCTAGCAGACAACATTCAGTAATGGAATTTGCAAAAGGTAACATGGTACAAATCTAATATATGGCATGTCTTACTTTCATCACAAAGAGTTCCTGTATAACCATCTGCACACTGACAGGTGAAGCTGTCCACTCCGTCGCTACAGGTGGCGCCATTGGCGCAGGGTTGTGGAGAACAGTCGTTGAAAGCTAGAATTAACATAAAACAAGGTACGGTTATCTACAGAAGAACATTTCTCAGCGAATACCAGTATTTTTATATTAGTTTTTTTCTTAGATACAATGGATTTCCTATTATGATAAACAATATCATAAACCATGTTTACAAATCGTCTTGTATTGATGACGTATGGATTGTCATGATGACTGTATTTCTGTAATTGGGCTCCATGAATGTACATTGATTGAAGGGTCGGCTCTGTTACTGACTCAAGAACAGTTCGAGGGTGTTCAAGAACATTAAAGGCGATATTTCACAAGACGCAGCAACAAGAAGAGCGGTTTGTTCAAGATTAGTCATCGAGATATTTCACAGAAAATTTACTATCAAAATAATTTTTTTCAATTCAAAATATGCATGTCCACCTCAACTGGTGAACCGGGAATCACCGTAAAGGTTGCAATGTTCATATGACTAGATAACTAGGGTAGAATTAACCATTATAGTTTACACTATAGATTCTTATTCATTTAAAAATGTCCGCTCTTGAGAGTTAAAAATTCGTTCAAAAAGATGTAGTTTTGGGATATTCGGAGATTCATCGTATGTCACGTGTCTGAGGAAGAATTATACGCGAAATTTGATTTAATTAAAAAAAGAACATTTTTATATTTTTTTCATTAAAAGTGTATGCAGTTTAAAATTTGTGTAGATTGCTCTTTTTTCGCGTGCTCAAAATATGGATAAAATTAAGCCTGAAACTCACTGATTGAGAGAATGACTGAATATTATTAAATGACTGAATATTACTTACAATTGGCCGATGCGGAAACCTGGCGATTGGAGTACTGTTGAATCAGAAATACATGGTATCCCGCTCCTCGCCTGACCAACGTCAACAAACCAACGAAAATACATAGGTTGATCATCTTCGCAACCTGCAACAATCGGGTAAACAAGATTGTAAATAAGAGTAAATTCATAAGTGAAGTATTTTGGGGGACGACTTTCTCCTTTGGCGCATGCGCACTAGCCTTAGGCAAAGTGGCGGCATGCCACGTTCATGCGGTTAATTTTTCCTTTTTGTGAAGGTGTTCTATTAGACCTATGGTTAGAATAATGGTTCGAAAGCCATAAGTGCATATAAACATATATCAACTATCACAGACAAAGCAAACCCAAATCCTAACGGTATGTTTACTCTTTATGCTGACGCGAACAGAGACCCTTCGGTAACCCTAACCTTATATTTATTTAAATATTGTCTCTTCATAATGAATGACCATCTGAAAGAAAGATAACATCTTCAGATTTTAAAAAAAAAACTTTTAAAAAGAGGATCTAAAGTGATTCCGACAGTTACTATAAGTTATAACATTCCGTCGAGGGTGACATAGGGATATATTATTCCCGCGAAAGGTTTTATGCAATGAGCGGAACGCGAGTTGCATAAAAGCTTTCAAGGGAATAATATATCCCTATGTTACCCGGGACGGAATGTTATAACGAATTTATCATACCGAATGTCTTAATGTATTATTAAAAACTTGCTCTCTATAAGTAAAAAGACAAACAGAAATGAACAACACCTAAGACCTGATCACGTGACTTTGATTGATTGACGTGGAAGCACGCTTTACTCTTGTAGCGGGGTATAAGGGATTTATCATCCCTCGGCGGCGGTGAATATGGATATTTGTTTAGGGTCACGTGGACCAATCAGAGATCGGCATTCTTACATGAGGTGTGATAATATTGTTTTACATGACCTTTGATGTGTAATCTTCGTGTTAAATCAAACGTAATAAAGAAATGTCCGGGAGTTTGTCATACGGATGCCTTTACGCCTGTAGCAAGAGATGCAAAGATTAATTTGAAAATTCGCAATTCGTCCAGTTTGGTGTCAAATAAAGTCAGTCTTAACAAGTGGTAGCTGTGAAGGAACACAGTGATAATCAATCTAAGATACCTGATCGGAACGTTGTGTGTATGTTAGCACGATCCCAAGAAAGGGTTCACAGAGACCAACTTCATCTGGCTCCGGAAATGAATTGGTATCCATACATAACCATCCAGAAACTGACGCACATGGAATGTGCTATAACAAATAAGTGCTACGCAACTAAGTCTATGATTGCTGTGTTGTGCAGTAAGGAAACTATTACAATAGTAGATTGTGCGACTAAAATTAGATCATAGTTAGCCCATATAACGTTGAGCTAAATATATCGCAAGCGATTCGTAGCTGTCGAACTAAATCAAGGCGTGTTGTGCAGGAAGACAACAGCGTGTCAGCTCGACGAACTCAGCTTCCAACTACAGGTGACGACAGCTTTCAAATTCTGCTGATAAAAGTGTTGCACAATTCGATTTTAGAATTACCTTTCAATGGTTATCCATCTCGAAATTTATTTCAGTGTACCCTGGTATCTAAAAAAAATAACTTTATTAACCGACATCGTCGCATCGAGGTGGAATCGCAAAGGAACCGGGTCATTCCCAAGAGCATCTTAAGGTATCGTTTGGCCGTCAACATAGGTTCAATTGCTGCAGAAGCAAAATGAAAACATACCTGAAACGCAACCATACTGTGCGTGCATGAAGAACATTCATTGACGTGTAAATGGAATCACGAGATACATACTCTTCAATTGCATGTAATAGCCTGTCATTCATAGGTACCCTCACTTCTTTTACCGAAATGGAGAAAAGTACATGTAGGCTGTTATCAAATATCTGAGTTTAAACAAATACACTCGAAAGGAAATTCATAGGGATATGTTAGAAACATTAGGTGACTCTGCTCCTTCATATAGCACCAGTAAAAAATGGTGTGCGGTATTTAAACGGGGTAGAGTAAGCACTAAAGACTCTCTCACATGTTAAAAAAGTACGAGAGTTGTACCAAAAGTACCCGGCCTAAATATGAAAACATGCCTGAAACGCAACCATACGGTGCGTGCATGAAGAACATTCATTGACGTGTAAATGGCATGAAAATCACGAGATACATACTCTTCAATTGCATGTAATAGCCTGTCATTCAAAGGTACCCTCACTTCTTTTAGCGAAATGGAGAAGAGTAAATGTAGGGCTGTTTTCAAATATCTGAGTTTAAACAAATACACTCGAAAGGAAATTCATAGGGATATGTTAGAAACATTAGGTGACTCTGCCACTTCATATAGCATCATTAAAAAATGATGTGCGGAATTTAAACGGGGTAGAGTAAGCACAAAAGACGAGCCCCGTCCTGGTCGTCCATCTGATGTCACCACAGCTGAAAACATTGAGGCTGTTCTTGACACAATAAGGCAAGACAGGCGAGTGACTATCAGATACTTAGCCGATACACACCACATAAGTAAAACAGGAGTTGAACGAATTATACATGAACATTTAAAAATGAAAAATGTATCAGCCCGCTGGGTCCCCAGAATGTTATCTGAGGACCAAAAGCGAAAACTTGTCATGGTCAGTCAGAAACTTCTTGACGAGTATCGCGCGGACCCAGAATCATTTTTCGCTCATATGTCGTTACTCAAGATGAAACCTGGGTTCATCGTTTTGATCCTGAGACAAAAAGCTAAAGCATGCAATGGAAACGCAGCACAATACCCACCCCTAAAAAGTTCAAATCTTGTTCCTCCAATTGGAAGGTCATGACTCTCTTGGACTCTCAGGGTGTAGTAATGATTGATTATTTACAGAGAGGTTCTACAATCAATGACACTTATTACGCAAATGAACTACGACATTTACGAGGAAAAATCAAAGAGAAATGAAGGGTTAATTGCACAAAGGTGTGTGGCTGTTGCAGGACAATGCTCCCGTCCACACCGCCCAAATTGCAGTCAGTGCAGCACAGGATTGCAGGATCAGGATTCTCCCCCACCCTGCCTATTCTCCACACCTAGCCCCCTTTGACTTCTTCCTCTTCCCTCGACTGAAAACAGAGCTCCGTGGCCAAAGGTTTGAGACTGACGAGGAGAGGAGTTTTTGGGGTCTCGTGATAAGAAGTGGTTTTAGAGTGGTTGCAGATGTTACAAAAACGCTGGAGCAAATGCATTGAGGTCAAGGGTGATTATTTCGAAAAATAGGTCATAAACAATTGAATGTTTCTTTGGTTTCGATGGTCAGGCCGGAATTTTTGGGACACCCCTCGTATGTTGTAACGTGTGAAGGCTAATGGTGCATACGTTTCTCCATCTTGTCCTTCGTATCGCAATCGTTTCGAATTTTTCGTCGTTCATTCGTTCATTCGTCTGATGATCTGCTCCGTGTGGAAGTTTTACATCCAATGATAAAAGGGTGGTAAAATCGCATCGATTGACAGACATACGACGACAACCCAAATTCACATTTAGGCATCTCAATAGACCTGCGATGAGAAAGATTGATACATGTACGCACTTGGTAAATGACATGAAAAATCTCCAAATCTAGCCCAATGATTCCGCCAAAGCAGGAACAACTTGCGTTTCTACGAGGGACAAGTTTTGTACTGATTTCAATGAGAATGGCGCCGACCAACGATGGCTTTTCATGCGTTCACGAATGGCCCGATGATTGACGATCCTTTCCGAAGGTGAATACTGTCAAATTCGCTTCACCTTCTGATATAAAATTTGACAGATTGCGAAACCATATAACGTACCTGCTCTCTCGACGGCTGGCTCTCGAATAAAACACCAGAAGACAGATATGATGTTTTCTTTGCCTCTAAAAGAATAGAGCCTCTGGGTATTAGGCATTGTCGTGGTACTATTCTTATTACCCCGTAGGCAAGAGGATATAGTTTGTAGTTGCCGTAAAATATTATTTACGAAAGTAACACATTTCTATATTTATAAATAGTATTTTACAAGGTCCATTGCCTGAAAGAAGATTTACAGAACGATTGGATATCTCACAATATCTTTTATTTCGCAAAATACGTGTGTTTTAACGTTTATGAGATCTTTAACTGACTTGAAGTTGACATTAAATCAATTTCAACTTCACACTGGGTGTGAATTTTCTAATAATATTTGAAATCAAATCACTTTGCTGTTTAAATTGAATGCTTCCTGTCTGCAATAAGTTTATCAGGGTTGCAATGTTAATCAACGCATTAGATATGATTTTTAACCCCTCACCGGACACGCTTCGATGGTTGGCTACGTCTTGAAACAATATAGGTATTACCTTGATTCAATCCTTTACTCTTTGAATACAAAATTCTTTGATCTTTCAACGGTAATAGGGTAAACAGTCTCTTATAACATTTCCCGAACGTGATGACTCTTTTATGTAATTATGTCCAAATGGCCAGTAGCACATTATTTGGCAAATAAAGTGATCTCTCGAAAAAGAAATAAATGTTTCCAATTGCAAATTTTTAAAATCAAAATAAGCATGTTAATACGAACATACATGTAACATGCTCGATTAATGTGACACAGAGTATCTTTCAAGAATTTTGTATGTGGCTTAAAAATAGACAAAATACCACATGACCTGAGTTCAGTTCAAATCGCCTGTCCAAAGGTGTATTTTTATCTATCAAATTGCAAATTTATGACATTTTCTTGTTTTGGTTAATCAAAAACGGCGACATAAATGTTAAGAAGTCGACAATCAGCGTCCCATTTACCTGTTTACAAGTTAAAAGATCTACTTAGCAATATCAGCTTGTTGTATCTGCTACAAGAGGTTTTTGAAATTATGATTGAGTCATTGGCGCACGCCATTGTGCGGTTTTCAATCATAAATGTTGACTATTTTCCTGTTTATTGTTAATATGCTTACTGATAGGCATTGCGATATTAATTTTCAGAAAAAAACACTTTTTGTCGATAAAATAAGATCATTTATGAAGTTTGCCATATTTGATCCAACAACAATATCTGAGTCCCTTTAAATTATTCGAATCCATTTCCCTGCCTCAAATAATTAAAAGATGTTCACACAAACATGGCCGCCAGTGGTTTTGCTTGATACTTGATAATTTCTTCTATAACTATGGATGATGGGGTTGAGTACTGGAATGTTTGACCTCCTGATGATAATACATATTGCATAAACTATTGGTTATTGGTGATAAATTGAAGAAATTAAATTTTCCAAAACGGTCCTATTGCCCCTTTCAGTAATTATCTGAAAATATTGACGGAGAATAGAAATGAGGTTTGGGAGTCGAGACGAATTGCCGAAACAAATTTTGCAAGAAGCTTAATTAGTTTGTTTAGAGGAAAGATACGCATGAAAGCCAATGAAGGCCTAAAGGTCTCAACTTATCTCAGAATCAGTAAAGCCGACACTCCTGGGTTCTTCAGACAAATGTGATCATCATTACGACGCAAATAAACCGCAAAGATATTTTGCGATTGTTCTGATAACACCCAAAAGGTAACATTTAATACTTGATGGTTTATCATACTATTTACTCCGGAGAGGAATGGGACTATTCAGAGTAGTTATATTAGCAAAAATGATGGAATCACTTATTGATTGTTGTTTGTTGTTGGTTTGGTATAATCATATTTCATTCACAAAGAATCGGACTTTGGAACAAGTTGTCCTTCTTAGAACAACCCCTCCTTCGTATTCATAAATATATACACACAAAAATTACACACTTACCAGAAAGAAAATACAAATTGAGGAGTAAAGTAACAAGAAGGAAAGTTAATACATATATCCTTTTTATACAAATCGTATTGTATCATGAATGAAAAATGTAAATTAATTAATCTGCCATATCATAAATATATATTTACACGATAGATTAACACGTGTCCAGTACCGATTCCTGTAGGTTAACAACTTTTAATGTTTTCGGATTCGAAATAGACATAGCTTCATTTACGAACAGGCTTTGACTACGATTGTTTTATATCTTGCTATCCAACCTAATAATTGTCCCTTTATATCATATTTCCCAAGTTCTAACATTAAATCTCTATGCACGACTCGTTGAAATGCTTTTGACACATCGCCAAAAAAAACCAAAAAACACACAATTTTTAGTCTGCTTTGTTAGATGCATTAGGAAATTCAAAATGAATGAATTCTCTACCTATTTCAAATACATGTAATTTTCTCAAATGACCCTCAGGGTTTCATACAACGTGTGAAAAGAAGCGAATTAAACCAATGAGTAATAGAATAGGGTGTCTTGGGGGACATTTGAAAATGCTTTCTATCTATACAGGTGCATGAAGTCAGATAAATACTTTGGGCTGTTTTCGTTATCGGCTCATCAAAAAATGTAAAATTACAAAAATTATTTTAAAAAACAAATTTTCATAACTTTATCTATAATCTGAATATGCCCAAATTCAGTTCGGGTTTGAAAGCATAATATTTTTTAACTGATTTTATAGACTGGTGTTTTAATAGCAACAAGACTTTGAATAAAAGTAGCATTGATATAAATAAAAGAAGGACATTGTCTAATTGCGTTGTTAAGAAATTCACACGTAAAGCATTTACAGAAAATCAATTTAGACATATTTATTAAAAAAAACAAATGTGATTAGAATAAGGTGTTTTTTCATTTGTTTAGATAAAAAATACAAATATAGATTACAATAATTTTATTATATCAGAGACGAAAATTCATTCCCACACTTTTCACACATTCATAACCCTACGTTTTTTTCGCTAAAGAGATATTCACGTTACATGCAGTACGTGAAAATGAGTATGAGCATGTACGCGGTAACTATCCTACATATAAAAGTTTAACACGCGTGTTCTTTGTTGCCAATACTTAGGTCACAGTGTCTTAAACAACACAAAATTTCAGCACATGGGCTCTGTAGCTCATCAGACTTTTGATAGAAATAGGTGTTTGGGTTTAGACCATGGGGTCATGGGCAGTGTAGGAAAGATAGCCTGTCCCAACGTCAGAGACAGGTAAATTTGTTAAAAGTTATTCACAATCAAATAAAAAAGGCCCATTGCCCATTTGGGGTCAAGGGGTCACCGAACCTACAATTCAGAATCCCCATTGTCCAAGGAGTCTACACACAACTATTAAGCTATCAAGACCTTTTGGAACTGGAGAAGAAGATGAAAGTAGGATTTTAAGGTTTTGACCCCTGTGACCCCATTTGGGGTCAAGTGGTCACCAAACCTACAATTTAGAATCCCCAGTGTCCAAGGAGTCTTCACACAATTTTTCAGCTCTCTAGACCTTTTGGAAGTAGGGAAAAAGATGAAATTAGGTTTTGACCCCTGTGACCCCATTTGGGGTCATGGGGTCACCAAACCTACAATTTAGAATCCCCGTTGGCCAAGAAGTCTACACACAACTATTCAGCTCTCTAGACCTTTTGGAACTAGGGAAAAAGATGAAATTAGGTTTTTTAGGTTTTGACCCCTGTGACCCCATTTGGGGTCATCAAACCTACAATTTAGAATCCCCTTTGGCCAAGGAGTCTACACACACCTTTTCAGCTCTCTAGATCTTTTGGAACTGGAGAAGAAGATGAAAATAGGTTTTTCAGGTTTTGACCCCTGTGACCCCATTTGGGGTCATGGGGTCACAAAACCTACAATTTAGAATCTCCAGTGCCCAAGAAGTCTACACACAACTATTCAGCTCTCTGGACCTTTTGGAACTGGAGAAGAAGATGAAAATAGGTTTTTCATGTTTTGACCCCTCTGACCTCATTTGGGGTCATGGGGTCACAAAATCTACAATTTAGAATCCCCATTGGCCAAGAAGTCTACACACAACTTTTCAGCTCTCTGGACCTTTTGGAACTGGAAAAGAAGATTAAAATAGATTTTTAAGGTTTTGACCCTTGTGACCCCATTTGGGGTCATGGGGTCACGAAATCTACAATTTAGAATCCCCATTTGCCAAGGAGTATGCACATAAAATTTCAGCTCTCTAGAGTCATTGGTTCTGGAGAAGAAGTCGAAAAAGTGAAAAGTTTACGGACGGATGGACGGATGGACGGACGCCGGACGCCATGCCATGCCAATAACCGTTTTGATCAGGTAGTTGAGTTGTAACCGACCACTTAGCTTACAGCATTATATAGAATTATACGTTGTTACCTGAACACGCCACTGTAATCGCTCATGCTTTTCCACCAGAGTCGGTTCCACCAATAATGAAAATATACTTCCGTTTCATTTCAGACAATTTGGTTCTTTTAGATGTTTATCAATTACCCTATCGAAGCCATCAACAATAACAATGTCCCGTTTATTATCGATATCAGGACTCATTCCAAACGATATGAATAAGACTTTGTTTTAAAGAGCATTACCAAATATTTATTTGATACTATAAATGAAACAACTTTCAATTATTTAGGCATTCGTTTCATAAACAGACTTACTTGGATGAAAACTGCCCAAACCCTAATTCATAAACATAATAATGCTTTTGTTTAAATATAACAACTCCTTAATGAATTTGATAATTCACGCACACCGGTTCCATTTCAAATGTTTACACATAAATAAGGCCTATTGTTGTTTATTCTTCTTAGATGTGGAGTTTACATGAATGGACATATTTTTAATTACGATATATTGTACTCAAGTGGTAGTACTGACTTATCAATTTAAGTATATCTGATTGTGGTCGTAAAAGATATCACAAGATATGTATACTTCTAGTGCAAATTATTGTGTATGCATGAAAATAGCTAAATCTATGAAACATTTTCCTGAATGGACTAGACGAAAAAGATCGTCCAAATATCTACCTATGCTTCATGAATGTGTTAACTTAGATTTCTACTTTTCTTTTAAAGATCGAATCATATTTGGCAAATATTCTCACTAAAAATTGAAAGAAATGTAAACACTAGTACGCATTAATTCAATAGAGAAACATACTAGGAGAAAAATTATATGTCCAGAGAGTTGATATTTTGCTCTTCCTGCAAACAATTTGTATAAAACCGTTCCTTTGAAATTAAACAATGAAAAGCGTTTATCCGTGTGTGAAAACTGTTTTAAAAAAAGCTTTGTTATGTTATATACTGTCCATCCTTTTGATTTTATGCATATATACTTAATAAGCTTATAAACTGTAATGATCATCATGTATTAGCATCGAATCTGTTAAATTTAGTGAGTGATTGAGTTAATGTTTAATGTTCCGCTCAGGCAATATTTCAGCCATTAGCATACAATCTATTAAAATATATTACGCTCTGTAAGGTATATATCGTATAGGGTTATCGTTCTTATAGACGAGCGCTTGCTAATTGAAGATGTGCAACTGTCCCTTTAAGAATTGAAACGGGACGTTATGGTAGCACTGTTGTGACTGAAAGATTCTGTTTAGGATAGAAGATGAATGTCATGTTTTACTGAACTGTCCTCTGTAGAAGAATGAAAGATCTCAACTTTTAAATGTATGTCGTAAAAAATGTTTTCATTTTGACACTTTGTCAGACATGGAAAATGCGTTTTATATAGTCCAGCCATGAAATGTGTTTTTCTCTGCCAAAACCCGTCAACAAATTTTAATGAAAAGGAAATTTTCATATTGATGGTCGATAAGAATATGTTTTATTTAATTATTATTCCAGATCGTGTTTTATATATTTTAAACATATTTCATAGTCTTTCATAACTCCGAACGGAATGGCTAAATTCTTACAAAGACGCTGAATTTTAATGTGAAACTGTGAGTTGAGACTGAAAAGCATCTGACTGTCTGTCTGTTTGTCTTGGAATGAGGTATTTATACAGAATAATTCTTTATTTCTTCTCGACTTTTGCTCGGTATCAAACACCTTTAAAATGTCAAAGATCAGTATCATTTTGGACATTTATGTAAATTCCATCACAAACAAAATTCACACCCATAACAAAATAACTGTTTTTGTACAAACTATAATTTTTAACAACAATGTGTCTGTCGGAACACTATTTACAAACAATGGATTACATTAAAATATTATGAATATAAAAATCAGAAAAAGTGAATTACAAGAGGATTCAAACATTCAGAATGAAAAGCCGTCTGTCATGAATTTTTTTAAAAATTGTGTCTTAAAAAATACATTTTCGAAATATCGATGTTTACGAAGTTAAGGCCTCCGGGTACCCTGATAAGAGTAACAATATAGTTATAAGGTGCGACCTACGAGTCCCTATTGCGATTTCAACGTGAGATAACCACGGCTGAGTAAATGTTCTATTTTGCCAGTTACAAATAACATGTTTTGATCTGATATTGGGGTTTTGTCAGTGACCTGCTAACCGACCTATGTTCCCTAACAGCAATAGAGATCTTTATGGTCCTCCCTCCAAATGATACTGACATCACTCCATCGCATACTGCCATTCCCACCAGAGGCGGTCTCGTACCAGTAACAACACCTGCCTTCATCCGCGTATTTGTATCCGTACAGATTCTGAGCTAAATGCCTCGTATCGATATCATCGACATCAAAAGAAATGACCTTCATCTACAGCTGCATACCTTAAGTTTGTCACATACCTGCGTATACTAGCAAATATTTTTTTTTTATGTCTCTAAGTCATCGTAGCATTTTTAAAAGAAACGTAAAATGTTGAATTTTCAATACAGTAGTGATTCCACTTCACCTACGAAAAAACTAATGTTTCTTTTTCTCTACAAAATCCTTTAGTTTTATATGTTATCAACAGCTTAAAACCCAATTCATGATCTTTCTTTTGCATTAAGTCATTGTGATTATCATTCTAATTGGTTACTAAGAGAGGCGATTTGAAATACTTTTATCGAATTTTAAAGAAATCGGAATCTCGAAAATATGATCTATTTCTATTTCATATTGCCAAAATTCGTATTTTTGCACGAGACTAGACGACACCTAGATAAGTTCAAGAATGGCTATTTCGCACATGGATAGTGGGTGCTCCTTTGTCTCTTCTGCTTAAGCTGGTTATTGAGGTTCAAAATAACTAGAATTATTATAAGATACAGCACACAGGCCCTCGGATCATTAAAACAAGTTATAAAAAATTTTTTTTTTTAAATTTAAATGTTTTTTTGAGAACACCCCCTGAATAGAATTGCACTTTTGTTAATAGTATATGCATATACTATTAACAAAAGTACAATTCTATTCAGGGGGTGTTCTCAAAAAAACATTTTAATTTTTTTTTAAAAATTTTTATAACTTTTTTTAATGCCCCGAGGGCCTGTGCTGTTAAGTTCTAAATATTAACCTCATGCTGCTTACATGGCCAAGCAGACGTCATGCAGAGATACTATACTTATGGTCTGGTACCTAGCTCTCAGGGTGTAGCAGAAGCTTAGCCGATGACTATACGTTGGTGTAGCGGGATGTCATAACGATAAAGTCAAATCGAGTTTTATATATCGATTCTTCATTGATCCTAATGCATTAAGATGTCAGCTATACAAAAGATTACACAGATTATCCTTATTAAGGTCATGTTTCGGAAAATAACTTTTAGTACAGATCATTGGAGTGTAATGTCGAATCTATTGACAACATTCATGTTAGCAAATTTAAAAGTTATATCATGACAACTGACGTCACGTTTTACTAAGACATAAAACGTGCAGGACCTAGTAACAAAATGGAAAGTTCATTACAGCAAGGATTATATTTAAACCGATCTTTCAATTTGTAGAGAGAGTGGTTCTTTTCCCTTCAATGGACGTCACTAACGCGATGACGTCATCGGCATTGCCTTTGCAATGAGCATCAACTTCTCCTGAGTCATATGTATATTTTCCCAACTCGCCAACTCCACTGTTACCCTTGTATACTCGGGAGAGTACACACCACACATCCACCGGAAGTCATCCTCAAAAGAGATATTGTCCAACACAGCGATGACATCATTTTTTGTTATATCAATGAACGCCAAACGTCCTTGAACTTCATTCAACAGGATGCCATATTTCAACTCAGCCACTGCTGTAGCAATGTTTGAAAAGGTGTCGTCAGCACATCTAACAATGTCCTTCCCATCCCTGACCAGCCGGCAAATGCTCCTATGGAACATGCAATGCAGAACTTGAAGACTGACAGATCCATCACGACCTCCTAACATCCGTCCTGAGTCCTGTTCTGCATCTTTGCAAAACGCTACCTCCAGAATTTGGAACCCAACTGGCAGTTTCGATGCCAATTCCACAGTTGCGTGGATCTCATGGTATTTCATTACACCTTTGGCCAGTTGGTCAGTTCTAATCGTTGTTCCTTCATATCGTTGGAGCATTTTGGAAGTTCTTTTCAGATCTGGTCGATTTTGAAGTTTTCCATCAATGAGGACTCTCACTACTTGAGAGTTAGCCTTCTCTCTACTGAACTCTGCTCTTGGGCCTGGTTGAAATAAGGTTCATAGTTATCTACATTCGCATAACTTAACATAGCTTAAGGGCTTTACGAATTTAAAGATTATAACCAGCTCGTAAAATATTTGATTTTAAAATGAATAAATAAGTATCGACTTACATAAAAGGGTGTCGAGAATAGTTTGTTCACTTTCCAATTTCATAATGATCCTGGCGTGTCCATTCTCACCTAAATTATGCAACAGAAAATCATTTATAAGGTTTTATCCTTTCTTCGCGTTTAATCGAAAGAATTTTCTTAGTATTATCGACAACGGTAAGTGATAGAAGGTTTGTGATGCTTCCTCCAATGAAAATCTAATTAAGATGGTACTAAAATTCATTTGATATTATCACGATCAATTAATGTTAAATAAACTAAAATGGATGTTTCTTTAGGCTTTAACATATTTTTCATGATAGACGGTAGTTACTGTTACTCATGTTAGAGAAAGGAAACTCATTGGTAACTTAGATAACCATGGGACTCGTTACATGTGAGAACCACTGTCAGAAAACCTTTTATGAGTAGATGTCTATAATCATAATGTTGTAATCAAACTAATCAAAGTATCTGTATGAAGACAAAATTCAATATAAAATCACATTACCGAGCTCTGCAATCGTCGCATTTGCTGTCTTGATGGTTTGGGGCTCCAAGCAAATAACCTGATTAAATGATATGTAACGAAAATTAACTCAAATGCTTTATGCTGAAAGTAAAATGTAGAGGAACTGATTTGTCTTTTATAGAAAATACAACAAATATCGATATTATATAGCATATCATATTATAAATAGTATATCATGTCATGAAATATTATATTATATTATATTATATTATATTATATTATATTATATTATATTATATTATATCAATAAATTCAAGTAAGAATGCATGTGCAAAAGCGGTTACCTATATAGTATAATATAATCCTTCCCTTCCTCGTTACCTCTATTAGTAAGTAAAACACTTTCAAACAGCAACATTCGAATCATTGTTACAATCATGGGTAGTTTTCTATATTGGCGAGGTCTTTGGAAAGAACATTTTAACTGTTTCGGTTAACCTCGAGATGACTGACGGATTATAACCTCTGTGCGATGCGCTAACAGATTTTCTTCAAAGGTCAGTAGTACGCTTTTTTAGAGTTTTTTTTTAGTTTATGCCAAATGTTTATCTTCGAAGGCTCAAAATATCTCATTACTCTATCCAGCCATCCGTAACCGTCGAGAAAATAATCAATTATTGAGCAAAAATCGCCGGGAGCCATATTTGTGAGAACAGCTTATAATCATTTGAGGTAGGAAAATGAATTCGCATGATTTACTGATCCTGATACGGTCGTTATAAATATGCTTCTTTTGATTAAAAAACATTATCATGCAATTGCAAACATTTATTTTCGTTTTCGCAATATCAATTTATTTATCTTAGAATCATTTAATTTATAAAGTCAGTCGGAGTTGAAGAAATAAAATATGCAAATGTTCAACGCTAAGGAATTTAAGGAATCACGAAATATGACTCCCTTGTAACGTGGGGAGAAATGAACGAGTAACAACTGAGGGTAGAGGATGTGATTGTACATACCTTTATTTCCGAATCTTCTCTTTCCTTCATTTCGGGTTTTGATGGGCACTTTTCCCTAAGCTCTCCAGTTCCAATTAAATCGATAATTTCATACAAGTGTGACATATCGAGTTCCAAAAGTTCAGGGATTTTCTCTTCATTCTGTACACATTTTACGGAGACTCTAGACTTAATGCTCCAATCCTCGGAAAATTTCGACTGAATCATAGAACTGAGTTCGCGAAATTCGACTTCGTTTGTCATCAAGACCGCCCTTTCCGCGTAGTCGATTGTGTGTCTGAACTTTGACAACGTTTGTTTCAACTTTCCCATGTTTTCCGTGAGGGTTCGTCTATTCTTCTCGGTGCTACACTGTACTTTTGCAGCCATCTGTTTGAAGTGTCGCTGCACCTTTAAAAGTAAGTCTCTCTGCATAGAACTCATCGAGACCAGTGTATGCTTCTCAGTCTCATTCACACGTTCTAGTTGTGCTTTTATCTGGAGAATACGTATCTGGATGTTATCAAGTTTCTCTTTGTGAGTCTTCACCATTTCACTTAGACTTGATTCTCTGCACTTTTCATTTTGAAATCCAAAAACGCTGTCGTTCTGGAAAGCAGCTACTTTTTTGCCTGAATCACTTATTTCGACACCCCCACTACTGATTGAAACTACGCAATGGCCTTCAAATGCACCAATTTTGTTATGGGATGCCAAACAACTTTTGCACATTGTTACATTGCAGTTGAGGCATATATTCTCTGCTGGCGTCGTCTGCTTGCAGAAGAATCCACAGATGTTGATATCTGTTGAGTTCTTCTCTTCTTTACGCCTCACGTGGTCAACCTGTTTGATGTCCTTGACGTTGACTTCTTCCCCACAGGAACATGTGATGAGCTCCCCACCACAGTGATCAAGACAGGGACTGCAGACAGCGTGGAGACAAGGCAGGAGTAGAAGGAGCTTCCGGTCACAAGCGGAAGTGCCCAGAATACAGAAGGGTAGTTCACCGTCCACACAATCGTCTGGAAAGATAAGAGTTCTTGTTTCATGTGCAAAGATAACCGTTAACAAGTTTTACATCATAAACTTTGTGGTAACTTAATCATGATATTTCGTCTTGGTCGTCAGACGTCGCCATCAGCCAGACAGTTGGTCAAGAAACCTCCGAAGAAAGGGAAAAGGTTCAGATTGTGACTTTTGCGATGATTGTTAATCAACATAAAATCCTTAGCATTTTACTTACCTTCGCCTTAATTATTACCATAAGCACAGAAATAAACAAGGTTGAATAACGCTCGAATTTGCCTTTAATGAAAAATACCATTAACCCCCTATCTCTTAAGCAATGAGTGGTTGTTATACAAGGATATAACTAACTTGTCTTTGAGTTTTTGATTCAGTTAACCTGTCACATGGTCAACGACATGTAAAGGATTTTATGTCTGTGGACCGATTGAATTAGTCAAGTCGGCGACTCAATGAGAACATAGTCCAACTCGTGTGAAACAATCGATTGCATATTTATTTTAAGCTGTATGAAAACACTTTTTTTATATACTTTAAATACTTAACACTATCTAAAGTTATCAAATTCAATTTACCTTCTTCAACCAATGGATCCTCAAAATTGTCACTGTCAGTCAGATTTGTGATAGCTTCATATAGTTCTTTCTGTTCCGTTAAATACTGAAAGAAAAGCTTGACTTTATGCACAGACGTAGAAATACCCACAGGGACATCCACAGGGACCTTTTTCGCTTAGAAATTGAAATACATAAATATGTCTATAGGCCCTACCCTCCGCCCTCTTATATACTGTAGTAGGATAGGGTCTATATACCAACGTATTTATTATGACATAATTATGGTTTTAAAAACGTTTTACATTAACGTATATATTTGGTGTCAGAGATACATTATCAAAAACGTTTATTAAAACGTTTTATGAACGTTTTTGGAATGTTTTAAAGAAAACGTTATTCTCAGAAACTGTAAACTGAAAACGTTTTGTGTTAGCTGGGTATATATATGTCTTTCTAGATTACCCTGTTCCTAAGCAATACACTTACGTCCCTGTGGTAACAGCCTCATTCCCGAATTCAAACTCAAGATGGCGACAGTACAACCATCCATATTCTTTGTCATGGCATATAACAATAAACATTGACCTGGTCCGGGGATACTAGGTCATCATACGTCAGGGTTTCTTTCATCAAGAGACAATTGTTATTGAAATAATACTTAAGAAATTTACCGTTTACAAAAGATTTGCTATTTTGTATGCATTTAATTTATAGATTCAAATGAGAATGAACGTACCTCTTCAAGTTTGGATTTCTCTTTGCAAAGTTTCTGGATTTCATGTTTCAATTTGTCGTTTTCTTCTTTTCCTGAGAACACGCATCGATATGTAACTTGTAATGAAATCAAACGCAAGATTTCTATGATAAACTCGACTCTTCAACATTCACATGGCCGTTTTTCGATTACAATTTAAAACAGGAACATGCCATTATTTCGACATTTTAGAGATGTAAGCTGATCAGAGCCTATCTAAAAAATATGGTCTTTGGCACTTATTTAAGCCACATACAAAATTTATGGAACATTCTTTGTGTCAACTTAATGTGTTTATTTGCGTATTTTGTAATTAATTAACAATTATTTGAATTATTAAACTGATTTTAATAAACTGTAAATTTAAAAATAATCAAAGACCTATATGCAATACTAACCGCACTAGATATTTTCTTTCCCCATACCAAGTCATGGAAATCAAATTGATTGTGTCTTTGCAAGATGTTAATGAACAATCAATGAAATCAGGTTTACTCTGCATTCATCGAGATTAGGTTGCATGTTTTAGGAAATTTTGTCAAGGACGAATCGTATTTTTTTTAAATCATTACTTACTTTGAGATAATTGTTCTTTTTCAGTGTTGAGGCTTACTGTTAAGTCAGCTAGTTCTCGCTCAAGTTGCTGCCTTTTCTCTTCATAAACACTTGCCACCTTTTCTAGTTCTTGAACTTGACTTGCTTTAAGCATCTGTATGATTTCCTCCCTGTCTTTCAAGTCCTAGAGATCATGAAATAATACACACTTTTCAAGATTAGTAGCTTCAAAAAAAGGTAACGTTTAGCGTTACGCAACTGATATACACAGTCTTCCTCGTATTCGAACGTAGTTCGCTCATAGATCTAGAGAAAACTGGGTATATTACAGCCGCTGCGTAACGCTAAACTTTGCCTTTGCATCAAACAAACAAAAAATGCGGAAACGTCATTGAATGCAGTTTGAGGTATCTGAAGCGCTAGTAAAATACCTGAATTCCGTGCTCGTTCCCACTTTTAAGAGTCATTTGATTGCACGCCTACGTATAAAATAAACTTGGAGATGTTCATTAACTATAACTATGGAAACGTTTTCAACACCCACAATACAGTAGAAAGTTCAAATCGTGTTGGCGAAGCTACATTCCAGTTATAGTCTTAAGTTTCGTATTATATCAAATTAATCTTTAAATTTTATAATTGGGATTGATCTGATACACAAACAGTTACAAAACAATTTCAGGTTGTATATAGCAATGTCATGCAATGTTTAGAAGGGTTTTCACACTATTATACCACACAATCATAATTGTGTTGCTTTTTATATACTTACAGTTTCCAGGCGCTCTATGACTGCGTTTTTGGTCGCTATATTTTCATTGAAAACGTTTTCGTTTACGAATACCAGCGACCCAGCACCTACAATTAAATAAACTACGTCTCAAGTTACACGGATATGTAGATACTCCATTCTATTGTTTTCTCATATGCTAAACTTGTATTAATAGAGCAGTTTTATATGTGTCGAAATATAGTAAATGTGAGCTGATCAAAACAAATTATATATTTTTCATTTAAGTCTGATACTCATGTTTGCAAAGCAATCGAAACTGATCATGAACTGAAACTGAACAAATGATTCTTGCCGCCGAAAAAGATGATCACTCACACCAATCTTTCCTGTCGCGTTTGCAATATCTTGTATGCACCTGCCGATTCCAATCGGCCGGCTAAACAAATCAAGTGCAACCCATTTGGGTCGTATTGCGAGTGCGACATACCGATAGACAAGTAATTGCATCGCCGATACTTAGGACAAAGGTATTTCTCAGTGAGTTTATCGCCTTTTCCTGGGCTTTCTGTATTTGAAGAAGGCTATATTAAGCATGAGCTAATTGTAATCGCATTTTCAGCTAGAAAAGTCCGGTCGTATGACAACGGGGAGGTATAGGGTTTCTCTAATTTCAATAATGAGGTACAGAACGCACGCAATGCATGAAAATTGTTGGCATCGTCAGGGGAAAGATTGATATGAGAAATAAACTATTTGCCTGGCATGCATTAAAAAGTCAAAAGAAGTATCATTTATTATGTTCTAGTTCTATTATATATTGATCGACTACGAGTTTCGAGTGATGGAGACCGATATCAGTATTCTTAATAGGTCTTCTTAATCCATGCGTTTGTCCGTAACCTCTCTTGCGAGTTAAAAAAAATTCTGGGCTACACATACAGAATGTGTGAAATTTGTGCAGTTAAAAACCTTTCCTCAGTCTGTATCACTTCGATTCTCTCCTTAAGTACTGACAAGACTAGAGTTTCTTCACCTGTAAGGTTCACACATATATGTGGAAAAATTCGTTAGTCTGGGAGATATATTTAATGATATCTCATTGGCGAAAAACTAAGGTGGTTCGCGCAAGTTCCATTACATTTTTAATGACTAAGTATGCATGTCTTGTAATTCATTAGTGATAATAGGAATGTTGTGCATTTGAAGAATCTAAAAAGATATTCACCTTCATCCCTGGCAGACTCGTCCAGCAGAGATTTGAGATAAGGCTGGTGTCGAGCTAACCAGGAACAGAACACGCCGTACCCTCGCTCTCCTTTATCCATCAGAATCAGAGTTATCTCCCTGCTTTGTCCCGTACTGGTCAAACCGCGGCATTTGTCGTATTCACATCTGGGTTAGATATAAAAAAATAAGTGAGGATATCTGTTCTTGAAAACTCTGTTTTTATTTCACTGTCATGGGACACTCGATGAGGTATTGGTGTCGCATATAAACATATAAAAATGGGCAGTAGCGGGGTTGATAAGAAAAAGTTACCTCAATGTTACAAAAATGATATAAATGTTACCAATTGCAGACCCATGTTTTTTTCAAAATGAAGGTGTTTATAAAAGAATGGCCGCCAGTAGTATTTTCTTAATACTTGATTATTTCCTTCACGACTACGAATGATCGGGGTAAGTAATTAGATGTTATGACCCTCAGTTGATAAAACATTTTGTATAAACTTCTATTTATTGGGTAAACTTCGAAGAAATAAAACTTCAGACGTAAGACGTCCAAAGATTTTTTTTTTTTTGCTGAAAAAAGTAAACTTGCCATTTTTAGATGAAAATTATTACTCTCAGGCTTAAAAGGTCATTATGGAAGTCAGGGAATTATTTATGTTTTATCAACTTCTTTATTTTCTTACAGCGACGTTAGTGGTCATTATTGTAACAAGAGAAGGTCGCGATTTTCATCTAAAAACGAACAGTGTACGACTGCTGGCGCACGCAAATTACTCTTACTTAATTTTGGAAACCCGACCCAAGTCAACATGTAGATGCACAGATTGGTGTTGAAAGTGTGTGATAGCTTGTATAACTAATATCCATGAACATGGCCGGAGCTTGTCAATTCACCTTCTTCACATACAGTAGAACACGGATATTACGAACTCGGATATAGCGAACAATCGGATATAGCGAACAAATTTTTAAGTCCCGTCAATATGATCCAATTAAGATGGTGGCCAAACGCGAATAGCGAACACCGGATATAGCGAACTAAATTCGTTGGTCCCTTGGAGTTCGTTATGTTCGTGTTCTACTGTACATACACATATGTAAGCCAGATGATCGAATTCATTGAAGGATATTAATTGACAAAATCGAAACTAGAACATGTGCATGAGGCACTTTTACTTCATATCAGTATATAAATATATATATAGAATCTCGGCAAATAAATGTAAGGTCAAATTGATTTAATGAATTGGGGGATCAAGGAATTGAACCTGTTGAATATCTTCTGTGAAAATAGATGATCCAACACCCTGGTCGAGTCCAAGTCTCGTGTCAGGGATGGCAGGTGCTTCTGTAGAAGAATAGACGGGTCCATCCTCTTTTGGTTAATCACTCTCTGTGAAGATACTGTAACGTACATATTATATCGAATGAAGTCAATGAGCGAGGGTGTCTCCAAATACCAGACACCCATCACAGAAACACTTATGCTAACCTTCATTGTAAAATGGAACAGTCCACTTGTTTTGTCTTCGATGTAGGCCATAGTCTTCTATTGGTTCGTTAGGAGACGTTTGCTTATGATTTTTTAAAAAGTTCATTTCATGCTACAAATATTTAAAGGCACTAATGCGCAACAATATTTCGCTTATTTATAGAATGCACATAATGCATATCTCTCGATATTATATACTGACGATTCACACTCGATAATCAAACTTGTAAATTTTTTATCAAATATATACGCATTCACGTTGTAAAGTTTATTTTAATAGAAAGGAAGTATTCAATGCACCGTTGCATTGAATCAGTATGAACAACGATGTTACGAAATATTCCAATTTTCCAGAAAAGCCAGAAAAGCGAAAACGGAAATTATTTCAATCGGTTAAGTTACAAGATTGCTAAAATAAACACAATTTCATTATTAATTATCAGTTCAGTCAGTTCAAAAGCTGCACATATTATTAGTTCAGCCTTTTTCAACAGTACAAATATAATCCTTTTTGAGCACAGCTGACCGTAGACTAATAAGTCATTATTTTAGTTTGTGTCAACAATGACCAAGGGTGACCTAACACCTTTTGGTGTCCCCAATGTTCCGAGCAAATATTCTTATCTATCTTATGAAATAGTTACACATGAAAAAATTATGAAGGGGATGAACTCCTAGAGACAATCCGCCCACCCCCCTCCCCACCACACACCTCCCACCCAATCCACCACATCCAACCAACCATGTCAGAGGGTACAGGTTCTATGAACTCTGGGTATTTTTGTAGGTAATTGATGCGACGTCAAGGAGTTATAAACATAGCACATATAAAGCAAGATACACGTTAGACAAGGCAGTGGTGATAAAAATACAGCAATGCCGATACAGTAAGTGGATATTTAGATCCCTTATATATCGGAATTCAGATATTCAAGTCCAGGTTATTGTGCATCCCACAGGTGAATGTGAGGTATCTGAATAAAGCGTGTGTAAACTGTATGCCCGGAAAGAGTACAAAGTCGATAACACTTAGTTTCTTCACCGAATGATTTCTTCTTGTAACTCGTAAGATGATGCCTTATGTAGATATTTTGATATGCGTTTCAATATAAATATATCCATAGTTATCTCGTCCCTTATCCCGTTTCTCGGTCAAGGTAAAATTCCATTATAGTAACGGCTTATATGTTAAGTCATGCTTGTCTACAAACCCACTGTCGGAATACAATTCAATATCAATCTTATGTTAGCAAATTCCCATCCTCAAATTAACATTATCCTTGTAGTCTAAATAGTCTAACATGTTTAGATAGATATGTAAAGTATACCCCATTTGGAGGGTGTTGACTCTTCAGTCTGTATTGACAGGTAGGTAGAAATGTATTTTACACCAAGAGCACAGGGTGTGAATCGCTTATATAATTAGAAGTAGCGCTAGAAAGACATATATTAAATACCTACCCTACTACTCCTTTTATATAGTAGTAGGGTAAGGTACGCATATATGTCTTTCTAACGCTAGCTCTAAGCGATACTCGTCCCGGTGTAGTTCATATCAGATGTTGAACAGGCTAACTATCAGTGATGCGAATAAACCGTCGTGTTCATTACTACTACTACTACTTTATAACACAATGCTTGAACTCTTACCTTACTGTTTCATCGTGGTCAACTTTCGTGGTCTTTCAGGATTTTAATCCCGTGCCATAAATATAGCAGCAAACGGGGTTTACCTAGCGTCATCACATAAAAGACGTTACTTCCTGTTTGTGTAGGTTTCACGGTGTCAAACATGTATCTATTTTTGGACGCCTTGATATGACGCTTCGGCGATTCGTTTAAAAGGGTATAGGTCTAAAACACGTTGTTTAAGAAGTAAAGTTCGCTCTACCCCAATGTGTTTTGTAATAAAGTATAATTTTGCCCTGAACTATTATAGTTAAAGCACGAGGACGGTAGTCCGAGTGCTTTAACGTTATAATAGTTCAGGTAAAACTAAACTTTATTACAAAACACATTGGGGTAGAGCGAACTTTATTTCTTTTCTAAGATGCTAAAATAATCTATACGGGGAACACTCTGATTTTAATCATCTAGAAATAAAAAATAGTGTTTACATTGCTCACATTAATAATCCATGAACAGGGCTAACTGTTCGCTATTCCAAGTATGGAACTCTTGAACCCCTAGTTTAAAACGACATTTAGTTGGTTAAAGCTTTGATTACTGCAGTTTTGCACTTAAACTTTTTCATTTATTCAATTTTGAATTATATTTTCTTCTTATTTTTTTCTTTAAAAACTTAAACAAACAAATTAACACCTCTTGTTTTAAAAAAAACCCTTTACTTTTACAAACTCGTGTCGTGCGATTATGCAGGGCTTATCACGTGGTTAACATTCCACAAAGAATTATGGGTTGTTTGTTTTGGAAGCGTGATGGCTGACTGGATCCGGACATCTTTTTTTTGCTGCTGTCATAAACGTTGAAGGTGATGCTTTAGTCTCTTATATAAGCAGACTGTTGGGGCTGTACACCTAGAATTACTTAATTATTAGGTTGACCATATCACATTGAACCTGGTAGAGACGGTTGACGTGAACCAACGTCACAGTCCCACGGGGCGCCGTGACCTGACGTGAAACAACGCGGTCACTCGACGGTAGACAAGCATTTTCTGTCCATTCTTCTTTACGGTAAATAGAAATAGATGATTCGAAACTTGTCTCTATTAATAGAAACATTAATACGATTATGTCGTTAGACCTTGATATGTTGTTAGAGTCGAATATGTAAAACTTCATAAATGTTGTTATTCTTTTGAGAAGAAGAGGTTTAGAATTCGGAATTCTTTACATTGTATGATCGTTTTTCAAAATGATTGAAAACAAATCAATTTTAAAGTTTTAGCATTTCAGAGATAAGTAAAGGGAGCTGATTTCAAACTAAATTCAGAACATTTGGTGTAGTGACTGTCACCTTTGTATTCTATATATATTGATAGAGTAATGCATGTAAGAACCGGCACCTTTGTCTATGCCTTCGATACGTGTCTACTTCTCTTCATTCTATTCCTACAGCGGTAGCTCCGTCATTAGTTGCAATGATATAGGAATTTAAGAAGGATCTACCTCTCTTGGGAGAGATTGACCTCTCTTTGAAATGTCACTCTTCATAATTTTAATTAGCAATATAGAATATATGAATATATTCAGAAAGAAGGGTACCGATATTCATAAACGTATCACCCATGCGTATGGGAAAGACGCCCCTAAATATTCTTCTGTTGCAAAACGCGTGGCAGGTACCAAAAAGCATAATACATTACAGAGTTATACTAGTCTTGGATATCAATTTTTTTTTTCAAAGGGATTTAAGAAATCCCCACAATATAAATTAAAGCGTTGGCAAAAATGTTGCCCACTACTTAATAAAGTGACCACGTTGCAATTGTTTTTATCGAGGAAACCTTGTCGATTTCGAAGCTTTCGTAAAATACTTCTTTTTGGTGCACTCCAGTGAACGATATTGTTGGGCATTTTAAGAACTCAAAATCAAAAGACTCATTTTGAAAATCAACATTTTCCCAAGATTTGAGACTCAAATCACCTTCAAATTTGAATAATTTCATATAAACTTGTCAAAGTGTAAAAATTTACTTAATTGAATTTTGTTATGAGAATGTGCTTTTTTAATAAGTGAAACATTGTATAACTTTGTTCCACTGTTCAATTGGGTCACACACTTGTTTTGATTAGTGGGATGTTCCTCCTTTCCATGTAAATTATAGACTGTTTTGAGATCTTTCTAGAATTGGAAAGATCTCGAAGCCATGTAGCTATGTATAAAGGCCAGCTGATAGAGCACCTTAGCTATTCGTAATCACATTTTACTTTGCGATCATTCTTACTGCGCCATTTTCTCATCTTTTTGAATACCTGTTAACAATCCGGATTAATTAAGACAACCCATCTTATCATCTGCTGTTTGACGAAGGACTCTGGTGAATATACTTTTAGGTAGCCTATATTCTGACTCATTAGATATTGTATACCTTTTTGTATTAGTCTATGTTGTAACTCTAAACTCTTTGTTTTTTATTAATTAAATTGTTATAATAATACTCAATTGTATGTGATAGTTCACTGGTTTTACTTGGGAGCGTTTACTATTCCGACTTCATATGTAACAATATATAATTTGTCATATATAATGTACATTGTATTAATTCACATACAAACTATAAAAAAATAATGATGCCTCATTAAATCATTCGTGAAAGGCGTTCTGGTGGGGGTAACATATTTTTTCTTTCCTTTTAAATACGAAAACACCTTATCTGTTCGACCATGCACATATACGGCCCTCCTATATCCTACGTTATAATAACTAGTAAACACAAACTAATTGATACAAATATCTGCTCTTTTTGTGAATCTGAATCTGAAAATCTGTACCATGTTTTTATTAAATGCAAGTTTGTGTATGGTGTCTGGAGAAAAGTTGAAACTTTTATCAATCACCATGTTACACATATTAATATTGCCATATTTGACTTAGATATTCTGTTTTGTAATAGTTCTATCAGCCTTTTGGCATCACATATCATTTTAATGGCTAAAAAATATATACATATCTCAAGTATTAAGTAAAACAAATTATCCATTGATCACTTTGTAAGCATTGTCAAGGATGTTTTCAATGTTGAGAAAATTATAGCAAGTAAAAATAATATTCTGCCATTATTCCATGCCAAATGGAGAGCTTTAATTAATGTTTTACAATAGTTACCAATGTATCATGTTCTATTAACTCATCATGTACACCTATGGAAATGAAATAAATAAAAAGATTTGAAAAAAAACAAGTCATGATATACATTTGTAGTTGCAGCCCTAAATGAGACCCAATGAAGTATGCAAAGAAAATGTTCTTCGTTCATTTCTAAAGGCAAACCTGACAGAATAAAATGACGGAAGACGTAACATACGAGAGAATCGTTTTGCAATGCCTGCTGTCTTTAAATAAAACAATCCTAAAAATATCATGGATTCCAGGATTGTTTATACAGGTGCAAATCTTAATAATTTTCATAAAGATATTCAAAATCGATTGATGACGTGTTCTTTAGTCCAAATGTGACAACTATATTTCAAAACTAAAAACTCAGTAGCCTAATATGTAAAGACAGAGTTCGAGCGGGGTCTTTATTACAAGAAAAAATACCAATGGCAATCACCAACTCAGTAGATAATAAAACTGGGCAAACGATATATAACAATTGAAATAAACCAGAACTATATCAACTCTTCTTACAATTCAGTGTGATATTTTGAAGGAATTTATGAAGACAATCTGAATAGTGGAACTGAATGAAGTTTACAAAACTTTATTTATATGCAGAATTTATATGCTTACTTTCACAATTCCAAACGTTGTTGAAAACAATCATTAAAAGATGACCTGCCAATTATTCCGCCTCACCTGGATAAATATTACAGAAAGAATGGAGAATATAAACATATGTAATAACTACACCATCCTCAAAAATTGAATTTACACCCGGTCGACATGTCAAAGACACATGAATCTAAAAACCTCATTACCAAAAAAAAGAAGGAATAAAACTTTTCATACAACTGTGCGTTATCCAATGTTTATAAAATTAAAAGTGATCAAATTATGTACTTAATATGCAAAGAAACCGGGAAATTACGATAAATGTAACACTTTGTAAATTGTATATTTTTCCTTTTTCATCAGACGTTAAATAAATAACCGACTAGGATTGTCGCTCTAAGACAACATTACGTGAAAATGATAACTATCAAACGTCTTCCCTGCAATTGATAATTTTAAAATTTTTTAATCTTCTCTCAGTTCGAATTAATCTTTAAAGGAAATATTTTTTTAAAAATCATGCACACAAATTCCAAGCATGTTAATGAATAAAAAATATATTTTCATTCTGAAAAAATCATAATCGTATCAGCCCTGCACACAAAGATTGATGCTCTGATGTCTCTGTCTCTACTGGTTACTCCCCTTTCATCACCTGGACCGAGTTTCTGCTAAATGATGACCTCGATTGGGAATAAAGCGTCGCTGGCGTAGTCTTCCCACGGCAACAGTCCACAGAACGCCTGCACGAGCTAGGGGGCGCTCGCAGCTGCCATTCGATTGTAAACACGGAAGCGGGAATATCGGAGTCAGTGGACTGTTACAAGAACGATTTTCGTAGTTCCTTAATTATCTATCGACTTGTGTGGGAAATTTAAAAGATGGGTTGTTGTGGAAAAAACGACGAAGATGAAGAACCGAAGGAAGAAGAGATTGAAATGGTTGACACAACAGACTACGGTACGTTTACATTTTCTAGGTGTCAGAATTTTTGAAGTTGTCAGATGTAAAGAAGGCGTGGTCACTGTGAGCGCAAAACAAAAGCACAAGTTTCGAGTGACCCTCTATAATCTGATAAGACTACATTATAAACGGATATAGTGTTACATCTTTTAAAGGGCAGTGGGAATAGTATCCTTGCTTCAAATGCACTTGACAAACTTAAGCAGGTTAACATATCGCCTCAGGTTAAATTTGGCTTCACGCATGGCTTGATTAATGTTGTGCAGCGAAGCGTGACGAATGATGGTTTCGGAAAAAAGCTGGGAACTGCAATTGAGCGATCATTAACACGCGGTCAAAATTATTTAAATGACAATAAATGGTTATATATTTGCATGTATTTTTTATGTTTTTTGCATTTAAACAAACTTCGCATTTCATCAAAAAAACTAACAACAACTTTTTATGAAAGATGTTTGAAATTGACATTTCAGCAATCAATGTGTCAATGAGTGTCAAAGAAGTGACAATTTGTCATCTTACAAATGTAGTATTGTGTTAAACAAATGTAAATTTTTGGTTTGTTTTTGTAAGCATTGTAATCATTTCATTTGGTTGTTTTTATACTGGCAATGATTTGTGAAAAATAACGCTTGATAGTTTATTTGCATCAGTAGATTTTTTTATGTTTTTAAGTCAAGTTTGTTTCAATTTGTTATTATGTCTGCATGATATCTTTCATTAGATGGGAAAATGGGTAAGTCTTTCAATTCAGTTATCCTATGTTCTTAAATCTGCCCAAAACTCAGTGGTTGTAATTAACAAAATTCCTTAATTCTCATTAATCTATCAAACTGATGAGATTATGATAGAAATTAACAAACCAGTATATTGGTCTCGCTACGTAATGTTTGATGGGAATTTATATATCTTTCTTTCACTTATAAATCTGAATTTAATCAAAATTCCAGATTTTTTAAAGCATGTCCTTCCCACAGTTTTTTTGCATGTTTTCAATAAGTTATGTTCAACCATATTATTTTTATAATATGATTACGATTTGTTAAAGGGTGGTGGACATTTTTGCATGTAATTTGTTTTCAAATTTGAATCAAAACTTAAATACTAAGTTTTTTCTCAATCACTGAGTTGATATTTCATTAGTCGCTTTGTTTTGCTACAGTTTGAGTTTCACAGGTGCTTGCATTTTAGTGGTCTTTTTACATTTATATATATATGCTAGATATTCCTTTTGATTAAGATAAACTGAAACCCAAAATGTGGAACAATAAATAATGCAATTTGTTAATTTTGATTTCTTCCTATACATATACTTTCTATACATCTTTCTATAAACATTTACTGATTGCTGTTATGTGTAGTGTGTTCATAAAAATCTAGAGCATGTTGAATTATCATATCTTAAATCATATATGTTTGACAGAGATGGAAAAGACAAATCAGTTATCAGCTTCTTTATTTTTAAAAACAGTGACATCCACCAAATTTTTGTTGAAAAGACTGACACAATATTCCATAAATAAAAGCAGATTTAATTCATCAAAGTCTTTATTTAAAAAAGTATCTATATTTTGGTTTTGAATTAAAAATTTTAGTCATGAAGGACATAAATTGTAAACCTTTTCCAGGTACACATCAAAGAACTTGCATTTAAAAAGATATCATTCATCATATTTAAGGTAGACATAAGCAGGTATTAGGCAATCAGTAGCTCCACTCAGAGTGTTCTCGGATTGTCTCCAGGTATGACCTGACGTCATCAGAAGTGTCATCGCTTCTATGTTTTTGGATGACAAACGTCCGTCAGCCAATAAATTAGAGAAGCTGCTCTCAATTGAACCTAGAGGCATATACTTTTCAACATGTGAAGTCATTTGGCAAGCCTGTTATGCATTTCAATTTTCACCTTTGACCTTGCATACAATTATATATATACCAGTCGATCAGTGTGTTTTTCCATTTAATCTTACTTTCATGAGATTGAACAGTGGTCAGTGATTATTGTAAAACGTTTGTTTACCATTAAGCGTTTTGGTAGTGGAAATGTCAATATGACACATGATTAACAAAATTATGTCAATCCTTATACTTCTATCAGTGTATATATATGTTTTGATATTTATCATCCAAAACTGTGCAAACCTTTGATATTTGTAACTTTTATCAATTCGTATTGATATATTTCATATCAAAAGACCATTTGGTGGGAGTTTATAAATACTTTCAACAATTTCAGTTGAATCCAACAGCAAGTGACGTCTAAATCTAAACAGATTTTCATATGTTATTTAATTATTTATATGTCCCCTCATGCTTCTATAATTTTTATGTAAAACATTATTTTCTTCCCCATTTCTAAGAAATAAGTTAAAGCCTTTACATGCCTTAATAGCTGTGTTGGATAGAATGATATATATATTTTTCAAATTCACTTCATAAATTTATTTTCACAGAATTCAACAATACATCATAGAAATAGATGAAATTATGCTCACTTATCAACCACTAAAAAAAAATGTAACTTAAAATATAAAAATATATATGCAACTTTTGTGCTTATTTTGAATATTGCATAAAAACTGTCTTCCTGCTATGCTATTCCTGTACCAGTAGAGTTGACCATAGTTGCTGTTTCGCCTACTGACAAGAGAGTCTCAGATCTAAAAATAGACACTGACATCATCAACATTTTGTTAGTGGCATTCTCACATCAGCATTATTATAAGTTCATTTAACTTGGTGCTTGCTGTCTCTTGGTCTTAGCTTATTTCCCCTGAAGCCCTTTTTTCTTTTAGGATCTTGATTAGATATCATGATATAATGATTGATATTTTTGACTCATTGGAATTGATAAACTCAAAGACTTGTCTTTATTAATATTGATAGTTTTAAAGAGAAGAATTAATGAATTGTAGTGTATTTTTTTTATGGATTATTGCATTTAATAGTAATCTTTATTGCCACGTTTTGAAATTGATTTGAGGTTTTGAAAGTAATATACTACTAGCTACATTTTCAACATGGCAAATACATTTTTCTATTAATCTAGATAGCAAGAGATACTCTCAAAAAAGCAGAAACAAATTCTCATAAACATAATTAACTAATTCATGTATCTATGTATCGGAAATACTTTTGTATGTAATTAAAAAGATTGAATTTTTATTAGAAATCAGTTGTCTTGGTGTACTTCTTGATCACTTGGCTGATTTCATTATGGTTTTTATATTGAATTTATGTAAATATTATTTTGAGGAATAGAATATTTGCAGCACTGAATTGATGCTTTGTGAAATGCCAAAATGCCGAGTCACAAACTGTATCTTCAAATCTTCAATGGTCTAATGGTTTTAAGTGATAACATATCTGAACTTTTTTAATTAATTAAAGATGAATTTTAACATCAATGTTACACTACATGCAGTGATAACAAAGATGTCTCAAAATAGTGTAATTTAAGAGGATAATCTTTTTATATCATGGAAAGCTCTTTACAGTCATTTGCTGAACATTGGTAGATTATGGTACCAAGCATAGTGTTAGATAGAAACAATTAGTTAAAACGTTTTGGCCAGAGATAAAACATCATCACATCAATTACGGTATTAAGTTTTCAATGCTTTTGTATTATTTCAAAGCTCTATTTTGTAATATTTTAATCAAAAAATGATTGTGACCGTTGTAGCAAATGATTGTCAAATATATTTTTTTCTCTCTCAACTTTATGCTTCACTTCTAAGCTCTATGAAATGTAAATTTTTATTCAATACCTAATCTCATAAATTTACATTAAAGTAAATCCAGCAGGGGCTGTCCTCTCCACAACGGTCTGAAAGCACCTGCCTTTCTCGCATGTTCTGAAGCAATCTCAACTAGCCAATCAAAATGACTGCTACAAAAGCCTTCGGTATCTGTATCTAGGGAGAAGTAACTCCCGTTTATCATTTGTTAACCTTTATCGCTGCTATTGTTATTTTAATTGAGATGATATGATTGGACCGCTGATGACAAGATAGGTTTTGTCCGCGCTAAACCGGTGAAAGAACGTACAAGCGAGGCGGGTGCTTTCAGACCGTCGTGGAGAGGACAGCCCCTGAAAGAGTACGTTCAAGTCCCGCTAGAGTTAATATTTATAAACTTTTATTCCTCGGAACACAGTCGATTGTAATCAGACTGTGGAATTAACACCTATTTTAGTGCAAATTATTAAATATGCATTATGTACTACCCCTTTCGCCCAACACACTATGGTCACATGGAATTCCGGGCTCATAGCTCTGGTGATGTATTTCACCTAGAGAATTAAGGGGTACCGGGTATGTATCTTAATCTTGAACATCGAAAATACAAAGACTGATGAGCTACAGAGTCCATGGCTCTATTTTATCCATTTACTGAATATATAAATACATGTTGAAAAATGATTAAAAGTTAATAAGAGCAATGAAATTGTGTCCACACTTATCACCTTTTTCATATATAAATTCTTTTTATACAATTTAACAAAAACTAATGCAATAATTGCTAACCTTTGAGTACTGATGAATTTTGCAATTTTAAATATAAAATCCAATCCAATCATTTGCTGGCCAAGATGTATTGACCCAGACTGGCTGATGTCAAAGTATTTTCCGTTTTCTCCTTGATGACAAAATAACTTGAAGAAATGATTTAGCAAGTGGTTCATTTTGCCCGAGGCAGTTTTCTATACAGGAAGTACATTGTACGTGTATGTCGCAGTATCGTGAAGATGTGCATAAGAGAGCTATATAGTAATTCATAATATAGTGTTTAGATAGTTGAACAAAATGAGTAAGTCATCTAATAACAATTGGACGTGGTTGATTAATTTTAATCAAACAATCTTTTAGTTAGTTACTTGTTTTACTAAGGTTTGTGTTTGTTTATAGATGTATTTAATTGTCACTCGACAGTCAGATTGAAATTTGTATTACTTAACTAAAGAAACTCTTCCATTGTTTTAATTTTATTTTAAGACTTAACTAAAAGGTAAGATTTTGTTTAATAAGTACTGAGAATTAAGTAGGAAATGTTATCTTGAATTATTCCTTAAACTCTCTTTAAGATATATGTACATGAAAAGAATTAAGAATTTTTTTTAGATTACATTAATAAAAATTGTTAAAATATCATCTTTAACAAATTTGAAATTAACACTTGAATTCTGTTTTATAGGTAAACCATTCCAGTATGACCCCAATTTTAAAGGACCAATTCACAACAGGTAAGACGTAAGATTTTATTCTATCAATAATTTGTGATGTTACTTTATTTAATTACCTTTTTGATGATAATACCATATGTTATTTTTCCTCAAGCAAAAAAAAGAAGTCACAATTATTGTTATGCATAAGTTGTATGCCAAATTTGCTTGTTAACGTAATACATGTTAACGAAACTTTTGTTTAACAAAACTTAGCAAAAGTTAAATTTATTTTTAAATGAATCACTGGTAAGACTTGAAAGGTATTCCTTGTGTAGCCATTACATGTTGTGTGTCTTAGGTGGAGCCTGTTGAATGAGCCAGGGAAACAAATGTTGTTAATATTTGTCGTGACTTTGTCGGGAAGTGCTACTCTTGTGTGTATTTCACGATTGGTCTTTTGTTTGAAGTTTGCGAAACACAAAGAAATTGAACAGATGGAAACAATGCCCCTTCTTTTGTCGAATGTGAAATTTATCTTCTCGATTTATTTCAGTGCGGTGATTTTTTCTCAAATGAATTTAGAACCTTTTCCCATCAAGGTACTCAATCTTATTTCAGTTTATTATAACTTATAAATTTCGTGAATTTGTTTATCTACCAGAACACAAAATGGAGGAATAGTGAAAATCAAACAAGTGAAATATCTGAAGATAAAAAATCCATTCTTTCAAGTAAATATTTAAAATATTAAGAAGTATTCATTTGAGCTTTGCTCCTTATTTTCCTGTACTGTAATGACTATATAAAATATATTTTCTGTTCAGAAAAAAAGTAGCTCTGCAGATTTGATTTTTATGATAATGAGAAAGGTGTTAAGATATAAATAAACAAGTGCACATCCTATTTCATTCTTGAATTTTATGAGCTTAGGAAGTGTAATTAAGAACTTTCTTCCTCATCAGTTATGTGATGCTCTGCGCCGAGTTTATGTTTACATGGGAAACAGACAAAAGTAGCTTTAACATATATATATGTACCTACTTAATATGTATCTGAAAGAGCTACTGCTCAAGCTTTTCTGGGGCGGGATGGCGCAGTGGCTAGCGCGTTCGGCTTCGGATCAGGAGGTCCGTGGTTTGAATCCCGCCAGGGGCTCGGCAGCTTTGTCTGCAGTAGAGAACTGTTCTACAAGCAGTCAGGTTTGGGTGCAATGCTTCACTGAAATTCAGTGCAGTACCACCCATGGTTCGCTAGTTCCAGCCGTTGCTCGCAGGTTTCACCGCAATGCATAGCCGCAATGGTGTTGCGGGCTTTCTCCCTGCAATAATACTAGCAGCCGCGATGTAATTGAAATAATCTTGAAAGCGGCGTTAAACACCAACTCACCTCATCTCACCTCAAGCTTTTCTTGGGGACGGGATAGCACAGCTGTTCGTGCGTTCTACTACAGATAGAGAGGTCCGGGGTTCAAATCCCAACAGAGGCTTGGCATTGTCTGCAGTAGAGAACTTTTCTACATGCATTAAGGTTTGGAAATTGGTTGGGATGCTACACTGAATTACAGTGTAGTACGTCCTATGTTTCGTTAGTTCAAACTAGCTTGCAGGTTTCACTATGATGCATAGCTACAATAATGTTATGAGCTTTCTCACTGCAATAATACCAGCAGCCCTGATATAAGTGAAATACTCTTGAAAGCGGTGAACCCAAATTCACATTATCTCACCTCAAGCCTTTCTCAGTGGCTCTCTTATTAGTTTTTAAATCTGTCAAGTTTGACATGAAATTGGATATATAAAGCATTACAAGAACCCTTCATTTGGATCTTGATCTATAGATTTGATACTCTAGTTTGTGCCTCATTTGTCAACAATTTAAATTCTTTTTCTCTCTTTTTGAGGGCCATATTTACCTTTGATGACTATTTACCCTGATTTGTCTATCCCAAACTACAACTGCAATAGTGATAATCTGTTCCGACCCTCTACTGTGATAGCTGAAGTTTGGGATTCAAACAAACACATGTATCACCTCATTTTGTCCCCACAGAGGTAGCTTCGTCATAAATTCCTATACAACCTCTGTCTCAATACGAAGGTTTCTCAGGCATGAAATGTAAAACGTTGAATGGCTGTAATCAAAGTTATAGTTGTGCAATCAGCGACGCCGTTATCATTCAAATCACCTAATTATAAGTTATTTCCGGAAGCTTTACAAAAGCTTAACTTTATTCGAATATGCACCTTGCACTTTGAGTCGTCTTTACAGAACACATGCGCCTCATTTTGCGACTGCATCATTGGATAGGCCTATGTGACAACAAATATGTTATTCATGCATTCAGTGTTTTCATTGGCTGAAATACTGCCGGGTAGGTTAAGTTGCAATATAGCGCCGGTAGGGAAAACTGCCTGAAGCCCGAGAAACCTTTATATTAAGACAAAGGTTGTATAGGAAATTTTGAAGGAGCTACCTCCGTTGGTAGAGAATGGTATCAGCTTTGATTCCCGATGGTTTTATGAGAATCATCTGATACATGAAAATAATTTTGCCATTTTGCACAGTATGAAGCACTGTGTATCACTATGTTACTGTTAACCATACTTGTCATCTTTACCCATTTACAATGAAAAGAGTTCAAATAAACTTTCATGAAATACATGTGCAGGTCATTGTTGATAATTTATTATCCATGAAACACTCCACTATCAAAACTATTGATACTTAATAAAACTTACCATCTATGAATCAATTGTGTTTTCATGTTCACTATCAATATTGCTGACTATGTATCCATAGTTTGATGTATCTTTACACCCAAAATATTTATTCCTAACAGGATACATGAAGTGCACAGAAACTCCCTGCATCATGTAACACTTGATGCACTGTGTAGAGTCTGTGTTTATTTTGGAAGCTGACATGTTGGGCTTAAACATTTACGCATGCTGCTTATCTTGAAGGGGAAAGTGACCTGGTATCTGAAATTTTCCTGTATCAGTTATTTTTATTTCAAATTATTCAATACATTTAGAAAGAAGATAGAATTGAAATAACCTATAGTGTTAAATATTTATTTAGTGCAAATGTATGGAGTGCTGAAAACAAAAGCTGACAGTAAAGGCATTTATAGTCATCGACAAATGCTTAAACTTTCTCATGCCCTACAATCCTGCTGTAGATTTAGTCAGTACATGTCTGATAAGTTCTCAAAAAATCAACCTAAATAGTATTACTCAATCGTAAAGAATGTGATGCCACATTTTGAATTTTTTCGGTGGACACCTTATGGATCTACCAACTTGTGTTACCAAAGTGTTCCATTATTCAGATCCTCAACCTAAAACGTACTTTGTTAGTTAAATGTTGCCTGAAATTTTGCCACTGAAAATGAATCACATTGACCAGTTAAAGCAGCTAAGCATATACTCTCACTCTGGTGATGTATTTATCCCACCTGATTATGTATACTCTATCTTAATTGTTATTGTTATCTCATTGTTAATCTCCATTTGTTCTTTCTGTACACACCTATATATACAACCATACATCTTTTTGTCCATATGCTTGAAAACGGTATAAGGAGCTATACCGAAACGTCGCAAATCTGTTAATAAAGAAGTTGAATATCCATAAAATCCTGTACTTCATTACTACTACAACTTCTAGAATGCCACTAAAAGAGTTTAAGCAGCTAAGGTTTTCAACTATGCAAATAATTTTCATTTTATTATATTTGTGACTTATATCAGTCTATCCTTGTGGTCTAAGAAATGCCTCATCAGCAATACGTAATGCCTAACCATGGTGTGAACCATGCTGAAGAAACTTACATCATGAAACATTCAAAACATGTGGTTCTGTAATAATCTCAGGAACTGAAATCATATATCCTGTTGCCATGGAAACCTGTGACATATTTACTGTTATCACTGGCTAGAAGTCTGTTACTGTCGTGCTATTATTGAATTTATCACATGACGGTAATACAAAGTGTCATGTAACTAGACTAATGAGCAAGACATAGTCAATTGGCTTACAGTGATTGACAGTTAATAAGATGCGAGGTCAAAAGGTTGTCTTGACTTATCTTTGGAATGATAATTGTCAACACTTTCGTAGTCTGGTAGTCTGTTTGATTGTCAATTTTTGAATAGCTTGTGGACAAGATTCATGTTTAACACACAATTGTGTGGAAAATTATTGAAAAAAAACAAGAATATTTGGTGACACATTCTAGAATATGATCCCCTTGTGAAGTCTTTTTTCATGTACTCTAACATGGGGAGTTATTCACTAAAGAAGATCACTTCCAGAAATCCTACCTTGCTCCTGTGTTTCATTTGTAAAAGTTTTAAAGGAATAAATTGTCTTTTTACTGTTTGTTTTTTAATGTCAGCTACTCTTTTTCCTTCTGAAATTAATCTTTTACAAATCTTTTATACTCAATATTTTTTCCCATTCATCAATAGGATTTAGTTTATGAAGTTGCACAACTTTTACCACTAATTTGATGGAAACCATGTTGCACTTTCTACTTGCTGAATTGCGTGAAAACCAAATGAACGAGATGAATTTCTCAATTACTTTATAAATACCAAGGTAACTTTATAATTTGTAATACTCCATGATCAATGCATCTCTTACAAGAAGAGTTAGCAGAAAAACTGATAAAAAGCTGTCGGTATGCTTTCACCATTATATCCTACATAATTTGATCAACAAATGCAGTTATCGACAAACATTGTGCCGGATAAATCAATACCAATCCTATTGTGTGTGTTCAGCACGTCATGTACATATCCCCCATGTTATGTCATAAACTATTCAGTACATCCAAATGTCATGTATCAATATGTCATATTGCTCATTACAGGAAACATGACTCCCACACGATACATGACAAGTGCTGTCAGGATTGCAAAGTCTTTATGACTATGTCAAACAGTCCTTTTGTCTGATGGATTACCTTTTTCTCACTTGCTGCACTTGTTCACTTCATTTTTTCTTGTTAAGCTAAATCACTTCATCTCCCCTTAATCGAGTGATTCATCTTCTTTCTCTTTTCCTGTGATGATTAATGAGTTTCATCTAGCAATAAGTTTAATATGTTAAGTTTTAGGTATTAAAATACTTACAAATGGAATGATTCATTTATGTAACCATGTTATGAGAAATCATGCTTCAAATTTCATGCACAGCAGTTAATGCTGATTCAGCATGTCTGCAACAGGTATTCTTACCTTATTACTTATGAATATTTTGATTCAAATCGTCATTTTCAATATAAGAGCAAATTTTTTCCATTTTTAATGACAGTTGCATAAAGGGTTACGGCAAGACTTATATTCAATATAAAATTAAATTTTCATAAATTATAATTTTATTAAAAATGCAAGAAAGGGAGAATGTAAAAAAGAGAAATGTTCATATATGTGTTCATTTATTTTCTTTTTTTTTAAGAGGTCATGTTGAGGTGGAAATATTATATACGGTCTGTGTATTAGACTACGTTTAGGCCACTCAACATGCTTGCATAATAAATGTTCTTCATCAGGTTGTAATTACCATCTCATGTTCTTTACACATCTGTTTTGTGCTTGTTAAATGATATATAAATAAGATCTATCTAAGACAATAACCTTGTCTGAACCCAACATCAGAAAATCAATACAGCCTTGAATAGAGGGTACTAATTGACCTTCATGCAGTTTGATAAACAACTAGACTTCCTGCGAGTCTCCTTAATTGTTAGAGTAATAACATTATTTTACAACGGCATTTGTGTTGTTAAAATGTTTAGGAAACTTATCATTTGCCAGTGTCAAATGGTCAATACAACACTTAGATTAGGAATCTATTAACGCATCTATTAGGAATCTGTTAATATGGTATTTTTAATCAATTTTTAAACTTATTTCTTCTATAACAGGCACCCCAAAACCACTTATACCTTGACATTATGAAAAATATGCTAACAATAACATGACAAGATCCTGTTTCCTAAGAAATAATCTATAAAATGTGTACATAATAATTGTTTACTTAGAACCGGAATTGAAATACCTTAGAATTTCTTTTTCACTTAACATTAAAAGATACCATGAAAAAACACAAATACACCTGTATTAGTTGAGATATTTGGATAAGTTTTTTTGAGATGGCCCCATATTTTCTACAAATGATACTCCATTCCTAGATTTACACAATTCAGATTTAAGTCTATGTCAAAATAAGGACCTTGTTAGTTTAACAAGTTATGTTTTATGAGACTTATGATTTATGGCCCTTTATCATTCCATTATACAGGAAGTACAGTAGACAGTGTATTGTTAAAAGTAAAAGGACCTCACATTCAAGGTCTTCTTGTGATGTTAGCAAAGACAACATGACAACAATATCTTATGTTGTCCTTCGGCATGACAAGGCCATATTAAGAACTTTTTATGTGAGTTATGTCCCCGTTAGTTTACACAGATGACTGACCCCAGATCTATCTCAGCTGATGTTTTATGTCAGTGAGTCACTTGCTGTGTGTAATGGCTCCCCAGTTTGTGCAGTCTCTTGTTGATATCCTGAATATTACTTTCTCCTACAGAAATTGTCACTTGATGTCTACAAATGATACCATAACCTAAAGGCGTCTATCCCTTGTGTTGAGCTTGAAGGGTCACAGAGAAAGTTGTCGGAGTCAAATATGTCATGAATAGTTTTAATCTATTGTGAAATGTTGGTTTGTTCTAAATATCAGCATTTAAGTGCTTATAAGTCAAGGATAGCGGCAATAAGCAGGTTAAAGTCGTGATTTGTGATCGAAAACCATACAATGGCGTGTGACAATGATTGAAATGTAATTTTTTAACTGATTTACAGAAGAAACAAAGACAAATATTGATTGCTAGTGTTTAGTAGGTCATTTAACTAAAATATATGTAAATTGGACGCAGACTTTTGACTATCTGACAAATATATGGCCTTTTTCATAAATCTTTGAAAACATGTAAATATCATGATTTGGGCATTTTAGTAATTAATATGAAACTTAAGAAGGGAGATTTGTACATAGATTAGCACATTAAGCATTTTGGGTCTTATTTCAGCCACAGAAAAAAATCATCAAATATACTCGGTGTCATTTTATATTCAAAAGAAGGCCTCGTTATGTAGCACCTTTTGGGCTGCTTTTGAACTCCTTACTTGTGTTGACTGATAAGGCTTCAAGCTATAAAGTTAACATTAAGATGCTCAAGGATGGCAATTCCAGGGGTGTGTGTTCAGCTTAACAGTATTCAAAAGAAGGATGACCTTAGGAAGAGACACTTATTAACTCTTTACATGTGTTGATTGATAGGTCCAGGCATTGATATTTATGTTGATTTAAAATTTTGAACCATTTTATTTGCAGGAAGCGTGTTGGCTGTTAAATACATGTTCATTCAATTAATGGCATCCTCATACCGAGAAAAGATCTCAAAATTTCTCATGCCCCTATCATTTTGGCAGGTTTCAAAGTAATCTGTAACAACATGGGTTTGTCGGCTTTCTTCATTCAAGGATTCTAATCGTCAAACAGAAATAAGCAATTATATAGTAAAACACAAAACATCACCATCCTAATTGCATGGGATAAACAGAGACTTTGCATTTTAATGATTAGATTTATGACTTGCAGGTCTCAGACTACAGGATCAAAGCTTTTAGTTATTCATGGAACTAATTGGACCTTTCTTTGACAGAACGAACCCGCAAATACTCGAGTATCTCCATTGTTTTTAGAACGAACCTAAGCGACTTGTTATTAGTCAGTTAAGTACATGATTAACTCAACCATTATGTACTCTGTACTTAGATCTTGCATTCTTTTTTCAATTTAACTTTTGATTGTGCACAAAAAACTAGACATGACAGTCTGTAAATCATCAACTGACTTGATTTTTTTCTTCTGATAAAATGAAAATCTAGCTAATGAGGAGACGTTGAGACAGGCTATATCCAAACAACTTGACAATGCAAGTGACTGCATTGAACAAACTAATGGTACACTATAATGTCAAGGCGAAATAGGCGGGTTGGCTCGCTGTTGGTATGGGCAAAGCTGCCGATGTTGCCTGACCCTGAGGCTGTGGGTTCGAATCCCTAAAACAGACTGAACCTTAAAAAGTACAAGAATTTGTCCTATTGCAGATAATGTCATCCTAAATATAACACTGTTTCAGTATACATAATGAACCAAGTTACTGAGCTAGCCAGACTATTAGACAGACCTTGTCAGTTGGATAATTATTAGACTACCGGTATTAGACAGCTACTTCTAAAAGCTAACGATATCTAGAAATCAAATGTAATGCAAAAATTATAGTTTTCTTATTGATTCACAAAAAAAACTTCTTTTGTACATTAAAAGCTTAATCTTAGAATTTAGAAATATTTTCAAGGATTGGAAGTCAGTCTAGTAAATGTTATCTTTAGCATTGATTTTCTGCTCCAGTTGTTGTTAATCAAATGTTTTATGAGTCTTATCAGATAACTGTTGCTGAAGTCATGCCAGGCTTTATTGAGAAGCTGACATTTATCCCGTGAAAGGCAAAAACTTTTTTTTTTTTTTTTTTTAAATTGTTTATAAGGGTCTTTAAATTTTAGCTTATAGATTTATTAGTGATAGTTAAGGTTGAAACTTCACTGTTCACTTCACTATAAACTCTGAAGATGAATGCTTAGGCAGTTGTATGTTTAGTTTAGTCTGTCATCCAGACCCTATGGCAAAATATTAAAGGAGCCTTTTACGTCTAGAACATGTAGGCAAATCTACTTGCTTCAGTCAGAGGCTGAAATTAAGTATTGTACGGGACTAGTTTTTTGTATCATTTCATATATTAAAAATTCTTTTTACAGTGAAAAGTTTGTTTCAGGGACTATATGTTAGTATATATTTAGTTACAAGTTATGGGTTGTAAGATGCAAACTATTTTTTACAAAGTGAAAAGTCCAGAAGTGCCTTTTCGCAAATGGTAACTTACAACATAATTATTGGTGGATCTCCAGGTGCAAACTTTGGTGAAAAAGTCTGTCTGTCCATATGAAATGCAAAAATGGTCCCTTCGGAAAGGTTTATTGAATGAGTGACTTTATCCAATGTTACAGATCGTGTACAGACGTCATCTGTTGTGTCCTCTTCATCATCTTCATCTTGGGCAGTATTGTGTGCTCTATCTTCGGTGAGTTGGGACTCTTCAGTAAAATTCACTTAAACTTTTGATCTGCTATAACATACTGGATATCATCATCTTCAATACTTTTCATCACCACGGTTACCAAGAGTTTAGTGTTTAATTACTTGTCAGACTTTAGACTTTTTACATAGAGAATTTCTGCCAAAATTAGCTATCTTTGAATCTTGTCATGAAGTTATTATCAAGTCTTTTTGTGAGGTTTTCATTCTGGTGTTGGAATCCTGGTGTTTAAAATCATCCTATTCACTACATGCTTGACAAACTTATCTTTGAAATCCAAAGTGAAACTTGCCATCTGTTTGGATGCAAGAACAAAAGTTTAAAAATTGGAATATTGATAATAATGTCATTAAAGTATGATCAAGCTTGTCTTTTTATTATCCCTTAGCCACATCTTTATCATTTTCTTTCGTGAAAATTTATACAAAAACCTTTGGCAACAGAGGTTCTAAATGATTTTACACCATTCAGAATAATTGCCTGATTTATATGAATTTCATACAAGATAGATACATTATGAGATTCTGAAGCTGTCCAATCAAGTCTACACTTCATAGATGCACAATTTTCTGTCAGCAGAGACGAACCCAAGAGTCTCAAAGTGGATAACCCGTTTCCAGTGACTATTTACCTAAGTTTACATTCATAAATGACTTTATAATGACATTGTCCTGTCTTTCAAACTTCATGATTTGTATACTTTAACACATTTACGAACAATTCATTTACATAATAACATCTTTCATAAGTTAAGTCCCATTCAATAGATGTCAGTCAAATCTTTGTGAAGACAGACTATGTCCACAAACAGGCTATTCACATTTGCCTTCAATAGCAGCTATTTATTGACCTGAAACAGATAATATGTTTACAAAGACCCAGACCGCATCAACACATGCCAAAGTCGGTCTAGAATCACTCGAGACTGTTGGGTAATCACCAAATATTGACACGTACAGAATAATAAAAACTGTCCTGGCACCGACTTACAGACTATCCTGTTTTTGTCTGGCACCACCGCCAAGCTATTGATTATGGGCTTTTGTAAAGTTATATCATCCTTAGCTATAAACAAAATATGTTTATGTAATCACTGGTTTGTAGGTTAAGTTGAAAGTTGTTTGAATCAGTGAATATGTGGAGCAGAACATTTTTTTATTTGACCTGTTGTATTGATCCCATGCCACATTTTAAACCTAATTCCTGGCATGAAAGACAATTTGATCCTTCATTAGAATTTTTGGGCAATTAAGGAGGAGGACCGAGTTCTATATGCAACATCATTTTCAAAGAAATTTTATTAAGTGCCAAGAAACATTTATTTTATTTTGCAGCTTATGTCTTAATAATTATGCATGATGACAGCATTTTCTCGAGAGAATTTCTTCATCAATTTTAAAACAGCTAAATCTTAACACATAAATAGGAGGTTATTTTGATTTATCTTTCCAGGATATTCCAGAGGAAATCCATATCGACTTATCCATCCAACGGACTCCAAGGGACACATATGTGGAATTGGCGATTACGAGTAGGATTTTTAAGAATATTTATTGATAATATACATGAAATTGAGAGATCTTTTAGTCTATTCATTTAGTTCATTCATCTAATGTTGTCTTCTTGGTTATGATTGTTTCAAAGAAATTTAAATGAAAAAATCTAAATTTTCAAAACTTACTATTTCATAAAAAAGACAAGATTTCATAGTAACAACATCTTTATCGTGAAATTTATGTCTTTTTTGAGTTTATACTTACTGCTTCATTAGACAGGATCCAGAGAAATTAAAAGGTGATACATATCTTGTATTTCTTATATACATCACTTCTAAATGCCATTCAAAGACTTTACGATTTCATCTTGATTCCCAGAGACCGACCCTACCTGTTTTTCTTTGACCTGATACAATGTGCGAAGATGGGTCCAAACATTGTCCTGGGCTGTCCAACTCCTCAGGTAGCTAGCGAAAAACTTTTGAGTTGATATTAAACAATTATTGACTTCGATAAATCATTTGATCAACCGCACTTGAATTCTATAAATGATTTATTATATGAATTAGGTCTTGAATTACCATTCTTCTGGTATTTCCGGTAGACAGGGATTTTTAAAATCTATTTTTATCCACCGGAGGTGTTTGGATTGTCATATCAACCTCTAGCGATCCACACAGGTTGACATCGCTTGACGTCATTGCTGTCATGTGACCAAGTAGGCCAATCAGAAAGACGGAAATAATCTATTCATATCATAAAATATAGTATAAGAGGTTATGGCTATGATGTAAGATACATGACTTCAAAGCAAGCTTCGAGCTCAAATCCCACATGGGTCATTATCAGGATCAGGTATAAAAGGTTCCTGCATTGAAATATGACACGAAGATATATATCACCCAAAGAGAGTCTTTGAACTTCCCCAACCTGACAACGTTTATGTTAATGCAAAAAAATCCAAAGGCACCTGACTCTATATATACATGTAAGTATTCACTACCAGCTGAAAAACGTATACATATTAACAATGTACGACAGAGACAGATCTGCAAGGGGACTGGATATATGAACTGGGATCTGTCTATGAAGTTTACACAGGGTAATCGAGTCAGGAAACCAGTATACCAGTAGTCATTTCCGGTCCCCTTGGAGACACGACTCTGTCATACCTTGATTATTTTTATAGTTACATGTATATACTTACATTATATTGTACATTCAGAGTCTGGCTCCTGTGAAAAACAAGGAGCTTTTCAAAGACCTAGCTCACTATTAAAAATTCATGACCATTCTGTCAAAAGGTTTATATTGCATTACTACCAAGAATTTAACATATTAAAACTATTCAAATATGGTATTACACTCTGATAATGGTAACAGGGTTTCAGCATATATCCATGAGTTTCTTTAAAAATGTATCTTTGCTGTTTAACAGGGATTTGGAATTTCTTTGGATTTTTCATACATTGTGCAAAATGGCCCATGGTTCCTGGCTTTCTCAATCCCAAGCTTCATCTATAACAATTTCTTTTGACCAGTTCTCATCAAGAGTATAGGTCAATTAAAACTCCCTTGTAGCTGTATAGGGTATTTGGGTATGGTTATAGTAGATAGCTTTCTCTATTTGAAACCTTGATTTTGGTCTTTGTTACCTCTATTCTTAAATGAAAAATCTTTTGTGAAGGTAGGTAGGTGGATTTAAGGGCAACGTTGGGCCAAAAATGACCTATATGTGCCTCTTGTGTGAATTCAGTTTCATGAGTTACCTCCCTTACCTCATGCTTTTCTACCAAGAGTACTGCACATACTGCTTTGCAGTGTTTGCAGGCTTTAGGATGTTTCCACAATGGCGTTGCATTTGAACTAGGAAAATTTCTCAAATGGAATGTGGTGGGAAGATTTTGTCTCAGAAAAAGCATAAATAAGTTCTCTACCAAACCATTGATATTGGAAGCAAACATCTGTTAGTAGTGTCTGTTTGTCACTTGTATCTGTACTCTAATACAAGATTTTAGTTCTTTTGTCCTCTTATATCAAAACTAATGGTGTCTCTCAATCATATCTCAATTCAAATCCTATATTATGGTCTCATGGCATCTCTTCATTTGAAAACTAAGAATGAGTCGATATTGCCTGATGTCGTCCTGTCTCTGTTTCACAGGTGTGTGTTTCCCGATGCCCAAATGAGTCCTATGTCTATCTGCAAACCTTGGCGCAGGAGCGTGTCAGTGGACAGATAGATGTTGAGGCTAGATCCAAGATGATCTGTAAATATGATGTGAACATCACTTACGAGGTAGGTCTAACCAAACATTTTGTATAGGCTAAAAGGGAAAAAGTTCTCTTGGCTAAATGTTTGACTTTTTTTTATCTAGATTAAGTTCCCCTCTTTCTGTCAATCAGTTATTTAGACTGATGTACAAATCAACATGTAACCAAGGAAAATATATTAAATCATTTCTTATCAATTATTGTTTTGGGGATATGCAGTAACGGAGCTCATGATGGCAAAATTACACCACTGATCACAGAGGTTTTATATTCATGTTATTTAGAAGTAATTTGAAAAACAATTGATTTTAAAAACAAATTTTGTTGTTGCCCCGACAGAAGGACCTGGAAGCCCTGGTGAAGAAAGAAGACTGTGCTGCCTACTATGTGAAGTCCTCGCCCAGTAGGTTCTCTAGCTCTACCTCCCTCAAAGCATAACTTGATCCAGTAGTCATTACTTTGTTAAGTCCTTGCCCAGAAGGTGATCTGGCTCTACCTCCCTCACAGCATAACTTGATGGTAGGACCCACATGTAATCAACTCAAGTCAAGAATTGAGACAAACTGTAACTGAAGTTCTCAAGTGATGAATAATGACGCTATGATGCTTGGTGAAATGTTTCTACCTCCTGTTCACACTGACCTTTATAATACAAGGGTGCCAATCATTTTAAAGGATCATGTGGCTTTTAAGGGAAAATGTTGATAAATTTTATATGAGAAGAAAGAAGAGAAGAGAGAAGAAGAGTATACAAAATTTATCATCATTTCAATTGAGTGATAAATTAATATAGTAATAAGGTATAAAGAAATGTTTTTTTGTTTATTTTCAGTTCTCGGTCGATGTGTTCCCAGTGTATTTAAAACAATCTTCAACAAGTCACAAGAAATGATGGCTGACAGTGAGCCCTTGGTTAACACAGATGGAGAGAAGATATCGCGCAATCTGCTGGAGAATGGGACAAGGTTGGTTAATTATCAGTGATCAGTCTTCTAGTTTTATGATAATAAGCCTTATTGTCCTCAGTATGTAAGCGCTTGTACCTAAGCACCTGGTAGCCAAAGTTCACTGACAGTTAAAGTGTTCTATATAACACTGATTGTCAAGCAAGAAAGTAACATCTCTCATCGTTTAATGTCTTTTCGTATGATGTGAGAGGCAACTGGGAATCGAACCTGGTCTTCATGGTGATTATATTAGGTGAAATACACCTTGATATTCGAGTTCCAAAGGAAATGATAGTTTAAACATAGTTCATGGTTTTTTAAAATCAGTTTAAACTTTCAAAGATATTTCAGGTAGAAAAAAGATATTTTGGACACTCCTGTTCTTCTACAGCTTTATTAACTTGTTGCATTATGGGTGAAGAATCTTGCCCAGGAACACATGATGGGCCTGTGTTCGTTAACATATTGTTCTCAACTGGTACTCATCATCTGAACATGGGGTGCACTTGAATACACATGAACATCTCTTGAAGTTGTGTGACACAGAATTAAACCATCAATTAAAACAGGATTTGAACCTTGGCCTTTGGTGATGGAAACCATCATGCTAACTACCTGTTGGACCCTTTACATTACAGATTTTTAGCGGAGTTCTACAAGTTCAAGGAGTATGGCGAACTTATCTTCAGAGACGTAACCGCCTCCTGGCACTTCATCATCATGTGAGAATCAATTTATTTACCTCATCGTAAGCAAATGACAGATTTATGGAGAACAGCTTCTTGTTTATTGCCTCGCATTATGGCAATAAACTCTGCTCTGGCTACACCCTTGCGAGGTTATAACTGCTTGGCACCGGGTCATTATTGACTAATCTTTTGAAGGATAAAATAATTACCAACGATATGCTGAGGATAGTTTTCAACTTAAGATATTAGTTTTTAGGGGCTTATTATAGATTATATTACACTATTTTTCAATATATTTCACACTTTAGCCACTTGGCCTGGGTTATAGCCTACTGTGCTAGCTTGTTTCTTTCACTGTCCTTTTTCTCTGTTTCAGTGGTCTGCTGATTGCCATGTTGATATCACTCGTGTGGATCCTGTTGATGAGGTGGTTTGTTGGCATCATGGTCTGGGTCACTCTGACCTTGTTTGTTGGACTCTTTGGCTTTGGTAAGTTTCTTCACAAAAAGTAATTATTCTTTTAGGGTTCTTTCAACCATCTTATATGAAATGGATCTTGTTGGTACCCTTCCTATGTGTATATTTCTTTGAACTTATAGACATGTTTAATTTTGAAAAATATATTCTGCTAAAACATTACAAGAATCACTTAAAGTAAGTCAAAACTGTTTAGGGTATATGGCTTTAGACCTCAATTTGAGTCAACATACTTAAATCTCAGGGTGAGGGCATTATCAAAGCAGTTGGCTACCTGATACCATTGATATTTGGAAATCAATTTAAACAAGTAGAATGGAAAAGGTTATCAGAACCAATCTATTGTTCACCACTCTTGGACAATATTCAAGACAAGAAACATTTTGAAAAACTATTCAGTTGGGGGACTGAGACACATTTTGAAGGGCAAAAGATTTTAAGGGTTATTAATGAAGACAGGTTTATATTGACAAAACATTCCATTTTGGTTTCCATGACTTCCTATCGCATAATGTTACTGTCTTAAACTACTAAGGATGGGTATCGCTACTAATTTTGTATTGCAATATATTGCGATACAGAGAGGCATATTGCAATACGTATCGCAGTATATTGGTACTTTTCATATTTAAATTTTTAACAACCATAAGAACATTGATCAATGCTCAACTGGCTTGTTTTGTAAAGAGAGATAATTCAGTGAATGGTTTGGGGCCTTTCTCATGTCTGTGCTATAATCACTTTGCGAGTTCACACTTCAACTGTCATTAAAATCACTTATTTTGGTAACATTTTCCCGCAATTTTACACGGAAATTGTTCATTTTATATCATACGATAAATTGCATATTTTCAAAAGAGTGAACCGGTATGTATCGAGTTGTTTTTGTATTGCGCATCCTTATAAACTACTAGGTTTTTTTTGAAGACATAATGAGTGTGATGTATGTTTGTAGGCACCTACTACTGCTACGACCAGTACTACGACTTGAAGAACTCAAACATGACAGCTGATTACGGGATCCCCAACTCCTTTGTATTCAACTTCAAATACTACCTGTCCCTCAAGGAAACATGGCTTGTGTTTGGTCAGTACAACATGAAGCCGTAATCAAGCATCAATTCATGCGTTGATGAAAGCTTGAAAGTATTTCCTCTCAAATGTGTTACTTTGTCAAACTAGGTAGAGAATGTGTAATTATAGTGGAACATGCAATATAATAATCTGCCAACGTAATTTAAATCATCCTGCTTCATCAGTGTAATCGAATCCGCTGATCAAGCTCCTTCCATATACCCTGATATCCTTTAGGCCAAAAGCCTCGTAGCGCTAGCTATCTTACCGGCCAATGAGACGACTCACATCCAGCAACAGCGGCACAACGCAGATGGAAAATTTTTGAAAGAAGCTTCAAGCTCCTTGGATAACGACATTTCATTGGCTTAAACAATATCAGGTGAGCACAGCTTCGAACATCAAGCCGCGCCAACCGTACAAGGGATTTGGTTTGAAAAAGATCAGGAAAGGAGCTTGATCAGCGGATTCAATTATGCTGATGCAGCAGGATGAATTGAAATTTATACGCAATTCACCTCCACACATTGCCACAAAGGCAGAAACCGGAAGATTTCATGTTTTTGGTGTAATATGATTCATCTCTCAGTTTCTCTGCTACTTTAAGAGATGAATGTTATTAATCAAAACCCAAAAACATTTCTGATAATTATGTACCAAAAAAGACCTTTACTATTTATAAAATTCCAAAGAGCTGATGTTGAATACTGTAGTTTCCTAAAGAAAATATTGTTCTCCCGTCTCCAGGGTGCACATCTGCGACCCTCCTCATCCTCTTCGTGTTGATCCTCCTCTTCCTCATCCCCCGCATCTGCATCGCCATCCAGCTCATTAAGGAGGGCAGCAGGTCAGTGGAGTGAATGTCTTGCATAACAATTTTAATCTTTCAAAGCACTTCCAGCACTATCATAGTCAAAGTACTGTCAATGATATTTACTAAAATTTGTTGAGCTTGAAGAAAACAGACTCCAGGTCTTCATAAAGATCCAATACTGCTAAGGGTTAATCTTCAGCTTTACTATTGTGTTACTAACATCGTAGTCTAAGAGAGCTGTGTACAAGTTAGCTGAGATCCCAGTTTCTCAAATCTCCGATCATCTTAGTGTAGAGGAGTGCTGTGTAAATGACCCAGGTCCCCAGGGTAAGAAGTCTAATAATGTCCAAGTGACATTAGAATGTTACATATTTACTTTATGATTCTATGTTGAAAAGTACACCACCTTAATTTTGGAATTTTCAGAGCTATAGGAGCGATGTCCTACACCTTGTTCTGGCCGCTTTTTCCCTTTGTACTACAAATCCTTGTGGCGGTCTATTGGGGAACAAGTGCAGTGTATCCTTGACTACTGACCATTGGTCACTCATCTGGTACATGACTAGTGCTCAGTTGAGATAAAGGCATGTTCCAGTGGGTATTAGATTTTAATTTCTAACCATCCAATTATAGCATTGCCATTGAAATCTGTTGGTTATCAAATGTTTACAAATTAGAATGGTTGACCTTTGGTGTTAAATTTGACTTTGGCTCAACGGACTGTGATGTTATGTTTTGATTCAGTTTTGTTTAAATGGGATCTGAAAAATCATGTTCCTTATAAAAAGGACTGGCTACTTTTTTAAGAGTCAAGCCACACTCTTATTGAAGAGAAAAGATTATTCCAATGCACTGTTCAATAATTGGTAATTTTCATGTAGGACAGGTTTACATTACAAATACTGTCAAGGTTGGAGAAGAATTAGTTTATTTTTCTAACTACATGGTTTCAAGAAAAATTTAAACATATGGGTCATTGATTCATGTGACACAAGTGATGTTTGAATTACCTCATTAACAGCATTTTGAACCCAAATTAATGACGCTTCATAGCAATCTTGAGATTTTAAATTTATTAATTATGTACATGTACAAGGGGGGGTCTTTTGGTCAGGCAGAGGAAAACTAAAGAGTATGTCACACTGACTTCACACAAAGGTACCGTGTTCTAAACACCTAAAATATGTTGTTATAAAATGATTACAATCCCTAACCAATGAAGTTACATAGCGTCAATGGGGGAGGCAGAGTACTACACCAACCAGACAACCAACCAGACCGTCAACACTGCTGACAACGTCAACCAAGTGGTGCAGGATGTTGTCGAACGGATTCCTTGTGAAGCAGGGGTAGGTACCATTTCTCATACTATTTGTAATTAGATAAATCATAATGATAGCCATCATCCATTAGTAAATGTGAGAGTTCATGAAGCGTATTAACAAAGCAGGTACAAATATGATGGGTATCAATGTTTCCATATTTGTCATGGGAATTGTAGTTTTTTCTTAAAATAAGTCTAAATCTGATTGGCTGCCAGAACTTCCTCTTTTTCAATCAGTGAATCTTGCATTCTTCTGTCACTGTTAACAAGACTTCAAAATAAACATTGTCTTTTTGTGGATGGAATAAGATGAACAATAAAGTATTTCTATAATGTAGTTTGTTTTAATATTTCATTAATATAAGAATCCTTTTTGATGTAATAAGCATAAACAGTTAAAAACGTTTTGAATTGCTGGAACTATATTTGACTACGTAAATGAAGATCATGACATGATAGTTGTTTATCGCACATTTTTTTTATCTCATGATCAAGTGTAGATTTGAATTAAATGAAGTTTTAAAGCTAGAATGTTGTTTTTTTGACAGGATGCTGATTTTGGAGGAAAAGTGTGTGAATTTGTGAAATATGGTGGGAATCGGTAAGCTGCATAATGAATTTAGTTTTTTTATTTCAAATGTTATTTTTTTAACTTCATGTTTATGAAAGAAAAATAATAGAAGTCGAGTACTCAAGAGAATTTACTAGTGAATTATCAGGTCTATTGTGAAACCTCAATTTTTCATATTTACCTGGAAGACGATGGAAAATTATTCTCTTTCCTATCTCTGACTGTTCCTCTAAGAATGTTTAGCGCTGATTCCTTTAAAAGAAGACAACCATATTGTTGTTATTAAACTCTTTTATTTTAACAGTAATGGCCACAGGTGATTCTTGATATATACTTTTATAAGTATTCATACCTATCTTCATAACATATATAGTGAAGATGAGGCAAAGTCAGCCATCTTGGATCCCTCCCCTGCCCAAAAATTGTTTCTTGACACAATTGCGATTTATCAAGTTCGTAGAAGAATCCCACTTTCCATTTCCAAGTAGTGGATAGATCCAAGATGGCTGACTTTTTGATTACCCTTTTTAAATAATATATACATAGTTATGAATACTTACATCATACATGTATATTTAGAGTCTGGTGCCTGTCGTCATGGCGTATATATTTATAAGAATACCTTCAATAAATTAAGTTAGTATACTTAAGGTGAATGTGAATAGATTTGTTGTGGCGTGAAATCATATTATCGACTCTTGCAATATGACATGTCTTCTCCCAGGTACACAGTGGCCATGCAGTTCTACATGCTCTTCATGTTCTTCTGGCTGATGAACTTTGTCATAGCTCTGGGTCAGATGACTCTCGCTGGTGCCTTCGCCTCCTACTATTGGGCCTGGGACAAACCAAAAGATATCCCGTCCTCCCCTCTTTCTTCATCCTTCTACAGAGCCATTAGGTGAGTCGAGGCTTTGATTTTAATTTCAAACCAGTAGATATGTATCCTTGTATTTTTATATATGGATATATGAATACGTGTCATTTGATGGATGATTTTGCTTTCTGAGAGGTATTGAACAGTGTCTGCTTTTCTTTTGGGGTATAAAAGAATTAAGATTTCATTCTTTTTTGAGAATTGACAATTTTATCTCCATGATAATGATAAGGTAGTATCAAATGCTTGTAGCAACCAATGGTTTGCAAGTCCTATCCCTTCATAAACATTGACAGTTTTATATAACAACTCATCTATATCGTACCTGTTGATGTTGACTTTTTAGAGTCTATATGGTTGTGTTTTTTTTATTCAAAAAATATTTCAAAAACCTATTCAAACACAAGCTTGAATATGTATATAATATGTGGTTATTATCATATTTATATATACACCCATTCTTACTTACTTCTGAAAATATCCAAATTTACAACCCTCTTGAATTTAAGTCTTATAATGTTGCTTATGGTGAACTATGTGCTGTTTCAGATATCATTTGGGTACACTGGCGTTTGGATCTGTTATTATTGCCATAGTTCAGCTCATCAGATCCATTCTTGGCTACCTTGACCGAAAACTCAAGGGATCTGAAAACAAATGTGCAAGATTTGTTGTCAAGTACGTACTACGATGTACTTCAAAATTGTTTAATAAATGACTCCAATGTTGGCTTTTTTTCTGAATGAGAGTTTTAATATATATTTAAACAAATATAGTTTGAACAACTTATTTGTCACTTAGTAAGTGCTTTTTAAGTGCTTTTTGAGAATTTGGCATTCACTGTAAAGCTGAAAATCAAACTGAGCCTTCTGCCTGCTACACATTTTTTAATCTTAGCTATTTTTGTTTCCAAAAGGTTTCATTAAATGTTATTTACATTATTGAAATTAACAAGTCTCTAATGTTCAAAGTTTGAGAGTAAGGTTTTACGAAACATTAGATATTTAAAGTTGTTTTTGATGCACTTTGCTGGCCAAGTATTCAAGACATACTGAAATATTCTTTACCATGACATTTTTTCAACACATATTGAAATGTTCCCAGATGTATGAGCTGTTGTTTCTGGTGTCTCGAAAAGATTCTCAAGTTCATCAACAAGAACGCATACATCATGGTGAGAAAACTTTGAAAATGTTATCCTCTTTTTTGTTCCAGATTAAACACATTTTTCTTAAAATGGATATGGAAATGTAGATTCAAGTATCTGTTGTATAAATATATCATAGTTTGACTTGATAACATTTTACTTTATAAAATCAAAAAGACAGATGCAAATGGAGAACCATTGAAAAACCAACAGCTGAGACACTATCACTGTAAGCATTATTTACTGACAAAGTAGTTGTTCCTCTACTCTTGTTGATAATAACAGTGTTGTATTGAGAAGATGTTTTACCATTCTTCAAAGAAAAGTTACAAAGTGTCTTCTATTTTGGCAACTATATTTATGTTACCTAATCCAGACTGCAATCTATGGGAAGAGTTTCTGCACAGCTGCAAAAGATGGATTCTTCCTCATCATGAGAAACATTGTCAGGTAAAAATAGCTTTATTCACTAACCACAGAAACAGATTTATTTGTTCCTCATACACACAGATTTATCTACTTTTCTTAGAAACATATTTATATAATTTTATAGAAGCATTTTTATTTACTCACCATGGAAACAACTTTATAAACTGGTCATCGAAACAGTTTTATTTAGTCATCAATGAAAGAAATTTATTTTCTCACCATAGAAACATATTTATTTACTCACCATAGAAACAGATTTATTTACTCATCATAGAAAGATATGTATTTACTTGTCATAAAACAGATTTATTTTCTCATCATAGACACAGAATTATTTACTCATCAAAGTAAAAGATGTATTTACTCACCATAGAAACAGATTTATTTTGTCATCATAAAAGTCTTGGTATTAATTTTTTCTTTGATATTGGGCCCAGATTTTCAAAGCTCTCTTAGCTCTATGATAGTTGTAAGTACCATGAATTAACATTGGTCTATGACTATCTTAGCACTAAGAGAGCTTAACAAATCTAGACCCAGGTGTTTTGAATCATGCAAGCTGCAATACAGACACCATATAAGTAGAATTTGTATGTACATTTATTGGAACCATATTGAACTCAAATTTCATTGTTTGATGTAATAAAAAAAATATTCTTCTGCAGAACCTTTGTTTTGGACAAAGTGGCTGACTTCATCATGTTTATCAGCAAACTGATGGTGACAGGAGCCGTTGGTAAGTAAAGTCTTAATAGATATTGTTTAAAAATATGAGAAAATCACCAGGATCTGTATCAGTGAACCCCTTAAATAATTGCCTTGGAATCATTGAAAGGGATGTTAAAATGGAAGAAGTTGATCTCATAATATATGCAAGCTACATTTATTCACATTTTTTACTTTTTTTGTGTTTTCATATGAACTTTTTGTACATAAATCATGAAACATACACGTTTGAATTTTTCAAGGTGTTGCTGCATATTTCTGGTTCAATGGAAAAACGTCAATTCTGGATAATTACGTGCCTAACCTCAACTACTCTCTCATCCCTGTAGTGGTAAGTAAATCCTTTTGAGAAGAAACACATCGGTTGTCAAGCATCTAGCTGTTGCAGTATATTCTGGTATTATTAAAGTAGACCAAGTTTTTGAAAATCATGCTTTACCTACACTATAACATAAAGTCTATCCCGTTCATTTGTTTAGTGTTACATCAGCATACATGATTCTATAGAGCTGATACCATATCATGCCCATTGCCTTGTATTGCTTAGAATATAACCAACCAATGAAATGACATGCAATAGCAGCATTATCCAGAAGACAAGTTGATTGAGATATTTGCTTCAAGCTCATCATTTTGAGACATTTGGCTTTTTAATAAAGATGAGCTCTGCAGATTCAAACACAGGTGTAACATGTCTTTCAGCTAGATAGGATTATGAAAGTTTATATAATATTTTGTTTACAGTTTTTGGTGTTCGGTTCTTTCCTGATTGCGTCATCGTTCTTCAACGTGTACAGTATGGCTGTGGACACATTATTCCTGTGTTTCTGTAAGTAGATAATTTGGAAAACTTGTTTTGCATGAAGTAAGTCAGCTTCACTTTGCCTGTTGTATCAATGTACATAGTGTCCTTTCCCTTCTCTATGCTTCTAATTCAAGCCCCTCAAACTCAGCTATAACTGTAAATAATAAACCATGTGCACTTTCTTAATGTCTTTTCTTGATCCCAGGGAACGTTTAGATTAGGATATCCTGAAGTCATAGCAATTGTTTTCCCTTATCATACCCCACTTTTTTGTAGAGGAGGAATGTTTTGAAATACTTATCAGATGAATTTCCTAGAAATTCTAATCATATTTGACTTTCACAGATACAATATCTCCAGGAATAACCAATTCTTTATTTCTTTAGAATGAAATGCACCAATCCTGAATATATAAGCTTATTTTTCAAAAAGACTTTTCACTCTTTTCACTTTCATTAAGGAGCAAGCCTCCTTAAATCTGATCAAAACACTCAAACCATAATGGTATCTAATCTAAGAACTGCGCAGTGAAGCCGACATGATCCATACACTGCTAGGGCTATTGATGGCAAGATTGATCTATATTTGATGGTAGTGGTTGCTGTTTCCAGTGATAGATGAGGAACTGTTTGCCAGTTCCCCAGACAAGCACAAGATGAGGAACAAGGCCCTGGCAAAGGCTCTCAGGAAATCCTCAGGGCGCTAGAGTAGGGTGTAGACAAGGAGTTCTCATAGCACCTTCACTATCACCAGAGATAACCATCCTCAGTACTCTCTAACCTTGTGCTAATGACTCTCAACTTATTGGTCATTAATTTTTAACTCCTTGAAAGATGACTCCAAAATATCTCTCAAATATTGCCCAGATGGTATGAAAATGAATCGTCACTATCAGTTTTGGATGCAATCATTCTGTTTGTTTGGTGTTTATTCACCACAGAGGAGTATTGTAATGATCAACTCAGAAACTAAAACTTCGTATCAACACATTTGTAATAGTTTTTTTGAAAATATGTAAGGCATAAGTTACAAAACTACAAGAAAACCTTAGTAATGACTCATGAATTGTCTAAGTGTTTTAATAGTATTGTAAAGGTGAAACATTGCAACAAAACTTCTTCCCTAAAACCAATAAATTTAGTGTACATTCTTTTTTGAACATTGTCAATGTAATGATTGGTTTATTTAACAATAGATATTCAAAATTCTGTGTCTAACTAGCATCTATGATTAAATCACCTACATGATGCTATCAACCTAAGTTTGTCTTTGTGCCTTCTGTGAATAATTTTCCAAAATTACGTTTGAGTCATTGGCGCATGCCACTGTCCGGTTTTCAATCACATATCACGACTTTAACCCTTTTGTCACTATACTGAACTTATAAGCATTATGGTTCTGATTTTCTGAAACAACCACTACTTTTCGATAAAAATAACGTTTATAACATTTATTATATTTCGAATGGTGAAATATGCCATTTATCAGTGAAAATAAAACCCGTAATTTCACTGAGTGAAATAAAAATGGTATTGTACTCAGTTAAATGATGCAACAATCGTATGACGTCGTCCGTGACGTCATGAAACAATTTCATAAATAGAGGATATTTGACATTTGTCTTCTAATACCATGAATATCTCATCTCGTGAAGTAGGAAATCATATATTTTCACAAGTGACGTAGCCACGAGTGAAAATATAAATTTCTACTTCACTCGATGCGATATCAATGGTATATTCAACGAGAAATGTCAAATATCCTCTATTTATGAAATTTGACATTTTTGACGCCAACAAGTCTATTCTATGCCACTTTCACATAACACTGTATTGAGGATGGTAATCTCATCAAAATCCCGACCTTCACATCAAGTAAAATGTATATCACAGTGTCCAGTCTAGAACATCAATCTCAGAAAGTAAAGGAGGAATTTCTCTCACTTTTGTCAGTACATAAATACACTATTTGTCTCTGTCGAAGCTATAAATCTTTATGAGGGACAATTTTGTGAATTCATCGAAGGAAGACTGGATGTTGATTTAATTCATATATAATAAAGGAAGAAGGGAATTCTTGCCAGAATACTGAAGATTACCCTTAATATCTTTATATGTATATATATATAAATCCATATATATGTATATATATATATATATAATATCTATATTGCATATGAAATATATTATCTGTCTTGAATTATCAAAGAATTGAAGGTGTCAAGTTGCAATTTAACAATCTAATAAATCAAAGTTTGATGATATGTTCATCTAATAATATATATAAATGTGAATTCAAATAGTCACTAATGATATTTTATACCAATATTTCTCACAAATTGTGTTTACAAAGAAAAAAATGTGGCTGAAAATTGTTGCATATTTTTATCAGTAGTCATGCAAACATTAAACAAATAAGATAATAAAAAAACTGTGTTTTTAAATTTTAGTCTAGTGACAATCATTAGAATCTATGGTCTACCATAACATTCATGCATATTTATTCCTAGTCTTATTTATCAGTGTTTATATTTTGTAATGAGATAATGTTTATAATACAATATCTATAATGTCAAATATTTTGATAATCAGTTACATCATTATTCATTGTAATTTAAATCATACATACAATGCTTCAATTAGATATAATTCCATCATGTACCAAAATGGTCATCTAATTCTAATATATCATTAAATGAGGCACATATTAGTAGTTTTGTTGAAATTATCAATATGTGATGGCATGTATACCTAAATTTTGTTAGGTATTCTTTATTGAAATTCAAACAAAAGAATACAATATTAAATTAATAATATCTTATCTAAGCCTTTCTGATACAAAATTAATGTCTAGGTCACGTAACATAATTTATTTATAACTACTAATAATAATTTCAATAATAACTATTTATTTGTGACAATTTCTAAGTTTTTCAAATTCATTAAAATACCAACTTTTTTAATGCCTTTCAAACTGTATAAGATTTACCATATGTTTATCACTACTTATTATATAGAACTTCCTCGTAAGGCTTCTTCAAACGCAATGCAAAGGAGTTTGGTTTAGTTTTGATTTCAGGACACTAAACACACTTACCTTCATCTATTATTTTCCTTTCCCTTTTTACAGTGGAGGACTTGGAGCGTAATGATGGATCCGGTGATAAACCCTACTTCATGAGCCCTGGATTGAAGAAAATTCTGAAGAAAAATAAGAAGAAATAATGCACTCATACTTTAATTAACTTGTTATGAACTATTCGGGATTGAGTAATTGAATGTTTTTAAGGTGAACAATTACACAGATAAGGTCAAAAGACAATTCTTGAGTAATGTGATGTGTGTGTTCAAATAGATCTGATTTAAGTGAGATTGCAATTGATCTTTTGAAACAGTGGGAGAAACTGTTACCAACAGGCCTTATGTTCTCTTTTTCATATTACTGCAATAATTGTTAGAACATCTTGCTTATGACCTTTGTCATATTTAACAAATCCAATCGTGAAGTACTATGGTTTCAAGGCATTAGTTTTAGAAAATCATTGCTTGTTGGGAACCCAAGAACTAGTCGAGATTAAACTGCCACTAGGTCATCTTGTACTCATTTTTAGTTTTATTCTTTGTATGTAGTTCATTTTATATCTATATTTTTACACTTTTTATCATCAATTATTATTTCATAAGACTTATGTTTATACAGACTGTTGCCCTTGTATTTAAATCCGACTCTTTTAATGTTATTTACACAGGGGTGGGATTTAGTATGTTTTGGTAACCTTTGAATCTATTTCTTTGAGGGGTTCCATACATCTTTCCCCGCAGGTCTAAGTTGCAGCATTCTCTATCACTTGCTAATTTAAACCTTGCTGCCAACCCACCTAAATCCATGTTTTGAGCACAGCGCCCTCTTCAGCAAAAAGTTTCTCATTTCTCATATGATATCTCATTAGACTATTGAGATCAGTCACCGCACCCTGGATGACAAGCACAGAAAGTGACAAGCGCAGGGAAATCCAAGGCAAGTCGCTGGTAACTTGCACAATAGGACATGCTTTGAAAGATGGGGTCCATTAGAAATCGTGGGTTCTAGTTCTGCCATGGAACTTGTTGGTATGAATTGCTGATTTGTACAACTTGCAAGTTCTGACCACTTTTCAGCTGCAGGTTTCTCATTGTAAACTCACATCCCTGTGATATTCCTAGCTACCAGATGAGTGTGATGGTAGTTAACCTTAAAGCAACCCATCTTTCATTCTATCTAATGACTGTATACCCTCCGCACCCAAGACAACCCTCTGTTTTTTTTCCCACCCCTGTGTACATCTTGCTTTTGTTTATTCAGTATCATATCATTCATCCTATTGTTCAGTGAATTTTCAAATTGTCATCATTTTGAAGCATTAAGATATCTTTTCAAAGCTTAAGTATTAGATTAGAGTTGGTGGAAGGTAAATAATTACATTTTCCATCATCTTCACCTGCATGGTTATAGATTGAACCAGTTGCTATCACTTGATAATGTAAACCTTGCTGCCGACTCGTCAAAAAGAAATGGTTTTAGTGCAGCACCCTCTTGGGCAAAATGTTGCAATTCTGGTGTTATTTCTCATTGGGCTATCGAGATCCACGGCAGCAGTCTGGACAACAGCCACAGAAAGTTGGGGAAATGCGGCAAGGCCTATCTTAGCAACTCATTGGGGCTGGCCATGCATGGGAAGATGATTTTCCAATGATTTGATTGTTATGAAGAACTATGCATGCAGTAAAATCATTATTGCCTTAAAATGAAATAACCTCAGTTAAACCTATTTTATACTATCCTGTTTCATTCATGGCTATTACTGGTATAAATGTTTATATATTCATGCCAATAGTTTGCCAATATACATGTTCAATTGTCCCATTGTGAATGCTGTTTCTTTGATATTTTCGTCATGTCATTCTGAAAACTTCTTTATCAAATACGCTCCAAATTAAAATTCAGAGTCATTTTGAAATAAGATCATTATTCTAAATGAACTAGGCATTGATAGCAAACTTGAAGTAACAGGAAGACGCTGATAAAATTTTAGTCTTGTTACAATCAACTTTGTTCTGAGGAATAATGTTACAAAATATTGTTTCCACCTGAACTTGTTGTGTGGTTTACTTTCCACATGGTCTAACAACAGCCTCATTATGCACATTTTCTATAACCAATTGAGTGCTGACAGAATCTAGTCGTTAGCCAATCAATATTATCATCGCATCAAAGGAAAGATGGCAGCAATATCGCATAGAAGGAATGGTTCACAGGAGTTACCTGCCCCTAGAATTTAAACCAAAATCATTTGTTGTAATTGGCTACTTGAACTTGCAACAATTCAGGCAGTTCATAGAGGCAATAGTTTTAAACTTTCATTCCTCATAACATGGTAGATTTTAACAGACTATCCCTTTAAGTTGACGGCACAGGCTGTGATGAAAGTGCTACTATAAAAATTATGAGTGTGATGAACTTTATTTGCACATAAAAACATTAGATCTGACGTCAAATTTTGAGATGACAACATCCATTAAGACAAACATTACTTATGATTGATAACTTAAAACAAATAACTTTTCAGAATATTGTATTGTTTTTTCAGTGTTTGTTAATACTAATGTTCTCATGATATTTGCAACTTAGAAATTCCACTTTGGTCAGTAATTTCTCTATATCATGGACCTGTAAATCATATATCAGGAGATGTATAAGGCATTGACTTGACTTTCAATAAAAAACTAAATATTTGGATGATATTTATGTAGAAGTCAATTGTTATGGCTTCAACACATTTGATTTTTTAATGTAATAAAATATGAGAATATTATATCGAGAAAAAACTGTCATTTTTAAACCTTACGTTAATAGTCTCCAATGACATCAAAAAAATAATTTACCACATTTAATAAATTTATGTTTGATATTGTCCTTGTAACTGAAATGTTAACTAATTTGAAATAGAATGTACATTTTAATGATTTTTTATAGTATGATAGAATGATTATTTAGGAAATAACTTGCCACTTACACAATAGCATTATTTATATAATCAGTATTTTCTATGTTGTCCATTTCAACCTATCCAATAATCAATGTTTACGTATTTCTGTTGTGTGTTTAATTTTTCACAAAGTAAAAGCAATGAGTTGTGATAATTGAGCTAAACACAATTAAAGATTATACAAGAACATCAAACTAGAGTTATGAGTTCAAAATTGATTGATTTGATAGGTTCCTAAAACAAGTATTTAAGATTTTCTGTGTCTTTCCTTTTTGCAAGATCGCTTCTTTTTGAGTCCACATTCCATATTTGTTACTTTATTTGAATGATTCTTTAACCATCAATTGCAAGTGTGATATCATGATTTTAGATGAATATAGTAAATATTGAATAACATTACAATGAAATTATAGTTATTCATTGATTTAAAAAATCAAAGTTGATTTTTTAAGAGTTGAAATTTATTTCATTGAATAGTTAAAATAGAATCTCTTTTCAGTGACATACAATGAAAGATTTGTGAATTATGTATTATTATTGTTAAAAAATGCATTCAGTGTTTATATTGTAAAACTGTACATGTTTATACATGTTTTTACATATATATATATCAATATAACCATATGTGAATATGTTCCCATATCTGAGTTTTTAAATATAAATTGATTTTAACAATACTTCAAATATGAAATACTCTATCTGACAATAGTTGTATTCCATGATATCAATTATCAATAAAGTTCAACAAACTTTATTTGTTTTAGAATTTTAAGGTAACCATATTTATTTTCAATTAAACCATTTCCAGATAGGTTAAACATAGGAAGAGTTTTTTTACAAATATGTTTTATCATTCTATTTAAAGTTCAAACCAAATCATTTCCCTGCTCAGATTTATATAATATATATATTTCTAAGTGAAGTTCTTGTACTAACATTTGTATAATAAAACAGTCCTTGCTGACATACTGTGTTGGTATTTTATATGAAGTCCTGGTGAAAGAGGTTCTTTTTCTGGATGGCGTCTCAAGGTTTACCCTCACCAAATACTTATTTCATTGTGTGGCAAAGAAGCTACTTCTTAACTGTGATAACCCAGAGAATGTGAGGGTCATCCGTCTGGAATTAAACTGACCGCACAATTGCTGAATACAAAAAAGGTGAACAGAAGAAACTGTACTTACACAGAGCCTATGATTCTGATAAAGAGACAGTAGTACATTTTGAAAGATTTATTTATATGTCTTCAAAACATTAGTTTATGGCAAATGTATTATCTTCAGAGGGTAAACATCTCATTACTAAACTCAATTATCCATAGTAGCGAAAATATTAATCGAGTATAAAGCCAAAACTGCTGGCAGCCATTTTTGTGTGAACACCATTCATATATTTGAGGTTGGGAAATGGATATGTATAGGGATTTAGATCTACATCATTTGATTTAATGACATTGTATTGTTGTTGGAAACATTTATTTTAGTTTTGGCATTATCACTTTTATTTATCTTAAAAAACATGCTACTGCCCGTAAAGCATCCTTTGGTGAAAAAAACCTTTAGCCTAGAAAAGATTTATTACAATTTGGGTTTACAAATAATATTGATATTAGTTTATCGTCATCCTCATCATTTAGAAAAGCTTGTACTAGACAAAAGCCTTAATCGACGCAAATCTTTGAACTATGGTCCATTCCAGACCAACTAATTCTCTACTGCTCTTTCAGACAGAAAATATGGGAATATTTTACCAGCGCTTCATTCACTACAGTCACACACCTTTTCATCCCATTGTAAATAGACACAGGTGTGTGGAGATGGTCAGTTTACTCCGGGCACTTGCACTGGAGTTGGTCAGTCACAATGGGGGAGGCCATGTTTCATCTGGACTTTGAAGAGAATTGTGCGATTGCGTTGGGGAAAGGTTGCAAGCGTACCAATGACGAGCATGATTACGGTGAGTAGGAAAACATTCATTTTAAAATCTAAACCAAGCTGTGAAGACATACGATTCATTTATGTGCACAAATTCAGATGAGATATGTTAGAGAAACTTTAAAGACATGTTTCAAAATGTTTTCTGTTGACAATTTTAATAATAAGAGTAATTTTCGAAGGTACGTTTGATTGAAAAACCTCAGTAGTCAAAACGATTAAACATTATTCAAATCATCTATCCGTTTATCTATTATCTTTATTATCAATTATCATTAAAACATTGCGCTCATAACTTTATATTTACTTATAACATTATGGCACTGTTTACATTTTGTAAACGTAACTAATGATAAAACATGCGTATATCCTCTCATTACTGTTAAATGTTTCCCACAAGCAATCCAAAATAATAAAATGTAGTCAATATAACTCAACATTACAACCAAATAGCTCTATTTTAAATCACAATTATAAGGCTGTAAATCACATCTCAAACTCCCACTATTACTAAATTGGCAAAACGCTTTATAAAACATCAGCATCCTCCCGTCTAATATCACATCACTAAATCTTTGCATGATAGCAACGGCGTTTTGGCAAGAGTGCAACGAATAGAAATACGTAACATTTATAAAAGGTAAATGTTTTACGAAACCAAGCCAAATTTTCCTAATATCATATCTGTTAATCTTGACCTAACTCCCCCTCCCTCCCATCTGTGAAAACATCTTTGGACGTTTTGGCACCCCTGACATTTAACAGAGAGGGTTGGGGCTATTCATAGCAACAGCGCCTCTGAGACAATGGAGGCGGTTTCCTCGACTGGAGGGATAATAGGAACCATTGTGATTGATATGAACCACCATCTGCATGTCGTGATTTAGCATCTTGAGCCTCTGTTGATATCAACACCGATTTCTGTAGGAAAGGGCTTTTGTTCATTTTACACTATGTTGCAAGGACCGACAATCCTTACTCTGTGTTTCATTATAAATTGCTTTGTAATGATATTGTTAAGAAAATTTAATGTTAAGTTTGTGTGCTGAGAGTGCGCCCTCAAAGGGGAAAAAACATTTAAACCTGCTTGGTTGATGATGATGATGATGATGATGATGATGATGCTGCTGATGATGATAATGATGCTGCTGCTGCTGATGATGATGATGCTGATGATGATAATGGTGATGATAATGATGTTGTTGATGATGATGGTGATGATGATAATGATGTTGTTGATAATGATGTTGTTGATAATGATGATGATGTTGATAATGATGATGATGACAACAAGGTGGATAACAAGATGGAACGTGCTGTTCATGATGATCATGATGATTCTTCAAGGTTACTCTACACAGTAATGTGAAATCTTTTTATAAAATAGCATAGGCAAAGATGGGATGTCCTCTCAACGACATGTTATTTGGCGCCCTTCTTCTTCCTACAAACTGACACATCTTCAGACTTTGAATGACACGTGCTCACGGTCAGGCTAAACATGTCCGCCATACTTTTTCCGAACACCCACTGTATAGCATCCCACAGTCTTTTCACAGAGATTTATTCGTAACATAATGATTTACCATATCCGTTTATATGTAGAATATTCATCGTAATTACTTATTTATTAGACAGTAATTCATTCTTATACCCATTGATTGACCATAACCCCCTATTGACTTCGTTTTTATACATCGACCGTTTGACTTGGAACTTTGAACTTTTCTTTTTCTATAAATTTGATTACTCTACCAATCTAAAGACGATATAAATGCATACGTGAGTTAATTAACAAATCCATACAGACTCTCATAAATTCAGAATAACAGATGTGAAAATGGGAGAACGATTTATTGGCACATTATTATGGCTATGTCAGATTTAGTATTTGTTTACACAAAGGAAGGTAATTACTGGATTAAGGTTGTTTAGTGTTTAGAGATAGGTCAAATCTATCGACGTCTATGTGGACACAAAGTCAATTCGTCACGACTGTTCATGGTTAGCTATGGAATCGTACGGTAAGTTTTCATTTGCCCTACTTTTATCTTTTACAAATGCTTGTTTTAATAGGTTTAAGTTGCTTTCGATCCATTTGTGTAGAGGCTTCTTCATTGCCGCTGGACACAGTCACTAATGGCGATTGTTGGAATGTCCAAATAATCTTTATCTTTCAATTAAGTGCTTGATGAATATTCAGGTATACGTTCCGGTTAGCGTTGAACAGAAGCAATGTTTTGAAAATAAGCTGGTGTCCTGATTCAACAGGACTATGAAATAATAGTTATGCTTTACATGTATCTTTTGTTGAATAGATTGAAATCTAAAAGATGACACAATCATTTTAACTTTTAAAAATATACGTCTCATATATAACGCGGTACCGGTTTTAACACTGCGTGCCACTCTGTTATCTATTTCAGTATTATTTCAAAGTCACTTTAATGTTTAATTTGAATATTCTATTAAAATATAAACTAATATATAAAACTATTTAACAAGATTAACGTGTGTGTTGGTGCTCTATTCGATGTACCTGTTAATATAAAATTGAAAAAGTTTCTTCGTTCACGATCTGATTGATTTGTCAAGTCATGAGATAATCCCGGTGGAGACACCAAAAATTTGTGACTTGGGTCTCTTCCTGTGTTGTGTCACTGGGCAAGGCACTTCACCCACATTGCACTCAGTAAACCCAGCTGTATAAATGGATACCTGAATAATGGCAGTACGGAAGTAGCTGCTGTAGTACAATTCCTTCAGGGTAATAAAGTACCGCCAGTGAGCAGTGCCTCGCACTGGATATTAGGCGTTAAAATGTATATTAATATCATTTATTATTATTATTATTATTATTATTATTATTATTATTATTATTATTATCTAAACAGCATTCCTTGCCTATGTGTCTTTATGCTTGAGGTCATTCTACTGGCCTAATCAGGTTATAATATCTTCAATACTGACCAGTTGTTCGATTTCTTCGACCCATAGAAAGGCGTGGTCATCATAAACCTACACAAGATTTACGATTTGTTGAGACTCAGTAGTTGCTTAGCAACAGAATTAAGGTTTTAGCGTAACCTTTTTATCAAGGGCCTGGGAGAAGATCTACGTATACTAGTGTCTGCAAGTTATAAAATTCTTCGAAGCGCACGTAAAATGTACTCATAGCGTACAGCTTCAACAAGGCATACAGAAATCTAAAATAGTTGGTACGAAATAAAATAAAAACATGGCAAGGATCGTGAATGGTATATCTACCTTTATCTTTATAAATATCCGACTTTGGATGAGGTTTTATTTCTATCTTAATTCAAAATTAATAATGAATATAGTACAAACATGCTCAGTGATACCATTAAAGTTATAGTAATATAATAGCGCTACGGAAATTCATGTCTATTAAAGTCATATCGTCTGGTGACATCAATACTTAGACGCCATGTCATTGAGAGACATGCGCTTTATGATATAACTGACAAATCGTTTTCTATCATAAAATATCGCCTGATCTCACACACATCTCATGAGGCTCCGAGTGCAGGATGTTAGACATATTATACAGATGCAAAACCCATCTGTTTTTTTATTTATGTAGTGAAAACCATATATGATTATCTATACCATTATCCATGGGTTTTTTTCCTCACCATGATTACTGTATCGTATAATATCATTTATTTTTTATCCATTATCTTGTTTACAATTTGGAACTTGTTTCATCAACGTCAACAAAACAGAAAGTATCTTACAATGCAAATGTTAAGATTTTCAGCACTTAAATTGAGAGGTTTCAGAAAACTTTCAGTGCAATGAAGCCATTGATACTTGCCTGTTTTCGCCTCGATCTTTTTTATAAGTCTTCTAGTATCTCAATGACATACTACCCAATATATACTGACAATAAATGGAATTGACCTGACATCCATGACCGATTAACTTTCACAATCAACAAACGTATATAAAATGAAAACAAAATTGATATGGATATCATTTTTTACAAATATTTCGATATGTAATAGCATTGTGTATACACGGAAATTCTTAAACATTTAGGAATCAGAATTGGCTCATTAAGACATGATTTACTTTTGCAGTCTCCAAAATGCAATCTGTATACGTAGAGGAGATGAGTAATTTCTTATGATATGAACAGCAACGAGGCATCTAAAATGGACAATCTAACAAGAAACAGTTTCTAAGGGAACAAATAACTCACCGATTTGATTTAACACTTTTGTCGTTAACATATGATTCGAAAGAAATCCAATCACTCTGAACCACAAAATGATTCACTGGACATTGAGAATAATTGAAAACCCAAATTGCAAATACATGATTTCCTTAACTTCTGAGGGAAACTATGTGACATTCTCAACATCGTAGATGCAGCTTTCTGAATCTGAATAAGGTTTAATAGATCAAGTACATAGTACTTTAATAAAAACGAAAATGTCGATGCTATTGCTATTAACCACTGTATGTATTCATTTTATTCACCGCATTAACGTTTTATACTTATAAATTTGTTATAACTTTGATAAATAAATTGGATGTTAGATCAAAAGTACGATTGCTGTCAAGATCTTTTATATAATATAAGCTTCTGGTTATTGTCACTAATAAATTGTATTCATGATATGTAAAGTCTCGTGTTTGATTTCTATATCTATATCTCGGTTATCTATCACTCTACATATGCTATTAAGGTTTTATACGATCATGAACATGTACTGCGACTACTTATTTGACTTGTTCAAAAACGTGTGATATCATCAAGATGAAGGCCCATTAAGACTTGCATCTTAGTTTGGTACCATAACTTTGGATTTGGTTTAAACGGAAACTTAGTTTTATCATTTAGTCGAGCTTTCCCAATAAAGACACAATTTCAACGAATCATTTAATAGAGACAAATTACAAAATAATCATTTACAAAATATAAACGCTGGAAAATACTGTAGTGATTTAATTACAATTTCAATGAATCGTTTGAGAAATCAACTTACTTCAGCCTATACAGTTTTAAACATGAGATTTACTTCCTGCATATACAAAAAAAGACCTTCGTAAACAAACTCTAGACGCGTGACCTTCCTTATCTTAATCTTTACACGACATTGATATCATGTATAGACATGCACCTTATCTATGTTATAATGAGTGTGAATAAGTTTTCTCTATCTACTTAAACAATAAGGGTTTGGTCTACTCTTAGCTCTCGAAAATAACCAAACTTTCAGCCAATTTCATCATTCAATAACACATGATAAAAGACTATTTTTGAGGAAGAGATTTCTATTTTCTTTTAATGTCTTACAAATCGAACATCTATTGTATAGACTATTGAATACGGGCTAATATCCGAGGGTTTTCATATCGTTTTATGTCATCTGAAACGTAACTTTTCCCATTAAAGAGCCACTCTGTGATTTTCATAACATATTATTTACCTTTGATACGAACCTAAATGTCATATGTGGTGATATAAAATCAAAACATCTTAATTTTTCATGTCCAAAAACACACATATATATATACAGTATATGACAAATACTGGTTTTCCATGAAAATCTAAAAACAGCCTTATAAATGCACTGAGGTGTAGATATCACGTCCAATAAACATGGATACTAGTTATATAACCTAACAAACACTATCAACGCCTAACTGCCCTCCTGGCTGTTTTAGATAAGTCTCCAAAATTACGTTTGACTATTTGACGAGCGCCACTGTCCAGTTTTCGATCATAATTGCGACGCTCTACTTTCATATTGTCACTAAAAAAACAATAAGCTTTAAAATATGTCTTTTTGGAAACAGTCGATCCTCACCGATAAAATGATACCATTGTTTAAGTTTGGCATATCTGACTCCAACAACTCACGGAGTGGCTCTTTAACTTTCACACTACATGCATTATTTCAGTTGGATCGATATTGAAAACAATATCCATTATTCATTGTATGTACACAACGACTCATCTATCGAAGCGTGAAACCAACTCATAACTCATGCTAAAATATCCTCATTAGTCTTTCGAGTCGGTTTACAGTACCATTGATTAATTGAAATATCCCTGCTCGTGCGTCACAAACGATTTACCTTCTACCGTGTACAACGCTCTCAAATTACTTAAATATGCAAATGTGAGCGGTCAGGCCTCAACTTTCACCCCTGACCCCGAATAAATAGCGTCGGTGACAACGGAGATAAGACAATATGGCGGAGCCCTGACTATTTTGACAGTAAGGATAAGCCACCGCTACAGACATGTCGAAAATCGCACCTACCGATTCGCCCAGGGGTAAGTGTTTTATAACGTTTTATGAACGTGCTTGATGTGTATTCCATCGCTTACCTGTTGTTCCGGATCGATGGAAACGATCGATTGTAGTTGTTTTCCTCCGTTCAAGATGGTATTGTTATACGCCATATTTACATCGCGTGTTTGTGTGATTCGTTGTTGAGCTTTTGGCGTGTAAATATCAGATATTTGACTTGATATAGATATCCTTTGGCATGTATTTTCTCTTAAGATATAAGTTTACATTAGTATTGAGTGTTCTTTATTCAGGTCAATACAGTTAAATTCATTTAACTATCTTAGACAGTTAAGGAAGATATTGAAAATATATAGTCTTAAAGTAACAGTGAGCACGACCTCATTTGACAAGATCTAGAGAAATAATCATATTCTTGGTTTATAAATCATTGTAATTTCCAGCGTTTTTTATGTTGTTATTCAGTAAAAGAGACAGCCGAACAATTTCTATTCTTCAGTTCAATTTTAGTTTACATTTGCATGCCTTTATACGTTTATAAAACCATTTTCAAATATTTTCGTTATAAACATTTCTGTTTTGAATAGATCTCATTTTAACACAATTGTAACCTTGAAAAATATAATAGCTCATTTATATACTTTACATAATCTGTTCTCAACCATTTCAAATAAGATGGAAGGTAGTACATTTCCCAACTTTCCTATTTCCAGAAAATGTCAGTCACTGATTATGTCATGCTACTTAAAACATCTTCTCTTAACTACATTTTATAACGATCGTACCAAAACACAGTTTCTGTACCAATGCGAGGAGCAAATTCTTATATCATACGGCTCGTCGAGAATCCTCATCTTTCCTTCCTGGATACAATGAAATGTAATTCGTTTTAGGTGTAGCTGTTTAATAGTAATTGTCAAATAAATGAAAAGTGAACTCAAGGTTGTTTCCAGCAAGAAAATATGGAATCCTTTTTTAAGACTCAACAACATGTATCAACTCATTGTGTATCAAAACTATAAGTGTATTATTCAAATGTGTATCTGTAGGGTTAATATCACTGCCGTGCCAATGACTTTATTACAATGTTTATGTATTGGACGCAAATCTGCAAGTGATTTTAATAGCTCAATGTGTCTTCTAAATTACGTTGATACTTCACATTCGAAAGAGGGGAATAATACGATATATAGACAGTGACATTTCCATCAAATGCATATATATGTAATATTATGACAATTAAAAACCAACATTCTGTTACTTCAAATATTGGAAAACGGGCGTCATTATAATCAAACAATTATGATTGACCTATTCCATTCCATAACGTTAAACGGGTAATTTTCACAATGATGCAAAGACGTACATGGGTAAATCGTGTCCATGTTGATTTCGATCCGCTTTAGTTGATAGTTGATCTAATTCAGAACAAAACATTCTAACTGAAATTGCGACTAACGATTAAGTGGACTTAAATATAAAGATAAACAAAAAATGTGGAATCGGGTGGACGGTTTCGATATCGAGCGTGTGTTATGAGTGTGGTATCTGCATGTTTGTCTTTTATAGATATATAATTCTCGCATGTGGTGCACGTGCACTACGCACAGATTATCGTCTTAAAGCTGACATGTCCTTGATAATGCTGATATATGTACAGTAATGGAACAACAGATGACCCAATACATGTCCTTGGCTCGTCAATTCATTGCATAGACATCGTATTATTCGTTTTCCGTTGAAATGGCTAACATGTTTCCTTTTTCAACGTAACACTCGAATGCAATGTTAAACACGGATTTCCGTGTAATCACCGGATTTGGATATTTTTGTTTTCAATTTTCATACCAGGCAACCTCGTGAATATCTCATGCAGTGTGACGATAAGTGTTTGTCGATGATTTATAATCATACGTTTTATGACTATTGACCCTCATATGAATAGTTAATAACTCAATAAAGATTATGACTCAGGCTTACTTTTAACATTGATAAGAAGGCCTCTAAGGAAATAACTATTACTATTTCATCAACTTTATATCTGGATAGAAAAGTTATTTTTTTATTGTTTGATTTGATATAATTAGTAATGAAACAACCTTATTTTCTCTTATATGATATACCGTATTGCGAAATTGCGAAATTGCATATTCAAGGCGTGCCGATTAATAAGCAAAATGAAGAAAATATAGGTGTGTTCACTAAAAAATGGGACAGCATTGGTATAATATGCACATGTAGATATATGACTATTTATATCATCTGATGACAAAAAAACACTTTCAAATATCTTTTTACAGTGGACATGTATCAGATTGAAAACTTTAAGATTAAATTCACCCCTATCTTTAACGTGGCAAAAGTGTTAGGCTCTTTTTAAATAAAAATTGTGTAGGTATTGCTTTATCTCACAGTAACATTAAAATTCTAATTGAAACAATGGTATTGTCTTATCACTTACTTCCATTAGTTGAATAATACAAATCGATTATTGCTTTGTTAACCCTAAAAAATCGGATTCCGTAAACATATTTAATAAATTTTAACGAAAAGCAGATGTTTTTTTATTCTTTGAACTACTTGTTGTTCCAGTATAGATCCAATATTGACCTGTATATATTTTCACTAACTATTTGACTTGTTTAATGCCATTTTCTTTGACTTTGACCAAATTTTTAAAATTTGAAATCAATGCGCCCAAAAACCTTTTAAATAATTGGTAAAAAGCCCAAATCACATGTTTATTCATACACACAAATATCATCTCCTGCATAAAATTGTCTGATTCAATTAAATTTCCAAATTACGTTTGAATAATTAATGCACCATTTCCTCTGCGTTAGGCGGATTCGCTTGAAAATAATATTTTTGCAGATACCTTTGGTAACTTTAAACACGGACAGCATTGATTAGGCTTGGCATATTTAACGCCAACAATTCCCAGAGTGCCGCCTTAGGTGAATCGTATTTCCAACATACGGGTCATATCTTTATAATCATTGGGCTCGATCTCCCTCTCACTACCTGCAAATCTGCAAAGGGGCAGTACCTTCTTTTTTAAGGTAAAATGGACGATCTCATGAAAACTAAGATAAACGTTAGCAATTGCAAGGCAATCATTTTAAAATCAAAAGAAGCAGTTCCCAAACGAACTTATATAACGGCGGTAACCTCTGGCCTTAATTATAAAAAAATGTGACCCATTGTAGATAACGCATTTGTCATAAACAGTTTTTGAGGAAAATTAAAAAAAATGAAATTTCAAAAAACGTCTTACTGCTCCCTTAAGGGACAGGATTTTATTCGATAACTGGCTGTATTTCTGTAACAGGAAATATAGCGCCCTTCCGCGGGTGAATTAGTACACCAGAATTGTCATGCGGAACTAACAATGACCTTATCCATTTACTAGGTCTTGTATCCGAGAAAACCGTAACTTCGGTTGTTTCTCACGTTACTTTACTGTAACCTCAAGTTTACTCATATATCATGTAAGAGTCAAATGCTAACACTACCGATGAAGGCATTAACACCTAGAAATCGATACGATCGTTGAGATGTAACAGCTGTCACCTTTTCTGTATCAATTTGTTTGTCTTTTGTGCGCGTTTAAGGTTTCATCAATCTTGGTGGCTCTTTCAACTCACCATTTTTACATATCCGAATATGGATGACTTTCTCATAATTAGTCATCTATATACAAATATATATGTGCATTTACACAACAGAATCAACTAAAATGAAAACAATGGAAATTTTGATTTTTTAAAAATAAATGATGATAATATTGATATAAATCAAAATAACCAAAACAAATCTGCCAATGTACAATTTATGGATAACGTTTTGTTAATTGTTATCTTGTAATTGTCATCTTTGTATTATTACATATATTGATAATAATAGATAACATATAATAAACATGTGGTGTCTGCAGCTGTTTTGCATGACTGAGCAAGGTTATAATATTGTGTTTACTAAATATTACGATGATTGCAATAGTAAACCAAATTACAAATACAAACTAAGCTGGAGTCATCCAATATGCTCATGTGTGTTTGATATCTCACTGTATCGAGCAAGATTAAGACGAACATTTTGTATTAAGCTGTTTTCTGGCATAGTTAGTCCATTTAGAGCAATGTGTTTATACATGTTTTGATCTACATCGCATAATAAGTGACGTGTTTAGTATTTAAACACAATTCGCAACATGTTTTGAGTAAAACATGTTTAAAATCAAAACGCCATTTTTGCAGTGTATACTTATCGAAACATGTATCCACAATACTTATCAGTAAAGTTGATATTGGTACACATGTATGTAGAAAAGCTTCATTTCAACTCTCATGAAGGAGAATGTAAAATCTAGAGACAATGTTTCCTCCTCCGCCTTTAAGTCCTTCCTCTTAGCGAATTAGAATTACCTGGTTTGACCTTATTGAAGAAGTTTTCCTCCTTGGACGGTTGATAATAAATGATTTCGTTACTGTAAGTTTTTTTTTCGCTTTCCTCTGTGAAAGTACACCCCAAAATTTCAGCTTTTAAAAAAATTGAGATTTGATAATATTTCAGTGTTAATATTATGTAATATACAATAAAACTTATTTCTATCATCTTACTTATGTTTCATTTAGTTCAAAATGATACACGCAAATCGAATTAAAGTGCCAAAATGTAAAACAATTGATAATTTATTCGAGAATATTCCTTTACTGTTGTCAATAAATCGAGTTATTTTTGTGATACGATTTTAACATGATTACTTGATACCAGCGAGAAATCAAATCATTATGTATGACATTATTAACTTTATTATAACATCTCATTTCTGTCTTTATGTATGACTCGTGTGCGTGAGGATTGCATGTTCGATCAGGTAATTTGTAAAGTTAACGATTTGTTAATATTAATGCAGCGCACAACGATGTCTGATAATTACAGTTTTTTTTAATAACAGATTGTGCGCAATAAGTTCAGAAAACAATAACTAGAAATCAATTGTTATTGACTTCAGTAGACATAACAACGTTCAACTAACGGTTTTCACGGAACGATTACCGCTAGATCTTTCCTCGAATTATATAATGAGAAATAACGTCTATCGATAAACGGCAGCCTTTAAAAGGAAGGCATAATCTCAATCAGACAATGCTTCTAGAACGAAAATAGAAACGATGTGCCATCTGATTTTTGACAGAAGCTGATTAGTAAGAGCGCAACAAAGATCTGGGTCTTGAGTTCAAAATGATTAGATATTCTTAAAAGGTAGTTATACATTTAAGTTAATTGACATTAGAAATATGCAAATATATTCGAAAAAACTCCTAATCTCAATTGTAAGGATTCATGTTTTCAATCTGAATTTGACATTGGTTAACCCAAAATGTCAAATATATTATGATAAGTATATATGTTTGTAATTTCACCAGTTTCACTTGGATCGTGAACAATTGTCATGTTATGCATTTCGGATCACATGACCTGTATTTGACCTGAGCTATATAATTCCATTTTCCAACCTCAAATTATTAAAACGTGCTCACACAGAAATATCCGCCGAGTGGGTTTTGCTTTGTTTTTCATTATTTCCTCTACGACTACAGATGGTCATGTTTTGACTATCTGGAGATAATACTTTCTGCGTAAACTAATATTTTTTGGGGAAATTTTAAAATAAACCTTTCAAAACATTACTGCCGCTTTAAGGCTAAATTGTAACATCGGTTTCTTGATATACTTCCATATTGTAGAAGAAGTTGTATATTTATAGATAGTGTGATAACACACCATGATACGTTATCTACTCCTGTCTTGAAAGTAGTCTTGTTATGCATTGCAGGGGCCTCTAAATCTATCTCGTGATAAAGACGTATATTTGTTTTGTTACCAAGGATATTATCATCTTGACAGTAGAACTTTACTACGTCACCAAAGAATTATACCGTAGTCAAATAACGTTGGCATTAGGTGTACTCGTCGTGAATGTTGGATAATATATTTTGATTGATTTTCGAAAGTATTTTTTTGTATCTGTCGATCTTTGCGACGTCTGTGATCCGAAATCGGTGACCATTTTTTCAATAATGATTTTTGAAAACTTTGTAATTTTAACCCTCGATGACATTTCTACCCGGATGTTATTAAGAAAATCAATAAGCTGTAGCATCGATTTCATACTTCAGAGATTATGACGAAGCTTATATCAGATCAGATATTTACGTGTATCACGTATCAATAATAATCAATGTTGTATCACAATACCAGATTGGCAGGTGCCCTGTAAAGGCTTTTGTATCATTATTGATTTCGAACTTCCTGCCGAAATGATACTTTTAGAAGAGAAGTAATCACGTCTTCTATAAACAGAGAAGGCCAACTGCCATTTTTATAATAATAATAATAATCTTAATGTTCCTTAAATTTCATTCCCTACACATATTTTTAAAAACATTTTAGTAACTGTACACGGATGAGTAACTATTGTGTATTATAAATTATGTGAACTAATCTTGGTGTACACGTTACGGGTACTCATGTCTTGGTGCATAGTTGAATGGTTCCACGAACGTGTTCATCACGTGTTGTCTAGTTAAATGTTATTGCTATATGTGGTAAGAAGTTAGTAATAGCAAAGTTTTTAAAATACTGCATTGGAAATATAGAAAATCGATCTGATGGTAAGAAGTTTCAACTAATTCTTTCCGCGTCGTTAGTTTATTTAAGATAGTAAAATGGAAAATGCAGAAGATTGTTTTTCAAATCGAAGTTTCAAAATTTGGCTTCTCATTAAAACGAAAGGAACGCCACTACTACAATACCGGGCTTCCATACTTGAATACGCTCAAGTGCCCCTGCCTTTACGTATAACCACGCACTCATTTCATACTCATATTATCGAAAACTCGATATGAAGGATGACCAACAAGAGTCACTTCAGTTTGTGTAAATAAACTCCTGTCACCAGTCAGGATTTATCGCAATATCCATTTGGCGAGTCTGACGTTGTAAACCTATCGGCAAAATAAACTTATCACAAATTTAAGTGACCCTTATTACTCAGAGAAAACCTGTAGAATATTCAGAGTTAATCTAAGTTAGTGTAAGTTGGTCTAATAAATCAATTCATAAACACACAAACGATTTTAGACAATACCAGTTTGTCGCTTTAGAAACTCAAATTGGTAGCTGTCTTCAAATTGTTTATATACTTTCGTTATTTATATACAATTGATTTTGGTAGTGTTTGGTACCTCGAAAGTCTATTTATTGTTATATTGTTTTACGTAAAGCCATACATGTACAATATGAACTCGAGTTTCAACATAGGAAAACAAGTAGCACGTAGAAACGTCTTTTTACGTTATCACAAGACTGTTTTAATCTTTATGTTAGACCTTATTCGACACATGGTAATAAACAATAGGGGTATGGTTTGGCTCAATCATTGACAAGCCTTTGGACCTATACCATCACTTTGAAGCTGAATCGTTTAAAGTTGGCCCTGCCGCAAACTATATGCCAAATGTCAAAGTTCAGTGGTCAGTATAATTAGCAACCTGATAGTTTAGATTTCACCAAAACATGGTCTTCTGATACATATTTATATATAACAAGACACCGACAGATAGGATGTACTGTCCATGGAGTTGACGTTGGTCTAGGGCAAAATCATATATGAGCCTTCTTGTGACAAAACGTCACTTGGCAAATCATCTTGGCATGGTAATAACCACGCACTCCATCTTCATTGCGAAAATTCATTGCCAGTCGATATGCGCGAAGTAAAATGATGGAATCTGTCGGTCATTTTTGTCTATTTTCAGAGGCTTCTTAGGTTTGCATGGGGAATTTTTTGTTTGCTTTAGTTGTTTGATATGGTAGTCATGAGCCTAACTCGTTTTCTGAATATTCTGACATTATCTAATCACATTTAATGTGGCAATGATCTCTTTTCATTATACATCTAGTCGTCACTTTAAGAATTCTGTCTTTGTGATCGTTGGAATCGTTGCTTTATCAATTTGACCTGTCAACTGATATAGAGGATCCACTTATGTTACATTGTTATAATTGGGATTTCACTCTCTGCAAAAGCTCGAATTCTTTTACTTTTTTGGTGAACCTGAAAATGAACTTAGCTAATTTTCAATGTTCACAAACATGCACAAGTCCTGATATTGTCAACTTAATACATTTGATGACCGTGTCCATCCATACTATAGGCTTATTTTTGCCATTCAGTTTGTCAACAATTATTCATCTTTTGTGAACAATACCATGCTTGTTATTGACGTCAAGCAACGGACAGCGACTTCTTAATAGGTTAACGCCTATTGTCCACTTCTGGTCAGCTGTTATGGTCACTCTGGATACGTCAATAACTCCGCCTGACATGCAAGGCCAATGTCCAGGAGTCATTTATATATTTACTTCCATAAATCGTTAGCAAGACCTTTCCTTTCAATAGCTTGTTCGCATGTGCGTACACTCCTGTATAAATACCGGATATTTAAGAAAGAGATTTCATAATGTGTTTGTTCAAAGGCTTATTAACAGTTTGAAGGGAGAAATTTAAACTGGAGGTAGTCGACAGCATTTATATTACAGAATTTTTACTCTTAAACTCTTTTACTTTAACAATGTTACAACTTATATTCGTAAATGTAATTTCTATCAACAAACTCTGTCGCCTTTAAAGAAAAAGGAATGATTTTTTTTTAATTCCACGTTATTAACAGTGCATCTTTAAAAACACCATTTAGCTTAAAATAATAATATATAATATATAATGTATAATATATATATATATATATATATATGAAAAGTTGAATTGGTTCAAACGCAAGGTCACATATAGATTAAATATAACATACTTCACATAGTCGTTTGAAGAATCATTTTAATCCGATACTAGTATTTCGTCAATAGTATTGACTCATCAGGGATGAAACGATATGATCGTTAACATCGCATTACAAGCGTTTTTATAACAAAATATACGTACAATGTACAAGGATATATTGTAAATTATGCTAATCAGGTGACATCATGGTTCTTCCTTGTTGGTCTTCTGATTGACACAATCACTCTCTTATGAGTTTACCCCTTGAGCAATATGTTAATGTGACATAATCCCTTTTGTTTTTGAATAGCTCAATTGTAGTTAGAGATATATGTCAGTGATTTAAGGGTAATCATCTCATTGTTTATTTAGTGAGGGTCTATAGGTGTCGATAAAGGACTCTTCAAGTCGTAAAAGTGCATTTGAGACACTGCCCATGTTAGATTTATGAAATAATTTATAGAAAGGAAATATTTTGAAATCACCATTTGCACAAGTAGAAAGATGTTTATTTACAAATAAACAGCGGTATCTGCTATCGTTATTGTGTTGTCTGTGTAAGGTTACCCTATTTCTTAGGCATTCAGTTTTACCAATATAGGATTTTTTACACTTAGGGCACATTATTGCAAAAATGACATTTTTTGAATTGCAATCAAAGTTAGATTTTATTTCAAATGTTTTGCCATTGTCAAATGTGAAAGACGAGCCTTCTAATAAATGGGGACATGTGCCACATCTTTTATTTGAACATTTGGAAACTGAAGGTCTTTCTGTTGGGTTTTGAATACCATCATATTTAGCCCTTGTTAAGATGTGTTTAAGATTTTTTGGCTGTCTTTTGCTTTTAATGATTTTATTTCTTTAAATAATAAAGCACAGGCACTCACTCTTGAAGAATTACGTACTCCTAAAGATAAAATAAATGAGGACCAAAACACAATCGCTTTTGTGACAACACATAATAAAAACAATGCGGAATTATTCCCTGTTATACATCGGAACTTACCGATGCTTAGTCAAGACAAGAGGTTAGGCCAAATGTTGAAAAGAAATAAAATCATTAAAAGCAAAAGACATATCGTTTCATCCCTGATGAGTCAATACTATTGACGAAATACTAGTATCGGATTAAAATGATTCTTCAAACGACTATGTGAAGTATGTTATATTTAATCTATATATATATATATATATATATATATATATATATATATATACTCTTCAAAAAAAGAAACGCAAAACCAGATTTTCAATAGGTATTTCAAGGACATTTAATTCATGAACTATCAATGGAAGAAATATGAATTTTTGCACAGGTAAACAACAGAAATCGAAGCTTCAGCAACAGTAGTTGGATGTCTCAACGTCACATCTGACGTCATGTACAGTCAGTAACGAGTGTGGCCCCCATGAGAGTCAATTACTGCCTGGCACCCCCTGCCCATAGACGCAATCAGATTGCGGAAGGCAGCCTGGGGAATTGTAGCCCACTCAGCAACCAGACCGGCGGCCAGTTGCTGTAGTGTCTGAGGTTGCTGTTGTCGCCGTCGGAGACGTCTATCCAATTCATCCCAGAGATTCTCGATTGGGTTTAAATCAGGGGATTTGGATGGCCATGGCAGAACGTCGATGTTGTTGTTTGCTTGGAAGGCTGTTGTGATCCGTACTGTATGGGGACGGGCATTGTCCTGCTGAAAAAAAGGGTTGACGTTGGCCATAATGGGAACGATGTGAGGACGCAAGATCTCATCGATGTAGCGTTGCGCTGTCAAGTTGTCCCTAACGTGCACCAAGTCACTCCTGCCGTTGTAAGAGATGGCTTCCCACATCATGACACTGCCCCCTCCAAATCTGTCAACTCCTGTATGAAATTTGGTGCAAATCGTTCACGTCTTCTGCGGTAGACACGGGTCTTTCCATCTTGCCTGAGGAGGATGAATCGGTATTCATCACTGAACCATACGGTTCTCCATCGTCCTTGAGGCCATACCCTATACGTTTGGCACCATTGCAACCGTAAATGACGATGATGACGGGTCAAAATAACGCATTTGACAGGACGTCTTGGTCCTAACCATGCTTCTCGTAGACGGTTGCGCACAGTCTGGTTCGAGATTCTGCGCACTCCTGGTATTGCAGATGCAGTGGAGACAGCAGTGGTCGTCCTTTGGCGTAGGTGGCGCAACCGGATAAAGCGGTCCTGGACAGGCGTGGTGACCCGAGGTCTACCGGACCTGGAAAGGTCACGTCTTGATCCCTGCTGTTGGAAGCATTGATATGGTGCCCGGGGACACATTAAAAAACCTCGCAACCTCTAACCTGGACTCGCCTAATTGCAATCTTCTGATTGTGTTGTTCCTCTGGGCTTCGACAACTCGTGGCATTTTCAAGTTCGTGTTGAGAGTTTGAAGCAAAGTGAAGTCATATCGAGAACCCTGCACTTTTATAGTGCTTGTTGTGCCTTTTGCACGTGCATGGCATGCTGTTGCATAAGTGGCTATATTTGACTGCAGTTGCGTTTGTGAGATTTTTCACTTTTACCCAACCGTTTTAAAAGTTATTGCTTTCCGAACATCCTTGATGATGAAAATGCATTTAGTAACCATTATAACACAATATACTCAGCATTCGTAAAAATCAGTTCCACAAATTTCTACTATAAGGAATTTCCAATTTTTGCGTTTCTTTTTTTGAAGAGTATATATATATATATATATATTATACATTATATATTATATATATATACTCTATGGTAGTATATTATTGAAGGATGTTCCATAATTATTTCACCAAAGGATACATTTGTTGTTAAACAAAACATGAATTGTGACACCAAAAATGTTATCTATGTAATCATATGTGCTGGATGTAATGAGAAATATATCGGGAAAACAGAGCAAAAATTAAAAAGAGGAGAATGAACCTTCATCGATCCCACATTAACCAGCCCCGAAATCGAACTATCCCTCTTAGTGAACGTTTAGAAAAATGTGGTAATGGCAAGTTCAAGGTTTTCCAGATATATAAACTCAATTATAACAATGATAATTGAAGACCGCCGATGTCACCAAGGGATGTTGAAAACTCTGTATTGTCGTATTTGCACATATCGGAAATATGCATTTTGAAAATATGGCTAAACTAGGAATAGATTGCATAAATTACTTCTGGTATTTTTGAATAAACTATATAGCCTCAATATGTCCATATGTTATGATTAATTCATATGGCAGATCGTCTCTATCTTTGCAACATTAATATTTGCAAAATTGGGGTAAATTTTTGTGAGCTTGTGAGAACATACGTACCTAATATAGAAACTAGTAAATCTTGCTCGAATTGGCTCAAATAATTTTATACACGTACATGTATACCAAAATCATGTATCTTAATCAGGGCTAGTAAGACGATTCTGTCTGATCAAAAAAGGTATTGACATTTCAACCAGTCCGGGGGATATTTTTTATATCAAGGCGAGATTAAATAGGAGGTGGTCATATCTAATAATCGTTAACTCGTTGTACGTCTCCAGGCCTGATAAGATAAGATAACTCAGGTACTAATCCACGAGATGACGTCACATGATGTCGTAAGAATTTTGCCAGACTGTTATATGATACATTCTGACCAGGTAAGCAAACTATTGCCAAATACCCAGATCACCCCATCGAGTCTTCATGCGCTACCTGGAAAATCAATACCTGTTTATTTATCGCTAGGCAACAACATAAACTTTACACAGGCTGGTATTCACTTTCCCCAGGTGAGGTTCGGCCAGGAATCAGGGTTTCTGTACAGTGTTATTCCACAGGGAATTAGGTTAATTCACAGTGATTTGGTGTATTGACTTCTTCTCCAACTATTATTCCTATACGGTTGATTATGGCATGCGTTAATGATTATAAGCGAGTTCAATCGTCTATTGGTATTCAATACCATCATAGATTTATCTTCGCAATGTTGTATTTTTAATTGAAAAGAAATGTGTATGTAAAGGATTTGTTTATGGGCTTGCGAATAATTATGCTATACGAACCAGTTTTAATTAGTTTGTCCTTTTGTTTTATGTATGTAGATCTATAATGTTATTTGTAACGTCGTTACAGTATGAACATACCTATATCGACCATGATAAAGTATTTTTTACCAATTATTACTTTTCACTTAATTTAACTCCCTCCTAATCTTGTAAATCAGTTATTCGTTTCTTATTCATCTTGTTCAATGTTGCCTTTTCACATTTATTCATTTTTTTATTCATTTATTTATTCATAGAAATAATTTATCAATTCAATGATTCATTGGAATCGACTATAATTCGTTACTCCGACTTTCTTTCTAGTTTTCTTCATTTTCATGTTATAATTCTCTTGATTGTGCCCTCTCCATGCTGAAATATACCTACTTCTTATCAGTTTTTCGCATATATAAGGTTTCCTTATGCTCATATTACATTAGATTACATATTTAGTAGCTTCTGTATTGCTTCTGAACGATAACAACGTATACTCGTTTATATATGAGGGTTAACAATATGAAGTTAATTGGCGTTAACATATTACATAGTATTTAACGTGACACAGAGTATGTTTCATGTGGCTTGAATGAAAGTCAAAATACAATATGACGTAAGTTAAGTTCAAATCTCCCCTCTTGACTTGCATTGTTATCTCTAATATGTCAAATTATGATTTTTTTTCAATGATAAATTAAAACGGCCATATAAATGTTATGAAGTTGAAATTCAGCCTTTTATTTACATGTATATTAGTTTAATGACCTACTTAACAATACTGATCAATATGTGTCTTTGCGTCTGCTGTAAATAAGTTTCCAAAATTCCGTTTGGATCATTAACGCGCGATTATCCTGTTTTCGATCACAAATCACGACTTGAATCCGTTTATTGTCACTATACTGAACTAATAAGTACTAAAATACTTATTTTCAGAATCGACCACTATTCCTCGATAGACTAACGCAACTTATAAAGTTTGACACATTTGACTCCAACAACATATTCTGTGGCCCTTTAAGTATTTTATAAAGTCTATACCTTGTACACAGGTGCTGTATTGGTATGAAATAGACCATAACACTGACAGCACTGCAACGGTATTCGTCTTTGAAGTAGTCTTTTATACCACAAACATCAGCCATCTCGTTAATCTGAAAATCCACACCTGGCATAGAAGTTGATCGAAGCATTTGATAACACCACTTTAGAGAAATATTAGATGCTTTAACTGTGTCTCTCTATAGAAGGTCAAAGTGTCTCTAAAATTCATGATAAGGTCACTTAATGGTCTTTTCGTTGTCCACATGCTTTAAGTTTCTGTATGGAAAGGCGTAGGCCATGTTGTTTCCTTAAGAACATTTCAATAAGGTATTTAACTGCCTTTTACCTTACACTTATCAACATCTAGGCCCATATTCAGCTCTCTTTGATAAATTTTGCTTACGGTGAAACAAATCATATCTTTTAATCATAAATCCTCTAACAAACATATCTCTTTATTGTGTTATTAGTCAACAAATTATTGCACATTCTGCCTAATAATTTTGTTATCTTACTAAACATATGCAATTATAGCTTTTAAACGGCTTAACGAAACTCGTGCGAGTTCACGTATCATTTTTAGCGTTTAGTTACATAAAACTAATTTGATACGCTTGTGCGAATATTAGTATGAGTTTGTCTACAAGGGAACGGACCTCGGGCCTGTAATTTGTCAATTTGTCATGATATCTTTTTTAAATTACGGTACTATATCTTTGGTTTTTCACTATTTTCTTGCCTGTTTTTGCTTGTATATTTGTCCAGTGCGTCGCCTGTGTTGACCTTGTTTTCATTTGTTTTAATCTGTTGTTTTTATTTCTTCAGAGACACTCAATCAATTAATATGACATTATACAACCTAGTGTCTAACTAAAACGAATACACTAAAGTGTAAAATATTTTAAAAATGATTGTAGCGATTGGGATTAAAAATAAACTCTCAAGAATTGAATTCAGATTACCTGTAACACAAGAGGATAAATTTTGACAGGATATTTGTTTGTACAATTTTATTACAAAAGATAAATTTAAAACATCAGAATAGAGATACGATTAGATCTTTAAATGATCTTTTTTAATTTGAAAAATGTATAAAAATAACGACAATATTTGGTTTACATTGTTACATCACATAATATTAGAACTGTTAGTGGATTTTAAGAGATATCTCCAAAGAACGATCCAAACACTCATCAAAACCACATTTGGTAGCCTGCTCTAGTCTTCTTGAAAGCTTCATGGCTAAAATGTTATTATTTTTGGTTAAAACTAAGTTGTGTGAGCATTAGTTCCATCTTGCCCCTAAATTGTCTCCAATATACGTTATGAAGTGAAGATACCCTCCAATAGTTTTCAACTAATGTCTTACCTCCAATAGGTTATTCAAGGGTAGCCAATGTTTAGTGGTAAATACATCGAAAAGGTAAAAAAACATCAATGTTTTACACGAAGGAAAAACAAGAAGGTTTTTTAAAATTGATTTTTGCGTGTTTTACACTTAGTTAACATTAATATTACAGTGGGTAGCAACCTCCAATAGTTACAAGTGACTTAGTTTTGATTTAGATATGGTCCTCAAAATCTCTATTAATTTGGCACTTCGGCTTGAATCCCTTGTGCCAACAAATGTAGACTTTTTCGGACCATATCCCACACTTAAGAAAAAGGTTATGCGAGTATTTTAAATTGATTTAAATTCATATCATGTGAACTTTTTTCTATTTTGTTGTAAAGTTCGAACTTAGTTGAATTATTCTTTTTACATGATGTTTTATCCAAGCCTGTCCTGGCTGAGGTGTGATGATTTACATGCCGCTTCAATCAATTCTGTTATTGACACTTACTGTACAAATATAATTCCTTAATACTCAAAATGCTTTTCAAAATATGTAATATAATAATGTTCTCGATTCCCTTATTTCTTCCTGTCAAACAGTACTATCAATGTCAGTGTGACCTAAAACGGAGAGGTTCCAAAAATACTTATTAACCAATAAATCTCAAGACTTGACGACCTTAGGTGGACTCCTTGACTAATTGTGAATCCATGTTGGTAAATCTATCCTTTTTCTGCAAACTTAATGGGACAGAAAACACAAGGTTAGGACTTATGTTGCCACAACCCTGTGTAAGAGAATCGCCTCATTTCATTATATGTCTATAGTAACATATAGGTTTATGTTGGCTATAAGTGTTAGATTGTCGATTCTGAAATATCTTAATCTTAAGATCTATTCGTTAAGTGTTTCTTATTAGTTGTCATTATGTGTACCTTGTTAGGAAATCCAAGATAAAAAATTGATAACAGAGGCGTATCTGATTGATAAAAACTTGTTGTTTCTATTCTTTACGTGCATATTATTACTCATTATCAATAATGTGATACGCACAAGGTAACACGCCTTTAAACTACATAGATTAAATTCCTTTTGAATAAATGCAATCGATAGTTTATGCCTTTCTGTGTTGTAATCTGCCTATTATTGTTTTAAGGGAACGTTTTGTAGATAACATTATATTTGAATATATCAACAATATCACGCCACTCATTTTTAAAGTCGCTTAAATACGATATAGATAACTACAGGTATATAGAACGCTCTGCGATGTATCATGCTATTAGATATCGATACCAGTTATGATATGCATTAAGCAATTTGTGTATTTAGAATTTTTGTTATTTAAGTTAACTTTTCAGGAGACAAACCATATGTGGATTACTGCCATTCATTCTATCTAAAGGCACTCACTCCTTCAATAGTCACAAGTACGAAACTTTGGTAAAATTTTCTTCTCATCATGCGTCTTGGGTGACATATTTAGATATTTAGCATTTCCCCATAGGGGTCACCTAAATTTAAAAAAAACGAAATGAAATATGTTTTAAAACATTTTTTTCATAATGTTCTGGAAGAGCATGTGATAGCTGTACATTATTCATTAATGTCTCTATTCGGTATAAAGTAAAAGGTTCTACTGTAGATCATTATTGTATGTTACAAGTGAATTACACTAGAGTTGTTACGATACAGACATTTAACGATACTATAGGCCTTCATGTTACGATATCTCATAACGATACGATTCGATAAGACACATGTCACGATACATTTTATCATAAAGAGAGAGATGAACATTTTTTTATAAAGAGAGAGAGAAACAATTTTAAAGGCAACGATACGAATCGCAAATACAAAGGCCGTATCACGATGCTCATATCGTTGATGTAGTGCTTATCCCGTTTTCGTTGTTCGTCACATGAATTGTTTTTAGAAACAGATAGATATGTGGGTGTTTAAAGAAAAAACCAGAATATGTCAAATCTATGGTATGAATACCGTGGAAGATGAGCTACATTTCCGCTTAATCTGTCCTGTCAATATATAGAAGTCTACGGACAAAATATCTCAGAATGCTTTTATAATAAGCCAGATAGAACGAAACTATAGTCATTGCTAACAAATACGAATACACTTGTACTTCATAATACTGCAATGTATATTTATATTAATACAATGTTATTTAGAAGAATTACTGTAAAAACAAATAATTTGATGATGTGACCTACCAATTAATGTACTACACTGAGGCCTGTGGCTTTTGAAGTACGGAAATAAAGATTGTAAGAAAACAGTTAACACCCATATCCTTAATTAAGAATAATAATTCTCCATTCCACGATATATCGGGATATCTCTAATAAAGAATTTAACCCAAAGTTTTCCCCTTTAAAATCAATCATACATTAGAAACATATCCGAGTCGAAGAGATTTTGTCTTGATATTTGTGCTGATATAACCAACCTCTATGTTATGAAAGTATTATACTGGTTTGTTATATATAGATCAATAGTTTGACTCATATAGGACAAGCTTGCACAGTCTGTGGAACATCTGTGACCCTGACAGGTTGATCTAGCGATTTCATAACCTGTATCACAGTCCTCTAAAACACTATTTAATCATTCTTTCTAATATTTATCATTACAGCCTTGTAAACGATGATAACCGGGTAGTAAAATTATAAAATCCATCTTCATATCCAGAGAGCATGAGAAGTTAATAAGCAAGGTCAACAAACACCCAGTCAAGCTTTAAGAAATGGTGTTTGACATTAATCTTAAAACTATGGGACGTGTTGACCAGAAAAAAATGTTCATGATGAACAGACTATACTATACTATATCTGTCACATTCACTACACATCCTTCGCGTTTGCGTTTAAATGAAGCTTAATAAGTGCTACATGTACATGCTATTCATGAAACATAAACTGATTTATTTCGAGGCAAATTCTTTTATTCAAAGTTCGACACAAAAACGTATCAAGGTTTTGAAACAAATATTGATCGCTTAAACCTACATGATATTAAAGCTACTCTTAGTAACGTATAAACCATATTATCGCTTTGGTCTATCTGTTCACATAGTTACATTATGATGGAATGTCAAGTTCAATCATTAACATATTTTGTGACAATTTTGCATAATATTATACCGGAAACTGTTCCGGGATACGTCATCCTGCTACTGTTAATGGGAATAATTGTTATTTAAGCATATAGACCTTGCGTGATAGTTTATAATTATATGTGAATTGGACAACTATGTCCATACTTGTTGACCATAAAAACTCTAGCATGATAATAGTTTTGACTGAAATTAGTTGTAGAGGCCTCTGTATGGCAATGTTTTCTTTAAACTTTGAAAAAGAAGAACTATGGCGCGGAACATGTAGTCCCATCACCCCTGTGTCTACTTTCTATGCTACATTTAGGCGAGATATTAACCTAACCCCCTTTTACCAATCAAGTTATAGCAAGCTTTGATATCATACGTCCCTGGGGTACGTTCTTAACGATAACTACAGCTAGTTTTAGATCGACTGCCTTGCATGTCACTTCATTGGTATAAAACTCCTCAAGGTGTTGTTATCCAATAGTATCAATTTGAAGAACGTTAAATATCGTTTATATATCTATCCCTGGTTTTTCAGGGATGTTATACAGGCTTAATCCTACCAAGAGGACTTCTATCTTATGGGATTAGTCATCCAGCTCCTTCCTTATACCCTGATCGCCTTCGAGCCAAATCCCCAGTACGGCTGGCGCAACTTCATGCTCGTGGCTGTGCTCACCTGTTATTGTTTCAGCCAATAAAATGTCGTTATAGAAGGAGCTTGACGGTACTCTTTTGAACTTAACGGAATTTTCCATCCGGGTTGTGCCGCTGTTGCTGGATGCGAATAGTTTCATCGGCTGGTTAGATAGCTAGCGATACGAGGCTTTTGGCCTAAAGGAGATCAGGGTATATGGAAGGAGCTCGATCAGCGGATTCAGTTACGCTGATGAAGCAGTATGGGATAAGTAAAAATAAATTTGCACAAAACACTTAGATGACCTTAAATCACTAAGGTGGCCCTGGTGCAATGTGAAAGAATGGCCCTAAGGTTAACCATAGTGATAAGTTGTTTTGTGCAACAACCCATGATCCCTACGGGGATGTTAAACACGCATAGCCCTACAAAGGGGCCTGGATGCAAGGCTTTTATTTCAAGCGATAAGTCAAATATATCACGAACATTCTAAAAAGGCTTTCTCTTTTTTTATACAGTCAGAGTATTCAAGAGTGCGGTGCTTTTATTGCTGAGAATAATTCAGTTGATAAGCTTTATTCAGAAAGGTGACACACCATTTTAGGAAATATGAGAGTTTGTTTTATTCAAGGGTTGTATATAGTGAAGACAGCTATGAGTCTAGCATTCTAACATGAAATAGATACCATGTGTATAGTGATCAAATATAACATTTCTTTATTTGGGAAAACACTTGCTAAAATAGTACGAAATGTGTTCTCTTTCGGGTCGAGTCCCGATGTGCGAGCGGGCTAACTGCTAGTACGATCGGTGCTGACTGTGTTTCTTAATTCTATGAGCGTTCGGTCGAATCCGGGTAGAATCCCGACCAGAAAGAAGTTTAGGAATGTATACTATTGAAGATCCCAAATATAACAATTCGCATGGAGCAATTTGTGGTTCATCCTTTCTTTTACCATGTAAATGTTTATCTGACAACTAGCACGCCATAACTTGTATTTAACAAGATTAAAGATATGTGTATTTGGGGGGATTCTTTGAACGTTATGTAATTAACAATAACAGTTCATTTTCAAAGCAACAATAACTAAGCTAAGAGGCCGGGATGGTGGTTAGCGCGTTCGTCTACGGATCAAGAGGTCCGTGGTTCGAATCCCGCCAGGGGCTCGGCAACTCTGTCTGCAGTAGAGAACTTCTCTACAAGCAGTAAGGTCTGGGCACATGACTACACTAAATTTCAGCGCAGTACCAACCATGGTTAGCTAGTTCCAGCCGATGCTCGCAGGTTTTACCGCAATGCTCGCAGGTTTTACCGCAATGCTCGCAGTGTTGCGGGCTTTCGGCCTGCAATAATACTAGCAGCCGCGATATATGTGAAATACTATTGAAAATCACCTCACCAAATCACCAACTGAGCCAAATATAAGCTATCACACAGTCTCTTTTCATATTGAGAATGAGGTTTTGTAAATAAATCTCTTTTTTTACTCAGTGTTTTTATAAGTAATCAACGCTTACTGATTCAATAGAAAACAACACGTGGACTATTTTTCTACGTTTGTCTATATCACAATTTTAATATACAATTGATCTATACATCACTGCCTATTGAAGGTAAGTCTGAATCAATGAAACAGTTGGTAACATGTGTGTTTATTTTCACATTTATCTATTTCCCTTGCAAATCAATGAAAATATCGGCTTCGTGCAGTTCCCACGTGGAGGTATATTCATACAGATATAAAGCATTTAACTTCACGGAGGATCACTAATAGAAGGCACTTGATTGTGGAGGGTGTTTGTGATATTCTTCAGACGGTGTTCATGGAGTGTTTACCTGTGTGCTACACGAAAGGATTGTGACAAATACTGCAGTAGTCAGCACTGTTGCATGTCAAACAGTTACATAGGTTTACCTTGCAACTCGTTAATTTAAGGGTTTCGTTAATGTTTACCTATCTAAGTGTTTTGTTAATTTTTACCTATATAATTAACTGTTGATGACCACAAGCGTGTATGCATTAAATTATTTGAATTATCATTTACTTTGAAATATATTTCGAATAAACTTTGCTATTTGGTGGAGCCTATTTATATTATTGCAAAGACAGTTTTGAATATCCATCAATTTACAAAATAATCATAGGTATCTTTCCTTCATTGATAGAACGCAAAATACAATAAGTTGTTAAGGAAATTACTTTTAAACCATACGTTTCAGAGCTTATCTTGAGCTTAATCACGTAGTGATTTATGTATTTCATATCAGCATATCTGGCATAAATTTTAATTGCACAAACAGGAGGAAGATACAAATCTTCCTGAACTTAATCAGTTCATAGAAACCTGATCTGAGCAACCATTATTATCCAAAAACGTTCATCAAATTTAATTACCAGGTAATTATTTATAAAAATATACCCCATAAATTATCTTCACTCCCATCGTATAGTGCATCATATGCATCGGTCTCTTGGCATCAAATGATGTGATTGTACATACGTACTGGTAACAAAGTGGGAGAACGGTAACAGAAACGTTAATGTTACATCGACCGAGTACGTCAACGTTACTGAATATAGATACCTAGCTAGAAGGCCAGCTACTGAAATGTACATGTAAGTGGCACAGGATATCCAATCTGTCTGCACAGCTGATAACTTGACGACGTGAAACTGACATTGTTTACAATAAGGATTAAACATGGACATGAAATCGACATCGGAGACGTCGTTGTTGTCAGTTGACGAAGGTGAGGCGGTGGAGGGAGGAATATATACATATATGTATTTTAGATATCTTATATGTTAAGGAATTGTTAACAGATAATTTGTCTGTGAGATTATAATATATTCACAAAATTTACATTTTAAGACTGAAATTAAAAATGGAAAAAACGTTAATTGTATAGTTACATGTACATAATATTTAAATTCATATGAATAGTTGCAAGATTAAAAATAAGAGATTAGGAGTATTATTTAGACTGACAACATCGTTAATAGTTGCTATTAGAAATATTTATTGAAGTTATAATGTGTAAGGGGGATATTAAGTTACGGTTCATGTGTTTATAGTTACATCAATTAAGTTCATTAATATTATCAAGTGTCATCACACATACCGTACCTTGGGATAATAACATGGTGTCAGTTTATCTGATAACCTGTTGTTATCATCGAGTTATCTGTGGTGTAAATAACACCATTTGGAAAACTGTGGCCTAATGGCTGATATTATTGTCATTGCCATTGTCATTCGGTCATACAGTCATTGTATACCATTTATGTATTTACATATACGTGTCTCTATTTGCCTATATTCGTATACAATTGTTTGAACAAACACAATATTTTCATTATTGTCACCCTCCATTGAGCAGGCATATTGTCCATTCATTCTCTTAATTTTTCGAATTTTAATTCCTCCTGAGTTATTGACCAGAGCGTAACTTTTAAACTCTTCAAGTTAGCCTGAGCTAACTTGATACATTCAACCGTGATTTTTAAGTACTTTACATTTATTTCCGGTCTTATCGCTTCATATGTAATGTAATGGTGTGCTAAAGCATATGATTCTTAATTCTTTATTCATCATTTCAAATATTCAGTTGATGCAAAATGATTTCAGCACAATTTCAGAAACATACTTACAGTGAATGTCTTATAACGACACTTTACCTATTAGGAAGAAGTTTGAAGTGTTTTAAAAAAACAGATCAATCGCGTCTGCATATGTCTTATCATTATGTAACCGAAAACAATTGGTGTTTTATCTGTTTAGGTTTTAAGAATATTTGTACAAACACTTCTTAATGATTAAAAGACATTCAGTTTTGTATACGTGATTAACCATTTATCAGATTAATAGCGTATGAATATTTCTCCAAGTCGTTATCTTTATAGAATTATCATAATCGTCTACTCCTCTTTACAAGTGTTCCCGAAAAAATTACGGAAACATCACAGTGGATACCATCACATAATTCGTAAAGGATGAAATATAAGAAGAGATATATTTTCAATAAGAGCACCTATGCACCTATCACTTTTACCTAGCAACGATCTTTCCAACTTTCGTTGTCTGAGACGTCATGAAACCATTGTGCTTGACTTCACAGTTTTCGTCCGTCGCAAGGGAAGACGACATTTTTCTGGATATTTAAATACGAATCAATGAAATAAAATCAATGATTAAGAAGTTCATCACATTCCGAAGTGTGTCGTATGACTTTTACGAAACTCGTGCATCTTTGTGTACGTAACGTCTTCAGACCTATATTGAAGTTGAGTGAGGGTGAAAGTAGACGAGAAGCGATCAAGATACTTCTTTATTTTTAGAACGTCTAACTTACAACAAGGGAGGTAATCCCGACATGGGTATCATATTGAAAGCGCATACCGCTACAGTGTAGACCACTCGCTGTGGCTCGGGTGATATATAAATTCTCAATTCGTAGAAGTCATATGAGACACGTCCTCGATTAATAATGTCTATGTGCAGCAGGCACAACGTACACTGTGGTACAACCATTAGTATGTGACTTGGAGAGTGATCATGCTTTAAGTAGTCCAAGTGTCGAAGCAGAAACGTGTCATAATGTAAGGGAATTACTAGTATCCAATAAACTCTACATCTAAACTGTAACTTGCACCGGAATACCTATCAATTGCCGATATACTTATGTAACAGCAGTCACATATATACACTTATCGTGCTTTCGAATACATGCAATACAGATATAGTTCCACCATTATTCTTTTTTTTAAAAATTACAATACAATTCAACGACGAGTTAATGTAATATAATAACGCGTATATGAAGTTGAATACCACTCAGTGTAAATGACAGTAGTTCATAAAATTGGGTGATATAAGTTCTCGTCTAATGATTTCTATATATCAATGTACTTTTGAAATATTCTCATGAGTAATGTAATCTAAAATTCTCACCTGCTTAATAAGAAAAAAACTCTTGAAAAAGATCGATAAAAGAGAGACGAATTTATTTGACAGCGCACACGCAAGCTGTTGTCGGTGCCTACTAAAGATCCCAGGCTGAACACGTTAATTACAAAATCATACTTGAAGATTGCATTCGTTACGTATTGTTGCACTACGTGTGAATATATAGTTGGTTTTCATTGAATACATGCAGATGGTCCGTTATGATGTTTCTTCACCATTTGCCATTTTTTTAAATAGTCAAGGCTAGGTAATTAGTATAGGGAAAAAATATTGGTAATAACGAATAATCATTACATATTCTTTCCTCTTTAGTTAGCACTTGTTTTCAATTTCATCTGATAAAGAGGTCTAGTTTTTTAAACAACGCAAATAGCTACTATTCTCCCTAGAAAATAGCCTATGTTTGAGAGGTATAGCTAAAGCAATAGGAGCTTATGGACCGATTAGATGCATATATTTCGTTCATTATGAATTCAATGTAAAAGATCTGTACAGATTAACAATCTATAGTCAATGTTGTTTCCTGGTTTTCATATTGTGAAACATAAAACCATCAATTCATTACGGAACACTTACGTAACTTTCAACAAATATTTCGGCTAATACAAATTTCTATGTTCGCACTCTTCCATCCAAGGTAGACAGACGAAGAATAACTCCCCCTTCCCTCCCAACCCACTACCCACCCGGCCCCTATCCCCATCCCTCTACACCCCAAATCCGCTCCATAACAGCTCATTTATCTTCGCTTCCAGTTTACTAATATTTGTATAGTATATAAACATCCATACCAATAGTATAACTTTAATTTCTTGTTTCAAGTGATAGAACAAAGACAGGGCAGATAAATATTTCGTTTGTTGACCTTCCATGAACCCAGGAATGTCTTCTCCCTTACCTGATTCTAGCATGTTGACCTAGGATTGATTTTCTATCTGTTCATTCTAGAATGACTTGATTTACGATGATAAGTAGAAACTAGCTATAAACGTGCACATGTTGCCATCATTAAAGCCGATGTTCGGTATTATGATCATAATGAGTGTTATTTCTCAGTATACAGATCTAAAATGCATGTACATGAATTTAGACCACCATAATAGATGAGATTTGAAGTGAACCAAGGTGGGAATCATCCACAATTTATGGACGTTTTATCTAGCTGAAAGGTTTGTCATTTTTAACTATTTTGTAAATGCCTTTTACCAAAAGGTTTTAATAGCATTTTTAAATCGAATTTCATGATAACGATTGTATTCTTTTTCAGGAAAACCTCTGGTTTATGACCCATCATTTAAAGGGCCAATCAAAAAAAGGTTGGTTTAAGTTTAAGACTTTTCATGGTTTCAACGAATTATCCTTTTTTCGCTCATTATTACATTTCAATTCATATCATATCTTATCAAGCTTTGTTTAAGAAACCCCAAAACATATCATTAAACTTAGTAGCGAAACGTATTCAGAAAACGTTTTGTTTTGTTTTATTCGAATGTGATCATTTGATAAATCTTTAAGCTGTCATAAATTGAAACTCAGAGGAATGGACATAACCCTCTTCGTTGCTGTTTGTTCTTACTACTTATTAAAGATACAAATAAGGACGAACCAATGTTTGTTTGTTTCAGATCATGTACAGACATCATCTGTTGTATCCTGTTTCTGGTCTTCGTGCTCGGCCAGGTTATCGTAGCTTTCTTCGGTAAGTCATTGCTATCATATCTGGCATTTGATATTCATGAATCGTTGAAATGTTTTCAAGCAGTAGGTTCCGTTTTTGCTTTGTTCAAAGTTCAGACTCGTCCTTGCATTGGACATGTTATGATGAAATGAAATATTTTTCAGTATTTTTTTATATAAAAAACTCTTATAAATTTCATGGCGCTCAGTAATTTCATTCAAACATGAGTGGAACGTTTCGTTTTACCCGTCAGTTGGTTGTTTAATTTCACTTATCAACTTCTAACAAAATCACTAACTTGTGTGGTATTGCTGAAATCCTATTTGCGTGAAGTAATTTGTGAACACCATTATGTTTTTGACCTAATAATAATGTTAACTAACTGTTAATTCTTTATGTGAATAACACCAGCCTACACGTATGGAGATCCAACACTGCTTCTCTACCCACAAGACTCGGAGGGGAATCTATGTGGTTTAGGAGACATGAGGTGAAAAATAGTTAAATCATCATCTGCGTCTTCGTCGTCGTCATCGCGTCATCATCATCATCATCATCATTAATATCATCGTCTTCGTCGATTTAACGTTATTTTATTGGAATTATTTCAGTTATAATGATCAAAGGTTAAAGGTATCTCATGAAATCTTTGTGAACATAATCCAATCATTATCATAGTTGTTTATTATTATTATTATTATTATTATTATTATTATTATTATTATTATATCAATAATTTATTTTCGTCCAGTACATGAACGAAGTTTTTACATTAACATTTGTCTTCACTCCAGAGGAAGGTCCAACCTATTCCTGTTTGATCTGACTGAATGTGGGCGAATGGGCCCGGGTGTATTTGTCAATGGCTGCCCAACACCACAGGTACAACATTTTGCCTCTTTTATTAACTATACGAAAATATCTCATAAACGTATAGAGAATCTCACCCAAGTGTTTTCTGACATCAACGTCCAACGAAAATGCTTCTCGCTTTGGTATGGAGGGTGAGATTCCATTTATCATCCAAAAGCATTTTTTATAACGTTTCCATGAAAATTGTATATCTCTGAACAATGTACTATCTTTAGATAGTTTCATAGCATTATGCGGTCATCATATTTATGGATTGTGGCATAACTTGTAGATGTAAAACAATAATGAAGCCATGTACCTGACGACGGGAGTGCGTTGTTCAAAATCTACTGTCTAATCTCGTCGGAGATATAGCTTGATTCTCCAAATGCGATAACTGCTGTGGAGCAATTTAAGATGATAAAATAATATGACCAATATGAATCGTATCCACTCATCCACGTATCCATAACAAGCTATACAAACATTTGAAATAGCATCCTTCATGTTACAAGTATTCGTAGCAAAGGGTATCTACTCATTAATCACAAAATAATGATGGGTTTTAATACTGGTAAAAATGGAATGAAGATAAACCGCTTACACGTTCGTTAAAAATGTGACACTTAAATAATGCCCTTCTGAATGCATGTAACAATGGCGGTCACGTTTACAAGCATTTGGGGAACTTACATTTGAATATCCTAATGTTTCTTTAATCTTCCCTAAGGGATATATGAAGACTTATAGACAATAACGAACGTCTTGTCACGTCACCCTTCAACATCTCTTACATGTATAAAATCACGAAACATCATAAAAACGGAAATGTCCTGTTGTTGAATGTATATTTATGATTTCTACTTTACAGGTGTGTGTTTCCAAGTGCCCAACAAGTAACTATGTGTCCTTTCCAGACTTCATCAAGACCGGAAGTTCTGTGAATGAGTTGATCTGTACAGAGAAGGCAGACAAGTCCAAGGTCAGACACATTAAGAGTCTGTGATACATTTTACAACATCACAAGCGTCAAATAGACACGCTCATGACTATACTTATGACCTTTAATATCAAGTTTTTACCCTAAATCCAACTGATGCCACGTTGTTTTCTACATGAAAGGTGCATAATTTATTATTCAAAGGTGAATAGCCTAAAAAAATTACACTAATCTTATTTAAATTGGACGTTTATACAAAGAAAAAAATACTTAGTGACATTTGTATTTGTATATATATGAAGAGGTTGAACAAAACAGTGAGGTTCTTCAGTTGAGAGACGTTCATATTAAACCTCAATTTTAAAATCGTTATTGACTTAACATACTTTGATAATTTTCTATAATGAATATCTAAAGAGGTTTAACAAATATGTGAGGGTCTTCAGTTGACAGAAATGACATACTCATTAGTGGTAAAACGTTCTGTCAAGCCTTTGATTAGATATTTTATGCTATTAGCGTTCAATAACGTTCATTTCACAAACATCATAAGCAATTTTCATGATATTGTTAATTTTTTTTCTGATATAATGGATATAAAACATCATTTTATACTTTGAAAATATGATAACTATGATATTAAGTTGTATTTTAAGCCTTTGAAACAATTGTTCGAGGAAAACGCGTATATCTATGCTTATAAAAAAACCCATGTAATTGTCAATAATATTTTATAACCAGGAACCCACTTAATTCTATTTATACTTATACGTCTTGAAATAAAACTATTATTCTTATGCTAAATCTAATCAAACAATTATGTTCTAATATATTCTTGGTGATAAAATCTATGAGCTGAACCAAGATTTCAAAACAAAATAAAATGAATTAAAAGAGAAGAATTTAAAATATTTTTAGTATAATATTTAGTTTAGTATAGTATAGAAGAATATGAGGTATGCTGATCAATTGCTTCTTGTGATGCCTCCATACACATTCAAAACCTTCGGTCAAAGATCCACTCATCAGCAACTCTATGGAACAATCTCCCTACTGACATTAAATCTGCCCCTACTCTCTCAAGTTTCAAGTCTCATCTCAAGACATGCCTGTTTTTAAGATACTGACTTTACATGTTTGCGCTTAGAGCATCGTCAGTTGTTGTGGAACCAAGCGCATTACAAGTGTCTTATCTTATTATTATCATTACAGGTTCACTTGTAAGCTATAGATAAAATGTATCATTAGGGTTATTTCACTCCTTTTCTTTCCTTTGTTTACCTGTACGACATTTTTCAGCAAGTATCGGAGCTGGTGACATCAAAAGAATGCGCTGCCTTCTATCTTAAGAGTGCTTCAGGTAAATTCCATTCTCACTTCCCTTTTTAATAAACCTTTTCCTATACCCTGATGAGACAGATAGGAACAATTTTCGAACTTCGAAAGCAAATATTTACATGGATGTGCAAGCGAGCATTCTATCTTCCCCTTGCGGTACCGTTACCAGACGTGAGAAGGAGTTCAGATCGTCGACTCTTATCAAATTTTTTTAATTAGGCTTACACAGGAATTTCATACATAACTCTACAATTGTAGGGTGATGAACGTCAACATTGAAGGATATATTTATCGTATTTATCTATACTGCATGTACAAATGATAATCTGACATGACATGAACGTTCTAATAGAAAGTGTCAATCAAGTGTTTTTTTGTTTCAGTTGTTCATCGCTGTCTCCCGGACTTAGAACAGTTTGTTTCTCTGGGCAGCTCCGCTGTAGATGTTGCCACTTCCGCCGGAAGTAACATTCCCGTTACTGACGGAAGCAACAACACGGTAACCGGGGAGGCACTCAAGGTGGCCAACGAGTAAGCAAGACGTTGATTTCCTTTTTCATATATTTCACCTCAACACCCCCCCCCCCCCCCCCCCCCCCATCCTCCACGCCTTCGTGGTTTGAAATGGTTTCATGCAAGTCCATCGAAACTGCAGATTGCATGGTTTTAGAAAAAATCATCTTAAAGAAAACGCACTCCTATGGAAATAAAAAAAATACATGAAACATCTCACGAAAAAGAAATATACTTACTACCATATGCAGAAGAACTATTTCAACCATTAGCGGTAATTTCCATGATCTTGGTCGCACGTGTTTTCCCTCTTTTACGTGACAGCGTTTACTGCGCGTACGCATGGTCGGATTAGTACTGTAGATGTTTTACTCTCTTTAATGATAATAATTTCATAAACTTGTATGAAGAGGGGTATATTCGTACACATTTAACATTCCAAAAACGTGTGTGCTGTGTCTTGATGTATGATGATGATTTTAACAGAGAGTCTGCCTGTAGTTCATAGCATGAATCATCGCATGTTTAAGCTGTGAGGCTCAGCACTTGTAAGCATTATTTCTGAAATGAACCAACTATAGTACTACTTACGCCTATAGTTAGCAATTAAATGATATCAGCATATCTAGTTTCCAATATTGCATAACTTGGAGAAACAGTCTGGCCATTTTATTGCATTAATCATGTGCATTATATTATGTGTTGTTACAAAACTGTAATTCAGAATGAAGCAAATATTGTATGAACCTCAGTCATTCGCATATGCTAAAAAATATAGTTAAATACAACCCCAATATTAAGTTTTCAAGTAGCATATATGCATAACTAAACTTTAGGATACCTCAATATTGAAAACTGAGGTGGCCCTGAACATATTTTGTTGAGCATATGTTGATCACAGACACGTGCGCGGTGTCAATTGAGGAAACAATCGGATGAAATAGCAAAACAGTATTCCATTAACCATATCCGAGCTACATCAAACGAACAGCTCAAACAAAATAATCCAATGAAAATTTAGATGCCGGTTCTGAAGCCACTGATTATGGCCTTGAGAGCATCAACTTGTTGATTCGGATCCCATGGTTCGAATCCCGCCAGGGGCTCGGCAACTTTGTCTGCAGTAGAGAACTGTTCTGCACGCAGTCAGGTTTGGGTGCAATGCTACACTGAATTTCAGCGCAGTACCACCCATGGTTCGCTAGTTCCAGCCGATGCTCGCAGGTTTCACCGCAATGCATAGCCACAATGGTGTTGCGGGCTTTCTGCCTGCAATAATACAAGCAGCCGCGATATAAGTGAAATACTCTTGAAAGCGGCGTTAAACCCCAACTTACCTCACCTCAACTGGTTGAACGGTTCATGGTATTTAACATGAGCATTTATAACCTTACAAATATTTATGATCATTTTTAGTGAATAATGAAAGTACGGGTAAACGTTAAATGCTTTTCCTAAGGGAATCATGATCAGGTAAAGTGTATATCAATTCAGTTAAAATGAAATTCGTGTTCTTCGTGTCTCTGTACCAATGTTTCTAAACACAATTTTAATCACCCCGCTTATAAAATCACATTCAAGCACGATTTTATTGCATGTCTTGTTTATTCTTAACTACATGTTTCCCTTGTTTTCTCACATCACACCATGTGCACATCTTATTTCAGAATTAACCAAAATATGAATGTTACACCGACTGAACTTGTTGCAGATGTCAGGTTTATAAAGTCGTCAATGCATGTTCATATTTAGGATATCTTTATTTAGGGATGCTCTGAAGGGGCTGTCAATTGCATGTACATTGCATTCCTAACTGTTGAAGGGAGCTTGTCTACGCAGTTGTTGTAGTCGTTCAAATACACATGATTTTCTCTATTAGGTTCCTTACTTAAATCTTTTGATCTTCACTGAATTAAGGTCATGATTTTGTCGTATGTATTCTTTCATGGAACCAGAGGCTGTCTATTGCATGTACATTTTATTTCTGTTCTTACTGTTAGTCCTTTGGTTTTGAAAATTACTCATTTAATCACGAAAGCGGTTTCTCTGTCTTGATTTAAATAGTCCCTGTCACGTTAGCATGGAAATTGGTTTGACGACATTGAAACTTAAATATGTTATTTCTGTAGCCAGTATTGAATATGGTAGTTTGTTATGATATCTATTTTCAGTGACGCAGTAGTTTGCCGTATCATGAAATATGCATGATATATTTATTCTATAATCTCCTAGCTTCTTTGATATGAAGGCGTTGTTTGTATATGTCTTTACTACTATTGCTGCTGGTGCGTATGTCTAACATTTACAGCTTAGCAGTGATTTCACCATCATCTTCATTTTTTTTATACCGTTTTAATTTTCATTAAAAAATTAAGGCTTTTATTGCATGTGATGGCTTGAAATACGATTATAATGTACATCAACTTTATAACAAGGAATCATATGTTATCTTTCTAATTAGTTTGGATAACTGAATAAAGTGTAGTTTTTCCTATTTCCAATTTCAAACATAATTTGAAATAGCATTCGATTTAGCAAGTACATATTTCAATCTTTTATTGAAGTTAGAAGTATTTGCATACAAGCATGAATGATTCAGTTATATGCCATGTCACTATTGTCGATAATTGTAGGTGTGTTTGGACAACACGTTGCAATAATTGGCAATGTCAAAGGTAGCACTATGAAATATCATACGAAAAAAGAATCAATTTCATTTGTTTGATATCACTGTCAGATATTTGGAATATGCGTTGACCATAAATTTTAACAAGTGTCTGTGCCAATGGTACAATTATTCATAGCCCTTTTTTAAAAATTCTCATGTATGATAACATCAATTACAAAAATAAGTATCCTGTGAAAGGAAGAAACGTTTGAATAGTAAAAACACAACCAAAGTGTCCATAGCTCGTATTCTCATTTTGGTTGGCATATTGAAATGAAAGAAATTTGTTTTATATTTCTATGATTAGGAATACGGTCGGTGGGGTTAATGTGTTTTTCATTCTGTTCTTGGTGACGCATAAAGCAATAGTTTCTTACGGCACGAAAGTAGCAAAATTGTATGTTTTTGTAATGTAGAATGGGACAAATCGTACGGCGCATGAAGAATCTTATGATAAAGCAAGAGCTGTTAGGACATCGTGAACGTATCAAACAGTCTTCTGTAAGGAAATGTTCAGAAAAGAAACTAAACCTTATTATTACAGTATTTTTGTCCTTTTCGATGAAATCTTTACTATTCATTTGGCATTATCATATTGTTTTCGTTATTCATTTTTTTAATATGTGTAATTTTACAAACCAAAATAATATTTTCAGGGTGTTCCAAGCGTTTCTGAAAGCCAAGGAATACGGAGAGAAGGTCATATCTGATATAGTGGAAACATGGTACATGATACTGACGTAAGTACTGATTCAGGCCCTTTCTTTAGTAACAGGGACATATTTTCAGTAACATGCCATATTCGTATTTGACTTGTAGATTCGATATAACTTCATGATGACTTAATACAGATGGACCTTCATCTCAACGTTTTGTAAATAGTAAATTTCTTCACTTGACGAGAATATTTTGGCAGAAATGTCAAAACTCCTTATTTCAAGGCATTTCATCTAAAAATCAATCATATTAAGTATAAATGAATATAATGGAATGCAGTTAATGTAATTTTCAGTTATCAGTCTTCATAAAGAACACATATAATTATTTCAATTAAATTGACATCACATCTACTTTATAATGTTTAGAAATGATGTTGATGAATTCAAATTTGGGATAATTTCTCGCATTTCAAAAGATACAAAACTCGTGAAAGTAAAGATTTTGAATACCCTTGATGGGACCCTTGATGAGACAATATTTCTCGAGAAATGGCGAACACCACTTATATTCTGCAACCATAACCCTTGGTTTGCATGTATTGTTATTATTTTTATCGTGATGTATACTGTATATATTCATTCTATATCCATCCTAATATATATCCCCTCTACAGCGGTCTGGTGCTGGCCATGTTGATATCGCTTCTTTATATCGTCATCATGAGATGGATTGCTGGTTTTATGGTCTTCTTCTCCATCGTCGCTTTTGTCGGCATCTTCGGAGGAGGTGAGAATAATAATGATAACATTATATCATTTTTGAAGGGCATGTAAAGGTCTTGTATATAAAAAACACAAGATTTTCCGGATAATAACTTTCTTATTGCAAAACGGAGTTTCGGAGTATATGCTTACTCCTTCATCAGGTTGGAATTAGGGATACCTTTTTGCTTTACATTGATATTTAACCGCCGCAAAGTAGATTATACCAAATAGTGCAGAAAGCAATCTTCTGACTAGTTTTACAGCAACTTGCCATAGTTTTATATAACAAGGACGGTACGTAAATAGTATTTAAAAACAAGATACAGTATTAGATAAAGATGTTGGAACAAGGGTCTGAGTTTATGTACGAATATTGGACCTAAAATTATTATGATATTCAATCATGGATGCTACTGTTAACATTGATGGGTTCTCAACGCCTCAACTAAGGTAAAATGTAACTTTTGTGAACAGGTGCTACAAAACGCAATCGATTTAACGAATTTATTGACTCTTAACACAGTAGCTTTTGTTAGCAATTAGCACACCAACGACAGACTTATAATGAATGAAATGCATTAAACAAATTGCTTGAAATAGCACTTAATTCAACGAATGTTGTAACTTACCATGTGATTCCTTCTGTCACTAATGTTATTGACGTCCAAGTCATCATAGAATGCTTCAATTCACCATTTATTGGCAGGTGCTGGTTACTGCTTCTACGAGTGGTGGAACTCAAAAGGATCAGAGGAGTCCTACACTGTCTATATGGGCGGACTGACTCTCACCTTTCAGAAGGAAAAGCTTTTCCTGGGTTGCGGTGAGAAGCACTCCTTTGATATCTTATATAAATTGAATAGGAATATCAAAATATTATTCCTTATGATACTATTCAGAACCTAACGACTTATGCAGTAGTCGATTAAGCTTTAAGAATGAATATATATTTTGAAATAAATATATTTGCAATAAAGATATTCACAAATTCAATATCAATATCAATTTACAGCTGGTACCTTTGCTCTTTGTTATCTATTTATGTTTAATCCATATTATAATTTTGAAATGTGATTGGAAAACATTGATACAGTACAGTACTGTAATGTTATTATAAAACTGACGCGCTAATACTACATAAGTTACTAGTAAGTCAAAAGGTCTATACTGCCAACTTTAAAACATAATCTAGATTCATAATCAGAAACCGTTCATTACAAAACCTCAGGAAAAAAGTGATAAAATGTCTGTACAGCAGTATCTTTGTTGTCAAGTATTCCTTTTTCAAGAAAATTTATTTTTCAACGAATGTGTAAAAATATTCAACGTCTTTCTTTTTTTAAAGAAAAATTCTGTGTTGCAGGTATAACAGCGGGAATTCTATTTCTAATCGTGGTTCTAGTGATCTTGGTGCTCGTGTCTCGGATCAGGATTGCTATTGCTCTTATCAAAGAAGGAAGCAGGTGCTAGACCTTATATTCACTTTATGATTTGCCAATAGTGACCCCTGATAAATTTCTTCATGTGTGCACATGTGCACATGTAGCTTAAATTAGCAACGATTTTCAGTTTCCGAATTTGTCTTCTTTGTCAGGAAAACAGATGCTCCTGCAGTGCCTATAGCAAGGAAGCAGTCTTTTTTCTAGATATTTTTATGCGATGCAAATGGACAAGAATTTATAATAAAGAAAATGATTTAGAGGGAATGTGTGTCGTATAAATTTGACGCCGGTGATAAAAAGAATTCTTACTCGGGTTACGTTCTCATAGCCAAATGACTATAACTTCTTTGGGTAATAATCTTTGATATAAGATGAGATAATATAGGATAAGTCTTTAATCCTGTATATTTTCATTTTCTATTCACAAGATCACCTTAAATCGTTTTAAGCAAATCAATTGTTTGGAAACGTTTCACGAATTTAGTTTTTGTCATGTGCCTCTTGTGTTCTTTTAACGAACATTTTCATTAATTCTTGCCATTCTTCGAAAGCAAAATTCTCATTCAAAACAATGCACGGTTCAACTTGGATAGATCTTTTGGTAAAGATATGCAAATCTGATTCCACACGTTTGTGTTTCAGAGCGGTGGGGTCGATGATGTTTACCTTGATATGGCCAATAATACCGTATATATTTCAACTCGTCGTCGTCGGCTTCAACCTGGCAGTGGCTGTGTATCCTTAATATACATTATGTTATGCGATAATAACAAAAATATTAGATAGCTTTTATATAGCGCAAAATCCCCGGTTACCAATTGGCCTGGTCTAAACCCAAGCTGACAAGTGTTGCTAGAGTCTCCACAAACACACTGTTTTACCAAACACTCACTTTCTGCTTATTGCACATAGGAACATTGTAATCTAAGTCTCTTGTCAAAGTTGGCACCGTAAGTCTCTCAACTCGTGTATCAGTGTGGGGCCGGGAATTAACCATCAAACTCAGTTTATCCAGCAAATAGTTCATCCATCCATATCGCGAGGCGCACTCGATGTTTCTTAGCTTAACTGATAGCAGTCAACTTAGTTAAGCAGAATACCACGCTCTTAACATAAGGGTTTGGACAAAAACCGTTAGCTATTGTGTCTTTGAGCTTCCCTGGAACACGTCTTATTGATCCGCCTTTCCATTGCATTTACGTTTTGATACGCGAAATATCAAGGCTGTTTTTCATTGGTGTTCTTTGCGTCCAACGAAAAATTATCCCATTTGAAATAGCATTTGTAATAAAATCATCATTAATGTAACGATTATGACAACTGCATGGAAATGTTAACGTTATGTCGTATTTTTGATAGCCAATACTCTAAGGTTGTCAGTAGCAAAATAAACAAAACAAGAAGAGTAGTAACAGAAGAACAACAGCATAAGATGAACGAGAAATTTCCTGAACTTGTTGAAAGTTACCTGGCGTCTATCGGACGGAACCAGGAGCTTGGTTCAAATAACGTCACCTACCCTAACGGAACCGTTAACGAAGACGCCGTCAAAAAGGCCACACAGGATCTCTTCCAACAGGTGCCCTGTGATACAGAAGTGAGTATAGCACTGGTCCAAACATAATGCCAACATCATTGAAATCGGCTTGGAGAGAAATTTCGTTTCTGATCCGGCTACTGCATAAATAGATATTATCGTGACGTCATACTTGCCCAATTTTTAATGCACAGTTTCTACACTAATTAAATACTGCCAATTAATTCGGACACATTCAGTGTCCTACGCTGGCAAGGAATAAATGTGTGACCGTTCACCTTCCATGAATTCAACCAATCCCGAGGCCGCTTGGTTATCAAGTGGAGCCATCGGTTTCATAGCTTAGTTTATATAACCCCTATAGAGCAATTGTCGGGTCAGAAACATAGCAAGTCAAAAATGACACCCTAGATTTTAATGAGTATGACTCTATGCACCATTACACCAAAGAGAATATTCGTGAGCGCTTTCATTTTGGATCATTCAACACTATGCTACGCTGGATAAAGGGTTGCAGGAACCCTTTACATAAAATCAGCGTAATTAGGCTGTCTATGGATACTTAATTTAAAACATTCTTCGATTTTGAACGATTTAGTCACGTGACATGCCCCACATGACTAATCATCAGCTACTCCAACCAGATTAAAGTAAAGTAGTACATTTCTTAACTCTTTGAAAGCACACAATGTCCCTCTTATTCTTACTCCTCTATCGACTTGATTTGGTTGCCTGTGTTACGTTCACTTTATCTTTTAATGCAGTCTGAATAAAATCGAACGTGTTCCGAGGAATTCAATTTATAAAATAGGTATTGACTTTACCGAGATTCGAACTCGAAATGTTTTGATTATCGTAGACATTTCGAGTTCGAATCTCGGTAAAGTCACTATTCCTCTAAACATGGTGGACTTTATTCAGATTTTCTTTGGATGTTTAAGGATGCTAGTCACATAATATTTTATTTTGATTTGAACGGTTCTACTTTTATTCGAACTCTAAATGTTTAGATTATCGTTGACATTTCGAGTTCGAATCTCGGTAAAGTCGCTATTCCTCTGACCATGGTCGATACTAATCAGACTGTCTTTTGATGTTTACGGATGATAGTCACATGATGTTTTAGTCATGATCTGAATGCTTGTACTTTTATTCTTCAACATATTGAAGGGACATAAGTATTGTGTGACAGTCCCTGTCTTGAGAAGGTCACTATAAAGAAAATAATTAAAAAGCATTTTAGTATGTTGCATTTCTTCGTCATTTATTTGCAGTCGAATGACACAACCCTTGGCAACGTGTGCGGCTTTTTGAAGCATGGAAAAGGAGAGTAAGTATTATTCATGTTCATAGATATGCCAGATGTTACTGACATATGATTTGCCTTCATAGCCTCATTATAAATTTATATTTACAGAAGGGATATCCAATTTTTCTTTTTTTGTGTGTGTGAAACACATAAGAACCATTCCATTGTTCGTATTTTTTCCCCAAAATTATCGATGGTAAAAAATTATTTTCCTCGTACGGGATTACTACATCATCCACAAATGTTGATAACTTGGCTTAGCTATAATTAAAAATTATTTGAAAAGTTTAAATAGAGAAGTAGTTTATTGATCAGCAACTTTAGGTGTCGATACGAACACCATCACGTGCGTGATAACGGTCGTAATCCTACAATAAAGAAGTTGTAAATCAATGGAACTTGTTCTCTATTCATGTCACCAACTTCTAGATGCCTCTCAAAGAAGTACAAGTTTGTTTGACAACCAAATATTGCTTGTTTCAGCTACACGATATACCTCCAGATCTACAATGTATTCATGTTCTTCTGGGGAGTAAACTTTGCAGTTGCTCTGGGTCAGATGACTCTCGCTGGAGCCTTCGCCTCCTACTACTGGGCCTGGGATAAGAGCAAGGATATCCCCACCTTCCCTCTCCTCAGCTCCTTCTGGCGATGTATCAGGTAATTTACATACGCTCATGTTAGCAGAATAACCATCTTAAATAGTGGAAACCGCCTAAGTAAAGACCTCTTAACTATAAAACTGGATAAGTAAACACTTTTCCTTGATCCCGGCAAGTTCCTGTTGGGTTACAGTTTAGACAGATTAGACAAATTCGACAGACTGCGCCATCTTAGATCCTTTGCACGCAAATGTTTAAACTGGTCACTTGGCTTAAGTACGCTATGTAGTATACTAAACCCAGTTTCCATTTTTAATATACAGAAGACGGAGTCCACAACCTGTCTTATCTTCCATCTGTCTGATTCTGTCCTTCGCCCGGAAATAAATATACTGGTTAATTTGCTTGAGCACGCGTTACGCCTCCTAGGATATGTAGACCGACCCCTGTGTGCATATAAAGAATAAGAATAAGAATGAAACTCTAGATGCCTGTAAGAAAATAGGATTTCCTCTTGTTTCCCGTTTTTGATCGATAAAATGATTAAAAAATTTAATTGATTCATCAAATTGAAATTTCTCATCTCTGTTGGCAGATACCACCTTGGAACACTTGCATTCGGATCACTCATTATAGCCATCATTCAGATGATCCGTTTGTTTCTTGAGTACCTCGATCACAAACTCAAGGGATCGGAAAACCCAGTGGCAAAATTCTTTTTGAAGTGAGTAAAAAATATCGAGAGAAGATTGGAATCTTTTTTCTCATGAACTGTTCTGGCCATAATTTATTTTCAAAATGTCATGCATTTTTTGCGTGTTTAAGAAGTCTTTAAATCTTGTTAAATTTATGCTGATCATGAATGCATATTTTGTTACCACTAAAATGACAAGACAACTTCGATATCTCGAAGCTTCTGCTTGACCTTATACTAAATTGTATAACATTTTTAGATGTTTGAAATGCTGTTTCTGGTGCCTTGAGAAATTCATCAAGTTCATCAACAAGAACGCCTATATTATCGTAAGTAAAGACATAGAGCCAAATTGAATATAAACAAGTAAACACTCCTGAACCACTCATTTACAATGGATAGATTATTACTTAAAAAGTCATATTAAAATCTCCTTTGATTAACGTTTCATTTATCTAACATAACCTCCTTTGAATTTGGCTAAGAGTGCATCTCTGTACCAACCATAGATGTTTATGCTATACTGCAATACCAATAAACAGGAAGAGTGTTGGTCATCGCACGCAAGCGCAGTAATACTTCTATTCAGTACTATGAACTTATGATCATTAATGTATTCCTAGACTGCTGTTTACGGGAAGAATTTCTGCAGTGCTGCCAAAGATGCTTTCTTCTTGATTCTGAGAAATTGCGTAAGGTGAGAAACCATTTTCTTGAAACTTCATCTCCCATTTATTTACTTTTTTTTTTAAAAAAAGGGGGTATTATGTTTAATGTAAAATAACCATTCTTTTCCTTGATGAATATCCTTGTTTCTTGAGATTTTGATCTTTTAATTTTTCAGGGTCGTTGTTGTGGACAAAGTGACTGATTTCCTTTTGTTCATAGGGAAATTGGTGATAGTCGGTTTAGTGGGTGAGTAACCTGATGTTTTGAATTGTTATTAAATGCTTTTAAGAATATATATATATATAATATATATAATAATAAGAATGCATTTATATAAGCGCCTTATGTCCAACCAATGCTGCTCAGTGGCGCTGTTCAGACAAAGAGAGAAAAACTAGTACGTAGCTAGGAAGAGATAAGTCTTTAACTGGCTCCTAAATGCCTCTAAGGTGGTCACTGATCTAAAGAGTTTAGATTTCCCCTCTTCCTTCGTTGTCATTCCTCACGTGTATTTTGTGTCAAAGAAAAATCAATAGAAGTAAGTATCCCTTTCTTATTGATTGCAGGTAAAAGTTAATAATCTAATGCATATTCAAAGTCAATGATGTTTTATATGCCGATTCATATTTGAAGCTAATTAAACATGATTTTTTTATATTTTCTTTTCCTTTCATTAACAGGGGCAGCAGCATTTTTCTTCTTTGACGGAAGAATACCGTACCTAGTCCAATATACGCCACAGCTCAACTTCTATGTCGTGCCTATCATTGTAAGTACCGTGTTGTTTCTATTTTAATATGTTTGTTTTTTTGATTGATTCCAAAATGTTAGAACAAAATGAGAAAGAAAATGACGATTTTTATCCATTACCATGACGTCATATATGCAAGTAGAAACACTGGACAAAATAGTTAGCGATGTCACAATTTTTATCATTGGTATTTTATGACTTCATCAATGAAAATTTAGAGCATTATCTATAAATTCAAATCTAGAAACTATCATATCCATACTGTATTAGTATACATAGTGGTCATATATGAATTGTACCAATATGAATAAGCTCTTTGAATTGCGTAAAGAATTTGAAGTGATGATAAAGAAGTTGTTTATCCATAAAAAAAAGTCTCATTACTCTCCAATACACATACACAGAAATATCTTTATCCATTTCAGAAGACAACCATGCATTTTCTTTAATTCAAATCACTTGAAAACATTTCAGGTGGTGATACTTGGAAGCTACCTCATAGCTTCCTGTTTCTTCAGTGTGTACGAGATGGCTGTGGATACGCTGTTCCTTTGTTTCTGTAAGTCTTGCTCGAATAGGATATTAGTGAGTTATGATACAACATGTTCATTGTCAACAATGATCTGTCTTATGCAAGATATATATTAAGGAGTGTGTTACAAAATTACAAAATTTAGATACGAATATCTAAGACTTTTATTAAAAATCCTTTTAATGCGATGGCATCCTGAAATGAGGCTGTACTAGACATCAGAAAAAACATCTTTCCTAATCCTTTTTCTAATCATGCTAATTGAATTGAGTTATCAATAAATTGACCTATAAATGATTCTCGAGAGGGCTTTCCTGCAAGGGCAATGTCTTTCTGTTAAAAATACAATATATTTCAATCTATATCTTTGATAACACACAATTGCAAAAGGGTTAACGTTTCTTTAGCAGTTATCTTTGCAATTGGGAGGTGGTAACATTTCGCCGTCATTTCAGTATCTATGATCTAAAGCAGCGGGAATGTATTGAACCTACTAATGCAAAAAGTGTACCTACATGTATCACTATGTTTTAAAAAGGAAGAATTTATTGATGTTAATGAAATTTTCATTAACCAGACTTTAAGCAACAACACTTGTAATGAGACATTGGCTAAGGAAAGGGTATCCTATAATATTTCCCACCTTAATAAAGGATTCATTTCTTGAAGTCAGTACCTTCAGATTTATGTGATATGCTGATAAACCTTTGCTAATGCTTCAGTTTTGTTGACATGTCCATATTTCTTGATTTTGCAAAAAGTCTGAAATTATAGTTTAAAGTCTGACACTTTAAGTTGTTCAGTAGATCAAAATTACTATAATTCCTTACAACCTGTTTATGAAATATCTTCAGTTTATGCTATTGAATATGATTATGTCGGGTTTTTTTACACTTGGTACACTGACGATTCTCTTTATAAGAAAACTTATTTTAAACAAATATATTTTTTCAGATTTTGTATATCATACTTATTTGTTTGATATTTTGTTCTGTTAAAGTGGAGGACCTTGAACGCCACGACGGATCTGCGGAAAAGCCCTACTACATGCACAAGGAACTGATGAACATTCTGGGCAAAAAGAACGCTATTCCTAAGAAGGGGGACTAATTAACGTACCCCCACATCTCAAATGGACTTCATCCTTTTAAAGCGTTTTTCCACTAGGAACATCAAATTTTCTTTATGATTTCAAATGGTTCTGTTTACTGTGAGTTTGTGTTCCCCGTAAAGCTAGCATTGTTGATGTCATGGGTGTGAATCGTGAGCTTCTGTTTTTGCTTGGCAGGTAATAGTGGATGTGGTTTTAAAGTTGCGTTGCAATATATTTCGAAATCTGGTCAAGAGTTTTCTTTTGCATGTGTATGATTTCAAAAACCCTGCATCTTTCTAGTGTTATTTTTCTAGTTTTATTAATATTACTGTTATGACAATCTTTTGTGTGCTGTATAGAAGTTTTATTTGTTTTTATGAAGTCATCGTCCTGTCTCTTAATCTGTTATGTATTACTGTTTTGATTGAATTAATGTTTTAATTGTAAATGATATTTACTAAAATATCAGCTGGCATATATGTGTATCCATGTCAGTTCTAAATGGATACAAAAACATACACGGCAAAGTTCTTTAGTAATACTTGGACCAATTAATGACATACTGCAATGAACGATATGTGCGAGACAGTGGGTTAATTTAAAGGGACATGGTACTTATATTCTGTACACAATGGGGAGAAGATAGGGAGAAATTTACGGCATTTAGATCGTGCGATTTAAGTGTGATGCTAAATCAATTTGCATCTTGTTTATTGTTATCCCTTTTTCTATCTGTGATAAAAACCACTATCCTCAGTATTACTTGTACATTTTAAGTCATTTAAAGAACCTTTGTTTAACCGTTCTCATTGTTTGCCATGTATATACAAATTCAACGTGGCTATCAATATAGAAACTAGAAATTGAAACCTATTTGTGGACAGAAAAATAGTAAAATGCACAGAAGATATTTCAATTGAATAACACCCAAAGAAAAGTTTAAGATCAAAGACAAAAATATGTGGGTGTACATGATACTTTTTATAAATGAAGGACATTTTATCTTACAAAGTATTTCTTTAGATATGTTAGGTTATTTTTTCGTAGTTGACAGTATTTAATCTTATCAGCATTGACAACATTTGAGAAGTCATACTTAACTTATTAACATGAAAGCACATTATTTTCACTCAGAAACAACTGCATATGAATGATTGAGAAAATTATATGTAAAAATTATGTATAAGTGTATATTTGACTGTTGTCGATTTTTCTGAGATGTACATATTTTCACGTGTTATCACATCATTATCCATGTCTCAAAAAAGTGAGGAACAATTTATTTCTGAGTAATCTCAGTCGCGTATTTGCAATTTTGCTAAATTTTTCATGTTGGTTAAACTTTGATTTGATTTGAAAATTTCATTTTGACAGCCACCAAAAATGGTGTAAAGGTGATTTGATGCAACTGTCATTCTTCAAAAGAAGCGATTAGCCATAATATGGATACGTCTTTAACTATAGCTATCGAAGACATCTCTCGGGTAGTTTAGGGTTCAAACTTTACTTAAGTTTGATGCATTTTTCTGACACCTCAACATTAAAAAGCACATTGTTATTAGCCCTTCCACTTCTCAGAAACCAGTTAAAAACTACGTTTTCATGCCTTCTTATAGGTTTGTAGGAGTGAAAGGGTAGGTAATGGAACACTATTTTCCGCTTCGTCATGTTTTTTTCAAATCCTGACATTATTCACTTCCTTTCTGGACCAGAAGACCTCACAACAATCCTGCTACAAAGACAGCAATGTCCTTCCTGATCATCCTTGCAGGACTAAATACCTTTAGTTCAGGAATGTCCGAACGATGGAAATACATGTATTATGACGCTTACGGGAGTGGACAGCACCGAACTAAACCATGGTGATTTTCAATTGCTTACTACTGAATACTTGTATGATTTGTATTTTGAGAAAGTGCAATCTCGTTCTCTTTGTCACATGAATAAAATAATATTGATAACAATGTGATAATAAGAATACTTTTTCATTTGCGACGTTATCTCTCAGCTACATTGTTAATTATTTAGTTTACTCTATGTCCTTGTATTGTTCATAATTTATACTTTTTTATTTTGTTGGTTTATTAATTGAAGAATGTTTCATTGTGGTAGTATTCAAATAAGTTTTTTTACTTTCTGTGCTTGAATTGTCTCCACTCTGTTTTAATCTTGATTGACATTTTTCGTTTTAATGTTTCTTTCGGTGTACACAACTGAAGCCAAAATGTGTATGATTGTATCAGAGTCATTAATGACCATTTGTTATATGTCTTATGGTAAAGAGACAACTACGCATCGATAATAACAAATTGATTGAATCCAATTAATCCAACGTGACTTCGCACTGCACTGTAAGTTGAACATTTTGCTTATCAATTACATATATCGTTATTGGGAAATTTGACCTTTCATATGGTTGCGAGATTTGAAGTTCTCTGCAAAATTTACACATCATTAAACTTGATAGTTACCATATAACAGAAAGACTCATTCCCCTAGTTTTGTCGATATCATCAAACAATGGGATTGGTTCTGATCATATAACATTTTTCTAGTTGAATGAATTCAAATTAATATGTTTATTATTTGAATTTTTAAAAAAACATTTCCTCTGTTAGATTTGTAAATATATTTATTTCGCAATACACTTTAATTCTTGAAACGTGGCTACCTTGTTTGTTCTCCTCTGCAATCAGTGCCCTGGATACATTAAATCTTTTTACTAGGACAAGCTGATTAAATGGAACAACTAATAGGAACTATTTGGCTGGCCAGGGGAGCTGAGACTTTATTGTTTTTTCATGTGCTATATTATATATCATCCATGAGGCAAGCCCATTTTCAATAATAATCGACTACTGTCCTGTATGTCCATGGGGCTAATTCAAAATGGAAGCAAACAAGGTAGCCCGGTTTCCAGAACGTCTGTGAAAGTCAACTGTTGCCAACTGAAAGTCTGCCTGTGATCTTGAAATCTTTTTACTGCTGTTATAAGTATTTTCCCGAATAAAATATCTTTGTATAAAATTAGAAGTCTTGTTATTTTCTGAAGAAAAATGGCGGAAAACTGTTTTGATGAAACAAGAAAGCGATTAAGTCTCAACAGTGGAAGAAGTATATCCTAAATGGCCACTTTTTCGTTTGTACAATTAATGATAAAATTTCAGTGATTTTACTAATGGAAATGAACATATGCAATGCTATTATTGCTATTCCAATAAAGAACAGATCAGGGGATAACCCAGACGTTCTAGAGAGACCTTGAATGTTGGATAACCCAAAATATACAGAAAATGAAAATAACAAATAGTCTGGCTTGGTTTTGGATGTAACTTCATATATTACTCTCTGGAAAAAAACTTAATTTACACTTGCACTTTAAACAAATTTATTTTAAAATTAAATAATTTTCTAAATCTATTGAAAGATATTCTCATCATGGTAAATTTCAAAGATAAAACCGTGGTTGCAGTGTTATCTGATTACATTGATCAATTACAAGTGTCAAATGTTTTTTTTTGTTTTATATGGGAACGACCTGATACATGCTACTTTGTTCAATTGAGGGAGCTCTTTGTGTTTAGCTAAGCAATGACATACATGTATAACACTTACAGTTTGAAACATGCAGGTTTTTCGTGACAAATGCAAATAAAGGAGTAAGCCGGAATGCTTTAAAATGGATATTTGTATCTGACAAATCAAAAGCTTTTGCTTATTCTCATAGACTGTCACCCTAGATATCAGTTTTTATAAGCTGAAGGACGTAATTTTCTGAACCTCCAGAGTCCAAACATTGTCTTGAATATATAAAATATGTATCACTCAAAGAACTAGACTAGGACTTAATCTAAGAATTTTGTTGGTAATTACCATATCACAGTGCATGATAATGTCCTTATATAGCCTTTCTAGTCAATATGTATAAAGTCAATTCAAGACTTAAAGAATGAGAGCCTAGACAGCTTTAAATTAAAGGCTTCTACTTTATATGCAGTTATGAAATAGGAATATCAAGGTAGTTACTCGCAGAATTTCGTTTCCAGATATATTTTTTACTGTTCCTTTTACCATTGAAATTATAAGATAAATCCATTTTTTTGTGTGTTGCATGTCGGGCATTTTTAAAAATCTAAATTTAATTTCTAACCGAGTTTGCGTGGAGCGAATTATGTTTTCTAAAATTTTGCTCGAAAATTTGTTTTTAATCTTTTTTTCTCACCGAGTTTGGTCCAAATTATCTTAATGTTTTTCTCACATATGAAAACGATAAATGATTGCTACATTTATCTTTTTTACTTTCGATTCGAATCTCAATGCTTCAAAGTTGTCTTTTCGCAGTTTTTGAACGCTATTTCGTTGTTTTTTTCATAATTTTTTGAAAACTATTTTCATTTTTTTTGTGGGGAAGGGGGTGGGGCGTTAAATAAGAAAAACACGCCATAAAAAAACATAGCGTATTTTTTTCTATGTCTGTAAAGACGAGTCACATATAATATTTTAGGGCTAATAAATAGACTAGTGTATAGCGACATGACGTCATTATAATTCATCAAACAGGAGTAACTCATATTCTAATGACAACAGTCCTTTGATATTCTATTTTCAATCGATTCGATATGAAAAAAATATAGAAACATCAGAAGAGAAATCGAAAAGTCTTCGTTGATTCACTAGGGGGTTCGAACTAAGAGGTAATTCCTATGTGCGATTGGAAATAAGCTGCTCTAGTGAACCGCTTAGAGTTACCGTTCTTGTGGTTGGGGAACTTCCTGTTTACGTTTACCACGTGGGTTTGTTTTTCGCTGTGGTTTATCTGTCCAAAATGGGGTTGTTTGCAATAAAGAGTAAAAAGCAGAACGCCAAAAAAGTTGTAAGTACTTCTCCTGTCAATTTCTCATAAATAATTCATTTGAAAGCTTGGAATCATTTCAATAAAAATGTAAACATAAGTTACAGTGAACATGTAGAAACCATTCCCTTACCTTCTGACTATCGACACAGCACTGCAGACATACAGGAAAACCTAACTGAGGTTCGGAGAGTGTAATGATTCACATGTTTTGAAAGACGATATAATGTATAGCTATATTACACAGGCACCCGGCTCTACTTGTAAATAAATAAGTAAAGATAAACTTATATAATGTTATATAGGTTTATCTTTACTTATTTATTTACAAGTAGAGCCGGGTGCCTGTGCTATATTAGTATATGAAGTGAAGAAAAAAATAGTCAGCTAACCAAACTATCAAAAAATCTTTTTATATTTGATCTCTATCTCAATATGCAAAATTATTTCTTTATTATTACTAAGCAAAAATAACGTTTTTATTTGCATATAGCAATTTGGACAACTACTCTAATTTCATACAGTTGCACATAATCTTCTCCCATGCATCCCTGGCTAAAGATATTTATCAAATGATATTTGACATCCCCAAATACTGATTTAAAGTATAGCACTGTGCCTTTTGTCTTTTGTGATATTGGTATGTTCATGTTTCCTTGATCAACTTTTGTTGTTTAATTGTAACATGACTTCGTTGTATCCTCGATTCTGATTGGTCGATTCGAAAAAAATACCCTATGTTGAATGACAATGAATACCCGCGAATTAGCAACGGCGAATCACGGCGAATTGATGCAACATGTTCACTATAGTGCCGGTCCAACTCAAGTTTTAATTTTCCAGTTTCTAAGAAAATTCATGCCGTACTCCGATTTGACAGTTGTCTTTGTCCTTTTTTATATTGTGTCTACTGATAGATATCACAAATACACTTTAATATGATTTATTTTTGAAGAAATAAAATATTTTCAACTGGCTCAACTGCCCAAGTTTGCCGCAAAGTTTCATGCGGCCGCCTTCTTTCGAATGCCGTTCCCATGGTATGACGTCACAAACGCCAACCGTTTTGATGTCACAATGTTTGCGTCGCTGTCACAATGGTTGTGGGCTAGTTCAAGACTATTGTACTCGGGGTTTTGCGATATTTTTCTACGAGCTTTATAATTGTTGATTTCGGTCTCAAATTAAACAAGTATGTTGTAAGGTCTTGCTGTTACGAATGACACTATGTGCTATTATCACAACGATGTTTCTCATGTAAATAATGCCGGAAATTCACATTAGCTAGACCTTTTCTCACCTCTTACAAAAATAGAACAGTCGCAAAGTCCTTTCCACGCAAAAATAAGTACGCAAAAACAGAGTTCGATTTTAAACTTCTAATAACTAACGGTCATGTTACAATATCGATAAATAGTTGCATTCGTAAAATTTCCGGGATTCATTGTTATTCAACACCCGCAAATTTAGTTTAAAACCGACGGCGTTAGCCGGAGGTTTTAAACGCTTAAATTTGCAGGCATTATCAAAGCATTAGAAGTACTTAAAAAGAAAATAGTGAAAAGTTGTCAAACTGTCTGAACCAAGGTCATGTTAACATATTATCAATATCTCAATATGTGCTTATATATATTCACTTTTTATGTACAAATATTACAAACATTTTATTATTTGTTTTTTTTTTTTTTTTATCATGAATACGGACATTTTGGCGCATCCTACAGAGTAAACATTTTTCATTGAAACAAATATTTCGCCATTTCTTTCTTGAGACTTATAATTGTTAGTTTTACCTCCAGACAAATGTTTTTTTTAGAAATTTTACCTGCAAATAAATGATTATCAAAAAAATTAATTAAAAATCATACTGATAAGGAACTTTTAAACAAAGAGTTGGCAGAAATTGCACCTGTTAGTCTGTTACTGTGTCAAAAGTGGCTATTCCTGAGGGTGAGAGAACACTTAGTCGGTGTGCTGTAGCCCTGTTCAATATACTGACTGATAATTTATGACAGATCGAGACATATTATGTATAAATTTGTTTATAAGATAAGTTAAAACACAATATTCATAGGGAGAGTAATCTCATATTTTTTAACAGAAATAACATTTGAGCAAACATTTTTTCTATACATATATGTATTATAAATTGTTGTTTCACTCAGAATAAATTTAATTTTCATCTTAAGATGACATAATTTTCCATTGAATAACTATATTTTATAACCCATTTGTCAAATAATTTCAATAAACATCTTAATTTGTTTTACATATATATCCTATAAACCAGCATTTGTGTCAATATGAACAGGCGTCTTCTGGATACAAAACCTCATCATATATGTCATTATCTTTAAAGGGCAGAAGGAAGAAGAACTATCTCCCTAAAGCAAGGACAGAGAGGAGGAAACAGAAGAGAAACACAACCAAGATGGTCCTGGTGGAGGAAGATGATCTCATGAGCAGAGAACAGCTCCAGAAGAAACTGTAAATACTCAAATATGATTTCACATTACCAAATATCAATATTCTTGTCATCAACACAATGTTAATTATCCTCCGCCCAACGTAGTTGGCGGGGGATATTGAAATGGTCTCCATCCGTCCGTTCGTCCGTCCGTACGTCCGTCCGTCCCGATAATGTTTCCAGAGCACAACTCCAAAACGGTGAGACCTAGCTTGACGAAACTTGGTATGTGCAACGGGCATCATGCGGAGATGTGCCTTTTGGGGTTTTCAACTTCTTTGCATTTTTATTTTCACCCGTTTCCATGGAAACGTAACATTGGATTTCTTAAAGGTTGTTTGTAGAAAAACAACATGATCACTGTTCAATATTCCACAACTAGTATCCTTAACTACCCTTTCCCTTTGGCGGGGGATATAGCTGACTCTGTCTGCTTGTTAATCCTTGTACACTGGAAGGGGCAACTGTACACTCTTGCCTTTGATTTTTTTTTAAAAACAGCTTATGCAGGAGTTATTTATATTTGAAATTAGGTCGTCGTTTGGTTTTAAAAAACTTTGATCCAAATTAAGTGCCTCTAAAAAATATCTCAGGACCAATAAACACAGCTTCCAGAACATCTTCCCACGCATGGCTTTTAATGGCCTTTATCACATGCTAATTTAAACCTTGTTGCCAACCAGTCAAAATTCGCGTTTTAAGTGCAATGTAGAGGGTTATTCTCATAAGATATCTCATTGGACTATCACGATCCGTCGCAGCAGCCTGGACAACAAGCACATAAAAGCTTGGGAAAAGGCCTCTCATAGCTAGTCAATGGAGCTGCTGTAAGAATAGAACATGCATTGGAAGATGCTTTGAGAATGGCTAAATTCACTCAAGGCCAGGTAATTTGAATATATTATTGTCAATTACCAAAAACAATGATTATGTCCTTGAATGATAGCAAGGTAGGACTCTTTTCCTGACACATATCTAGAAAAAAACCCATTTTACCATCAACTTTTATAAGAAAAAGTAAAAATGATATGATAAAATCAAAATGTTGTTGTGAGACTGATCAGAGATGTAAGATATTGGTTTAAGTGGAAATTTTTTTGTGGTGATACCGTTATGAACCTAATAGTTTATGATTTCATGTGATGTAAACAAAATTCACAGTATTGAACCACATCATACTATTTCTGTTTGCACTGAAGTAAAAGAAAATAATGAAGAAGAACCTTGCCAGTATAATGAAAACAAAAAAATGTGAATCAAGAATGTATAGGAAACATGATATATTTTGTCGATTATTCTGGTAAAGGTCATTTTAAATAAATTTAGGCCATTTTGAAATTGAACCATAGCAACTATCCAATTAAACAACCATTTCTAACAGTTCTTAAGCAGTTGAGGATTTTCTTTGTGCTCACAATACAATAATTCTGTGTCAAAGTTCACACCCACTAAACAAGTATAATGCATTTGTAAAAAGTATAGGGTTTCACCCATCCTCCTTGTTTCATTTTTCATTTAATTTGCTTTTGAAGAGGTTATATTTCAGGGTAGGATGAATTTAAGGTGAAAATATTATGAACAAGAATGGCTGTGGTGGACTTTACTCTCTATGTTTAAACTGACACCTTTTCATAACAGGAAGAATCGTAACTCAAGCATCACAGTGTCAGGCAAGAAGAGGCAGAAGATGTTGAAGAGACTTCGTCACTCCGTCAAAGATAATGCTGTCAAACATGTTGAAGATGAAGATAATGGTACAGATTTTAACCATTGACCGTTTTGCTTCCTAATCTTGACTATTTGTCAAAAAGTGTGAAGACATGCTTTGAATGGTGAAGTCAAACTTGCAAAGAGTCACATATTGAAGCCTTTAATTGTCATCAAATGGATGATGGGCTTTGTACGTGAGGGGATTTTGGGTTTAACCGTTGTCAAGAGTAATGCACTTATATGTACATCATGGCTGCTAGTATCATTGCAGGGAGAAAGCATGCAACACTATTTCTGTTATGTATTGCGGTGAAACCGAGCATCGACTTGAACTAGTGAACCATGTATGGTACTGTGCTGATATTCAGTAGAATTGCACCCAACTTTACTGCATATAGAACAGTACTCATACCGCAGACCAAGTTGTTAACCCCTTGACGGGATTCGAACCTCGCTTGATCCAAAGGCGAACATGCTAACCACTGCGCTATCCCAACCCTGTGGGCTTCATAAGTCTGTGTAAAGTTGCTTATATAATTTATGCCTGAAGCTTTCATCATAATACATGAACATATAGTCATGGCTACATAGTCATTCTACCTTATATGGTATTTTCTTGAAAACAGGCTAAACCGAAAAGGAGTTTGTCAGTCAAACTTTTGAAAAATAACATTTGCAGAAACAAATGTTCATAGATCAAAATAGGATGTTTCATCTGTTTTTTAAGATATATCAAATTGATCTTTAACATACAAATTTATTTTTGAAGTTGAAATGGAAGAAGAACCAGTGAAGAAGGGGAAGAAGAAGAAGAAGAAGAAGAAGAAAGGAGGCTTATCTTCTGAAGACATGGAAACACAGTGATGGGGAACGTCAAGATATCAACTCTTAACAGATGGCAATTAGTTTTGTTTTTCTTACATCATGTATGATAGAATTTAATGCAACGAAAGAATAAATAATAGCATAAATGCTTTGACATATTTGATTTTAAGGTCTCCACTTTCATTTAGACAAGGATTTTAGAAGTGTATTAGATATTAACAAACAAATGAAAAAGGATAGAATACTAGCTTAGGTGTTTTGACATCTTTGATTGTCAAGTCTTCATTTTGGTGCAGAGAATTTCCACAAAAAGTTTATTTAAAAGCAGATTTTTCAAATTTGTGATTTCTTACAAAAATGTCCAACAACTACAATAATATCTGATATTATTTCACATAAATTATTGTAAAGAATTCACTAAAGTACAAAGATTGATTCTCCAAGTTTAGTTATAGGAAGGAATGTGTACCCTAATGATTTCCTCTTGCTGTGTAAATAGAAATCTGGGTCTCATCAACAGAATTGTCTGTTATTTCATTGTCTTGGATGTAAATACATATAATGGTCCAATTTGTGAATAAATGTTTGCACAATGACTATGAATTTCAGTGACACTGTTTCCTTTTAGTTTTTATCATTTAAAAATATTTTGGAAACATACTTTAAAGCCAGTTGCAGGCAAATTGTAGATAGAGACATTTTTTTCAAATTTTCCCAGATGCACAAAGCCTTTGCTGTGCTCACAAATGTGGTGTAAGGTATGATCAATGCAAATTTTGAATGCGCAACTTATCATTCTTGGATGGCAACTTTTGTCATTGGTTGTTTTATAACTTTCAAGCTCTTGAATTAAGAGGAGGTTGTTGTTACAATAGGTTGAGAATGAATGAGATGTTTCGATACAACAGAATGTTGATGAACAATGCAGGAAACTGACATGTTCATGGAAAGAAATTTGAAGGTTCATATCAATTAACTTGCCTTAACTTAATCATACCCAACCACTTAAGGAATTCCTGTCAAAGAGGCCATGGAAGGCTCAGATTATTCACTGAAGATGCACAAAGGGGATAATCAATATGAATGAATTGTTTTGCAACAAACCCCTGGCCGATTGGGTCATGGCATGGCGACCATCGACTTCTGCAAACTTTTAACTATTTCATTTTTGTCTCTAGAACCATTGACTAAGGATATCTGAAATCTTGTGAACGGATTCCTTGACTGAGGATTTTAAATTAGAGATTTTGTGACCCCTATTAAGGATGTCCGCGCCTCAAATTTAAAGTATTAAACTTTTTTTCTAACTTGTTTTTTTCAAAGGTTTAGTGAATATGCATGAAATATCCATATGCATGATTAGTGTGTTTTTTTTCGAGATATTCTAAGACAAAGATCCCTCTGTCAGTAAGAGTTTTAACATGGGAGTCTATGGGGATATGATGACCTTTTCGGAAAAATCTTAAATTTTAGTTAGTTCCTGTATTAAACTTTTTTTAATATGAAAACATGTTAGAGTTAACATAATCTTCTTCCTGAAAAAAGTAAAAAATATATATGGTAGTGTGGGTTTTTAGCCGCTACAGCACATCATGTATTCAAACATTTCAATTAAATTATCAACATTCAAACTATTTTTGGACTAAAAACCTTGCTTTCTCCCACTCATTATCTTAAAATATACCTTAACGCATTCATACAAATCATATCCATTCAACAACATCTACTTTCTAAGAAAAACAGATAATAGAACTTGCAAAATAATAGTTACAATTAAAATTGCTGAGTCAGCAAAATTTTGAATAATTTCAAAATGAAAATACTACGTTTCTTTTGATGAATATTTTGTCTGAAATCATCAAAATTGAGAAATTACCGCTTCAATTTGTTTTATTATATAAGAACATTATGATTTAAGGTTATTTGAATTTTGTAACTCTGACTGAGGAGCGAACATCCTTAAGGGCTACAGGGACACACTCTAAATACCTATATTTATCTTCCACTCTAAAAGGTCTAGAAAGCTGAAACTTTGTGCACAGATTATAGATTTTATGATCCTGTGAGCCCTAATTAGGGCCACAGAGATTATGCCTTAAAAACCCAATTTCATCTTCTTCTTCACAAGCTGAAGGGATAGAAAGCTGAAACCTTGTGAACAGACTCCTTACCTAATGGGGATTCTATTTTGTGAAATTGTTGACCGTGTTACTCCTAGTAAGATCCACAGGGACCACACGCTAAAACAGATTTTCACCATCTTCTCCTTAAGCAGGAGGCCTAGAAAGCTGAGACCATGTGTATAGACTCTTTAGCTGATGGGGATAATTATTTATAGATTAATAAAGGCCACAGGTACCACACATCTAACATCTTATGTACAGAATCTTCAACTGATGCTTTATAGATAGCTCGATGGGCTACAGAGCATATAGCTCTGTTCTTTTGTTATGCAAAGCCGTTGAAGTTTTGAGAGACGACTGTTTATATAAATACTTATATCACTTTTTTTAACAAAATATACATTTTTACTTTCTCTCTGCTGCACCCGGAAAGCTAAAACGTTTTTAATTTTGTGGAGATCTATCTTGCTCCTAGGTGTTCATTTGGGACTGACCACGTGACCATGTCCGCAATTACATAATGAGGTAAAATCATGGACACACACAAGCAGAGTTTCTGCAGAATAGTGAGGTTGTCTTATCTGGGTATTCTTCCATTGAAGTCTGATACCAAATTTGAAGACTCTGTGTGAAGATAAAACATTTAGTTTTGAAATTTCAAAGTCTCGTACTGACCTTGAAAATGAGGTTGAGGTCAACCAAATTGACTGTTATAAGCGTATTTCCAATATGGAGACTGGTATCAAATTGAAGGCTCAGAAAGCAGTGATCGTACTGACCTTGAAAGTCAGGTTGAATTCAACCAAATTGACTGAAAAAAGCGTATTTCCAATATGGAGACTGGTATCAAATTGAAGGCTAGAAAGCAGTGATGCAGCCGATTTCGCACTACCAAGGAACGGGACAGAGGAGCTGAAAGCTGTGTCCTCGCTTCGCAGCGACGGGGACGATAACACTTTATTGTCCTCATTAAATGGTTAATATTTTTCCATTGACATACGGCAGCAATACTGCAGCACCATTTCAAGTTGTGTACTATTCTTTCTATGTCAAGCAAGGATGCGAATTCTCCCATCTTTGAAGTATTTTGGTATGACGCGAGCGGAAGCGAATACCGCTCTCGGAAACAACTCCTCGGCGTAAAATGGATACTCTTTCAAATGTTCTGCAACTTTGGTAGAAAACATTTCGAAAGTGGTATGCCTTGACAGGGATGAATTGAATGCTACAACACCTCAGGAATTCAAGAACAAAATTGACGACAAATTTGAAAGATTTTATTTTGTTATAAAAATATTGTTTACATATATGTACATAACAATCAGTAAACAATTGATTGCACTTACACATCGGGTAGTCTGTCTGTTTTCTAGGCTCTATAAAGGTACAGATCAGATTGGATATTTAATTTGATACCTTACTGTTTTCACCTTTGTACACCAATTTTCATTAGAATACGATTGTCTCATTGGAGTGATAGAATTTGTGCACACCTTCCATAATTGAAATTACTTTAAAGATAAAAATAAAAGGCTACAGGTTATATTGATGTCTAAAAAAATATGACACGAAGAAAAGTTACTTTCAGTCTGATTAATACTAGAAGCATGTGTTAGTTTTGCGTTGATGCGATTCACATGTACATTTACCAATGTGAATGTACATTGATATTCTCTTTTGTAAGCAGTAAATTCATGAGTATGATGGGAAGAAAGCTTATTTAACATATTTTGTGCTTAAAATTTCTGATAAATGATTGTAGACAACTGATACACACAAAAACTTATTACTTACTTATGGTAAGATGCGTTTCTAGAAATTTGTTCAAGATGGTATTCTATCAAAACAATCGCAAACCCCGACACCAAAGATCTTCAGACTGAAAATATGTAATGACCTAACGATAATGATTACTGCAGTTGATACATTAATGGAAACTTCTTTATTTGATTTCATACTTTTTTAATTAACTTGGCTTTAGAAGCAAAGAAGGATTGCCTTTAAATGTCATTAATTTAAAGAAGACTTCACCATAATTACTTATAGTTAAACTGACTACACTATTCAATCATTGGTTAAGACTGTACATGAGTCATATTCAAATACTAAAATGAAAGCAAATTTAAAAGCAACGTCACCATAGCAAAGATGATTATGAAAGAAGAACTAAATCTCGGTTTTGGGAATAAAGAAAATAAGAAAAACATCGATGCTTAATAATAAAAACTATCAATGCCTCGTTATGAACATTTTAGACGTTATTGATAGGTTTCAAAGTAAAGATTTTATTACATGAAAAGTCAAATAAGATAACTGGTGATGAACAATACTGATATTGCCTGAATACATTTAATAATACTTCTGGGGAACATACCGATCACATGGATTTGCCATCTCATATATGAAACAGTAAAACTATTCACAAAATGGATACCGCAATACAAAAAGCATGGAAAACGTAGTTGATAATGTAAATACAATGTCTACATGTGTACAATGTGTACAATGACTGTTTGATATGTTTATGACTCAAGTGGAACCTTTTGAGTGGAAACATTTTTGTGATATCAATGCTGTAAGCTGTCATTGTTGCAGATAAACAGATAAGATACATAAAGCTATGAATCAATAACAAAATATGTATTAAAAGAGAGATAAAAATAATAATCGTTAATACAATCCATAAGATTGAAATTGTTTTTTTTAATTAAAATTGACGTGAATATTTTATTCAAACGTGGAACTACAAAATGGCAAAGTTAAAGAAAATGTTTAGTAGAGTTATGTATAGATGACCGTGTTATCAAAATTGAAATTATTATTCTTTGGCCAAACAATATACCATTATATATACCAAATATATATTTTGAATCCTTAACCGGTCATTATTGTGCAAAAACTAGTAAAAATAGCCATTTCAGCACCCCTTCCATGCCCGGATGAGCGAAATTGTCTGTTCTTCTTTTATCAACATATGTTAATTAAATAACCAAAATCCCTTTATCTAGCAGCAGTAATTTGCTTTTGGCCCTTTTGAAAATTTGGTATCGTTTATTTTGTCCCTGAGTAAATGTCTCACTCTCTTTGAAAGAAAATACAGTGTAATATATTCATTGAACTATTTGAATAAATGATATACAGAAAGGAAAAGTCACAGAACTGTTTTTGTCATCACACAGTTGCTTACTTCATCTGTTGACATATTTTGTATTAAAATTGATATTTCTCTTTTTCTCTCTTGTTACCATATCATTTATTATTTGGTATTACAAGGGTGTTCTTTTAGTATCCTCTATGCAAAACTTATTTGTGAACGTTTTCTCAAATCCAGGCATCTGAAACGATACATCGGGTACCCAGTTATTGCCGGACGCACATGGATTGTCATTGTCACGCTTTTTCAGCGCCTTACCCTCATCATAAAAATCAGCAATACAAACCCCGCGGTGACTCATACCCGGCATATCAAGAAGTCCGACTAGCGGAACGAATACTTAGGGAATTTATCTTCAAATCTTGACTCAGTTTACCGGAGAACTCGCTCTCCGGAAATCGTGCAGATATGCGGGGTCCGACTGTAGTCAGTTATTTTATTATTTTCTTGATTTCTTCCCCTTGCGAGGCGCTTCATCCTCCTCCGGTGGCGCCTTGTTCTTCTTGCCGAGGATTTTCTTAAGGTTCTTCGACATAAAGTATGGCTTTTCTGGTGATCCATCGTTCTTTTCCAAGTCCATCACTGAATATATCATCAATAATTTTATAAACATGAAATCGATAATTTTGACGTTCACATAATGTATTGTGTAAAGGACTAATCAGCACTGCGTTCCTGTATTAATGCTTTAAGATTGATGTCCGTTATTCGTACTGTTTAAAGTTAAAGATATTAGATTTCCAACATTATTTTATGATGTCGATTTCTAATCTGTCTTTCGTATCTATATAGACTTAAACATTGTATTAACATGTACGCCTCAAAGATTCATTGATAAAAAATTTAAAGAAACAGTAGCCCGTTTTTTAAAATATTTATATCTTAAAATTTTACAAATAAATTGTTTATTCCAAATGTATTATCTCCAGACGGTCGAAATATATCATGACTTATCCCAATCAACCTTAGCCATAAAGTAAAACAAAGTATCAAGCAAATACAACTGGCGGCCATTTTTGTGTGAACACTTAATCATTTTAGGAAAAGAGATGGATTCGTTTTAAAACTGCGTCTTTTGCAATCTCTTGCAATTCGAAACATATTTTAATGTTTTCCTTGAGATCACTTTATTTTCTAAATAAACATGCTACTGTCCCTTTAAATGAGATGAGACAGTACTTCTGTAACAATTAATCAACGGTAGGAATAGTTTACTATTAGAGTTTATTATTGTTAAACGCCTCTTAGGTAATATTACAGCAACAAGCGGCGTAACACAAAAAGGAAAAATTAAGGGTTTTTTAAGATTATAATTCCAGAATCTACAACAATTATCACATTTTATATTATTGATATTGTTTCAGATGAAACAATTTGAAAACTGAGAGGGACTCAGAGTAACTTGATGGATTTTAATATGTCAAACTTTCTAAATGGTGTTATGTTATAGAGAAGTATAGTTGTTGAAAATCACCATCTTATTATGCTGATCTGTTTAGTAAGGAGTAATAAACAGGTTTAAGTTGTTAGGTTAAGGAAAACTGGATAATAGCGCGCGGCAATGACTCAAACGCGATTCTTAAAACTTATTTACAGCAGAAAGGAAAATTATATGTTGATAGTGTTTAGTAGATCAATTAACTCACATTCATGCAAATTAAAATGCAAATGTTTTCCTTATTAACATCTATATTTAGTTTTTTCTATTATCATTGAAAACGGGAAAATATCATTATTCAGGCACTTTGAGTCTAGGGAAGATATTTGAATTGAACTCAAGACAGATGGCACTTTGGCTCTTATTTCATCCCAAAAATTTGTTTATGAAACATACTCTGTATCACTTTAACACTTACGGAAACAGATGAATAGAGTATCCACAGCCATGTCGTACACGCTGAAGAAGGCGTTCGCTATGACGTATGTCACAATAATGATGATCTGTAAGCAAACATTTCGATACAAAATGAATTTATGACATTTTCAAGTTCAAATTGCGATCATTGTGTATCGGATACTAATATTATTGACTTAATAAGTGTTCATATGTGTTCAGTGATAGTTCAAACAGTTAAAAAAAGGTTATTATAAATACTATTTATCATGCGTCAATGATATGAAACTTACAATGATAGGCACAAGGTAGAAGTTCAACGCTGGTGTGTAGGCGGAAAGGAACTGGATTCTTCCATCGAAGAAAAAGTAGGAAATGACACCTGAAAGGGGAGAAATGCATATTTATAACAACCAATACAAGCTTCTTGGAAAAATATCCGAAATATTTGAGTTTCTTTTCTTGTTCTTGGTTGATTAGAATGCGTATCGAATGACAGCAATCGAGTCAAGTTTATTCAAACTATCATTAAATACCTTAGTTTAAAACTTACCAAAATTAACTACAATGGTATTCCTTTCTTGTATAGACTTTCGTTATCCCTTATTAGTAATTGTTGAAAGCACTTCTTGAACTTTTGTGATAAATTGATAAAAATGCTGCTTGTAAAGACGCCCAACCAAATGGTAGTATTGTTTACATGTGATACATGTACCATTTTTGCAATAATAGTTTCACAATACTTACCAACTGCTCCAACCACCACCAGCTTGGCGATTAAAAGGATAAAATCCGTCACCTTGTCCACCACTACGACTCTGTCAAAACAAAGAACACGTTGTGGTGAGGTGAGGTGAGGTTTAACCAACAAAGGTATTTCACTTATCATCACGGCTGCTAGTATCAATATGGGGGCAAAGTCCACAACACGCTATGCATTGCGGTGAAACCTGCGAGCATCGGTTGTAACTAGCAAACCATGGGTGGCAAAGAACATATACTTAAATTCCTAAAACATTTCAATAAAACGAAAACAATATTCATTTAAGAGAGTTCACCGTAATTTTTTTCCAAATTAGATATAAAACATATTTCGTTAAAAGTTCATATTTTCTGACTTGGGATATAAACAGACGTAGACAGGACATGCGTTAACATTGGTTCTTGTATGTCCTTTATCACATATAATATATAAACTTACTTATTTAAAGAAGCAAACAAATTGACAAATAAATTGAATGTTTATATTCAGATAGGCTGTTACTCTGCTAAAAAACGTTATCATATTTGACCGAATGTTTCCCTCACCTGACAACGTTCGCCAGAATCAACATGAATGCTTTTCGTGCTGCAGAACAGAAGTTTTTACCATAAACAGCAGTCTGAAAATAAAAAAAGAGATACATATCATAACTATTGATTTAATGTATTTTTCGGTAAGGCGTGTCGAGGTGATTTGTGGTTTTGAGCCGCTTTTAAGAGTATTTCACTTATATCACCGCTGTTTGTGTTAATGCAGGGTGAAGGCCCGCAAAACTATGGTAGCTTGCATTGAGATGACACCTGTGCGCACTGGCTGAAAGTAGCGAATCATGGGTAGTAATGTGCTGAAATTCATTAAATCATTTTACCAAACCTTACTGCATGTAGATCAGTTCTCTTCAGTTGATGAGCCCATTCTGGTATTCGAACCTAGGACCACTTGATCCGAAGCTGAACGCGCAAACCACTGCGCTATTTCGCCTTTCCATTCCCAATCCATTTATTTACGATTTTGTTTCTATCTAAATAATTACGTCATCCTTCACAAAGATTTTTTTCAAAACTTTGTATCGTGAAATATACTTCTAATGAATTTCAACTGTTCATAAAATAGATTTTCTAGTAGAATGTTCTTATTTGAAGATTTTAGACAATTCTACATTTTGACAGCTGTTAAATGCAGTGAACAGCCGTATTACCATACCAGTGAAGGTGTTACATCGAGTTCAGTCAATGATAAAAATCATTTAAGAATTAATCAATAATGTTTATTCGTACTTACCATGATGTATGCATTTTTATTCAGGAATTTCAAGAACTTTTCCAGACACCAAAAACAGCATTTGAGACACCTGGAATAAATAATACCAATAAAAAAAACACATAAAGATGATCATTATGATAATCATGTATACAATTGTAAGTACAGTTCAGATACACTTACTTATATTTTAACAGTCATACAAGTTTTTTTCAACCACGAAGTAAAATGTATGTGATTTATACCGTTTGAATGTAATAGAATGCAAAAAAAAAAATAGAATCATTTTCAAACATCTATACCTACTTTATGAAGAATTTTCCCACGGGATTCTCTGTTCCCTTCAGCTTGGCATCGATGTATTCCAGGAACAGTCTTATCAACTGTACGATGGCAATGATGAGAGATCCAAACGCTAGGGTACCCAGATGGTACCTGGAAACCAAAGATGAGAGGTATCGAATAATTACATACATATACAATAGTTAGTGTAAATAACACATCATTTATTTCATTTTAAAAGCAGATGGAACTTAAATTCGGAGTTCAGTCCTAATTATATACGTTTTTGGATATTCCTATTCCGTGTCCAAGACTATTAAATTTTAGAACAATTCTAACTACTTTGACCTACAAACCAATCTGATTAAAATCAGATGGAATTCCGCATGTTTAATTTCGTTTCGTTTTATTTCCGTTTCGTTTCGTTTCGTTTCCGTTTAACAAGCTATATCGCATATTGATGATGGACAAATGTTTGGCGAGCGATACGTCATCGGATTTTAATCAGATTGACCTACAAACCTACATCTTCAATTAAGCTTAGACAATAAAGAAGAGGGATGGTGAGGTCACCTTTACGTTTGTGTCAAGTGAATCATATATATATGTATCGGTTGGGTAATTTTGTTCTGTACGAATACCATTCGTATGCATTATAACAGCAATATTATGAACCTTCCGAAGGAAACCCGGTATATATGTAAAGGGTTCCATCCGTATTTTTGGAATGGGAGGCGACATTTTTTGTATGGATATCTGTACCGAAACGTTGCCTCACAAAAATGTTTGTATGCATAAAGTTTGTCCCTTGCTTTGTACAACGACTATTAGACTTATCATAAACGATATATTTGTTAAGCTATACACCAGCACGAACCTGATACACCTCCAGAAGGAAGAAAGAAGAGGGAAGGTTGGTATGTCTTTCTTCTTGTTAAAGGCCCAATAGTAGGAGGCGAAGGCACCAGCGAGAGTCATCTGGCCCAGGGCTATGATGAAGTTCATAAGCCAGAAGAACATGAACACATTGTAGATTTGTAGGTAGATCGAGTAGCTGTAAAATGAACATAAATCGATTGTAGATCTGTAGGTAGAAAAACTGCAATATAAACAGGAACACATTATACACTGTAGAAAAGCTGCAATATGAGCCTTTATAGTAGGTACATTGAGTAGCTACAATATGGATATAAATATAATGTGGATCTGTAGGTAGAGAAGCTGCAAAATGAATATGAACATACTATAGAACTGTAGGAAGATGGAGTGCCCACAAAGTATGAAGGATGAGTATGAATACTTAGTATTGTAGGAGAATGGTGAGGATATTGAAATTGATGTATTTTAATTCGATGAGCATCATCTAAGGGTGCAGCCAACGTTTTAAGTTAACTTACTTGTCCCCATTATAACGTGCATCTGTGCAGAAATCTCCGAGGGATGAATTAGCTTGTAAATAATCCTGCAATAAACGCCACGAAATAGTTATTGAAAGATACATGTAAAGATTTAAACTTTTATGAGTCACTGAACATGTTTATTACTAAGAAATGTGAAATTTCATTTGCAATTACTGATTACCAAAATAAACCCTGCAAGCATAAATCCATTAACAGGCAATACGGACCATACTACCTCCTTAAGCTAACTTTAAAGACTTTTTTTCTAATAAAACATGAAGTTGTTAAATAATGGCATGTTTAGATATGTGGAATTGGAAAAGATGATTGATACCTGAATTCGGATTCTGTAATATCTGACAAAGAATGTTTATAATATCACTCACTGAAAAGTCACAGAATTGGCTAGCGATGGACGACGCAACTGATTTGTCTACAGATCCGTTTGTAAATGTGACATTGTTTTGAAAGTTCTGGGCCCGTCCGACGCTTGCTAGATAGCTGGTTTAGAGTTAAGGCTTTTAGTTCTGTTTGCATCTGGATGGAAGGTAAGTAATAATATGAATGCGTCGTGAAATGATATTTACGATGTTTCTCTAGCGAATGTGATACTTGGCGAAAATAATGATTCGGTTTAGTAACACCTTAGGTGTAACAACGGTTACTTTCAAACAAGAAATAAAGGACATTGAAATCACATTTGTATTGCTTCAAAGAGGTTGTGTAAGCGGACCTTTCCCGTAGTCTTTCACCTTTCAAAATTCAAGCAATCAAACGTACTCTTCATTACTGGTAATCGTGCTAAAATGTGAAACCGTGCTCATGCCTTTCTACCCTCGTCCCTGATTGGCTTGAGTACAAAGGTCACATGGCACGAACTCTATTCAGCAGAACTTAGATCAGAAACACAGCTAGGTTAATGTGAAAGTTTTGACCTGATTCCAATAAATTTTAAAGGACATTAAGTTCTGGTCTTAAATAAGTAAGACTATCCTAAAATAAATTTTTGAAGGATACACCGCGATGGTCCCCCAGAGTCCTACAATGAGCAATTGTAAGACGAAAGGGAAGATAGGCCACACCAGCGTAAACACCATATTCCCAACAGCCCTGAAATATAAATAAATAAGTAAATAACATAGGTATAAATACCATCATGAACATCGCAAACTTAGCTTTACATATATGGTATTTCTTGTCATATTGATGCACTTACTCTTGTTCTCTTATTGTTGATAATTCTTGTTGAAAAGTTATTTTCTATCGCTTTCCATAAAGTGTTGAACAAACATGTTGAATATGGTCCTTACAAAATGTCACAAAAATTAAATAAAAAAATAATCAGATATCAACATATCTCTTACACAAAAGCGTCTCTACTGGGAAACATTTTTAGTTTTCCTTATATGTGAAGGAAGCTTGAAAGCTGATCTATTTGCTAATTTGCTTAACTTCTCTGCAAGGCAAAATTCGCGTCAGTTCCAATTAATGACCGACTACTTTAAGCCTTGGTGCATTTCCTAATGTTCCTCTGTGCCAACTCTTTAGCGTAATAAGGCTGAACTTTATAGTCTTAGCATGAAATTTCCTGGAGGTGGCCATGTATCGTTGATGAGAGGGCTGCCGTCAAATCACGACTTTTGTCAGAATACAGGATTCCGGCCCTATCTTGATGCGACCGAATACAGCAGTGCTCTGATAACTCAGTAATGAATACTGGCGCGGTTCATGCCTTGAAGAGTAAGGATGATCTTAAGTTCCTTCAGAATAGGGATTAAAAGGAGTACCTGCTCCCTTCCTCTATAAGCGCTATGGCTATCCTTATTCTCTGGATGAGGAAGAGGAAGATGAGGAAGATGATGAGGAAGATCACCCCGGTAACGATTCCTGAGAAGAGAGTCAAAATATTTACTTTTGCGTAAGAAAAAGCCACATTGAAAAGGAGACGGACAATTATTATAATCTATTTTTGATATCTAAGGTTATACAAAGGAAAATGAAAAGGCTCTCATCCAAAGCCTTTAGGCGCTGTAGGTCACTTAGGTTATCATAGTTGTTATTTTTAAAAGTATAACATTTAAAAAAGTAATAATCTTGCATTACATTGGCGGTTTTCAACAGATGATCCCCCTTTAAAAACCCCTGGATCCGCCTGTACAGTAGTAAACATTTGAAGAAGCAAAAACATTTCATTACTTAAAGCATGACAATATATGCTAAAGGCGTACAACCTAAAGAAATCAGTTTATGTAATTTCCCATTTCATTTACATAACATAAGTAAATGAGTAAATTAAAATTTCATCCTTACCCATTCCAAGAAAGAACTTCTCCTTCTGAAAGTGCATCTGTATGACGATGATATGGAAGGTGTAATCTTCCCCTGTATCCTTCGTGATGGAGTACATGTAGAAACAGAACGCCGAACCTGGGCACAGGATTTATTTCTTATGAAAGACAATTTCCTGTGACGAAAGATTACGTTACTCTTGGAACTGTTTGTTTTAAGACTTGTGTATACAACTTTATGATAATTAATGATAAATTTATTAGTTGTCTTGCCGTCATTATGTGTTTTATTGTGACGTTGGGAAATTGAAGCGGAACAATACCATACAATCTTGATTTTGTATTGTAATAAGAATATTTTTACCTGGCTTACAAACATACCTGTACTCATTACATACAAACATACCTGTACTCATTACATACAAACATACCTGTACTCATTACATACAAACATACGTTTATGTGAGGTTTGTATAACATCGGTTTATTTTAATGTGCAAGGCATCATGTTGTGTACGATATAAACAGGTTATATTTGATTTGATCTTTTAAAACTTGTTGTTATACCGAGAATGGGATTTTCTGAACGTATGAATACACCACCGTGCAAAAACTTGGTAAACATTTAACCCAAATTCAGTTTCAAGTTTTGTTGTGCATTAGGTTTGATGGTAGCAAATCATTAGTTTCAATTTTAAAAGTTCAAAAGAAATCCTTCTCATTTAAAAATATAACAGCCCTTATGAACAGATTAAGATTTTAAAAAGTACAACTTATTCCATCAATAGACGGAAAGCTGCCAAAAACGTTTTGGCTTATGACTACGGTCCGATGGTTACTCTTCCAGCGTAGCGCGCTTTTGGATCCCCTTTTCTTTCTTAGATAGTCGTAGGCATCACCCAACAGTGGTTTGTTACTAAGGACTAAGATGGTAATTGATTTAAAGGGGCAGTTTCACGTTTCTTTAGAAAGATCTTCAAAGGCTCAACCATCTCATTATTCAATCTGGTCATCTGTAGCCTTAGAAGAAATTATCAAGAATCAAGAAAAGCATCTGGCCTATTTCTGTTTTAACAACTTTCAGTCAGTTGAGGTATGGAAATCAACCAATCAAGATAGGTTCGTTTTAAAAACGGCTTATTTTGAATAAAAGACATTGCCTTTTAACTGTAAACATTTATATTAATTTTCATTGTGTTTATCTACGAAAGTGTGCTACTGCTTCTTTAAGTTTGTAGTTACCTCCAGCAAACAGGAGTACAAAGGCCACGACAGAGACCCAGACCATGATTCCAGTAATCCATCGCATCAGGGCTATCCAGATCAGGGATATTATACACGCCAGTCCCAGCGCTCTGGTGGATATATAGAGGATATTTGACATTTCGAGTGATGGGGTTGGAGCTGATATTTTCACGAATGGCGCAACTTCAAACCAACCACGAGATGAGATAAACATCGTATTTGATAAACTTAATTAAATATTCTATTCATTATATAATTTCATTCTAAGTTTGTTGATTTTTAGTGTTTATGATGTCGATAAACATTTCTTAACCCTTAAAGTAGTCCCGGCACAAAGAGGCCCTGGAAACTTCACCAGCAGTGACGATACATTATATCGCTACTGTCACCAGTGACGATATATTATATCGCTACTGTCACCACATACAAGGTTTATTTCACTGATAAATTCCAGTATTTCATTGCTTATTATATAATAAATGGTGATATCAACTTACAAAGTTAAGAACTGTATAAACTCACTATATATAGAACAAAGATTATTAAGAACATGTTATATACTTACTATTGTGAACAAAATTTTTCTAACAATTTGATCTAAAAATTGAATCTCGATTGTGAATATCCTTTGGGTGAAGACTTGTAAATAAGTGTTTTTAGAAGTATGTATGAACTTTGGTTTTCGTACAACTTATGGAACGGATATTATTTTAACGAAACAAAATACATCGTATTATTAACACTTACCATAAAACTGAAATAGGTTTAACAGACATTTATGACAAACTATATAAATGTATTTTCATGTGTTGATGGAAACAAACATTTGTTAATAAAGCAAAATGTATGTCTTTTGCGCCTGTCAATCAACGTTCATTCAAGAAAACTTTAACGATAACGATTTAATCTTTGATAAAATGTTATTTAAGCAAGAGTTGAATCACCGGAACAATCTTGTAACGAACATTATTTTGAAATAACTGAGAATGGAACTGTAATGTTTGTATAACGATCTAACAGATGTAATAATGTCATATTAGATATAATAGGAAGTGAGGAAACTAAGTAATGAATACATCGACACTTATAACACCTTTGTTTTCAAACATCTTTACCATAGATTAACAAATGAAGATATTACTACTCACACAAGAATCATCCACCATGATGTCTGAACGTCCGCAATAACCTTTTCACCAAGTTCCTTAGCTTTGAAGAACAGCTCAAACACCCTGAAGGAAATAGTGTTTCATAAAATATTCATGAAATGACATTGATGATAAAACTTATTTGGTATATTAGAAGAAATCGATGACTTATAAACAATTTTCGTCGCCTTCATACCATTTTGGTCCTTTGAGCAAACAACAGACTCATAACTTGATTTCAGAGGCCTAACTGCTATGCACCACAATGACATTGTGCTTTCCCTTTTAAATTTAATAAACGTATAGTTTAATTTAATATTCGGACTTTTGTAAAGCATTGACTTAATTTGTAAAGCATTGACTTAATTCATTGATGACACTCTTCAGACTTCCAGAATGATGATACATTATTAATTGAAAATAAGTGCCATGCGATATGTACCTCATCAGGCTTTAGATGGTTAGACGTCGAAGACTTAAATTTTGACAAAACCTTGTTAATGGTAGTATACTACGAGTACAGAAACGAATACTATCTATGTTACACAGGCTTTACAGGTACGACATGTTGAATCTGTTCGACTTATAAAATGATTAAATGAAGTAAGATATAAGCCTTTAGATGTGGCTTGCCAATTGTATTTAAAAAACGCATCACACCTAACCACAGTCAACTTGGTAGCACCAATGTTGTTTTTTTATAACAGAAACCTAAACTTTATCACGTAGTTCCAGTAAAAGGACAATAGTTACGTTTCTTAAAAATACCCCAAGTCGTTAGTTCTTAAAATGGCAACATGAATAACCTTTCATTGAAGACATTATTCACAAAATCTACATATTTCAAGCCAAGAGTGAAAATCTTTTGTCAAATTACCGTAACAATTCCAGAGCAACACGTTATGAATCCAGGTAGTGCTATAAATTTTATATAAAGTTATAAATAGTTTCACTGTGCTAAGTTAGGAGAGAATTGGTTAAGCAAATGCTTACTAAAATGAGAGATAACTTAGTAGGCAAAGTCCATGCTAAGTTCTGGGAGAACTAGCTAGTCAAATTCTTTGCTAAGTTGAGGCAGAACTTGTTCGACAAATCCCATACTAAAGGTGAGAGAGAGAACTTGTTAGGTGAATTCCATACTGAAGTTAAAACAGAAATTGTTAGCAGATCCATTACTAAAGTTGGGAGGGAAGTTCCTAACTAAAGTAACGAATTTGTGACGAAATCACGCTCAGCAACCACACTCACTGTCTCGCCTTCTCAATCGATGTCGTGTTGAAAAAGTCCCCCTCCATGCCGCTGGAGACGTTTTGTGTTTTCCCATTACCATCCACAACCTCGAATATTTCCTTCGAAACGTCAAACAACTTCTTAAGCGGTAAGCAACGTCCCACGACTGAAAGTATACAGGGGCCATTTCACTTGCAACCTAATACACTCACGAGCAAAAGAAATGTCTCTATACACCATCCAGGATATGACATTCTCTAAGTGATTAATACTTTTAAAACAAAATTACAATACGTATTGAGAAGGCAACTATTAGGAGATTACATGTGTCATAACTTTCACAAATGGAATTTCTACAATTCTTATTTTTAGAAAGTAGTTTATTACCTATGATTGCATTCAATTAAAGGATAGATCAATAAGGACTCATTTCAGATAGGAATTTATGATTTCTTGATAATTACCGGCTTCGCTTTCAAGATAATAAGGAGCACAATCGTTGTCAATAATGAGCTCATGGACATCTTTCTGCAAGAAAAGACATTATTTAATAAAACATAATGCAAAAATTAATTGTTTTAAAATATGTTTCACATCTTAAGATAAACACGGTTCACAAAAGATAAAAACTCTTATCATTCTGACAAATTACAATTCTAACAGATACCAAGAATAATATGACTCATACTTCAACATGATGTATAAATCACATAAATCTCATATTGACACAAAGCGTATTTCGAAAAAATCTTAAAGAATAATTTTTTTGGCCAATTGTATCATTATCGTTATGTTTTTGAGATGATAACATCAAAAGTATTCATCAGTCAGGTAATATACTCATTCAACTTAAATCCATTACGTTTGTTCAATAAAATTTAAACGTATGTAGTTGTATGAAATGATTTGGACGTCACTCGCATACCGTCATTGGTTTTATAAAAAAAAACGTTTATTAAGCTAGTAGTGCGTGGTTGTCGCTTGCATTGCTAATCCGGATGCTTGGGTAAGCAATGGGGTGCCTAAATCAAGCGAATGCGTAGCGACACTGCTCGTAGCATGGAACAGAAGTTGCGCATTTCCGACGACCCGCAGCAGATCTTAAAGATGGTATTTAATTTCAGCTTCAAGTCCTTTCTATTACACATCTTTGGTTTCGCAAAGAATCACCACAAAATACTTAACCTATCGAGGTGTTTGTACTGACAATATTGCATTTGGAAGTGAACATGTGAGAGTATGAAATGACAATGGCCATTTCGAGAAGTTTTCTCTAAGGAAACAGTGGCATAGCTGTAAAACAACCGGAGAAACACGTTTCAAAATATTCTTACCGTCGATTTGTCCACACCGTCTTTGCAAATCATTTTGCTTTTGTCTCCGGCAAGAGAAGACAAGAAAACGTAGTTCTCATCAGGACATTTAGACACGCATACCTGCAAAAGAGAAACTTTCTTTTTTAATTTTCTCCTTTTATATCTGATTGTGTCAAATTAACATGAATGACAGAGAATGAAAATATTGACATAGCTCATAGTTATTATACCAAGCATGTATAATTGGACATCAGCTTGAGAATAAGTTGATGAAAAGTAAGACGTCATAACTAAATTATTGTTCTTGGTAAATTAAGACTTTTTTCCATGCTGATGCTGAACGATCATATTGAATAAAAACGTAAAGAAATCGAGAAAAATGAAATGGATAGAAGATAAGAAGTAAAACTACTACACTAAAATATTTATTCTTTTAATCTAATTCACCTTCCTTTTACGATAATGCTTCGCTTCATGGATGATCTTAAAGGGACAGAAACACGTTTTTAGGTAAATTTAATTTAATGTATCATCATAGGGTCAAAACGCATCAATTCGCTACCCGATCATTCGTAGTTGAAGAGGAAATAATCAAGTATCACGAAAAAACACTTTATTGTAAACAACTTAACCCAAGAGAGGGAAGTTGATTCACTTAACTTAACCTATAATCGTACGTTTATTTTAAGACTGCTTCTTTTGATTTTAAAACATTGTACTGCAATTGTAAACATTTATCTTCGTTTTCTTGAGGTCTCTTTTTTCATCTAAAATAACTTGCTACTGTCCCTTTAACATACAAGATACTAATTGAACTAAATGACAGACGTTTTGATGCTTGGCTATGAGTGGAGACCAACATAATGATAAAGATAAAATTATCAAGAGTTAAATTATGATCATCTTTATTGGCAGTAGTTCAGGCCACATTGTAATAAATTATAAAAGGTATAATTGTTGTCACTTGACCGGTATTACAATGCTCCCAATTTGAATATTTTACGAGAGTATATGGAGGTTAATCGTATTATATTTACATCCTCCTAATTAAATATTTAGTGCAATGTCAATCTGCCTTTAAAATTTGGTTTGATGAACAAATCAAATTGTAACCTTTTCTTCATCCTCAAGGATATCTTGTGTTTAAGGAGCTAACACTTAAGACAAGTGATCCCGATATATGATTTGATTTTGTAATATGTTTGACTCATTAAAATGCAACCTCATTAATACAATCTGCTTATCGATTTATATGTATTTTACTGATATTGATTATAATGAAATAACAGAATTGGACTTTTTTAATCAAAAGGTAAAAATGATAATCATGTAACACCATACCTGGGGGGTAGGGCATCCGTTAACAACAACACCTGGTCCCACCTTTGCGCATTGCATAAGATCAAAGAAGAATACGTAGTTTTTACCTCTGTGAAGAAAATATTTTATTTGAAAAAATAGATCAGTATTTGAATTGTTTCTTTATTTGTGATCTGGCAAAGTGTATGAACATAATACGTAGCATTTGTTTTCTCAGCATTGCATGAAGCGAAAATTCCAGAAAATCTACCCTCTAGATCTACATTGTATAAGCCTTTATGAAAGGTGATATACCGTCTAAATGATATTAACGAAGTTGACATAAAAACTATCGTCTTGCTTTAAGTGCATAAAAGGAAGTTCCATTCCTTTTACATATCGCACATATAATATGAAGTCATGATTGAAATGAATATTGAACATTGAAACTTAGAGGCACAATTTCAACAAGTTCATATTGACGTATGTGTGATCTTTCCTATAGTGTTTTCATTAATATTCATGAAATGATTACGTATACTTGAAAAGCACATGGGGGAAAAGTAGCTGTATATGTAGTTCTACTAAACTTACTTCTGATTTCCAAACCCGCAAGTTTCACCCTCGGAGTTTTGGGGGTAGATTAAAGCTCCAGGGTCACCGAGTATGTAAGCTGGAAAACACAAGAAAGCAAAATCATGAAAATAAATCAAATAAAAAATACTTCAGAAAAGTTTTTGTTCGTGTCTCATCTTAAATAGTGCATAGTGCATCCCTAAAGTCATTTCACCTCTTTGTTATCTATCTTCAAGTACCGATGCCATTACTGTCTTCTACTTACCAAAATATGCAACAATAGCAAGACCAGCAACGAACACCAAGAAAAGGACACAACAGATGATGTCCGTACAGGATCTGGAAATATATTTTTCATATGATAGTTGTTCAATCTGTTGTGAGGCAATTCAGTGGCTGATTCAATATGAGACTTGGGGGAAGGGGGTCGAATCCCCTCGCCCTATCGAAAAAGTTATAGACACTATAATTGAACGTCGAAAGTGACACCCCTCTCTTCATTGTCCACAACACTTGTGATTCCACCACCTCCTTTAAACTTGATGGATACGCCTTTAAATGTTTTATAATGCCATATAATACCATGCGATGTTAACTCACAAACGTCTCATTTACCTCATAGTGCCAGATTTATATGGTTTTGCATTCATAATTACACATTTCCCACGAAATTTGTCTGTGACGTACCTGTTTTTGATTGGTCCTTTTCTGGAGGGATCATATTCCGGTTTTCCTAAAAGACAACTATTTGTGTAAGCTCATTGTCACCACAAAGTTTACCATGAGGTATACCCGGTATACCCGGAGGTATTACTTGTCATACAGTAATATGATTGTCCTTAAATGAAGCAATCATCAATATGCAAGAAGCACAAGTTTATGCAAGATTATTTGAAGTGAAAAAGTAACATCGATATCTTTCATATAATGTAAATTCGTATCATCAACTTCGATGCACAAAATACTAGCGTACTTAGCTTTTTTTCTATAATTAAATAAATATAAATATATTTAAATGCAAGTCAAATGTCCTTTACGTGACTAAGTATTTATCTTATAAATCTTATTTTCCAGTTCATCTATTTTCAATAGCTCATTTCCATGAAATGTAGTAAGTCACACATGTATATGACTCAACAACGTTCACGATATTCACCCCACGACATCCTTCTTCATCAGGATATATCTATCCGCCAAGCTTCTAATTCCCCTGATACTTTCATAGCATTTTCCTCATATAGCACCCGGCTAAATTCGAATCGCTATATAAAGCTTTTTAGCCAATGAAACTCCTTGATGCACACAGTCTGAAGCAAAATCTTTCAAACTGAATGGGCTTCTCATCTAGACTGTCAATATAGATGGATTTAAAGTCATTTCATTGGATAGTTATTCATAACGATTCAAGAGAAGGGCCCGGCATGTTTGATTTCACATGTGCATTTATATAAATGAGTAAGAGAGACGCTGAAAAGTCCTTATCTTGTAAGAAAAGTTGTTTATAGAATATCCACAAAGTCTTAAATTATTAAAGGGACCATTCGAGCGGGGTATTGTTTGTGGAAACGAAATTCAGGAGGACTTTCCTGTTAACAAAAAATCTATACAATGTATGATTTTTACATGATTCTTTTCACACTTAAGTGCAAATATGTGCATGAGTTTAACATTTCAGTTGTTCAAGATTTAACAATTTGACAAAGAATAAAGTGTATCGATCAAAAAAGAAAATGAAATGAAGCCAATCATCGGAGCTACGAATGTAGAATGCATTACTACGACAAAACATTGTCGAAATGACAACTTTTATTATGAATTATTTGTAAATTGCCCCTCTGCTATCAATCTATAAGTTTTTTCTTATATTTTTCAATGAATTAGCATAAGACAGCACATTTGATTTCTCGCAATGCTAATATTTCAAGATGGCGGATGAAAGCCGCTCGAATGGTCCATTTAAGTATTAACCAATGCCCTGTGATTGGTCCTTTTGGACTGACCACCTATTGGAGAAAGCATTTAACTGACGTATGATATTTTCAGAAGTTGCATTCTACATAAAGCTGTGTATGTTTACAACTTTGAGAGTTGTATCATGTAGAGCATGACATACAAGGACGTGTATATACATTATTCTCACTATATACTATTATACTATACTATTTCCATATCTATTACATCAGATAAAACCTGCATAAGATAAAGCTTGCAACATATCAGTATAGCAGTATTATAATCTAACTTAAATTGTAACCGATATTATCCTCCCGATTCCTACGGTGACCTTAGCACACAACAGAAGTCACAGTTTCTTACACAATATCGTTCTATATAAATGACATATTTGTCGGCACGGCCTGCTTAACATATCATGACTAACTCATTATCATTTTGAAATAACAATGACAAAACAGACAACGTTGATTTATTCAGCGGTTTTATAGCACTCATGGTTCAATCTCAATGGACTTAAAAAGATAACGCCCCTATCTATTTGCAACATTATTCGTTCTGAAGTCAGTAATATCGGATTGCAGGATGCATAAAATGACAGCTTTTTTAACTAGATAAAAACATGTCAGTCAAACTCGGTAATCAATCTCTTGTTTCATATTAATCAACAAATACAATGACATGAAACTAGGCATGTTGATCTTGTTTTGAAAGTCAAAAACCTCTAAAATTTATTGGGTTAAACATTTCAGAGTTTACATTTCTCATATGAATTTTATAAAATTGAAAGAGATATCATCGTCACATGCGTAGTTAATATCATTTAGAAACATGACACACGTAATTGCATTTATTCAATAAAATTGAAACATAAAAATCGCACGAAAATACTCAGAAAATGGCCTGCCTCCCATGCGACGGCCGGCAACAGTGACGTCACGAACAATGTTTTTTAACGTCATAGACGACGAAATACGGTATTTCGTTCTAAAATGATAATTGCTAGGCAAAATTGATATGTGAACGATAAGTCTCATTTCTATTGTGGATGCAGTCTCGCTTTAAGAGTCGTTTACTATCCTCTCTGTACTAGTTCAAACTTGCAGACAGATAAGGGAAACATAACACGTTAAGATTAAAAACTTACAACATATGCCTTGCCGACATGCATATCTCGAAAGCAAATATACATGTGTATATATATATATATATATATATATAAATATATGTGTGTGTATACAAACTGACAATTAAAAGAATAGATATGTGAAATGGTGGTATATGATAAAATTCTCACCAATGTTTACCCCCTTTTATATGAAGAATGAGTATGTGTTCGTTGTTTTCATTTCGATACTATGTATATATAAAACATAATCAAAATTCAAAAAGACCAGTTCATTTATTGTGATAAAGATCCTTGCCTTTTGTATTCCATGACATACTTCCTTCTAAAATTAATTGACTCGGATAGCATTAACTCATATTTATATTTGATAAATGGAAAATGTCAACCAAAAAGGCTCTAAATATGTATTTTTGTTCAAAAGCGTTGTCTTAAATGATGAATAAGAATATATTAAAAGTATAATTTGTGGAACTCAAACTTCAATATATCTCGAAGGAACATGACTTACAGCTATTCGAATTTCTTATCGATTATTTCTTATCAACTTCCTTGTTCTGTGTTTGGATACATGACGAGCTGTAGACAAGTCTATGCTTGAGAATTGGCAGAGGTTTATCAGTGAGTGACAGGGCCTCTTAAGTGCAAGTTTTTACACTGGCAGAGATATATCTTATTACAAGGTACACTACATATATGCTTGCAAGGGGCGTGTGTCTGTACATGGTGTGACCGCATGCGTACATATATAAAAATGTAAAATGTCGTAAATCATTGAATAATAAATTAAATCATATCATGAAGATATCCTCAGGTAAAATATAATTCGAAAATATGTAATCATTTTACCTTGAGGCAGGCGACTGACGCATAATATTCAGTTCTAACTATTCATATTCATTTGCCAAATTATCAAATTATCGGATTAAAAGTTTTAAGATCTTATCAATTTATTCCTCCCAAATAGCTTTGATTTGAAATGACTTGACACAATAAGTTATATATCTGACAAGGTTTGATTTATTTCTTGAATGTGTTAATGGCATGATGTATCAGTTGGGTCAAAATGTTTTTAATTGAGCTCAAATATTGATTAAGGTAGAATATAAACATTACAAAAATAGAAAATGTTTTTAATAATCATGTCAATTTCACCGACTGATTGGTTATAAAGTTTTTAAAAAAATAGCATTAACCCTATGCCTTCCAACATATCTTCAGGTTCTCTCATGGTTCTATGGCCAAGATAATGAAATATATCTTCACCCTTCTTTTTCCCTTTCTTTTCATTTCGACTTTCATCAATGCCGTCAAACTCCTCTACTCTGCCGTTGCTCCTGCGACTAACCCTGTTGTCGTCGTCAGGGTAATATCCTCTGTTGTCATGACCACGGTCTCTCTTGTCGTGGTAATCCCGTGGGTCGCGGCGACCTTGGTCGTAGTCAGGGTAACCACGCGGGTCGTCGTATCTCTGAAATAATTAATAATGAACAATAATTAAGCAATGCCATTTTTACGACATATCCCAAATTCTTTTTATTTGAAGAGATGTTATATGATCTGGTATTTTCTAAATGCCGTTTAGCACCCGTTGGGCAAGACATGGTAATCATTTACGTGAAAAATGGCAATCATTTACGTAAAACATGGCAATCATTTACGTAAAACATGGCAATCATTTACGTGAAACATGGTAATCATTTACGTGAAACATGGTAATCATTTTCATGAAACGTGGTAATAACAATATTTCGTGAAACATGGTAATCGTTTCGTGAAACATGGTAATCATTTTCGTGAAACATGGTAGTAATTTTCGTGAAACATGGTAATCATTTTCATTAAACGTGGTAATCAAAATATTTCGTGAAACATGGTAATCGTTTCTTGAAACATGGTAATCATTTACGTGAAACATGGTAATCATTTTCATGAAACGTGGTAATAACAATATTTCGTGAAACATGGTAATCGTTTCGTGAAACATAGTAATCATTTTCGTGAAACATGGTAGTCATTTTCGTGAAACATGGTAATCATTTTCATGAAACGTGGTAATCAAAATATTTCGTGAAACATGGTAATCGTTTCTTGAAACATGGTAATCATTTTCGTGAAACATGGTAATCATTTTCGTGAAACATGGTAATCATTTTCGTGAAACATGGTAATCATTTACGTGAAACATGGTAATCATTTTCATGAAACGTGGTAATAACAATATTTCGTGAAACATGGTAATCGTTTCGTGAAACATAGTAATCATTTTCGTGAAACATGGTGGTCATTTTCGTGAAACATGATAATAATTTTCATGAAACGTGGTAATCAAAATATTTCGTGAAACATGGTAATCGTTTCTTGAAACATGGTAATCATTTTCGTGAAACATGGTAATCATTTATGTGAAACATGGTAATCATTTTCATGAAACGTGGTAATCAAAATATTTCGTGAAACATGGTAATCGTTGCTTGAAACATGGTAATCATTTTCGTGAAACATGTGTATTGTTGTCGTGAAACAGTGTCTCGTTCTGACATTTCTGACCGAGGTGGATATACATCTTACATGGACTCCGATTTATATATTATCAATCAAATATTTCCGTATTGGCCCAGTTTCAGGTATGGGGTCCGTTGTGTTGGCAGAATTCAAGAACTGATATAACGGAACGAGGACAGGTAAATTGACAAATACAGACAAAAATAATTGACAATTTTATCAATTAACCTCTTAAGGGGTCAAATCTGTCAAACTTCATAAATATTGTTATCTTATCGAGGAGTAGTAGTTACTGAAATGAGCATGTTAATGCTTATGAGTTCAGTATAGTGACAATAAACAGGTTTAAATGGAGATATGTGATCGAAAACCGGACAATGACACGCGCCAATGACTCAAACTTAATTTCGGAAACGTATTAACAGCAGACACAACGAAAAAGAGAAGTGTGTGATATAGGTTATGCAACTGTTATACATGTCAATATAAGGAAGAATGTCGACAATTATATGGTGGTTTTTCGATTACTAATTCAAAACAACACAATTTCACAATTTTGGCATTTTAAAGATAATGATGTAACTTGAACGGGCGATTTGAACTTAACTCAAGACATGGTATTTTTGCTATTACTTGAGCCAAATATACAAAATTAATTAAAACTACTCCAACTCGCTTTAATATCTAAATAGCATCACAGCAAGTATTTCACAAATTACAACAATATATCAGTTTGGTGTACAGACATACTATTGCAAGTTTTGAAAGGATTGCTTCTGCCTTTCCTTAAGTGAGGGTCGTCTTCGCTAAGTAGTTGTCGTATTGGTCCTGTTGTCTTCTGTTTTGTCCAAGCTTTTCAGAATAGGCCTACTTGCCGAATGTTCAAGGTCGTTCATATAATGTAAACCACTTATATTAAAAAAAATAGCATTTATAAACGATACCCGTTACTTAATTGTAAAGGTATTTTCAAACACATTTCTTTGATACCAACATAGGAAGAGGGCCGCAACAGCATTGTGGTTGATTGGAGTGAAAGCTGCAAACATTGGCTGGAACTAGTAAACAAAAGGTGACATTGCACCAAAACTTCACTACACATAGATTACGAAATATTTGTTTTATAGCATGACATAGCATATATTTTTACCCACTAGGGCCATTATATTTTGGGACATATTATCATACGATGCCCTAGGGCGATATATCATTTCACTATGACGTCACGTCATAAACAAATGCTTCGTGGTCGTAGTGCAACTATGACGTTGCATTCCTAATGCAATGACGGCAGGTAATCAGCCTGTGCTTGGGGACTGATTTTGAATAATTTCTGTTATTTCGCGACCCGGTAATAATCAGAATATCATATTCATTTCCATGAAATATTATGTTCACGACACTCGTGCCTAAATATCAGTATATGCCTCGTTCTCGCTCGAGAAATACTTATATTAAGAGACTCGTGTCGTCAACATAGTATGTTATGGCCACTCATATGATATCCTTTATTTACAAATACTAATTTTAGGTGCGACTAACAAAGGTTAAATCGTGACAAGCAATATGAACCAGGATATGGCTATGTATATTTGTCCGCTTTACTCACTGATAAGTTCAACACATTCCATGACATTATAAAAATCATGTGTCATTAAAAAACCAAAGAGACACAAAATCTTATATAACTTTGTGTGTACACATATTACAATCTGTCAAAGGTAGCATGACTTTTATTTATGAATGAAAAGTTTCAATTCGTGACACAAATAAGCAAACTGTTATAACGTTCCATTGATAGTCATATTTACCAAGTGATACAATTCAACAAGAACATCGTTTACTCTTGTCAAATATGAAGCAATAAGCCTTAGGACATTGAGCAATTCTAATATACGATATCATAAAGCAATGACAAGATCTCAATAGCGTCATTAACATATTTAAAGTAGTGTCCAATATCTACACGCATGTGAGGTAAATGAAAGTCTTACTTAATGATACGTAAAGCAGTCTCACATGAGCGAGCACTAACCGAACAAAGCAACGAGGAAGTGGATATGTCTGACTGAGTTTTCCCAACAGAAAGGTGTGTGAAAAAGTGATATTATCGTGGCTTACACAAGACATGCTCTAGAAATTCGACATTTAGAATAAGAACTTGATGCACAAAATCACGATATCGTATATATATGTGTATACGATATATGTTATGTTGTAAATGATATATGATATAATTGACATATACAATAATCGCCAATATGATCTATTTATTTAAATGGCACGAATTGATGGAATGTTATGAGAAACATCCTAATAAACGTTAATAAAAGAATAGACCAATCTTATGACATTCGATAATTGAATTCATCAGAACTAATATGATAAAGGATAATAATGTGAAGATCTTTATCAAGTAAATATAGGTTTCATGGATACTGATCATATCTCAATCTTCAAATCAGGAACTTCATATTGGATGAATATTTAAAATACAAATAAGCCAAAATAGAAAAATATTAAATTCCTTTGTTAGAAAATCTACCCAAAAGTTCTTGCCTAGAATACGCGTGGATTATTCTAGTAAATAATACTAATCTCGTCTATGTAAGTTTTTATTTATAATTAGATATTGAATCGTATAAGCAAATTGTAATGGAGCATGTAGATTTATTAATTACATCGACAAACACAAATTTACACGTAAAACAAATTTTCTTATTCAAATATCACAACTCATCAAATTTATGTTAATGTTTACTATAATTGTGTTAGATACATATGCTCACTTTCCGCTGAACGCATACACTATTGTGTATAATTATGTATTCTCGCCTGAGAACGGAAACGTGAAGCATGTTATACTGCCCACAGCGGTAATTGATACGATCAAGGCCCAATAAATCAATATTATATCACTTTGTTGACTGTCAATGAGCCGGGTGTACAATATTGATGTTTAGTCATAAACACACAAACGTTTGACCTAAATGTTGATGTTCACCAAAAATCATGTTATATGAGACATACTGTAAGGACGATGTTGACATCATATAATTTACAAATGGTGATTTTGATCAATGTTTGTTGAATTGAATGCTGAGCCATTTCGAAAACTTGACACTTGTAACCTTTACTAGTTGTGAATATTTCATTGACTTGATCCAAATTGGATTCAAAGAGGTCACATCGCGCTCTAGATTTTGTAATACCGGTTGTGTTGTTATTTTATTAACGAAGCAATAAGTATAAACAATGACACTGTATGCAATAAGCATAAGACAACATGTAGATTTACAATTAAACTGACCTGGGTATGGATATACAATCAAGAAAATAAGATTCCTCTCTCCATGTTTGTAGAATAATTGACACAAAAAGCCGACTTTTCGAATTCAACGTATAACGTCGGGTTCTATGATTTATTGAAATATGATGAATATTGTACAATGTTTTACAAAAAGCCGGTAATAACAAGCTACACCTGTTTAATCAACTCTACTGTTACCTGCGTTCTTAGATAACAGAGAAGCTGGAAATTACGACATGAGTTCTCATTAAAGATATAGCTACACACAATTATATCACCACATACACTACATGTATATACCAAAGTGGACGATATTTTCTTTGTACTTTGTAGTAGATAACGCCTTCCCAAAACGATGGTAATCAGCCTTAATCATACACATCCATATCGTGGAGCCATTTAGCCTATTCGTAGTCAGTCACGATAATACAGTGTTCTGTTCTGTATATGAAAGATAAAGCATATCAGCTATCATGTATTGACAGCAGATGGCAGTCATAGAGGTGGCTCGTACTCTTCCAAATGACAACCTGTGGCTTTCATTGATGGGACTCGTCAACAAAGAACGGCATCAAACAGTACCCGTATTCTTTTACCTTAAACGTCAACACTCACAAATACGAAATATAGAAATACAGATAGCATTGAATAATCAATACGAACATTATTCAGACAAAATTAATGAAAAACGTGACAAACTGTCATAAAATGTCGTCTGCCTTACCGGTTGTCTGCTCATTGCGTAGTCCTGGCGGCCATATTGCCCACTGCCGGGGTATCCTCTTGTGTCCTGATCGTGATTATAGTACCCACGTGACATTGTAAATTCAATGGAATAGGCGCTATCAATAGTGCTGTTGTGGTATGCTTTGAAGCGCAACGGCGACAACACACCTTGAATCACAGGTATTTTCCTGCAGTCAACCAATCAATGCAGACCCCCAACCGGTTCCCCACAGGTATATGTACCCTCCTCGGGTTATATTGTCACTAGATCTTCGTTGATCACGTGAACTTGGAACAAATAAAGTTACCGGTAAAAACAATTGTTTTATATAAAAAAATATGGATAATTCATACCAGAAAAGTATATTCCGGAATTAACATACAAGAAAGAGAAACGTTACCGTATCGCGTTTTAGTGATTTATGGTTTCAGTCAAGAGCCAAGCTGATAAAGAACTGTGTAAAGAAATGACGTCACAGTTTGGTAGGTATACAGTAGGTATAACTCCCTTCCTGATCGGTATATATCAAAGTCTGAGTAAACGATAGTTGAACACAGATAGGCAGTTGTTTATCTTATTGTTTATCTATCAGGGTCAAATGCGAAATATATATATTCAAAAATATGTTCTTCAAATAAAGATAGAAATAAATAAGGTGAACAAACACTCCTATAGAAAATCAGTAGAATCTTAAAAGTAGTTGGATAAATAATTCATCTATAGTCAGCCTACGGGCTTTATAATTCCAAATTAAGGGATTTAAATTCAATTCGGGCCCCTTCAGTAAGCATTAACTAACATTTATACAGGGACATATAACACTGCAAGGAAAAGTTCGCGTTTCTTCTTGTGTCGAAAAATTTAAAGATGTCTCAAAAATCTTAAAACACAGTTCATTGCAACTTTACTTTTTACGTAGTACGTAATACACTGATTAGCATTAACATCATCAATGAACGGGTGTATCTACTGAAGTTTCATCCCGGTTTGACAGAATTACCACATCTTATCACGCAATATACATTAACTGCGGTTCTCGAAAGAGACTTCAGTGAATAGCTTGCATTTACTTGATTCTCTCATAACAAATCAAAACGCAACTCATGGTACACACAGAGAGTATTCTCCCATATGCCCTTGTCAACCAAGTTTCAACATTCCTGACGATGTACAACAAAAGATATCACTCTATCCAAGCACTCAGTATACATCGTGTATTTACTCACACAAGCTGCCAAGCTTAACGTATCAAATTACATTGACCTAGGGAAGGCGGGTGACCTGTCGTGACTGAAGTCACTTTCAGAACTTGATCTAAATGACGCCGAACTCGATTCGGAAAAACACGTTTGAAGTCTTTTTTCCCCTATGAAATATGTACGAAATCATAATTAATAACGCATTACTTTTTATACTCTTTAAAATTCTGTATTCTTCCTTAGTTTTCTTCTTCATTCTCTCTCCTCTTTCTCCCGTCTTCGTTCACTGCCCACATTTCAGCATCAATTACTCTTTCCCTACATACATTATTCTGATTTTCCGATCTCCCCTGTCGAACTTCTTTCCTACTCTATCAACCTGAACTCATTTGAAGTTTTTCTCTTTCCCCATTCCCTTACTTTCCCATTTACATTTCCCATCTGTTGTCCCTTACTTTAAAATTTCCCTTGTTACCTTTCCCTCCTTCTTTATATCTCATCTTTATATTTCTCATTCAATAAGTGTCCCTCTTCCTTCCCTTCTACCCACTGAGCAAACGTGTAGGCCTGTCTCACATGTGTTATATACCCAGTTACCCGTGGACTGTTGACCGAGAGGCGTCATGTTTACTAAACAGCTTTATAAGTGTGCTTCCAGAATTTACAACCCCATTGGCTGTATTCACAATATCCTATTGAAATTAGTCACTATCAAGCATCGTGATCGTTTGATGGTGACTAAACGACCCAGGTGTTAAAAAGAACCAGTTCAGGACTCAAAAACGGATTTCCTTGAATCTAGAGTTATAGTGAGTGTGTACAGGTGCAATTTGCTCTTGGCGAGACCATTGTTGTAAATCAAACTATCTTTATCTGTAAGTGTTAAAACGTTGCTTGAGGGTATGAATGAGAACCCAAACTACTGTACCGTCCAGTGTACCACACCTGTATCACGTGTATTTTTGGTCGAACCGGTTTAAATTTGTACCCTTCGACAATGTAATTAAAGCCTGTTGTTTCAATTTCACCTGCCACCCCTCGAACTCAAGGGATACAACACCTTTTTAGGCTTAATGGTCTATGATTTAACCTTGTTTTTTATGGCAAGGTGTGAAGACTGGATAAATAGCTGGAGAAAAATTCTTTTCTTTATAAACTACATGAAAATTAACATAACTTCAAAACATTGTTAACAAAATGGGAATTTTGATAGTTAAGTCTGCAATAATATTTTTTTTGTACATTTTCGAAACTTGCATCTGTAGTGGTTGAGTGGATTAGCTGTTGGTATACGGACGGAGGCTTTGGGTTCGAATCCCTCATGTGGTAAATGTAAAACAAAACTTGTATTTCTAACAAAAAATTCGAAAGTCGTCAATCTTAATTAATTACAAAAATATTCTTTTAAAATTTCTTATAAACAATGTTATAATGTACACGATGTTTTGCCTTTTCTATTTGTAAACAACAATTCTGATATTTTCGTTCATTGAATTAAAATACTTTATTGCATGGGGTTATTTATCAAATACAGTGGTTTTCGATATAATTCAGTAGCGAAATTAATCTATCGTTACGATTATACAATTCAATTCCTTTATATCCTCAAGTCATATAAGAATTTCAATAAATCTTAGGTCAATAACTTTCTTTGAGTTGTGTCGAAAATTTAGCATATTTTTGGCAATATTGATAGAAATGTACTTCATTTACAAAAGATGAGAACATAGTGATTCAATATTAGGAACTGCCGAGTTGTCGCCCTTTTCTTATATCTCTCCACATAGCTATACAACATAACATACAGCGCTTTAAAATGGTGTTTTATGAATTAGAGTTAGGGTAAAGAATCAGAAATATAGTTAAAAGTTATATATTAACACTTATCTAATTGTAATTATCTAAGTCCACTGAAGTCGTGGTTGATGCGCTGAAATGCTGGACATACATTTATGCCCTTTCAAAACTTTCAATTATGTTTTGAAAACCTCTTTCAAACACACCTATTAAAAAAATATAGATAAACACATGACAACTTAGCACTATGTTTGATTAACAAAGCTCATGAGGCAAGAAAGCAAATTTCAAAATTTGATTTAGGCTATCAAAACTTAAAGATGCATCTTCAAATTTGCGTTCCTATGAAACCCATCTTCATATATCGCACATCCAACTATCCAAAAATCTTTCAACAATGAGAAAGTATTTTATTTTTATTTCAAAGTCTACAACCCTCCAAAACTTGCCGTAGCCATAAACGAATCCACATTCCGTGACGTCACAGTTTTTTTTATGTAGGACTTACCACATTCGCTGTTTATCATCATGGTAATGGACAAACCTGTACAAAGAGCATACAATGTTCTTTATGATAAAAAAAATATCGCAACTTGTTTAGGAAGAGTTTTCTTTTACAACAAGAGGTATCCAAAAATGCAATATGAAACCGAAAGATTATGGAATATGTGTATATGACCACCTCTCGAAATGACATTTTGCTCTGGAGAGGATTTAATGGTCAACTGAAATGTCAGAACATTAGCTGTGTACTGCATAGATAGCTTAAAAAACGTTTACATTGACATTGTTATTCTGGCAGATTCGCATGTAAAACTAAATTTTTAATTTCATAATAACTAGTTTTGAATTCGGTTTTAATAAGATCTAACATTGCTATATAACGTTACGAAGAGTGTTTGGTGGTTGTGTTGAGGTGCGTGGATGTGTGTTGGTGTGTGAAACAACCCCTTCTGTACATAACACCATGCAACCCCTAGAGAGTACACACAAAACGTGACCAGATTGTTGTCACAAAGATGGGCAGAAAATTGCGGGAAAATGTGTGGTATCACAAACGTGTAGTACAAACATATTACTGTGACTGCGACCCAATTTACAAAGCTATGAATTGGTTACTCGTTAGACTGGTAAATATATTACGGCTGCAAACATTTGCGTTCTCCAAATTTTGTATTGAAGAGTGACATTTGCGCTTTACAAATTTGATGAATAAATCTCATGTATATTATTTGTCATGTTCCTAGAATAACTTTGAATTGTCGCTTGTACATTCATCTACAATAAGTATACAATTATATTCATTCGATGGTATCAATAATGATAGTCCATTTGCTTTTGGCTATTTGAATGCATATAGTATGTAAGATGCAGTTATAAAGCGTTCCACGTGACCTTTTAGGAACATACCTTCCTGTTTTCAGGTACCTATTTTCGCACTTGGGTAAGAGCAATAGTAAGTAAAGTATAGTAAGCATAGTAAGTGCAATGTGAATAAAGTGTCTTGCCTTGGGACACAACCATGTACATCAACCAGATATCTAATGTTTCGTTTCTCACCCTGCATTTGAACCATAGCGTTTTGCCTGAGAGGCAAGCATGCTTACGATTATTTCACTGCGCTTTTGATCTGAAAAATAAGCAATAAATCATTGGCTATATAATTAATGCTCTGTCTTTTCTTGCCAAATCATTTTAATTTTTTAAAATATTTTACTGAAACAAAATGATAAGAACAAGTATCTTCTAATTGTCTTATAATTTTCTTGTGGTGTTTCAGTATTGTTTAGGATACTTGTGCTATATTGAAAGCAGTCGATGTTGATAACCAAAGATATGTATACACCTCGATATGATGAATTTCATGAAAGATTTAAGGGTAATGATCGCGAGGAGTTCGTTCTCATTTCCAGCTCTGCGAGCTACATGTGTATGAACGAAAAATCACAATGCATGTTATCAAAAATTTATTTTGATAATGAAATATCATAAATAAAATGACAAATGAATAACATTGAAATAGATTAAATGCTTTATTTGAATCAGAAATGAAACCGTTTACATTCTGTTGCAAAGTCTGCTCATAAGAGAATAAAGCAACGAGTGAAGACTAGACGTTGAACATACAGAATTAAACATTTGTTTGTATTGACAAAAAATGTAACCCAAAGGATCACTCTTTTTTTAAAAAAGGTCAATCGTTCACAATCCATAAAAAACTGGAGACGGACATGTTGGTAAGCATAGCAATCTTCTGTTCTATTGGTCCCGGCTGCCGACATAGCTCATCAAGTATTCGCCAAAATTATTAACTCGGCATGCACGGAAATTTCCAAAACGACAGGGCACATAGGCAAGGGTCCACCGATGGTACTGATCACCCGGGATGTTTGTTATTCTGTTGGTTTGACGGGTCTGTAAGTTGATCACAAAAATATCATCAAGCTCGAGGAAGCTCACAAACAGATGATTACCGTAACGTTTGATACTGGTTGGCGGAGATGGAAGGGATTTCCAATAAGATTCGAATCTTGAGGACCCGGTTGGGTTTCTGGTGTACAGTTCTTTTCTGTTGTTATAATAAAGCGTCCCTGTCTCTTTGTGAAAGTCCACACCGTATATAAAGGCACCGTCATTCATTTCTTCCTTATCTGCTCCAGAATACGTCATCCGTATCAAACGATAATAACAAGCGAGGTATATCATCTGATTGGCTGTGTCCAGTGTCAAATCCATTGGAGACATAAAGCATTTGCTACGTACGTTTCCAAGGCTTTGGTAGTTCTGACCATCCGTTGATATGACTCCCAGAGTATTACTGTCCCATCCCATTGAGAAAAAGAGCTTTCGTCGTCCACTGTCAACCGCCAGTCCCAGAATGCTAGCGTCGTTTGAATAGAGAGTGTTGACAACACCACTATTGTTAACAGTTGATAGAATATGTGTTGTTCTGTCTTCACCTTCATCAACACTTCCAGACCAGAACAACGTTGTTGTAGTTGCATCGTAGGTGACGGAACTGGTGTCGTTATAGCCGTGATAGATTTGCCTGTGTTCTGTTATGTCCCGATCTTCGTCTGAAAGATCAAACTCCAGGAAGAATGGATCATCATCGGAAGCAAGAATAAGACTCTCTGGTTGCCATGACATCACAGTCTGGGACTTGGCACCAGGCAGATATTTAGTAAGGAATATGATTAGTATCAACCGCATCATTGTAGAACTACTCCGAAGTGTGAACACTACCAAAGTGACTAAATTTACGACGACCTTTGCTAGCCAACAAGTAGCAATTATCACGATCAACTTATATTACCAAGCCAAACGGCCTTGCAAATTAAAATATGTTCTGGTGACCTTTTGTATCCTATTAACTCATAACATAATTACTCACACAGGAAATCACATCAAAGTGGTGTCATAAAGTTGCAATTTGACAAGGCATAATCCATATAATTGCCGTGATTTCTGCCGAGTACGTTTACTTCACCAATTATAGAGTTGAATAATTGAATTAATTACTATAAACTCAAATGTTAATACTTTCGGAAATGTTACCATATTTTTCATTATTGAAGAACATTTCAATTGCACGAAACTGTACTCAAATTCCGGAGATGGAACTTAATGAAATTTTGATTCGATTTCTCTCTTATACTAACGATTTGCACTCAGGTAATCTACCATATAGACAGGAAATCATGTTGAAGTGTTGTCATAGAGTTGTCCGGGCATAAATATAATCCATTTGATTTGGTGTGATGTCTATGGTGTACGTTTACGTCAATAAGTGCGGAGTTGAATAGTTGATTAAAGTAACATTACCTACAATGTTAATACTTTTGCCGTTCCATTTAAACTTAAAAGGTTAAGACTAGGACTATATTTTGGGCAATCCTGACAATCGTCAAGTTTTCTAACCGCTCAGGATAAACTGTGATGCACATTGTCGAAACCTCAAAACTTTACCAAACTTACATGACTTTTTTTTTAAAGCCAAAGGACCAAGATAATGGCCGTAATGGTTGTGGCCCTTTTCAATGGGAAATGTTGCTGCCTATAATTCTAAATGAAATTGGGTGAAAATGTCATCTCTGCGATTTCAACAAAATTTTGTTTTTAAATCCGTAGCGCGGTTAAACTGCAAGTTTTGGGACGACATGAAATAAAATACTACTAAAAAGCACACTATGTAGTCATGACCAAACACCACTATAGTTACAATATAACATCCGTCTTGAAAATTTGAATATTTCTAATGATATATCAAAGATTTCTGTCATATAATGTCCGAAACGTAACAATATTTTACTTTGATGGAGAACATTTCAATTGCGTCAAAATTTCATCAAAATCAGGAGAGGCATTAACCTTCGTAGAATTAGTACACAACTGTAATAGTGTTTCTTCAATGATTACCAAACATTGTCTACCGTTACGACTATCCTTTTATCAAAGTTTCATAGGCTGCTAGCATTGAAAGGCATAATAAGATCTTCCCTTTGTTCACAGAAGAGCAACAGAAAGTTGACACTTTTAAATCGGCAATTACGAAAAAGGAATGAGATGAATACTTCATTAAACGTCGCACATAATCGAAGACGAAGTGTTTGTTTTCTTATCTCGACATAATATTCACACGATTCTTTGAAAATGAGAGTTAAAAATCACATGAACCTCCCTTTTGTGCAAAGGTACGTGACAGAGAGGTTCAATAACTGATAACAATCGATGTTCTTTGTGATCTCAACTGAACAAAAAACCCACGTTTCAACTGCAAAAAAGCACATTGCAAAAACATGGAAGTAGTCTCTGAAAACTATAAAACAGTTCAACTTACAAACCGCCTTATTTCTAGCATTAACATCAATATGATATCATAGAAATTGTTGGAAGGATGTTGGGCAACTACAGAATGGAAGAAAATAGTGGATTTATGCCTCACAAAGACTTCGACTCGTGCGCTTAAGACCAAGCTTCTTGATACCGGTCATATGTCATCAATCGATATGTCGGTATACATCACGCATACGACGACCCCGGATCAAAGCTATTGGACTGGTCATTGAACACATAGCGATAGCTAAACTTAACACATTACCAATAACATATGACGATGACAACGTCGGAATTGTGTCCACTTTAAGGCTTTATCATGATCGTCAACATCCTCAGGTTTTTCACTGATTGAACTCTTAGACGCTTGATAAATTCGTATTTAACTCCTACTGCACCTTAAAACAAAGGAGAGATTGCATGAATACTGTATACAAGGGGACGGCATCAGCCAAGGTAACGCGTTTCATAAGTTGAACGACGTCGACGTAGTGGCTTTGAAACTTTAAAATGAGCACCTGGAAAATGGAAATCCTGACCCATTCCGGACATGCGTTGTTAATTAGAAACCTGGTTTTATCAATGTAAATTTCTGTGTGCTTCAGGTTTTTCAGGAATAATGTAAAATTTTATAAGAGGTACCTTTTCCTATAATGCTTCATGAAGGTATTTAACTTATTTTAGTAGAATTGCTTCAAAATAGCGACAACTCTCTTAACTGGGTGTAAGGAAGAATACAGCGTCCAACTATGGTTGTGGTTGCCAATGAAGGTTGTTTAGCAGATACATTAACTGTATCAACAATAGATGGGTTCTAAATGTGGAGATAAATTAACACTTTAGAGATTGTTGATTTTATTGACGCAGTGATCATCGGAAGTAACCTTAAGAGTAACAGTGTTGCAGATAATAATGTAATAATAATTTAATGTTCAGTGCACTTTGATAACTAGAATACACACTGCTCTCTCGTATTGTTATGTTCCATCCTTGGGACACATTCGCTCCACACACAGTGGTAGTTGGATATTGACTTGACCATCCTCTGTTGAGATATACCAAAAAATGCAGAATATTAAACAATCACAAATCTTAAAGGTACCATGCAATGCATGTTTTCTTAGATTTAATTTTTTTTAAATTTTCACAAACTTATATTAGTTTATGCAAAATGAAAAGGTTCAGAGAGTTAAACATCTCAACACTGGTCATGCTAATATTTAATATATTTTCGTTGCTGGAGTAGTCTTAACATAAGTTGAACTGAACTTTTTGACCACTGTATCTTTAATGAAATAAATATGTCTTTAACCTTACTGACTTTAAGTTCTTCGCGTATGGTGAGTACTTTCAAAGTGTCATGATGCTTATATATATATATATATATACAAAAGCTGAAGAATCAAGTAAAATGCATATGATTGGTTTACTTTTAATGGAATGAAATAAAACCTTTACCCTTTCGTTCAACTATTTCTTTATTTAATTCCTGCCTTGTATTGAAGCGGATAACATACAAAAACGATTCTGAACAACTACAAAATCTCAGAGAAAAATTAATCTGAGCATAAATAACTGTTTTACATAGTATTGCCTTTATCAAAGAAATAAAACAAATTGAAGTCCAACACTTTACGGAAATTGACATTATACACCTAAAGACAAATAAACATGTGAAATAGATGATAGTTGCGCTAGGATATGCAAGTATGCAACTGTAGTTCATTTTCCCCTTTGCATACAAACCATATATTGATAAGTTGTTCATTTACTGATGTTACTTATGCCATATGTTACAAAAGTTTATTAGACCGTGACATTTATTCTGCTGACTTGTGTGTGTGACTAGTCTGGATAGCCTTGGAATATTACTGTAACAGTAAATTCGCAATGCAGGAAGTAAATTCAATTGATCCAAATTTCTATCTAACCGTAAAATCATCAACTACTTTTACATTTCCAGTGAAAAATAACAGCTGTTTTACTACCACTTTAACCAAAAGGATACATGAGCTTCACTGGCGGTTTATATTGTTAGTAAGTAAGTAACAGATATATGATGAAATCACGATAAAGTGATGCAAATAATATCACGCTCAACCTTAGTTCAGAGTTCATCGTTCCAAAAAACACTTAGGTAACCTTAAATCACTAAGGTAGGCTTAGCGCAATGTTTAAGAATGGCACTAAGGTTAACAATAGTGTAAAGTTAATTTGTGCAACGACCACCATCCAAACTGGGTGCCGTTGCAAAAAGCAATAAGGTAACATTAAATCACTACATGGAAGCCTTTTGTAACGTTAAAGAATGACATCAGGTTATCTTAGTGTTAAGCTGCTTTGTGCAACTACATTAGTCCTCCATCTGCCTGCAACGAAAGCAGTGATATTCTGGGGAAATGAATGGTGGTTTCTTGGCGTCATTGATACAGCCGCTGATTTTAAACAAAAAACAGTTGAAAGTATAAAACCTTAGCTTATGTGAAGATTTCACTATAAAATACTTGGATCCTACAATCCCCTTATAATCTCTCGGTAGGCTAAACACGAACGTGAGGTTCGAATCGACCATTATGCAACCATTTTTCACTGTAGTCAGAGACTCTATACAAGGACCCCTTGACTGTTGTGTTTTATTCTAAGCTCTAACTTCGAGGACGGTATCTTTTATGTGCGCTTTGCCATTCGACCAAGTGTATAAAGCACACTATCACGTATACAATTGCATTAAGTGATTTTAGATATCGTGACGGTATACAAGCTCGAATAGTCCTCGGGTTGGATTAAAGTAGTCCGGTGCCAAGGCTTTACCTCTCATTCAAATTCACACTGAGATTTGTTTTAAATGTCTACTCAAACCTACATGATGTAAAACATCCCACCTCATAAGTTTACAATGGTTATTTGATATCAACCTCTTGATGACCGACCTCTGGGTTGCACTGAGGTTAGTTATTTAAGCATAAACATAAACATACTGATGTGATAGCCACACCAAAAGGTGTCTAGTTCATAACAGTGATATTGTTGTCAGAAGTATTCATCATACAGAAAATGGTGGAAAGAGAGAGAGAGAGAGAGAGAGAGAGAGAGAGAGAGAGAGAGAGAGAGAGAGAGAGAGAGAGAGAGAGAGAGAGAGAGAGAGAGAGAGAGAGAGAGAGAGAGAGAGTAACAGACAGACATATAGACAGACAGACAGAAACAGAGAAAAAGAGAGACAGAGATAGAGACAGAGACAGAGAGACAGTGTGACAGAGTCGGAGAGAAAGAAAGAGACACACACAGAGAGACAGAGACATAGACTGAGAGACAGACAGACAGACAGAGCCAGATAGAAGAAAGAGAGAATGAGAGAGAGAGAGAGACAGACAGAGACAGAGAAAACGAGAGACAGAGACAGGGATAGAGACAGAGACAGAGAGACAGTGTGACAGAGTCGGAGAAAAAGAGAGAGAGAACGGAGTAAGAGAGACAGACAGACATACAGAGCCAGAGAGAAGAAAGAGAGAGAGAAGTTTTTCTATTTCAGGAAGAAGTATTATTGTGATAGTCATGGCGATATATTCGTAAACATTGTTTCGTATTGCTTTACATTTATTAAGTGAAGATGTAGTCCTGAAGATAATAGAGTTGACTCTCACTTGGATGTATGTCTTTCCTAATGTGAACGGAACCCAGTGACAATGTGACCTTATAAACCCTGGGTTATCAGAATGGCTATATCATGTGATTCTACCTAATTGCTTAATACATATCTGATTTTACTTCTATACATGAATTGGGTCACAGAAGTAGAACATTTCGCATATATTCTGAACTTTTTTACTTTTGAAAGTTGTTTACACATACTTTATACATTAGCCAGATGAACGCTCATACAATTCAGTACCGAAAGAGATTTAAATTTAAATGATAAGTCAAACGTAACTGTGTAAACATATCTAATGCAAACGTAATTGTGTAAACTTATCTAAAGCATTCAGAAGAGCAGTTACCATTTGATAGTGTTGATCGATTATACAATGAGCGTCCTTGTAAATCTGTTTTCGGCTTATGAGAATGAAGATGTAAGAGAAGTTATCCGATTCCCATCACAAGGGGTGAATTAGAACTTCAACTATTTTAATAGTATTTTGTCAGGCATGTGTCCACGAGATGATTGCAAAATGACATTGCATGATAAAGACGTTATCATGTTATGCTTTGGGATGGTAAATATCCTGTATTAGGACTAAATAATCTGTAATTAGCTCGCCAACGCTCACAAATGCGATGTTTACTCCAATAATGAATAACTTGTCCTCCTTGGAAAGATCAAACTCTATTGATTTTCGTCATCGGAACAAGAATACTGCTCGAAGGTTGCAATGACATTAACTTTGTCCTTGGCACCAAACAGATTTGTGTTAAGGAATATGAAGCGTATTAAATTCTCCATTGGGAAACTCTCACAAGGTCTAATGGTGTGAACCTGAGTTCTGTTTAAGTAATAGATGGACGCCAGTCAGGAAGGTTCAACAAAGGGCGGTTTGAAATGTCAGTTTACTACGGTCGGTCATGTATCAATTTGAATATATTGAACTGTTGTATCAGATTATTTTTATTTAGAAATTATTTAGGATAATTAAATAAACTTATAGCTAAAGGGACTTACATATCATTAACTTTCATACAATTTAGTTTTAACCATTACATAAAACGTTTCAATTCCGATTAAGTTTACTTATCTTAAAATGTCCATATAAACTGCTACATGCACAATGATTATATGAAAATTAAAATCCGATGAGGAAAGTGACTCATGCACAAGCCAGACATAAGTTGTAAGCACTTGTGTTTACAGATGAGAGATAGAGCTTTAATTGATTAAAATTTCAAATTCTATCTTGAATTATTGTATTTAAGTATCTGATAACAGGTTGTTGTATCATTAAAGTTCAGTTTAGTTGAGGTGTGTCAATGAACGAATGTAAATAAATCAACTGATTTTATATTCCTTTTAAAAAGTGAGATGATATATTTGTTTTATTAGTTGATATTATTGGTATGAATAAACAATATTTTCCCTACAGTCTATCTTAGTTACAATAGGAAAGATCGCTAGAAATATTTTCCAGTTAAGAGTTAACACTCTTTACAAGCATTTTTCGCAAGTATTGTTAAGCATGCAAGTTTTTTTCCTTGAATGACTCGTTACGGGAGTTAATTCACTGAATCCTTGAAACTACATCAAAACATTCATAAATTCAGAAGTTATATCTATCAATACATCTCAGCAATCTGATTATTCATCGAGATGCTGATTTTGGTCGCTCGCAGCTTACCCAATTAACCTTAACTGCATGCACCGCTAAACCTTTTGCCTCAAGAAGGCTGTGGCGATTCAGATTGGTTTAACTGTCAAAATCAGCCGAGGCGTCTGCTAGTACCGGTCAATGCGAGATCAACAGTATGACATGATACTAAAACTGTACATCTAAATTTATTTATATTGATACATATTCAGACGGAAATCAATTATCATTCAATAAATGTGTTTTGAATGTTAAGTCTTGAATTCAAGGTGTATTGTATTGACAATCATGATTTATGAGAACAATTGAATATTTAATTGGCAAAACAATGGTTTAACTGTTTGTTGCACATGTTGGGGTCACATCATCACTGACAGAGATGTTTGTTGCACATGTAGCCGTCACAGCACCTTTGACAGACCTTCACATTGGGGTCGCTTGTCTCTCGCTTCCCAATCAGTCTCTTGAGAACGTCACAATACTGTAATTGACAGACACATTATTCAAGTTCGAGTCTCTTATTCTTTCAGGAATCAATGTCATAACAGGGTTCATGTGTCGACTCCTGGACAGTTCATTAAGGACGCCTGGACAGTTCATTAAGGACGCCTGGACAGTTCATTGAGGACTCCTGGACAGTTCATTAAGGACGCCTGGACAGTTCATTAAGGACGCCTGGACAGTTCATTGAGGACTCCTGGACAGTTCATTAAGGACGCCTGGACAGTTCATTAAGGACGCCTGGACAGTTCATTAAGGACGCCTGGACAGTTCATTAAGGACGCCTGGACAGTTCATTAAGGACGCCTGGACAGTTCATTAAGGACGCCTGGACAGTTCATTAAGGACGCCAGCTAATGTGGTTAACACCCTCACCTAATGCAACTGTGGTAATATGCTAAATCCAAGCGTCATAAACCATAAATCAGGTTAAAAACGATATATAATTCAAAAGCCTCTATTCAAAAGTATTGCATGAATGGTGCGAACATAATTGGCATCGAACTAATATACACAATACAGCCTTTGTTAAAGATTCACTTGAAACTTGGTAAATGATATAGATAAATATAAATGTTTGTAATTATGTATATCGAGATTGGTTATTGCATTGATAAGCGTTTATTTAACGCGTATGTCAATTTATAACGTGACTTTTTGAACGTTGACCATTGATACTCAGCACGGATTAAGATTATGAAATTATATCTACACATAAAATACATTGTATCATTTCTTATTATCTTATATGTATCACTGCGCCAGGTATCAGCAGTGTAAACTCTCTCCTCAAAGTATTTCAAATATCTACTGACAGCAATTTCTGACATTCATGAAACTTGACAACAAGCTTCATAAGACAACAGGGATTCACATTTCTGTATTTTTTTGAAGATTCAAGTTATGGAATTTGTGTTATTTGGACTGATATATTTCACAATAACTTTCACAAGTCACAGTGAGCTTGGCTTGGGTAAACTCACCAGTGTGAGCACTGCCTATTGTGGTGAAACAATGGGTGTCCCTGTAACTTGCACGGACTATCTACAGTTCAGAGAGACTTGCTTTAACCTAAGAGAAAAGTGTTATGGCCACTTGGACAGACAGCTGTGGACAAAACTAAAACATATGGGACTTTGTGGAAAACATACTACAAAGCGAGGCTGTCGTGGAGGATCAAACAAGCCGATTCCAGTGGTCACCTCATCTAGATTCAAGGATGATTCCCCTCCAAACTCAGGTGTTGTGAACTTTGATAACTTGGTAACTCTTGTAGGCAATACATGTAAACCTGCACTGAAAAAATCATTCAATCTCGGCCTTCAAAATGCCCAATCCGTACGCAACAAATCTCTGTATCTTCATGATCTTATTCTTGAGAAGGACTATGATATCTTTGCTCTAACTGAAACATGGCTGAATGACAATGACAAGGTTGTACTTTCTGAATTATTACCCAATGGATACAGTATACTTACCCAAAACAGGCAGCATAGCCGGGGTGGCGGCGTAGCTGTTGTGTACAAAAGCTCTCTAAATGCATTCAAATCTAACGTCCATGCTTTCAAATCATTGGAAGTTCTTGATCTCACCTTAACCATCAAGAACGAACAAGTTAAACTTCTCACCGTCTATAGGCCTCCACCATCAAAGAAAAACAAACTAACAATCGACTTGTTCCTTACTGAAATGTCAGAATTGATTGAAACAGTCAGTGTCTCCAACGGACATCTTCTGATGGTTGGAGATTTCAATGTTCATGTTGACAAGTGTATGGACAAGTGTGCTCAGGATTTCCTCCAACTGTTATCTTCTACTAACCTCCGACAACATGTGGACATAGATACTCATAAACATGGTCATACATTGGATCTTGTAATCACTAGAGAAAATGATGACTTCATTTCAGTAGAGGTCTCAGATAGGCAGGTGTCTGATCATTATCTGGTTAACATTACTCTTGATTTATCAAAACCTAATCCAGTTCGGAAAGTTTTTACTTATCGCAAAATGAGAAACATCGATGTGGATACCTTTGCTGATGACATGAATAGATCAGACATCACTACTATTGTCTGCAATGTTAGTAATGTGGACTCTAAATGTGAAATATCAAATAACACCCTAGTAGACATTCTCGACAGCCATGCTCCTCTTAGGACACGTTCCATCATTGTCCGACCCAATACAAGTTGGTATGATGATGAGGTCAGACACCTTAAGCACTTGTGTAGATCTGCAGAGAAGGCTTGGCGGAGAAGCAAACTGGAAGTTCATCGTCAGATGTACAGAGCTGCCAGACATAAAGTGAACTCAGCTCTGAGAGCTGCAAAGCGGAAGTTTGTACTTGACAGCGTTGCTAAAAACAGGAACAATACCAAAGAACTTTTTAAACTGCTAAATAAGCTTCTTGAGGGCAATTCTGAACAAAAGCTTCCCGAGCACAGTAATCCTACCGATTTGGCTGACAGGTTCGCCACATTCTTTCAAGAAAAGATACATCGGATAAGAACACACCTTAATCATGGATGCAGTCAAACTAGTCCAGGTTCGGATGCAAACAAATTCTCTGGCCAAGTGCTTGAAAGCTTTGGGCACATCTCCGTTGACCAAGTGTTGGACATCATGAAGAAAGCACCATCCAAGTCCTCTCCACTGGATCCAATTCCTACCTGGCTGTTCAAGTCTGTAATTCAGCACCTAGCCCCTGCAGTTTGGGATATTGTGAACTCATCACTCTCCTCAGGAACTGTACCAAACATTTTCAAGCATGCCATAGTCACCCCAATCCTTAAGAAGACTGGTGCTGACGAGAACAATTTGAAAAATTTCCGCCCAATTTCCAACCTCTCATTCATATCTAAATGTTTAGAGAAGGTAGTAGTCAGAAAATTAAAGTTACATCTTGAGAAGAATAACCTTTCAGAGTCTTTCCAGTCGGCCTACAAGGTTTCCCACAGTACGGAGACAGCCTTGGTGAGAATCCACAACGACATCTTAGTCAGTATGGGCCAGAAAAAGATGACAGCGCTAGCACTGCTTGACCTTTCCAGCGCATTTGACACCATAGATCATAACTTGCTCCTCCATCGACTTGAACACCGTATCGGGGTAAAAGGAACTGCTCTTCAGTGGATCTCCTCCTACTTACAAGGACGCACACAATCTGTCAAAGTTGGTGATGTACAATCATCAAAGTCACCCTTGTTATACGGTGTTCCTCAAGGATCAGTTCTCGGGCCTCTCTTGTTCACTGTCTACATCCTCCCAATCGGTGACATTATCAGAAAGTATTTCATCAGTTTCCACATCTATGCAGATGACACACAGCTCTACATTGCCTTTGAATCAGGAGACTTAACCATCAACATCAACACTCTTGAACTGTGTATACAGGAGCTTAAGTCGTGGATGACTTCCAACTTCCTGATGCTGAACGAGGAGAAGACCGAGTTCCTACTTATTGGCTCGAAACACCAGCTTGCCAAGTTGAAGACCAGTTCCATCTCACCTTCTCTTGACATCGGTGACACCAGCGTCGAACCATCCAAGAGTGTCAGGAACCTAGGTGTCATGTTCGACTCCGCCATGTCCATGGATGCTCACATCACTGCCATCAGTCGAGCCTGCTTCTTCAACATCCACAATATCAGTAGAGTCCGCCACTACCTTGACCTTGACACTTGTAAACTTCTGATGCACTGCCTTGTCACTACTAAACTAGACTACTGCAACTCTCTATATGCCAACCTCTCCTCCAAGTCACTTCAAAAACTGCAAAGAATTAAAAACTCTGCTGCCAGATGTCTCACCCGCACTCCTCGTTATGACCATATCACCTCGGTATTACAGTCTCTACACTGGTTGCCAGTCCCTGCTAGAATCTCCTACAAAATCCTCATTCTTACTCATGACTGTCTCTACAATGACAACTTTCCTGACTATCTGAAGCAACTTATTTCTGTGTATGTACCCCAGCGAACCCTCAGATCATCGTCTGACTCTCTATTAACACAACACAGATCTCCAAATAAACTGTCTGATCGAGCCTTCAGTTACGCAAGTCCTGAACTGTGGAACTCCCTCCCTAGTGAAATTAGAAACACCTCATCTAAAGAAACTTTTAAATCTCTTCTGAAGACCTATCTGTTCTCTGCTTCCTATTAATTTTCAATTACTGTCATAGCGCCACTGAGCATCTACATGGTGGATATTAGGCGCTCTATAAATTTATTATTATTATTATAATTTATTATTATTATTATATATACTATATTTAGAAATTGCATATATCGGATAAAGATAAGAATACAGTCCTCTCACCCGATTTGGTTTGCAGTGAAATGAGTATTTCGCTACTCCGTTTGCATCCAGGTATCGTTCAGCATAGCATTGCTGTAAATAAAAAAAATATATGTAGAAGATTAACTATACAACACTGAGTTTTCGGAAACAACAAATGCTATCAATTTTGCAGAACAAAATACAAAATACCCTGTCCACGAACCAAAATAATACAACAATGCCATGACTTCAAAGGCTTAGGTCTGCACTAGAAGTCGAATGGCAAATTTCTTTATCAAAGATGTACACTGTCCATTCTATTCTAAAGAATAATGGCTTTAGATGTTTAAAATGTGTAAGCTCATTCTTGTGTCTTGTGAAAGAATGGAAAGTTGTATTTCACAGGAATCTTTCAATTTATACCTCATCAATGTGAGGAAATTGCAAGATCCCTTTATACATTTTCCCGAATACTGACGATCATATTCACCCAAGGTACGTTTGTATATAAGAATTTCCAGTATATTTTATATTTCCTCTGTAATCATGATGTGCATGATTATAATTTTTGATTATATTTTCATTTACATGTATGATGGCAACAACCAGTAGATAACTAAACGCCCCATCAAGTTGTTACATTACAGCTGCTTTCCTTGAGAATTGTCTCTGTGTATGTTCCACTCATGATTTAAACACATTTATTCAGTTATATATCTATGTTTACTCAGATCCAGGTTATCCTTCAAAGTGAAACCATCTTCTTTGTTAAACTCTTACTCGTTAAAGCAAAGTACATCTGAAGGGAAACTCTGAACTTATTGAATCCAAAATTTTGCAGTTACCATATGTACGAAGGTAACAAACCTCGTTTGGAGAGCAGGCCAAACCCTCGTTTTTACAGGTTGGGTCTCTCACTGGATCATACACGTCCAAACAGTAGGCGCATGTCGGGGACGCGTCAATAGCAGTCACAACCAGGCCTGAAGAGGGATATGTATTTATTGTGATATCTTTAGGATAGTTCAGTGACCAGGCTCCGACGGTATAACTGGTTTAATATTTGGATACACATACATAACATGAATTGTGTTATTCTTCATATTGTGAAAATATGTTTATTTAATTAGTTATACTCACTTATTAAACAGCACACAAACACAACAAATGGCATGTTTGTCTATACAATATTTCGAAACGGTCGATTCTTGACTCAAGTTCCTTATCTGTGGGTCAATCCTAAAAAGAACTCAAGATTTGTCTTATCACAGTTCACATTGACACATATAGTGCTTGTTAGGTGTCATATTGTTTTGTCGAAGTCGTCTCATACTTAATGTATCGAATGAAAAGATTCCGCTTTACTCGGATTCTGAAATATTATCGAAAGAAAGAGTATTATAGCGATTTATCACTATCATAACTTACGTCAACCGGTGGAATAAAAATATTTGCTGATTGTGCAAGTTCGTGTTGTGCATAGGGTTTTCACATGTGTTTTATTGACACTGTTGTTCATTATTCTTTTCTTCAACTTCGACCAGCTAATTTGTTTTACAACTTCTTTATTTCCTTGAGATGTAGATTAAGTGTGTTGTGTCAAGCATGCGCCATACATCCACAAAACTTTGGTTAACTTCGACTTCTTAAAAAAGGCTAGAAAATGCATTTATTTAGCTAATTTGCTTAAATAACACTACCAAATTTATGATTGACAATGCTATGATATGAAATTAACAATTAACAATTACAGAAAAAGCTCAAGAGGTGGACTGAAGTGGTGGTTTGAGTTGAACTTATACCATGGCAACTAGTGAAATATAGGAAGCCGTCTCGTTGCAACGTTGTCTATATGCACTTTGGTGAAATCGTATAGCTTAAAACTAGTTTCCCGTGGGTGATGCTGTGTTGAATATCAACCATGAGAACCTTTTTGACTGAGAATAGTTCATTAGAACAGAGTTATCACACGGTACCCTTAGCTGAACTCCCTTCTAACAACGTGGAAGAAGTTCCCCATGATGTCATGTCGAGTATGAACAAGCTCGGTCAGTCATTTCTAGTGTTAGAAATTGGAAGTATGTAGAAGTTTTATTTTCTGAACTATTCCTCATTACTTTAATGTTTATGTCGTAATATTTAAATATGTTCAAACCATTGGTAATTTAATGCACATACCCAATATGAGTGTAACACGTCCATTGAACTGACATTGTTTGACATGAGTTCTGTCCTGAAAAAAAAATTATGTTACGTTTTTATTTTAGCAACAAACCAATATTTGAAATTCTGGAGATGTGGTAACCTTAGAGATATTTTTACATGTATAATAGATTTGTCATGAACTTTGATTTGGCTAAGCCTTACAGATTTTGAGCCTCTGAAACGAAATTCTCAGTAGTGTTTCCATTGAAATAATGATATCTAAATTTAAATAAAAACCTGGGCAACGTTTTTTTTTTATCATAAGTACACTATTATATATGAAAATATATTAATGACAATTGACCAAGAGTCTTACAACCATTCATCAGTATCATAGCTCTCTTCAAACGGAGGAATAAAAAAATTTGCTTTTTGTGCAAGTTCGTATTGCTTATTTCATCATGAGCACACTATTATGAAAATATTATTGACAATTTTTGTGTAACGGTTTTTAAGCCAAAATGTATTGACAAAGACCATTGATCGAGCATCTGCAAACTACTTAGTGCAGAGGATAATTACCAATATTGTTATATTCAAAGGGTAAGTTGATAATGACTAAAAACTACTATCCAAAAAGGTGATGATGGAATAAGACAGAATAACATATAATACATACATTTTATCAAATATCTGTTATAGTAAAGCAGAACATAACAATGAAATAAAATTACAATTAATTTTATTGATAACAGTTAGCCTTATCTTGCATTGTTCACATTTGCAGGCATTCATAGGCAGGAGACTATCATAAGGAAAAAAACGAACAGCGCAAGAATTCATGACGTCACATAATCACATGTTATGTGACGTCATACATAAAAGAAGTAGTTCTGCTTTTCATGTCTACTATTAATTGCAAAAATAATTATTTATGCTGTTTAAATGACGTCAGTATGACTTAAGAGATACTAAGAGAGGATGAAACTTTTCTAAGAACTGCAAATGTGTTGTTTATCAATATACGATTGTGACCGTCGGTACTTCCAGCAATCACAGGAAGGTTATGGATCTAGCTGTCAGTGTGTCAAGAATCATAGTCTGTCATCCAGACCCTATGGCAAATTATCAAAGGAACCTCCTTAAGTGTAGAAAATGTTTGCAAGTCTAGTTGCCTCAGGCATAGGTAGTATTGTACAGGACTCCTTTTTTAGTAATTTCATACCAGATTATTTTTGGGGAAATCTTTTTTTCAGGGACTATATGTAAACCTTCAAGAATCACTGTCCTATTGGCTCCTGCTACGGACATAATTCAATAAATATTCCCCAAAACTCAAAACTCGGCATGCACGGAAATTTCCAAAACGACAGGGCACATAGGCAAGGGTCCATCGATGGTACTGATCACCCGGGATGTTTCTTATTCTGTTGGTTTGACGGGTCTGTAAGTTGATCACAAAAATATCATCAAGCTCGAAGAAGCTCACAAACAGATGGTTGCCGTAACGTTTGATATTGGTTGGCGCGGATGGAAGGGATTTCCAATAAGATTCGAATCTTGAGGACCCGGTTGGGTTTCTGGTGTACAGTTCTTTTCTGTTGTTATAATAAAGCGTGCCTGTCTCCTTGTGAAAGTCCACACCGTATATAAAGGCACCGTCATTCATTTCTTCCTTGTTTGCTCCAGAATACGTCATCCGTATCAAACGATAATAACAAGCGAGGTATCTCATCTGATTGGCAGTGTCCAATGTCAAATCCATTGGAGACATTAAGCATTTGCTACGAACGTTTCCAAGGCTTTGGTAGTTCTGACCATCTGTTGATATGACACCAAGCGTACTACTGTCCCATCCCATTGAGAAAAAGAGCTTTTGTTGTTCACTGTCAACCGCAAGTCCAAAAATACTAACACTGGTTGAATAGAGAGTGTTGACAACACCACTGTTGTTGACGGTTGATAGAATATGTGTTGTTCTCTCGTCACCTTCATCAACACTTCCAGACCAGAACAACGTTGTTGTAGTTGCATCGTAGGTGACGGAGTTGGTATCGTTGTAGCCGTGATAGATTTGTCTGTGTTCTGTTATGTCCCGATCTTCATCTGAAAGATCAAACTCCAGGAAGAATGGATCATCATCGGAAGCAAGAATAAGACTCTTTGGTTGCCATGACATCACAGTCTGGGACTTGGCACCAGGCAGATATTTGGTAAGGAATATGATTAGTATCAACCGCATCATTGTAGAACTACTCCGAAGTGTGAACACTACCAAAGTCACCGAAGTGACATTGACATTTGCTAGTTAACGAGTAGAAATTATCACAATCTATATAAATTACCAAGCCGAACGGCTTTGTTCCATTATCAATCAAAATATGTTCAGGTGACCTTTTGTATGGTATTAACTCATAATTTAATGACTCACACAGGAAATCATGTTGAAGTGGTGTCATGCAGTTGACAAGGCCTAATCCATGTAATTGCCTTGATTTCTGTGGTGAACGTTTACGTCAATAAGTGCGGAGTTGAATAAGTGATTAAAAGATTCAATGTGATTCAATTCTTTTGCTGTTCCAATTAAAATTCAAACGGTTACGACTAGGAATATCTTTTCGGCAATCTAAACGATCGTCAAGATTTTTAACCGCTAATTATTAAATATTCTGTGATGCACATTGTCAAAACCGCAAAACTTCCAGGAGGATTTTTCAAAATAGCCTGAAGACCAAGATAATGTTCGTAATTGTTGTGGTCCTTTTCGATTGGGAATGTTGCTGCCTATAATTCTAAGTGAAATTGGGTGAAAATATAAAGAATCTGTCAGATTTCAACGAAGTTAACGTTCTGTCACGACACAATTTTAGTTTTTGACACAGTATATCATCGGAGATTTAAAAACAAATCTGTTGCGCGGTTTAACTGCAATTTTTTGGACGACATCAGGTAAAATATTACTAATTATCATATATCTATCAATAATATCGGGTGTTTTGCATATGTGATAGAGGCAAGGACACAGCATCCATATTGCCGCCCGATCCGCAAATCCATATCAGCCATATCAGACCGGTCCGCAAATCCATATCAATATCAGCCCTGGGGAACTTTTGGTTAGAGTTATCTCCCTTTGTAATTATAAATAGAACTACCTTATAACGTGCCTGCGGCCCTCGGGCTGATATGGAGGTCTCGGGCTGATATGGGGTATGATATGAAAAATGGCATGTTATAACCTCTAAAAAGCACACAATGTATTCATGACCAAAAAAAGACTATAATTACAACATCTCGACTTCAGCCTTGAAAATTTAAATATTTCTGGTGATAAATTAAACATTTGTGTCAAAAATATGAAAAACTGTCTGAAACGTAAGAAATATATTTCTTTAATGGAGAACATTAAAAATTGCAGCCAACTGTAATAGTGTGTTCTTCAACGGTTACCCTATATTGTCTACCAAAAAATGGCAGAACTAAATGTCAAGCTACGGCCAGGTACTTGCTTTGAACATGGTACAGTGTAAAGGAACTTACTCGAAATTTGTCACGAACATTCGATGTCTCTCTTTCTCTCACGACTCACAACATTTATTATGAATAATGAATCTGTAAAAAGAACCGTGTTGTAAAGCCTAAAGGCTGTTACGGAAACAGCATAATGGACCGTAAACATATAAGTCGGCGAAAAACGAAAACAAAATCACATCTAAATCTGACTAATTAACCTTTAACATTTTTATACTACGCACATTTAAATATTCATGTACGCTATCTTCAAAATGTTACCGATTAAACTGTGCAATATAGCTTGCAGCTGTTGACTAATTCGAACCCATAATCATCAACACACTGTTAAGTTTATTCAAGGATACTTAACATGTCACAGAGGTCTGTTATGGGCTTACTATAATCATAGTAACCTTTGTATACAAATGGTAATTACAGTTTCTCTGTAATACGAGAATGAAGTAACGGTTTTATTAGAAGAGTCTAAAACTATTCAAGGAAATATATTTGTTAGCGATTGTTTTTATCAAAATATGTTTAGACGTCTATGCAATATACCACCGTCATTTTATCGAAGTTTCATAGGCTGCTAGCATTAAAAGGCTTAATAAGATAAGACTTTATAAGACTTTAATATCCACAAGGGAAATTTGATTTACATTCATGTGAGCTCTGGAACATTAACAAGTACGAATGTGAATAACACGTCAAATAACTTAAATATCTATAAATAATAATCATTGGATAAATATTAAAAATACAAGGGTAACATTAAGACTGATAACAGCAGTAGGAATTATCAATATACGTTTAAGAAAACCTTAAAAAAAACTATATACACATAAGAAGGGGATGTACATAATTTAATATAGATGACGATTGAGGATTTAAATAACGACAACAAAGCTAAGAATTGTTGAGAATACGAATGCTGCATGGTACAAACGATTTTGAAATTCTATTGTTTTTGTAAAGTGGGATTTTGAAGCGGCGGCCGGATGGAAGAAGTTCAAACTGGTTATTCAGAAAATGGGACGTATCGGCCTGAATTGTTAGTGCTTTCTTTTCGATTCGAGACTCATAAATTGCAGCCAAAGTTTGGAGGGGCATGCCGCAAATTTTGCTGGAGAGTTTGACAATGGATTTAATTTTGTTTTTAAGTTACAGGGGGAGACTACCGTACCATGCATGTAAACAAAAGGTGATAACACTTTGAATAAAAGTCTGATAAATAAGATTTAACATGACTTGGTCATGATCTTCCCATTGTTCACTGAAAAAATGTTGTCGTTTTTGAATGCAGCTGTAGTTCATTTTCCTCTTTGCATTCAAACCATATATTGATATGTGGTGCATTTACTGATGTTACATATGCCATATGTGACATAAGTTTAAAAGACCGTGACATTTATTCTGCTTACTAGTGAGACCGTCTGGATAGCCTTGGAATATTACAGTAAAATATCAATGCAGGAAGTAAAAATTTATCCAATTTTCTATCTAACCGTAAAATCATCAACTACTTTTAGATTTCCAGTGAAACATAACCACTGTAACCAATAGGATACGTGAGCTGCACTGGAGGTTTAGGTTGTTAGTAAGTAAATAAGTAACAGTTACATGATGAAATCATGATAAAGTGACGCAATTAATATCAGTGAAACCCGATTTTTCCTCCAACCGAGGATCTGAATAATCCAAAGGACATAGTTGTTATCCGTTCTGTGACTCCAACTGTTTTAACAAAATTCTGGTTTCTGAGCTCATGTCAACCTTTGTTCAGACTTCAGCGTTCCACAAAACACTTAGGTAACCTTAAATCACTAAGGTAGCCTTAGCGTAATATATAAGAATGACACTAAGGTTAACAATAGTGATAAGTTACTTTGTGCAACGACCACCAACCAACCTGGGTTCCGTTGCAAACAAAAAAGATAACATTAAATCACTATGGAAGCCTTTTGTAATGTCAACGAATGACAGAAGGTTATCTTAGTGTTAAGCTGCTTTGTGCAACGACATTAGTCCTCCATCAACTAAACCAGTGATATTCCGGGAAATGAATGGTGTTTTCTTGGCGTTATTGATACAGCCGCTGATTTTAAACACAGAAGAGTTTAAAGTGTAAAACATTATGTGAAGATTTCACTATTCATTACCTGAATCCTATATATCGCTAATAATCTCTCGGTAGGTTAAACGCGAACTTGAGGTTCGAATCGACAAGAGGATTTATCAGCCATTAAAAATAAATCCTCCTACCATGTCAAATTCAGCCGTTTAGTAAAACTTACAAACTTAATCTAAATTACTCCACAACATAACCATAGGATTTATTTAGTAAGCTACTCCTTCTTCAAAATTTCCAAGATTAAAACTTCATATGAAGGAAAGCTGAAATCAATTCCGCAACCATTTTTCATTGTAGTCAGAGACTCTACACAAGGACCCCTTGACTGTTTTGTTTTATTCTAAGCACTAACTTCGGGGAGGGTATCTTTTATGTGCGCTTTTCAATTCGACCAAGTGCATGAAGTGATTTGAGATATCGTCACAGTATATTAGTTCGAGAAAATCCACGGGTTGATTTAGAGTAGTTCGGTGCCAAGGCTTTACTTCTCATTCAAATCCACACTGAGATTTTTTTAAATGTCTACTCAAACCTACATGATGTAAAACATCCCACCTCATAAGTTTACAATGGTTATTTGATATCAACCTCTTGATGACCGACCTCTGGGTTGCACTGAGGTCAGTTATTTAAACATAAATATAAACATAATGATGTGATAGCCACACCAAAAGGTGTCTAGATCCATAACAGTGATATTGTTGTCAGAAGTATTCATCATACAGAAAATGGTGCTAATGAAAGAGACAGACAGACAGAGCAAGAGAGGAGAGAGAGCGAGAGAGAGAGAGAGAGAGCGAGAGAGAGAGAGAGCGAGTGAGACAGAGGGAGAGACAGAGACAGAAACAGACAGACAGAGGGAGAGAGACAGAGACAGACGGAGAGACAGACAGAGAGACAGTGTCGGAAAGGAAGAGAGAGAGAAGAGAGAGACAGAGAGATATAGACAGAAAGAGACAGACAGAGACAGGCAGACAGAGGGAGAGAGATAGCGAGACAGACAGAGAGACGAGAGAGAGACGGACGGACGGACGGACAGACAGACAGAGCAAGAGAGTAGAGAGAGAACGAGAGAGAGAGACAGAGACAGAAAGAGACAGAAAGAGACAGACAGAGGGAGAGAGATAGACAGACGGAGAGACAGACAGAGAGACAGAGTTGGAGAGGAAGAGAGAGAGAAGTGAGAGACAGAGACAGAAAGAGACAGACAGACAGAGGGAGACGGACAGAGAGAGACGGACAGACAGACAGACAGACAGAGACAGAGTCGGAGAGAAAGAGAGAAAGAGAGAAGAGAGACAGACAGACAGACAGAGCCAGAGAGAAGAGAGCGACAGAGACAGAGACAGAAAGAGAGACAGTGAGAGATGACAAGGTGTTGTAAGAGATTCGTATATGAACTGAGCTTGATATTTACATTTGCATTAAGGAATATTTCAAAAATAATTCTCTAATATTTGAGTTTTTCTTTGTCAGCTCGAAGATAATTACTATTTTATCAGTTCTGATATCAGTTCCCTACAAAATTTACTTACTTACTACTTTACAATATTACTTCCAGATTTTTAAAAAATAAATTCATTGATATACATTTAAAATGTAAATCTTTTAAATTCAAATTTCAATAATATTGCGAATCACGAGTAGTGCTTTATACAGCTACCATTGACCAAAAAACAAATGATATATTCAGACATTGAAGTTTATGAAACTAAGTACAAATAATAAGGTTTGAGCAACCTTCATCGAGATTAAAAAATCGGAACTCTATGATTAAGATTATTGCTGCTATCGCTTCTCGTAACGCTACTCTTACAAATTACAGATAATCATACTGAAGTATTGATGATGACATAAGTTTTTCTAATCATCTAATTCTGGAAGAAGTATTATTGTGATAGTCATGGCGACATATTCGTAAACATTGTTTCGTATTGCTTTACATTTATTAAGTGAAGATGTAGTCCTGAAGATAATAGAGTTGACTCTCACTTGGATCCGTATGTCTTTCGTAATGTGAAAGGAAACCAGTAACAATGTGACCTTATAATCCCTGGGTTATCACAATGGCTATAACATGTGATTCTACCTAATTGCTTAATACATATCTGATTTTACTTCTATACATGAATTGGGTCACAAAAGTAGAGCATTTCGCATATATTCTGAACTGTTTTACTTTTGAAAGGTTTTTACACATAATTCATACATTAGCCAGATGAACGCTCATACCATTCAGTACCGAGCGAGATTAAAATTTAAATAATAAGTCAAACGTAACTGTGTAAACATATCTATTGCAAACGTAATTGTGTAAACTGATCTAAAGCATTCAGAAGAGCAGTTACCATTTGATAGTGTTGAAAGGTTGTACAATGAGCATCCTTGTAAATCTGTTTTCGGCTTATGAGAATGAAGATGTAAGAGAAGTTATCCGATTCCCACCACAAGGGGTGAATTAGAACTTCAACTACTATAATAGTATTTTGTCAGGCATGTGTCCACAAGATGATTGCAAAATGACATTGTATGATAAAGACGTTATCATGTTATGCTTTGGGATGGTAAATATCCTGTAATAGGACTAAATAATCTGTAATTAGCTCGCCAACGCTCACAAATGCGATGTTTACTCCAATAAAGAATAACTTGTCTTCCTTGGAAAGATCAAATTCTATGAAGAAATTATCGTCATCGGAACAAGAATAATGCTCTTAGGTTGCGATGACATTAAGTTGGCACTTGGCACCAAACAGATTTGTGTTGAGGAATATGAAGAGTATTAAATTCTTCATTGGGAAACACTCAAAAGGTCTTATAATGTAAACCTGAGTTCTGTTTAGGTAATAGATGGATGGCAGTCAGGAAGGTTAAAAAAAGGGCGGTTTGAAATGTCAGTTTACTACGGTCGGTAATGTATCATTTTGAATGTATTGAACTGTATATGTTGTAGCCAAGTATTTGTATTTAGGAATTATTTAGGATAATTAAATAAAATTATATCTTAAGGGGCCTACATATCATTAACTTTAATAAAATTTGGTTTTAACCATTATATAAAACGTTTCAATTCCGATTAAGTTTGCTTATCTTTAAATGTCCATATATAATGCTACATAATTCAATACACAATGATTATATGCAAATTAAGATCCGATGAGGAAAGTGACTCATGCACAAGCCATACATAAGTTGTAAGCACTTGTGTTTACAGATGAGAGATAGATCTTTAATTGATTAAAATTTCAAATTCTATTTTGAATTATTGTATTTAATAAGTCTGTTGATCTGATAACAGATTATTGTATCATTAATGTTCAGTCTAAATATTTTAGATCGACAGTTCTACTATATGTTACTACAGTCAATCTAACACTGGGCCTATATTTGAGAAGCTCTCTTAGCACTTAGATACTCGTAAGAACCATACATTAACATTGCCTTACGACTATCTTAGCACTAAGAGAGCTCCGAAATCTAGGCTCTGGTCTGTATGAGAGGCCGTCCCTTTTACCTTTCAAGAGTAAAAGAAAGGGATTCCATTAAACCAATCACGTTTGGTGTCTTTTACAGGCACAACGATAACAGCCTTGCAACCATAATGAAACTTTTAATAACCAATGGTTAACAGTGTGTCAATGAACGAATGTAAATGAATCAAATGATTTCCTTTTCCTTTTAATAAGTGTAATGGTATCCTTGTTTTATTATTTGAGATTTTGGTGTGAATAAACAATAAATTCTCTACAGTTTATAAACTTATTTACAAAGGGAAAAATCCAGTTAAGAGTTTTCTCTCTTTACAAGAATGTTCCGTAAGTATTGAAGTTAAGCAAGCAAGTTTATCTAACAACGAGACTGAGGCGATTCAGATTGGTTTTACGGCAAAGAGACCGAGACATCCGTTATCATCGGTCAATGTGAGATCAAAATTATGACATCATATTAAAACTGTTGATCTAAATTTATTTAGATTGATAAATGTTTAGACTGAATTCAATTATCATTCATTATAATATGTGTTATGAATGTTAAGTCTTGAATTCAAAGTGTCATTATAAAACAGACTTAAGTCATGTACATCATTGTATTGACAATCATGATGTAATAATCACAATAACTTAACAGAAAGATTAAAACATATTTTATTTTAAAAACAATGGTTTAACAAAAAGCGTTGCAGAGAGGGAGGTTGTAGCATATGTGGGGTCATATCGTCACTGACAGAGATGTTTGTTGCACATGTAGCCGTCCCATCATCACTGACAGAGATGTTTGTTGCACATGTAGCCGTCACAGCATCTTTGACAGACCTTCACATTCGGGTCGCTTGTCTCTCGCTTCCCAATCAGTCTCTTCAGAACGTCACAATACTGTAAATGGCAGACACATTATTGTCCAATTTCAAGGTCATGATAGGGTTCGTGCGTTGCATCTAGAACAGTTCATTTAGGACGCCGGCCAATGTGGTAAACACCAACCCTTGATGTAACTCGGCAATATGCTAACTTCCAAGTGATATATTTATATAATATACATATATAAGTCCATAGTTCCAATGTATCTATTTAAAAGTCTTGCATGAGTAGTGCGAGCATAGTTGGTATTGAACTAATTATACATATGACAGCTTTTGTTAATGATTCACTTGAAACTTAATAAACAAAACATAGACGAAAATAAATCTCAATGTCTGTCCAAAATAAATCTAAATGTGTGTCAAAGTTTTGCAAATCAGTGAACAGAACAAACTTTGAATAGCCTTCACTCGTATGGAAGTCATATTAGATAAAATCATTACGTGACAGTTTGAATTTCGATCATTCATACTCACTACGTATTAACATTATTATTTTCATACATGTAAGTGTGTATTATATAAAATGTTATATATCATACATAGTATTTTCAATAAAGATTAGAATCCGTTTCTCTCACCCGGTTTGGTTTACAGTGAAATGAGTATTTCGCTACTCCGTTTGCATCAAGGTATCGTTCAGCATAGCATTGCTGTAGATTAAAAAATATCAATATATGAATATATAATTACTAGGTGGAAGTTTAACTATTCAACATTGAGTTTTCTGAAACAACAAATGATATCACGTTTACAGCACATTTTACAAAATGCCCTGTTCTCATCAAATTTGTTTCCCCGAAACCAAATAATATCACAATGTCTTGACTTCAAAGGTTAAGGACATGAGTCAGTTTCTTTTTCAAAGATGAACACTGCATGCTGTCCATCCATGTTAGAGAATAAAGGCTTTAGATGGTTAGTATGTATAAGTGTCTTCTGATATTCTTGGTATGTTGTATTTCACAGGAATCATTTCGTAGATATGTCATCAATGTGATGCAAATTCCCTTTATCCAATTTTCCGAATATTGACGATCATATTCACCCAAGGTACATTTTTATGTAAGAATTTTGAGTAAATATATTTCTCTGTAGTCATGATGTGCAAAGGTTTCGATAATATCAAAAATTTATGATGGCAGCAACCAGTAGAAAACTAAACGCCCCATCAAGTTGTTACATTACAGCTGCTTTCCTTGAGAATTGTATCTGTGTATGTTCCACTCATGATTTAAACACATTTATTCAGTTATATATCTATGTTTACTCAGATTCAAGTTATCTTACAAGGGAAACCCTCATCTTTGTTAAACTCTTACTCGTTAAAGCAAAGTAAATCTAAAGGAAACTCTAAAGTTATTAAACCCAAAATTTCGTAGTTGAAATTTGTACGAACTTAACAAACCTCGTTTGGAGAGCAGGCCAAACCCTCGTTTTTACAGGTTGGGTCTCTCACCGGATCATACACGTCCAAACAGTAGGCGCATGTCGGGGACGCGTCAATAGCAGTCACAACCAGGCCTGAAGAGGGATATCTATTTATTGTGATATCTGTAGGATAGTTCAGTGACCAGGCTCCGAAAGAGTCATATAATTCAAAATCTTTTATTCATTGGTGAACAGGGTCTAGTTTCAAGAATCACTTCGACGATGAGTTTCATAGTTATCAAACAGTAACGTAATTTGTCATTTCCCAATCATGCAAAATTTGACCACCCGTTCTGAAAATTTTATCCAGCAATAGAGGAATGGAGCCAATAATTTATTAAACTCACGGTAGAGTTTGAAATGTGTTATTTACACAGACATACAACTATTCAGCGACCCAGAAGTTTTGAAGGGCTCGAAACTCCCCCACCCTCCGCCTTTCAATGGCTGACCTTGTCCTCTAGTACATATTATTTATCATTACATTTGAATACATGCATATAAGGTCACTCATTGGAGGATCCAGGAATTTTGTTGGGCCGGGTCACCTATTGAAACTTTAATCCTTCATCAGTACATTTTAAATCCTTCACAGCCATCTGGACAGATTACACGCTCATTATCCATAAAGGTCGATAATGACCATATAAATTTTGAAAATAAAGAACGTTCATTATTTAACAGGTAATCACCAAATGAAGTCATTGAATAATACGAGACGGTATAACTGGTTTAATATTAAGATAGAGATACATAACCTGAATTGTGTTATTCTTCATATTGTGAAAATATGTTTATTAAATTAGTTATACTCACTTATTAAACAGCACACAAACACAACAAATGGCATGTTTTTCTATACAATATTTCGAAACGGTCGATTCTTGACTCAAGTTCCTTATCTGTGGGTCAATCCTAAAAAGAACTCAAGATTTGTCTTATCACAGTTCACATTGACACATATCGTGCTTGTGAGGTGTCATTTTGTTTTGTCGAACTCGTCTCATATTTAATGTATCCAATGGAAAGATTCTGCTTTACTCGGATTCTGAAATATTATCGAAAGAAAGAGTATTATAGCGATTTATCAGTATCATAACTTATGTCAACCGGTGGAATAAACATATTTGCTGATTGTGCAAGTTCGTGTTGTGCATAGGGTTTCCATATGTGTTGTATTGACACTTTTGTTCATTATTCTTTTCTTTAACTTCGACCAACTAATTTGTTTTACAACTTCTTTATTTCCTTGAGATGTAGATTAAGTGTGTTGTGTCAAGCATGCGCCATACATCCACAAGACTTTGGTTAACTTCGACTTCTTAAAAAAGGCTAGAAAATGCATTTATTTAGCTAATTAGCTTAAATTACACAATCAAATTTATGATAAGAAATCTGCAGACACAATACAAAGAAGAAGCTTAAGAGGTGGACTGAAATGGTGGTTTGAGGTGAAATTATACCATGGCAACTAGTGAAGTATAGGAAGCTGTCTCGTTGCAACGTTGTCTATATGCACTTTGGTGATATCGTATAGCTTATATAAAAAAAAAAATTTTATGTTACGTTTCCATTTTAACAACAAATCAATATTTGAAATTCTGGAGATGTGGTAACCTTAGAGATATATTTACATGTAAAAGATTTGCCATGAACTTTGATTGGGCTAAGCCTTACAGATTTTGAGCCCCTGAAACGAAAATCTCAGTGGTGTTTCCATTGAAATAATGATATCGAAATTTAAATAAAAACCTGGGCATATATCTATGTTGAAAATTTTTTTTATCATAAGTACACTATTATGAAAATATTATTGACAATTGACCAAGAGTCTTACAACCACTCATCAGTATCATAGCTCACTTCAAACGGAGGAATAAAAAAATTTGCTTTTTGTGCAAGTTCGTATTGCTTATTTCATCATGAGCACACTATTATGAAAATATTATTGACAATTTTTGTGTAACGGTTTTTAAGCCAAAATGTATTGACTAAGACCATTGATCGAGCATCTGCAAACTAGTTGGTGCAGAGGATAATTACCAATATTGTTATATTCAAAGGGTAAGTTGATAATGACTAAAAACTACTATGCAAAAAGGTGATGATGGAATAAGGCAGAATAACATATAATACATACATTATATCAAATATCTGTTATAGTAAAGCAGAACATAACAATGGAATAAAATTATAATTAATTTTATTGATAACAGTTAGCCTTATCTTGCATTATTCACATTTGCAGGCATTCATAGGCAGGAGGCTATCATACAAAACAGATACAAAAAGGAACAGCGCAAGAATACATGACGTCACATAGTCACATGGTGACGTCATACATAAGAAGAAGTAGTTCTGCTTTTCATATCTACTATTTTATTTATTGCAAAAATAATTATTTATGTTGTTTAGATGACGTCAGTATGACTTAAGAGATACTAAGAGAGGATGAAACTTTTCTAAGAACTGCAAATGCGTTGTTATCAATATACGATTGTGATCGTCAGTACTTCCAGCAATCATAGGAAGACTATGGATCTAGCTGTCAGTGTATCAAGAATCATAGTCTGTCATCCAGACCCTATAGCAAATTATCAAAGGAACCTCCTTAAGTGTAGAAAATGTTTGCAAGTCTAGTTGCCTCAGCCATAGGAAGTATTGTACAGGACCCCATTTTTAGTAATTTCATACCAAATAATGGAAAATTAACTTTTTGGGGAAATCTTTTTTTCAGGGACCATATGTTAGCCTTCAAGAATCATTGTCCTATTGGCTCCTGCTACGGACATAATTCAATAAATATTCCCCAAAACTCAAAACTCGGCATGCACGGAAATTTCCAAAACGACAGGGCACATAGGCAAGGGTCCATCGATGGTACTGATCACCCGGGATGTTTGTTATTCTGTTGATTTGACGGGTCTGTAAGTTGATCACAAAAATATCATCAAGCTCGAGGAAGCTCACAAACAGATGGTTGCCATAACGTTTGATACTGGTTGGCGCAGATGGTAGTGACTTCATATAGTATTCGTATCTTGAGGATCCTGTTGGGTTTGTGGTATATAAATACTTATTATCATTATAATATAGCGTTCCTGTCTCTTTATGAAAGTCCACACCATATATTCTGGAACCGTCATCAATTTCTTCCTTACCTGCTCCAGAATATGTCATCCGTATCAAACGGTAATAACAAGCAAGGTATATCATCTGATTGGCAGTGTCCAATGTCAAATCCATCGGAGACATAAAGCATTTGCTACGAACGTTTCCAAGGCTTTGGTAGTTCTGACCATCTGTTGATATGACACCCAGTGTATTACTGTCCCATCCCATTGAGAAGAAGAGTTTCTGTCGTCCACTGTCAACCGCAAGTCCCATAATGCTAACGTCGTTTGAATAGAGAGTGTTGACAACACCACTGTTGTTGACAGTTGATAGAATATGTGTTGTTCTCTCGTCACCTTCATCAACACTTCCAGACCAGAACAACGTTGTTGTAGTTGCATCGTAGGTGACGGATTCGGTGTTGTTGTAGCCGTGGTAGATTTGTCTATGTTCAGTTATGGCCCGATCTTCGTCTGAAAGATCAAACTCCAGGAAGAATGGATCATCATCGGAAGCAAGAATAAGACTCTCTGGTTGCCATGATATCACAGTCTGGGACTTGGCACCAAGCAGATACGTGATAAGGAATATGATTTGTATCAAACAATCCATTGTACATGTACTCCCAAGCGTGAACACTAGCAAACTGAAAATGACAATAGCGAGGCCGCGAGATAAGTTCATTGAAAGCTGCTTGAAATGTCAACTCAGCTTCTGTGTAATCGCTATGACCTTTTATCAAAATAACAATGTAATTTTAACCAGATTTATACCAGATGACATAGCAGTATGGTTCAATAGTCCGGGAGCATACCAGTTTCAATGATGATTTATCCCTTGCCCCTGTAAACATAGATATGTAAGTTGAAGGTACAACAGCAATTTCGACTGTCACGTTACCATTTTGTTAGTCCAAAGTGTTTTTCCCAATGACCTTATGATGGTAACTTTGATTAGATTACATAGTTAATAACTCTCATCTTCATGCTACTTCTGAAGGCAGAGGGAAATAGCAGTCTTTCAGCGCTCATGTGGGGACCAGTTTTAATATTGAAACGTTATTTATTCCCCATCTGGTTTTATTACAGTTACAATGTGAACATATATAAAACATATGAAAGTCTATGTTTATAACATTTTAGTAAACTTCTGTTAAAGTAAACGCGGTGACTTATGTTCACATAAGAATTAACAGTTTTTCATGACATTTTTTTTGGCTTTGCCACTTAGTAAACGGCTTTAAAGGCATCTTGTCAAGAAAGGGCACGTGAAAAGCTAAAGGAGTTTAACGGAAGTCGTTGACCTTAGATAAAAGCAGAAGTAGCAAGCCCCGCAGTTTCACGTTTAGGAACATCCGTAAACAGATTAATTTTCAGTCCTTGTATAATTCGAATTGTGTATGCGTCATTACATATATAGCATGTATCATGGGTACGTATGATTTCATTTGAGTAAATGAGTAAAGTATCTACTTATCAAGATATAAGTTAATAAATTATTCAAAATGTGGAATGAAATGTGTAGTGGAATTTAAGACCCTTGTTGATTGCACATTGCCTTTGGTTGCTGCTACGGAAATTCGAAATAAACAACAGTTTTATTAGCCTGCGACCTCGAGCTCGTTGTACCTCGGTACTTACGATCTCCGCTCTCGTAAATACATCAAAATCTATTAGACTCTAATTTATTGTTAAATTTCATAATTATGATATTTTGGCGACGTATTTGTCCATAAAAGATAATTTTAACTTTGATAGTTTTTCAGCTAGAACAGTCAGAAGAACGAAGCCAATAAAAGTTAACCAAGGGAGCAAACTCCATCGTATCGCGGTAATGACTAAAACTTGGATTGTAGGGCGAAGACGGAACAGAAAATAAAAATGATGAACTTACCTCAATGTGACGTCAGTTGAGACTTTTTTAAGTAATCCTGGTTACATAAAATATTATCCATAAGGAAATTGTATCCATGAAAATCTCAAAGTATGAATAGACAAATAATCCAACTGTTTTTGTTCTGCATGAAAAAACACTTTCAACAGTAAATTAGTCTTTCCAATCGTAAAATTCAGTCTAAAAGTCAATTCATCAGAATTCATGCATAATGAGGACAGATAAATTCCCCATGGCGCCGCACACAAGTGATGTCAGTGCAAAAAGACAATGAGTCCAATGTTGACACTTGTCACACTGAGCCCACTTCACAATGACAAGATAGGGGAGAGATGTCATGGTTGGAGGAGTGTTCTTGCCACAAATACAACAATTTTCAGAATCATCTGACATATCTGAACATTTGCTGGAATCTGAATCATCTACATAAAATGCTGATGGGCCAGGTTGTTGACTTGAAGTAGTGACGGTTGGTTTGCTTTTTACAGTTTTGCTTTTCTTAACTGGAGGAGCAATTTTCTTCTCAGAGGTGCCTTTTGATGAGTTCATGATACTGACATTTTTTTCTCTGAGCAAGTTACCGGCTAGATACGGTGGAACAAATCTATTTTTTTGGGTTTGGCAGTCACGACTGAACTAATCTTTCTTTCCTCAAAGAAACTTGCTGATGATGGAAGAATTGCATTTGTCTGAGAACATGCCTGACAAGGAAGGGGTGACATTCTCATCTACAGCTGGGTATATGGAAGCTGGTGAAACGAAAGTAAGTTTGGCAATATCATACTTGGTGATTTTTATGCCTGGATTTCTCTGAAGATAGAGCTGGCATTCTCTGTTGTACATTGACTTGAAAGGGCCAAATAGCTGCAACCAGCTGCTTCTCTTCTTCATGGGAGAGCAGCAACAGCAACAGCTTGGCAGCAACAGCTTGGCATCAACAGCAACATTGCCTCTAGTCCTGCCCCGAAGAGTTGACCCTGGCACTTCATATTGCCTGGCAGCACGATAGACAGACATCCCTGTCTGGGTGGCAGCAAATGCACGTTGCAAATTCTTGGGCTCATACTGTCGTCTAACTTTTGAAAAGTTCAGCTTTCTTTTAGCTTTATTAGATTCCTGCAAAAGAAAATGATTCTTGTTTCTTTTAAGTTTTGGGTTTAAAAATTATTTCATTATGAAAATATTTGTTAAAATAAATTTACAATTAAAAGTGATTATCTATTTTTTGAAATATCAAATATAAAAAAGCATTATAAAAAATAATATAATTTTTAAAAATTATTATCTGTTTATATGTTGATATGGTTAGTTAATTTTAATCATTAACTTGAACATATGTCAATGCCAAATTGTATTGAGAATAATCTTAATGTGAATTAAAAAAAGTATTTTTATTATGTATATTAAACACTTCCTAATTTTCATAAAAGTTTGGTAGGTGTTTAGAAAAATATTTCAGTGAAATTTTATCAATTTCGTGTTAGTGTCCTTAATTTTCCTCCACTTTTGGTATTCCCCATGAGATAAATATAGCATTTGACGTCATTTCCGTTACCTTATATGGCAACATCAACATGCAGACGACAGAATTTAGGGTCAAGTGTGAAGGGTCAAAAATTAAATTTAAATATTTCAGAAAGTATAAGATGGTTAGGGGTCAGACATATTTCAAACGATTCCTGAGTTTAATGTTTATTTTTCTGTTTGACAATACTTACGAAGATTCGGTAGATCCTGTTGACTTTGGAAAAGTAAACAAGTGAGTGTCGTCGGACTGTCGATTTGCATATGTAAATCGCCGATAGGAGGCGTGTGCCGCTATACCGGAAATACCGTTTGCCGCGATACGATGAATGCCGCGATACAATGAGGTCCGAGTATACTATTATAATCTTACAGTACCATTCAAAAGAGTATTCAAAATTTCAGTTTTAGCTCATGAATGACGGCCACCCATCTGTCCGTCAGTCCAACCACCCGTTAAAATGACTCTGAATTTAAACAAATTTAAGCAAAAGTCCTAGAAATCATGTGAGAGACTCCTTAGCTTAGAGGGATTAAGCTTGTAAGATTTAAGTTTAAGTGACATTGTGACCATGTAGTGGATAAATACATTTTTACAAGGACGGCGGACACAGAATCGTGTAAGATAACAATGAATCGAGGTTGTCTTTGAGAGTCTACGCATTTATCAACATTAACGTAATACTTTTAAACTATGTAGGGGAAGTAGTTCACGCAACCTGACGCTGGTCAAAACTTACCCTCAGCAAAAGAAAATCCATGTCAAAGATATAGAACAAGAGGGATTTAAAGTGACACAAAGTATAATAAATGATTTTTCTCTCGTGGCTTAAATAGACTCTACATAATATATGACATTTGTTAACTTCAAACCGCCTATCTAAACTTGCTTCTTTATCTCCTAAATACAAAAATTATGGCATTTTCTTTTTTTCGATCGTAAATTACAAATGGCCTTATAAATGTTAATAAGTTAAAATGTTAGGTCCCATTTACATGTTATAATTAATTAGTTAAATGACCTACTACGCAACACCAACCTATAGTTCCCGTTGTATCTGCAATGAATAAGTTTCCAAAAAATATGTTTTGAGTCATAATCTGGTTTTCGATCATAAATCTTGACTTTTCCCCTGTTAATTATCACATAAAAATGTCATGTCAACATGATAGGCATTGGGTTGTAAATTTCGGAAATATCGTCGATGCAATAACACCATTTATGAATTTTGACATATTTGACCACTACAACATATTATGTGCCCTTTAATGATAGGATTCGGGCGTGTTCTGCTACTGCAGCAGTATTTGAAGCCTGATGAATGGGGAAGAACCATTTCGTTCTCATATGATGCGCATGGTTATGATGAGTTTTAATTTACATTTTTGTGCGACGCGGTGTACTTGTTTTCTCTGTGCAAAAATGAAATCGAAGCCTGCTAGACATTTTGGTCTCTAGAAAACTAAACGTTTTTAAGATGAGTTAGGATCCAGAGAGAGCGACAACATTACAAGTCGTTCGCGCTTCAGTTAGTCTAACTCATTTATAAATGATAATTCACCAACCGCCATCAACTTTAGTTTCTGTGGAAACCGATAATGTATGTCAATCAATAAAAGACAAGGTACATGTACAGAGTCAACTAAAATAGATATTCAATTGGCTTGGAACATACAGAAAGTTCAAGATCATAATTCATAATATAATTTATAAGTATCCACATGCATTCAAAACACATTTCCATTTATATATTCTCCACTTAAAAATCATTTTATGATCTATTTATATTATACATCGAACACTTTTACGGACACTGCGCATGTCAGCTTCGCCTGACTTTGAAGTCTCGTTCTACCACCTCTTGCCATCATCGCCCATAGTTTCTGTGAAAACCGATAATGGATGCCAATGACTTATAGATAAGTTACCGGGTCAACTTAAATTAATGAAAACATGTAGAACAGTATATGAACAAAGCACATAATGTGATGTAACAAGATATCGACATATTTATGGTATACTAATAACTTTAACAATTAATTGAAATAGGTTTGATAACGCATATGATGATTAATATGATACGTATCAAGCGAAATCCAGCGGAAACGTACGTTTATATAAGGACAGCGTTGATTTGATCTATGGACAAGTAGTAGACTTTACTGTAATTAGTAGCTATCTTTAAAACTACAGGGGAATATTTCAAAGTGGGGCCGGAGAAATAAAGCCGCCTGTTTTACAAGATGGTTTAATTCCATTTGAGAAAATACTTCCTCATTTTAACTTTATATATCCATAATTTTGACAAAAATTAAAATATGAGACTTCTACTAAGGGTTGTAAATGAAATTTCTCGTAAAACAAAGATTTTTTAAAAAAATGATTATATCGCACTCGCAAAAATCAATAACCACTGATATACATATATATAAAAGAAATAATTCCGACGTAAGATATTCGATTCCAATGTATCAACAGTCAGAAAACATATAATCGTCCTGCTTAAAATGAATAATGAATTAAAGGCATTAGAAAGGTAAGATTTAAATTTTCCATCTTCAGTAGATAGCTACGAGGAAATGATTTGACTTGGTTTTCAAACAGTATTGAGGAAATATTGATGATGAAAAGATAAACGAGACTAAATCGATAGAGTCGAAGGCCTATCCTTCAGTAACTGAACTTAGCTTTAGATCAATAGCGTGAGTTATGTCATATTAATTATCACTGTAGCAACAGATAAATTGCCAGATGTTGGAAACGCCGTCAAATTTGACAATGACTCAGAACCCTCAAACGAGGACTAATGGATACAAACAGTGCATATGTACCTCGTAAACATTATACAAGGTACAAGCATGGAAATCACCTTAACTGCATACTTTCGAACTTAATTAATGAAGTACTTCGTGATTGTTAGGAATCGCTTTTTGATTTAAAATTAGCTATTTTAAGTTATATGAGGACATGGGCATTCCCTTCAGCTTTCTTTCGATGCAATGGAATGATTATCATTTCTCACAATTGACCTGCAATCAACAATGAAAATAGTAAGACATCCGCTGTTGTCTTTGATATGTAAAAAAATCTATGGTCAGCTGTGCACAAAACAGATAAAGTATTACAGTTTAAAACGGCTGAAACAGTTATGAGTGCAGCTATTGAATTTATCTAAACTCTGAACTTAGAACAAGGGATGAAATATTGTTTATGCTGAAGATTAACAGATTTAAAAACATAGCATGAACATAGTTATTAGATTAACCAAACCGGCTGCCGTTTCCGCTTTTCTGGTTGTAAGCAAAATTTTAATACTTCCGATATCGTAGTTCGTGCAGAGTGCAACGTTACATTAAATATTTCCGGCCTTTTAGAAAATTTTTACCCGAAAATGTACATATTTGCCTAATAACTAACGAGGTGGATTTCTTGAGTGCCTATCATTAGTATTATCGAGAGATATGCAGTATCTGTACATTCCTTGTGTTAACGAAATATTTGGTGTGCACCAGTGCGTTTAATAAAAGTCTATCAATCTTCCTTAGTGCTTAAGTTTTCTGCAAACTTACCTCAACTCTCTATAAGAAACGTGACCAATCATTTTTTTAAAATGCTTCTTCATTACGTTGTCTTCTTTGATATCCATGTCTTTGAATTACTGATTAAAAGTGAAATACTGATCTCTTTCTGCTCATACGATATGTTTGAATGGCATATATCCATCTGATATTTCTTCATAATTCCAAAATAAGTGTTTTACCGTATACGGAACTATTTCAATCTACTGAAAATGTTGTTCCAGAGGTCGTTCCTGAGTTCATTACAATAATGGGGTTGCTCATTAACAGATGAACACCACTGTGGCAAAACGATTATCGAAGAACTAAGATTAGAAATAATCAATATGTCAGCGATAATTATGTGATCAGTTACTAATAATGGAAACAGATCTTGTCGAATGAAACACATAAACCTTTCTTAATTAGCAAGGATGAGAAACGTTGATTTGCCGCGTATGATCTACATGTTTTGGAGAGTCGTAGCGGTGGTTGATTCTGGTTGACTCAATGGGGGACAATGGACGACGATCGGGATGTCCTGTCTGTGGTTCTGTATTCCGTGTGTTCTGTTTTAGTTCTGGTCAGTAACAGTATCGTCATCGTCGTCATCATCAAGTCTCGGGAACTGCATCTCCCTACCTTATGGAATATTGCATTTATGGCAGCATGGGATTTTATTTTAGGGTTACATTTCGTGGTGTTCATTGTCCCGTCCAAGATAAAGAATGCTTTTGTGTATCCTGATGCAATACGGGGATATGACTCAAAGCTGCTGATGTTCATTATTACCCAGAACATCATCAACATCATGGTAGCTCTTGTGGACAGATACATCTCCGTTTGTTGGCCTTTGAATTACCATCGACTTATGTCGCCGAAAAGGTTCACAGTGGCGGTCGCGAGCGGTGTTCTTATCAATGTTGTTCGCTTCTGCATTCTCCAAACCCAAGACGATGTAGCGGTTTACAACAAGAACTTGGGTGTTTACACCTTATCTGAGTCAAATTTAAAATCGGCAGCTACAGGAGGCTTTTCTGTGATAACGGGTGTCATCATATTTGTTCTTCTGGTAAAAATTCGACGGGAATTGAGCAAGCAACGAACAACGGCATACATGGGAAATCAGCAGGTTATTTCGTCTCAGTTCACATACACGATGTATTTGTCAACTGTCGTCTACATTCTGTGTTACATTCCAGCTGCAATCTCCATCCTCGTTAACGCCTTCAAGGCAAAGGGAAGTGTTATCATGCTGCAAGTAGGACTGACAAGCGTATTGTCAAACAGTCTGTGGAACGTCTTAATATATGCCACGACATACCGACCATTCAGAGATGCATTCCTGAAGCTGTTTTGTCCTTCCTGTTACAGAGAACGTGCACGGCGCGACGTCCAAGGCCTTTTTGCAAAGAACAGAGTCGATGTTTTTACAGTGGGAAATGGAAAATGATTTTCTTGACATCGGAACATTGGACTGAGTGAATTTGTTGGACTGTGATAAGCATTGCCATGTTACAAATTTGGGTTTCCTGACACAGCAGGGCCTGGATTTTCGAAGCTATCTTAGTGCTAAGATAGTCCTAGGACAATGTTAATTGATGGTACTTACGACTATCTTAGTACTAAGAGAGCTTCGAAAATCTGGGCCCTGGTGCATAGAACAATGTTCGACAACTACTTATATAGTGCAATGTCATAACTATATATGTCTGGACTGATTGGAAACCAATGTGGCACATGGTTTGATGCAAAGCTCTGTTGTGAAGCTATCAGTGAAAATTCAAATCAACATGCGATGTCTCTCTATATGACTGGTTAACTGAGTAAACGTTGATCTGGGGTTTTCAAGAAGATTCCTTGCCTCGTGATCAGAAACTTGTCGTATCACACTGTGCAATAGATTTTATTTATACTCTTCGTACCAAACAGTGCAAGTGAGTAATTTGTAAAGGTTACATATGCGATTACCTTCAAGTCCTTTCATTTCTGTTAGGCTTCTACCATGGAGATTTGGCTTCTAGCGCTATATACATATCCTCATTACGCTTTTAACCCGATGAATCCGGCCTTAATTTTAATGAGATTTTTTATAATGTTGTTTTGATGTAGATTTTGAATACTTGCAAATTTGTTTTTCCACTTCAAAATAGGGGAAAATAAACGGCTATATAATATATTTTTAATGAAAACAAAGCCTAAGTCAGATATATTTTTTTCTATTCGATATGCAAAACTGCATATTTCGGCCGTTGTAGCTTAAATTCAAATAAATTAAGAAATCTAATACTCAAGTTGAATCAAACTGCAATACAAGTAACTTTGTTTATCGTTCGATAACTAATCCTAACTATCCTTTTTTTATATCGTAGTTTGAACTGGACCTATCGGCTTTAAGAGTGAAATTGCTCCAGTTGATTTACATCTTATTTCAATATTTGGCAATTAACATCGATAGGTCAGATGAGACGAAATCTTTTTAGATATTTATCTGAACTAGTTCATTTATCAAAAAATGTCTCTTTCTCCCCAGGAATACATCAAAGTTTTTGAATCACTAAAGTTACATTGACGTCGTCCATTGATTTAGTTATTCCGTGATATTGGTTCCAGCCTCATGTTTAACAGTGACATAGTGCCATACACTTAAAAGTCACATTGAACAAGCTTCCCTGAGATATTTTGTTTCAAAATGAAAAGAAAAAATATTATCTCTTCGAGAGAATAAGATGACATAGTTCAGCCTTCAACATGACTGTTGAATTCTATTATTATATTCGATGAATATTTCGCGATAATAATGTAGGTCAAAAAAATTAATACTATCCAAAATCTGATTTCTTTTAATCGCTATATGTAAATGAATTCATCAATACCCTTAAATGTATGTATATAGTTTCTTGATATGAATGTACAGCGTTTATGCGTGTAAATATTAGCCTTTTCATTAAGATGTGAGAATGACGTCATATCCGGCATTTAGCTAATTTATTTTCAAGTGTACAAAAATGTATTACAACGATTTTTTGCGTTTATAGAATTTTTCAATCGTCGAAGTCAGATATGTGAAGTTAGAATTTTAAGTCGAATGGTTTTTTAAAATTTTTTGATGAATCCCAAAACAAATCATATGTTTTTCAATCCATCTTTTAAATCTGGCTATCTAAACACATACAGGGTTGACTGTATCAAACGTTAAACTTTGTTCTGTTCGTTTAATGAAACTCTCAATCGAAGAATTGATTAGCATTTTTTTCTTAATATTATTTTCAATTTTGTTTTTATTGTCAAGTAGGGCAATTTAAAAGATGTAAAACTTCTGAATGAAAATCTGAGGGAAACTTCCATGACATTAGGATATATGTGATGGTTTAGTATTGGTTATGATTTTCTTGCTTTATACCTTACGTTTTAAAATTTCATTTTTAGATGATGTCCTATATAGGTCTTCATTACTCGTTGAAGGTAACGCCGTTTAATAAATCTAAAACGTTATTAGGCGTTTTGTCATAACATCACGTGCTGATTGACGTCACATGAAAAAGTATTCTCTATTTATTTCCCTTTATGTTTTTACACTAGAAAATACCAAAGTTGTTCATTTTCAAAATCATTCAGAAACGTTAGTTTTGTACGCATTCATTGACATAGCGTCTCTTCATATGAAGATTAAAAAGTGAAATTTTTTATCAAATAATCACATAATTGTCCCATGTAAGTATATTTGTGTTATTTTATCTTGCTGTCGATGCTTATCTTTGGTCAATAAATAATTTGAAAATAGTAATTATCTTATTTTTTTATCATTAGTTGGAACACATATCAAATGGGAAATTGACAACTACATATTAAAGTATAAAATGGGAGATTGATGAATATGTTGTGTTTTAAGATTTGATGAAAGATCCGGTTAATTATGTCTGCTAAATATCAAATGTAAGACCGAGTGCATATATCCCTCAAATTATAAAGTCTAAATCCATTTAAGTAGGTGTCAATGGTATCTTATCCCAGTGAATATGTGAAATCCTCTATTAAGTTTTGAATTTTCTTTAAATCAAATTAAACCGAAGTTTATAGTGACGGGTTAACCAGCTGTTTTAGAAAATATTCCAAAATTAAGTCTGATTATTGCTTGCTTATCATCGATCAGAATCGCCACTTTAAAACTTTATGTTGTCACTTTACTAGCAAGAAAGCATAAAAATCTTCCTTTTCATCATCAGTTTATATTCTCAAATTACGCAAATGTGCATCCAAAGTGTCACAGTGTATCACTTTAAGGGGCCAGTAGCACGTTTTCAGGTAAAGAAAAGGGTCACAAGAAAAAAATGAATGTAAGCCATTACAAAGCAAACCTTTTTAATAAAAAGAAGTTTTTGTATGAACGCAAAATGAAGTCACACTTAAATGGCCGCCAAAAGTTTTCGCTTGATATTCGAAACTTTCTTCTACGACTACGGATTATGAATTGAGTAATAAGATGTTCGACCCTCTTATCAGGAAGATAATATATCTGGCATACAGAGTATATTAAACGAACGAAAGCGAGTTTGATACCACATAATTAACGAGTTTGATAAAAATAGTATTGAATTGAAGGAAGTTTAGTATTCTGTTTATTACTTGAATTCAGTTATCAAGCATGATTGCCGAAAGCGTATTGAACAAAATATTTCCGCGACTTGGCCGCCATTGTGACGGCAGTGGTAACATTGTGACGTCACAACCACATAATATTATGACGTAATACGTGCAGCGGTATTACACTAGTTTAATATCGCCGTATAAATATTACACTGCAGTATCTTACACGGGCAAGTAATAAAAGGGGAAGATCTCAAGAAACAGAATTTCCATAAATCGTTCTACTACTCCTGAAAGTGGAGAGAAGAGAGGAAGGAGGTAGCAACAGAAACGTCCTTGGATGAATAAAGGAAATATGAAATAATATGTAAATTTTCTTTCTCTTTAGATGTAAAATAGTCGGTGTTCATTGCAAATGATTTTAGATTATTTGATAACTAGACTTATTGCAGTATGTACTGGCGTAAATTGAGAAAATATGATAACATTAATGTCATCAGATCAACAGGTATCTCTAATTATTTCTTCAAGAACGGAAGGTATTATTATTATCCCAAAATAGCAGAAAAAGCGGATGGCAATTAGCACAAACTTACTTTACAGGTAATGAACTGAAGGTGTAAAAAGAACTATACCTAGAAGTAAAATGAAATATTAAAGCCTAAAACTGTAAAACAATATAAACAATTAATTTTTTTAAAGTTAGATCTTGCTATCTATTCGTATGGGAAAAGGTTCATTAATAGAAGTCTTATTGCTTTTTGTAAGGAAATGTGTTTCCATTCACATATAATGTAAGTTTTTCTATCTCAACTTTTTTTTTAGATAAAGCTATTTTGACAACAGTTTTTACAATATAAACTCTTAAACGTTTTGAATATTTATCTTTTTATGAATAGAAATCAGCTTTCGATGTAGTTTACTTTTATTATTTTCATCAGAGCTGTTACTGCGTTGAAAGGAAAATGGCACAAAAGCCAAAACAATCATTTATTATTATGAAGGACTTTATAAAAGCACATACCAAGACCACTATGCTATAAGAGTCCCTTTGCTTACTCAAATGTGCGCTTGAATATGTGACACCAAAATTTTAGTTCACGACTACGGATAACCGATATGAGTAACGGGATTATATTAAACATACATTGATAGTCAATGGAAAATATCTAAAGAGATAACAAACGCAAACGAACAGACATTCGTAACATATTCAGATTCAGATTCAGATTTGTTTATTCAGTATTTCAGACTTAAAGGCCTATAGTACAAAGACAGTTGATGTATTAAGTGGTACATGTGGCGGTGACATTTCTTACAAGGAATACATGTTTTCAGTAGATGCTTTAGTATTGGTTATGATTTTCTTGCTTTATACCTTACGTTTTAAAATTTCATTTTTAGATGATGTCCTATATAGGTCTTCATTACTCGTTGAAGGTAACGCCGTTTAATAAATCTAAAACGTTATTAGGCGTTTTGTCATAACATCACGTGCTGATTGACGTCACATGAAAAAGTATTCTCTATTTATTTCCCTTTATGTTTTTACACTAGAAAATACCAAAGTTGTTCATTTTCAAAATCATTCAGAAACGTTAGTTTTGTACGCATTCATTGACATAGCGTCTCTTCATATGAAGATTAAAAAGTGAAATTTTTTATCAAATAATCACATAATTGTCCCATGTAAGTATATTTGTGTTATTTTATCTTGCTGTCGATGCTTATCTTTGGTCAATAAATAATTTGAAAATAGTAATTATCTTATTTTTTTATCATTAGTTGGAACACATATCAAATGGGAAATTGACAACTACATATTAAAGTATAAAATGGGAGATTGATGAATATGTTGTGTTTTAAGATTTGATGAAAGATCCGGTTAATTATGTCTGCTAAATATCAAATGTAAGACCGAGTGCATATATCCCTCAAATTATAAAGTCTAAATCCATTTAAGTAGGTGTCAATGGTATCTTATCCCAGTGAATATGTGAAATCCTCTATTAAGTTTTGAATTTTCTTTAAATCAAATTAAACCGAAGTTTATAGTGACGGGTTAACCAGCTGTTTTAGAAAATATTCCAAAATTAAGTCTGATTATTGCTTGCTTATCATCGATCAGAATCGCCACTTTAAAACTTTATGTTGTCACTCTACTAGCAAGAAAGCATAAAAATCTTCCTTTTCATCATCAGTTTATATTCTCAAATTACGCAAATGTGCATCCAAAGTGTCACAGTGTATCACTTTAAGGGGCCAGTAGCACGTTTTCAGGTAAAGAAAAGGGTCACAAGAAAAAAATGAATGTAAGCCATTACAAAGCAAACCTTTTTAATAAAAAGAAGTTTTTGTATGAACGCAAAATGAAGTCACACTTAAATGGCCGCCAAAAGTTTTCGCTTGATATTCGAAACTTTCTTCTACGACTACGGATTATGAATTGAGTAATAAGATGTTCGACCCTCTTATCAGGAAGATAATATATCTGGCATACAGAGTATATTAAACGAACGAAAGCGAGTTTGATACCACATAATTAACGAGTTTGATAAAAATAGTATTGAATTGAAGGAAGTTTAGTATTCTGTTTATTACTTGAATTCAGTTATCAAGCATGATTGCCGAAAGCGTATTGAACAAAATATTTCCGCGACTTGGCCGCCATTGTGACGGCAGTGGTAACATTGTGACGTCACAACCACATAATATTATGACGTAATACGTACAGCGGTATTACACTAGTTTAATATCGCCGTATAAATATTACACTGCAGTATCTTACACGGGCAAGTAATAAAAGGGGAAGATCTCAAGAAACAGAATTTCCATAAATCGTTCTACTACTCCTGAAAGTGGAGAGAAGAGAGGAAGGAGGTAGCAACAGAAACGTCCTTGGATGAATAAAGGAAATATGAAATAATATGTAAATTTTCTTTCTCTTTAGATGTAAAATAGTCGGTGTTCATTGCAAATGATTTTAGATTATTTGATAACTAGACTTATTGCAGTATGCACTGGCGTAAATTGAGAAAATATGATAACATTAATGTCATCAGGTCAACAGGTATCTCTAATTATTTCTTCAAGAACGGAAGGTATTATTATTATCCCAAAATAGCAGAAAAAGCGGATGGCAATTAGCACAAACTTACTTTACAGATAATGAACTGAAGGTGTAAAAAGAACTATACCTAGAAGTAAAATGAAATATTAAAGCCTAAAACTGTAAAACAATATAAACAATTAATTTTTTTAAAGTTAGATCTTGCTATCTATTCGTATGGGAAAAGGTTCATTAATAGAAGTCTTATTGCTTTTTGTAAGGAAATGTGTTTCCATTCACATATAATGTAAGTTTTTCTATCTCAACTTTTTTTTTAGATAAAGCTATTTTGACAACAGTTTTTACAATATAAACTCTTAAACGTTTTGAATATTTATCTTTTTATGAATAGAAATCAGCTTTCGATGTAGTTTACTTTTATTATTTTCATCAGAGCTGTTACTGCGTTGAAAGGAAAATGGCACAAAAGCCAAAACAATCATTTATTATTATGAAGGACTTTATAAAAGCACATACCAAGACCACTATGCTATAAGAGTCCCTTTGCTTACTCAAATGTGCGCTTGAATATGTGACACCAAAATTTTAGTTCACGACTACGGATAACCGATATGAGTAACGGGATTATATTAAACATACATTGATAGTCAATGGAAAATATCTAAAGAGATAACAAACGCAAACGAACAGACATTCGTAACATATTCAGATTCAGATTCAGATTTGTTTATTCAGTATTTCAGACCTAAAGGCCTATAGTACAAAGACAGTTGATGTATTAAGTGGTACATGTGGCGGTGACATTTCTTACAAGGAATACATGTTTTCAGTAGATTGCAAGAGATTTAATAGCATCAGTATCTTTAGAATTTAACAGACTGGACAAAAGTTGTTTATCTCTAACTGGTGATGATACAAAAGCTAAATATCTACTTCTTAAATGGGAATACATTTAACATACAAACAATACATGAAATTCATCTTCAACATTGCCCGAGTTACAATTTCTGCAAACACTGATCTTATCATCTGTTGATACGCCATTTGTTTGTCGTAAGGAATTGATTCTAAAATCATGTAAACTAATTCTAAATTTACATATTGCCCGTCTTAAAGATTTATTTTCTAAATTCATGATATCAAATTCAGGTTCTAACAAAGATTTATGACAAGGGTAGTGTTCTAGATACCTTGAATTATTAATTGACATGGACCATTCCTGGTAACAAATATCTTGAAGGCGTTGCTTAAAGACAAATAAAAACTCATTTTCATTGCCAACCTCTTGCATTCGTAACATTAATATCACTGGAAACCTAAATTTTATTGTATAGTTTCCTGTATACATGAACAGCATTTATATTATTATAAATATTTAGCATGGTCACAGTACAATAGAATTTCAGTAAGTAATTCACTAGGATGTTTCATTTTTTCAATAAATGACTCATAAAATATCATGATGTATATTTATGCATCCAGTAAACAGACCCAATTACTCCAAAAGCATAATCTTTTAGGCAAATAAAACGTTTCACGTATAGTAATACATTTTTCATTTTCATATCTGACGTATTGGTATAGATGTTGGTATCCAATTTTGACAATGTTTTTATATAAGTTTTATCTGCAGATCATAATGATGTCGGAAAGATAGAGCGTCATAATCCGGATTAACCGTCTCTTAATCACCGTCTCTTAATCACCGTCTCTTATATACTGCGTCAATCACCAGGAAAGCTATCAGGATTTTTGTTATTTGTTTTTGTAATCATTTTCCCCTGGTAAATATGCCGAGAGATTTATGCATCGCAGTTTATCATATTCTTATATATGACATAGACCGCAAATGTGTGGTCAATATTGTAATAACTTGTAACAAAGAATATTGAATCGAATCTCCAAAAGTGCATTTCTAATACACAAGCAATTATCCTAATGAATGTGGAATCAAAGTGAAACTCTCTAACCCGACTCTTAAGGAGCACATAGTATATGTTGTTTTGAGTCAAATATGTAAATCTTTAAAAATGGTGTTATTTTTTCAGGAAGAAGCGGTTGTTTCTGAACCTCAGCATCCTTAAGATTATCACTTAAGTACAGTGACGAAACACAGCTTTAAGTTATGATTTATTATCAAAAGCAGGACAATGGCGCGCGCCAGTCGTTCAAACGTTGTTATAGAAAACTATTTACAGCAGTCATAAAGACAAAACATGGGGTTGTATGGTGTTTATCAGGTCATCTAACTAATTTACATGTAAAAGGAACGCAGATTCTTTTTTTAACATAAATTTAACCGTTTTTCGTTGTCTGACACTGAAAACAAGAAAGTATCAAAATCCTGACATTTCAGAGATAAAAACGTAAGTTAAGAGAGGCGATTTTAACTTAAATGAGGACAAATAGTATTTAAGCTCTTATCTAAGACAATATGACAAATCATAAAACATACTCTGTGTCACTTAGATGCAGACTACAAATACTCTAGTGAGCAGCAAAAGGATTTTACATCTTAAAGGCACAAAGGTACGTTTTTTGCAATTCTTATTTGTACAGGTTTTCTCTATTTCGAGTCGATGCAACATATACTTTCAATAGAAGGTATGCATCTCATTACTTCTGTCGAATATGAGTAGTCGTAGAATACTGTTTCCCGTATCAAGCATAAAGCTACATGGGGCAATTTTAGTGTGACACTTTTTAATTTATTCTAGTGAAATGGATTTGCGTAGCTTCACCGAACTCGACACGGTCTTATAAGAAATTATCATTGTCTTTCAATTTGAAACATTTAATATACTTAAAATCCCTTTATTTGCCACACAAAAGTTTGCTAGAGTACTTTTTAACTGTCTTTTTAAAGAGGTCATACTTCGATAAGTGTTTACAACGTGTAAAAGTTTTGCTATGCACTTTAGATTCATCAAATTATCTATCAAGTATATTTCATATTTTCTTTCGCGTTATACTTTTTCGATTCCAACAAGATGCCAATCTTTTAACCCGTCCATTGGTTCTTTGTCCCCTCGACTGATTTGCAAGTGCGTAACTCAGATGTTCTTTTTGGTACTTTAATTAACAGCGTGTAAAGCATATTTCGGCAATCTTCCTCACGGGATATACGTTGGATAAAACACCAGATCTCGGTTACGTTCTTGATAGGAGACAAAAGCCTCAAACATCAGTCTTATTCCTATTCAGTTTAATTTCTCAGGTCCTACAATTCCAAGAATGAATTATTGTTCGTGCATTATCCCATATACAGAATTTAACGGATTTCCTAGTCGAAGGTTTTATAAAGTCAAATATTTCATTACGTATTTGTTGTTACAGTGAGCTAAATAATACAATCAAATTAGTTATATGAGATCCACAGGAATTAAATATACGGTCGTGTACCATACGACTTCTATGTAACACTTAATTATACCACCTACATTCACTGATATACCGATATATTTAAAAAATATATTTAAACATGATAACCTCAATAAATGAAGATCTCGATCTACGCTATGCTGATTATACATGTAGACCTCACCGGGTCCAATTACTAAAGCTTTGAGACGACCTGAACTTAGCAAAAAATGATGATCTTCATTTCTCAGAAAACAACAATTCCGGTCGTATTGTAAATGTCGAATACAAATATATGTCTCAATGCATTATTTATATGATTACTCTCAAACACGTGTAAACATAACCATGTTGACACTGAAAAGAAGCAAACATGAACAAAGAACTGAGAGAGTTTTCTTGTTGCTTTTTATTGCCCACTATTCGCATATTCAAAGTACATATGTAAACTCGAAAGAGCCCCCTTCCGCTATAGACGGAGACACTAAAAGTGAATTGTATGAAGGCTCGGGAAGGAAATATTCTTTTATCATACTCTATAATTATTGGGTAGTCCGTGCGAAATTGAAAGTGGTGAAACCAGAAAGACAGACAGATGGTTTATTCGAGTCTCACCTCACAAAAATACATATCAATATACAATATAAATAACATAAAAGTGAGCCACCCTTTAAGGGTTATGAGAGACTATGGTAAAATATATTTCAAAAGAATATACAAGTCAATTTAATACTATTTATATAGGTTTTATACATATAGATACAAATTGATAAAATTAGCAATATAAAAAATGCCATATATACCAGAACATGAGCATACTTGTAACCTTAGGAAGATCATCCGTGGACATGATTTGGCATTGGTCTGAAACATCTACAGGAAGCCGACTACTACAATGAGTCTAAAGTGAAACTTAGAGATTTAGTAAGTGGGCCTAGTGAGATAAAAGAAATTAGAAAATAATTATGATCTACTTTAAATGAGAATGTTAATACTGTTAATTTTGAGATGGGCTTAAATATGATGGGTCATGTCAATTATGTACAGATGTACTCTAATGTAATCATTAACCTATATGTCTTTTATAATTAGTTTTTTTAGGCAGTGAAACATTACATCATAAATCCGACTTCCTCATAGCCAAAGCAGCAATTTATCAATATTTTTAATGTCATCGTGACCATTTTGTAACAACTAAGAATGAAATATTGTCTTTGCAAAGGATATCATTGCTTTTGTATGTTTTCGCCTGAAACCATCAAGGGAAATTTAACAAATAAATCAAAAAAGAAAACTTGATTTTTTTTATGAGTTATGTCATGAGTGAGAAAAGGAACCCAGAAGCCCGATCAAAGCTTCTAATTAATGACGTGATTTACGTCTGTATGGTCGTTAAATGACACATTCGTTTGATTGATTACACTGTACATCTTAGGTCGCTTTTCTCGCCCGAAAACCCCATTAAATCAACGTATATGTAAACAGTGTAATTCTTATGAAGTAGAGGATGAGACACACTTTCTAACTGCATGTAATTTTTATTCTGATGCCAGATTATCTTTATGGTTAAAAGCCCAAGCTATTGATAGTCAATTTATTAATATGTCTCCAACAGACCAAGTCATTTTTCTCATGCATTCTCCCCAACTCTCCCACCCACTTGCCGCTACAACAACCGCTAAGTTAGAAATGCCATCACTTAATTCAAACAGGTTTCTTATGAATTAATAGCTTTTAGCTATTTTTAATGTGATTTATAATGCGATTTAGTGTCTCATAGGCCATTCCTGGCCGGACAATGCACTTTAAACATATTGTTATTATAACTCGCTCCATGAATGTACGCTGTGTGACACTTAACTACATATTTTTCTTCTTCATCTTCTTCATCTTCTTAAACGCCCACTCGGCACTGGATTGATATAAAAATCAACGTTGGCATTGCTTTATCCAACGGATTGTATTGGCATGTTAAGCACAAATCATGTGAATGTAGATGTCACAAACTTATAGTCCAGTAAATAAAGTGAAGAGGTTGGACAAAATTGCTTTATTTTGTTTCTCACCTCATTATGCCAGGAAATCATGTCTACAAACCAGGAACAATAATCTAGCAAAATCTGATAGGTGCTAGTGCACTAAATTTGACGAAATCCAAGATGGCCGCCATCGCGAGCTCGAAATACTCAAAACTGTCTTATCTTCAAAACTAGTTGAGTAATATCTGAAAATAAGGTGTCTAAACCTATGTTTTTGAGGTCAGGGAACTCATTTATCACATCATATTTCATTTATGTTTACTTATATTACTTAAATTTTAAATATCAGTGTGTATTTTGAAAAAAAATACAAGATGGCTGCCAATGCAAATCATGGATAAAAATGATGAACATCATCCTCATTACAATGTCATTTAATTATCTTCTTTTACATGTCAATCTAAAAAAAAATCATACGACGACTATCAATGTAGCAACATATAAAAGTAGTCTTGCGCCGAGTAGTACCAGAGCCGCCATGTTTGTTATAGCAGACGCAATTTGACAGGCAAGGATTTAATCAAATTAAACAGAATTTAACACAAGAAAGGTATGCAAATCTATTTTCTTAGATTGTTTTCATCCTCAAGACATATAATAAATTGCTATTCTAAAGAAATACCTTTTATACCGCTAAAAATAAACAATCAAATCATACCTCCCTCCATTCAAACTTTTCAACAATGATACTATTTTCCTCTCAACTTACTCCAATGACCTAATATTTTGGATACATTAAACGAACCAAGAATTTTAAATATGGAAAAGGTTTATTTGAAAGTGGCTTTAAAAGAGATATATTTAATGGAATATGTTAATTGATAATTACTTTAATTTTCTTCCCAGGTTGCATGAGAATGACATCACAGCATGTTTGTGATGGATGATGAAAAGACAATGACGCTTCACTTATGAATAGTTAACATGACTTGTGTCATTTGTATAGAGGTTATTAACTTTGATAAGCCTGATGACTTTGGGAAATTGACAAAGAAAGGCTGTTCAGGAATTAACAAAGCAAACAAAGAGAGAGATTTAGATATCCCAGACTTGATATTTGATGTAAGTCACGACATCTTTGTGCACAGAGTCTGAAGAAGCCAGCATACAAATCCAATTTCTATTAAATTTGCCAAAAAGCGTGATTCATCTGATGTGGACAAAACAAGCCTGAGATCAACTGATCAGGGTGTTTTTCATTTTAAAACTCACTGCTTATTTTGTGGGGTATTTGTTGATATTCCTCTTGCTCGGAAAAGACCCAACAAAGCCTGTTATAAATATAGTCATGTTCTGACTTTAGGGTTTTCAACAGACTCTCATTGTTCAGTGTAATACCAGGAGAGATGACTGGGCCTTGGAGATTCACTCTCGTCTGTGTGCAGTAAATGACCTACCAGCCGAGGAAGCCCTTTACCACCATACCTGCAAAGAATTGTTCTTGACGGGAAAGTTCCCTCCCAAATATGCACTTGAGGATAAAGATTCCATCAAGAGGAGAAGGGTTGGTCGGCCACAAAGTACATCCAAAGCTACTGCTCTGACATATGCAATTGAGTATCTGGAAGCCAACGATGATGAGACCATCACATTGCAAGACCTGCACCAAGTTATGCTTGTGGAGAGTGGTAAGCCTAGGGAGGAAGTCTACACTGAAAAACAACTTAAACGAGAGTTGGAAAAGCACTATGGTAAAAGGGTTTCAATTACAACAATCCGACAACGACCTAACATCGTTACTCTGACATCAAATTTTAAAACTATAATACAAGAAGCCCACGACAGAGCCACTGTGATGAATAAACATTCTGATATGGACAAACTTATTGAATCTGTTGGAAAGTTTATAAGGACAGATATTAAGCCAATGGAACGGCATGGTGATGAGTACCCTACATCAGAGGCTATGTCTTCAGTCGATGGAAATGTTGCTTACTTTCCTCATTCTCTGCAACTGCTTCTAAACAGCAACATCAAGAGCAAGAATGCGACGTTACGTGTAGCAGCGGTAGGCCAATCAATCATGCAGTCGACTTGCCCAAGATCATTTCTCCTACCCCTTCAAGTTGGATTGAGTGTAACCTTAGAGCACAAATATGGTCACCGTGATCTAGTGGATATGATCTAGTGGATTCTGCTGTTCATATTCAGAGGCAACCAAGTATAAAAACTAATGCTGCGGCAGCCCAAGGTGTAGATCTACCAGAAGCAGTATCAACATCGTTCTCACAGTATCAGACTGACAATGTCGACCATGCCTCGAGAACCCTTGATGGCTATGGGTCAATTCATGTTATGGGACAAATTGCTACATGTACCCAAGCTATAAAGAGTGTACGGAAAATCCCACGCATTAATGTAGACTTCGAGGTAATTAAACACCAGGCCAAAGTCAACCTGGTTGACCAGAAAGACCCTAAGGAAGTCCTATCCAAGATTGTCTATCAAAATGTAGATGTTTACCTTCATGACATCTGTAATGACAGTCTTGATATCATGTGGACAGTAGCCTTCCATCTTCCAAAACCACAGCCAATGTGGTCTGGCTATATGCAAATGCTGCACAAGAACCTGGCACATCCCGGAAAGAGCTCGGATATCTTCCTCCCTATGATAGACCTGACGCCATCAGACCCCACCTGTGTCCGCACAACTCTGGAGTTTGTTGTTGGTCATGCCAGCAAGTACAATACCACACCAGTCATCACATTCGACCAGCAGCTGTGGTGGATAGCGTTTATGATCATAGAGTCACAACCAACACAAAGTTATCTGCACCAAGTTGTCCTCATGCTAGGGGTTTTCATATTCAGATGAGTTTCTTAGGATCCATTGGCAGTCTGATGACTTTGAAAGAGCAGCAAGGTTCAGCAGCAAAGTGGTGTCAAGATCAGTCTATCTACCCCCTGAATCCCTTCCACCTACCACAGATTCAGCAAAATATCACAGCTACAGGGTCTATCATCAAGTTCAAACATGGTTGGGTAATGATCTTGATGCAACCGAATGAGGATGGAAGATCGGATGTCGAAATGAGGAGAGATTTAAGCCATTGAAAATGAAAAAACATTACATGAACATTACAAAACATGAACCAAAACATTATGTTTATGTTGATATTTTTATGAAATATTTGCCTAATTCTTATGCTGCTCATCTTGTTCTGAAATTGGTATGGCGGTCATCTTTTATTTTTTTCAAAATACACACTGATATTTAAAATTTAAGTAATATAAGTAAACATACATGAAATATAATGTGATAAATGAGTTCCCTGACCTCAAAAACATAGGTTTAGACACCTTATTTTCAGATATTACTCAACTAGTTTTGAAGATATGACAGTTTTGAGTATTTCGAGCTCGCGATGGCGGCCATCTTGGATTTCGTCAAATTTAGTGCACTAGCACCTATCAGATTTTGCTAGATTATTGTTCCTGGTTTGTAGACATGATTTCCTGGCATAATGAGGTGAGAAACAAAATAAAGCAATTTTGTCCAACCAGACTGCCTTTTTTTACTTCGTTTACTGGACTATTATGTGTTCAAAAGCTTATAACAAACCTCAACACAAGACTAGATTCATGTTTCAAGCTTCTACAACGTTTACTACTTTTATGAGAACAGTGTGAATAACAAAATATATCTATCTTATCTCATTGCATGATCTTTTCATAAAGAAAGACAGATGCATATTTATAAGTAGGGAACATAGATAATGTAAAGTCTGTAATTGCAATAATTTAAGATAAATATCATTTTCTACTTTTTTTAATCCCAGGTACTTAAATATTCGAAAATAAATTATTAAAATAAATACCATGTCAATCCTATATATCATATAATTTAAATAACTATTACACAGCTCGGGTACAGTAGGCCTAAAAAGTCTGCCAATGTAAATTAGGTATAGTATGCATTTGTACATAGAAATACTGTAAAGTGATATGTACATATGTTTCTCGAATGTACGCAATGTATTCCATGTAATATACATTGTATATCTCATGCCTATGAGAATCCCAATTTAGATCGATCGAAGTCACAGCAGCAATGTCTCTAGCGAGAAATCCACTTATTAGAGGAGCGTCGTAAAATCATCATCGATGTTAGTATTTGGCATACATTTCCAAATCAATACGTTACCTAAATGAACTAATCTTCCCACTATCGACATTTCACATTCAACCTCTTTTGAGTTGTCGATTTGAAAATAACTTTTATGAATAGAGCGTTGAATATTAATTACTACCTCTTATTTGTGTCCATGTGCCTGACATTCTTTTAAAGATATTTGAATTTCTAATTTTATGATATCAACGTATCACTATATTGATTACCTTGAAATATTAATCGTAAAATTTACAATATTCGTAACATTTTCCCCAATAATCGATATCGAAGAATAAATCTAATATGATCTCCATAAAATGTCTCCTCATCTTTTATTCAATTATAAGAACTATTTTCTTTTAAACATATTTAAAATTGTAAAACGAGAAATATCCTATCAGTTACGCCGAAGTTTGTGTCAATATTCTCATGGGTTAGAAATTATTATATATCAGATTTGTCACAGAATGTTTGTAGTTTTTTCTAACTGATATAATTCATAGTTTAGTGAATAAATTAAGCATAATGTTATCTATTACTTACATCTGTATCTGCAACAATCTAAGTAACTCAGATGTTACACTTTTAGAGATTATTACCAGAGGAAGTGTGTCATATGACTTTTAAGAAACGAGTGTGGATTTTTTTTATTACCCGAGCGAGAGCGAGTGTTATACACACATTTGCACGGGTCTCGTTAAATTCACATGCAGCATTAACAACATAACATTACTCATCGCAGGCTTTCTCAATCAAACATCAACCTATCACATTAACAGTGGGATAAAAAAAACATTCGCAACACAATCTCATGTTGATGACAGACAATCATAACACAGTCTCATTCAGGTGATAAGACAAACAGAAAGCAATCCCACATGGATTACAAGTTAGTCGTATCAAAAACCATTGGAATGACTTACCCTGTATGATGTCAAGACAATTATAAATTGAATGCAATACCTGACAAACATTCACAACAGAAAACCAGTCGAATGACAAGAAAATCACAACACAATTGATTTAGGATGACAAGACAATTACAAAGCAATACATTTAGGATGACACTACAATCACAAAGCAATCCCTCTAGGATGACAAGACAATCACAAAGCAATACATCTAGTATGACAATACAATCACAAAGCAATACATTTAGGGTGACAAGACAATTACAAAGCAATACATTTAGGATGACAAGTGATCACAACGCAATACATTAAGGATGACAAAACAATCACAACGCAATATATTAAGGATGACAAGACAATCACAAAGAAATACATTTAGGATGACAAGACAATCACAAAGCTGTACTTGTATGATTGACAACACAATCACAACTCAAAACATTTAGGATGACAAGACAAAAACAAAGCAATACATTTAGGATGACAAGACAATCACAACTCCATACATTAAGGATGACAAGACAATTACAAAGCTGTACTTGTATGATGACAGTTCACAATCACAACGCAATACCGCCTGGATGACAAGACAATCAGAACTCAATACATTTAGGATGACAAGAAATTCCCAAAGCAATACCTGTATGATGACAAGACAATCACAACGCAATACATTTAGGATGACAAGACAATAACAAAGCAATACTCGTCTGATGACAACACAATGACAACGCAATACATTTAGGATGACAAGACAATAACAAAGCAATACCTGTATAATGACAACACAATCACAACGCGATACATGTATGACAAAACAATCACAACTCAGTGGCAACGTCCTTTTCCAAATATCACTTCCTAATTTGATGACCTTGTTACAGATGAAACTAACAGGACACGAGTCGTGCTGGACATGAGACCTTCTGTGTACCTGTTGTGATCATTCTCCGTCAGTAATTAGATCAGCGAAAACCAACAAGTTACTTTCTAAGGTGAAGCCATTTATGCACATTAGTGCTTGTAAATGTTTAGGACAAGTTTCTTGTCTTGTTAATATTTGGTGATTTGGTGGTAAATATGGACATCGCGTGACATATAGACCGAAGTTTGTCATCCATGGAATGAAACGCACTGAGAAGCCGTTTCGTGCTGGCTTGTTGTTTGATTTGTACATAACTGGATAGAAATGTGATATTCGTGCGGTCTGGTGCCGAAAGGGTTACGGTGAAAGTAATATTTAAATGTTTAGAGTTCGTTGTTAGAAAAACATATGATGAAACTCTATAATCCTGCATTAAAGCTTTGCCTTGAAAAGCAGTCCATTACACAATCGTAGTAATGGATGTTGTTTATTAGGTTGTCAATTTCTAAACGTTTTATTGTATCAAAAATATAATTTACAATTTCACATATTTTTTATTTAAAGTAAAGAAACAATTATTACACTTAATCTTTGAAGGAAGATTAGATATTAATGCAGATTTCAGTTTTACTATATCTTCCTTCACATTAATAAATGCTTAATATCATAAATGTTATTTATTAAATAATATAAACACCAAAACTCTGTCAAAGTAGGACTTGATCCCGACACCTCAAGCAATACAATTGGCCTCGACCTGTTTTTGGGCCTATTGTATTGCTTGAGGTGGCGGGATCAAGTCTTACTTTGACAGAATGTTACCTATTAAGATTTATTATGTTTCCAGACCTTTTTTGTGGTGTCAGAGCCCCTAGAGTACAGTACACAGTCCTGTGCAGTTAAAAGAACCAACGAATCTATTGGTAAATGACCAGATTGGGTCACATGAATACATGCATACAAAGTTGAAGGTACAGAAAGGTGCAGTAATCTTAGACAACGTACTGTGATAAAGTGTCCTATTCCAGGATCACCCACTTTCCATGTGTGAAATAGCCATTCGTGAACTCATTTTGGCATTGTCTGGTCACTCGTGCAAAAATTTGCAATTTTGGCATATTGATATAGACAGAAAGGGTCACATTTTCGAAATTTCGATTTCGTTAATTGTCGAATAAAATGTTCCATATCGACTCTCTGAGATTTAAACCAACATAATCACATTGGCTTTATGCTAAGAAACAAACGTGACGAATTTTTAAAGAAGTTGAAAACTTATAAAGGATTTTATGGAGAAAAATAAAAATTAGTGTTTTCGGAATTTTGACCCCTGGTCACTTCAATGACCCGCCAAAACTGTTACGGGTAATTGTGGGGTACGATAAACTGTTGCCTAACAGAAGAATTGATCTGCATATGTGTATTGAAATTCAATATTATACCTTTCTTTTTCGCAACGCTACGATACATCAAAGGCACCTCAAATTACATGATATTTGCACTAGTATAATCAGGTATGTGAACAAACTTTTGGCACGCAGCTGTACGTGGTGAAATTCATCTGCATGACAATACTTTATGAACAGGTACATATGCCTTACATTTATAAGCGACACAGCAATGAATTATTATTACTATTATCATCATCATTACATCATCATTATGATTATTATTTAATTAATCATTTTATTCTTATGAGCAAATCATGTCATTTTGGTCTTCTTGCCATTAATCACTTCTCATTGTTTGCTATATTTGGGTGAAAATTTACACAATGCTATTATGAGTATGTATGGAACCGTAAAATATGGAATGTATGTTTTTATCAAATATCGTATCACCTATTTTTGATGTAACCAATCTGCGGAAATGGTAAGTATGATATACAATATTCAATTTCAACCATGTGTGTAATTTCCCAAGGGATGTTATTCATTATGTCACCCAGTTCCTTCGATTTCATTACATCCTACATGTATCTGACCGTGTTTACTCCTCATCTGACTTTAGCACCACTCAGCGACATATAACGTAACAAAAACTGTTACAAATGGGTGTTATGTCTTTCTCATCAAATTATTGAGGTTTTTTCTTGCGGGAAGGACAACAGTTTATAGGTAAGGTAACGCGGCTGTATCACGTACACGATTCGTAAACACAGAAGCGCCGTAAGGCTGTGTAATTTCGCCTGGTAGTTTCACCCTGTGCTTCTCCGTGAGTTGTTGGAGTCATATATGCCAAACTTAATCAATGGTGTTATTTGATCGCGAAGTATCGACTGTTACCAAAAAGAAACATTTAAAAGCTAATTTGTTTTGCACAGTGACAATATGAAGGTAGAACGTCGCAATTAAAAACTGGACAGTGGTGCGCGTCAAATAGTCAAACGTAATTTTGGAGACTTATCTTAAACGATTGTGAAACGATTGCAGAATTTAATCATTAACAGTATTTGAGAAAAGCGGTACAAAGGAGACGTCTGCAATTTCACAACTTGACAATCATTAAGTCGTGTTATAAACGAGGAGGTGTTAATCTTGTATTATATGGTTGCCGGTGGGATCGAACAATGCAAATACACCGTGAAAATAACATTGGAACGTGTTAGTCACTAGTGACTTTTCATTACATACGCCACTCGTGATAATGTCTACTTTCTTCATCACTCGATGAAATGAAGATTTTATTAGTCAAGAAAGGACAATTATCCTCTTTATATCGCAATGTTATTCTAAGCTTTAAATTTTTAGTTAACCAAATGAAAATTTTATGTTGGCCACATATTTACGAAATGCAAACTCTGTATGTTTCTTAGCTATACCTTTCTATTATGGTTTAGCTAAACAAAGAAGTATTCTATATGGATAAGAACGACTCTTTTCACTTATCCATGTTGGTGATGTCACTAATGTATTTTTAGTGGATCATCTTAAAATATGCTATGCTCTTCGACTGTCCCGCTCATGACGGGTTTCAGGAATTCACATGCTTCAAAAATGATTAAAATTATCAAAATAAAAAATTTAATTTTTGAAATTGTGCATGTCAAGACTTAAACATGCAGCCTCTTGAGATCTAACTTAGTGAATTGTTGTTCATTGGGTACGGACGACAAAGTGATAATGAGAGACAGTTTATAGTCAGTAAGAAGCCTGTGTTCTTCAGGTGACGGACACAGCACGCAAAGCACGTGGAAAGCATGTATAGCATCACGTGCAATTCACATCTTGCTGCGTAAAATTACAATGCACGTGCCTTGAATTAAGAATCGATTTCCTAAGTTTCTTTAGGTCTTATTCCCGATCACTGAGCATCGAAACCTTGTTTCGTATTTTGACAAAATATTTGAATAATTTTGAAGTTATTCATTATTGATACATATCAAAGGTAAAAATGAAAACGACAATTTATCGTTTCACGAAGCGTGAAATCGATAAAGGTGGAGGATGCATTTGGAGTGTGTGAGAGAGGTTTATTTCAATTTAGTTGCTACAGGCACATTCTACAAGGCATACAATGTGTACATATATAGCGCCAATAAAATCATTCACACAACTGTTATTGGTAATGTATACATGAAAGTTGTAGGGTTTTGCGTTTTTTAGAAGCTTGATACAAATACTTTCCAAGATTCTTGATTATAACCTCATTCTAAGACATGAACAACTGGCATAACTTCTCATGACTTGGAAAATTATAATAATATTCGGGGATTGCATTTTTTCTTAAGTCACTATCAAATTGACACTGAAGACAAACGTGGAATTCATCTTCGACAGTAGGCACATAATGCAGAGAGGACACAGGCGATCACTGCGCTTAAAACCAAGTCGCCTACCGTATTAAATTTTGAGTCGTTGATGCGTGAAGCACGATCAACTCGCCCTTTCTTCATACAGTATATACTCATTTACCTTTAACATATTCATGTTTCTATTTTATTTGTATTTATATGATTTACACTAGTGAGAAATTGATAAACAACCATCTATCTGCTACCGTCTTACTTTAACAACATCCAAAGTGCGTGATTTACGTGAACTCAAGCACTTTAAATTACAAACGATCACAAAACGCTTTTTATTACATTAGGGATATGCGAAAAGATTGAACAATATTTCACGATCACACAAGCGATCTAGCTAGTAAACATTTGTCAAATGTTATCATGTATCTAAATAGTTAATCTCCGTCGGCAATAGGCACCGGTAGTCAAAATCTTCTTCTTTTTATAGAATTGACGTACAAGTGATACGATGATCTGAACATGACAATTAAAAATCAATATATTTAGGAAATGTGTTTTCTATTGCAGATCTTTTAATATTTTGATTTATCAGGCATGCAACGACTAACCCTCTGGTCTAGGTAAATTCAGAACATAACCATCACAGTTTGTGTTTCAAGATCAATTCAAATAGAAAGTGATTATCCACTTCAAAGATTCTTGATACTTTATTACTGTTCAGGATTCCTTTTAATTTTGTTTCATATCAAATCATACAACAAAAATATATTTTTGACATAAATATAATTTTAGGAATATTTGCAAATTCAGTTCAAATACAAAATTATAATTCATTGGAAAGTTTCTTGAAACGTTAAAACAATTCACTTATTTTTATTTTTATGTGATGTATAATACTAAAAAAATATAATTTCAGAAAAAATGACAAAGATACGAACATCCACGTTTGAACTTTTCAACTTTCCATGTCCCGATCAGTACGTGCAATTTTATGGTAAAGCTTCCTAACGTGAAATTTACGAGCTCCGAGGAATTGTGTTGATATCACTTTCGCGTGTGACACGATTCAATACAGTCGTCGCGCGAATAGAAATAAATGCGTTAATTTCTTAATTATGAAATAAAATTATATTATGTTACGCATGAGATATTTCAATATATATTTGAATAACATATATCTTTATTGAGGTTTAATTAGCGAAAAATATGTTTCATTTCATAAGTAGCATAGTTCTATTCAACTTAGATTGATATAAGACTAAGTTGATAATGAAAATGACTCCCAACGGCAATGCTAATCCATTTCAGATGTTAATCATACAACTCATTGTTTATTGCTATACATGTATGCCTAATTAACACCTTCAACAACTGAACAGTATGTAACAGAGTGTAATTCATGGTAATGACGTCAAATCACACATATCTAAATGTGCCAAGTAAAGTATGTAATATGTTACAATCATGCAGTCACAATAAATGATGACTTGCTTTTAAAACTATTGTGAATGTTTACTTATTTCATACATTTTAATTCATCATGATGAGAAATGTCAAGAGTTGTGTAATGCCTACATAAATAAAACGGTGAATATAGTGTGTTTGTTTTGCACAGAGGATGCTAACCAGTGTCATAACTAACACGTTACTGATAGTTAGCATGCTTTGAGCGGAGAAAGCTAAATTACAATAATCTGTCCTTATTTGAAAATACATCACATTTCTATGAGAATCGCAAATTGCTGTAAATTAACTGACTTTAAAGACTTCTGTCACTTGTAATAGATGTACCAAACTTCCCTGTTTCAACGTTCCAGTCGTCATGGAAACAGGTGTTTCAGATGTGCAAATTGGACGATAAAGAAGAATATTGGTTTTCAGACAAAACAAGTTTTATCATTATACCTATGATACATTGGTTAAGGACGTATAAGTATGATAATATCTTTATGAAAATCATTAATATAGATATAAACAATAGTAAAGACAACAAATGAGTGTGATCGATGTTATTTTACTTTTTTACCAATTTAACATTAACGGTGCAATAGCACTATTTTTCGTATTAATAAAGTGCTCTCACAAAATCGAAAAAAAATAATTTATAGTTGAAAGAATATGTATTTTAATTAAAGGAAGCAGTTTTAAAATGAACGTACCATGATCAGTTAAGTTTGCAAATTAATTCCCATGTCTCAAATGATTTCTTTAAAAAAGGCCGCAAATGGTTTTTGCTTGATACTTGATTAATTCTTCCAGGAAAATGGACGATCGGGTTAAGTAATGTGTAATGTGCTTTGACCCTTTGAAGATAATACATTTGTCATACTCCAATGTTTATTGGGGAACAGTTTAATAGATAATTCTTTAGAAAGTCCTGCTTATGTCCCCTGAAGATACATTTAATAACATATTGCAATGGATTCGATTGTTATAACGTTTCCTGAAAATGTAATGTAAATGTTACATATCAATGGGTCGTTGTATTCAGTACAATGTCCGAGTCACGTTTATGATACCAAAATATATGATTTTGATATTCAAACAACAAACTTTTCAGATTTTACCACCAATTATCTCCGAAGTAGCACATGTAAAATAGTCATGTGATGATGTTGCAATACTTTCTCCAAGGTGTTCTAATGCTTTGCATTTTTGTATATATTTTTCTAAAGACTATTTACTTTCATTTGTAAATATAACTTTTGTTTCATTTTACGAAAATTGTTACTATCGAACACAACAGAATAATGAAATAAATGCAACAGTAAGGACAAATATTTGATAAATTATAGGAATAAGTATATCTGCTCTTTTACTAAATCTTTGGAATAGCAATTGGAATCTAAGTTGATCATAGATTATTTTCCTGATGTCAAATCAAGTTCAAGGATGTCACTTGCAGATACCTTACTACCCAGAAATCTCATGTCGACGACGACCACTCTCAAGCAAAACTTCGGATAATTATCTCCATCTACAAAAGAAGGAAGAACGGTTCGGCTTCTTTCTTGCGAATTGTACGAGGCACGTGTGGACAATGCACTGACACTATAGCTAGCCGGCATGTATCCTTACAAATAGAGACGTGTATTGTTAAAATCAAAAGTCTGAAAACAGCTTGAGTCGACGGTCAAGCAATTTATCCATCGAATAAACAATTTGATTGTACGTTAGATTTACATTCCTGAAACATCACGTAAATGAACTTCAAATTCTCCTCAAGCCTTAATTGTGTTGGGTTGAGGTTTGTTATGATGGAGCGAAGGTTCATCCGAGACCTATATGTGATGCTGAGTTGCTAATCACTTGATGTTTAAATGGTACAATACACAGCGGGGAAGTATCGTATCACTCAACGGACTACACTGGAGAAAATAGAGTAGTTTAATGAGGTTTCATGAGAAGGAAATGCCGAATTTCAGCTAGAGTATACGAGAGGAAACTGGCAGTTTCCTATAATTTCATGCAGAGTATACGCCTAGTTTCCAAACGAAGGATACTCTTGGAAATTATATTAAACTATATGAAACTAGAGGAAATTATTGAAAATTCTTAAAAACATACTTTACTTCTACAAAAACAATATGCAAAAGGTATTATTGATTTACAACTTCAAAGATAGGTAATTTGACGTTAATATCATGAGTTTGAATGAACATTTTCATCACAATTACTAGTGCAATTATGACAAAAGAACAAAATTCAAAGGTTAAATGTAGAACAACAGAAGTCTTAACTTATTCAAACTCGTGTCAGGAAAGGGGGAACTTTGGAAAATTTAAGATAACGTAGTGACTCCACACTATCATAAAGCATTGATGTTGCAGATTAAACGAAATATGATTATTGACTTGACAATTTGCTCGATTGTTAATTAATTAATTAATTACATTACAAATCAAAATGTGTATATAAAATATATTTCAAGTTGGCCGAGTTATATATTATTTTGGATTTATTGTACAATTAGATCTTCAAAAAACCGTCTTATCAAATGTTTTGTCAACTGTAGTTAAATCACTGACATGAGCGTCATAATTAGTATTTAGACATCTATTTGACATGACTTGCAAAAACTGTTACATCAGTCAGTCCAATAGTTTACAAAAGTATAAATATTGGATACAAAACCATGTGTTGATTCCGCTTAACATAACAAAATGATGATTGAAACGTTGCAACTTGTTTATGTATGATCATTGAATATACAACTATTACAGTCACAACATGTTTACAAAAAGGAATATGTAGAAGGTAAACAAATAATAATAATAAATTTAAACTAATATGGACTAATAACACGTAATAATAATCTTTCAAAGTAGCCTTTCTTACACACATTATATCTGACAATATACAAAACTACATGCAAATTGAATAAAGACATTTATTGAATATCACTTTAATTCAATACAAGTTTTTGTATTTTGCACCAAGTGATTCTCTTACTTAATCACCAGCAATTACAGTGTGTATTTGTGGTCGTTATGTATATCAGGGTGTGTATTAAATTTATGATAAAGTGACATGACTACCCTGCTATTTATATGCAAGGGTCTTCTTTTGATGCAGATACGCATTCTGAAGGACATGGCACAATATTATCTTGTTGCTATACCTCTAAGGAGCCATATTGATATATTCAGTCTGGCTCCTTTAATTATGTATAAAGACATCAAATTGACAGCAATCCGAAACCTCTACTGTCTCGTGTATCATGCCATCGTAAATATTGTGACGTATTTATCATAATGAACATTAAAGTTTGAACCTGAATCTCTATTTTACAGATCAAGTACAAATAAGTATTATCTATTCGCCATTGGATTTCGGTATATCACCGATTGTATAGATGGTATAATAGCTCAGAAACTATTCTCAAGACGTCTAGTTTCAGTTTACCTTTTGGTATGGGCATTGTATGGGACGTAATTATGTAAGACATGTTTACATAATACTTACTCTAAACTGTGTTGAACTGTATACAAAAACTCATACTTAAGATACATTCTAGTTTATGTCGGTATTTGGTGTTGGCGTAATTATTAGTTTTTATACATTTGATATAAGTAGTTCCCATTAAACGATGGGCAAATGTGTATTTAATGGATACTGTTTACAATTTATATTCTGATTATAATAAACGACTTTGTTCAAATAACACTGAGTATTCACAGAATGTTGTTTTGTAAATTATCTAGTCAGAAAAAATGTTGCCTACTGATGCTGACTGACGGTCAATTAATTTACAAATATGAAAAGGAAGGCGAATGGAGGAGGTCAAACATGACCTTTGAATGACATATAGCACGTTAATCAAAACAAGCCGAGGAAAATATATCAAGTGCCAATATGTATAACTGTATCTGAATAATACTATCAGATTCATTACTACAGTCGTTTGGTGGATGAAAAGAGTGAGTGGGTTGGGGTATAACGTGTTTTGAACAATATTTCAATTATCAAAAGACGCGGATGACAAGCATCCATCCAAAAGAGAGTGGACTGATCAGGGAGAACGGAAAGGATAAGGGAAAGAGGGAAATAGAGACATAGTGAGAGATAGACAGTAGTTTTCCCCCGCCGGGCCTAAACCACGAGCATGTTAACTTCGGCTGGCATAGACAGACAGACAGAAATAGTTTAACTAAGTGTCACGAGTCAATCAAGCACTTTGATAAAACATTATATGATATAACGTAAGTCTGTTAACAACCAGCCAAACTTTGGCTTATGACACACTGTTAGAAAAAATAACACGTATATACCTTATACAAGTTATAGATAAATAGATAATAAATAGCAGAATATATGCGATGATTTAAAATAAAAGGTGTTAAAAAGATAAGATGTAAAGGGGATTTTAAATCAAAGACAGAAGCCTTAAAAACCTAGTTTTAATAGTTATTTATTTATAAGTTTTAATTTTGCATAGCATGGCATAACTCTCGGTGTCTGACGCACGCAAACCACTACACCATGAGTTTGAGTCAAATGGTCGCGGAATGATTAATAATAATGTAAAGATACACAAAATAACAAAACAACCAAACAAATATAATAATAAGACCAAACAATTTTTACAGTATATTTTGCAACCTCGAGATACATGTACCTATCATAAACGTATTTTTAGTCAGTAATGTGTTAAGACACAGTATATTCTTTGTTTTGTATAGAGTTTAATATATGGTACCTTTTAACGTCTTTTACGCTTTATCGTATGTAGCCCATGATTATTTTTTGTTTGTTTTAGTCTCTCATAACCCTCAATGGGTGGCTCTTAATCTGTTTGTTTACCTGTATTAATGTTTTTAATGCAAAGAGGTGAGACTTTAATAAAATATTTGCTGTCTGTCTATACTCCCGTTTACTATGTACAAATACTTATTTTCTGTTCCAGAGATGTGATTAGATTCAGTATATAATAGCGTATCATCCGAAAGCGTCTTGAAAATTTTCCTTACAAAAATTCATTTTAAGCCTTCGACTATTTGTTGTGATTCAAACATACCAGTCTTCGCTGGCCAATTGTTTATAAAAAAGGACGCTCAAATGCACAGTGCAGACTGGTCAAGAAAATGCGTATCAAAAGTTAAGTAATGTAGCAGAAGCGTCTGACGGGATGCTTTTATTGTTATTCAGCGGTCTGTGAGACACAGAAATTATGCCCATGTCTATTTTCCCTGTAATATCGGATTATAACATGTGACCCATATTGGTTTAATCAAGAATGCGATTTTAATTGTGAAGTCACATGAGAACTATAATATAGATATAGCCAATGAAACGAGTTTACAATTTAACAAGCTTATTATGTTCAGCAATTCGTTATTTTATTAACAACATTCATTTTGGAGGCCAATTTATTAGACATAGAACCACAAGCACATCATACTTGAACCAAACGGTTAAATTGAAATGTCCAAAAACATATTTATTTTTTATTTGTTTACCTCAATCGACGATGATGACGCTTCTCCCGAACACAGTGTTTAGAACAATATATTCACAGATGATAGGTTTGTAAAGGTAACAAATTGTTTACTAACGTATATCAATTCTTTCAAATATTTAGTGAAATGAGGGAGTTATTATTTTTCTGAGTCACCTTCGGATTATTAAATGATATCAAATTCATTAAAAATACTTAAACTCTACGATGTGCTAACAGTAAACTAAGTAAATGTTTGGATCATTCAACAACAGATTTCATAACATTTTCAAAGATATTTGATATTTCTTTTAATAAGTCATCATTCCTTTTTCCTTCCGCTGTCGCATCCCATGGTTATTGGTGACTGTCAGACATTTATAAAGGTTTCATCACATGTGAGGGGTCTTATATATATAATCTAATATTACAGCTTACCTTTTCGTTGAGGTCTTACCGAGAAGCTTTCCAGGTCTCTGTTTGAACTGTGAGAAAGCAGGTGGACATTTATGCTCCATGGTAATTAACAGTTCGTTAACTAGTCTAGCCGACAATCAAGGATGTCTCTCTGATCTCAACTTGACAATAAACTTGTTGGGCAGGATACGGGTGCGTGTGAGAGGGAGTCACCAATAGAAGTGACAGGGGCTAAGCAGACGTGCCTGACACACAAAAATTAACGAGATTAAAATCAGAAGTTAAAAATACAAAAGAGCATCTTTTCCCCACCATAGTATGCCAATGATTTCATTAAAAATGAAGAACGTTGTGAGAAGTATTGTGAAGTATTAATTAGTCTTTATACTGTACCACCTTAAGAAACTGATGTTACCAAGTCACTCTAGGAATCAATATTGAATAATCGTGAATATTAAAAAGGTAGCCTATTTCAATGAATGTGTTCAAAAATTAATGCATCGGGTCATTACATTACATTGTTTCATCCATACAATTCAAACATAAGAAATGAAGTTTACATTTATTAAGAATGTTCAATTGTCTCTTGTATCGGACTTACATCAAATTAAAACTTATTGCACGCAAATAATTCAATTCGTTGAATACATAGGATTTTTTCTCTTGCTATCTGATTATATTTATTTCAATGATATATGTATTGAATACATAACTGGAAAGGTATTAATATAACACTTCTATATCAATCGATAGTCAGTTTGTTGAATAGAAATAAGTTTGCATCAAATCATATCAAAGATCATTCTAAGGCAACAATATTCGCTTGCTTGCTTGAGTTGAGAGTTTGAAAATATCAGGCAGTATTTTTTCTTTTAGTAATAATGATTAAAGTCAATCGGAAAGCGACAGTTCTTACAGACAACAAGTCCTACCTTCATTCAGACATTGAGACGCCAAGGTAATTAGTTTACGACAATTGACTTTTTCGGTGCTTTATGGTCACCTAATCAAAGGAGATATGCCAATTAGTGTCAGCGACCAATCTGTCTGCATCTCAACCTGTTTAGTGCCAGAGCCCATCACCACTGCCGATTTATATAATCGGCGCTATTCATTTGCTTTACCAAGAGATCGGAAATATTCGGTGAAATTTTGATTATTTACATCCCTTTGGTTACTTAACTCCTTTTCTAAATTGACTTTCCAATTCACATAAAGATTAACATAACAACGTCAGCAAAATTACCTCATGGTGTAAGCAGTTAAGAAATGACACAGATTATTCGATTTGGTTTAAACATTTATTGTTTCATAAATTGAACAGAAAACAACGTCTTTGTAATCAAATGCAAGAGCGATATCAACATTATGATAAAGTTGTAGGGGATGCTTATGACTGGCTGATGCTTCAAGTTAAATGATATGAGTTGTGCTTTGGAACGATGTAAGTAATAATGTGGTTACAAATTTAATGAAAACGGTTACTTTTACTTATTAACTGGTGTAAAAAGTTTATTCTTTGTAAATAGTAACTGCAAATTGAATTATTTATTGAACATTACAACATATTCTGCGAAAAACAATAAATAAATTATCAAGTATAAAATTCCACTATGTTTTCCACAGTGTGTTCCTTTTGTCTAAAAGAGTGGGGAATATGGAAAGGAAGAGGTATGTAGTATATATTTCATTTAAATGTAGATGCCAATAAGAAAAAAATAATATGCGTGATCTACAGAGAAGCATATAATCAAAATCTTTATAGCAACAACCTGAGAAAGACGTTTGTTAAACTGTCCCGGTATTTAACATTTCCTGTTGTTTGACGATGAAGATTTGAGGATTAAGGTTAACGAGCCGAGCCCACTCATGATAATAATAGTTATGAAAACAATTAAACGCATTAAAATCCTTTACTCACTTTGCATATCATCGTGACCACATGCTGTTTTGATGTATACCGTATACCACTTTTCACTAGTTTTGCTCCAAGAAATAATACAAAGATGAAAGCCGTCTTCTACGCCTCAGATAGGTCAGGTAAGAGTAATTATATATCATTCTTCAATGCTCTTTTTGCCTCTATTTGTTTATGCCATGTTTTAAAATTTAATCTAAAAAAATGTCATGTGACATGCTTTTTTCAAAATATAGACATATTTCTGGCAACCTATTCCCATGATATCGTATAACATGAAATATATCTTCTATCTATATTTTGGACAATAATAAAGTAAGGGATATTTAACTTTTGATAAGTATTTTATCAATATGTAAATAATTAAAACTATCATATATAATTCATGTTATAAACAATTACATTTGAATCACATCCCTAACTTTATTATCTAATTTATTATGCGTTGTTATTGTGAATAGGAAAATGTGTTGCTAATTAAGATTTTCATTAGGCACCAAACTTTGACAGATGATTATAGAAGCGGTAGATATTATCTATGAATTGTTATTATGGAATCATTGTCGCTATACATATCAATTTCTTATAGGTAGTAAGTTCAAGTGAAAGACACATTTCAAGCACAAGTTAAGAAGCGTCCGTAGTAAGAAATTTTGATTTTCTGTATAGAGTTGTAATGACGTATTTCCCCTACACTTTTGATAGATTTGAGTCTAAACAATGAGCATAATTATCTTTAAAAATCTACATTAATCCCTTCTTACTGATTGTTATGAAATAGTGCTTTAATTTGCTTTAAATACACTGTCTGTGATATCTTATCTAGATTCCAGATAGATATCAATTTTTACTAGCAAAAGTAGTAATTGATTGATCTTTGAATCTCTGGCGTCTTACAATGAAAGCAACATTTGTCATTACAGTCAAAACCCTTTGAAGTTTCACCGAAGGTGACTTACGTTGTTTTAATGGATTAAAACGTTTGGTTATAATGCAGAAATGAATATAGACGAATTTTCGCTCACCCTGACTGAAGGCACTGACTACTCACTGATTGACTTTTCGATTTTAACTCACCAATTACCTCTATTGTTCGCAAGATGCAGTTGGCCAGTATAATCCCCTGGTCTGTTAGTTTAAACATCACAAATTTTGCTTTCCCGGTAATGAACCGAATCACTTTAGGAATCTGTACAACATTCACAAAAAGTGAAATATACTTAGGTATACATTTTCAATATAAATGTCACCTTGTTTCTTTGCCTAATTACTTTATTATTTTAAGGGTGATTATTGCTTGTATTTCTTACGCGTAAACGATAAACTGTTTACATCTAAACTTTGTTCGTTGTTGTTGGGTTGGGGTTTAAGCGTCTACTTATTTAAAACAAGCTTTACCAATTATTTGTATAGGTTCCTGCAAACCGGAAAACACCAGTCATGCCGACAAAAATGAAGACATGCACAGACGCAGTCCCTATTAAATCAGCGCCAAAACCCCTTTCTTTCACTGAGAGGTGATTCGAAAGAATATCAATGATAGCAATGATACACACAAATGATCATGGATCATAGGTAAACTGTAATAGTCTGTACAAAATTAAACTGCAAACAAATGTCGTTGAAAACAATTATACATCTATGAACTGTAAATATTTATTCTATTTTCACTACATATATTTTATACAGAAATATAGCATTGTTTTCACAGAGAGGGTATTTGTTTTGTTAGTGTCTGTTTCCATTCAGACAAGTCACTCAGACCAATTACGCGCCATACGGTGACCACTCGTTAGATAGATGTCAAGGACGCTGTATAAACACATGCAGGTGCAGAGAGGTGACCCCCCTCTAAATCTCTATGTCGTTAGGATGGCGCGTCACGTGACTGCTTTATAAAAACAAAAAGTAACTCAACATTAACAAGTTGTCCAATGAGATCTCAGGGGCTAAATAATAACCAATGAACTTTAGTAAGCATTAGACAGTCATAGAATTTGTTCATGATTTGTCATAATGTGAAAAAACTTTGGTCGTGGTAGGGTAAACTTTCTGTCGTCAACTTGTGCTATCAATGATCAGTCATAATAGTTGAATATGTATTCTTACCTATAACAGGATTTGGATATTTGTGTTTGTATGGATACATTCTCTGAAAAAGGTACGTTTCATATGTTTGTTTTGCAGCTGAACTATCAGTATACTTGCTTTGATAGTATAAATTATGTATATACGGTTTATTTGCATTTCATTTGTAGAACATAGTTTGAATGTAGTATTCAGTCACAGCCATGAGCATTTACTAAGCTTTGTCCCCGCGCTACGCAATGTCTCCAATAACGATCACATCAATGAATTGGACTAAAAACTAAAATCCTATTTCTATGTTGTAACGTCTAGATTATGCCTATGAATGAAAGGTACCATTTACCCCGTTAATACACCAGTACAAACCCTTTAATTTTTATCAATGTCCATTTCACTTAGTTGAGCATATGGTTAGAATATAAAATTCAATTAATGCTTCTTATCACTATCTATGTAATTTAATAAACATTTTTATATATAAATATTTATTCAGAGTGTTTAAGTATCTTTTTTTTCATTTGTACAACAAAGATACACCAAAATTCTCTAACAGGACATAACTTATTATTTCATGTTATCTCTACTAAACATTTCTTCAACACATAATCAATGCAATTAATAATTTTCAACTTGACACAAACACAAACATTTCCTGCAGTTTCCTCTAGTTTAATTAAGTTTCATGGCATTTCCTTCGCTGAGGAAATTCCCTGGTTAATGCTGATGAAATGTCATTAAACGCCTAGGGTTTCCTCCAGAGGAAATTGCATTAAACTCTTAGGGTTTAATGCCGTATAATGCATGAGGAAACCCCACCTTTTCTTGCAGTGCTATTTAACTGTCTAGCTTTCACCAGTGCTGTAAACATTTTACTATCAAAATGCTATTTCTTTCAAAATTGCTGTAAATAATTAATTGTAAACTATATTTCAATATCAAAAGGCTATTTCTACATAAGTGCTTTATTCATTCTAAATATCAAAAAGCTATTTTTTAGAAAGTGATGTATACATTTTATGATTAAAATACTATTACTTTCTAAAGTGTTGTATACATTTCAGTATCAAAACGCTATTGATTTCTAAAGTGTTGTGTTTGTATTGCTGTATTCATTTCAATGTAAAAAAACCAATTGCCATCAGTAATCACATTACATCTCCGGCTTTTGACTTTTTGTTTAAAATGATTATGTTTTGGTTGTACTATCAACCCTTCTTTGAGATTTTTTATGAGTGTTAAATCGAGCTTGCAGTACAGTAAGCTATTTAACAACATGTTCATGGGTTAATAGAAAGGTTTATGACCTTTTCTTACTTTCATCAATATGGGAAAGTGAAAAACATGCATAACTTCCCACTTCTTTTTCTAACCTTTTATTCCTCCTACGTTAATGAAATAATTATAATAATAATTTAAAAAATGCATATTTCTTTTGCGAAATAATCCACACTCATAAGCATGCATCATGTACATCCCTCTATGATGCCCTCTATCTTTATCCGTTTGTCTTTCTGTCTTTCCACCTGTCTGTCTATCTCTGTCTCTACCTGTCTCTCTGTGAAATCCTCTGTTTGTTTATCTGAACCTTTCTCACTTAACCATTTTTCCTTCGCACCAGATTGCACTTTACTTGATTGTCGTGTATCTTGCTACACTTATTTGGCATGTTGTGAGTTTGTTTATGAGGATATCATTTGTATTGACATTTTTAAGATAGAATCGCCTACATACGTAATGTCCCGTCTATTTTTGTTTCCAAATCTGTTTTGCCTGATATTTAATTTTCATCCGCTCATTTTTTATTTATCAAGTTTGAGTGTTACGTCAATAGAAACTGTCCTTGAAACTCGAAATAAGAAAAACTGATAACATTTTTCGTTTCAAAAACTAAGCCAAAAACAAGATTTTTACCAGATAATGTTTTAGGGCAAGATTCAGAAAATACATTAAGACCGGTAGTTCATCAGTGCATTAACGCAACGGAGTAACTGTGAAAGATAAAATCATTTAATATTTTATCTAAAAAGTATATTTCATTTTGCACATGATTTGTGTCAGTTCCCAACTAGATTTCGATGCTGTTTTTGTTATTTCTGCTGTCGAGGGTATCAAAACAGCTGAAGTCTTCAAAGAGACAATAGTATGAGGCTGTTAAAGACACAGGGGCGTGTATCGCTTAGAAATAGCTTTAAAGAAGACATATACACCTATATACCATATCCTAATTATAGTATTAGGGTATGTCTATAGGTGTATATGTCTTTCTAAAGCTATTTCTAAGCATAGTATTAGGGTATGGTCTATAGGTGTATATGTCTTTCTAAAGCTATTTCTAAGCATAGTATTAGGGTATGGTCTATAGGTGTATATGTCTTTCTAAAGCTATTTCTAAGCATAGTATTAGGGCATGGTCTATAGGTGTATATGTCTTTCTAAAGCTATTTCTAAGCGATACACGGCCCTGTGGTTAAAGACGATTCCATTTACATTTCTGAGGGTCTTACTTTTTGAGAAAAATAAAATCTGAGTTGCTCCTTATCGCTTGATAATTTTTTTAAAAGGAATGACGAGTTTTCTTTAGTTTTTCAGTTACATAAATACCAAAAAACTGTTTCCTATATCTGAGCTATACAGTATTACTGTAAGCTCTGCTAAAGACAGTGATACTTTTCTCACTAATGGAGATCATTCGGTGCATTGCTAGTAGAAATAACCCCGTTTGCATCCCAACAGTGAGAATACACTTAACATCTTACTGTATTAGCGCCTTGAGCATGTACCTTGTACATGGAAAAGGCGCCATACAAATGCACATTTATCATTATTATTATTACTTACTATGTTATGATCCTATGCAACAGTTTGAATTGTACTAGTCGTCATGCCATTATAGAGAGTGAGTAATTGTTTAACGCCGCTTGGGCAATATTTCAGACATTAGCAGCGATATGCCATTATAACAGAGTCAGTTATCAAAGGCACATAAAGTAATGATATATTTCATGAAATCTCGTTTGTCGTTAATACGTGTTAAACTATCATGTGCTGAGTTAAGTAAAATCATCGAGACAAGGACCGTACACATTTCATGAAAACTTTTCACATATTCTATTTATAACAAACAATCCAACAATTACATTTTGTGGGGGCGGGATAGCGCAGTGGTTAGCGCGTTCGACTTCGGATCAAGATATCCGTGGTTCGAATCCCGCCAGGGGCTCGGTAACTATGTCTGCTGAACAAGCAGTCAGGTTTGGGTGCAATGCTACACTGAGTTTCAGTGCAGTATGGTTCGCTAGTTCCAGCCAATGCTCGCAGGTTTCACCGCAATGCATAGCAACAATGGTGTTGCGGGCTTTCTTCCTGCAATAATACTAGCAGCCGCGATATAAGTGAAATAATCTTGAAAGCGGCGTCAAACCCCAACTCACTATTACATTTTGTCTGTCCTCTTTGCGTGCGCCATGTGGTATTTTGTCTGTTTGTTTGTTCAAAAGCTCATGACATTACACCTTTGCATTCATTTTTGTCATTATAGTGAAACTGTTTACATCTGAAATGCTAACAACAAGAGTCGGTGCAATAAACTTACACAGTGATAATGTTTGACATGCATGTGACTCCAAAATACAGCAATATTCTATATTTTTATTTAATCATTCTTAGATATAACGAGGCATATGAAACCACATTTAACTCCAACTTTATTTTTGAAATGGGATTGCACTAGCTACTTAATTGTGGAATTGGTGTACCTTAATAATTGCCGTGCTGTGTCATGTGTTCTTTGGTTCTGCTTTGAAGAGGTCTTGTTATGGACAGTTTAACAAAAAATGGTATTTTTCCAAAACATCCATTTCGAATCGTTATTACAACAACGTATTTTTTCGATTGTTCTTACCGCTAGGAATCTTAGAATTGAAATGAAAGAATTAGTTGCTACACTTTCTGTAAAGATAATTGAATTATATAAGGACCGAGGATGATGACATCATGAAATGATGAATGAAATTGAACCACAGTTCATCCACGTAATTATAATAATCATGATATAGAAAATACTTATATTGCGCTGGACTTTATACCACAAGGACATGCTCAAAGCGTCACACACATTATTACTCTTGATGTAAAAACAAACATCATTTATTTTCCCCATTCCCAACGCCTTCGGGGTACATGTATGCAACCCAGCAGCCGTTTAACGCTTCTATGTTTATCTGTCACATTGCCCTCACTCCCAAACCACGTACATTGTAGATACGTTTGTTTGAACTAAGACATCCAAAGAAGGTCATTTAACAGAATCATGTTTAGTATACAAATTTAACGTTTTTATCATGAATTTCTAATTCCACGAGTCTCCATCTTGTTAAAACTATTTTGCTATTTCGTTAATTTCTTTTCTTAATTTCCTGATTTTTTAAATTTTTTAATGCTGTCAGACAATTTCCTTCAAATACATAAATCATTACTAGTTTAATTTGTTTTATCATAATCATACTAATCATAATCGTACCAACGAATCAAATTATCAAAGGAAACATTTCTCATGAAAACATTGTCATTTTATTCATACAAAATTTAATATCACAATAATTTGATACATATCACCTGGACAAATATAAAGTTCTCTAAATCGTTTCAGTCCAAGTTTCACCGAGGTATAATTCGTCAATATCAAATTTTAAAGAAGTAGAAATAGTGTCAATATTGTTCCAATAATTAGATTCTCACGGGCATCATTCGATTTTGGTTGAACTGGAGTGAAATCCATCTCGCATAACTTTGGAATGTATTAACAACAAAACAAACAATAACATAGATTCAGACGACAGAGGGAAGTTCAAGTCTTTGAAAAGACACGCCAAATAATGGCTGTTGAGCATAGCAACCTTCCGCCCCTAAACGAGTCATAGTTCGATTTCGACTTTCCCGTCGAATGATTCTATTTGGTGAAATGTTCTCTATCCTCAGAGATGTATCTGCTTCTCTGCCCCCTCTTTGACGAAAGATTTGTCTCCCTTCAGGATTCCTTCCATCCGCTAGGGGGCGCTGTGACGTCGACGGAAAACGTCTAACCCGCCCCGCGTTGTGTCTTTTACACATGATTGCCATTCTGAAGTGATACCGGAAGTTACCACTGAGTAAACAGTATATTATCGGATTTATAGCGTTCGCTCCGTACGAAAAACACATTGCAAAAACTTCCCGATCTTTGAATATGATTGTCTCCCCTGAACCCAAAAAATCCTCGTGTAGCCTAACGATGTGGATTGGGAGCCAACCAACACCAAAGGCAACCGTTATCGCAAAAATGATTTTGGCGATTTTTCTTCTCGCTCTCAAAGCTGCGAGTGAAATGTCATTTGGCCTTGACCCAGGTCTCACGCTCGTCCACAGTTTACGTACAATCCTGCAGTGGCAGAAGCTTAGAATCATCTGAGGTAAAAGGAACATGGTTAGGAACATCAGACCCGTGTCCACCTGTCTCCTTAGCAACCACGTCTTGTCCTGGTGACCATGGTGACGGTTGCAGAACATCCGGTTGTCCTGGAAATGCCATAGTTCGCTGAGTCCGTAGAGAAATGCCCTGGGGATCATGATGATTATCGACACTGCCCATATGGACAGCATTATCACCACGGCCCTCTTTGATGTTCTGTAACAGAATTACATTGATAAACGTTTCGTCCATTAGACTGTCTCTATTATCTTGTAGTAAGATTAAAATCACATTCACATTTATTAATATATCTACCGCAGGCTTTTTGGTGTTTCATGCCGAATTGGACAACGATTGTTGATAAGGGACGTTATTTCCGTAAGGATATCAAATAGACGAGCAATGATTTTTATTCAAAAGCGAAGTTTTTACTTCATTCATGAACTTGTTGTTCTTGTATTCATTCATCATAAGCTTTCAAACAATTTTTAAAATATTTATCAAAACCCATCTACATGCTTTTTCCAAATCAAATTAAAACTATATGTTATACACACAAAAATTATAATTACAGTAAATTACATTCAGGTAATGAAAGCATATCAACTTGTCATGAAAACCGATAGATAGCATTGCTTTTTTGCCTTACGGCGTCAATGCTATACACTCGAGATGTAACAACTTCAAAAACTTTATAAAATACTTTTTAAACTGCTTTGTGGTTACGGATGACATGTTGTTATCTATCAAACTGTCTTTTGAATTCGCTTTCTTTTTTTCAGAAAACGGTTAAATTGATAGAGAAATTGGGATTAGTGTTCGTTTGACATTAACTGTTGAATGTTTAAAGACTTTCCGAACGTTTGTCAGTGCGCATCTTTTCGCACATCCGTCAAAGTGCCGCTAACAAACTCAAGTTGTGTAAACATTGTAGAAAAAAATGACACTTAGGCCCTATCGAAACAATAAATAGAAATACATAATAAAGAATAGAAATAGAACTCATAAGCAATCTTTTGGAAAAGATCTAGATAGATATTTTAAGTGAAAATTCAAAACGATCATTGAGACAAAATGGGTATGAATATAATCGGGAATATGTATCGCGGAAGTTTACATTTCGGTTTGGCTGCACTTATTTTGCAAATTAATTAATTATATGAGCGGTAACATTCAATCATTTACACACTTACAATTGTGGAAAAACATTTACAAAACATATTATTCACTGTAACATTTAACAATCACGTGAAAATAATTACCTCGGTAAAAGTATATTTGACCGAAGTGAAAAATCAAAAATAAATTGAAAATATGTTTGTGGTCTGCTCGGTTCATGACCTAAATCAAAATGATATGATTATATATTCATCCTGGAGATAGAAAAAATATAATTCGAAACTCTTATTTGTTATCATCTCAAGAGTATGACTTAATTATGAACGTGAGTACCGAATGTTTCCCGAACCTTCCCGAAACGGGCCGACTTGATTGAGGTCTATTCCTCGTCGTAATAGCTCCGCAAACTTGCGGCGCTTGCACGCGGTGTACTTTTATCGCGCAAGTAATAGACCTTTTGAGAGGAAGTTTTGAGGTTAAATCTTGATATTTTGTGATCAACCTTATTATCCCACTATCAGGAACATGCATCTATGGCCCCGGTCACTCAAAGTTTGAAAAACTTAAATCATTTACAAATACATGTAGAAAACATTTGTCAGATTAAAAAGGTGTGTTTTTAAACATTTATTGTGGATACTAATACTTTGTTCACACGTGATTTGACCAAGAGGCAATGAATGTCTTTTGACACTTCAAACATTTGATAAAACTGACCTTAGAATGTCATGACATACTTTGAAACGGGATAAACTGTGTTGTTACATGAATTATCTTTCAAGGAAAATGAAGAGTTACCTCCCCTTACGAGTTTGTTCATAAGTAATTTTTACTTCAGCTTCAAATGTCTCGGAAGATAGGTCCGTGACATATCTTTTTTCTTTCGAATCATTTCTTTTCAATATGTTTTATTCTATCTAAAACAAATTTGAATTATTTTTCATTTATTTTTATTACTGAACGCGTCTTTTGAAGCTATTTAATATCTTTAATATTTGCATATAAGTTACAAAAGACAAAAAAAGAAATACCAGAAATCAATTTTCTATTACATTATCATCTCATTAATTTAAAAAAAAGTAAACTGAACTCTAAATGTTTTAATTTTTTGTTTTAAAGATTAGATAAGCAAAATTGGACATTTCCCCATTTTATTAAACAGACCCGTCAAAAATCATCATTTCTCTGAAAAGGAAGTTCCGTGGCACGACTTTTTTATTTTTGAATATTGAAGAATACATATTCAGCTAATACCATGCAAATTTACAGCAATTTGTCATTTATTTTGTTTATTGGTAGGAACCTCTTTAAATTATAATCATCTAACAGAAAATAATAATGATGCTTTAAATGAAATGCGCTGAGGTTAGAGGGAATGCTTAATGGAAAGCAACGTATTGTCGCCAATAGTTTTGTTATTGTCAGTCCACTTTCGAAGTTTCACTACAGCGCATATCATCATGTGTATTGCTTGCTTTCCCTCTTCGATACTAGTTGCTATAAGAAACCTCATTAAAATAACTTCAATTTATTGGCATACTCTACTAGATTGCTCTTTTAAGATCTCAGGCATTCAGCTTGAAGCTGCTGTCCCTGTGACCTTGGTCCGGATATGACATTTAATTACGACGCGCAGCGATAAATCATTAGTTAGCACAGCGTTCGCGGTGTTCAAAGTTTTTTAAATGCACTCGGGGTCACGAAGCGAACTTTTTGATTCGGTCGATGTCTCTTCCGCCGGGACGCGTAAGTCTCCTGCGCTTCGTAATATCTACAGTTCGCATCGACAAACGATCTAAATAGGGTCAATCTGAAGTTGTGTAGAAAAACGAAATGTGAGCGAATGGCTACAAATGTCATCTTAATTCAGTAAGATTTGTGTGATGTGCTGAATTCTCACAAACTGACTTAAACGTTTTTGTCAGCTGCTTACTTCAGGGTTGTGTGACCTAATTTATACCAACATGAATGGAAGCGCCTTTATGTCATCTTCTTATAAATATAGATTTTGATCATGATTATACACACCTGAACGTCCTTGACCTCACGGGGTGAATTATGGCGTAGTATCGGTCAAGGCCGGTCGCTGCCAACGTCATGACACTGACGGCAAGGCACACGCCCATTATGTAGTTCACAACCTTGCCTGTTGAATAAACAAGAATCGTCGTTACATACATCGTGACAACTTCAAAGATGGAAGTTATATAGTGTGGTAGAATAGTTCAATAGTTTAATTATTTTTCTTTTGGGAAGGGTTGGTGCAGAATCTCGCAAGTCTTTTGTATTTCATTTTTATTCATAAAAAATACAAATATAGAGACAATATAGAAGTTGATCGTGACAGTTCTGCCTCCAATTCCAAATGAAATATTATGTATTATATCTTGAATATTGAAATATTAAATGGAATTTAATATAAAAAAATGACGAACATGGTAGTTTTAGCAAATATGTCCATTTGCCTCGTTTTGAGAAGAGTTTGCAACCACAAAAAAGATGTGTTAATAAAGCACCACTCTTTATTTGAACAATTAGACTTACTCAATGATAATATTAAAGTGAATAATCAGATGTAATTTTTAGGCAAGATAAACCTGATAAAGATATTGTTTTCGGCATAGGCCTCTTATAAATCTTAAAAAACACAACTATAGTTTATTACACAACTAAGACGTTTGACATAAAAATGTAATATTTCCTCAAATACATCACTCAAAAATGTTTTAAACTTAAAGATATGTCTAAAATCAATATGTTTGTTTAGGTGGAAAATGAAAATGCAGAACGATTTGATAATTAGATGTGAAGTGTTATTATAAGCAATATTAATGATTTGCGTCCACATGCTTTTGTCATCATAAGCAATATTAATTATTTGCGTCCACATGCTTTTGTCATCATAAGCAATAATAATTATTTGCGTCCATATGCTTTTGTCATCATAAGCAATATAAATTACTTGCGTCCATATGCTTTTGTCATCATAAGCAATAGTAACTATTTGCGTCCATATGCTTTTGTCATCATAAGCAATATTAATTATTTGCGTCCATATGCTTTTGTCATCATAAGCAATATTAATTATTTGCGTCCATATGCTTTTGTCATCATAAGCAATATTAATTATTTGCGTCCATATGCTTTTGTCATCATAAGCAATATTAATTATTTGCGTCCATATGCTTTTGTCATCATAAGCAATATTAATTATTTGCGTCCATATGCTTTTGTCTACATGTTAAAGCGACAGGAGCACATTTTTGGTAAATTATATATATTCAAATTGTCCAAAATAAACATCAGTTAATGCCAAATGCATTATATTCACAGGATCAATTATCTCATTACAGCCCAATCATCCGGAGTCGTAGAGGAATTATCAAATAAAGCACCTTTAAATCATTTGCGTTAAGGAAATGAACTCGCTTAGTTTTACTGAACATGGTACAATGGTTTTAGAACTGTTTCTCAGTATTTGTTTACAAAATCGTCTTGCAATTGGTAAATGTAACATTTCGTTTTCGTTAGATCACTTTTTATACCACAAACAACGTGCTACTTCTTCACCCTCAACGTGTACTTACTTCCATTAACTGTCAAGTCATCTGTGAAATAGTTTTTTGAATTTTAAAAATCGCTTTTTTAGACGTTGTGGTATAGTGTGCCGTTACGATATGCTTTCCTGTCACATTCATTGTCAATTAAGATCAACTTGATAAAAACCCATGCAATATCAATTTGATTTTTACAGGTGAGGTTGCTGGCCTTTACCAGAGAAATACAATTGGTTTTTTATGTTAAACACTGTCTGAAATTATTAATTACGCCATAACTCTGGTGCTACATTTAGTTTGTAACAACTTTTGAAAGTGGCGTTTAATCTCCAATCATCTTCACCTGGGTACGTTTCTGCTGATAACAATTCAGTTGTTTCACGGCCCTAAACAAGACAACAATCAAGATTGCCAAAGGTAATTATGAGAGTGAAAAATCAAGAAAACTTCAGGCACGCTGACAATGTGTAATATATATAGATTGTTGGTTTCAAGTCGTCTCTTCAATCTTCCTACCAGACTAGGCTCAAAAATGCAGCGATGTTAGAAGTGCTGAACTGCAGAAGCCCTGTTGCTGATTACAGGCTAATGCGGTTTATGAGCTGTCTGTTAAGTTGTGAAGTAAGTGTATCAACCAACCTGTAGGAGTCGTGTTCCTTTACTTAGCCTATTCTATTTATAGATTTCCATACATTTGAATGTGAAATTATTAGATATATGCCATCTATGGTTAAGGGGGAACAGAGTATGTTGTTTGCGACAAATATGTCAAACTTCATAAAAAGTGTAATTTGTTCGACACATAGTGGTTGTTTTTGAAAATCAACATCTCAGTGCTTATCAGTTAGCATGGTGACAATAAACAAGGAAAAGGTTGATTCATACGTAATTCTCGAAGCTTATCCATAGCAGACATAACGACAAGTATAGGTTTGTATTTCTTGGTGGGTCATTTAACTTTTATACATGTTTGGGTTTTTTCCCTGGTTTTATTCACTTCCCATGGATACAATAATACAGTCACAGGAGGCATTGAAACAAATACATATATGCGTCAATGTAACATGGCAAATGGCATAGTTATTACATTCAAATGTTGGGAGAAAACAATTCAACATCTTTAAAGAGAAACAAGATTGTCAAGATTTAGATGACCTTCTCAATTACTTTCCATTTTTTCTCAAAAGAATTAATGCTATCATTTCTCCTGGCGATATATTTTCCAATACCAAATATGTATTTAGTATATTTAGGAATATTCAGAAAGAAGGTTTGTTACCTTTGATGTTCATTACGAATATGTGTCGTTTAGCTAATGATAACATTTGATTGGTCATCGACTGCACAAAATAATATGTCTTGAGTTTGTATTATACATGTTAATGGGACGCTGAATTACGACTCTAAACATTTATATATACATGTATCCCTTTTTAATTTTCAATCAACAACAACATCTCATTATTTTGGCATTTAAGAGATAAATATGCAACTTTAGATAGACAGTTTAAACTTAACTCCGGTCATATGCTATTTTTGCTCTATTTAAGCCTCAAACAAAATTCATGAAACATAGCCTGTGTCACTTTAAGGAATGATGGGATCGTAATACATTTGTCAAAATAGAACCTGAAGATGATTTACGACTCGGTTGTGAGAATGTACTTGCAATTGTTTACCAAAATATTGAGTTAAAAGACCGTAATCAAGTAATATTGGTATTTTTTTAATTTTATGTGGCATAACCTACAATTTCAAATTGCTTTGTCAATGCATTTTTCAATTTTCCTGTTACCAAATACAGACTAGATTGATTGCATGACACAGCATACTGGGGCAGTTTAGATTTGTTTAATATATTTTTAATTACATAAAGATTTAGTTTGTCATGTCATTGCTCTATCAAATAATATATATTGAGTAACGATTCTTTATAAGTAATGAAACAGTGTAAATATAAAATAACTTTTCACGTAAGTGCAGATATACGGATATATAATCGGGCACAGCTCATATCTAAATGATCACATTTCATGTTCTGAAATATTTAATAAATTATCCAATTGATTAAAAAATGATTACTTACATAAAGGGTCGCCAAAAGGCCAATCAGTTAACCCATAAGCCACAGAAGTGAGGGGAACACATGCCACTAAATACAGTATGTCCACAATAGAGAGGTTCACTAAATACAGGTTGGTCACTGTTCTCATGGCTGCATGTCGCACGACTATGTAAACCAGGAGACCATTTCCTATTAGTCCAACCACAAATATCACAAGGAAAATTGCAGGAACAATTCTTGTTTTTGGTGTGAATATTTCCTCCACTTCGCCGTTATCATTGAAGATATAAGCTCCAGAGCTGTTGTAGGCAGAGATGTTAGGGAAAAAATTTAAGGACATTTTGTCTTCAATGTCCTTAAGGAAACTTTGTCCAAAATCTAAGATATTGTTATCAGACATTTTCATCTATCCAAACGCACGTAAATATGACGCGACTAGCAGTTGAGAACTGGTTGCAATCCTGCCGTTAAAGCTTGAAGACGCTCGCAGCTCCATACTGTGCAGTGACGTGCTCCCGTAAGCGGATTTACCATTATTTAGCGCTCTCAGGAGTTAAAGACCTCAAATAATGTGCTCTCCGCTGCGCAGAAACATGCGCACGGGGAAGAAGTGCTGTATTTACGAACTCATATCATAAAGGTTAAAGAACTTGGAAATCTGGACATCAATATTCATATATTTCGCTTTTGATTAATTTTGACGTATGTTTTGTCTCTGGCGGAACCAGACAATGACTAATACAATTACTGTGCCAGTTATCAGAAGTAATATCCATACATCCCCAGTAAACTCGGGATTCATATCATAATTGATGTTGTTATTGGGATTATGACGGTCTCGTTGTATCTCTGTCTCACTTACGTTATGTTTGATATGAACATTTTGCTATCCATTTGAACCGGAAATCTGTCTGTTCTGTATCACAACATGACGAACTTTTAGAAAATAGCAGGTTGTGCTGACTTGTAGTTTTGATATCGACTGGTCACATCAATTAGATAAGCCTTAGATAAATCAGTGCTACATTTTCTGTCACAGATGCGTTTCTAAGTCGGATCATTTCAAAACAGACAACAGCATTATATGTATTGATTTATGTACACAAAGCTTTGTAATATATTTCTTCTGATTGACTTGAGGGTATTATTATGGAATGAAAGATTGTAATATGTTGATGAATATATATTCTTTTACACCCTCTCGTAATGTCAAACAACTCCTGGTCGAATAAATATTAGGGAAGAAAGTGCTATAATGGATGTAAAAAAAATTTATTTTCATAATGACGAAACGTCATTGTATACCGAAACGTCGCCATTGTAAAAATAAAGACGTTTTACATAATAATTGTCTCCCTTAAACAAACAACTTCTAGAATGTCACTGAAACAATTCGAATACATGCATTTCAACGGACTGTAAACTTTGAACTTAAAAAGTTTGTTGTCAATGAAATTTTCGTCAAGTGATAAACATCAACAAATTTAGCCAATAGATTTAGTTTTCTTGAACAGTTTTATGTTGTTATACATTTCGGTTTATTATCCAAAGAAATTTCAAAGGCATCATAACAAGTCATTACTGTTCCTCATTTCTGTTTCCAGATCCATATCATTATCAAACAACACAATTTGAAATATACATGAAATCAAACATGATATATCAGATATACAAGGTTATCAACAACCCCAATGGCTTCCGGTATTTACCAATTTGACGATACATCATTTCCAAAAAATCATGACAATTGAATGACCTCAGACAGCAGGAAGAAGGCAATGTCACTTGCACAGTCTAGTATTCAGATAATTCAATAAATGAATATGACATCACAATTAGATGAATCACGGCCATAGAGTCATCTGACTATGGTAAAGATTTATTCAAAAGATACGACTTCTAATAAGAAATGGTGTTGTCCAAACTACATGTATGATTTGTTAGCTAAAAAGTAATGGGGGAATAAAAACATACAATAGAATGGAATAGCATAAAGCAAACACAATAATTCTCATCACGCCAATGGAAATGTAGGACGACATTGTCCATGTTGTAACTTAATTGTAACTGTGTGAAAAATTAATCAACCTTGCATCATTGCCTCGCTCCACAAGGTACAACTTTCAAAGATAACTTGTACTATTCGACCTATAGAGTTCCATTAAAGGAGAGTTGTAACGACGCGATTCTTCTGATATTGCAATTGCGTTGAATAACCTGAAACTATAACAATCAGCACGTGTTCACACCAGAACACAACAATAGTATGATGCTGTCAACGTTTAGTTAAAACATTTTGGGAATAAACGTCAGACCTATTAAATACGTAGCCTTCTTGTTCATTGTTATTTAATTGTTTATAATTTGTTATTCACTTAAAAACCGAATGCGCTGAAAAAGCATAACATTACTTTAACAGCCGGATTTTTCTTACTTGACGAAACATAAATTAATCTAACAATTAACTTTCAAACGTTTTTTTTTTGCCAAAGGTAATTTCTGAAAGGATAATTTCAATCACATGTTGTTCATTGTTATGCTTCAGCTTGTGTATTAATGCTCTAATTCTTTAATTATCTCCCAGAGAGGGGCGTTTTGTAAGTACACGATCATACGAGGATGAGAACATCATCTCACGAAAATTGATATAAATGTCACCAATTGCAAGACAGTTTTAATGAAAGGAAGTGGTTCGAAATCAAACATACCACAATCAGCTAAGCAATGCTGTTCTATTTCCCTCCCTCGACTTGTAAAAGGTGTTCACACAAAAATGGCCGCCAATGGTTTTTGCTTAATACTTTATAATTAATTTTACGACAACAGATCGTGAGAGTAATGATATGTTTGAAGATAACATGTATGGCATAAACTGGTGTTATTTGTGAACTTTTAAAAAAAGTAAAATTTTCACACAAAATTGTGCTACTGTCCCGTTAAGGTAGAAGTATATGTGAAATAGTCAATTTGGTTTAAGATATGCACAGCATGCAACACCGTGTTTACTAGCGAGGAGTCAGACAAGGAAGCGTTCTAATGCACTAAAGGTACTCTTCTTTGATCGCGTATCTCAGCCAATCAGAAAGCTGGACACCCTCGAGCTTGAGCAGACAAAATCACCCACACAAAGTATGTATGAATGATGCAGAGATAAAAAGCTTATTAAGCGATAGTTATGGGCCTAGCTTGTCACTTTGAATGAAGGGAACTAATACAGGATGGCGTGATAACTAGATTGTCTATGAATTTACCAGTTTGGCTATTGCAGTCAAAGGGACGTGGTTATTATTCATGTGATTTAATGTCTTCAAGTAATGTCATGGAAAACATCGTTGCTCTATTTATTGCATGTTGTCTGTGGAACGAAAAGGATATTAGCTTTTTTGGTTGTCAGCAACGTCATTTTGATGAACAGTGTCACTTGGTGCAGCCGCAAAAGTTCTAATTAATACTGTATTCTGGGAAGTAGTTTTGCTGTTGATGACATTGTTGATAAATGTGGTCAATCCTACCAGATGTTACTGACCTATAGCTCCGAGAGTAATCTATTCTGAGTGTTCTTTGTTTTCATTGGTGAAACATTTATTATCTCAAAAGTTGATTCATCAAAAAATATTTTCAAATGAAAATGACTTTTAATTTATGATGAGATGGAAAGTAAGTTTTCCTTAGTGTCATCATCCTTGTTGAAAGATTATGTTTCTAAAAAAACAATTTAATATATTAATAAATAGAAATTATAAATTATTCAATAATTGTATTTGATCTAATCAACCTTTATTGAACATAGTGATACAATCAATTGCTTCAATTATTTTTACAAAAAGTTTTATTTGATTCTTCGAAAATATGTACAAATAGATCTTAAGAATTATTGAAAGACAAGCGGTATTCTTACCTTTTATTTCCACATTCTATCAAGATTTTATCAACGCTTTGAAAAATTGTTGCTTGCACAGCAAAATTCCATTTCAGAAGAATTCACTTTTCAAAGTATGCAAAGAAGGGACCTCAATTTCTTTTCTCTTAAACATTTAAACATATTTCGTTAATGTATCTCGCTTTCAATTTTAAAAAGTCAACTTTAAAAGCACAGTATTCATCTATGGATGCTCACCCTCACCCTCAGATACGATGTTTCATCTTTCAGAACGTTATCTCCTACCCCTAAACACTCCTGTAATGACTTTCTGATGTAAAACCACAAAGCTATGATTTAATGATACCGCCCGTCTTCTAATTAGTGTTTGGCTTCCTGAAGCAATTACACAGCATGGGAGCATCGAATCGTACATGTACCACTTCGTCGTGGAGAAAATAACATTATATTATATACCAGGAGATATGAAATATGGAAACTGGCGAAGTAAATGTTATATACAGTAAACCCTGGTTATAATGCCAAACCGGATAAAATGCCATGTTTTTGGCAGAACGGATATCCGGCACTTATGTTTCACTGGTTATAATGCCAAACTGGATATAGTGCCATTTGCTAACTCTTTATGGAACAAAAGTCTGTTTTCCCTGACTATAATGCCAATGTAACCACACTATTTCAGATATTGTTTTAACTAGTTAAGGTTAATTGGCATGGCTTAAATCAATTCACATTGGTTGTATGTTGTATAGGTACATTAATTGGTGGTTTATAGGCATGAACTACTTGAATGACATTCTACTTACCTCGAATTAATTAACAAAAGCCATCACCACTTTAAGAAGTGGCTTGTATACCAGTTCATGATGACAAAATCTTGGGGAAAAAATTACTTGTTATCTTTGTAGTCAACATGTTTCTAAATGCCTGACCTGGGTGTAATGCCAACCTGTATATAGTGCCATAATTTCTCTTGGACAAATGGTGGCATTATAACCAGGGTTTACTGTTTACCAGTTGAGGAAACATACTACAACGGATCACTCAAATCTACTTCGCAGGTTACGTTCTTTTACCTGAAGTTCAGTTTTGCTCAAATTACTGGAACTAACCTATCTCTTGTCATGAGATGTTGTAGAGATGGATGTTGCCTTCATATGTGTATTTCTGTGTATTATTCAAACTTTGAGTTTCAATATGATGTTGATGTTGCCACATTCTTTGAATTATTGGTTTATTAAAATTTTCCCCAATAAAAAAATTGTTTATGCTGAATGTATTATCTCCAGAGTGTTAAACACATCATTTCTCAACGGAATCATCGCAGAAAAAATAGTCAAGTGTCAAGCAAATACCATTTTTCTGTCAAGACCTTTTAATCATTTAAGGTAGGGAAATGGATTCGCATAGTCTTACCGATCATGGTACGTTCGTTTTAAAACTGTTTCTTTTGATCAAAAACATTGACTAGAAAAATTTATTTTCATTTTCGTGTAATCACTTCATTTATTATTATCAATCAAAACTTATTCATGTAAATGTGTGCAGGACCTTGTTCATGCTTTGTGAAAGGTTTCGTCATGTAATCAAATATTCACTTCTCTATCTTACAATAATGATGTGTTTAGAGATGGTCGGTATCTTAAGTAGTATGATGTGCAAATTGCAGCTTCAGTAAAACTGCGCGATAAGAATAATCAACCACGCACCCGCTAAATACTATGTAACACTATTGTAGTACATTCATAAGGTTAAACAGGAATTCGAAGTTGTGGTTTAGGATAGTCAGCTTTCTGTGAAAGTAAAACGACATTGTATAAATTGTAGCCTCAGCGAAACTGCGTTGAAAGTAAAATCAACCACGTATCAATTAGATACTTTCAGATACGTTTGTAGGAAGTTGTGTTTTACGATAGTCAGCTTTCTGTGAAAGTAAAACGACATTGTATAAATTGTAGTTTCAGCGAAACTGCGTGGAAAGTATAATCCATCACGTATCAATTAAATACTTCAGATACGTTTGTAGCACACCTATAGAGTTACAGATATATTACAGAGAGTTAACAATGAAGTGTTTCTTTTTGTGATGGTCAATACTATACGGAAAGAATATACATCTAAAACCGTGTTAACGAGATTGTGCACTTGCGCCTGGTTAATTTGCATCGATGAGTTCTAATAAAGCTAAATGGTTCATTTAAAACCTGTCGATTTATCCTTTGGACGATAATATCTAATACATAAACATGAATAATAACAGTTTAAATATGCCTGCCAAGATGATTTTAACATGGAAACAATTTGATTAAGAATATTCTAAAAACCTTTTTTCATGTCTTTTGATCAAATATTTTCAATGATATTGGATAATTTTCACATCTTGAAAGAAGTTTGGATATAAACATTCACTTGCTTTATATCTAAAATGACCTTCTATATATTGACCATGTGTGAAAACGTCACACCGTGAGCGATACTATATATAAGACTGTTTAAAAGTAGCTAACACAAATAATGACTGATCGTGAAAATAAAAATTACCTTATGTAATATTCAGGAATCGATTCTAACTGTGAAAAATAGATTCGCCTTGCGTGACAGTACGTGTGCAAGAGGCAAAACAATAACGATGACATATAAAACACTCACAAACGAATTGAAATAAACAAAACTGTTTAGTTCAATAATTCAATGTTTGCGCTTTAAACAGACAGATTGAAGATTTTTTCATAGCAATTATTTCTTTATTCGAAACGATAACTATCTCTTCCGTCTCTGAGTAACCTTATTCAAAAACATGTATATCACTACACAACTTTAACATTATGTAACATAACCTTCGAAAATATTGTTGCCTATATTGAAGCTTGTTTTTAAAAAGGAAATAAAAATGCAAGCTATATTCTTCTCAAGGACGATGCAAAATATTGTTTGAAAACAAGATATAAACCAGATGTACAATCAGAAGCACATGTGACTGTCAATCATAATCGTCTGAGATACAATGCCTCCCGGGTGAATGAAAGCCGTCATGTAAAAAATAGCCCTTATCTAGTTGAGATAGTGTATATCATATGTATAGCTGATTTCTGACAATTGCGTCGTTTTAACTCGACCAACGAAGTCTTCAGGAAAAAAAGCGAAACTGTTGTCATGTAATCTTTGGGGAATTTGTCTATTTTTTATCCTAACTTTAAAGCCAAGTGTTCAATACGGAATTAGGAAATGAAGATAAACTTTTTCTGCTTTTTCTTCTACATACCTGTTATTATCACTATTTAGTTATATGGATGTACGACTCTTTAGCAATAACATTATCACGGGCCGATTTCACCCGGCAGAGTCAGTTGAAGCGTCGTTCGGACCTTTTGAAAGACTGCATAAACTCCTATCTTTTAACGTCTTTTGGTATGACGCGACCGGGGATTCGAACCTACTCTCTCTTCCAACTGTGCTACATCCCCAGTAAATATTGACATATATCTATACGCAAATTTTCGTATATCATTCTTTAAATTTTCCATTGGACCTTCAATTGAAAAAAACATTTGATCATATATAAAGCAAAAATGTTCTTACAAATTGTGAGAATTGAAAGTGCATTTATCTCATGAATTCATGAAGATTGATGGCACTTCCTGCCATACCGAAGATCACAGTCAACTGAAAGATTCTAAATTACACGAAACATATCCTGCATAACCATGAGCACTCTTAACTGTCCTCATTTGTTAAATGTTTCAGGATCATTGAGAGAGACACATAGTCTCTTCCACGGTTGAAAAATGATTATTTCCACACAACCTCTAGTCTTATAGTGATAGTTATTAGTCCTTCCTCCCAGTGAGTGCATAGTCCTTATTTCTACAAAATTAAATTTCATCACATGCGAAGACATTATAGGTCGGCAATGTCTAAGTTCCGATGTAGCGTTGCTCTCATTAGAGTAGAAACTATAAGTAGAAAATATTCAAATGGTAGATATTTTAATTCTAGTGATAATGAAGAGCATCTTCAACATCATCAATAAACCTCCTTTAGGGGGATTTTAGAAGTTTTATTGATGAAGAAGAAAAAGTTCTTACGGATAGTCAACTTCTTTATTACACGAATAAATCACTTGTTAGATAACGGTGTTAGTATCTACACTGAAAGGTCGCTTTTCGTGCAATAAACAAGTTGACTATACATAAGAGCGTGTTCTTCTTCAGCTTCTTAAATTCTCCCAAAGAAGTTGTAGCGATGATATAGATGATGAATTACACGTCTATTTCACTGTGTATTGTATGATGATAGATAGATACTTAGTTGTTAACCAGAGCTTTATGCCTTTATAGAAAAATGGAATTTTAATTTAGTTTTACGAACCCTGATATATCTTATTTAGAAGACAAAATCTGCTTGTTGTAAATGGTTCTGTGAATGTAATTTATATACTGAATTTATTTTCAAATGTAAATATGTTTCATGTATCAATAGCACATAAGTTCCAGGAAAAAAAACATAAAAAACACTTACAGATTAAATGCTTCTCTGCATAAGTAAGTTTGAATAAGCTATTGTCTATCTACTGCAGGTCGAACGGGAATGCTTGGGTGAGTTAGTGAGTGAATGAATGGGTGAGTTATTAGAGAAACATGCCATTCATTTGTTCTATTCGGTATCACATTATCTGCACGTATTCATATCTATCCTCCTTTTTCTGTTTTACTGTTGCGCCGTATTTCAGCCTTGAGCGGCGGCATGTTTTGAAAACATGAATTGTTTCATAACTCAAAACTGGGTTCTGATGTATAAATATGTATCAGTACTTATCACCTGTTGGATAAAATATCTATCACATTTAATGGTGAAGTTCACTTTGTTCGTGAGCAGGAATAGCACAAATTAAAAAGGTGACATGGTATAACATCATCTAGTAATGACCTTCCTTTCCATTCGTAAAACTGTAATTAAATTGGCAGTAGCACATCAGCGTTTTTTAAACTGCTCACCTCCTTCCAAATAGCCTGATCTCGTTCGGGCAAAAAGCGCCGTATGGATAGCTATCTAACCAGCCAATGAGACGACTCGCATCCAACAGCGGCACAACCCGGATGAAAAAGTCTGTTGAGTTCAAGGTAGTAGCTTATAGCTCCTTGGATAACGATATTTCATTGGCTGAAAAAATAACAGTTGAGCATGGCAAAAAAATATAAAGCCGCCGGCACACGAGGGATCAGGTTAATTGGAAGGAGCTCAGCGGATTAAAAAACGCTGATGTGGCAGGATGCACATTTATGAACATTTTATTTCTTCGAAATTTCCCCAATTAATATCATAGTTATTCATGTCAAATGTAATATCTTCAGACGCTAAAATATCTGCTTACTGAACCCGGTAATCTGTAATATTAGAAGGTATCAAGTATCAAACAAAAACTAAGTAGCGGCCATTTATGTGTGGACACCTTTTAATTATTTGAGGTAGGGAAACGGATTCCCAGAGCTAAATACTAGCTGCGTTTGGCTTAAAACTCCTTCTTTTGATTTGCAAACATTGCAACTTGCAGCATAATTATTTTCCTGAGATCACTTTATTTATCTAAAAAAACGTGCTACTGTCTTTTATCATTGCCGAACTCTAAACATGTATCTTCTGTCCTAAACCGGGACGCAACATGTCATGTAGATAGGAGAAAGTGGGTTGCAATGGAGCATCCAGCGTGCACATGTCGATGTGTTTATCGCCCACGCAGTCTGTTTGAAGTCCTTATCTGAAACATTTGATTGAATAAGAGAATACGTTGTTTCAGCTCGTTGTTATCAATGAACTATACAACATAAATACCAACAGATTGTTGTTTTGTAGCACGATGAAACTTTATCGATATGGAATGTGATTTTTTTATAAATTGTTTTGGTAAATTACCAAATGTAAATGTAAAATACCAAATTACCTAACTCGCACCTTATGTTAATTTTATGTTTTCAATGAAAACTGAAAAACGGCCATATAAATGTCAGGATGTCGAAATGTCGAAAAACATTTATGTAGTTTGACATATTTGACTCCAACATCATATACTGGCCCGGGCCTTCAATGACTTGCAACTCAGCAAATGGCTGAAATATTGCCAACGGCGTTAAAGAATAACTCAATCAATCAATCAGTGACTTGCAAGGTACATTAACTGATCGCAGACCGTTATCAGTGTCGAGTGATATGCATGATCGTTGTATTTACGAAATATCGGCTTGCGCTAGTACCTTTAATAATCAGTCATGGATACACGAAAACATCATGACTGCCTCCAAAACACAAGCAAGAAACTTTATTGGGAAACCGTCTTTGAAAAATGACTTCCTGAAGGTCATTTAACTTAACAAGCAAAATTTTGTTTGGACTCTCACAATGGTCTACCACTTATCAGTTTGGCGCTTTGGAATAACTGTGTATATTCTAATTATTATTGTTCACGCTTCCAAAATACAACAAAGTGCAAGAAGTGCCGTATTTAAATGAACTTGAACTTGTCGTCACGTGTAATGTATTATCTTGTCACGAAGTTAAAAAGGGTATTTAGAAGGGCTGGATACAAAATGTCGACGTATCATGAAAAAACTGAATTTTGGTCTTATGTTGTTAAAAATATGTCCTGAATGTAAGTATGTCTTAAAAGTACCACGTGACCACCGTATTTGTCAATTACGTATCACCCCTTAGTGCACTGTATGAAAAAAACGTTATGTTATTAAAAAAAAATTAAAGTAAACATTTCAATATTTTTATTCAGTTTACATTTGTGTATTGAGGCATTGTGATATTGAAGATAAACAACTTATGCAACTGCAAGCGAATATGAGATAAATCACAATAATAAGCTTTCAAAATAAACGGCGATTTGTGTAAAATATTCATTAATTTTATTTATAAAAAAAATGAATTTTTTATATCAAGATTCTCTAGAAATTTAACCCTTAACAGTGAATTAAAACTAAAAACGATTTTTGTAAATGATACGTGACCAGGGATGACACTGATATTCACAATCAAGTTTTCGTACACAGCAAATTTTATACCCAGTGGAAATACTAACTGTTTAGATATATCACTTTCCTATTTTGTTTTCATTAGTTATACATTTTTATCATCAAACAAATTATAATGTAATTGTGCTATCAATCGCTATTTTTCAATTTGCCATTGTTAGTGAGAAAATAGACATAACGCTGAATGTTGTGCTTATCAAACCATTGTTACTGAGAAAAGAGACATAAAACTGAATGTTTTGCCTATCAAACCATGCCCACAAATGGTATACAACCTGCTTAAGCAGAGATAACTGATGTCTTGCAACAACAAGAGGGCTGTTTAAAAATGAAAAAAGCCAAACTTATGAGAATGTAAGAAAGTTCATACTATACTGCGAAGAAGTAGATTCTCACGAATTCTCAAAATGATACATTTTTGGTATGTTACAATGATGGTTCAGTTGCAAAGAACTGTATAAAACTTTATTAATTTCAATTAAGCAGACATTTAAATGCAGGGAGATTTATTTATAAAGGAAATATAATTTTCATTTCTGTTAAAAGATTTTATCATTGGAGTTGAAAATGAATGTTCAGTTCATGATTCGTAGAGATTCGGCATCGGTTGTACATTAGAAATCTGTAGTAAGTGTAGCTTTCTATCAACTAAAAAAATATAGCAGCCTACCCCCCCCCCCCCCCCCCCCCACCCCCCCCCTCCCATGCAATCGGATGTTTAATACATGTTATGTACAAATTTGACACTTCAATTTACAATTGTGTCGAATTTCCAATTCTCGAAAATGAACACATGAAAATAAAAACGTATTAAAGCATATTTCGCTTAAGATTTAAAGGGGCATTGTATCCATTATCAAGAACTATAAGCTGTATCTCAGAAGTAGTGCTTGTCTCAGATGATTAAACTTTGTTTCTTTTTCAATTCAGACTAGTGATAATAAACAGCTTAAAGTCGTGAATTGTGGTCAAAAACATGACAATGGTGCGCGCCAATAACTCAAACGTAATATCGGAAACTTGATTACAGCAGACACAAAAACAAATATGGCTTGCTTTTGTCAATTATATCACATGACTAGTGTAGAAGGACGTAAACTTTCGACCTTTGTGAAGCTGTATTCGGATTATTAATGTTAACAAGTAACACGTTTTACGAAATTACGTTAACGTTATGCATGAATGCAATTATGAAACGGATTCTCTGCGAAAAATAACCATTATGTCAACTATCGAAGACATTTAAGAGAATTCAAGACATAAATCAATAGAATTTACTATTGGAATTAAAAAGTGTTCTATAAAAACCAGTTATAGATAAAATCAGTATTATTTGCATTTAAAAAGTACATCAATATAAACGTATCGTATGTTGCCATCTCAATTGACAGACTCTAAACTCTTCATAAATATCCAAATGAAACAAAGTCGATCATATTGAGCAAACGCGATATACTCGTAAGAACAACCTTCTCTTTTACATTTATATTGTGATAGAATTTACACATTTAATTTCGTAGAGAAGTGATAATATGTGTTTCTCGTTATGACAAAAGGTCAACGTCAACTGACGTATATCCCCTATTGATCCATAATATCGATCTAACAACCCCATGTTGTCAACGACATTCGCTAAAAACAAGCAAAAGATCTACTGGTAAATAAACACATGTCTGATTGGTAGGTTATATTAGAAAAAATTAGTTAAAGTGAATAATATATTTTACAAAGAGAAAAGGCATGTAAACGTCTTATTGATGTTGTTTGACATACAAAAAAATTTAAATACACGACTCAGAAAAAAATTTACTGATATAAATCACACTGTCTGAATGGCATCAAACTTTTGAAAAATATTAATGCCGAAACTATTGTTCTCTGAAGTCGTAAACCTGTTTATTGTGGCTTCAATGCTGGGACGATAAATCCCGATACCAGATTTATTAGGCGAGACGATATATCATGCTAGTATAACGATATATTGTGACATACGGCGATACTTCGATGTATCATAAACCCTCACGAATCTTATAGATTGTTTGAAAGTGTTTTGTATCGATGCACTCGTATCGCCGAGTAGACGATGAATCGTTACACCACTATCAAACAAAGTGAACTAAATTTGAGGAGAATATTTCTATTAAACATAATGTAGATAACGTTTAGAATAACTTTTAGACCAACCCAAAAACTATGGAAGGATTAAAAGTAGACTTTACTGACAACCTCGATCACAACAAAGCAATTGACAACGTTTTAACCTCGGAAGAAAGCTAGGCTACTCCCAACCTGGTTCCCGGGCCTTATTCCGCTTGCGCTACAAGTGCCACAAGCGGAACGACGCCCGGGAACCAGGTCAGCTACTCCTCTCGCAGTCTAGTAAATCTAGATTATAGAATATGCATGCCATTCATTCATAAAATTCAATGAACATGAAAAGATTTGCATTTTCAAAAAATCAGAATTATTTGAAAATGTTTTATATTCAAAGCGAACAAAGAACAGGCTATTCCGGTTTCTTATGAAAACATTTTCTAAACGATCGCCCTTTTGGAATCTTTCTTGACGAAAATATAAAGGAAATAAATGAAAAAGTGATAAAAATAGAAGAAAATCTAAAAAAGAAACCGTTCCTGAATGACGCTTTAGGTGGTAAATACATTTTGTTATTTTGATGCTTTGAAAACAACACAAAATATATTATGTGTTTTATAGAATAGGACATGGAAAACAATTCATCAATTATTTTACAAAAGTTGTAGTTCTTCTAACGACACTCAATGAATGTCCAAAACACAAAACAGCTTTTGGAGATATACAGTGAATGCATTTCATACTATAACGAATGAAGGCTACCTTTGGAAAACACATTCGTATAATGCTATATTTCAATATGCCCTGTTCATTTAATGGTAGTCATGTGTCTCTCTATAGTTTTGTCATTTTTGTTCAAGATAAACGCTTTTGAATATAACTGAAATTCAAAACGATGTTTTAATAATCGTGATGCTTTTGATTTGTTGATAACTATCACCAAACTATCTACTGATATCAGATACATCAGCACGAGTTGATAATAGTTACAAATACCCGAATTTTAATTGAAAATGTATGGCCATTAACACTGCACAAGCCTAAGACTTCAATTGCATTGCGACATCGTAATATCTATGGCGTCATTCTGATGTCATTACTTGATGATGAGAACACTTCTGGTGTCATGCACATGACGACAGCAGGGCATTGTTCTACACTGCTGTCAAAATAATGTCGCTTTATTTCCCACAGGCGATATATACGGTGAAACACAGTTTTGGATTATGAAAGAAGATAACGCTTATATAATAAGATTTATATAAATAATCAGACTGAATATGAAAACGTTGCTATTGATTTGTTCTACTCAAACAGTCCATGTATATAGCATACATTCACAATAGGATCGTTAGTAATATACATAGTAACAACTGCGGCTACATAACCTCTTATAGCTATATTTGGATAAGCCTCGATTCGAACCTCCGTTTAAAACAAAACTCATCATAACCTAAACCTTTTTGAACTTGAGTTCGACTTTCCATCACCAAGAAATCAGATTCACAAACGGTGTAAAAGAACGTAAGATTACGTAACGCATGCATATTATTTTAAATGTAAATTTAATCACGCAAATAAAACTTTTAAATTGCAGATATCTTTTTTATAGTATTTGTGTCAAAAAGAAAATATCCGCAAAGTGGTCGAAGGTTTATAAATATATTGAGTGCCGGCGGTAGGGCCGAACATGCCCAATATATTTCAAACGCCTTTGTCACCATACGTTTGATCACTTTTGATCAAAATGTACCTTTGCAGAATTTTAGTTTCAAGTTTTGAATCGGAATTCTTTGTACATATTTACCAACACATACAAGTGTTCGACACAATACAAGTTTGAAACAATACAAGTGCGCTGTTACATCATCAAAAGAAACCACAAGACTATCAATAAACATTAAATTCGAAATAGTCCTTTGTATTTCTGCAAAAGGAGTTTACTTTTGCCTACAACAAAGGAGTAACTTCCTTGAAATACATTACTTTTTGTAGTTACAAAAGCTAGGGTCTGTAATACAATCGTCGTGATCTCGTCGATGTAATCTTACGAGGAAAATAAAAATGGTTTAGGTAAATTCATTTATTTATAAGGGATAGACTCAAATAAAATGATAAGAGATTTATTGAACCATATATTCCCAGAACCTTTCTGTACTGACATCAGTTGGTAAATGTCAGTTCCAATTAAGAGATCAAAGGCCTGTTGAATATGTCATTGTCTCTCCACAGAGGAAACTCAAGGCATATCTTCTATTGTTGACACGAGTACTCCCTGCGGGGAGAATAGGCCTAGGAATACTCATATGTGTACAGAAAAATGAATCAAGGTTTCTGTAAAATATAAAAAATTAAAGTTGTGTATATAATTTCGCTGGATCTGGTCTAAAGGATTTATGTACCATATACATGTACTTTCAAAAATCTACTTTTGCTATTTATTTGACCTGAATATATATCAACAGCAATAGCATTTACCTGTTTTCTCCTCCTATTATTATCTATTATTTTCTCCAGGTATGTCTGTCATATGACATCCTGCTGAATCAGCGCATATGAATCCGCTCTCGCTCCTTCCTAATTCCCTGATCTCTTTCAAGCAAGAGCCTCGTATCGTTAGCAATCAAACCAGCCAATGAGACGACTCGCTTTCAGCAACAACGGCACAACCCGGATTGAAACTCCGGTGAGTTCAAGATAGTAGCTTCACGCTCCTTGCATAACGACATTTCATTAGCTGAAATAATAACAGGTTAAATAAGCTTGTTAAGAATGAGACCTGATATCATCATATATATATATATATATATATAATCATATCATCACATATACAGCATAACATTTTTAAATATTGAATATATTTCTATTCAAAAGAATTTTTTTAAAGAAAAAAGTAATTAAATGATTTAAAATCAAATATGCCATTTTCACTTTTATGTTATTGCAATGATTCGCAAAAATACTGAGGGGAATAATGGGGATAGTGTTTATGGAAAAATTAATTAGTACATACATAACTTAGGTTAAAGTCATATTCAGACAGCTTGTTAACAACTGTTATTATCTGTAAGAATATGAATTCCTTTCTTGTGAAATATACGATATTTTAGTGTTGGAAATATGTTCAATTTCAATTTGAAAAAAATCGGTTGTTAACACTTTGTAATGTTCAGAGCAGAAAGTGAAATGTAACATTTATTTATCACCATGACCCTAAGGACAATTTAACCGATGACAACATCGAAGTTTCAGGCTTTTGTTGAATTGTTGCATGAGTCACTGATATTTCTTGCTAGGCAAGTTGCATTCAAACATTGATGTGTAAAGTAAAACAGTTTTTCTGTTGAGAAATCATTCGACTAGGAATGATGATCTAAAATCCAGTCCATATGAATGCTTATGAAATTATTCCGATTAGTTTAATAATACGAAAATGAGGTAATACCCATGGCTCGATTCGTTTCCACAAATACTTCAATGTGATTGTCCCTTTAATGCTAAAGTATTAACTAGGTTAGCATTAGCTAGAACACTGTCTCTTCTATTGATTATATGGATTAGTAAGGACGTCACCGAGTCCTGAACAGGATGCCATTGGAAATCATAACAAGTCACAAGGTTGTTGTTTGGACAGCAAATCCAAAAAATAATGAAATTGTGTTTTGATTATTCGTTTAACTGAACCTCACGTAATTTATAGATTTAGGATTTTTTTAAATTCATAACCGAAAGATGTGCTTAATGACTTTTTTGGATCATATTTTGCTTATAATTTCATTAAGAAGTTTAATATAGGCGAACACTCTTAAAAGAACTGTTGCAGCATGTAAAATCCAAGGTATTAAAAGTGGTGAACATATGCCGTTCTCTTCTACGTACGATACTTCAGTTTCAGAAAGTCGATAGCTTCAAGTGTTTTACGCTGGTATGATGGATGATCCGCAAGGACATGGCAAAAACATGACAATTTGGTGGAAGAAAACAAAACTAAACCAAAACCAAACCTAGAAAGGTCACCTATCGAAGCAATGATTATGAACACGTCAAAACAAAGGTTAGAAATGACGTACCAATTATTACACAGTCAAAGCGGCACCGCTTCGTGAATATGTCACAGATCCATAAATATGAGAGTTAATATGCGACTGAAGTTTAGTTCAGTTGGTAGAGCGCCCGCCCTGCGCCCGCGCGAATAGATCTGCTTCTCCAATCCATTTAAAAGCCATTAAAAGATAGTGATGTCTCCTTGCTTTGCCGTTAGAAGCCTATCACACTATCTGGCGCTGCACAGCGACTTTTTGTGTCGCAAACACAGAGCAAAATAAGGTTTTATTTTTACACAAGACGATGGTTGAAATCATATTTTGATATCGATTTACCTTGAAAAATGGATATAAAAGAAAAAATGTTTCTGTATGTTGGCAGACACAGGTGGTTTTCTGAACCTAATCATAAAACTTATTTGTTGCAAATGGTTCAGTCTGGGTAACAATGATGATTTGACTAACTTTTCTTCACCTCAACAACCCTATTTAAATCAAAGTGGATTATTCCTCAAAACTCAACCATCATTGGCGTATCCAGGGGTTGAGTGCGGGGATGCTAGCCCCTTCAAGGAGAGTTCCAAATAAAGTCAATGTTGAGAGCCGTAACTCTCACAAATAGTGTTGTAAACAAAAGAATGTTAGGCACGAAAATTAAAAGACTAATTTTCCTTTGAAAAAAATATTCTCTGATCAAAAGTTAATTTTAAATGTTTCAATAGTTGTACGTAAGACACCCTCCTAAACGAAAATTCTATATCTGTCCTCGACTCATACATATGTGAAAACAGTGATGGAATTAACTTAACCTTTTGACCTAGAACGACCACCTTGAGTTAAGATGAGTGAACTAGTCCTCTAAACTCGACCATACTGATGCTGCTAATGAAGTGAGTTCCTTAACGATAGATCATGTCGAGGTTTATAATTAAACTCAATCAGTTAAAGACATCCTTTCCGAACAACAACGATCATACATAAACGATGTTTTATCAAAAGTTAACAAGTGCATCAACAAGGAAACATACAATCCACCATAGAGAACTCAAATTGGCCAGTTCATGCGAAATGAGGACATAGATGCAATGAAAACAACATCTTATGATTATTCACAATTCACCTACAATCATTAATGAAAAGACGAAGTCACTAAGGGGTCTAAACAAATCTACGCCTGTTGTGTACAAAATGAGGGAAATATTTATTGTTGAAAACAAATGAGTGCAGCTTTGGAATACATCTTAACAGAGAATAAAGGGAGAAAATTCTTTATTGGGTATATCTGTAACGTCATCGATTTCGTACACAGGGTTGCATGATTAACCACAGTGATGGATTGTAAATGATATCGAGATGTATTATCTACGAAATATTGATGTCCATGGGTGCCTTTAAAGATTGCATGTTGAGAAAATGATTCATTTTACAATGTACTGTTAGTTTCTAATTTGCACCCTAGCAGTAAACATTCTGCAATTATGCTTGCTTACTAAGGTCAAGTTATAAACAGAAAACTAAACTTCCTTCCATTTTATATTATTTTCATTAAACTCATTAATGGTTTGTTGTGATTGTGATGTCCGAAGCATATGTTGATTTGCTTGTGAAGCGTTCGTAATATATCAATGATGTTTTTTACTTTCAGTTTTTTGTTATTACTGGCTTATTAATTGACAGCTACTTGTAATTACAAAAATCTGAACATTAAAAACACCATCTTTATTGATATTTTACGAGCGCTTCGCAGGCAGACCAGTTTGACGTTATAAAACTGGTACAACTGTAGGTGGAACAGCTAATCTAAATCAACAAACGCTTCAGACAACCCAAGCAAAACATGTTGATTGATCTGTTGTTAGGTAGAATATACAAAGCTAACGTGTTTTACATTGCAGCTACGTTTTAACTAGAACTGGCAGGATACGCCCACTTGTGCAAGGATATTGTGGATAAAAGCCGATTGAAAGACCATTACTTCATAATAACTTAAGTCGGATGTATTAACGCTATAAACATAATATCATAAATGACGTTTACAAAGTTTGTGTCCAAAGTACGTACCCTGTGCTGTAGATATCTGATTTAACTTGGTTTTGAAGGGAGCAGTGTCAAGAAACGGTTGACCATTCGAAATGGGCGTCCACTCAAAAGACTGGCTGGCGGGTGTATGTGGGAGAGCTCAATTCACTGGTACCTTAAGATTTCACTTTTAAACATCGGCAGACTGGTATATCGATAACTCAAAATCGGAAGACTTGCATATCAAATATCATCTTTAAACATCAACAGACGCACTTTATAATTTACATTTAAACATCAACAGACTGTTAGCTACATAAACAACTTCTAGATATAAACTGGTACGTTTATAACTCACTTCCAAATATTGCCAGAGTGGTTCATCAATGACTCACGTTTAAACATCGACAGACCGGTATCTTAATTTTGATAACTTATATCTTAAACATAGAAAGACGAGCAAATTTTACAAGTTATACAAGTATGAAATGCTATTGAAATGTGTATATGATTATATCTTGAAACAGATATATTTATGTCTATAGCTTTTGTTTATATCATTGTGTCAATGTGAAAATTTGTCTGTCTCTGCTGTCTCTGTCTTTGATTAATTTGTATTAAATTTTTATATCAATTTTTGCTCTTGTACCACCGTTGGTGGCGATCTGAGCCTAATAAATGAATCTGAATCTGAATCTGAATAACTCACTTTTAAAGATCAACAGACTGGTACTCACTTTTGACCATTGCAAGACTGGTACCCTAATTAGTCAATCTTAAACGGTATCGTCCCAAAAGGCAGAATTCCCAAAAGATAAAAAACTTAAAATAACACTTTTCACGGTTGACTAATCATGTGTAACATTGTCACTCGATTGATGATAGTAACATATAAATAAACTTTATAACATGAAGCACCATTTTATTCAATTCACATAGGGTCTCTGTTAACACATATATGGGTTATTTTCAAAATTGGTAGCATTTTCTGCCCAATCAATATTGTTTAATAACGTATTTCAAAGGGTTATTTTAGGAAGAAAACAATTATTCTTGCCATTTGGAAAATTTTGATAAAGTTGGCTTTAGGTTCAAAATCTGGACAGATTTACACTGTCCAGAGATGACGGTCATAAAATATATGTTCACAAAATCTGTATTAATTAACATGATGAAAATACATAATCAAATAATGCTTATACTTAGAGAACAGTTATGTTAACAGTGCAGTTGATTTTTCATTTACTTAAAAAAACACCCTCTACAATGTGTAACATGTCCTGTAATAGTGATAGGATATGAAATAAAGAGATTCAGCACATTTTGTAGAGATAAGACACCAGCAAGTAAGTTGTCTAGATATGGTAGAAGTGGATGGTGTTTCAATTGATATCTTTTAGAAATCATTCATTCAAATCTAGTCTTGCTTCATGACAGTAGAATAGGAAGCCTTTAATACAGCCTATGCCCTAATTCAGCAAGTCTAGATTTGACTGCATACACAATTTGAATTTAGGAGCCCGAAAAAACTATAATGGATGAAGGTACAATAAGTTATTAAAATATTTTATAGATTAAATTTTAGTCTAATTCAGATTGTGTCGATACTAGAACATAAGGCGGGCTGGGTCAGTCCATTGATTAATAAGGGGTGGTCAGCATTGCTCAGTTAATTAAAGTTGTGATTGATTCTGTCTTTTGGGAATTCTGTCTTATGGGACTGAGTCTCTTAAATATCTTAGTAGACTAATTCCTTTATAAAAATTCGACTGGTTCGCAAAATAATTCTTATAGCTCAAGGGCCAAATACGCTCGGTTAAATGTGAACAACACTTACCAACCTACCTATTATTTGTTATCCGTTTTAAACAATCTAGTTAAAACTAGCTGTGATAAAATACGTCCCGAAGTCCGTTATTCAATACATCTAGTTTTAACTAGATTGCGTTTAAAACAGCTTAAATTGCGGAACAAAAGCGATATTTTAAAATATTAATGCGAGAGCTACAGGCAGTACATAACATGTCAAGTATTGCGATCTTGTGTCGTCGCCACGGTGTTATCTTTTATAATGGTGCTATCTTTTTCAAAAGCATCGATAGGAGTTAACGTAATGCCTATCTACAAATACGTACAAATACGTATGTTTGAAGATTTGATTTTTTTTATTATTGTACATGTTCATTAAATTCGATTACGAAGTAAATAATATATAATATAACACACACAGTAAAGATCGATCCAAGGTATCAAAGAGTTTGCTTTTCCTTAAAACGAGGAAATTACATACCACGACTCTTGGTCAAATCTGTTTGCTTAATCGAAATACAAGTTAAGGACATGTCACGATAGGACATAAAATTATGATTTACGTTATGTTATCTTAATAGGAAAAGAAGAGAATATTATAATCTCAAGCGAAAATAACAGGATTCAGCCTTATATGAGCTTGTTTGTGGCCGTTAGGAGCGATTTGTTTTAAACATATTTAGTTCCAAAAGAAGGAACCGGATTGGTAAACAAACAAATGCTTATATTAATACCGCTCCGGAATACAAAAGATAGAAAATATGGCATGGTGAATATACAGTAGGAAAAGTGTATATAAATAAATTGTGCATTGTCAAGTACACTCTAAGACAACACCAGTAAGTATTATGAGTATGTCAATATTCCAACATGATATCTGCTATAAATGGAAAAGGGGAAACTATATTTGTATCATTTACGGAATAGCATATGGCTTTATCGATTTTCATCCAATTTTCTGTTAAGACATCTTGTTTATTGCAACGACACTTGACAATTTTGGTGATGTATTTCACCTGGAGAACTAATGGATGTATATCCTTACACATCAACAATACACCGGCTGATGAGCTACAGTCCCATGGCTCTATGTTTTCTTCATTCAAACCATAAATGATGTTTTATCAAGGCGCCTAAAGTCGGACTGTTAAAGTAATTATGGGAGGTTTTCAAATCATCATGTCTAGATTAACTTATGTCAACAGACTGAAGAACTGCCATTTTCAAAACTGAGTCATATTGTCATGTGCTCTATTCACGGAAGTAAATCGCTTTCAATACAGGGAAGATGAAGGGGGGTTGTGGTAGATGAGGGGGTTATCTCTTGATTCAAACAGGAAGTAAAACGTATAGATATCTAGCTCAATTGAGTAGGTGAAGTGTGGAGACGAACATGGCGCTGTCCTGGTGTATATTTCTGTCACTCATACCAGCCTCATACTGTTCCGTGCAATGTATGTCATCCACTGGACAACCGGTAGACTGGTAAGTACGTGTAGATATATCTACCTCATATGTACAAACTTACCATTTAAATGGACCCACCCCATATGCATTTGTGTACACAGTGATTTATAGTGCTGCATACAGCGTAGGTAAACAAATTCGACCACTGACACTTAATATACATATACTTTTACATGTGAGAATGTTCTACCTGTGACATTATTGTTATCAGCATAACAAAGCCCATGTTTGTATACATGTACACACCTAAGGTAATGTTACGACAACATTCTTTTGTTATTTGTACATTGGTATACATTCATTGTATTTGAGGTATTGTCGATTTCTTTTAAGTCTCTCTTTATCAGAAATAACACCGATCACTGGGGGAAATACAACCTAGCTTCAAAATCATTCTTTATATAGAAATGTTCCTCGGCTTAATACGTGAGTCACGTGTCATTAGGAAGATATCTGTCAGTGTAAATTTGAGCGAGTTGAAAGAGTGTTAGAAACAAATGTCATCGGCTAGTGAACAAGTTTAAAATTGCTAGTACTTACATCAGCATGTGAACTAACATGACCTTGTTCGGTTGTATTCACATACTTGTACTGAAATGGACCTACAGACCATCCATGCGAAGTTAAATTCGTGAAACAATGTATACATTCACTACTGAAACGTAAATATACAAAAATAACGCGTCTACAAGTTACACTTTGAGAAATCAGGAAGACAAATATCCCAGTCATTGTAAGTGCGGTCTTCTGTTTATTCAACCGATCACCCTGTCCTTACCCTCACAGCTTGTGATCCGCTTGTGCATAACGAAAGTGGAATTTCCTATGTAATTTCCTCGAACACTTATGCGTAGATCATGACTCAGAAACACTCTTTTTAAACCTGATTCATATGACTATTGAAGACGAAGATGCTAGAGCATATATTACATGCATTGTTTCATTACTATTTGAGAAATATTACAAATTCAGTAACGCAAACTGAAATTCTGGCACCCCTTTCTCTATTGAACTTGTCAAAATAACATTCCTCTGCATGAAAAGTCATTACCTTAGGGCAAATATGACAAAGAGTATTGTATCCCATTAGAGTATTACGACTGTAGACATGTCATTTCAATTGTGCAAAAGGCGTGTTAAACAGGTTTAATGCTTTTCATTACATCATTATGTCGCTATGGTATCATTCATATATATTCATATATATAAAGAAAAATATGAAGTTAGAAGAAATAACAATCCATTTTAATGGCTAGCGCTTTCAGCTCAACGAGCCTCTTCAGGCCATACATACAACGGATAATTATACAAGGCATTATCCGTTGTATAATTATACAAGGCATTATCCGTTGTATGTAAAGTTGATATCTACATATCATTATTTTCTGATGTTGTGAATGAAACACATTACCAGGTTTATGATCTACAAGCTCCCAGAGAATCACGACGGTTCAAGTGACGGGTTTGATCACTTCTACCTGGACGTCAACTCTCCAGTATGGAGCAAATCTGCTGTCTCTATGAACGCCAGTACCAACGCTGTCAGCTACACCCTGAAGCCTATATACAAGGCGCAACTTGTAAGTACATAAGATTTAATTGGGTAAAGCACTTTTTACAGCACTTTTTGGAAATGTTATTACTTATAGCATAAACGTATCATACACCTCATGACTCAAGCCGATTTTCCGTAGTCGAAGAAGACAAAAATAATATTAATCGAAAACTACTAGAGGCCATTTTAACGTGAACACCTTTTGATTCAGGGAAATGGATTAGCGTTGCTTTCGCGAACTGATTCTTTATAAAAAAAGGAGATTGTCTTGCATTTTACAATTATACAAATGAAAGTTCCACTGCCATTTAAAGGGACATTGTTACTCGCAAAATGAAATTAGAGGGGACACGCTGTGTGCACTAATTTCCTACATAATATGAAACTGTCCTAATTTCATAAAAAGTGTTCATGTTATTGCTTAGGATTTGATAATCATACATATTAAAATAATAGTAGTTACCCCATAACAAGACGCCCAGGTTATATTTCTATATTGGAGAGTATTTTAACGATCCATATGAAAAATGTTATCATTACAGAAAACAAAACTCAAAACCAGATAAGAAACACAGCCAAATCCATGATGTTGGTGAATCGTCAACAAATTCTTCATATCTACACTCGAAGTACTCGTGTTTATGTACAAATAAAAGTTTTATGGATTGCATGTCTGACCTATCGGCATCCAGGCCACCAATTTGTTTTGAGGAAAATGAGATAAAAAAAAAAAAGGCCTTTACTGTTATCAATTTCACAATATTCTAAAAATCAGCGATATGCACGGTTAACATATCTACAAATTTACAAATGATGGATCATAAGACAAATAAACAATGCATTTTTATGCTATATAGCAAAGCTTTTAACACTCGTAAGTCCGATGAATAGCTCAACTTGTTCTTGTCTATTTATACCGAGTTTGTGCACTTATTTACCTAGAAGGCAAATCAATATGTACCAAAATGTTGTAATACGTATGCACTGATTTCGTTTCCTCAAAAATATCCCGATAGGGCTTTTCTTTTGATAACACTATACAAGGTCCCATACTGAAACGTCGCCTAAAGTGCTTTCCATGAAACTAAAGTTGATTACTTGATTTTTTTTTCAAATTTCAGAGTTCTAACTTCATGTATGCTTTATACAACGATGAGGATCCTAATAAGAGAGAACCAAGGAGTGTTGGACATTCTAAAGGTAACCATGTTAATGAGTAACACTCCTTTATTGGGAATTAATAGCCAGCATGACCACTCCATAACAGGCTATATCACACTGAAATATTTGTCTAAAAAAGAATGTCGCAGAATTGGTAAATAATCAATACAATTTGTTCAACTATGAGGACACACGAGAAGTTGTATTCGGCGTCGTTCATATCCATTGTATGCAGTTAATCATAGATATTGATATACTTTATGTGATTTTGTCATCTTCATCGTTTTAACGAAATTTTACATATAGGGAACATGTCACATACTTTCGCCCATGATATATTTTGTAGAGGTAAATATTCTCTCAGGGTGAATGTTTCTAAGTCACGGTTCGATATTAGCGTTGTCTCTATAAATGACACATATCCTTCTGAACTCTGGGTTAATTAAAATCCGGAAAGACTACCTCAAACATGTAATTTGTGGTTATCAATAGAGAAACCTTATAGAAACTTTAAAACACACTGAAACGGGTTAATGTCAGTAACCTTCATTTTTGTTATTCAATCACAAATTTTCTAACAGTTTGGTTATGACATGGGCGTCTTTCGAGATATGCGGGCATCACATAGATGAAAATTCTCCAGTTTTCCAGACGGTTACAGGAAAAGATCAGATGTCCTATATAAAGGGAAGGCTAATTGCACAACACGATTTTGCAACGCATCAGAACTTCTAACCCTCTTCAGACAAAAGTGATATTATGTGACAATTTTGATAAGGAAACGTCTTAGTTAAGCAGTCTATTGCTACTAAATATAAAACGCCCGGATGAAAAGAGATACTAGAAACACTTAACCTGACCGTGACATGTTGATGTCACCCTGACATGCTGCCATTAGATAACCTGTTTACTCCCTGGCGTCGCGGAAAGAATCTATAATGATCTTATTGACAGTGGGAGAGAGTCTGACCTCTGTGAAGGGATACCATGCTTCTTAATTCATTTACATCAATGTTTATTTGTTATGTTACCCGTACATTAGGTTAGAAGTCATTGAGGATCATGAATTTATTTCAATTTCAAACCAACAATGCATGGATTGGTAACCAATCTCATTAAAATAAAATCTAATATTGCTTCCCTGCGTTACGCAGATAATACACGCGTAATGGAGTGGAGCATGTAGATTTCATTTCAATGAGACTGGATTGGTAACGGAACGCGTTTTTGTCTCAGCCACATGGACGTGTTTCTCTTAGAAATGGCGCTAAATAGACGTATCTATTGACCCCCCCCCCCCCCCTACTACTATCATATATTTTCTCATTTTCAATTGTATATACTAAAAAACGGCCGAAGTCGAAATTCTTTGTTTGATTTAAATGTGTTATATTTTAATGACATACTTGTCACCACGCATCAATACTTGTTGTGTTTGCTGTAAGTAAGTTTTTAAAATTACGTTTGAGTCATTGGCGCGCGTCATTGTCCGGTTTTTGATCACAAATCCCGACTTCAACCTGTCTATTATCTCTATCTTGAACTGATAAGTTTTGAGATGTTAATTTTCAACCACTTCTTTCCATTTATGAATTTTGACATATTTGATCCCAACAACATACCTCTGTGTCCCTTTAAGAAAAGGATAGCTACCTATGCTGTAATCTTTACATGACTGTATAGAAGTTCTTGGTTGTTCACCAGGTGTGTTTGCATTCGACAAGACATCCGGGTTCTGGATGGTGCACAGTACTCCACGGTTCCCTACCTTCAGAAAGAACGGCTACTTGTGGCCACACAACGCCCTGAGGAACGGACAAAGCTTCCTGTGTATGTCGTTCAAGTACTCGCAACTAAACCAAGTGGGTACGTATCGTAAAGTACCTGCAAGTAGGTAGAACGTACACTGTGTACTAAAGGACAACTCCCTTGCAAGGCAGAACTTGTAACCTTGCACTATGCCGTATGAGTGATTTAAGTGGTGTAGTAACCTCCAAGGCTTAGATTTTAGAAACTCTTAAGTCAAAGTCAAGTCGTAAGTCAAAGTTAAGTTATGGCCCAGGATGTTTCTATTCGACTAACAAGTCCAGGTGCAGAAGGTTGAAGGTCTGGAAACGTTACGGAATGAAGCTGGGTTCAAATTGTTCAGGCCGTCAAGGAACGTTATTGCCTTGTTTTATATCAATGGAACTCATTAAATTCAATTTATACAATTTGTCACCATTGTAAAAAAAAACTACATAGGTAAAGTATTAATATATATGTTTTATTTCAATGGAACCTCACTTAAATCTGATTTGTACAACTTGTCATTAATGTAGTTACTTATACTATAAATTCCGATGTATTGAAACTGTTGACAAAGGGGTTAACAGTAAAATAAATGAAATATGAAAGACGGTCGTTTGACGTCAGCGAAAACCACTGTTTCAAATTTAGTCTTTTCAAGAAAAAATTATTTCCTTCTACAATTTATTCATTTCCTTCACATGATGATATGAACTATGAAGACAAATTACGTGTACGTCTACGAGAAATGGGTACCTTAGTACTTCCAAACATACAATTTATACAATTTGTCATCAACGTGTTCACATATACTAAAGTATGTAAACTGTTCGCCCTGTTGGTAAGAAAGACGCCCGTATAACGTTATCTAAAAACCTTTTTTCCAATTGAGGAAACTTGATCTATTCTACAATGTATTCGTTACCTTTAAATGATGATATGAATGTCAGCGACACCAAGACAATGGTCTAGTTTGGCATTTTAACATCGTGATATAATTTACGTGTCGACTCAAGTGTTATAAACAATTATATGTTTTCCTATTACAGCAAAGCAGATTATGACAAATTACGTGTTCGTCTACGACAAATGGGTTCCAAAGTCTTTCCAAACAGACAACCCGTACCTGGAACAAGTAGTGAACCACAAGGCACCAACGTCTTCTGTGAGTCTGGTAACTCTCGTCTCCATGCATGGAACAAAGTTCCTCAGCTTCGCAAAGTCATCAGCGTTTGGTGCTGGTAAGTAACTGCAATACAAGATGTAAAACTTACTTCAGTATGCATGTAGAGCTGAAAAGCATGAATTCCGTAACGCTACCATTTTTAAGGTTACCCGCAACGCCACGTCTCCAATTACATTATTTTATTGAACTAATTGCCCAAAGTCACTTAGGTCAATGAATGTGTCTGTGGAAGGGTGAGGTATATTCAAGAGTTATTGAAGAGTTTGTAATTTCTACCTTTACTCATGTCTGAGGAAAGGATGGAGAAGTTCGTGCTGCTTCGGCCTTCAGAGAATTACTAAGAAAGATGGTGATTTCGAATCTGCCCTTCCTGAAAAATATAAGTAGGCTGTATCTGTAGGGTTCTGATGGTGATATCGTTTCCTTTGAGTAACATATGCAAGACGTTACCAATGGTATTATACTATTATTTCATCTAAAAGCGATGGAAAACATCAATTAATGCTAAACCGTAATTTTAATGAGTACACAAACATATTTTTATGTTATATATGTTATTATATATGTTATCTGGGGTGCACGTTGAGATATGATAGATTATATATGAAATATTCAACTAAAGACCTATATTTTGCACATATATGAGGCCTATGTTCGATTTCTTTTGAAAACTGTTTACTCTAAGTTTACTCACACCAATATTTCGTAAACACAACGAATGCACAGATACTGCTATCTCTCGATATTATTCAAGATCCTCACTCAAGTAATCTACCTCGTAAGTTATCTAACAAATATTTACGTATTCAGGTAGTAAAGTTGATTTTTAAAGACCGGAAGTATTTAATGCAACGTAACTTTAAATCCGCATGAACTACGATATCGGAAATATTAAGATTTTGCTTCAACTGTCGATAATTTATCCGTTTTGTGCACAGCTAACCATAGATTTTTATATGTCCAAGCCGACAGCGGCTGTCTTAATTTTTTCATTGTTGATTGCAGGTCAATTGTAAAGAATTTTAAGTATTTTATTGCATGGATAAAAAGCTTAAGTGAATGCATAAGTCCTCTTTAACGTTAAAATAGCCAATTAAAACCGTAAAAGCGTGCACTAGTTCCTTTAATCTGACCAGCCGGGTCATATGTTTTTAATCCATATCATCACATTTGGTATTTAGCACCTATCAAAGCCTACAAAATCTAAAGACAAAAGTACATTTATCATTGTAGTAGTGTCTAAATTCACTTACTACATGTATTTAGGGGGGGGGGGGGGGGGGGGGGGGGGGGGGGTAGGGGGGCATATATTGTTAAATACAAATGTAGACCCATGTGACGTAATTATTAGAATTTTACAGTTTTTGTACTTCTTGTTTAAAAGGGATATAATGCTCATCTCCACATATGAATAATATGACACCGATAATGATTTTTTTTAGATCTGTATTCTGATCTCGTGGCTCCGAAACTGGGAGACTCTCTATATACAGAAACATGGCAAGATGGAAGAGGGAAGCTCGCCTCTAACTGTACAGGGAAGTATAAGGTATGAAACTGATAAACCCACAGAGGATGTAATGTTAGCACCGTTGTCCATCCTGGTTCCCTGGCTATGTTACGCTTCGTCAACTGCGCCACTTGGTATTGCCCAGTTGACGAAGCGTAACGTGGACGTGTCCGCGTCATGGGTTTACGCCAGAACATCTTCAGAACATCAGAAGTGCCTGCATAGCGGCTATTCTCTCTTTACCTATATTTCTAGTTCGTTTATAATATGTCTTTAAACAGTGCATCTTCAGCCGCAATCTAAATATTCGGAAATCCGAAATCGAATTCATATATACATATCATAAAGTTTGCAAGACACTGGAAAAAAAGTTGTCTTTGTATTTCCCGACTAGCTTTTTTGAGTAAAATATTGAAATAGAAGGACAAAGATTTTCTTTGACATGAAAAGTATTATTATCAGGGTAAATATAAAATACTTCAAACGACACTAGCAGTAGATATCATTTTAATGATGACTGATGATATCTGCAGCATATGCATTTTAAAGGCACTAGTGCACGATTTTACGGTTTAAATTGTATATTTTAAGGTTTAAGAGGACTTATGCATTCACTTAACCTTTCTATCGATGCAATGAAATACTTAAAATTCTTTACAATTGACCTGCTGTCAACAATGAAAAAATTTAGACAGCCGCTGTCGGCTTGGACATATGAAAAATCTAAGTTTAGCTGTGCACAAAACGGATATCTAAAAGACAGTTAAACGCGGCTGAACTATTATTATGAGCAGCTATTGAATTTTCCTAAACTCTGAACTGAGACCAAAGAATGAATTATGTTTTATGAAAGCAATGTTGTAAATAAACCGATTTAATAACACAGCATTAGCATTGCTATTAGATTGACCAAAGCGGCTGCCGTTTCCGCTTTTTTGGTTATGAGCAAAATCTTAATATTTCCGATATCGTAGTTCACGCGGATTTATTGTAGCGTAACATTAAATACTTCCGGTCTTTAAATATCACCTTTACTACCTGAATACGTAAATATTCGTTAAATAACTTACGAGGTAGATTACTTGAGTGATGATCTTGAATAATATCGAGAGATATGCAGAATCTGTGCAATCGTTGTGTTAACGAAATATTGGTGTGCACTAGTGCGTTTAAGCATTTTATTTTCAAATATACATTTACTTCACGTGCCACCTTCTTCACCTTTTTACCTATATAACTTACTGAAAGTATAAAAAGCCGATATATGGCCTTGTAAGTTTTATAAGAGAACGCATAACATAAACAAATCAATTTTAAGTGACATTGTTTGGTAATACTTTGAAACTTTTTACATCACTCTCTTTATTTTGATATCATCTTTGATTCTCAAAACTTGAAACTTCTACAGAGTTTGTTTATTTCTTAATCATTAATTAATTAATTCCTGTATTCTTGTTCTCGGTACACTTGAGAGTAAAAGGTACAAACATAATTGCTGAAAAAACACATAACGAAGTACCATAAATGTGAAGAAGAAAATTGCAAACAAAATCATAGATTAAGAAAAATAAATGATAGTATAAATAAATATCTAATGGAAAAAGCATTTCAATGAAAATTATATTCATATTTATCATCAAGTTACTAATTAATTATATCATATTCAACGCCAAAAAAGTTATACAGTGGAACACACAATACACTGTACGGAGCTGATGTAGGCAGAAATGTGAATCAATAGCCATCTAATTTTGTACAATTTCTACATATGCACCTTGTGAGTCATCAGTCCAAACAAATTAAATAAAGGTAAGCAGAAGAATTATAAGACGGACAAAACATTACTCATGGACATTATCAAGTAGAGGGAAATTCTCCCACAGGCCCTCGGATCAATATTATAAAAGAAAAAACAAATTTAAATTATTATATATTTTTTTAGAACATCCCCTGAATAGAATTGTACTTCTGTTAATAGTATATTAAGAAGTACAATTCTATTCAGGGGGTGTTCTCCAAAAAAGAAATTAATTTAGAGTTTTTTTTTTGATTTTTTGATTTTTATTTTTTATATAATGATCCGAGGGCCTGTGAATTCTCCTGGCAAACATCCTTACTTCCTAATTAATCCACGGTTCATACTTTATCCAATAGATAACAGCCTGATACATTCACAGGTTTTCAACGTGAAGAGCATTCGTCTTTCATCTGACACGATGTTCAAGGAGACAGTGGACCATTCCAAATGGGCGATCACAAAGCAGAGTGGCTACTGGGTCTGCGTCGGAGACATCAACAGACAGGTAATTTTTACAAAATAAGCTGCATCCCTAGAGGTTTTTTTGCTGCACACAACTTATGTTTTGGTAATTTGTCAGAGAAGAGACGACTTCCTGCTCTTTCACAAAGATGAATGACATACGTCAAAAATTATTGGAAGCTGAACATAAACTTGGGGCAAAAGAAACTATACCAAAATATTTTTTGTTTTAAAAAGTTGAAACTAGCTTTTAAAATGGAATTTTTATTATCAAACTATGTCACAAGAACGCAACTTCATAATTACTGAGAAAAAAAATCATGTTTCTTACCAAATATGGACTTTGTCACACGTTTTTCGAGCAAAATGGTATGCATGTGCATCACGTTCATATGGCACCGAACTGTATAAAAACCACGAATCTGCATGCTTTAGACCTCAGTCGTAACGAACACAACAAGTGACATGGCGAGACTTACCACAGAGGAACGAGAGAGCGATTGGTATGTTGCAGTTGGGCGCACGTCACGCCCACGTTGCTCGTATCGTCAATAACCAGACTGCACACAAGAATGATACAGACAGGTTGGACCCAGGACCGGCCAAGAAGTGGAAAACCCAGGGTCACAAACTCAAACGACGACCGCTACATTCGCATTATTCACCTACGCAATCGTTTCGTCACAGTGACGTCATCAGCAGCAACAGCGTTACACCGTTTTATCAGCAGAAGGACAGTGACCAGACGTCTTCGTGAACATGGTGTTGTCCCCGCAAACAAAACAATGTACAAATGTAAACTTATAGAGAGTAGTACAGCGAGTAGGATACACACGTGTGTGTCCGTGGCCCGCGTTCGTACAACTGCCGCTAATGCCGTTAATATCCGGAAACTCAGATTCATACGCTTCTCACTCGGACTTGCGTCCGGGCCGCACCACAATGGCATTCGAGCCTACCGGCCCTTCCGCGGGATGATGCTGAGCCGACGTGCCCGAGGTAACCGTCACCAATGGGCAAGAATGGTAGAGCGTTGGCAGAACAGGAACTGGCAATGAATTGTGTGTACAGATGAAAGCAGGTTCCAACTACACAGAGCATGGCCGAGTGCGCGTTTATCGTCGGAGAGGAAAGACAACGGACACGTGTTGTGTCCAGGAGGTTGTGCCATTCGGCGGCGGTAGCGTCTTGGTTCGGGTTGGAATGTGCACGGACCATACAACAGAACTTGTTTCTTTGACCCTACTTTGAATGCCTAAGGCTACATCCACACCGTTTTACGTCCTGTGGTGCTCCCATACCGCCTGAGAAATCCAAGAGTAATCCTCCAAAAAGACAATGTTCGCCCCGACACAGCCAGAGTCACCAGAGACTTCCAGCGAGAACAACGGATTTATCACCGATCGAACATTTGGACAGGCAGATAAAGCAGAGAAATCCACCTCCATTAAGTCGGCAAACGTTTATCCAGGCACACGTGGAAGAATGACAAGCCATCCCTAATGACGTCATCAGTCGCCTTGTGAATTCTGTGCGTCGACGTGTGCAGGCCTGTATTCAAAGCAACGGAGGCCATACCAGATACTGACAGTTTTCTAGTGTATCCTTTGTGAATAAAAGCGTTTTCTATAGTCTCTAAAAAGACTTCTTTATTTTTGCAAATTGACACCGCCAGTGTCATTCATTGCATTCTACTGCATTAACCTTTTCTAAATTTCGATCAAATAAGGGTCAGTTAAATTGTCTTTAAAACGAGTATCACATTATTTATGTGACATATCTGATAATGTTGATAACATCAAAACAATGTTGGTATAGTTTGCCCGTAAATTTATTTCCAAACTTCATTTCCCTGGTCTATTTCCAATTGATCAACTTCGTCCACCAGTAGCCTTGTATGCTGTTTAAAACGGTGTTTTTTTGCGAATGTCCGATTACATTAAGAATAATGTCTCATCAATATCATTTCATTTTCAAAAGGTATATTAGGTAACATCTTGTTGAGGGGGAGGGAGGGAGGGAGGGAGGGGGTTTGACTAGCATGCTTCAAGAGGACACAAGCATTACCACACATAGAAGAAGTCTAATAATTTGGATTATATTTGTCTGTGAATTTATTCGAATAAAATTACCCACAATTCCATTGCAGGAGCACCAGGAAGAGCGAGGGGGAGGTACAGTGTGTCTGCAGAATAAGTCTGTGTGGAACAACTTCTACAAGAGTATCAGTGACTATGAGAAGTGTCAATAATCCTAACCAACATCCTTATCAACCTCGGGGGTTCCTGCTACCTATAGAAGAACGACGCCCTGGAGTCATATCATGTGCTGCCTGCGATACTAGAAAAGCGAAATAAGGAAGACAAGGCTTTGGTTAGGGTTGATCGACTTCTTTATTTCTCATAAAAGCGACGTTCCGGTTTACACGTATATACCCATACTGTATAGCATCACATACTATTTAGAAAATATGTAAGTTGATCATGCTAAAATTTCCTTGTTTTCTATCTCTAGAATGCCTCTCAAACATTTCGTGAAAGACGACGTTTACAGGTAATGGTGCTCTGGGGCTCAGGATATTTTGTTTCGTACATTTACAATAATTCATCTACATTGTTTGGCAACACCTTTCTTTTAGAGTTCATTTCATTTTTATCACTGACCCTATTGTCTACATTTAAAATAAGTTGCATTGCTTGAAAAATCTTTAGCTATTTTTGGGGTACTAGTTCATAGCACATTTAACCCTGAAAAAAGTGTTCATTTCTTATACTTTCCACTATAACAATGTTTAAGTCATTGATAAACTAAGATTTAGCTATAGAGTATATTTGTTTCCATGGATTCAAAGCATTTAAACCTTCATTTAAGGACTGTATATTTTTATGATTATCTATAACTTGATACCTACTATTTAATAAAACATTTTTTTCGGAAAAGTTCAGCTATAGTATATGGGTTTATACAATGCACTCAACCCATCATTCAAAGCTCATAAATTTTACACCGCACATTGACGCCGTATGATATATATGTGTAGGTTAACGTGCGGATATAAAGGTCAAAGGTCAGCTTTGGTTAGGTCAGGGTAATGGAGCACCGAAGTGGGGATGCAGCGCTATATAAAAGCTATCCATTATTATCATTAGTGTTAGCTTTAGTATTAGTATTATGGTACGTGGAAGTGTCTTTCTGTATTGAACCATTTTTGTTTCTAAACACACGCAACCTGTTTTTGCAATAAATATATTTTTTTATAATTCACAATTATATCCTTCAGAGAGGAAGTCTTACTGGCTTGGATCAAATTAACTTCTTGTTCCTATTCCATCTTCCCTCGCGTGGCCTATTCTGACGCTAGCCCAAATGACTTGCAAAGATAGGCCTTGCCGCAAGTCGCATACTCTTCTGTGCTTGTCGCCGGGGCTGCTGCGGCAGATCGTGAAAATGAGAAATCATTTTTCGCCGTTTAGGGCGCTGCACTCAAAACACTGGTTGGCAGCAGTGTTTTAAAATGGTTGGTTGCAAGGTTTAAATTAACCAGTGATAAAGACCAATGCAGTTTAAAGCCATGCAGGGGAAGATGTCCGAATTCTTTCACACCAAAGTTCTATCTATATCCGGAAGTGAAATACATCACAGGCCATAATGACGGTCGTATTTGTTGTGTTAGTTTGTTTCTCAATTAAATAACAGCAAGAGGATGTCGATAGAGGAAAACGACATATCAAATCATTTAACATTTTGTAAGACATCTCCGATTAACAAATAAAACAAGTTATCGTTTCAGTGGTTTCTTTACACAATGTTCTTTAGAAACAGCTTTCATGCAAATTTAGCTTTTCAAATCGCATAACTTGTAAAAAAGGTAGAAACAATATTCGCTTTTAAATATGGTCTGATGGGAATATTTTCGGTTGGAAAGAAATAGGGATAAGCTAACAATAGCTTAAATACTAACTGTTTTAAACAGACTGAACCGTTTTGGAATGCTTCATGGCAACGATTAAGATCAATGAACTTGGTTTACCTGACAGACAGTACTCTAAGATGAATGAAAATGATAAATGTACTGCTTTTTTTTCTGAGGGAAAAATGCAATTTTCAATTACAAGAAGAAATTCTTTCTTCATTCACACACTGGTATCTGCTTGTCAATCTGTATCTGTCATAGTTCTTTTTCAAGCCTCCAACATCATGTTTACTAGTTCATAGTCAAATCGAAGATGTAAATCTGCATGACGGCCACTGCACCAATTACATATGATTGACATGTGAAAAGTCCAAAATACTGAATACATTACATAGAGGCCACAACATCTAACAAAGTGATCTCATGAAAATACCATTTATTAGTTTGACATATTTGACTCCAACAACAAACTCTTTGTCCCTTTAAATGAATAGTAAGTTGCAATGTATTGAAAATTTGAGTAAAAGAGAGTCAAATTATACCAGCTACCTTACATAGCAGATTGATGATACGCAATAAATTGTTAAAATAAAAATGTCATCATTTACATGCATTGCAAACGTTTACTGACTAAATAACAGCATTTTTTAAAAAAAATTGTTCATTTTCAAAATTGGTGTTTTATTGTGTAGCCTCAGAAGTAAAAGAAATAAAACAAGCAGACAGAGTCAGCTATATCCCCCGCCAAAGGGAAAGGGTAGTTAAGGATACTAGTTGTGGAATATTGAACAGTGATCATGTTGTTTTTCTACAAACAACCTTTAAGAAATCATGATGTTGTAGTGACTTGTTATTACCAATTTTAAATATTGGTGATGCATTTTTGTGATACATTTGACCCGACTGTCTCACCGTTTTGGAGTTGTGCTCCGGAAACATTAACGGGTAAAAATAATAATGCAAAGAAGTTGAAAACTCCAAAAGGCACATTTCCGCATGATGCCTGTTGCACATACCAAGTTTCGTCGAGATAGGTCTCACCATTTTGGAGTTGTGTTCCGGAAACAAAATCCTATGTTACATTTCCATGGAAACGGGTAAAAATAAAAATGCAAAGAAGTTGAAAACCCCAAAAGGCACATCTCCGCATGATGCCCGTTGCACATACCAAGTTTCGTCGAGCTAGGTCTCACAGTTTTGGAGTTGTGGTCCGGAAACGAAATCCTATGTTACGTTTCCATGGAAACGGGTAAAAATAAAAATGCAAAGAAGTTGAAAACCCCAAAAGGCACATCTACGCATGATGCCCGTTGCACATACCAAGTTTCGTCGAGATAGGTCTCACCATTTTGGAGTTGTGCTCCGGAAACAAAATCCTATGTTACGTTTCCATGGAAACGGGTAAAAATATAAATGCAAAGAAGTTGAAAACCCCAAAAGGCACATCTACGCATGATGCATGTTGCACATACCAAGTTTCGTCGAGCTAGGTCTCACAGTTTTGGAGTTGTGCTCCGGAAACGAAATCCTATGTTACGTTTCCATGGAAACGGGTAAAAATAAAAATGCAAAGAAGTTGAAAACCCCAAAAGGCACATCTCCGCATGGTGCCCGTTGCACATACCAAGTTTCGTCGAGCTAGGTCTCACAGTTTTGGAGTTGTGCTCCGGAAACATTATCGGGACGGACAGACGAACGAACGGACGGACGGAGACCATTTCAATATCCCCCGCCAACTACGTTGGGCGGGGGATAATTACATGCAAACAGATGCTAGTAAGAGGTTCAAATATATGATTGATTCTCCTGAATGTTTTTGATCTTCTTTTATAATTGATTCCAATTAAGTAATAATCAACTCAGCAAGAAAAATTTATTTTCATGTAAAAAAATGTTACAATTTGTGACCTCAGCTTGACAGTCTTACACTAACATATAAAAATTAGATTTTAAGACATTCAACAAAGTGAATTATCAATGTTTCTCATATTCTATAATTAATACAATATAAAGCAAGAAAAAAATATGACTTTGGAAGAACTTGCCTTTATCATATCTCAAAAATGTAAGACCAGCAAGAACTTATTCAAAGAGGTAAAAACTAATAAAATTATATGATCACACCTAATCAACACATTATCAAATAGGCCAAGAGCATATATAAGAGTATATAATAAAGCATGATATTTTGGATAACAACTTCTTTATTGGATGATTGTGATTAATAGTTTATGCCTATTTTAAGTGAATGATATAGAACTAACCTTATTAAAGCATTTGTAAATTTGATTTACTACTAAAATATCACTTAAAAAGAAGTTTCAAAGCTGTTGCCTTCCAAAACATGTTGATGATTTTCTAAAAACTTTACAGATTTAATTATAAGTTAGCAATTTATATCATTTTTTGATCATTTTGATTAGAAGTCTTCATGCACTCCACTACAGAGATACTGTAATTCTAACAGCTACCACTCAAACCTGATACTGGAACCCTACAGTATATTTTGAACAAAATAATGTATAAGGAAGTATCAACTAAGTTGAAACTAGTCATCTCTATCTATCCTGAATACTTAAATACATATGATGAATACATAATAAGGATCTGGACATTTTGAAAGGTGTGGGGGAGGGTCACTCTTTGGGGTCGAGGGGGGAGGGGGGTGGTTTGAATCCGCTTAAAGGTATGCCCTCCTCCTCCCCATCAACCCTGGATCCCCATTGAATTCTAGTTGATAGGGTATCAATAGTCTGTATTCATTTTGTTTTTAAATATAACCTGCATCAGTTGATAACACTTTAGTTAATTCAAAGATAAGACATCCAGATAATCCGGTATGTCAACCCAAATACTTCTTATAGGAACAGCTTAGGAGAGAAAATAGTCATTTGAGTCATCAGAGGTTCTAATATCCTTAATAACTGTCCCAGACCAATCAAAGAACATGAGAAATAAAAAAAAACTGATTTAGGAATGACAAGGCAAAGGCTAATTTAAACATATGACATGCTTTTCGGCACTAGTGCATTTCTTTGATATGTGCATGCGACATTTTTCATTGTCATTTTGATAATCAACTAATTGGAAAATCCACATCATTACTAATTGTTCTGAAAATATATTTGCCAATCAATACAAAAGAGTCCTACTGCTCTTGAAATTTATTTCAAATTTACCGAAGAATCATTTAATTATTTCTATGTAGCCTAAGACAATTTTATCTAAGTAAACCAGATAAAGCTTAACACTGTAGTAAACACACAACCATACTGAATATAAAATACCATTTTGCTAGAAAACAAGTTGAAGTGGACCGCAAAGGCACTGGTAAAATGTGAAGTTAACAATATCACTTTCATACCTTACACAAGCCATTACAAGAAAATACAAAATGGGCTTGGGATATTGGATAGACAGGCTAGATCCATCCCTACCCTAGTACACATTCTTCAGTCTCTAATTGCCATTAATCATATTTTCGTCATTATAATTTTTTAAAATGTCAATATTTTCATTCATTGAAAAAAAACTTATCTATTAACAAAATGATTAATCAGTTTAGATTTTAAAGTTCACAGCTTGAAAATAAAATATACAGATCTATATAATAAAAGCTTTAGAAAGATATACTGAACAGACTAGTCTGGATTCATAGCTTGGGCACAATATAATGAATATCTAAAAAATCTAATGAAAATGAAAGCATGAGCATATTCTTTATCAATGCAAAAGCATACTTGATCATTCTTCAACTGATTTCAGATAATTGTTCTATATTTGTTGTTAGGAAATCTTTGAAAACTTTAAAAAAAGTTAAAATGAAATATACTGACATTACATAATATTGTCTGAAAGATACAAGAAGAAAGAAATCTAAATTCATAACATGGGTAGAAAAATTAATTAAGTGACATGTTTACTTACAAAACAATCTCAATTTAAGAATCATGTAACGGTTGAGGGAACTTAATGTTAAATGTAATAATTATTGTTTTTAAGATGAGCTTATGAAAAGTCAAATTTTAATAACAATATCTTCAATAACCAAATTCAACCTTAGCAAAAATATCAATTGAAATATAACCTCAAACACCAAAAACATTTACCATTTGAGCCACGGTTTAAAAAGCCAGTGTCAGACAAAAAGGCTTGAAATGGTAAAGCAGTTATCAAGCAAATTCTTTCGATTAATGTTTCTCAGTTTATTTGCTTGTTACAAATAAATCTAATTTTGCATTTAAGTATCATATGAAGATCTCACTATTGTTCAGATTGTTCGGTTCATTGAGGAACTCCAACACGCCAACAACAAGACAGAGTTCAATAGACCTAGTTCTATACCACACATACATTCTCTCCCAACAGAGGTAGCTCCGTCATAAATTTCTATACAACCTCTGTCTTAATTCGAAGGTTTCTTGTGCACGAAATGTAGAACGCTGATTGGATGCAATCAAAGTTAGTTGTGCAATCAGCGACATCGTTTCAAAAGTTCTCATTCAAATCGCCTAAGTTATTCCCGTAAGCTTCCCAAAAGCTAAACTTTATTCGAATATGCACCTTGCACTTTGAGTCGTCTTTACCGTACACAAATGCCTCATTTTGCGACTGTTTCATTGCACGGGCCTGTGTGACATCAAATATTCTATTCATGCATTCGTTGTTTTCATTGGCTGAAATATAGCCAGGTAGTTTAAGTTGCAATATTGTCCCGCTAGGGGAGAGTGCCGGAAGACAGAGAAACCTTTGTATTATAAGACAGAAGTTGTATAGAAATTTATGACGGAGCTACCTCTGTTGGGAGAGAATGCCACACATATTGCAATTCCACAGGTTCTTGCCACTCTCTCCCCAAAGAGGAAGCTTCATCAGAAATTCCTATTAGTAAAGGACCTTATTACACAGCTATCTCTGTGGGGAGAGAATAGGTTCTCGCTTTTCACAAAAACAAAAAGGATTCTTGGCACTTTGTATGACTTGATTTGATTACTCAAAACATTTCTTACAAAAATATATTTCAAAGCATTTTAAAGCAGACACATAAAACTATACAAGATACAAAAGATGGAAGATTGCATCTTAGTAAATCACATTGTATATCTGGTATTTTCTAGGGATAATGAATGAAACATACCTAAATTTTATATTACATCTATGAAAAAAACGCATATTGTTTCAAGAATGAAACATGAATTTGAATCACAAAATACTGAAAGATCATAATACCTTGAGATTAAAATTTTGTACTACAGATTTGTTTTTGGTGCTCTCGAATACAGGTGTCAATTTTGATATCGAAACAGATCTAGAAACTATCATAAAAACAGCTGACAGTCCATGTTTACATTTTTTCAGAAAATTAAAGTAGTTCATGTCGCAGTATGTCAAAACAATGGCTTAAAGATTTCAGGACAGTCCCATCTTGCTTATCTTGGAAACCATTGGGCTCTTGCAGCAGTAACATTTACTCACATTGAGTGTTTCTACCTTGTTAAAATGATTAAGTAACCAATGAAGTGACATATTCTTTGTTTTGCAATATTTCTATTATTACATTTCACCTTTGACTAGACACTGAAATGTTCGATGGATAATATTCCCAGCAAAGATGAGAACACTACTAAGTTTCTGAAAAAAGTACCTTCTTTTTAATTGTGTGCTGGGACTTGATTGTCACTTTTCTGAAAACATGTTGAATTACATTTTTGTGTGTCTTTTGGATAGAGATAGCATCATTGCTTTACTTAAAGCTACTTTGGAGCTAAATGGCCTGAATTAGTCATCTATTATCTGAGAAATAAAGCAACATGAAAATTAAGCTGGTTTTGCCCTGTACAAGTCATCAGACAGTAAATGTGTTTTTAATTTGTTAAAAACATTTTCATTCTTTTTCTGATTGTGACAAACATTCAATAGCATGACTGTAAACTTGCTATATTAAAATCAGACACCTTTACTATCTTAGTTTGAAATCGGACGTCTTCTTGAAAAATATCTTCATTTTTCCTTTTGATCGCTGAAATGTAAAAACAAATTATTTAACAATTAAAATACCTGATAAGTCCAATTTTACAAAACCATTTTTATAGTAATGTGTACAAATAAAATAATTATACTTGCAAGGCTTTAATCAAACTTTCACCATCACATTAATAATAAAAGGGAGGTAACTCATGAACTCCTATTACTTTTGAAAACTTTCAATCATCATCAGACATAGAGACTGTATCATGATAAAGAGACTGTTGACGATACGTTTATTGTCAGATTAGATTTCACAATTCTCTAGTTGATGTGCACAACTTCTGCACATTATATAGTTTTCAATCAATTAATTTATGACTTTTGGAAACATGAGTCTCATTTTTCAAACAACAAACCAATATTGATAACAAAAATCAATTACTACAATTCTTCACTGACTCGAATATGGCGAAAAAGTGTGTCAGAAACAAAGTGTACAGGTATGGTGATATTTATTGACTGAAAAACAAAGGTAGGGTGCACAATGACAGAACCAATTCAAATTTTCTTAATTTGCAATAATGCTGAGCTAGCACCATTAAACTTCAGAAGAACAAGGACTGTAATTAAAACAAAACGTAACTTAAAGGGGCAGAAGCATGATTTTTTGAAAATTTTACTTCTTCGAATGTTCTAAAATAAATATATATTTATACCAAATGAATTATCTTCAGAAGGTAAATAACACCTCATTTATCAACTCAATAATCCACTGTTGTAGAAGAAATTATTTGAAATGAATTATTAAGCAAAAACTGCTAGCGGCCATTTTGTTGTGCAAATCTTTCAAACATTTAAGGTAGGGAAAGGGATTATTGTAGATTAACCAAATGTGCTACCATTGGTATGTAACTTTTTCCCATTGATGAACAAAAAATTACCTTACAATTGGTAACATTTATTTTTGTTTTTGTAAGATCACCTTCACCCTAAAAAAACATGCTTCTGCCCCATTAATGTAATGAAAGAAATGGCTTGTGCAAACCTCTCTAATGGTAACAGAAGATTCATCTATCGTGGCGCCCTCTGGTAGTTGGTACTTGAAGGAATACCTCTTCCTGTTCATTTCACACCAGGCGATGACACATCTGTGAAAAGAGAAACACATTGATAACATTTTCATAAATGTATGATTGATAGTTTGAATCCCCCCCTTTTAGCGCTGATTGACAACCTTAACTATCTGGAATTTTTTGTTCTAAACTCCTATTTCTGGTTATGAGGTTCGTCCGTGGCAGTTCAATTATTTTTAATGAAGAAACTAAGTCTCAAGACAGTTAAAAGAAATTTAAAACAGGACTTTTGGCTCTTCAGCTCATAAGTTATAGCAGTATTTATCATACCTGAGATAAATGCATATGACAATAAGGTGTAAATTGGAAATATAGTCTCTATCATCGTTTAAAGCCAAATTTAAAATCTAAAACCATCAACTTAAAAGAATGTTGTCATTCATAGGGCTTATATTTATTAACAAAGTATCATCGTAGAAATATCGGAACTTCAAACTCTGGTTTATAGAAGGAGGATGATATCCAGTTTTGATTAAAGGTTTCCTTACCCATTTTCAAAGTGTGCACCGGCAGTATCACTGTTTTTGAGTCCATCCAGCATCAGCTTTAACTCGCCAAACTTAACTCCCTTTTCTACCTTGTCCTTGGGGATGACTGCAAGAAGAAATTTAACTGATCAAATACTTCTTTAAAAACAGAGTAACATTCAAATATTGTAAATTCTTAAGTACATCTATACTGATAATTTTATCTGATGTAAGGCCTTCCGGATGAATAATCATAAAAACAGAGCTGTTGGCTCTGTAGCTCAACAATCTTTATATTTTTCCATGCAAGATGATTTGATTGAAACATATTTATTCTAAAGAAAGGATTGGGTACAACTTAGTGAAACCCTCTCCTATATACAAGATGAAATCCACATCAAGATAGATTTTCCAGGGTCTCTCACACTAGATTTCAGCTTTCTTTTACTTTTAGTTCCAAAAAGATCTTATTTCATTATATCAGCTAATTTCTGATTAGGATGTGCCCCTATAGGGTCTTATTGAGGTCTCATAATCATCAAATACTATTCCTGTGGAGCCAATACACAATATTTCAGCTTCTAACTTCGGTCATTCCATCCTGCTACATCGGTATATTTGTCTCTGCCTAGCTCCATCATAAACCCGGATATCCTTCGGCCTAAATTGCTCGTAACGCTTATGGCTGGTTACTCATGGCTATTTATAGCTAACATTGATATTTGTTTGAATTCTCATCCGGGTGGTGCCGCTATCGCTGAATGCTAGTCATTTCATTGGCTTGCTATATTTAGCGATACAAGCGTTTTAGGCCGAAGGATATCACGGTATATGATGGAGCTGGGCAGAGACAAATACGCTGATGTAGCAGGATGTGGTCATTCATGGGAGGATGAAAGTAGGTTTTCTTGTGTTTGGCCATTAATGTTCTAATAAGTTAGAAGAAAGTTTAAATTTTTCCACCCCAAGGAGGGAAATGAATGAATAAGGACATAAAAAGAATTTTTCTTTTTAGCCGATCACACCTGAAAGGCTTGATTGTGGAATGGCAAAAGTATTCAATATTTGAACTTCAAAATAAACTCGCCTGAATCAAATTCATAATCAGCCATCTTTTTATTCCTTTCTCATGCTGTAGATCTTTCTTGCTGTAAACAAATTGAACAAATGAATTATTTACAACACAAATGTCTGGGATATTAAGAAAGGGACAAAATTTGTCCTAGCCAGGAGTTAAAAAAAAAAGACCAAGGTCACTGACTTTATAAAATTGACCTTTGACTTTCTCAAAAATCAACAAAAAGTCAACGACTCTCGTCTTTTATAAAATAATTAATAACAATTCCTCGACATAAATATAGAGCTTACATATGTGCAGTTCAAAAACGTGCCATGAGTCAATGACTTCTAGACTATGAAAACATTTTAAATTTTAGCTTTAATAGTTTTTAATATGAACTTCAAAAATTTATCATAAATTGATAGACTAAAACATACATCCAACATATATAAATCAGATGAAAACTTGTCGCTTGTACCTTACTGTGTTTCAAGAGACAAGCAATAAGTTTTGATCTGATTTTATATTGACATATTTTACACAGTTACTGATACACGATATCTAACAGGCAAGCACCAAAAATAGATTTATGAATGGGAGGCTCATTTTTCTTTGATCTTTTTGTAACAAAATATAATGTATCAAGTAACTGATAACTATTTCTTCTTAAATATATCAAGAAACACTTTTATTTTCAATTCTGATTCGGCAATCATGATGGAGAGTGAGCTAGCAACATCAGGCAGACAAACATAGGATATTTCATGATTATTGCTCGCCAAGATACTGCAGTGTAATATTTACATGGCGATATGAAACTAGTGTAATACTGCTGCATGTATGACGTCATAATATTGTGTGGTTGTGACAACACAATGTTGACACCGTCTTCACAATGGTGGCCAAGTTGCGGAAATGTTTCGTTCAGTACACTTTCGACAATAATGCTTGATTATTGAGGTCAAGTTATAAACTGAATAGCAAACTTCCTTCAACTTAATACTATTTCTATTAAACTCGTTGATTATTTGGTATTGAATTTACTTTCGCTCGTACTATACTTAATCATTAACTCGTAATAAAAATAGTACTAAATGGAAGAAGGTCGTTTAGTATCCTCTATTTGTTACACACTCAGTGATGAGTTCAAAGAAACCAACGAAACGAAACGAAACAGGGGACCAACACAAAAACACAGACAGACAATCTTCACTCTTCCCCAAATCTATGAAAGAACAAATATCAAGCTGATCAAACTGAATAGGAATTCACTTGCATTCCAGAAAAAATTAAATCTTTTGACACAAATCTGAGTCAACAATTTAGGTCATTTAAAAACTTCATCCTTCTGACGATTAGATATGACAGTTAATAACTTGACTTAATAAACAAAAGATGAGTAGGCTATTTGACATATATGGTAAATATTATCTTTTACGCTATGCAAAGATAGAATAGCGAATAGAAGATAGAAATAGTTAACTTTTTTATGTCATAACTTTAATGTGGGTGAAGTAGGGTGTAGAGAGGCTCTACCTGCAACCCCGTTGGATAGTTAGTATGTTTCGCTTGCGAGAATAGAGCATTTGGCGACAGAAATTTCGGTCTAGGTGTAACAAAGAAGGGTGATGATCATGCATATATGTTTTCAAATCAGTTTACAAATCAAATTCATCACGAACTACAAAAATACTAATTAAATTAACAGTATCAAAACCAATTAGAAGATGTGTGATATTCTTTGAGAAGGATACCATGGCAACCAAGTTTGAATACGAACCTGTGTTTTCAGATGTCAATTTCGAAACTTGTGTTCAGATTTGAACTTTTCGACTTCTTTTCGTCTTTGTATTTTAGGACTGGGATAGGCCTATCGACTCCAAAAACTAACAACAAACGTTCATCTGTTCAGCATATATTTGGCAATATATGTTATTAATCTAATTAATCGCATGTTACCTTGCAATATTACAATAATCCTCCTCACACTTTACATGATTCGTCAAGCGTTTTGATACTGAACTGGTTGTGTTTATGAGTTGCTTCCTGTTAAAGTAACGGGAAGTAACTCTTGTTTGCAAGTAACTTTCTCGCGGCGTCTGTGATTTGGAAAGCCACTTCAAATATAAGTTCGAACACCGTTGTCTAAATTCTTTTTTTTTTCATGTTCGCAAATTTTTTTTTCATGTTCGCAAATTTTTTTTTCAAGTGTTATATATTCGAATGATATGAAATTATAAAAATTCTGTGTAAAACTGCAGAAAAACAAAATATGTGATTTTAATTAAAGTTGAAGTGGGAACTCGCAAAGTGAAATTAGCACAAGCATGTTAAAGTCATAAACCAATCACTGAATAATATCTCTTTACAAAACGAGCAAGTTGAGCATTGATCACTGTTCTTATTGTTGTTGTTTAGACAAGAGAGCATGGAAAATTGAAATATGAAAAGTACAAATATGTTCATACTATATAGAGAATCTCACCCACATGTCTTCTGATATCAAATATATCCACACGTTTTGATAAAAGTTACAAATATCCCAGGCTTGCCGAGTTGATAAAAGTTACAAATATCCGAGGCTTGCCGAGTTGATAAAAGTTATAAATATCCCAGGCTTGCCGAGTTGATAAAAGTTACAAATATCCTAGACTTGCCGAGGATATTTTTACTTTAATCAACGAGTGTTGACATATTTGATATCAGAAGATCAAGGGTCAGATTCTATTTATCATCCAAAATCATTTTTCATCCCATTCCGTGACAAATGTTCATGCATTATGGCATTCGTATTGCCTCTGAAAGATCACGAGTGCGTTTATCCTTCATGCATTTGACATTGTCGTCTTATCAATATGTACGGAGAATATTCATCCTGCTTATGACGTTTTGATAATCTTTCACGCATCTTTCAATATGCCGCAAGAACTATCACTTTTTCTATGCCCAAAATCTACAAGTTTAAGATGTCAGGTAGCTGATTACGAACCATTTCCGTGTGTAACAAATCTGCGCAATATTAATATATGCAAAGGAAAAGTATGCTATGCATGTGTACATGTTTTATTGATTGGCAAAGCCAAACACTAGGCCTTGTTATAAGTATTAATATTTTATTAGAAAATGTATATTTTGGAATATGTCAAACCAATACGTGTCAAAATACTTGTTGCTTGAAATTTCATCGTTAGTAAATTGTTCCAGGTACCTAATTGCCCAACTAACAACAATAGCCTTACCGAAATAATGCGATATATCAGGGGCTCATCGAAAGAATTGTCCGCTTCAGTTGTCAAATTCATATTGTTTAGAGTGTGACATTCCTTGAGCGCTCTTTTCTGGCATGTGTTTATATCACACAAGATTCCTCTGCTCAATGGTCAAGAATGTGAAATTCGTGAGACATCTGCCACTAGTGAATAACTTTTATGGTTTTTGGTGATTTTTTTGAATGATTATTTATCGATAAGAAGTGTAACATGTCTTAAAAACATTCTTTATTTGAAAGGTGTACGTTCAAACTAACAAATTAACGCATGGTAACTGCATTGGCGGTGATGTCAAATTTGGAAAAAGAATCTTTACTTCACTGTTCATCTTTTCCTATATAACTAAGTGTCTCATCCCCGCAACATCTGAAAACGTTTAATGTCTTCATGTGTTTCAAGTCAATCATGACTGACTGACTCTCACCGAGAGGCTACCCCACATTTTGTTATATTCCAATCGGATATAGGGCCTAGTATACAGCGTTCATCCTCAACAATGGTAGCGTCTTAAATGCAAATTGTTGCATAACTCTCCGCAATCTAAATGCTCTGCAGGATAAAGGAACCATTTACTTATAGATTTCAAGACATTTAAAGGGGCAGTAGCACATTTTTCTTTTACATATGAAGTGATGTCACAAAAACGAAAGTAAATATTACCAATTACAAGACAATGTCTGTAAGTCGAAAGAATCAGTTTTAAAACGAATGTACCATGATCGGTTTTGATATGCGAACCCATTTCACTACCTCAAACGATAAAAGGTGTTCACACAAAAATTGCCGCCAGTGGTTTTTGCTTTATACTTGAATATCTCCTGTACGTCTATGGATGATTGGTTTGATTAATGAGATGTATTGCCCGACCGAAGTTATTACATTTGACTAAAACTAATTTTTCGTGGGGAAACTTTGAAGAAGTAAACTATTAAAAACGCGCTATTTCTCATTTAAACTCTTAAATTAAGAAACTAGGGCAAAAATTGATGTGGTACGTTTGTCAGTTCTCAAATTCCATAACTCAGGCCAATAATTATTTCATGTTGTCTGTCTCTTGATCAAATGACTAGAAAAGAAGTGATGAGAAATCGTCTTGAAGAAGAAACGTCAACTCACCGGTTTTGTGCAATGTGAATGTGTATTATTCGTATGATTAAAAAATAATATAAGGAATCGAGACAACTGTAAGCTGTAACAATGTTCTACAAATTCCATCTTGAAATAATTCAGGCTTAAATTTCGCAAAAGCATCTTCGTCGAAACGCTGCCTTCCCGGAATAAAGAAGTTGTACATTTATAAAATCGCCTTCATCATTCTTTAGCATTAATTATTATGTTTACATTATTGTTTTCCGACTCAGCAAATTTTTTCACTGTTGATCGAAATTTACAAGTGCCTTCTCACGTGATTTGAAACTAAATTCAATATAAAAAAATACTCTTAATGTTTCTTTCCTAAATGATAAAGTTTTTCATTTATTTTGACCCAGTCAGTCTAACTTTGAATACATGGTTAAATTCATAAAAGTATAGGACATGAAATTTATATTCAGTAAATAGGCTCATTAATCGGCAGACACGTATTCTTTTACTGAAAGTAATCATTTCAAAAATTGTAAGTGTGACAACAGTTTGGCGCACCCCTCCAGTCAGAAATCTTATATTCGCCCATATTAGGAAAAACTACAAGTATACGATTAACTTTCACAGGATAACCTGATTTTTATAGGGTGGTGGTATATCTAATATCATAAGACTGGACAGTGAGATATTGGTCTATATCCAAAGTTCTTCTTTATTAAAAGTCAATAAAACAAGAAAATTCAAGGCTTTTGTCGTATTACACAGTAATAAAGACAGTCAATTGTATCCAATTACAAACATTTAATGGATTCAATACTTGTGTTCATGGACAAGAGGTAAACATTAATAACAATGACGAAGTCGGATATCAATATTGTTTGCTTTGGGTCGTAACCAAATTGTTTGAACCGAATATACAAGCCCGTAATTGTTATTATATAGCTAGCTCTAAACACGAACTCATAAGGAAAACAATAAATGAAAACCTTAATTAGAAATCGGAGCTTCATTATCTAAACTTATTGGTAATGACGCCACGATTGTGATGTGGATGACTGATTGATTGTCATCATTTGAATCTTTTGTAACTCAATTTCTAAAACAACAATGGGGATAAAGACCAGTTGAATGTAAGCTTGAATCCAGACACTGTATTATATCCAATGTGCAGCCTCAGCAGCACACGACGTCAAAGGATGATACCAAACGGTTGATTTAATTCATATAATGTCCATCCGAGGACTTTCACAACGCGAATAAAACTTCTCAGGACGTCCATGAGTGTTTTTAAGACTTCTCAGGACGTCCATGAGTGTTTCTAAAACTTCTTAGGATGTTCATGAGTGTTTCTAAAACTTCTTAGGATGTTCATGAGTGTTTTTAAAACTTCTCAAGATGTTCATGAGTGTTTTTAAAACTTCTCAGGATGATGATGAGTGTTTTTAAAACTTCTCAGGATGTTCATGTGTGTTTTTATAACTTCTCAGGATGTTCATGAGTGTTCTTATAACTTCCAAGGATGCTCAATGATGTGGAAGCAATGCTCCAGGTATAATGTCATGGCGCACAACTTATCAGCTTGTTACCTAGATTACATCTACACGATCCAGGGATGTGACTTGGAATGATATTAAACAAACTGAGTGCACTACATTTAATGAAACCTTAGAGCTTCAAGTTGCCAACACGATGCATCGAGGTTCATGTACGCTTAACTCTTCTTATAAAATGTACACTTGAACGTATGAAGCACAGACCCTAAACCGGAAACTATCAAGGTGTTGTCCGGTTTCATAACGAGGCACGTTGGAGATGGAAGGCCACATTTGAGTTCATATATTTGGGTTCCATCCGTGCCAAAAACGTATATTTTCTCTTCTTTTGGACTAGCAACGTAAACATTGAGTTGCGAGTCAACACAAACACCCTCTGGATGCCACGTGTCTAAACCACGTGGTCTGTAGGCCCGAACCAGGGAACCTGTCGCACTTATTAGATGAACAAACCCTGGTTGATTCCAAGAACTAAAAAGGAACATGTTTTCTCCATAGTGACAAACTGCCACAATTGGACCTTTGAAACCTAGACTTTTCCCTTCGATCTTGTTATCAATAATGTTGTAAATACTAAATTTATCTTTCGGGAGATTAGCAATAAGGACAGAGTTTTCTTTGTAACGACACAGTGGTAACAAACGATTCTCTTTCTCAGAGGTACCGAGTGAGAAGTGATGTAACACGTTTAGGCACATATCAGTTACGTAAACCATCGCTCCTGAAATGTATACTACTCTATTTCCAATGCATGCCACACTATGTGGTGAAAACGATTCTGTAAGTTTATTTGGATGGTTTTTGTTGCATAGTTTACCAGACAAAGTGAAAAGTTGAACTCTATTACTTTCTCCATCAAGTACTGCCAATTTGTCTTCACCAACAAGTGACATTCCCAAAACAATCAAATTGCTTGAATCCTTCGCCGGTTGAGTTAGTGTTACAGTTTCTTCTTTTATGAGACACATGGCATTTTGAGAATCCCGTTTTGATTTGATGCGATCAAGGTAGGGGACAAAGATTGTTGGTCTTAAGCTCCCGAAGGTAACCTGTGGAAAGGAATCAAATGGAATAACATCACAGTCTAATGATGTAGGAGTGAACGGTGAAGACACGTCAATGGAAGATGATCTCGCTGAACTTGATTCATCATCCTTTTCATCAACCATATCCGTCTGCCCAGAGCTGCAATCACTGCTTACAGAAAGTCCATAATCGCCGACAATTGACAGTGATGACGTTACCCTGATAATCCTACTGTCCTGTATTTCATTGTCTTCATCATCATCATCAACATCAACCTCGTCATCATCAACATTATCGTCATCCTCGTTTGCATCATCATGAAGAAGTTGAGGTTCCATAGGCGTTGATTTAGAAAAAGAATCTGTCCTTGAACGAAGTTTCTTAAATGTACAGTCAACAATGTCCAAACGTTTGGTCTCTTCATCATCAACACACTCCGATGACGAATCATCTTTGTTGCCTGAAGCTAACGCATCTTCTTTGGGACGAACACTTTCATCAACTAGAGCAGTTGATCCAGGCAATAATTTCTTGCTAACGTTCTTAAGTTTACTATCATCATTTGCTGAGACACCGACTGTTCCTGTTTCTAACCGGTCCCCTTCTGTGTGTGAAACGTTTGAATCCTTGTCAAATCGAGTTATGTATGAACTTGCAACCGTTTCTTTCTCGGGGATATTGAAAGGGGTTTGATCAACTTGTGCAGTAACACCAATGTCTTCTCTGTCTTCAACCATCACTGTTTTGCTCTCTTCTCCCATCGTTGCTAATTCAACTCGTATACCTTTCGTGTCATCTTGTGAAGCAACTGCAGCATTTGAACCTGTTTCCAAATCAAATGACCCCTCTTGAGAGTTACCATGATAGTTTTCGACCTCGTCCACCAAAGTGCTGGTTTCTACAACATCTGGTAAATTTGAAAGGTTTTTCTCAATAAAAGCTTCTGTGACAATAAACGGCGAAGACTGTGGAAATATACATTGTATTTCATACACCGGTGTTTTCAAATTAGCAACTTGCTCTCGTAAGTTCTCCTGAAACTGTGATACAATTTTAACGTCAAGACAGTTTCTGATTTCATCAGAAACAATGACAACCTCTTCATCACAGCCATCTTGGACAATTTCCTTTGAGAGTTCAGCCACAGTTTTTGCCCCTTCAAGGACTTCCTTCAGATCGTTCTCATGACGTTCAAGAACATATCTTTGTTGAGCGCAAAGATATTTCACTTGTTTTACAACATCTTTTTCTCGTTGCAATATGTGCTCTATAAGAGCCTGAGACTTTTCTCGAACTTTCATCAACGTTATTTTCTCAATGGAATTAAGAATGTCCCTATGTCGGTTGAACATATTGGTTTTCCATGTGGGATTTTCTACATCATCAAGAATGGTTTTAGAAAGTTCTGATATTTGTTTCCGACGTTGTGAAGCTACGTCATGCAGAGGTATGATTTCATGCTTCATATGGCTCGAGACAACACACACTGAGCACAAGGACGTACTGCAAGTCCCACAGAAATACTCATGCCTTCTCTCCTTGTGAGTAGCGCATGAAAACACTTTCCTAGCTTTAATTTGAATGTTCTTGTCTTTGATTTCTGAAAGTGTGACCACGATGTGTGCATGCGTGGCACTCGACGACCTATGACCTTTCTGACACTTCTCACACAACGTATCTCCACAGCTGAGACACTGATGTGACGTGGGAGTGACGTCACCCTTCCTCCGACATATACAGCACGTGGAGTCCCCATTAGCACAACCCGTAGGATTGTCGGACAACAACGTTAAACACTTCTTGACTTGTTTTTGATATGAGTATTTGGAAACATATTCACTGTCCTTGGTCGCCATGTTTCGAATGTTCGCGTCATAGATTTCACATAATGGAGTTGCCTTGCGTTTCTACATAAGGGTAATAATATGTATTCAAACTTCAGTTCTTCTCTTATAAACGCTGTTTTCTTGTTATTGATAACGACGGTCGTTTATCTGTGACATTGCTTATATAAGAAATTCACGCTGTTTCACTAATCTGTTATTCAGAAAACTTGCAGCTGTTTGGAAAGGAATTCATTCCATGTATTTAAACATTTATTATATTTCCAGGAAGGATAATTTTAGGAAGTTCTACTTTCCATTCCCCGTCACATCGCTTCTGAAAGCAAAAGTAACATGATTACATTGTACTGCACTTATGTGTATAAAAATTGCAAAGATCAGTTCACTCCTTCTGATTCCATCTAGGCATTTTATTTACAATAAAATATCTACATGCAATTTTAAAAGAAGGTTTTACACTTAGGACCAAATGAAGACACTGTTCTCTTAAAACTTAAAGTATTATTGGTGCCTCTGTAGCTCATCAGGTATAACACATCTGTTGTCTCAAGGTTCAGAACTAACAATTCAAATAATAAGCCGCAAAAATGACCGAGATGTCTGTTTTTCGTTTCAAAGGATCAATTCAAATTTCTTTGAACAACAAACTCTTAAACACAGAAATTGACCCGAAGGTAAGCAAGATATTACTTGATAAATTTCACTGCAATTCTAATAATAGACTTGCAAAATCTGAAACGATACGGATGACTACTATTAGTTTTTCTGCAATAAATTATAAAAGGTCTGACCTTCGAAAATGAGTGAACACTAACATAAAAAATTGTTAATTTTTAAAAATCCCGAAATTTATCAAAATTTCATGAAAATCGGATGACAATTATTTTTCTGAAATCGATCTGACAAAAATGTCCTCGGGGGGACAGAATCGTTTATGTTAAAATTTACTATATCAAGATGACAAGTAAAGTTAACACTATCAAACCAACAATAAGTATTGCTTACTCATGTTCACAAAATCATTGATTTGGTTTAAGAGTATATAATAAGCCGCTGCTGATTCACATATACTATTTTCAGCGAAAAGAAACGTATAAACTTGCCCTTGGCAGAAATTACTTCCAAATTTTGGCAATTTCCTAAACACTATAACATGATAAAGGGTATCTATATTGATGAAAAATATCATTTCAAGAAGAAATAATACAATGTCTAACTCTCATGCAAATGGTGACCACCATTCAAAATATTACCATAACTAATGCTTGACTGAAATCTATTTTACCCTTTGTCTTTAATTGATATTACCATGACCTCTTGTCAATCTCATTATAGGCATATAATGCTTTTTCCCAAACGAACATGCAATACATTTATCATATGTTTAAAAATCATTCTGAAAAAATGCAGGTACTGAGGGAACAAATGAAACAGAATAAAAAAAAGTATTTTTTCTTACGCTCGTTTGAATCGATTTAATATACATTTGCTTTTAGTGAAGAAACGCGTGATTCCCCCTGCAGCTGTTCGAATTCCTAATGAATATCGGTTTTTTAATTCTTTATTTTTGCATTATGCAATCAATAAGAAGTAATTAAATCATTCGAGTAAAGAAACAAGTGGTAATGCCCATCGTGACGTTTGCGATATGAGCCATACAGATGTTGAGTTGAGTCTTAATTTTTACTTGTTTAGCGATGACAGATAAGATTAAATGTAACTGAAAATCAGTTAACCAAAACAGACTAGTATAGACAGACAAACTTTAGAGAGATGAAACAGTGAACAAGCAAGAAAGGACACACATAGACATACGGCTGTCATGGAGAGAGGCTAATAAGTATTGAATAAAAGATAATTGCGACTTAATATAGGGGCCTACTAGGCTATACTATACTACATTGAATTTGTTTCGTTCTATCTTTGTTATTATTAATTTCGTTTGAACAAAGAACAATTCACTTTAAGGTCATAGAGTCATAAGTTCAAATGATTAATCACTAAATATTATTAGTTTGAATTAAGTGATTGTTTTCACAAGTTTTAAATTTTAAATGATAATATATAATCTAAGTGGTATCAACGAAAATTATTTTCATGATAATGGGGTTTTTTCCTTGCCATAATAAACAAATATCAGTTAGATCTAGTAAAAGCGAATCCTAAAGCGAAAGCTCGCTCTTTTAGAGGCATGTTCGTAATCAAACTGATATTCGCCCATACGCATACGAGTTTATCTCATTCGACCAATATTTGGCTTAATTATGTTTGGATTTGGAATTAAAATTGTGACTAGCAATTTGTTAGTAAATCACAGTCTAGATATTAGTATTCCCACAAAATACTCAATGCATTTACTATTGGTACGAAATCAATTTGATTGCGAAAGGTTGAAATTTTACTCTATGATCAATGCATTCTATTTGGCATTTATATGGCATGGAATAGGATATTAATTTCATTGAATTTCATTGTTTGCTTTGGTATTATTTTTTTTTACATATTTTGAAAAAAATATGTATAATTAGCATGATTTTATTAAATTCAACTGGTAACTCATTCACTATTTTAGAATAAAAAATTTCAGACAATGCATAATTATGGTAAGACTTACCTTGCAGAACTTTTACATTAAATCAAATTCTGTTGTTTGTGAAAAAGTTATCTTTGAATGATAATTTATAGATGAATAAATATTTATTTTTGGGCTTCTTTTAAGATGTGTGACTATAATTTTGATTTGTTGACAGTGTTAAGTAATTGTTTAATAATTTTTGGTACAGGTTGTTTGTGAAGAACATTTTGAAAGGGACTGCTTTGATGACAATATCCAGGCAAGAGTATTGGGAAGCGGTCAACTGAGAAAATTAAGAGCAGATGCAGATACCTACTCTCTTTGCTCATAAAAAAAGACCAAGTCACAAGTGAGGATAAGGCCTTGTTGAAAGGAAAACGAGACAGGTAACTATATTAAGAGAAAAAAAGCATACACATGTACATTACTGTTTTTCAGTATGTTTTGCATGAAAAGTGTTTTTAAGAACACAATATCAGATAGAAATTAGGATAAATAAAGTCATGAACATTATCTGAGTAAATATTATTGTAGTCTGCTTTAAATAGTCTATCATATCACTTTGTTATCATTCAAAAGAGTCAATCTTCATATGAAACCAGGAGGGTAGTAACTTTCATTACTGTGTCAACTACTTTGCTGTGAGTGCAAGCATTCACAATTTCTTTTCAAAATGTTATCAGTAGCAGCATCAGAATTCAGCAACCTTCAACAACTGCCAGCAGAAAGAACTCAAATGTACTTGTTTATTATCATCATGTAGACCCACCAAACTTGAATTGGTTTTGTTTACAAAACTTCAATGATAAATGAGTAGTAAAATATTTTTTCCAATAAAAAGTTTCATGTACTAATCATTGCACAATAGTAACAACTTCTTGGTTTACCCAAAATATAATATTGGTTGACTTGGAATGAATGATATAGAGAATCCTCCCAAATGTCTCCTGATAAAAAATATGACAACACAAAATGATTCAAATATAATATATCTGAGGCTTGAATTGAGATTTTAATTATCATTCAACATCATTCTTCAACAGTTATCATCAGAATAATGCAAATATCTAAGACACGATTGACTAAATCCCATCAGGCTGCATTAGCAGTGAGTTATCGCATTGTTAGTGTGACGTCATCAGCATTTTAATGTGACATCATTTCTAGGTGTAGAATTTTTTGGCTAATAGTATTGTAAGCTTGTTTTACACACAATCAAACTTTGGGTGCAGACTCCTTGACTAGTGTGGATTATTACTTATAATTTTTGTGACCTTGTTGCCCTTAATAAGGGGACAGGGGCCACGCCCTTAAAATGTTTCTTCGTCTTTACTGAGTATGACCAATTTTAAAACCTGATGAGCTACAGAGGCATTGGATCTATTATCTAACTAATGCATTAGATTGTAATTTTTAGTATAATACAGTTTTTGAATTTTATTTTAGAGCATTGGAGTTCAGAAGAATGACTGGTGTAGAGACTGTGGCCACACTACCCACCACAAATGCAGCGGCCCTGGCTAAGACGCATCCTCCTCAACCATACTGTTGGACCATTCCTGCCATAATTCACAGTTCACAGTTAATGTTTATGAAATTAATCATAATGACATGGACAGTCATTCACTTGACATATTTGACAATGTTGTTGATAATTGTAATGAATCATTTTCTTCATAAATTGTTGATACTTGTACTGAATCATCTGTTCAAAATGAATCATTTTCTTCACATATATCAAGTGAAACATCTTTTTATGAACACTCATCTGATGCGGATACGCAAAGTGGGGATGACGAACCAGAATATGACCATATTTTCAATGTCATCTCTCAAGATAAATATTGTGTATTTTCAGATTCACTTGATGAGCTTTTGTACCAGAATCATTGTAAATCCTGTTCATGTCTTGTAGATGAAAATAAAATAAAAATTTTTGGTATTATGATCGGCAAAGTTATATTGTAAAGGGGTCATGAGGTTCTTTATTGGAGGTCACAGCCATAAAGTTGCATCATCATCTGGTATTATTATTATTTGGGCTTACCCTTGAGGAGTGATTGTGTGCAAGTGTATTCACAAGTTTTATTTGAATTGAAATATTTATTACGCTTTGTATATCTCTGAAGGTATTGTGCTTCCCAGCTTATTTGAGAAATTTGAGGTACAATTGAGATAGTTTGTCTGATAAGCTCTTTCAAGTTTCACTGTAGTTGAAATTGTCAGATATTATTCATGTGATATAATTGTATATCCAAGCGTGATAAGAATTTCAGATAAACTTCTTCTGATATTCAAACGTAGTTAATCAATAATTCTACTTTTGCATTAGCTGAATTGATATAAATTATTTGCTGATTGTAAAATGATTTTATGGATGAAAAGTTGAAATTATTGAACATTAGTGTAAATATTATTGACAGAGTGTTGTGGATAGTAAGCGAATACTGTGGAACCTTAAAACAATTGGACTGATTGATTAGCTGACGATATTGAACCTTGGCTCAGGTATTACACATATTATAATAATTGAATTAATGATGATAATTGTGATCCATGTTTTTCGTCCACTCATGATTAGAATACTAATTTCCTTACTCAAATAAAACAATCATCTTTTCAAATATTCCTTGTTTTTGTTATTGCAAACAGATCATAAAACAGAGTTAGGGTCATATCACTCATGAAGGGGCCATATAGCTTCGCTATTTTCCTGTTATTTTCCTGACTGTACAAGCTGGGGTCACTTTTCATACCACTTTCTCAAGTTTCTGCCTGCTTTGAGCCCATGACATAAAGTTTCTATATGCCTTGAGCCTTGACTGTCTGAAAAAGGTAACAGGTGTTTTATTATGCTATCAAAATGTTTTCCAAATGCTTCCAGAAAACTGTCTGTCATTTTCTATCACAAGTCTACTCTCTATCTAAAAGGGGGTGTTTATCTAATAAATTAGGTACTGGTAATGTATAAAATATATTAATTTTTCAGTTAGTCTTTCATGTATGAAAAATTCGCCAATTAATTAGCAATAATACGTAAATAAAATATAAATTAATTTATTGATTTATTTGTATTTTTGTTGTTAATGTTATTTTATTATTCAACGCTAGTTTCTCACGAATAAGGAAGCAGCTAAACATTGATAATCCATATACTTTTGATGCTGAATATCATACTACGACTTACTTTTGATTTAAAAGACAAGCAGCCAGTTATTAGTATTGAAGGTTTATAAGAAAAGGAAATGAAAATTTTGACAGAAATGACAGTTTTACAATTATTATTCCGTTTTCAAATTATCATCATCGTTGAAACCCAAAAAAAAACATGCCAAAATTTACATCAATATCGGCCGTCCCTCCCTTTAGACATGAGTAATACTGCTGGGTTATGGCAAATCGTTGAAAAGTCTATATGTGCTCAGTAATACACGAAATGCCAACGGTTCGATCGTGCAAGTACGAAACTTTTGGGCAACATGCCACGATCACCGGATTCAGTATCCGAGTCGCTACTGCTGTTATCGCTTTCCTGACATTCCCCTTCCACAACCTGCATGAGGTTCAAATATGTAAGGTTTTAAACTAAACGCCATAGCTGGTTGTAAAAGAAAACACGCGACTGAGTTTTGCAATATGACTCAATGTTTATGTTTCTTTACAAGTGCGCAGCGCGTATATACAGCAACTCTAGTTTTCGTTCGCAAACTCTACAGCACAAAGATGTTCGGAGATTACAAATCAAAGCTCCTTACACCGATTCCTTGTGGTGTGTCGATGACGTCATTTTTTCACAGAAAATGGCGACCCCCTTCATCGTCGAAATGCACAGGTTTAAAATTATGTAACTAATTAACCCAATGACCAAAAAATTTAGAAAATTGTGAGAAATCGTCTTATGACACAAACTTTCGATAGAATTAACTTGAATCTTTCTAGGACTTACCCTTTAACGTCATTATCTTTAAGAATAAGATCGAGACCGCAGGATCGCGCGTTTAACACAACTGACCTACTTTCAAATGCAGCAACGACTCGCCGAGAGCCACGTGAGCTGAACAACTAGACTACAGACGTCCCTTTCCAGTGGTAAATATGTAAATACTTGTCTACCCCCACGTATGCGATCAATTTTAACAAGTGTTAATGCTTTCATATTAAACAATACTTACTCGAATATATCCCGACCATACAGTAGATTCTAAGCTCAAGTCAAACATGTTGATGATAAATTCATGTGAACCGGAAGTATATTCGATCGGTCTCGCGAAGGACGTCTAACTTCGTGTTGCCTTGTGAAACATTCCTGAGTTCAGCTGCACTGCACACGTTCGCAGTCCACGTTTCAGTTCTTAAAACAGCCTAAAGAGACAGAATTAGCACCAAGAGAGCTTGAAAATCTACGTCCAGCAATATCAGCTGCACGTATAAATTTAACCTACGCAACGCAAATTATGTTACAAGGTCGTAATCCTATTCGAGCTCCTAGCAATGCGTGACGGAAGGCTGTGTACATAACATGGTGTAAGCTGAACACGGGATATAGCCATACAGTCGGCTATTTTTAGATAATATTAATTTCATTTATGTGGTTATCGTTGTTGTTACTCAGTTATAGCGCGTGGCCTATCTAAAGTAAATTTTAGATCTTTAGAATTTTATTTGAATATGGCGTAATCGTTATTTTATTTTATTGAATGGTAGACTATTATATAACAATAGTTTTATGAATTTAAAAAAAAAGAAAGATTGTTTTTCTTTTCATTTTGAGTTATGTAAAATATCTCTTCACAAAGTCATACTGGACATGATAAATTTCAAATTTAGAATTTTTTTTATATTGAAGATTCTAACATGACACGAAAACTAGAATGAAAATACTGCTTTCTGATTGGTTACCACAATCAAACTCCATTCGCTGAACTTAGACTACTGTTTTCATCGTCTTACAGACAACAGCAAAATGAATTTTAAATAAATTTTATACAGACATTGAGAATACCGTATTTTTTAAATGAAATTTAGAAGATAAATCCATTCTGTGGTATATTTTTTGTCGAAGTAGTTTTTTTTTTTTTTATCACTGAATTTAATTTCAAACTGAGCTCGCTTCTTACCGTAACGCTCGGTAGTAATATAGCGATTCGTCAAGTGAACAGAGGGGACGTACGTTTATTCTTCAACTTTCCATCCCTTTCCCCCCTCTTATTCATAAGTGACCACATTTCCAGACAGTGTATTCAACCATGACAAACTATAAAGCTTTCTTGATCGTTTATTCAATCAGTTCACATTCACTATCTCCAAATCTGGGGGAATTAAATAAACCTACCTACCTACCCTTTATTTGGTCAGTCCTTGTCGGTATTGTAGGGGTGATAGGTGTCCTATGTATTTACGTGAAAAACGTAACTCTGACGGGATAAAAAAACAAACTGTCTTTTGTTGATTTTATCCTCAATGCAATAAATACTTAAGGGTTTTATTTAAAACCTGTTGGTTTATGTTTTGATATTTTTTTTATCATTGAAGCGTGCTCTTTGAAAATGAACTGTACCGTAGTTTCGAAAGCAAGTGGAACCGGTCTGTACTGGTTCGACCTAATCACATTGTTGTTGCGCAAGGCAAATTAGTTCCTCATTATATTTCTAATTAGTCATGTTAGAATGGAGATAAATCCCTTCTGTTTTTTATGTTGGGGTTGTATGTCGTGCATTTTTCACCCCTAAATTAACATTTCAAACCTCGCAAGCTCGGTTTGAAATTAAATTTAGGGGTGAAAAATGCATGACATACAACCCCAAAACAAAAAACAGAAGGGATTTATCTCCTAATTCGTCAGTATTTCAATGAACAAATAGATGATTATTTAGTGTTTCAATTTTACATCATATAGGCTATATATATATACTATTTTGTTCAGTTTACATTTAGGCATATAAATAAAATATATCTTAGATAGAATCTTTCTTCTGCCTGAATGACATTTAAACAACTTGAATTATTTTATTGTTTTTTTTTTTTATTACATGTCTTTGGTAAATAGGTTTATGTGTGCAAATTTAGTTAAAGTAGATATCAAATTGCCTTATGACTGGCAAAATACTGAAGTGTCAAATTATGAGAAATACTTCAATAACAGAGTACCGCGAAGAAGATTAACCAACCTAAGATTGAATTTGAGGTATCGGATACTATTGACCTTCGTGTGTCACATGTTGTAATCGAACCCGCCTGATTAGATGTCTTATAAGTTTATTCACAGTTACAGATTGTATGCAAACAAAAAGGACAGTGAACTATTGATAAGATAAATGGTTGCGTTTGTAAAATATCCGGGATTCATTATTATTCAACACCTCAAATTTAGTTTTAAACCGACAGAGGGTTTAAATACATTATTAATCACAATACGTCATAATAAAACGGGCTATTCATTCATTCATTCGTCATCGATCTACAGGCGTCGGGTAAAATATAGATATGGTTGCATAGTCTCGCGAGAAATTTCTTTGAAAAGACACGAGAGGTGACAAAAATTTTGTTAACTGTTTGAGTGTGTGAGCATGCGACCCGTTGTTTTCATTCAAATTCTCATGTGAACGCGCCTTAAAGAGCCACTCCGTGATTTTCATAACATATCATTACCTACCATATTGATACAAACCTAAATGTCATATGTGCTGATATAAAATCAAAACATCTTAACTTTTCATGCCCAAAAGACATATGTAAATATAAAATACGGGTTTTCCAAAAAAAACAAAAACACCAGCCTTATAGATATACAGAGGTGTTGATATCACGTCCAATATATATCGATTACTAGTAACATAACCTAATAAACGTTTTCAACTCCTAATTGCCCTCTTGGCTGTCTTAGATAAGTTTCCAAAATTACGTTTGACTATTTGACGCCCACCACTATCCGGTTTGTTCCATAATTGCGACGTTCTACCTTCATATTGTCAGTGTAAAAAACCAATAAGCTTTAAAATGTGTCTTTTTGGTAACAATCGATACTTCGCGGTCAAATGACACCATTGATTAAGTTTGGCATATATGACTCCAACCACTCACGGAGTGGCTCTTTGGTGCGCGTTTTTTTCTTAAAATCTGTTACTAAAGACAAATCCCTTGCCACTGCAATGGACACGTTCAACTAACTTTGGAAAGCTTACCGTTTCGTCAGACAACCGATCACTGATGCTTTATGCTATTTTTTCATCACTCAAGCGTTTACCTCATGTTTATACATATCCCTTGAGACTCGTCCCTTTGAAAAACATTCTCCTTCAGTTACTCGCTCTATTTAGATTCCCTCACTGTTGTCTACATCCTTTTTTTGCTATCAATGATATTTGTGGATCCCCTTTTATTTTACCTCATATATCCCACCTGATGAAGGAGTAAGCATGTGCTCCGAAACGTCGTGAATTTCAAAATAAAGAAGTTGTTTTCCAGAAAATCATATCTTTTGTTCACAGATGCTGATTCACTTAACATGATCATCAGAAAAAATAATTAAAAGAGATGATAAAGGACTCATTCTTTGTGTTATTTCAGGGACAACACTACTCGCCAGTATGTCAGATTTCAACACAGACATTGTCTGCACGATCTGCCAGAATCCCTTTGACGTGCCAAAATTCGTTGACTGTCTCCATACATTCTGCGAAGGCTGTATTGTTGCAAGTGCTACTGTCGACCCGCCCAACATCTTCACATGTCCGATCTGTAAGCTGGAAACAACCTTAATTGACGGGTCCACGAAGTATCTTGGGACCAATAGCTACATTTCATCACTTCAAAGTGTATATGCTGGAATCCAAGCAGGGTTCTGTATAGTTTGCTCACTTGCCGATAAAGAAGTAAATTCGTCGCATATATGTTTATCGTGTAAGGATCAACTCTGTGAAATCTGTGCAAAGGGACATAATTCTTCTACCCTTACCGCTTCCCACAGAGTTGTCTCTATAGAGGAACTTAAAGGGCAGATAACACAGAAGACTGAGATAACTTGTCATGTTCACCCATGTTCAACTGCCAAGGCTTTCTGTCACTCCTGTTGTAAACCTATATGTGTTGAGTGTGTTCTCTCTGAACACAAAACGCACCCTTCTGCTACTTTAGAAAATGCAGTTAAAGTAAAATTGAAGAATATTTCTAAAAAGATCCAAACAGAATCAAACAAGCCTGTTATTAACGATGCCGTCCATGAAGTCACCTCGGAACTTGAACAGTTGGAGTTAGAAGAAATGGAGTTTTTCAAAGCCCTCAAAGAAAATACTGAATGGGTTATTAACAAAGTTGAAAAAGAGAGTCAAGACGTAGCCGAAAAAGGACGCAAAGCTTTTGCTGATGAAAGGAAAATAAAAGAAAAGAGACTTGAACAAGCAAAATATCAGCTGCAAAGAAGAGAAAACATTTTAGAGGTTTGCAGCAGATTTCTTACGTCAGGCGGGCTGGAGGTTCTAGAGACAGGCCAAGCATTACAGAAGGGACTGAAACTTGTTACAGAGCAAAATCAGCCAAGAAGTGAGACGCTGAAATCCTTTAAGGTTGAATTAATTATCCCAAAAGACAAAAATATTATTTCTTTTAAAAAAGTTTTGCCTTTGAAATATGAAAACGGCGATTCAACATCGTCAAACGAAAACGCCGCAGGTGAAACTAACAGTTCCATTACTAAAACTACGAAGCCTAAGAAAAAAAGCACAAAGTCAAAAGAATCTAAGTTAATAGGAACTGGTGGGGACGAATATGCATGGAACGACATAGCTGACCCGCAGTCAACTATGGACCAGGTTACGGTCGCACCAAATAACGACGAAATGGTAGTCCCCAGGAAGATAAAATCTAAGAAGAGGAGAAAAGGTCACAGGATCGATTTAGTTCCTTTGACATTCAAAAGGAGTTTTAGCGTCAAAGTCAGCACCGACAAAGCGGAACCGGAAATAAGCTGCATGCAATTCCGTCCACCAGACACGTGTTTGCTGATGGACATCGCTAACCGGAAGCTGAAGGTTATAAAGTTCAGTGGACAGCTGATTTATCTTGTCAATGTCCGGGATGAATGTCCTCTTTTCCATAGGTTCGTTCATTTTCCCTCTGGAGATTTGATGTTTGCAGTGTTCGAAAATAAGCTTTTCATATTGAATCGACATTTGAAAGTAATGAGTGAAGTTCCTCTTGTGGAGAAGAAGTCCTACACCGCAAGTCCTGTAGTCGCCAACTATGGCGACAACGTACTCGTAGGAAATCTCGCCAACAACGAGATGAGAGTATTAAACGAGAAGGGAGAACATGTTCGGTCCTGGACAAGCAAGTTCAACAAGAAGTACCAACAGCATTCTATTACCTACGTTACAGAGGATAAAGTGGTAATGACGTCATGTTCTGAACCAGGACATGTTATGTTCGAGTCAGAGACATTAGGCAATCTACTAACAATTGATTTCGGAGTAAATAACTCATCCAAATCCCAGCCTTCCCAAGCTGTTGTAGATTCGAAAGGTAATTTAATCTATTGTGACCCAAAGCAGCATACAATATCTGTGTTTAACACAAAGGGATTGCTTCACGTCTGTCATAACACCTCGGATCAGGGTATGAAGGAACCGAAATGTTTGATGTTGGACTCTAGTGATGACCTTTACGTATCCTGCCAAAGTGGGAAGTTAGCAGTGTACGAGGTTCCGACAGACAATGTTTAAACCAGTATGGTTAACGTAGTGCTATACATTGCAGGTTCTTTATTCCTTAATTTAGGTTGTACGTTTTGTAGCTCAAATTTCAAACACTATGGTGCTAATCGTGATTGTATCATAAATGATATTCTAAGATGAATACTACATATCTAAAAGAACAACTAAAATCAAATCCTTTGAATCGAATTTTAATATACCTTCCTATTTGGTTTACACGCTGCTAAATTGACAATCTCCATCAATTTTGGTGTTTTAGTCGATATTTTTTTCAGTTTATGTAACTAAAGTAATTATCATGGCAAAATAGCTATCACTATTCTGTGTAGTCCATGCTAATTTGTTTTAATCTTTGATAGTTACTTGATCTTAACCCGAATTTCAGTTTCACTCATAAATCATATAAGGGAGGGGGAGGGTCTATACCACAGTCTAGCGTCTATTCGGGTTGGTACCTTGAAATTTGAGCCGTAATTTGCCACTTGTTTGAAGGTAGATGAAATCTACGCGACGCAAATGTTATAATTTGTACAATTGAACTTTGCATTTTTTAACTATCGAAATGAAATTGTATCCCCGTAAAAGTCATGGTCCGAGGCTACCGGTTTCAGAATGTAAAGTTTTAAGTTCAACAACAACTAATGAGACTGTATCTGAGGCCCTATTTACCTTTTTAATTGCTGTTAATATATATGAATTCAGTCTTCCTGCCATTTGGATTCAAATGTTAATGACCTCAATGCCATGCTTGTGGCACAAGTGATAAGAAATATACTACATTGTTTCATTATCTAGCTACTCTAGCTGCTGTTCTTCATAGAACATGTAATAAACAATGACATCGTGACACAACAGTGTGACATTTGAAATTGCAGTCAAGACTAAGCTCTGCCTTGCATATTGCCTATATGTTTGTAAAGTAAGGAGCTGTGACATGGGTATGAAAGTAGGGAGTAGGGGAGGGTGATAGGTAGGCGTCCAGTCTGATTTAAATCGACCATGTTCCGAAGAATAAAAGTTTTTATAAATTGACTCGAACGGGATTCGAACCTACTCTATCAGGGGCTATCAGCTCCACAACGGTCTGAAAACACCCTCCTTGCTCGCTCGTTCTGACGCAATCTCAACTAGCCACTCACAATGACTCTGGCATCGCCGCTATCGTTATTTTAAACGTGATGATGTGATTGGTCCGCTAACGACTAGGTTTTGTCTTCGCTAAATTGGTGTCATGACGTGGGAGCAAGGAGGGTGCTTTCAGACCGTTGTGGAGAGGATAGCCCCTGATAATTATTTAGAAACTTATATACCTCGGAAAACGGTCGATTTTAATCTGACTGCGTCTTTGGGGTGACTTGGGGGTAGGCTCTTACTATGCTTCTTGTAGGGACGGATAGTTTTTTTTAAATAGTTGTTCTTGGAGGTAAGATTTGAAAAATTTATTGCTGTAAAGAAACTTTGTTAATTTTTATTACATTGATTTTGAATACAAAGGTCCAGATTGCCAAAGATTTTTCTGGTACGTACTTTGGACAAAGTCAAGTTTGTAAGTTTGCTGTCCGTCCAAACTATATGATAGACCCAATGGGTGTGCCTTGTTTGACCGTGTTAGTAAATTGTTTTGATTGATTGTGAAAACATTAAAATACTGCAACTGCCAAAGTCTTTTCTTATCTCAAGAATGTATGTAATATGTATAAATGGAGTGGTAAGAGTAGAATTTAAAACCTATGTTATCTTGTCAACTTGATTTGGCTTATACTTTCATGTATGATAAATTTGAGTAATCATATCTAATGATATAGGACAACGTCCACGAAATCCGAAGATAAAATAGCCAATAAACATGCCCTTTTGTGTCGAAAACAATTTTATCTCCTAATAAGAGCTACCTTCGTTTTTGATATTGGAAAACTTTTCTACTATTTAAGAAAACATTTTTCATAGTAACGTATGAATTACAAATCAAAAGGCCGCTTCAGTATGTAATAATTGTAGGAATTACAAAACGAATTTAAGAATATTTTTTTCAATTTAATCAAAGAACACCAGTTTATTATATACTTTTTACAAAATAATAACACACTTTCGACGAAGTACCATGATATATTAAAATACGACCCATACCATATTTGCCATCATTAGATAATGGATTTTGGTTATTCACCAAAACAAAGTCTGCATCAATTACATGTAAATGAGAATACGCATGCGTAACTGTTTAGACGTAATCTTACGAAAAATAATTGTATTAGTATAACATTTCAAAAAGACTTTTCCCCACCTTTATAAATACAATTTTGCATACCTTGCCTCGAATGTGATGCATGCATACTTTTACTTGTAAGGGATGATTTAAGCTAACAATCAATGGTCATGAGATACATATAGAGCGTAAGTTGCCATTAGTTTTGCACATGGTCAGGTGAGTTGTGGCGATCATTCGAGCCGCAAGAACATGTTTGCTTAAACTTTGTTTAAAGTTGGAGAAAGTTCTCAAATTGTCCGAACGGTTTCAAGCATGCTCCACGTTCAAAACTAAGGGCCAGTTTGATGGCGCTCACCTACACCTTCCCGTATGTGTGGAAGCAAGTTATTACGCTAATACACCGTCCGCAGTTGTTATTTGAAGGTTACGAATCAGCCTTCGCAGATACCTTCGTCCTAGACTTTTAAACTTTACTCGAAAAATATACCTTGTAATTATCGAATATTGCGTCACGGCTTAGCGTCGAGTCAGTATTCTCAAATTCAATATGTCAATTGGTTTTCTGAATTGAAAAGTTTAAACCTCCAAATAGCTACCTCTTTTTTGCTTGACAGGTGTAGGTTTCAGTACTAAGAGGAACAGGTCCAAATGTCAGTACGATGCCCTTGGACTTAGAAGAGATTATAAAACAAGCATTTATGCATTTTTATTGAAGTAAACCACACGCAATTGGACCTTTGTTAAGTTCTTCTGAGTGGGCCACAAACTTGTTCGACTTTATGGATCTACCTCCAAGGATAGCACTAACTGGTTTTACGGTTTCATGTAGTGCTAAACTTAACGCAAGCGGGTTTGGTTGATATTCCATCACCGACAGGTCTTCCAGTTGCATCACCTGTTCAAATATATTCAAAATAGTAATTATTTTATGATGATGAGGCTAAACTACCCTATCATAATTTTGCGCCTTTATATCCGTTTCGAGAAGTTTCGAGATTATATCATAAATATGACAGAGTCGGCTAAAAATGAATATAATAGATTGATAAAAAAGGTAATTGGACATGAAATTTCAAACTTTTTATTATTTAGTAACACAAGTATTTTTTTTCTCTTAATAAAACTTGAAACATAATCTGTGTCACACTAGGGTTTTAGGGTTCATCCTTGGGAAAATTGTGGGTCAAAGGAAACAGCCGAAAAAGTCCAAAGAAGTAAAACACTCAAAAGGCACAACTAAACATGATGATTGTCCTTCACACCAAGTTTCAATGAACTAAACTATGGTTCGGAAACGATATTCCAAGTAATTCTTCCATGGACACGGCCCAAAAGTAAAGAAGGAATAATAAATCCCAAACACACCATTAAAAATGAAGTTAGTCCGTCTAGCAATGTTCAATGAGCTAGGCCTTTAGGATTTTGAGTTCTGGACCGTAAATCTTAAAGTGCATTTCCATGGAAATGGCCAAAAATAAATATAAGCAAAAAATGAAATCCCAAAAAGGCACCATTTTACACAATGATCATTCCATGTACCAAGTTTTAATTAGATGGGCCTTATACTTTATAAGCTCTGGCACAAATACATAATTTTAATTTGCACTTCCATGGAAACAGCAGAAATGAATGTAGGAAGAAGTTGGTAACCCCCAAAAGGCATTACTGCACACCATGATTATTCCACATACAAAATGAGCTAGGCTTTATGATTTTTTATTTCTGGTCCAGAAACGAAATTCTAAGTGATGGAACAACCAAGAAACAAATGTAGGATGAAGATGAAAAACCTCAAAAGGTGATTGTTCCACTTAACAAGTTACAATGAGTTACGCATTTCGGAGTTTGCGTTATAAATAAATATGTCCACGTGGTGTTTAATCAGCTTTACTACAGTAGTTGACTTTTTGAATATTAAAATAACTTTAAAATAACTCCCTTGTAAGGATGATTCACCTATACATGTTTGAGTCAACCTAAGGTGAATATCTCGAAAACACACAGTGCGCAGTGATACTCCCGGGTTTGCTGTAAATATGTATTGGAAAGGTGTAGATATTGATATTGGTATTTGAATGTAATGTGTATTGGCTTTAACTTGCATATAAAGCAAAACTTGACTACCTGAGATTTTAACCCCGGATAGCTTCAAAAAGCGCTTACGCTGCTAAATCCCCCTTTTATTTCCTTGAAGGGAACGTCATTTGATACAACTATCCAATTTGAAACAACATTCTACCAAATAGCCAAATTAATTCTAAAAAATGCCTGTGAATGATCGCTGTGTCTCCATTACACACTGCATTTTCAATATTCGTTAACAGTTACAAGATAAAAGTATTAGCCTACCTATTTTGTCACGTGCTGACAAGTCTAATTGCCTTGTATCTAACCTCTGCAGGTTTAGAAGGCTGCTGTGTCAACAGAAATAGGTACTTATTAGGTAAAGTATGTATGGATCGTGTTGATAGCGGGGATATTACGGCAGGCCAACTTCCTTCTTAAGAAGGTTATCTAGTTTCAACTTGAGAGTCATGGACTTACTGTATGCTGAGTCTCGCCTATGTTGGGACGAATTAAGAAGTACAGCTGTGCAAGTCACAATTGAAAACATAGTCATACAACGACTGTGGACACTTTTAAGTGCTAGTGTCACATATCTAAGACATAGATACTAAAGGTAAGTCCTGTTCGTCTTCGTAACCACAATGTTATGCCGAACCTACGTAGTCCTGTTTATGGACATTTGGGGCTGAGGTTTGTGTTGCAGATCGACGATATTGTATTATGCATATAGATTGACGGTTTATAGTCCAAACTACCGTATTTGTTGTAAAAGCCTAGGGCATCGTAGATGATAAATTATCGCTATTTCAAAGAGTACATGGAGTATAAGTTCGACAATGATATATGGACATACAACGTCTTTATTACACTGTGGCGACGTTTCGGTATACATCCTTATACCGTTATCAGGCATATGGGAAAATGATGGGTACAGTCATTATATATATGATGTGATTAAGACAATAAACAAAACAGGGGTAATATAACAATATAGGTAATTAAGACAATAAACAAAACAAGGGGTAATATAACAATGAGATGAAAGGGAATAAAATAACAGTTGAGATGATGTGTGGATACCAGTACTGAGTTGTAGGTGGTAAGTTAATTGGCTATTAGGCAGGGAGTAGCCTAGTTAGGAGGAGGATGAAGCCGGGGTGGGTTGATAAGATTAATCATGGGCGGATTAAATGGTTGTAAGAAGATGGGATGAAATAGCCTTGATCTCTGTTTTTAAAAGGGCTTAAAACGGCGTTGAGTGTTATCATGTTTGTTGTTTTTGAGTGTTTTGACTGTGTCCCAGTTGATGTTGTGTTGTGGAAATTTGGTGTTATGTTCCAAAATGGCTGATTTTGCGTCGGCTTTGATTGTGGATGTCTTGTGTTCTTTGATGCGAATGTTGAGTGGTCTTGATGTTTCGCCAATGTAGTTGCTGCCACAGTCACAGCTAATGTTGTACACCACACCTTTGGGTTGTGGTTGTTTTGTAGGGGGTTTCCTACCGTTGCCTTAATGTAGGTTTTGAGAGGTGTGGATGTGGAGAAATAGGTGTCTATGCCGGCGTTTTGCTTGAGTAGGCGACTGATGTGGTGTGATGTTTTGCCAATGTAGGGAAGTGAGATGCGAATTGAGGCAGGGGTAGGCATGGTTGTAGTTAGTTTAGGTGCTGGGTTGAGGGTGGATTTGATAACACGGTCAACAAGTTTAGTTTGAAAGGTGTACGAGTTCACCGTTAGGAGTGGCAGAGGATAAGTTGATGGCACGACGGGAAAGGGTGGTGAAGATGCCTGTTTTAGTTCTGAGAGGATGGTTAGTCGAAATGAATGTACTGGTCAGTGTGTGTGGGTTTACGATAAACAGAGGTTTGGATAGTGTTGTTAGGGGTGCGGATGACTAGCACATCAAGGAAGCTGCGAGTTAGTTTCAGTCTCAATAGTGAATTGGATACGAGGGTGTTGCTGATTAAGGTGGTTAAGGAGGCCAATGGGGTCGTTAGCTTGGGGGAGAATGACTGTACGCATCATTTTCCCATTTGCTTGATAACGGTATAAGGATCTATACCGAAACGTCGCCACTGTGTAATAAAGAAGTTGTATATCCATATATCATTGTCGTCCTTATACTACCAACTTCTAGAATGCCACTGAAACAATACATGGAGTATGCTCTCCCTTCATTACCAATCATATTTTTTGGTACGCTAACAAAGAGCTTTAGGAACAATCTACTGTCTTCTTTGAGAGGCATTTAGAAGTTTGTAAGTTGAAATAGAGAACAAGTTCTTTGGATTTACAACTTGTTTATGGGAGGATTGCGACGTTTCGGTGTAGATACTAACACCTTTATCAAGCAAGTTAAGTTTTTATCTGCAACAAAACGTCGGAATCCTGCAAAAAAGCAGTTGTAAATCCATAGAACTAATTCTCTATTCAATTTACTGTTACTTATCTAATTCATTTGAGGGTATAACTCCCAGATGAAGTATGTAAAGGAGCAAATTACTTCCTGAGCTTTGTTTCTCAAAAGGTGAAGTGATCGTAAGTCGATAAGGTAACCTGAATGCAACGTCAAAAGGTATGAGTTAAGAACAGGTTGTCAGTGAAAGTTTCCAGGACTCGTTCAGTGTCAATTGTTGTGTGATTTTGAATTCATGCATTACAAGAACAATAATAATTTTTTCAGGAATGGAGACATCAAGAATCATGCCCACATCCGATGACATAGACTGTTCAATGTGTAAGAAACGGTACACTGACCCGAGAATTCTGCCTTGCTTGCACAGCTTTTGTCACAATTGTTTGCTGGGACTAGCTTTAAAGGAAGGCCAGAATCTCGCAATCAAATGTCCAAAGTGCAAAAAAGAACATCACGTGACGGACTCGCAGTGTGCTCAACTTCCAACTAATGTTCACATTCTAGGTCTCATTCAGCTTCATAAAGTGAAGTCAGAGAAAGACAGAAAATGTTTGGTATGTCAACTCTCTAAAATAGATTCAAGTGCCACCAATCTTTGTTTATCTTGCGACGATTTGCTGTGTTGCACCTGTTCTAAGGGACATAACTCTGCAAGTGTCACTGCGTCACACAAAGTTGTCACCCTTAACGACATATTGAAGGGGAAATACGATCGTGACATTTACGACAAGGTTGCCATTAGCTGTGATAAACACGAAGATGCGGAATACATGCTTTATTGCAATGACTGTCAAAGTATGATGTGCTTAAAATGTGCCCTTGAAGACCACCGCCATCATAGTCATACACCTTTAGCTGATGTTGTCATTACTAAGCAGAATAAATTACGCGAATGTCTTAAACAAGCATCATCAAGTAAAGATCAAGTCTTGAAGTCAATTGAAGAACGCATTGCTAATATTGATCGAAATCAAAAGGAATTTGAGCAGAACTTACACATGAGAGTTGCATCGGTCATAGATCAGCTTCACAGAGAAAAGAAAGAAATTATGGAAAAGGCAAGGAAAATCTTTTCAGAAAACAAAATGAGTGAATATGAAATGAAGATAAGCGTGAAAAAAAGTTCTACATTTGAAGACATGTATAGGCTTGTGGTCAGCAAGGGAGGGCCTGGACTTGCTATGATGAGTGGAACGCTTGAGAAAGGGGTTGAGACACTCAAACAATCTGTAACGGTTGAGCTTCCAAGCCCCAAAGAGCTTTTGCCTGAAATAAAAGGATTGAATGAACAAAAAAGCTTAATCACAATTGTAGAACACCACCGAGAATCTAGAAACAGTAAAACAACTTGCCTTGTGTCCGGAGAACGTTCTGATCCAAAAAACACTCTTAAAGAGCCAACTACATCAGATGGTGATGAGATTAAACATATTGCTTCCGCAAAAAAGGTGGTCACGTCTGAAGGCAGGGAAAAAGGGTCCGCCTCAACGTTCACAAATCTGTCAGCAGCCCAACGAAAGTTAGCTGTGTTCCTCGATTATGAAACAGAATTTGTTGCCAAAGTATCCAAAGATTCCTTGCCGCCTGCAATTAACAGTTTAAGTCTTTACGGTGGAAAACTCATGCTGCTTGACATTAATAACATGAAAATTAAGATTTACAATGTGGAAGGCCGTTTATTCAATTTACATGTATTATCTCGCAAGGCAACAGTTATCCCAGAACGAGCAGTTTTATCTGAGTGTCTCGTGTGTATAAGTGATTGTAAACTTGTGATATATTCATCACCATCGAGTGAGCTTAAAGCACTCCGTGAGATCAAACTTTCTGTCATCTCACAAGCCTTGCGACCAGTTATAAGTCGATACAAGGATAATCAGGTACTTGTGGCCAATTTACCAAAGGATGAAATAATGGTCTTTGATGATAAGGGAAGCTTAAAGCAAACAAGGAAATCACATATCATGGGCCCAATAGTATCCGTGCAATGGAACAAAACTGGTAAAATCCTCATGTGTAGCTGGAAAGATGACGGATCCGTCCAAATGGAATCTGACGAAGGTGAGTTTCTTTTGGAAATCCATAAGCACGTTGACGGAAAACGGCTTTCAGATTGGCGTCCAGTGGATGCCTGCATGAGTTCCTTGGGCTTCATTGTGGTTGCAGATTCCAAGAGAAACGAGTTGTCTGTGTTTGATCCTGAGGGAATGGAACTGATGGTACTCAACACATCAGAAGATGAATTCACACATCCTGGACGTCTTCTAATTAATGATGATGACAATTTGTACGTCAGTGGCAAAGATGGTCTGATTGTTCAATATAGACTTAGTTGTTATTCAGTAAAATACACTAAACTTAAAAAGTAATCATTTTAACACAATTACGGCTGCACCTGCATAAAGACACAGCATCAACAGACTGATCAATGCTTGTTCCAAAGATGCTTCATATTCCTAAAGTTTGTGGGAAAATTTATTTCAAATTCATTGTCTACTTTGAAAGATTTACTTAGGCCTTCGTTAACAACATGCAGTTGAAATGCACCAGTATTCAACGCTAGATGTCAAGGTATAAGCCTACCATTGTCCATTTTTTCATGCGATGCTAGTGGTGTTACTCTATTTACATGTGTTTTATATCAGGGTGAACATTTGCAACGCAAAGTCTTTTAATGTATTGACAGGTGTTACCCTTAGATAGATAATTCCAGGAAGTTACACTAGTGCAAGAAATTATTATAGTACTGGAACATTTAATTTATCTTTTAACTTGACTTGCTGCTTTTAAATGTTTGACTGTAAGTCTGTATTTTTCAGTCTTTGTTCCATCCTCTTCTTCATTTAAGGTTCTTTCACCTTGTTAACATGAATGTTTTGATTGCATACTAATGGATTTTACTTACCATTAGAGTGATCCCATGGACTTTGTTTGAAAGATCAAAAGTTTTAGTCTTTCCGTCTTGAATCCTGCAATTACTAAATTTGTCCAAGTCCTCCATTATATTTCCTGAAATTTTAGTGTTAATCTTTTTTTCCTCTCAGAATGTTTTATTTTTTTTGATGGATTTAAAAATGTACAACAGTGAACGCTTAAATACAGGACAACTCAAGCCTCTTTAGATAACCTTTATCAATTTACATGTATGATAAGATTGTAAATCTACTATGTTCCAGCATGCAATAACTAAGTCATATTGATTTTATAAACATTTGAATGCAATAAATGTAGGTAATCAATGATCTACAGTGAAGTGCGAGAGAGAAACTTTACGTTATCAACTTTTGAGATCAATATATACTCAGGAAAAAAGGTTGTCAGATAAGAATGAAACCATTTTGTCACTACAAGCAATATCTGCATGGTTCATTAACAAGCCGTTTATGAATAATTAAACATACGGATAGTGTTTCATTTTATCTTCGGAAACGGCATATAGTTTTGTGTCCAAAGAAACTTTAACCTACTTATTCCCGGAAAATAACGTCAATATCAGTTAATCTTATTTTGTAAGTGAACGAATGATAGTATAGTACGTGCCTTTTAAGAAAATAACTATTTGCAGCGATATGAACTTTCAAAACTAATTTCCCTTTTTTTAAAACACAAATTCAAAAAAGGTTTGTTTTGTAAAATTCCACCGACATGCATATACACAAGAACAATGATTCATTTCTGTAAGATTTTATATACATAATATTTGATGTAACGCAAGATATATAGAATCAGCATGCTTGAGAGAAATTAATTATCAAATTTATCCTGACAATAACACCATCACATGCAGGTATGAATGTTTAATGCAACACATGTTATCTCTATGTATGAAGAAAATGTAATTTTAATCCACTAAGTTAACATTTGGTTCTGCTTTCTGATGTTGTCTTCATCATTCCCAAGTCAAATGTCCGAGACATGATAATGTGAAACATTAGTTTGAAATAACGTTGAATGTAGTCTCATTTTCACCATTTTTGGCCTGAACAGGAAGTAATAAAAGCAAACCAAATATTGCATTTTAGTACATACGAGACTTGGCAGTTTCTTTGATTTGTATCTTATACGTGTGTCTTCATGAGTAAATAACACTCTGTAACATATTGTTTAATTGTTTGAACAGTGATAGTATACAGCGTTATTGCTAGGCAATGATCAATCATCGATACCAGGTTGATAACTGATACATCACAACCTAAACACCAACATTATATTTGACAGATATAGTTCTTTCTGAAAATGCTGATCTGATTTTATAACTGCAATTACGATGACCTCCGAAACAAGCTCCTGATTACTGATAGTGGGGAAACACACATCTGGTTACTGAACCGATACAAATAACTGCTATATCACATCCTAAAGACCGACATTATATTTGACAGATATCTGTCTTTATAACAAATGCTGATCTGATTTTACCATTGACACTACGTTGACCATCAGAACAAATACTTGGGCCTGCTTTCACAAAGCAACCTTAACTAAGGTTAACCATACTTTAACATTGCACTAGGGTTAGGGTTACCTTAAGGACTTAAGATCACCTTAGGGCTTTGTGAAAGGAGGCCCAGATCACTGATGTAAGAGGACAGTCATCTTTCTACTGGACATCTGCAGGGCAGGTTAAGGAGTGACAATATAGGGAGATATCGTAATACTAGGATAGCAATCCAAGGTGGGAAATGTGTCGTGATTCGGATCACCACCCACATTGTGTGAAGTCTTTCAGTTTTCTTAAACTACAGGGGTACCGTTAAATGGTCTCCTGAACACAAGAGACACTTAGGTGATAGCACGCGATCAGTACGTTTCTTAGTGGTAAGTATGCAATGAAAGTACTTTGATGACTGTCACATTACCGGTTAACAAATCTGTCAATGCAGACGACACAACCAGAACGTGTGCGTTGTGACAGCATGCATAATATATATGCTAGTGATATTGACCTCTTTTGAGCGATCCTTCCTCTTATATGTGATGTTCTCAGGTTGAGTGTGAGTTAAGATTTTTAGAAAGGGCCATAAAGAGGCTTAACTATCGTCTACGGTCCGCCGTGTTGCTTTGAGGGAAAATTACATGAAAAAAGGCGCTGTGCCTTTACTATTTATAAAGCTAAAATATATAATGTTATGTATTGATAGAATATCCACTAATCAACGAATGATTTAATAAATACTAATCAACTTTGCCTTGTAATGTCGTGGCAAGGATTTTAACGTTCGTAGCACAATTGAATGGCTAAAATATAGATCAACCAGAATGTTTAAACTGGGTTATGTGACAATCATGTTACTGATAACATACCTGTATAAAAGAGAATGTCGACTTGGATTTTGTTTCTACAAAGAGCACCCTAATAGGATTGTCCTATTAAGTAAAAATGAACGCGCTCGTATCTATCGATCCTATATTGGACAGATATCATGTATCCACGCCTTATCGTGTGTGTGTAGGACATATAAATCACGTAAGGACCAACAACCAATACACAAGCTACCAGGAAAGTGACTGTAAGGTGCAAAGTCTAACTGTTGTCGACCTGATCCATGTATGATTCCTTTACGTTCAACTTTCAACATATGTGTCTGCTATTGTTATTTATCAGGTATGTATATAATGCTTGATTGTAATACAGGAAAATAGCCTAATACATTCTCAGATAGATGAAGGCTTGCGTTTGTACATGCATGCGTGTGTATGTGCTTGTGTTAGTGTTTGTAGTGGAAGCTCTTTGTGTGTGCAGGTGTGTTGGTAAACTGTGGGTGAAATTAAAACCCCAACTTGCACACCAATTGCAAATTTGTGCGGTACTTAATATACCACGTTCAAGATACACCCCTACCGTTGAATAATCTCCTAAACTCACGAGACAGTAAGCTGATAGAACGTTTCTTAGCGGTATGTTAACTGTGTATTTTGGATAAAACAATCGAGGAAAGGAGCAAACGTGGTCTTTATATGGTTTCAACGAAAGTGTTGTGATAACTGTCACAATATCGGTCCACATAACTGTAAATACAGACGTAGGACCAGAACTTGTGCGCTGTGACGGTATGGGTAATATATTCCCTAGTAATATTGACGCCATTGAACGAGTGTTCCTTTTTTATTTAATGTTCTTAAATTAAATGACCCTCAAAGAGGCGTACTCCGAAAAAGTCTGAAAAGTGAAAAGCTATAGAGTTACTGAATGTTAAAGAATGTTATGGTAACGGGGCCCGGAATTCGGTGAGCCTTACTATTAAATATTCTGTGAAATCATATTGAGTTAATACCGATGTCAGAAAATATTATGGCATTTAAAGGTGATACCTAGAAACATAAACTAATAAAACTATGCAAATGAAGTTAGACTTTTTTTTACAATGATTTAATGGCTAGACCTAGTAAATATATAGCATTTTGATTTATGTCAGCTATTCATGCACTCTCTTTATTCATGTTTCTTCTGCGACCTGGCAATGCTTAAACATGCCATCAATAACAGGCACTGAATACGAGTTTGAATTTTGTATTGAGCCAAAAGCTAACTATTCATAATTTTTCGACAGTTGATAACGTTAAAGTAAATCTCATTGGAATAAGATCTATCGATTCAATATCATACAACTGTAGAGGTGCAAGTTTTTATCGATGACGGATATCCAAAGATAAGAACAATCAATTTGGGTAATAATAAATTAATAAAATGAGCGAAATTGCAACCTTGTTTTAATGAGTTTGGCGTTACAGAGTTACTCTAGGAATCTTGTTGGGGTATCATTAGTGTACAACAGTTTTAGGATTTCTCTGTAAAATATTAAACTAGATTTAGGGATTGAAAGCTTAAAACACAAGTTCTGTACTGTTTATTTACACATATATCATTTATTGCGTGTGTCAAAAAAAAATTCGCATTATTTCGATATGATAAGGTTTATTAGAAAAATTAAGAAAATGTTAATTTTAATTTAATTTAGAAAATCGCAATCTTTCTCTCTAATCGATGTTGCCAAAGGTCTAATACTTGCATGTCACATGCCAATTACTTGATCAGTTTGAGAATTATAACGTAAGTATTGACAAAAGATAATTCGTTTTGATGTAGATGTAGTAAGTGAAATTAATTATTTTTGTAAGAAATGCAAGTTTTTAGATCTGACAAAAGGTGACGCTGAATCATTTACAAGTAGGCAGATCTAGAGCAATGTTAAATGGCCAATGAGTATACCGGTATAAAAGTTGTCATTACTAACTTATCGAAACATTACACGCTTTTATAGCCTTAACTGAATAATGATCAACAATCATATAAATGTCTTTGCCTAACCCCAATAATTACACCATAGCAAGCAACATGTCCGGTTTGGCTCAGAGTGTCAAAAGTTTTTAATAAATTGCAAACAAATCTAATAATAAGAATGATTTATTTTATTGACAGATTATGGCAGAAGACCGTGCAAATACAACCGGAGGAATTAATGTTACTGAGGAAGAGGTGACATGCAAACTGTGTTCCAAGTTTTACTCGTCGCCGAAGCTGGTGGAGTGTCTCCATTCTTTCTGTCAGAGTTGCATACAGCAACATCTCGTCAAGGAAACCAATGGACATGTATTCGTGTGCCCAAAGTGTCTTCATGTCACGAAAACAGGTGATTCCTCGGCAGCCTCATTGACCTCTGACCTTCACGTTCCACGTCTGTTGACAGTCTTCAGATGTCACGCGAAATCTGTGATGCCTTGCACCATTTGTACCCTGGAAGGAAATGTAGGGGAGGCAACAAATAGATGCCTCAGTTGCAATGACCATCTCTGTACAGCTTGTTCCAAGAAGCATACTTTTTCTAGTCTAACTGCAACGCACAGGGTTGTCTCCCTTGCGGATCTGCGTAGTGGGAAGTATGACCAGGATATCATGAGAAAACAAACATTACTTTGTAAAGAGCATGACCAACAGGACTGTGAATTCTTCTGCAATACCTGCTCAGGTCCACAATGTACGAAGTGTATCATTACTAAACACAGGGATCACTCATTCGTCGACATCAAGGATGCAGCAGCAAAGAAGAAATCAGAACTGCTATCTTTGCTCAAGGATTGCACAGATTCACCGTACACAGAAAGATTTGAGGTTGCAGTCGCTCATGCTGAATTAGATCTTTTGGAAAAGGAGGAAAATCTGTTTATGAAGACAGTCAACGAGCAAACAGAAAAAATCATTAAAACAATAGAACAACAAAGTCGAGATTGTCTGAAGAAAGCAAAAGCAATGTTTAAAGAGGAGCGAACAAAAAGACAAATGAAGGAGGATTTAGCATTGAAGAGGTTAGAGAAAAGACAAGATATTATGCGTTTATGTAGGACCCTTACAGACAATGGTGGCAGCGAAATAGTTCAAATGGTAGATGCCATAAAGAAGGGAGTAGCCATGGTAAACCACACTGAACCTTCAAAAATTGTAGAGGAGAATATGAAAACATATAAAGCATTAATCACCTTTCCATATTATTATAATTACTTTGAGGTTGTCCAGGATGACATGACTCTGTCTGAAAGCCTTACAGCCAGAAATAATGACACTGAAGGTTCTTCCACTAGCAATGAAATCAAGCCACTACAAGTGCAAGAAAGTAAATTTCAGCAAGATATCCCTTTGGAACAGTCATTCAAACAAAGTAATGAAGATGCCAAGAAAAAGACACTTTCAGAAATTGCAACAGAACAGGAAAGAGAAGGCACTGTTAATCTTCTTTCAAAATCTCCTGAAGGCATTGGAATATCTTTAGCAGCTTTAAAACTCAGATGCTCATTTAAAACAAAGATACCATCGGATGGAGAGACAGCAGATTTATGTTCTATATATCATAAAAAGACAGATTTCTTGTTTTGGACAAAGCCAATAAAAAACTGAAAACCTTTAGAATGAATGGTGAGTTGATGTTCTTGGTACATCTTACTGGAAAATGCAAACCATTTCAACAATTCGTACTTGTTTTACCAGACAATTGTATAGTTGCTGTACATGAACATTTTCTTTACATCTTAACAATCCATCTAAAAAATCTAGTAACTATTGACCTTTCTTCAAAAGGCAAAATGACAATTCAACCAAAAGTTGCAAATTTTGCAAATGACATTATTGTCGGGAATCTCCCGGATAATGAAATGAGATTGTATAACACATCGGGTAAACTTCAACGAATATTTAAATCAAAGATGCAAGGACAATTTGAGTTCCTGAAGTATGCAGGGGGTGATAGACTGATATCATCTTACTGGGGAGGAACCGGAAGTGTTAGTCTCGAGTCTGAAAAGAAAGGCCTTCTGGTGCAGATTACAGGCACGACGAGGCTTGGGTTACCATGGAGACCAGCTGATGGCGTTGTCGACAAAGAGGGGCATATCATTATAAGTGATCCAGGCCGGAATGAGATTTCTGTGTTTTCTTCAAAAGGAAGTTTACTCTTCTTCCATGATACTTCAGTAGACGCCGTGCATCAACCAAACTGTCTCTATTTGGACAAAGATGGTCTCTTCTATGTTACGTACAGAGACGGAATGATTGCAGTGTATATGAATAAGAGGGGTTGATCATGCAACACTTTGCGCTCTAGTTTTAAAATAGGCATGTCTGACGATGCTTTAGTCAGTGTATCTAGTTTTAAAATAGGCATTTCTGGCGATGCTTTAGTCAGTGTATCTCCATCATTTGACTTAACAAACATTTCAAATTTGTGTTGATGTATAAGACTTCAAAGATCAAACATTGTCAATTGTTGTTATCTAATGAGTGAGATGTCATTCGATTGTTATCTTACCCATTATAATATAGATGTTTGTGTTCTCAGAAAGAACATATAAATATTGTGTCTATTGCAGTAAAAAGTAAATGTTTCCAATTACATATATATGTAGGTTTAATTGAATCCTCAATAATGTTATGGTCGATGGCCTGTCAGCAGCTGCTTTTTAGAAAGAGAGAGTGGGGAGGCGGTAGAGATTTAATTTCAATGGTCGGTAAAACCTACTGAGAAGTTACTCCAAGAAGTGCGCACAGTTACCTTAAAATGAACAGAGAAATTCCTGGATAAGCTCATATAAACATCTTAAACCCTTATTCATGTATGATGTGTTCGAAGAAATAATTAGAATGAAAATCTTTTATCATATTTCTCCTTAATATAGATTTGACAGAAAATGTTCACTTATCTGATTGATGGCTTAAAGATTCAACTGACAAATTCATGTTTGTTGTATCAAACTTTTCTTAGGTGTTAGTAAATTTTCCTCTATCAAAATTATCAAAATAATATAGTCGTATCAGTCTGTTTGCTTCATCATAATTACGGGCAGTAAATAATCATAAATATTTTCAATACTTATAACATGATGTTCTTGAATTCATATTATAGTTTAAGAATATAAAACCTGTATCACCGTTGGTCGTCATGAAATGACACCGATAGTCCTATAGAACAATATTGTGCACACATATCACATTCTATAAAAATATTTTGAATTGTAAATTCATCATATCAATAAGCACACCGAATCATTTAGTAGTGAACTTGATTGTAAATTTACATATATGTATGTGTACTTTCTCCCTTAATTAATTACTTGATTAAGGATTACTGTTATCGTATTTGTTCACAGCCACAATAAAGAATTGGACTTTTCATAAGAAGGTGTTCTCAGTCATCACAACTTCTAAATGCCTCTCAACGTAGCTTCAAGTGGAGTAATCATAATTGGTGGAACTTATTTGTACTGCGATATCATTATTTTATGATAAGGATGAGAATTCTTGCAATATTAGTCAATCTGGATATCATTTGGCAAGTGTTCATATCTAAATAGCCACCGTTTATCAGTCCTTGGATTCATCCTTCTGTGCAGTGTTCACAATTGTCATCCAAAGCTTGGCTCCACAGGAGATATCTAGTTGTAAGGACACATGAATTCTACAAGCGACATCAACATTGTGGTATTGCAACAATCAAATGATCATCAGTTAATGGCCTCACTATTCATCACTGAGATAACTGATCACAATGCTATGACATCACAATGTTGATGATGTAACAATGCTTTGAGGTAGTGATGCTGATGGCGTCACTCTGCTATTACCTCACTATTAAAGATGCTTAATGACAGTTGTATTATCAGAGATTAATTCTATTGATGAAGACTGTTGAAGAATATATAATTATGAATGACAAGATAAATCTCACCCATATTTCTTCTGATGTCAAATTAGAAGATAAATAGTTGCGTTTGTAAAATTTCCGGGATTCATTGTTATTCAACACCCGCAAATTAAGTTTAAAACCGACGGCGTTAGCCGGAGGTTTTAAACGCTTAAATTTGCGGGCGTTGAATAACAATGAATCCCGGAAATTTTACAAACGCAACTATTTATCGATATTGTAACATGACCGTTAGTAATTAGAAGTTTAAGAGCGAACTCTGTTTTTGCGTACTTATTTTCGTGTGGAAAGGACTTTGCGACTGTTCTATTACTGTAACAGGTGATATAAGATCTAAGTAATGTAAGTTCCCCGCATTATTTACATTACAAACATCGTTATGATATTAGCAAATAGTGGCATTCGTAACAGCGAGACCTAACTACAAACTTGCTTTATTCGAGACCGAAATCAACAATCATAAAGCTCGTAGAAAAATATTGTAAAACCCCGAGTACAAATATCTTGAACTTGCCCACAACCATTGTGACAGCGACGCAAACATTGTGACGTCAAAACGGGTGGCCTTTGTGACGTCATACATGGGAACGGCATTCGAAAGAAGGCGGCCGCATGAAACTTTCCGGCAAACTTGGACTTAGTATGCAAGTTGAAAATATTTTCGTTCTTCTAAAATAATTCATATTAAAGTGCATTTGCGATATCTACCGGTAGACACATCATAAAAAAGGACAAAGACAACTGTCAAATCGGTGTACGGCACGAATTTTCTATGAAACTGGAAAATTAAAACTTGAATCGTGCCGGCACTAGTGAACATGTTGTATCAATTCGCGGTGATTCGCCTTTGCTAATTTGCGGGTATTCATTGTCATTCAACATAGGGTAATTTTTTCGAATCGACCAATCAGAATCAAGGATACAACGAAGTCATGTTACAATAAATCACAACTCGTTGATTAAAGCAAGCATCGAATACCTTTTACTCCAATGAAGTCGTATTGATATATTTGATATCAGGAGACACATGGATGACATTATGTATACATATAGTACTCAAGTGCTCTGTATATATACAGTCCTCAACTTGTGAACCTGAAGTTAGATGAATGCTCTCGTGAAAACACACGAACCATATCTTGTTACGGTTTTCTTGATGCCTCAGCAATATCGATTGTGAATTTTTGTATTGATCCCATTCCATATAGCTGTGGATGGACACTTTTTACAAGGAGCTAACCAAACTAAGATATATTTTGCCCTTGTTAAAGCGTGTGTTAAATATTGATTAATCTATAAGTACCAGCTGACTTCAACTGGTTAATCAAAGCATATAAAATGGCACAGAGCAGTATTGTATAATCGCATCACATTATTTCGGTTCGTTTCTTGCAAACCTATATTTTGCTTCAATGAGTGTTGTATTGATATGTTGGATAGAGTGAAAGCCCAGAGTTGTCCACGCGTCACTGACTTTGAATGAAAATAGGTGTAAATAAATCCTTTATGTGTCGACCTTATATTGACATACAGCAGTCCAACATTATTGTCTTTACAAAATACATAACTTGTATTATGTGCGTAACGGGAAACTCACAAACAAGCTGGGTGTTCAAAAACTGGAAAGGTTGACAGCATAACATCCTCAAATAGAATATGCTACAGCGGCATATACAATGGTCAAACTACTTGTACATGTCAGGTGCTGATTTTTAAAGAAAGGTGAAGGTCTCACTATCCAGTACCCAAAGTGCAAAAAAGAACATCACGTGACGGACTCGCGGTGTGCTCAACTTCCAACTAATGTTCACATTCTAGTTCTCATTCAGCTTCATAAAGTGAAGTCAGAGAATGACAAAAAATGTTTGGTATGTCAATTCTCTAAAAGATATTCAGTTGCCACCAATCTTGGTTTATTTTGCGACGTTTTGCTGTGTTCCACCTGTTCTAAGGAACATACATCTGCAAGTATCACAGCATCACATAAAGTGGCTCTTGTTGACATATTGAAGGGTAGATACGAAAGTTGTTCTTTGATTTGAAAATCCATAGAGAAAGAATACATGCTTTATTGCAATGACTGTCAAATTATGATGTGCTTAAAATGTGCACTTGAAGATCATCGCCATCATAGTCATACACCTTTAGCTGATGTTATCATTGCTAAGCAGAAATTGTTACGCAAATGTCTGAAACAAGCATCATCAAGCAAAGATCAGGTCTTGAAGTCAATTGAAGAACGCATTGCAAACGTTGATGGGAATCAAAAGGAATTTGAGCAGAACTTACACAATGGAGTTGCATCAATCATAGATCAGCTTCTCAGAGAAAAGAAAGAAATTTTGGAAAAGGCAAGGACAATCTTTGCAGAAAACAAATTGCGTGAATAGGAATTGCAGAAAAGCATGAAAAAAGTTCTACATTTGAAGACTTGCATAGGCTTGTGGTCAGCAAGGGAGGGCCGGGACCTCCCAAGCCCAAAAGAGATTTTGCCTTAAATAAAAGGATTGAATGAACAAACAAAAAATCACAATCGTACAGAACCACCGTGAATCTAGAATCCTTAAAACAACTTGCTTTGTGTCAGGAAAATATTCTGATCAGAAAAAGGTTTTTAAAGAGCCAACTACATCAGATGGTGCTGAAATGAAGGATAATTCATTCGCAAAAAAGATGGTCACGTCTGAAGTCAGGGAAAAAGAGCCCCCCTCAACGTTCCCAAATCTGTCAGCAGCCCCTCGAAATGTAGATTTATACCTTGGAAGGCCGTCTTAGCAACATACATGTATTTCCTTGCTGGTCAACATGTATCCGAGAACAAGCAGTGTTTTCGGAGTGTCTTGTTGGTATTAGCAATTGTAAACTTGGGATATATTCATCAAGCGTGATAAAAGCACTCCGTGAGAACAAATTTTCCATGATCTCATAAGTCTTGCAGTCGATTGTAAGTCGATACAAGGATAATCAAGTACTTGTGGCCAATCTACCAAATGATGAAATAAAGATGTTTGATAATAAGGGGAACTTAAAGCAAACAAGGAAAACACATGTCATTGGACCAATAGTATCCGTGCAATGGAACAAAACTGGTAAAATCATCATGTGTAGCTGGAAAGACGGAGGATCCGTCCAAATTGAATCTGATGAAGGTGAGTTCCTTTTGGAAATCCATAAGCACGTTGACGGAAAACGGCATTCAAATTGGCGTCCGGTGGATGCCTGCATGAGTTCCTTGGGATTCATTGTGGTTGCAGATTCTACGAGGAACGAGTTGTCTGTGTTTGATCCTGAAGGAATGGAACTGGTGGTTCTCAACACATCAGAAGATGAATTCACACATCCGGGACGTCTTCAAATTGACGACAATGACAATTTGTTTGTCAGTGGCAGAGATGGTCTGATTGTTCACTATAGACTCAGTTGTTATTCAGTAAAATACACGAAACTTAAAAAGTAATCATTTAAACACAATTACGGCTGCACCTGCATAAACACACAGCATCAAAAGCTTGTCCCAAAGTGGCAGGATATTCCTAAAGTGTGATGGAAAATCTATCTCAAATTCATTGTCTTTTTTGAAAAGTCTAACTTACAATTCTTTAAAGAACATGAAATCTACCATCATTCAACATTACAAGTCAACATATAAAACCGTTACTGTCCATTTTCTTCAAAATAACCTTGTGGTGTTATACTATATTTGAATGTGTTCTATATCAGTGTGAGCATTTGCAACACAACCGTTTAATACCATTGATGCAAGTGATACTTTTAGATAAATCATTACTAGGCAGTTACACTAGTGCAAGAAATTGTTAGGTGCTGAAACATTTATATTACCTTTTAAAATTACTTGCTGCCTTTCAATGTTTTGCATTTCTCAGTCATTGTACCATCCTCATTTTCACATCAAGTTATTTCATGCCCCCCTGTTGTTGACATGAATGCTTTGATCGCCTACTATTGATCTTGACTACTTGCGAGTGACCCCATTGATTTTGTTCGTGAGATCAGATGTTTTAGTTGTAGCTTCATTAATGCTAAAATGATTAAAATTGCCAAGTCCCTCAATATATATCCTGAAATTCTAGCCTTAATATTATCTTTCCCGAGAATATCTGAATAGCAGTCCATACAAATTTAGAAAAGGAACGCTTAAAAACAGAACAACTTGAGCCTCCTCATAACTCTCTTCAGATAACCTCTAACCCTTAATCAATTTACATTTACATTTATGATAAGATTGTATATCTTAAATTTTACAACATGCAATAACTACATGTACGTCACATCGAGTATATAAACATTTGATTGTAATAACTGTAAATACACAACACGGTCTCGTTATATGGGAGTAATTATCTTCGTGTATCTGAACCATAGGGTACGATATCTGAGTGATATCTTAATCTGCCCGCATGATATCAGATATCATACCTCATTAAAGAAATATTTTACAATCTAATATTTTACATTGTCAAGGAGTGGAATCGAACCACCGATCTACTGATTTGTAGCCTAACAACTTATCAACTGCGCCACTGTGACAGTGACGTTAGATAGAAGAAGTTATAACACTTTTATGTATGAAGTATAGTACATGTATTTAACATGTGAGATTTCGAACTTCGTTTTTTTGTGAGCATTTGATTTTGTGGATATGATAGATTTAGTCACTTGCTGAAGAGTTTGTGTCAGGAATCAAGGAGCCATAACATTTGTTCTGTCATGTAATTTATAACAATAGATAGCAATTGCGGTGTTGTTTATATATAATGAAGTACGATAAAGGCACGTTATTTTAGCATTCTTGTTTTATCACATTCACAAACCAGGGCTTTGCTTAATCATTTAAGTTTCCACATTCATATCTTCTAAAAATGATAACAAAAAACTTAAGCGAATATTTATTTGTTTAAGAAAGTCACGTTACAGTTTACAGAGGTGTAATGCAAATCGCCTAGATCAACGTTTGGTGTCACAACCCTTGTACAACATGTACCGCGATCAGGTTGTTGGTCAGGCTGCTGGTCAATTTGGTCAGCTGCTGGCGTTGGGTGAACACGTTTGGCACCGTTTAGAACTCTGCTGAGAAACAAAATCATATGTAGACCTAAATACTTTGAGAAAATTGAAATGAGTGAACTATTTTTGTACATTTTAAGTACAGTTTGTTGAATAGGTCTTTAGAAAGAAACATGATGACATTTGTGTAACAAATATTTTATTCATTCATTTTATTCATCATTGTATCCCATTCCGTACCTGAAAGAGTTCGGTTTGTGCCATGATTGTGCCATTATTAACTGTTCATCTACACCAGCTCTGAAAAGTGTTGTGGCTGCTGTAGCACGTAAAGAATGTTTGGTGTTATGTCCAGTCAGTCCTGCGTCCTTGGCAATGTCCGGGATGACCTTCTGCAGCGTGTTATGTCCAACTGCTTGCCGGATTAACCAAACTTTGTCGTTTGGCAGCAGATAGAGCTACATATTTACGTATGCGTACATGCATGTATGTATGTATGCATGCATACATACATACATACATACATACATACTGTCTTTGAGAAAAATTGTTACATGTAGAGTATTCATCAAAAGTAACTCATATCGCGTATATGAAATGGAAGATATCAGTATGATGTCAATATAACACTACAAATGGTATACATGTATTATACATTGTCATTTCGTTGTTTCGTTTTATGTTTTATAATCCTGTTTACCTCGGTCCGATACTGATAAACATGCTCGGCAGAGCCTCGCATGTTTATCAGTATCGTACCTCGGGAAGAAATTTCCCCTCTGTAACCGGATACAAAGTATCCTCATATAACCTCTATAGTTGTACGTTATTACATTATTAACGTCTTTATAAACGTTAGTCAACAAAATATCAATTGATATTCTTATTCAAATTATTCTGTAAAAAAAATCTGTAATTTTTTCTTCAAACACTCTCTGATAAGAATGAAACCACTTTGTCACATACATGCAATGTCTGCATGATTCATCAACAACCCGTTTATGAATAATAAAACATTCAGATAGCATTTCACTTTATCTTCGGAAACGGCTTTTGGTTTTGTGTCCAAAGAAACTTTAGTCTACTTATCCTTTTGAAATTAAAGTCAATATCAGTCATTCTTATTTTGTAAGTGGACTGATGATAATATAGTGGGTACCTTTTAAGAAAATAACTATTTGCAACGATATGAACTTTCAAAACTACTTTCATAATTTCTTTAAAAAAAATTCAAAAAGGTTATAAAATGACGAAATCAGGTAACTTTTATCACCGACATGCATATTAACAAGAACAGTGATTTATTTTTGTAAGATTTTTTATTTTCAATATATAATATAACGTAAGATATAAAGGATCAACAAGCTTGATAGAAATTAATTAATTAATAATTAATTAAATGTAATTTTCATCCACTAAGTAAACATTTGATTCTGCTTTCTGATTTTATATTCATCATTTGCCTGTCAAATGTCCGAGATATGATTACGTGAAACATTAGTTTTGAAATAACTTTAAGTCTAGTCTCACTTTTACCCTTTTTAGAAATAATGGCCTGAACAGGAAGTTATAAAAGCAACCAAATATTGCATTTGAGTACATACAAGACTTGGCGGTCTCTTTGATTTGTATCTGTTTTTATTTGAACATATACATGTGTCATCACGAATAAATAACACTCTGCAACAGATCTGTTCAATTGTTTGAACAGTGATAGTCTTCAGCTTTGTTGCTAGGCAATGATCGATCATCGATACTAGGTTGATAACTGCTATATCACAACCTAAACACCAACATTATATTTGGCAGATATCGTTCTTTGTTAAAAATGCTGATCTGATTTTATCACTGCAATTACATTGACCTTCAAAACAAGCTCCTGATCACTGATATTGGGAAACAGACATCTCTGTACTGAACCGATACACATAACTGCTATATCACATCCTAAAGACCAACATTATATTTGACAGATATCTGTCTTTATAACAAATGCTGATCTGATTTTAACATTGACACTACGTTGACCACCAGAACAAACACCTGATCATTGATGTAAGAGGACAGTCATCTTGTTACTGGACATCTGCAGGGAAGTTTAAGGAATGACAATATAGGGAGAGATCGTAATACTAGGCTAGCAATCCAAGGTGGTCCATGTGTCGTGATTCAGATCACCACCCACATTGTGTGAAGTCTTTCAGTTTTCTTTAACTACAGGGGTACCGTTGAATGTTCTCCTGAACACAAGAGACACTTAGTTGATAGCACGCCATTAGTACGTTTCTTAGTGGTAAGTATGCAATGAAAGTACTTTGATGACTGTCACATTACCGGTTAACAAATCTGTGAATGCAGACGACACAACCTGAACATAATATATATGCTAGTGATATTGACCTCTTTTGAGCGATCCTTCCTCTTATATGTGATGTTCTCACGGTGAGTGTGAGTTTAGAGTTGTCCAAAAGAATGGGCCATAAAGAGGCTTAACTATCGTCTACGGTCCGCCGTGTTGCTTTGAGGGAAAATTACATGAAAAAAGGCGCTGTGCCTTTACTATTTATAAAAATAAAATATATATGTATAGATAGAATATCCACAAATCAATAAATGATTTAATAAATACTAATCAACATTGCCTTGTAATGTCGTGGCAAGGATTTTAACGTTCGTAGCACAATTGAATGGCTAAAATATAGATCAACCAGAATATTAATGTTATCCTCTTTACTATGTTTAAACTGGGTTATGTTACAATCATGTACTGATAAGATACCTGTATAAAAGAGAATGTCGACTTGAATTTTTTTTCTACAAAAAGCACCCCAATAGGATTGTCCTTTTAAGTAAAAATTAACGTGCTCTTATCTATCGATCTTACATTGGACAGATAATATGTTTCCACGCCTTATCGTGTGTGTGAAAGACATATATATCATATATAAATCAGGTAACGACGGACAACCAATACACAAGCTACCAGGAAAGTGACTGTAAGGTGCAATGTCTAACGGTCGTCGATCTGATCCGTGTACGATTCCTTTACGTTCAACTGTCAACATATGTGTCTGCTATTGTTATTTATCAGGTATGTATATAATGCTTGATTGTAATACAGGAAAATAGCCTAATACATTCTCAAATAGATGAGGATGTGCGTTTTTATGTGTATGTGTTTATGTTAGCGTTTATAAAGGAAACTCTATGTGTGTAGGTGTGTTGGTAAACTTTGTGGCTGAAATTAAAACCCCAATTTGCACACCAATTGTATCGCAATTTGTGCGGTACTTAATATACCATGTTCAAGCTACACGCATACCGTTGAATGATCTCCTAAATTCATGAGACAGTTGTCTGATAGCACGTTTCTTAGTGGTATGTTAACTGTGTATTTTGGATAAAACAATCGAGGAAAGGAGGAAACGTGGTCTTTATATGGATTCAACGAAAGTGTTGTGATAACTGTCACAATGTCGGTCCACATAACTGTAAATACAGACGTAGGACCAGAACTTGTGCGTTGTGACAGTATGCGTAATATATTCCCTAGTAATATTGATGCCATTGAGCAAGTGTTCCTTTTTTATTTGATGTTCTTACATTGAGTGTTAGTCTAGAGTTGTTCAAAAGAATGACCCTCAAAGAGGCGTACTCAGAAAAAGTCAGTTATGGAGTTACTGAATGTTAAAGAATGTTATGGTAACGGGGCCCGGAATTCGGAGAGCGTTACTACTAAATATTCTGTGAAATCATATTGAGTTGATACCGATGTCAGAAAATAAAATGGCTTTGAAAGGTGATACCTAGAAACATAAACTAATAAAACTATTCAAATGTAGTTAGACTTTTTTTTACAATGATTTAATGGCTAGACCTAGTAAATATATATCATTTTGATTTATGTCCGATACTCATGCACTCTCTTTATTCATATTTCTTCTGCGACCTGGCAATGCTTAAACATGCCATCAATAACAGGCACTGAATATGAGTTTGAATTTTGTATTGAGCCAAAAGCTAACAATTCATAGTTTTCGACAGTTGATAACGTTAAAGAAAATCTTATTGCAAGTTTTTATCGATGACAGATATCCAAAGATAAGAACAATCAATTTGGGTAATAATAAATTAATAAAATGAGCGAAATTGCAACCTTGTTTTAATGAGTTTGGCGTTACAGAGTTACTCTAGGAATCTTGTTAGGGTATCATTAGTGTACAACAGTTTTAGGATTTCTCTGTAAAATATTAAACTAGATTTAGGGATTGAAAGCTTAAAATACAATTTCTGTACTGTTTATTTACACATATATCATTTATTGCGTGTGTAAAAAAAATTCGCATTATTTAGATATGATAAGCTTTATTAGAAAATTAAGAAAATCTTAGATTTAATGTAATTTAGAAAATCGCATTTTTTCTCTCTAATCGATGTTACCAAAGGTCTAATACTTGCATGTCACATGCCAATTACTTGATCAGTTTGAGAATTATAACGTAAGTATAGACAAAAGATAATTCGTTTTGATGTAGCTGTAGTAAGTGAAATTAATTATTTTTGTAAGAAACGCAAGTTTTTAGATCTGACAAAAGGTGACGCTGAATCACTTAAAATTAGGCAGATCTAGAGCAATGTTAAATGGCCAATGAGTATACCGGTATAAAAGTTGTCTAAGTGACAGGACAATAATTCATTACTAACTTAAGTCCTTCATCTAAAGTTTGCGATATTATCAAAACAGTACACGCTTTTATAGTCTTAACTGAATAATGATCAACAATCATATATATGTTTTTGCACGCCTTGCCTAACCCCAATAATTAGAACATAGCAAGCAACATGTCCGGTTTGGCTCAGAGTATCAAAAGTTTTTAATAAATTGCAAACAAATCTAATAATAAGAATGATTTATTTTATTGACAGATTATGGCAGAAGACCGTGCAAATACAACCGGAGGAATTAATGTTACTGAGGAAGAAGTGACATGCAAACTGTGTTCCAAGTTTTACTCGTCCCCGAAGCTGGTGGAGTGTCTCCATTCCTTCTGTCAGAGTTGCATACAACAACATCTCGTCAAGGAAACCAATGGACATGTATTCGTGTGCCCAAAGTGTCTTCATGTCACGAAAACAGGTGATTCCTCGGCAGCCTCATTGACCTCTGACCTTCACGTTCCACGTCTGTTGACAGTCTTCAGATGTCACGCGAAATATGTGACGCCTTGCACCATTTGTACCCTGGAAGGAAATGTAGGGGAGGCAACAAATAGATGCCTCAGTTGCAATGACCATCTCTGTACAGCTTGTTCCAAGAAGCACACTTTTTCTAGTCTAACTGCAACGCACAGAGTTGTCTCCCTTGCGGATCTGCGGAGTGGGAAGTATGACCAGGATATCATGAGAAAACAAACATTACTTTGTAAAGAGCATGACCAACAGGAGTGTGAATTCTTCTGCAATACCTGCTCAGGTCCTAAATGTACAAAGTGTATCATTACAAAACACAGGGATCACTCATACGTTGACATCAAGGATGCAACAGCAAAGAAGAAATCAGAACTGCTATCTTTGCTCCAGGATTGCACAGATTCACCGTACACAGAAAGATTTGAGGTTGCAGTCGCTCATGCTGAATTAGATCTTTTGGAAAAGGAGGAAAATCTGTTTATGAAGACAGTCAACGAGCAAACAGAAAAAATCATTAAAGCAATAGAACAACAAAGTCGAGATTGTTTGAAGAAAGCAAAAGCAATGTTTAAAGAGGAGCGGACAAAAAGACAAATGAAGCAGGATTTAGCATTGAAGAGGTTAGAGAAAAGACAAGATATTGTGCGTTTATGTAGGACACTTACAGACAATGGTGGCAGCGAAATAGTTCAAATGGTAGATGCCATAAAGAAGGGGGTAGCCGTGGTAAACCTAACTGTACCTTCACAAAATGTAAAGGAGAATATGAAAACATATAAAGCATTAATCACCTTTCCATATGAAGGGAACTATTTTGAGGTTGTCCAGGATGACATGACTCTGTCTGAAAGCCTTACAGTCAGAAAGATTGAGACTGAAAGTTCTACCACTAACAATGAAATCAAGCCGCTAAAATTGCAAGAAAATAAATTTCAGCAAGAGATCCCCTTTGAAAAGTCATTCAAACAAAGTGATGAAGATGCCAAGAAAAAGACACTTTCAGAAATTGCAACAAAACAGGAAAGAGGCACTGATAATTTACTCCCAAGATCTCCTGAAAACATGAGAATAGCAGCCTTGAAGCTAAAATTAACATTTTCGACAAAAACATCCACAGATAAGAAGTCAGCAGATATATGTTCTACTTCCTTTTGTAGTCTGGACAGATTTCTTATTTTGGACAAAGCTAATGCAAAACTAAAAGTCTTCAAACTGAATGGTCAGATCATGTTTTTGGTAAATCTTACTGGTAAATGCAAACCATTTCAACAATTTGTAAACGTTTCTCCTGACAATTATATAGTCGCTGTGCATGATAACAGTCTACTTATTTTAACAAAACATCTGAAAAATAAAATATCAGTCCAACTCATTCCAAAACACGAAATGACCATTCAGCTGAAAGTTGCCAATTTCGCCAATGGCATTATTGTCGGGAATCTGCCGGAGAATGAAATGAGATTGTATAACACATCGGGTAAACTTCTACGAAGATTTAAATCAAAGATGCAAGGACCATTTGAGTTTCTGAAATATGCAGGGGGTGATAGACTGATATCATCTAACTGGGAAGGAACCGGAAGTGTGAGTATTGAGTCCGAAAAGAAAGGCCTTCTAGTCCAGATTACAGGCACGACGAGGCTTGGGTTACCATGGAGACCAGCTGATGGCGTTGTCGACAAAGAGGGGCATATCATTATAAGTGATCCAGGCCGGAATGAGATTTCTGTTTTTTCTTCAAAAGGAAGTTTACTTTTCTTCTATGATACTTCAGTATATACTGTGCTTCAACCAAACTGTCTCTCTATGGACACAGATGGTCTCCTCTATGTTACGTTCAGAGATGGAATGATTGCCGTGTATATGAACAAGAGGGGTTAAACATGCAACACTTTGCGCTCTAGTTTTAAAACAGGCATGTCTGGCGATGCTTTAGTTTGTGTATCTCAATCATATGAATTAACAAACATTTCAAATTTGTACTGATGTATAAGACTTCAAAGAACAAGCATCGTCAATTGTTGTTATCAAATGAGCGAGATGTCATTCGATTGTTATCTTACCCATTTTAATATAGATGTTTTTGTTCTCAGAAGAAATATCTAAATAATGTGTGTATTGCAGTAAAAAGTAAATGTTTCCAATTACATATATATGTAGGATTAATATAATCCTCAAGAATGTTATGGTCGATGGCCTGTCAGCAGCTGCTTTTTAGGAAGAGAAAAAAACGAGAGTGGGGTGGTGGTAGAGATTTAATTTCAATGGTCGGTAAAACCTACTGAGAGGTTATTGCAAGAAGTGCTCACAGTTACCTCAAATGAACAGAGAAATTCCTGGATAAGCTCATATAAACGTCTTAAACCCTTATTCATGTATGATGTGTTCAAAGAAAAAATTAGAATGAAAATCTTTTATCATATTTCTCCTTAATATAGATTTGACAGAAAATGTTCATGTATCATTTTATATAGATCTGATTATTGGCTTAAAGATTCAGCTGACAAAATTCATGTTTGTTGTATCAAACTTTTCTTAGTAAATTTTCCTCTATCGAAATTATCAGAATAACATAGTCGTATCAGCCTGCTTCATCATAGTTACGGGAAGACAAAAATGATTATAGGTACTGTGTAAGGTTGAAATTGATTACTTCTCTCTCTAGTGTTCTAACGTTTGTAAAGATAAGTTGAAAATAGTAAAGACTCGTCAGATTCTGAATTCAGAAATATTTTCAATGCTTATAACATGATGTCCTTGAATTCAAATCTTAGTTATAAGAATATAAAACATGTATCACCGTTGGTCGTCATGAAATGACACAGAAAAGTCCTATAGAATATTATTTTGAACACATATCACATTCTATATGAATACTCTAAATTGTAAATTTATCATAACAATATGTACACTGAACCATTTAATAGTGAACTTGATTGTAAATTTACATGTATGTATGTGTACTTTCTCCCTTCATCATATCATTAAACCACTGGCAGGATTGATTACTTGATTAAGGATTACTGTTATCGTATTTGTTCACAGACACAATAAAGAATTGGACTTTCCTTAAGAAGGTGTTCTCAGTCATCACAACTTCTAAATGATAAGGATGAGAATTCTTGCAACATTTTTCCATTTGGGCATCATTTGGCAAGTGTTCATGACGAAATAGCCGAGGTTTCATCAACTAACATCAGATAACACGTTCTTAGGGTCAACTTTCTGTGCATTGTTCACCATTATCATCCAAAACTGGGTTCCAAAGGAGATATCTAGTTGTAAGGACACATGAATTTTACAAGCGACATCTACATTGTGGTATTGCAACAATCAAATGATCATCAGTTAATGGCCTCACTATACATCACTGAGATAACTGATAACAATGCTATGACATCACAATGTTGATGATGTAACAATGCCTTTGAGGTAATAATGCTGATGGCGTCACTCTGCTATTACCTCACTATTAAAGATGCTTAATGGTAGTTGTATCATCAGAGATTAATTCTATTGATGAAGACTGTTGAAGAATTAATAATTATGAATGAAAAGATAAATCTCACCCATATTTCTTCTGATTTCAAATAAATCACAACTCGTTGATTAAAGCATGCATCGAATACCTTTTACTCCAATGAACTCGTATTGATGTATTTGATATCAGGAGACACATGGATGACATTCTGTATATGTATAGTACTCTAGTTCTCTGTATATGCACAGTACTCAACTTGTGAACCTGAAGTTTGATGAATGCTCTCGTGAAAATACACGACACATATCTCCTAATGGTTTTCTTGATGCCTTGGCAATATTGATTGTGAATTCTTGTATTGATCCCAGTCCATATAGCTGTGGATGGACACAGCTGACTTCCACTGGTTAATCAAGGCATATAAAATGCCACAGAGCAGAATTGTATAATCGCATCACAGTGTTTCGGTTCGTTTCTTGCAAACCTAAAACTCGCTTCAATGAGTGTTGTAAAGATATGTTGGACAGAGTGAAAGCCCAGAGTTGTCCACGTGTCACTGACTTTGAATGAAACTAGGTGTAAATAAACCCTTTATATATAATTATATGTCGATCTTATATTGATATACAGCAGTCTAACATTATTGTCTTTACGAAATACATAACTTGTATTATGTGCGTAACGACGGGCAACTCAAAAACAAGCTGGGTGTGCAGAGACTGGAAAGGTTGGCAGCATAACATTCTCAAAGAGAATATCCTACGGCGGCGTATACAACGGTCAAACTACGTGTACATGTCGGTGCTGATATTGTTCAGGTACGTTATGCATGGTGTACAATATACACTCCCGATCAAAAGAAAATATAGGTTTTTCAATTTGATAGAAATTGAAAGTTTCTTATGATATCCATCGTTAGTGATTATGAATATGATGGTAAGCCTTCAGAAACATAATTCACATCGCAAAAACGCAACCAAGGTTGTTGTGGACTAAAAAAAACGGAAAAATCGTGAATTGTGTTTAAATGCAAATGCATGAAATATATGTGCCGAAAACAGGTATAAATGGCACTGCTGAATACCGTAGGATCAAACCAACTGAAAACACACAAAAAGAATGGCACGATTGACACAGGAAGAACGACAGAGAGCTATTGGCATGGCGGAAATGGGGGCTACACAAGTCCACATTGCTCGGACGTTCAATTGCACGACACTGACACTGATGGCCTTGACCCCTCGACACCGACGTAACTGACTCCAATGGGCAAGGCGAGTGTACAGATGGCAAGCACGGAACTGGAGGCGTGTCTTATTTACAAATGAGAGTCGTTTCTGTCTGTACCATAATGATGGCAGACAGATGGTCTGGAGGCGCCGTGGTGAACGTTTTGCTCGTCCATGTGTCCAACAAGTTCATCGTTACGGCGGTGGTGGTGTGATGGTGTGGGGCGGTATCTGTGGTGACGTTAAAACTCAACTCGTCATTATAAATGGAAACCTGAATGCACAGCAATACATTCAACAAGTTCTGCAGCCAGTTGTATTCCCTTTTCTGCAAGCACAACGCCAGGGTATCATATTCCAGCATGATAACGCAAGACCCCACACTGCACGAGCCACAGTTAACGTGATGCAACAAAACAACGTCAATGTTCTCCAGTGGCCTGCCTGTTCCCCAGACTTAAATCCAATAGAACACTTGTGGGATCACCTCAACAGGCAGATAAGGAACCGTAGACCCGTCCCACAAAACCGACAGGAACTTGTTCGTGCTCTCAGAGAAGAATGGAAACAGATACCAGCGGCCGTCATCCGACGTTTGACCATGTCGATGAGGAGACGTGTCAGGGCCTGTATTGACGCTACAGGAGGTCATACGCGTTATTGACAATAGCAAAGTTCGTTTGTGGCTTCTCAACAGACAATAGAGAGACATTACATTATTGAATTTTGACCCCCTATGTGATTCACTGACTATACAGTCGATCAATGGAATCAACCAATGCAGTTTGTTTCTGTAAACCATTGTCATCTGATTGCTTAATATAATCCAATTTACGGAACTTTAATATCGTCTTTTGTTTTTATTTTATGGGCATATGAAGTGGACCTATACTTTCTTTTGATCGCGAGTGTATATACATGTTAGTAGAATCTCCAGAGAAAATGTGGGAAGTGTACACTACCCAATTATAACGTAAGATATGATTGTTAATCATGATGCCATATTTTGAACTGTTACAAATAAGAGCTTGTTTTTAAAAGGAAAATTATAATTGCCCTAGTATAATTAGTAGATGAGGATGAATCAATTTATTGTAAACAAGGTCAACAATGTTTACATATCAACTGATAAAATGTTACCTTCACAATCCTGCTCTCTGATTCTTTCGTATTGAGGTGTAGAGGCTATCGAATGTCGATCCTGTTTTACTTTGAGCATGTAAATAGTTTTAGTCGATACAGTTTTTGCTCTAAATGCCACAGATTATCTTATAATCAATTTATCTATTTACTCATGTAGACGCCGTTTTCTTTACTAAGCCTGGTTTCAAACCAGGTATGCAATCGTTTTATTGCTGATCATTGCGATGCATGAACATTTGTCTTATGTTTAGGTTAAGAAAATACAAGTAAGTCGGTTTTCTGAGAGCTACATGTGTATGGTAATTTGTGAGAATTAGAAATGCAGTTACTGGTATCCAGGGCCTAGATCTTCGTTGCTCTCTTAAAACTTAGATACTCGTAAGTACCCTACATTAACACTGGCTTATGACTATCTTAACACTTAGAGAGATTCGAAAATCAAGGCCCAGGACTTTTTCTTTCACTGTTCTTTCAGAATGGAGATATCAAGAATCACGTCGACATTCGATGACATACACTGTTCAATGTGTAAGAAACGGTACACTGACCCGAGGATTCTGCCTTGCTTGCACAGCTTTTGTCACACGTGTTTGCTGGGAGTAACTTTAAAGAAAGGTCAAGATCTCACTATCCAGTGCCCAAAGTGCAAAAAAGAACATAATGTGACGGATTCGCGGTGTGCTCAACTTCAAACTAATGTTCACATTCTAGGTCTCATTCAGCTTCATAAAGTGAAGCCAGAGAATGACAGAAAATGTTTGGTATGTCAACTCTCCAAAAGAAATTCCGTTGCCACCAATCTTTGTTTATCTTGCGACGATTTGCTGTGTTGCACCTGTTCTATGGGACATACATCTGCAAGTATCACAGCATCACATAAAGTCGTGGCTCTTGTTGACATATTGAAGGGTAAATACGATCGTGAGATTTATAACAAAGTTGTCATTTGCTGTGAAAATCACGTAGAAAAAGAATACATGCTTTATTGCAATGACTGTCAAATTATGATGTGCTTAAAATGTGCACTTGAAGATCATCGCCATCATAGTCATACACCTTTAGCTGATGTTATCATTGCTAAGCAGAAATTGTTACGCAAATGTCTGAAACAAGCATCATCAAGCAAAGATCAGGTCTTGAAATCAATTGAAGAACGCTTTGCAAACGTTGATGGGAATCAAAAGGAATTTGAGCAAACCTTACACAATGGAGTTGCATCAGTCATAGATCAGCTTCACAGAGAAAAGAAAGAAATTATGGAAAAGGCAAGGAAAATCTTTTCAGAAAACAAAATGCGTGAATATGAATTGAAGAAAAGCGTGAAAAAAAGTTCTACATTTGAAGACATGTATAGGCTTGTGGTCAGCAAGGGAGGGCCGGGACTTGCTATGATGAGTGGAAGGCTTGAGAAAGGGGTTGAGACACTCAAACAATCTGTAACGGTAGAGCTCCCAAGCCCAAAAGAGCTTTTGCCTGAAATAAAAGGATTGAATGAACAAAAATTAATCACAATCGTACATAACCACCGAGAATCTAGAAACCTAAAAGCAACTTACCTTGTGTCAGGAGAACATTCAAATCCACAAAAAGTTCTTAAAGAGCTAACTACATCAGATGGTGATGAAATGAAGGATAATGCTTCCGCACAAAAAATGGTCACGTCTGAAGTCAGGGGAAAAGGGTCCCCCTCAACGTTAACAAATCTGCCAACAGCCCCTCGAAATGTAGCTGTGTTCCTTGATTATGAAACAGAATTTGTTGCCAAAGTATCCAAAGATTCTCTGCCGCCTGCAATTAACAGTTTAAGTCTTTACGCAGGAAAACTCATGCTGCTTGACGCTAATAACATGAAAATAAAGATTTATACTGTCGATGGCCGTTTATTCAATTTACATGTATTATCTCGCAAGGCATCAGTTATCCCAGAACGAGCAGTTTTATCCGAGTGTCTCGTGGGTATAAGTGATTGTAAACTTGTGATATATTCATCACCATCGAGTGAGCTTAGAGCACTACGTGAAATTAAACTTTCTGTCACCTCACAAGTCTTGCGACCAGTTATGAGTCGATACAAGGATAATCAGGTACTTGTGGCCAATTTACCAAAGGATGAAATAATGGTCTTTGATGATAAGGGGAACTTAAAGCAAACAAGGAAAACACATGTCATGGGCCCAATAGTATCCGTACAATGGAACAATACTGGTAAAATCATCATGTGTAGCTGGAAAGACCCAGGATCCGTCCAAATTGAATCTGATAAAGGTGAGTTCCTTTTGGAAATCCATAAGCACGTTGACGGAAAACGGCTTTCAGATTGGCGTCCAGTGGATGCCTGCATGAGTTCCTTGGGCTTCATTGTGGTTGCAGATTCCAAGAGAAACGAGTTGTCTGTGTTTGATCCTGAGGGAATGGAACTGATGGTTCTCAACACATCAGAAGATGAATTCACACACCCGGGACGTCTTCAAATTGACGACGATGACAATTTGTTTGTCAGTGGCAAAGATGGTCTGATTGTTCACTATAGACTGAATTGTTATTCAGTAAAATACACGAAACTTAAAAAGTAATCATTTAGATACAATTACGTCTGAGTCATCACCTGCATAAACACACTGTATCAACAGACTGATCAATGCTTGTCCCAAAGTGGCAGGATATTCCTTAAGTGTGATGGAAAATCTATTTCAAATCACTTGTCTATTTTGAAAGATTAACTTACAGCTCTGTAAAGAAGATGAAGTTGAAATCTACCACCATTCAACTTTACAAGTCAAGATATAAACCCGTTATTGTCCATTTTCTTCAAAATAACCTTGTGGTGTTATACTATTTGAATGTGTTCTATATCAGTGTGAGCATTTGCAACGCAACCGTTTAATGCCATTGATGCAGGTGATACTTTTAGATAAATCATTACTAGGCAGTTACACTAGTGCAAGAAATTGTTAGGTGCTGAAGCATGTATATTATCTTTTAAAATTACTTGCTGCCTTTCAATGTTTTACTGTAGGACTGCATTTCTCAGTCTTTGTACCATCCTCGTTTTCATATTAAGTTATTTCAGGCCCTTGTGTTGTAAATAAGAATGCTTTGATCGCCTACTATTGATTTTGACTACTTGCGAGTGACCCCATTGATTTTGTTCGTGAGATCAAATGTTTTAGTTGTAGCTTCATTAATGCAGTAATGATTAAAATTTCCAAGTCCCTCAATATATATCCTGAAATTCTAGCCTTAATATTATCTTTCCCGAGAATATCTAAATAGAAGTCCATACAAATTTAGAAAAGGAACGCTTAAAAACAGAACAACTTGAGCCTCCTCATAACTCTCTTCAGATAACCTCTAACCCTTAATCAATTTACATTTATGATAAGATTGTATATCTTAAATATTACATCATGCAATAACTACATGTACGTCAAATCGAGTATATAAACATTTGATTGTAATAAATGTCAGTAATCAAACAGGGACGTGCAAAAGAGAAACTTTACGTTATCAATTCTTGAGATAAATATATAGACAGGAAAAAAGTGTGTAATTTTTTCTTCAAACATTCTCTGATAAGAATGAAACCACTTTGTCACATACATGCAATGTCTGCATGATTCATCAACAACCCGTTTATGAATAATAAAACATTCAGATAGCATTTCACTTTATCTTCGGAAACGGCTTTTGGTTTTGTGTCCACAGAAACTTTAGTCTACTTATCCTTTTGAAATTAAAGTCAATATGAGTCATTCTTATTTTGTAAGTGGACTGATGATAATATAGTGGGTACCTTTTAAGAAAATAACTATTTGCAGCGATACAACTTTCAAAACTACTTTCATTTTTTAAAAATAAATTCAAAAAGGTTATAAAATGACGAAATCAGGTAACTTTCATCACCGACATGCATATTATCAAGAACAGTGATTTATTTTTGTAAGATTTTTTATATTTAATATATAATATAACGTTAGATATAAAGGATCAACAAGCTTGATAGAAATCATCTTCATCATTTGCCTGTCAAATGTCCGAGATATGATTACGTGAAACATTAGTTTTGAAATAACTTTAAGTCTAGTCTCACTTTTCCCCTTTTTAGAAATAATGGCCTGAACAGGAAGTTATAAAAGCAACCAAATATTGCATTTGAGTACATACAAGACTTGGCGGTCTCTTTGATTTGTATCTGTTTTTATTTGAACATATACATGTGTCATCATGAATAAATAACACTCTGCAACAGATCTGTTCAATTGTTTGAACAGTGATAGTCTTCAGCTTTGTTGCTAGGCAATGATCGATCATCGATACTAGGTTGATAACTGCTATATCACAACCTCAACACCAACATTATATTTGGCAGATATCTTTCTTTGTTAAAAATGCTGATCTGATTTCATCACTGATATTGGGAAACAGACATCTCTTTACTGAACCGAGACACATAACTGCTATATCACATCCTAAAGACCAACATTATATTTGACAGATATATCTGTCTTTATTACAAATGCTGATCTGATTTTACCATCGACACTACGTTGACCACCAGAACAAACACCTGATCACTGATGTAAGAGGACAGCACTTGCTACTGGACATCTGCAGGGAAGTTTAAGGAGTAACAATATGGTGAGAGATCGTAATACTAGGCTAGAAATCCAAGGTGGTCCATGTGTCGTGATTCAGATCACCACCCACATTGTGTGAAGTCTTTCAGTTCTCTTAAACTACCAACGTACCGTTCAATGATCTTCTACACACCAGAGACACTTAGCTTATAGCAGGTTTCTTAGTGGCACGAATGCAATGAAAGTATTGTGATGACTGTCACATGTACTGCTTAACAAAGCTGTTAATGTAGACGACACATCCAAACTTGTGCGTTGTGACAGCATGCATAATATATCCCCTAGTGACATTGACCTCCAGGGAGTAAGTCTTTCATTTCTATTTCATGTTATTACGATGAGTCTTAATCTATTGTTGTTCAAAAGAATAGCCATTAAAGAGGCTAATTACTTCCCTCATTTTGCTTTGAGGGAAAATGACATAAAAAGGCGCTGTGCCTTTACTAATTTCACATCACTTTAAAAATAAACTATATGTATAAATAGAATATCGACAAATTAACAAATGATTTATTATAAGGCTAATCGACATTGCCTTGTAAAGCTCGTAGCGCTGATGAATAGCTTCACTCCTCATTCTTGTTTCATATTACTGATTATGTTCTTTTTATCATCTATTTGTAAAATCGAAATAAATCAAAATATTATCCTCAGTACCACGTTTCAACGGAGTTATGTTACAATCATGTACTGATAACATACCTTTATAAAAGGGAATGTCCCTTTTCGTTTCTACAAAAAAAACCCGATAAGAGGGTCCTTTTAAGTAAAATACGTGTTCTTATCAACAACTATCGACAATCTATTGATCGTCAAAATGTAGCCAAGCTTGATCGTGTGTGTGAAAGACATATAAAGGACGTAACGACGAGCAACCAATACACAAGCTTGAAGGAAAGTGACTCTTAGGTGCACTGTTTAACGACGTCGATCAAATCTGTTTACGATACCTTCATGTACAACTGTCAACCTGCCTGTCTGATGTTATCAGGTAGGTTTGTTATGTTTTATTTTGATACAGGAAGATAATCAATAAGATGTGGGCGTGCGTTTGTATGTTTGTGTATGCGTGTGTATGCGAGTGTGTGTGTGTGTGTTTGTGTATTTCTGCTGGTGTTTGGTCAGGTAGCTCTTTATGTGTGCACGTGAGTGTCCATTATTATGACTGAAAATAAACAAAAACCAACTCGAAAATCAGTTGCAATTTGTGCGGTATAATTTTGCATGTGTTTGATTGAAAGGGTCCTAACTAAATATAAAATGTTTGTCATTAACTCTATAGCTTGGATATTAGACAAACGAGGAAAGGAGGAAACATGGTCTTTATATGGAGTCCCAAAGGAGCAAACAGGTTTCGTTCCTGGGAACCTAACAACTCAGTTATAGCGGGATGAATTCATGACAGTTAGTTATGAGCTGATTGATATACGAGTTTTCATTCAAAGGACGCATTCAGCATTGAATAGAATAGAATATTGGTCGCAGATGAGACAATTGATAATCTTAAGAATCATTTAGATTATGTCAATACGTCAGCTATGGAGTAACTGAATGTTGACGACGTTTATGGTGGGCCACAAACTTGTTCGACTTTATTGATCTACCTTCAAGGATAGCACTGACTGGTATTACGGTTTCATGTAGTGCTAAACTTAACGCAAGCGGGTTTGGTTGATATTCCATTCCATCACCGACTGGTCTTCAAGTTGCATCACCTGTTCAAATATATTCAAAATAGTAATTATTTTATGATGATGAGGCTAAACTACCCTATCATAATTTTGCGCCTTTATATTCGTTTCGAGAAGTTTCGAGATTATATCATAAATATGACAGAGTCGGCTAAAAATGAATATAATAGATTGATATACAAGTTAATTGGACATGAAATTTCAAACTTTTTAACATTTAGTAACACAAGTATTTTCTTCTCTTAATAAAACTTGAAACATAACCGTGGCACACTATGGTTTTAGGGTTCATCCTTGGGGAAAATTGTGGTTCAAAGGAAACGGCCGAAAAGTCCAAAGAAGTGAAACACCCAAAAGGCACAACTTAACATGGTGATTGTCCTACACACCAAGTTTCAATGTACTAGACATTATGTTGTTATGTTCTGGTTAGGTTACGATATTTCAAGTAATTTATCCATGGACACGGCCCAACCGTAAAGAAGGAATAAGTTTGAAAACTCCCAAACGCACCATTAAACATGAAGTTGTTCCTTCTAGCAATGTTCAATGAGCTCGGCCTTTAGGATTTTGAGTTCTGGACCGTAAATCTTAAGTTGCATTTCCATGGAAATGGCCAAAATAAATGTTAGCAGAAAATGAAATCCCCAAAAGGCACCATTTTACACAATTATCGTTCCATTTACCAAGTTTAAATTAGATAGGCCTTATACTTTATGAGCTGTAGCACAAACATAAAATATTCATTTGCACTTCCATAGAAACAGCAGAAATAAATGTAGGAAGAAGTTTGAAACCCCAAAAAGTCATTACTGAACACCATGATCATTCCACATACAAAATGAGCTAGGCCTTATGATTTTGTTCTGGTCAAGAAACGAAATTCTAAGTGATGGAAACGACCAAGAAACGAATGTAGGATGAAGTTGAAAACCCCCAAAAGGTAATTGTTCCACTTAACAAGTTACAATGGATTACGCATTTCGGAGTTTGCGTTATAAATGAATATGTCCACGTAGTGTTTAATGAGCCTTACTACAGTAGTTCATTTTTTAAATATTAAGATAACTTTTAAATTACTCCCTTGTAAGTATGATTCACCTATACATGTTTGAGTCAATCTGAGGTGAATATCTCGAATACACACAGTGCGCAGTGATACACCCGGGTTCGTTTGCTGTAAATATGTATTATGTAAGGTGTAAATATTGATATTGGTATTTGAATGTAATGTGTATTGGCTTTAACTTGCATATAAAGCAAACTTGACTACCTGAGATTTTAACCCCAGATAGCTTCAAAAAGCGCTTACCGCTGCTTAACCACCCTTTTATTTCCTTGAACGTCATTTGATACAACTATCCAATTTAAAATAACATTCTACCAAAGAGCTAAATTTATTCTAAAGTATGCCTGTGAATGATCGCTGTGTCTCCATTACACACTGGATTTTTAATATTCGGTAACAGCTACAAGATAAAAGTATTAGCCTACCTTTTGTGTCACGTGCTGACAAGTCAAAAAGCCTGGTATCTCTGCTCTGCTGGTTTAGAAGGCTGCTGTGTGAATAGAGACAGGTACTTATTAGGTAAAGTATGGTATGGATCGTGTTCATAGCGGGGACATTACGACAGGACAACTTCCTTGTTTACTAGGTTATCTAGTTTCAACTTGAGAGTCATGCACTTACTGTATGCTGAGTCTCGCCTATGTTGGGACGAATTAAGAAGTACAGCTGTGCAAGTCATAATAGAGAACATAAGAATACCACGACTGTGGACACATTCAAATGCTATTGTCACATATCTAAGACATACATACTGAAGGTAAGTTCTGTTCGTCTTTGTAACCATCATAACGAACCTACGTAGTCCTGTTCATGGACATTTTCGGCTGTGGTTGTGTTGCAGATCGACGATATTGTATTATGCATATAGATTGACGGTTTATAGTCCGAACTACCGTATCTGTTGTAAACGCCTCATGCACTTTATCATAGACTCGGATTTCTAAAATACGCCGGTTTTGGACACAATTGACGAACACAAAGACAAAAGACAATCGACGATATATTAATGAAGCAGAAGCCAGATGTCAATTAGTTATATAAATTTATTTGATTCCTACAATCTTCTTATATGTTTCTGTTTATAAGTTTCTAAAGTATCGAATAATGTATATTAAGTAAGTCATTTATGTATCTTTGAACTGTATATCAATAATTACAAATGTTTAAATGTATTATCGATTACTATGCTACAGGCTGATTGCAGAATGGTATCTGAACTAATCTAGATAATATATTGTCATGAATGTTCATGACATATTATGTTTACGAATGCCTACATATGAGTATTTCCTATCAGGCAGAGTGTCGTAAACGTAGTATGTCATGGACACGAAAATGATATTCTGTTAATTACCGAAGTCATTGAAAATCAATGAAAATGATAAAACTCAATATCCGTCAGCTCATTTGCAACGAAACGTCAAAGAGGAACTGTGTTAAAGCATTGTTACTGACGTGACGTCACAATACAAACGTGAAAATTTGCCCTAGTGCATCGTAGGTGATAAATTATCGCTCTTGCAAAGAGTACATGGAGTATGCTCTCCTTTCATTACCAATCATATTTTTTGGCTTTAGGAACAATCTACTGTCTTCTTTGAGAGGCATTTAGAAGTTGGTAAGATGAAATAGAGAACAAGTTCTTTGGATTTACAACTTGTTTATTGCAGGAATGCGACGTTTTGGTGTAGATACTAACACCGTTATCAAGCAAGTTAAGTTAGTATCTGCAACGAAACGTCGCAATCCTGCAAAAAACAGTTGTAAATCCATAGAACTTGTTCTCTATTCAATTTATTGTTACTTATCTAATTCATTTGAGGGCATAACTCCCAGATGAAGTATGTAAAGGAGCAAATTCGTATGTCGATAAGGTAACCTGAATGCAACGTCAAAAGTATTAGTTAAGAACAGGTTGTCAGTGAAAGTTTCCAGGACTCGTTCAGCGTCAATTGTTGTGTGATTTTTAATTCATGCGTTACAAGAACAATAATATTTTTACAGAATGGAGACATCAAGAATCATGCCCACATCTGATGACATAGACTGTTCAATGTGTAAGCAACGGTACACTGACCCGAGGATTCTGCCTTGCTTGCACAGCTTTTGTCATAATTGTTTGCTGGGAGTAGCTGTGAAGGATGGCCAGAGTTTCACAATCCAATGTCCAAAGTGCAAAAAGGAACATCACGTGACGGACTCGCGGTGTGCTCAACTTCCTACTAATGTTCACATTCTAGGTCTCATTCAGCTTCAAAAAGTGAAGTCAGAGAAAGACAGAAAATGTTTGGTATGTCAACTCTCTAAAAGAAATTCAGTTGCCACCAATCTTTGTTTATCTTGCGACGATTTGCTGTGTGCTACCTGTTCTAAGGGACATAACTCTGCAAGTGTCACTGCATCACACAAAGTTGTCATCCTGGACGACATATTGAAGGGTAAATACGATCGTGAGATTTACAACAAAGTTGCCATTAGTTGTGATAAACACGAAGACAAAGAATATATGCTTTATTGCAATGACTGTCAAAGTATGATGTGCTTAAAATGTGCCCTTGAAGACCACCGCCATCATAGTCATACACCTTTAGCTGATGTTGTCATTGCTAAGCAGAAAACATTACGCGAATGTCTTAAAGAAGCATCATCAAGCAGAGACCAAGTCTTGAAATCAATTGAAGAACGCATTGCTAACGTTGATCGGAATCAAAAGGAATTTGAGCACAACTTACACATGGGAGTTGCATCGGTCATAGATCAGCTTCACAGAGAAAAGAAAGAAGTTATGGAAAAGGCAAGGAAAATGTTTTCAGAAAACAAAATGCGTGAATATGAACTGAAGAAAAGGGAGGGAAAAAGTTCTACATTTGAAGACATGTATAGACTTGTGGTCAGCAAGGGAGGGCCGGGACTTGCTTTGATGAGTGGAACGCTTGAGAAAGGGGTTCAGACACTCAGACAATCTGTAACGGTAGAGCTTCCAAGCACCAAAGAGCTTTTGCCTGAAATAAAAGGACTGAATGACCAAAAAAACTTAATCACAATTGGAGAAAATCACCGAGAATCTAGAAACCTAAAAGCAACTTGCCTTGTGTCAGGATAATATTCTGATCCACAAAAAGTTCTTAAAGAGCCAACTACATCAGATGGTGATGAGATGAAAGATAATGCTTCATTAAAGAAGATGGCCACGTCTGAAGGCAGGGGAAAAAGGTCCCCCTCAACGTTCACAAATTCGTCAACAGCCCCTCGAAATGTAGCTGTGTTCCTCGATTATGAAACAGAATTTGTTGCCAAAGTATCCAAAGATTCCTTGCCGCCTGCAATTAACAGTTTAAGTCTTTACGGTGGAAAACTCATGCTGCTTGACATTAATAACATGAAAATTAAGATTTACACTGTGGAAGGTCGTTTATTCAATATACATGTATTATCTCGCAAGGCAACAGTTATCCCAGAACGAGCAGTTTTATCTGAGTGTCTCGAGGGTATAAGTGATTGTAAACTTGTGATATATTCATCACCATCGAGTGAGCTTAAAACACCCCTTGAGATCAAACTTTCTGTGATCTCACAAGTCTTGCGACCAGTAATAAGTCGATACAAGGATAATCAAGTACTTGTGGCTAATCTACCAAATTGTGAAATAATGGTCTTTGATGATAAGGGAAACTTAAAGCAAACAAAGAAAACACATGTCATGGGCCCAATAGTATCCTTGCAATGGAACAAAACTGGTAAAATCATCATGTGTAGCTGGAAAGACGCAGGATCCGTCCAAATTGAATCTGATAAAGGTGAGTTCCTTTTGGAAATCCATAAGCACGTTGACGGAAAACGGCTTTCAGATTGGCGTCCAGTGGATGCCTGCATGAATTCCTTGGGCTTCATTGTGGTTGCAGATTCAAAGAGGAACGAGTTGTCTGTGTTTGATCCTGAGGGAATGGAACTGATGGTTCTGAACACATGGGAAGATGAATTCACACATCCTGGACGTCTTCAAATTGACGACGATGACAATTTGTTTGTCAGTGGCAAAGATGGTCTGATTGTTCACTATAGACTTAGTTGTTATTCAGTAAGGTACACGAAACTTAGAAAGTAATCATTTCAATACATTACGTCGGAGTCCTTACATGCATGCGTACACATATTTTCAATAGACTGATCAATTAGTGTCTCAAAGTGGCAGGATATTCCTACAGTGTTATTGGAAATCTGTTTCAAATTCATTGTCTATTTTGAAAGTCTAACTTACAATTCTGTAAAAAAGCTACCATCATTCAACTTTCATCAAGATCAAAATCCTTTATTGTCCATTCTTTTCACAATATATTGGTGTTAACATGTATTGAAATGTATTCTATTAACATGTGTTCTGTATCAGTGCTAAGCCTTTTCATTTTGAGATGAATCATTATAATGTAGTTACACTAGTGCAAGAAATTGTTAGGTGCTGAAACATTTATATTACCTTTTAAAATTAGTTGCTGCCTTTCAACGTTTTACTGTAGGACTCAATTCTCAATCTTTGTACCATCCTCGTTTTCACATTGAGTTATTTCAGGCCCCTGTGTTGTTTATATAAATGCTTTGATCGCCTACTATTGATTTTGACTACTTGCGAGTGACCCCATTGATTTTGTTCGTGAGATCAAATGTTTTAGTTGTAACTTCATTAATGCTGTAATGATTAAAATTTCAAAGTCCCTCAATATATATCCTGAAATTCTAGCCTTAATATTATCTTTCACTAGAATATCTAAATAGATGTCCATAAAATTTTTAAAAAGGAACAGAACAACTAGAGCCTCCTCATAACTCTCTTCAGATAACCTCTAACCTTTAATCAATTTACATTTATGATAAGATTGTATATCTTAAATTTTACAACATGCAATAACTACATGTATGTCACATCGAGTATATAAACATTTGATTGTAATAAATGTAAGTAATCAAACAGGGACGTGCGAAAGAGAAACTTTACATTATCAACTCTCGAGATTAATATATAGACAGGAAAAAAGTGTGTAATTTTTTCTTCTTAAAGCAAACATTGTCTGATAAGAATGAAACCACTTTGTCACAGACATGTAATGTCTGCATGACTCATCAACTAGCCGTTTATGAATAATAAAACATTCAGATAGCGTCTCACTTTATCTTCGGAAACGGCTTATGGTTTCGTGTCCAAAGAAACTTTGGTCTACTTATCCTTTTGAAATTAACGTCAATATCAGTTATTCTTATTTTGTAAGTGGACTGATGATGATATAGTGGGTTCCTTTTAAGATATGCCATATGAACTTTGAGAACTAATTTCATTTTTTTAAATAAATTATAAAAGGTTTGTTTTGTAAAATTTCGAGATAAAGTAACATTCATCACCGACATCCATATATACAAGAACAGTGATTTATTATTGTAAGATTTTTTTATATAAAATATATATTATGACTCAACATATAAAGGATCAACATGCTTGAAAGAAATTAATTACCAAATTTACCCTGACAATAACACCATCACATGCAGGTATGAATGTTTAATGCAACACATGTTGACTCTATGTATGAAAAAATGTAATTTTAATCCACTAAGTTAACATTTGGTTCTGCTATCTGATGTTGTCAATTTAGGAATTTGAGTTCTGGACCATAAATCTTAAATTGCATTTCCAAGGAAATGGTCAAAAAGGCCAAAAGGCACCATTTTACACAATGATCGTTCCATATACCAAGTTTTAATTAGATGGGCTCTGGCACAAAAACAAAATTTTAATTTGCACTTCCATGGAAACAGCAGAAATAAACGTAGGAAGAAGTTGGAAACCCCCAAAAGGCATTACTGCACACCATGATTATCAACATACAAAATGAGCTAGGCCTTATGATTTTTTAGTTCTATTCCAGAAACGAAATTCTAAGTGATGGAAACGACCGAGAAATAAATGTAGGATGAAGTTGAAAAAACCCAAAAGGTGATTGTTCCACTTAATAAGTTACAATGAGTTACGCATTTCGGAATTTGCGTTATGAATAAATATGTCCACGCGGTGTTTAATCAGCCTCACTACAGTAGTTGATCTTTTAAATATTAAAATAACTTTTGAATAACTCCCTTCTAAGGATGATTCAAATATACATGTTTGAGACAACCTAAGGTGAATATCTCGAATACACACAGTGCGCAGTGATACACCCGGGTTCGTGTGCTGTAAATATGGTTCATGTAAGGTGTAAATATTGATTTTGGTATTTGAATATAATGTGTATTGGCTTTAACTTGCATATCAAAAAAACTTGACTACCTGAGATTTTAACCCCAGATAGCTTCCAAAAGCGCTTACCGCTGCTTAATCCCCCATTTATTTTCTTGAAGAGAACGTCATTTGATACAACTATCCAATTTAAAATAACATTCTACCAGAAAGCCAAATTCATTCTAAAAAATGCCTGTGAATGATCCCTATGTCCCCATTACACACTGGATTTTTAATATTTGGTAAGAGCTACAAGATAAAAGTATTAGCCTACCTTTTGTGTCACGTGCTGACAAGTCAAATAGCCTGGTATCTAACCTCTGCAGGTTAAGAAGGCTGCTGTGTGAATAGAAACAGGTACTTATTGAGTAAAGTATGGTATGGATCGTGTTCATAGCGGGGACATTACGACAGGACAACTTCCTTGTTTACTAGGTTATCTAGTTTCAACTCGAGAGTCATGTATATACCGTATGCTGAGTCTCGCCTATGTTGGGACGAATTAAGAAGCACAGCTGTGCAAGTCACAGTTGAGAACATAGTCATACAACGACTGTGGACACTTTTAAGTGCTAGAGTCACATATCTAAGACATATATCCTAAAGGTAAGTCCTGTTCGTCTTTGTAACCATAATGTTATGCCGAACATACGTAGTCCTGTTTATGGACATTTGGGGCTGAGGTTTGTGTTGCAGATCGACGATATTGTATTATGCGTATAGATTGACGGTTTATAGTCCAAACTACCGTATCTGTTGTAAACGCCTCATGCACTTTATCATAGACTCGGATTTCTAAAATACGTCGGTTTAGGACACAACTGACGAACACAAAGACAAACGACAATTGACAGTATTTGAATGAAGAAGCAGCCAGATGTCAATTAGTTCTATAAATTTATTTGATTCCTACAATCTTCTTGTATGTTTCTGTTTATAAGTTCCCAAAGTATCGAAGAATGTATATTAAGCAAGTCATGTATGTATCTTTGAACTGTATATCAATAATTACAAATGTTTAAATGTATTATCGATCACTATGCTACAGGCTGAATGCAGAATGGTATCATAACTTATAAAGAGAATATATTGTATGAGTGTTCATGACATAATATGTGTACGAATGCGTACATATTAGTATTTTCCTATCAGGCAGAGTGTCGTAAACGTAGTATGTCATGGACACGAAAATGATATTCTTTTAATTACCGAAGTCAATGAAAATCAATGAAAATGATAAAACTCAATATCCGCCAGCCATTTGCAACGCAACGTCAAAGAGGAACTGTTTTAAAGTATTTTTACTGACGTGACGTCACAATACAAAAGTGAAAAATTGCCCTAGGGCATCGTAGGTGATAAATTATCGCTCTTTCAAAGAGAACATGGAGTATGCTCCCCTTTCATCACCAATCATATTTTCAGGTACGCTAAAATAAAGAGCTTTAGGAACAATCTACTATCCTCTTTGAGAGGCATTTAGAAGTTGGTAAGTTGAAATAGAGAACAAGTTCTTTGGATTTACAACTTGTTTATTGCACGATTGCGACGTTTCGGTGTAGATACTATCACCGTTATCAAGCAGGTTCAGTTAGTATCTGCAACGAAACGTCGCAATCCTGCAAAAAAGGCAGTTGTAAATCCATTGAACTAGTTCTAGTTTTACTGTTACATATCTAATTCATTTGAGGGTATAACTCCCAGATGAAGTATGTAAAGGAGCAAATTACTTCCTGAGCTTTGTTTATCAATAGTTGCAGTGATCGTAAGTCGATAAGGTAACCTGAATGCAACCGTTACGTCAATTGTTGTGTGATTTTTAATTCATGCGTTACAAGAACAATGATAATTTTTTCAGAATGGAAACATCAAGAATCATGCCAGCATCCGATGACATAGACTGTTCAATGTGTAAGAAACGGTACACTGACCCGAGGATTCTGCCTTGTTTGCACAGCTTTTGTCACAAATGTTTGCTGGGACTAGCTTTAAAGAAAGGTCAAGCTCTCTCTATCCAGTGCCCAAAGTGCAAAAAAGAACATAATGTGACGGACTCGCGGTGTGCTCATCTTCCAACTAATGTTCACATTCTTGGTCTCATTAAGCTTCATAAAGTTAAATCAGAGAAAGACAGAAAATGTTTGGTATGTCAACTCTCTAAAATAAATTCCGTTGCCACCAATCTTTGTTTATCTTGCGACGATCTGCTGTGTGCTACCTGTTCTAAGGGACATAACTCTGCAAGTGTCACTGCCTCACACAGAGTTGTCACCCTTGACGACTTATTGAAGGGAACATATGATCGTGATATTTACGACAAGGATGCCATTAGCTGTGATAAACACGAAGAGAAGGAATACATGCTTTATTGCAATGACTGTCAAAGTATGATGTGCTTAAAATGTGCCCTTGAAGACCACCGCCATCATAGTCATACACCTTTAGTAGATGTTGTCATCGCTAAGCAGAAAACATTACGCGAATGTCTTAAACAAGCATCATCAAGCAGAGACCAAGTCTTGAAATCAATTGAAGAACGCATTGCTAATATTGATCGGAATCAAAAGGAATTTGAGCACAACTTACACATGGGAGTTGCATCAGTCATAGATCAGCTTCACAGAGAAAAGAAAGAAGTTATGGAAAAGGCAAGGAAAATCTTTTCAGAAAACAAAATGCGTGAATATGAATTGAAGATAAGCGTGAAAAAAAGTTCTACATTTGAAGACATGTATAGGGTTGTGGTCAGCAAGGGAGGGCCGGGACTTGCTATGATGAGTGGAACGCTTGAGAAAGGGGTTCAGACACTCAAACAATCTGTAACGGTAGTGCTCCCAAGCCCAAAAGAGCTTTTGCCTGAAATAAAAGGATTGAATGAACAAAAAAACTTAATCACAATTGTAGAAAACCACCGAGAATCTAGAAACCTTAAAACAACTTGCCATGTGTCAGGAGAACATTCTAATCCACAAAAAGTTCTTAAAGAGTCAACTACATCAGATGGTGATGAGATGAAAGATGATGCTTCATTAAAGAAGATGGCCACGTCTGAAGTCAGGGGAAGAGAATCCTCTTCAAAGATCACAAATGCATCAGAAGCCCCTCGAAATGTAGCCGTGTTCCTCGATTATGAAACAGACTTTGTTGCCAAAGTATCCAAAGATTCCTTGCCGCCTGCAATTAACAGTTTAAGTCTTTACGGTGGAAAACTCATGCTGCTTGACATTAATAACATGAAAATTAAGATTTACACTGTGGAAGGCCGTTTATTCAATTTACATGTATTATCTCGCAAGGCAACAGTTACCCCAGAACGAGCAGTTTTATCCGAGTGTCTCGTGGGTATAAGTGATTGTAAACTTGTGATTTATTCATCACCATCGAGTGAGCTTAAAGCACTCCTTGAGATCAAACTTTCTGTCATCTCACAAGCCTTGCGACCAGTTATAAGTCGATACAAGGATAATCAAGTACTTGTGGCTAATCTACCAAATTGTGAAATAATGGTCTTTGATGATAAGGGAAACTTAAAGCAAACAAGGAAATCACATATCATGGGCCCAATAGTATCCGTGCAATGGAACAAAACTGGTAAAATCCTCATGTGTAGCTGGAAAGATGACGGATCCGTCCAAATGGAATCTGACGAAGGTGAGTTCCTTTTGGAAATCCATAAGCACGTTGACGGAAAACGGCTTTCAGATTGGCGTCCAGTGGATGCCTGCATGAGTTCCTTGGGATTCATTGTGGTTGCAGATTCCAAGAGGAACGAGTTGTCTGTGTTTGATCCTGAGGGAATGGAACTGATGGTTCTCAATACATCAGAAGACGAATTCACACATCCTGGACGTCTTCAAATTGACGACGATGACAATTTGTTTGTCAGTGGCAAAGATGGTCTGATTGTTCACTATAGACTTAGTTGTTATTCAGTTAAATACACGAAACTTAAAAAGTAATCATTTCAACACAATTACCACTGCACCTGCATAAACACACTGTATCAACAGACTGATCAATGCTTGTCCCAAAGTGGCAGGATATTCCTAAAGTGTAATGGAAAATCTATTTCAAATTCATTGTCTATTTTGAAAAGTCTAACTTACAATTCATTAAAGAACATGAAGTTGATATCCACCATCATTCAGCTTTACAAGTCAAGATATAAACCCGTTATTTGTCCATTTTCTTCAAAATAACGTTGTGGTGTTAAACTATTTACATGTGTTCTATATCAAGGTGAGCATTTGCTACGCAAAGCCGTTTAATGCCATTGATGCAGGTGATACTTTTAGATAAATCATTACTAGGCAGTTAGAGTAGTGCAAGAAATTGTTAGGGAATTAAACATTTATATTATCTTGTAAAATTACTTGCTGCCTTTCAATGTTTTACTGAAGGATTGCATTTCTCAGTCTTTGTACCATCCTCGTTTTCACATTAAGTTATTTCAGGCTCCTCTGTTGTTGACATGAATGCATTGATCGCCTACTATTGAACTTGACTACTTGCGAGGTGACCCTATTGATTTTGTTCGTGAGATCAATTGTTTTAGTTGTAGCTTCATTAATGCTGTAATGATTAAAATTTCTAATCCCTCAATATATATCCTAAATTCTAGCATTAATATTATCTTTCCCCAGAATATCAAAATAGATGTCTGTAAACATTTAAAAAAGGAAGGCTTAAAATCAAAACATCTAGAGCCTCCTCATAACTCTCTTCAGATAACCTCTTACCCTTAATCAATTTACATTTATGATAAGATTGTATATCTTAAATTTTACAACATGCAATAACTACATGTACGTCACATCGAGAATAAAACATCTGATTGTAATAAATGTAAGTAATCAATTACCTACAGGGACGTACGAGAGAGAAATTTTACGTTATCAACTCTTGAAATTAATATATAGACAGGAAAGGAGTGTGTAATTTTTCTTCTTAAAACAAACAATGTCTGATAAGAATGATACCACTTTGTCACATACATGTAATGTCTGCATGATTCATCAACAAGCCGTTTATGAATAATAAAACATTCAGATAGTGAATCACTTTATGGACTTATAGTTGTGTGTCCAACGAGACTTTCACCTACTTACTAATTAACGTCAATATCAGTTATTCATATCTTGTAAGTGGACTTATGATAATATAGTAGGTGCCTTTTAAGAAAATAACTATTTGCAGAGATATGAACTTTCAAAACTAATTTCATTTTTTTAAAATAAATGAAAAAAAGGTTTGTTTTGTAAAATTACGAGATCAGTGAACAGTGTTTTTTTTCTGTAAGATTTTATATTTATGATATATAATATAACGCAAGATATTAGGAATCAATATGCTTGAAAGAAATTAATTACAAAATTTATCTTGACAATAACACCATCAAATGCAGGTATAAATGTTTAAAGCAACACATGTTGATTCTATGTATGAAAAAAATGCAATTTTAATCCACTAAGTTAACATTTGGTTTGGCTAACTACTTTGTCTTCACCATTCGTCAATCAAATGTGCAAGATATGATTAGGTAAAACATTAGGTTTGAAATAACTCTAAGTCTTGTCTAATTTTTACCGTTTTTAGAAATAATGACCTGAACAGGAAGTTATAAAAGCAAACTAAATGTTGAATTTGTGCTCATACGAGACTTGGCAGTTTCTTTGATTTGTATCTGTATTTATCATTCGAAACTAGTGAGCGTAATGGAGAGTAACGGAGAGGGCCGAGGTTATTCGAATGTGTTTTTATTTGAACATATACGTGTTTCATCATGAATAAATAACACTCTGTACATAACAGATCTGTTTAATTGTTTGAACAGTGATAGTCTTCAGCTTTGTTGCTAGGCAATGATCGGTCGATACAAATAACTGCTATATATCACATCCTAAAGACCATCATTATATTTGACAGATATCGTTCTTTGTTAAAAATGCTGATCTGATTTTATCACTGCAATTACGTTGACCTCCAAAACAAGCTCCTGATCAGTGATATTGGAAAACAGACATCTCTTTATTGAACCGATAAAATTACTGCTATATCACATCCTAAAGACGGACATTATATTTGACAGATATCTGTCTTTATTACAAATGCTGACCTGATTTTGCCATTGACACTACGTTGACCACCAGAACAAACACACTGATGTAAGACGACAGCTCTTGCTACTGGACATCTGCAGGGCAGTTTAAGGAATGACAATATAGGGAGAGATCGTAATACTAGGATAGCAATCCAAGGTGGCGAATGTGTCGTGATTCAGATCACCACCCACATTGTGTAAAGTGTTTTAGTTTTCTTAAACTACAGGGGTACCGTTAAATGATCGCCTAAACACATGAGACACTTAACTGATAGCACGAACGCAATGGAAGTATTGTGAAGACTGTCACATGTACCGCTTAACAAAGCTTTGAATGTAGACGACACGTCCAAACTTGTGCGTTGTGACAGCATGCATAATATATCCCCTAGTGACATTGACCTCCAGGGAGTAAGTCTTTCATTTCTATTTGATGTTATTACGCTGAGTGTTAATCTACTGTTGTTCAAAAGAAAAGCCATTAAAGAGACTAATTACTTCCCTCATTTTGCTTTGAGGGAAAATGACATAAAAAGGCGCTGTACCTTTACTAATTTCACAACATAAGGCTAATCAACATTGCCTTATAATGCCGTAGCAAAGATTTTTACGCTCGTAGCGCTGATGAATAGCTTCACTCCTCATTCTTGTTTCATATTACTGTTTATGTGCTTTCATTTATCTATTTGTAAAATCGAAATCAACCAAAGTGTTATCCTCAGTACCACGTTTCAACGGGGTTATGTTACAATCATGTACTGATAACATACCTTTATAAAAGGGAATGTCCCTTTTCGTTTCTACAAAAAAACCCCGATAAACCCACTATCTATCGATCGTCAAAATGTAGCCAAGCTTGATCATGTGTGTGAAAGACATATAAAGGACGTAACGACGAGCAACCAATACACAAGCTTGAAGGAAAGTGACTCTGTTTAACTGTTTAACGACGTCGATCAAATCTGTTCACGATACCTTTATGTACAACTGTCAACCTGCCTGTCTGATGTTATCAGGTAGGTTTGTTATGTTTGATTTTGATACAGGAAGATAACCAATAAGATGTGGGCGTGCGTTTGTATGTTTGTGTATGTGTGTGTATGCGTGTGTATGCGAGTGTGTTTGTGTATTTCTGCTGGTGTTTGGTCAGGTAGCTCTTTATGTGTGCACGTGGGTGTCCATTATTATGACTGAAAATAAACAAAAACCAATTCGAAAATCAGTTGCAATTTGTGCGGTATAATTTTGCATGTGTTTGATTGAAAGGGTCCTAACTAAATATAAAATGTTTGTCATTAACTTTATAGCTTGGATATTAGACAAACGAGGAAAGGAGGAAACAAGGTCTTTATATGGAGTCCCAAAGGAGCAAACAGGTTTCGTTCCTGGGAACCTAACAACTCAGTTATACCGCACTGAATTCATGACAGTTAGTTGTGAGCTGATTGATATACGAGTTTTCATTCAAAGGACACATTCAGCATTGAAAAGAGTAGAATTTTGGTCACAGATGAGACAATTGATAATCTTAAGAATCATTTAGATTATGTCAATACGTCAGCTATGGAGTAACTGAATGTTGACGACGTTAATGGTGGGCCACAAACTTGTTCGACTTTATTGATCTACATTCAAGGATAGCACTGACTGGTATTACGGTTTCATGTAGTGCTAAACTTAACGCAAGCGGGTTTGGTTGATATTCCATTCCATCACCGACTGGTCTTCAAGTTGCATCACCTGTTCAAATATATTCAAAATAGTAATTATTTTAAGATGATCAGGCTAAACTACCCTATCATAATTTTGCGCCTTTATATTCGTTTCGAGAAGTTTCGAGATTATATCATAAATATGACAGAGTCGGCTAAAAATGAATATAACAAATTGATATACAAGTTAATTGGACACGAGATTTCAAACTTTTTAACATTTAGTAACACAAGTATTTTTTTCTCTTAATAAAACTTGAAAGATAATCCGTGTCAGACTATGGTTTAAGGGTTCATCCTTGGGGAAAATTGTGGTTCAAAGGAAACAGCCGAAAAAGTGCAAAGAAGTGAAACACCCAAAAGGCACAACTAACCATGAGGATTCAATGAACTAGACATTATGGTGTTACGTTCTAGTTAGGAAACTATATTCCAAGTAATTCTTCCATGGACACGGCCCAAAAGTAAAGAAGGAATAAGTTTGAAAACTCCCAAACGCACCATTAAACATGAACTAGTTCCTTCTAGCCATATTCAATGAGCTAGGCCTTTCGGATTTTGAGTTCTGGACCGTAAATCTTAAGTTGCATTTCCATGGAAATGGCCAAAAATAATTGTTGGCGGAAAATTAAAAAAATCCCCAAAAGGCACCGTTTTACACAATGATCGTTCCATGTACAGAGTTTTAATTATATGGGCCTTATACTTTATGAGCTCTGGCACAAAAACATAATTTTAATTTGCACTTCCATGGAAACAGCAGAAATAGATGTAGGAAGAAGTTGGAAACCTCCAGAAGGCATTACTGCACACCATGATTATCCACATACAAAATGAGCTAGCCCTTATGATTTTTTAGTTCCGGTCCAGAAACGAAATTCTAAGTGATGGAAACGACCAAGAGACAAATGTAGGATGAAGTTGAAAAACCCCAAAAGGTTATTGTTCCACTTAATAAGTTACAATGAGGTACGCATTTCGGAGTTTGCGTTATAAATAAATATATCCACGCGGTGTTTAATCAGCCTCACTACAGTAGTTGATCTTTTAAATATTAAAATAACTTTTGAATAACTCCCTTGTAAGGATGATTCACCTATACATGTTTGAGTCAACCTAAGGTGAATATATCGAATACACACAGTGTGCAGTGATACACCTGGGTTCGTTTGCTGTAAATATGTTTCATGTAAGGTGTAAATATTGATATTGGTATTTGAATGTAATGTGTATTGGCTTTAACTTGCATATAAAAAAAACTTGACTACCTGAGATTTTAACCCCGGATAGCTTCCAAAAGCGCTTACCGCTGCTTAATCCCCCATTTATTTTCTTGAAGAGAACGTCATTTGATACAACTATCCAATTTAAAATAACATTCTACCAGAAAGCCAAATTCATTCTAAAAAATGCCTGTGAATGATCCCTATGTCCCCATTACACACTGGATTTTTAATATTCGGTAAGAGCTACAAGATAAAAGTATTAGCCTACCTTTTGTGTCACGTGCTGACAAGTCAAATAGCCTGGTATCTAACCTCTGCAGGTTAAGAAGGCTGCTGTGTGAATAGAAACAGGTACTTATTGAGTAAAGTATGGTATGGATCGTGTTCATAGCGGAGCATTACGACAGGACAACTTCCTTGTTTACTAGGTTATCTAGTTTCAACTCGAGAGTCATGTATATACTGTATGCTGAGTCTCGCCTATTTAGGGACGAACTAAGAAGCACAGCTGTGCAAGTCACAGTTGAGAACATAGTCATACAACGACTGTGGACACTTTTAAGTGCTAGTGTCACATATCTAAGACATATATCCTAAAGGTAAGTCCTGTTCGTCTTTGTAACCATAATGTTATGCCGAACATACGTAGTCCTGTTTATGGACATTTGGGGCTGAGGTTTGTGTTGCAGATCGACGATATTGTATTATGCGTATAGATTGACGGTTTATAGTCCAAACTACCGTATCTGTTGTAAACGCCTCATGCACTTTATCATAGACTCGGATTTCTAAAATACGTCGGTTTAGGACACAACTGACGAACACAAAGACAAACGATAATCGACAGTATTTGAATGAAGAAGCAGCCAGATGTCAATTAGTTCTATAAATTTATTTGATTCCTACAATCTTCTTGTATGTTTCTGTTTATAAGTTCCCAAAGTATCGAAGAATGTACATTAAGCAAGTCATGTATGTATCTTTGAACTGTATATCAATAATTACAAATGTTTAAATGTATTATCGATCACTATGCTACAGGCTGAATGCAGAATGGTATCATAACTTATAAAGAGAATATATTGTATGAGTGTTCATGACATAATATGTGTACGAATGCGTACATATTAGTATTTTCCTATCAGGCAGAGTGTCGTAAACGTAGTATGTCATGGACACGAAAATGATATTCTTTTAATTACCGAAGTCAATGAAAATCAATGAAAATGATAAAATCAATATCCGCCAGCCATTTGCAACGCAACGTCAAAGAGGAACTGTTTTAAAGTATTTTTACTGACGTGACGTCACAATACAAAAGTGAAAAATTGCCCTAGGGCATCGTAGGTGATAAATTATCGCTCTTTCAAAGGGAACATGGAGTATGCTCCCCTTTCATTACCAATCATATTTTCAGGTACGCTAAAATAAAGAGCTTTAGGAACAATATACTATCCTCTTTGAGAGGCATTTAGAAGTTGGTAAGTTGAAATAGAGAACAAGTTCTTTGGATTTACAACTTGTTTATTGCAGGATTGCGACGTTTCGGTGTAGATACTATCACCGTTATCAAGCAGGTTCAGTTAGTATCTGCAACGAAACGTCGCAATCCTGCAAAAAGGCAGTTGTAAATCCATTGAACTAGTTCTAGTTTTACTGTTACATATCTAATTCATTTGAGGGTATAACTCCCAGATGAAGTATGTAAAGGAGCAAATTACTTCCTGAGCTTTGTTTATCAATAGTTGCAGTGATCGTAAGTCGATAAGGTAACCTGAATGCAACCGTTACGTCAATTGTTGTGTGATTTTTAATTCATGCGTTACAAGAACAATGATAATTTTTTCAGAATGGAAACATCAAGAATCATGCCAGCATCCGATGACATAGACTGTTCAATGTGTAAGAAACGGTACACTGACCCGAGGATTCTGCCTTGTTTGCACAGCTTTTGTCACAAATGTTTGCTGGGACTAGCTTTAAAGAAAGGTCAAGCTCTCTCTATCCAGTGCCCAAAGTGCAAAAAAGAACATCACGTGACGGACTCGCGGTGTGCTCATCTTCCAACTAATGTTCACATTCTTGGTCTCATTAAGCTTCATAAAGTTAAATCAGAGAAAGACAGAAAATGTTTGGTATGTCAACTCTCTAAAATAAATTCCGTTGCCACCAATCTTTGTTTATCTTGCGACGATCTGCTGTGTGCTACCTGTTCTAAGGGACATAACTCTGCAAGTGTCACTGCCTCACACAGAGTTGTCACCCTTGACGACTTATTGAAGGGAACATATGATCGTGATATTTACGACAAGGTTGCCATTAGCTGTGATAAACACGAAGAGAAGGAATACATGCTTTATTGCAATGACTGTCAAAGTATGATGTGCTTAAAATGTGCCCTTGAAGACCACCGCCATCATAGTCATACACCTTTAGCAGATGTTGTCATCGCTAAGCAGAAAACATTACGCGAATGTCTTAAACAAGCATCATCAAGCAGAGACCAAGTCTTGAAATCAATTGAAGAACGCATTGCTAATATTGATCGGAATCAAAAGGAATTTGAGCACAACTTACACATGGGAGTTGCATCAGTCATAGATCAGCTTCACAGAGAAAAGAAAGAAGTTATGGAAAAGGCAAGGAAAATCTTTTCAGAAAACAAAATGCGTGAATATGAATTGAAGATAAGCGTGAAAAAAAGTTCTACATTTGAAGACATGTATAGGGTTGTGGTCAGCAAGGGAGGGCCGGGACTTGCTATGATGAGTGGAACGCTTGAGAAAGGGGTTCAGACACTCAAACAATCTGTAACGGTAGAGCTCCCAAGCCCAAAAGAGCTTTTGCCTGAAATAAAAGGATTGAATGAACAAAAAAACTTAATCACAATTGTAGAAAACCACCGAGAATCTAGAAACCTTAAAACAACTTGCCATGTGTCAGGAGAACATTCTAATCCACAAAAAGTTCTTAAAGAGTCAACTACATCAGATGGTGATGAGATGAAAGATGATGCTTCATTAAAGAAGATGGCCACGTCTGAAGTCAGGGGAAGAGAATCCTCTTCAAAGATCACAAATGCATCAGAAGCCCCTCGAAATGTAGCTGTGTTCCTCGATTATGAAACAGACTTTGTTGCCAAAGTATCCAAAGATTCCTTGACGCCTGCAATTAACAGTTTAAGTCTTAACGGTAGCAAACTCATGTTGCTTGACACTAATAACATGAAAATTAAGATTTATACTGTGGAAGGCCGTCTTTGCAACATACATGTATTTCCTTGCTGGTCAACATGTATCCCAGAACGAGCAGTGTTTTCGGAGTGTCTTGTGGGTATTAGCAATTGTAAACTTATGATATATTCATCAAGTGTGATTAAAGCACTCCGTGGGATCAAACTTTCTGTGATCTCACAAGTCTTGCAGCCGGTTATAAGTCGATACAAGGATAATCAGGTACTTGTGGCCAATCTACCAAATGATGAAATAAAAATGTTTGATAATAAAGGGAACTTAAAGCAAACAAGGAAAACACATGTCATGGGTCCAATAGTATCCGTGCAATGGAACAAAACTGGTAAAATCATCATGTGTAGCTGGAAAGACGCAGGATCCGTCCAAATTGAATCTGATAAAGGTGAGTTCCTTTTGGAAATCCATAAGCACGTTGACGGAAAACGGCTTTCAGATTGGCGTCCAGTGGATGCCTGCATGAGTTCCTTGGGCTTCATTGTGGTTGCAGATTCCAAGAGGAACGAGTTGTCTGTGTTTGATCCTGAGGGAATGGAACTGATGGTTCTCAATACATCAGAAGATGAATTCACACATCCTGGACGTCTTCAAATTGACGACGATGACAATTTGTTTGTCAGTGGCAAAGATGGTCTGATTGTTCACTATAGACTTAGTTGTTATTCAGTTAAATACACGAAACTTAAAAAGTAATCATTTCAACACAATTACCACTGCACCTGCATAAACACACTGTATCAACAGACTGATCAATGCTTGTCCCAAAGTGGCAGGATATTCCTAAAGTGTGATGGAAAATCTATTTCAAATTCATTGTCTATTTTGAAAAGTCTAACTTACAATTCATTAAAGAACATGAAGTTGATATCCACCATCATTCAGCTTTACAAGTCAAGCTATAAACCCGTTATTTGTCCATTTTCTTCAAAATAACGTTGTGGTGTTAAACTATTTACATGTGTTCTATATCAAGGTGAGCATTTGCTACGCAAAGCCGTTTAATGCCATTGATGCAGGTGATACTTTTAGATAAATCATTACTAGGCAGTTAGAGTAGTGCAAGAAATTGTTAGGGTATTAAACATTTATATTATCTTTTAAAATTACCTGCTGCCTTTCAATGTTTTACTGAAGGACTGCATTTCTCAGTCTTTGTACCATCCTCGTTTTCACATTAAGTTATTTCAGGCCCTCTGTTGTTGACATGAATGCTTTGATCGCCTACTATTGATCTTGACTACTTGTGAGGTGACCCTATTGATTTTGTTCGTGAGATCAATTGTTTTAGTTGTAGCTTCATTAATGCTGTAATGATTAAAATTTCCAATCCCTCAATATATATCCTAAATATTGAACTTTCAAAACTAATTTCATTTTTTAAAAATAAATGAAAAAAAGGTTTGTTTTGTAAAATTACGAGATCAGTGAACAGTGATTTATTTCTGTAAGATTTTATATTTATGATATATAATATAACGCAATATATTAGCAATCAATATGCTTGAAAGAAATTAATTACCAAATTTATCTTGACAATAACACCATCAAATGCAGGTGTAAATGTTTAAAGCAACACATGTTGATTCTATGTATGAAAAAAATGCAATTTTAATCCACTAAGTTAACATTTGGTTTGGCTATCTACTTTGTCTTCACCATTCGTCAGTCAAATGTGCAAGATATGATTACGTAAAGCATTAGGTTTGAATTAACTCTAAGTCTTGTCTAATTTTTACCGTTTTTAGAAATAATGACCTGAACAGGAAGTTATAAAAGCAAACTAAATGTTGAATTTGTGCTCATACGAGACTTGGCAGTTTCTTTGATTTGTATCTGTATTTATCATTCGAAACTAGTGAGCGTAATGGAGAGTAACGGAGAGGGCCGAGGTTATTCGAATGTGTTTTTATTTGAACATATACGTGTTTCATCATGAATAAATAACACTCTGTACATAACAGATCTGTTTAATTGTTTGAACAGTGATAGTCTTCAGCTTTGTTGCTAGGCAATGATCGGTCGATACAAATAACTGCTATATATCACATCCTAAAGACCAACATTATATTTGACAGATATCGTTCTTTGTTAAAAATGGTGATCTGATTTTATCACTGCAATTACGTTGACCTCCAAAACAAGCTCCTGATCAGTGATATTGGAAAACAGACATCTCTTTATTGAACCGATAAAATTACTGCTATATCACATCCTAAAGACCAACATTATATTTGACAGATACCTGTCTTTATTACAAATGCTGACCTGATTTTGCCATTGACACTACGTTGACCACCAGAACAAACACACTGATGTAAGACGACAGCTCTTGCTACTGGACATCTGCAGGGCAGTTGAAGGAGTGACAATATAGGGAGAGATCGTAATACTAGGCTATCAATCCAAGGTGGCGAATGTGTCGTGATTCAGATCACCACCCACATTGTGTAAAGTGTTTTAGTTTTCTTAAACTACAGGGGTACCGTTAAATGATCGCCTAAACACATGAGACACTTAGCTGATAGCACGAACGCAAAGAAAGTATTGAGATGATTGTCACATGTACCGCTAGACAAAGCTTTGAATGTAGACGACACATCTCAACTTGTGAGTTGTGACAGCATTCATAATATATCCCCTAATGACATTGACCTCCAAAGAGTAAGTCTTGCATTTCTATTTTATGTTATTACGCATAGTGTTAATCTACTGTTGTTCAAAAGAATAGCCATTAAAGAGACTAATTACTTCCCTCATTTTGCTTTGAGGGAAAATGACATAAAAGGCGCTGTACCTTTACTAATTTCACAACATAAGGCTAATCAACATTGCCCTATAATGCCGTAGCAAAGATTTTTACGCTTGTAGCGCTGATGAATAGCTTCGCTTCTCATTCTTGTTTCATATTACTGCTTATGTGCTTTCATGTATCTATTTGTATAATCGAAATCAACCAAAGTGTTATCCTCAGGACAACGTTTCAACTGGGTTACGTTACAATCATGTACTGATAACATACCTTTATAAAAAGGAATGTCCCTTTTCGTTTCTACAAAAACAACCCCGATAAGAGGGTCCTTTTAAGTAAAATACGTGTTCTTATCAACAACTATCGACTATCTATCGATCGTCAAAATGTAGCCAAGCTTGATCGTGTGTGTGAAAGACATATAAAGGACGTAACGACGAGCAACCAATACACAAGCTTGAAGGAAAGTGACTCTAAGGTGCACTGTTTAACGACGTCGATCAAATCTGTTTACGATACCTTTATGTACAACTGTCAACCTACCTATCTGATGTTATCAGGTAGGTTTGTTATGTTTGATTTTGATACAGGAAGATAACCAATAAGATGTGGGCGTGCGTTTGTATGTTTGTGTATGCGTGTGTATGCGTGTGTATGCGAGTGTGTTTGTGTATTTCTGCTGGTGTTTGGTCAGGTAGCTCTTTATGTGTGCACGTAGGTGTCCATTATTATGACTGAAAATAAACAAAAACCAATTAGAAATCAGTTGCAATTTGTGCGGTATAATTTTGCATGTGTTTGATTGAAAGGGTCCTAACTAAATATAAAATGTCTGTCGTTAACTCTATAGCTTGGATATTAGACAAACGAGGAAAGGAGGAAACAAGGTCTTTATACGGAGTCCCAAAGGAGCAAACAGGTTTCGTTCCTAACAACTCAGTTATAGCGCATTGACTTCATGACAGTTAGTTATGAGCTGATTGATATACGAGTTTTCATTCAAAGGACGCATTCAGCATTGAAAAGAGTAGCATTTTGGTCGCAGATGAGACAATTGATAATCTTAAGAATCATTTAGATATGTCAATACGTCAGTTATGGAGTAAGTGAATGTTGACGACTTTTATTGTAACCGGGTCTGCAATGCGGAGAGCGTTACTACTAAATATTCAGGGTAAATTAACATATTGAGTAAATAAATACAGATGTCAGAAAATTAAATGGCGTTGAAGGGTAATACCATGAAAAATAAACCAATAAAACAATGCAAATGTAGTTTGGTTTTGGACAATGATTTATGACTAGTCATCGTAAATATATTGAATATTGATTTATGTCCGATACTCATGCAATCCCTTTAAATAGATTTTTAGTACGACCTAGCAATGCTTAAACATGTCATCAACAAAAGGCACTTGAATTTTTTATTGCGCCAAAAGTTAATAATTCATAGTTTCTGACAGTTGATAACGTTATAGAAAATCTCATTTGAATAAGGTTTATCCATTTACTCTCATACTCAACTGTAGAGGTGCATATTTTTAACAATGACGGATATCCAAAGGTAAGAGCAATCTAGTGGGGTAAATTGATAAAATGACCCAAATTGCAACTTAATCTTAATGAGTCTGGCGTTACAGTGTTAATCTAGGGATCTAAACCGCACATTCTTGCAGTAGTGGTATCATTAGTGTACCACAGTTTTAGGATTTCTTTTTAGAGTATCAAACTACATTTAGGGATTGAACGCTTAAATCAAAATTTCTGTATTGTTTATTTAATCAAACACTCATTACACACACTTTAACAACTTCATTGAGGTATTTTTGACCATTTTGACAAGAAAATACCTTCTCTGTATACTAACAATGTCCGGTCCGGTTCAGAGTATCAAACGTTTTTATCAAATTGCAGAAGGATCTAGTAATAAGAATAATTTACTTTAATTTTACAGATATGGCAGAAGACAGTGCAAATACAACCGGAAGAATTAATGTTACCGAGGAAGAAGTGACATGTAAACTGTGTTCTAAGTTTTACTCGTCCCCGAAGCTAGTGGAGTGTCTCCATTCCTTCTGTCAGAGCTGCATACAACAAAATCTCGTCAAGGAAGACGATCAACATGTATTCGTGTGCCCAAAGTGTCTTCATGTCACAAAAACTGGCGACTACTCATTAGCATCATTGACCTCAGACCTTCACGTGCCACGTCTGTTGGAAGTGTTTAAATGTCACGTGACCACCGTGACACCTTGCACCATTTGTACCCTGGAAGGAAATGTAGGGGAGGCAACTTATAGATGTCTGACTTGCAATGACCATCTCTGCACATCTTGTTCCAAGAAGCACACTTTTTCTAGTCTGACTGCAACGCACAGAGTTGTCTCTCTTGTGGATCTGCGGAGTGGGAAGTATGACCAGGATATCATGAGAAAACAAACATTACTTTGTAAAGAGCATGACCAAAAGGAGTGTGAATTCTTCTGCAATACCTGTTCAGGTCCACAATGTACAAAGTGTATCCTTACGAAGCACAGAGATCACTCATATGTCGACATCAAGGATGCAGCAGCAAAGAAGAAATCAGAGCTGTTTACTTTGCTCCAGGAATATGAAGATTTATCATTGCCTGCGGGAATTCAGGTTGCAGCTGCTCAAGCTGATTTAGATCTTCTTAAACAAGAGGAAAATATGTTTGTGAAGACAGTCAACGAGCAGACAGAACTGATCATTGAAACAATAAAACAACAGAGTCGGGATTGTTTGCAGAAAGCAGCCAAGATGTTTAAAGAGGAAGAATCAAGAAGACAAGTGAAGAAAGATATAGCAGCCAAGAGATCAGAGAAAGGCCAAAATATTTTGCGTTTATGTAGGACCCTCCTAAACAATGGTGGCAGTGAAATAGTTGAAATGGTAGATGCTTTGAACTTAGGATTAACTGTAATAAGCAATGAAGTGCCTTTACAAAGTCCGGAGATGACGACTTATAAAGCACAACTCAGCTTTCCATTTGATAAGATGTATTTTGAAGTTGTGAAGGTTGACTTGCCTGGGAGTCTCTCACCCAAAGAAACACCGAAAGAGGACGTCACTGGAGTTTCAGATGAGCCCAAAGCAAAACAAAACCCTGTTAAACAAAATGTTGCGTCAGCGAAGTTGACTCCAATTACTCAAGAAGATAAAAAAGAGACATTCAAATCAAAATCAGTTCAGCCAATTGTTACACCACATCATGTTGGTATGAAGAAGCAACATCTTCAACTTAATCTTACATTTTCATCCGAAATTCAAAGTGATCTCTATGATGCAGGCATAAGTGCAATGGCTCTCAAATCAAACAGACAGTGTTACATCCTCGACAATATGAATGCGAGGTTGAAAGAATTCAAACTCAACGGAACAAAAACACGTTTCGTTAATCTTAGCGGCCAATGTAAACCTTTTGATAAGTTCATTTCCATACAGTCAAAAACCGGGTCGTTAATTATAACTGTTTTATCAAACGTTCTTAATTTTTTCATTATAAATGGCTTTAATTTCCTAAAGCTTCATGGCACAAAAATACCTTCAAAAGATATGAAAGAGGAACCACTTATTGCAAATTTTGCAAATGACATTATTGTCGGGAATCTGCCTGAGAACGAACTGAAATTGTATAACACATCGGGCAAACTTCTACGAACGTGGAAATCACTGATGCAATCTCCATTTGAGTTTCTAAACTATGCTGGTGGCGACAGGCTAATATCATCAAACTGGAAGGGAAACGGAAGTGTGACAATAGAGTCCGAGAAGAATGGACTGCAGGTCAACATTCTTGGCCGAAAGAGATTTGGGTTACCATGGCGACCAGCCGATGGCGTCGTTGATAAAGAAGGACACATCATTGTCAGTGATGAAAAAAGGAATGAGATTTCTGTGTTTTCGCCAAATGGGAGTCATCTTTTCTTCTATGATACTTCTGCGGATGCTGTGTTGCAACCAAACTGTCTCTTTTTAGACAAGAATGGTCGTATCTATGTTTCTTACAAGGATGGAATGGTTGCGGTGTACTTGAAGTGAATCAAACACGACTGACTTCAGAACACTTTGTTCAGTTTAATGATACAAAAGGACAGAATTTGAGAATAGTTTACAAGAATATAAAAATGTGAATTAGATTATGAGGAAACTATAACGGAAGCAAACTATTTTGAATAAGATAAGAAATAAAAATAGAACTAGAATAAATAAGTGAGGAAAGAACTAAAGGGCAGATAGTGTACACGGGAATTTCCTTAATAAATCAATTACAAAACTGATAAGAAATGATAGTTCTGAAAGAAATAAGCAGAAAGATATTTTAGAAGAAACCAACCATTTCTATCAAAATTAGTATTCTGGAGAGGAATGTGTCCATATTGACCATGAAAACCTATTTCTTACACACATGTACCAAAGATATCTAACAAAGAATCAGTAAAACTGGAAGGTAAAATAATATATGAGGAATGTCTTCAAGATCTGAAAAGAATGAAAAATGAAAAATCACCTGGTCCTCATGGATTCACATCTGACTTTTAAAAATTCTTTGTGAGTGATTTGAACAAACATTTGATTAACTCTCTAAATTTGGCATATGATCACAGTTCGAATTCCATATCAATAAGTTACAACCAGAGATTAATGTGTACCAAAGACAAACAAGCCTAAGCAAATCCTGAGTGCCTTAGTTAAGTGAACACATCATATAAACTTGCATCAGCAGTTATTGCCAATAGGATTAAAATGTATTACCTTCAGTCATAAATGAGAATAGAAAGGGTTTTTTAATACGGAAAAAATAGATTGATACGGTCAGGATAAAAAAAACCCATCAAGATATAAGCTTTATAAGGAGTATAATCTTGACTGGTGACAATCACAGTTTAAGCTATTAGGGATTCAGTTTGATGTTGATTTAGAATTAATGATAGACATAAACTACTCTGTGAGGAGATCGAAACAATAGTGAGAGCAATGAAAAGTTGGGAACTAAGATGAAATAACACCCTTAGGTAGTATAGAATATTGTGTTGAAATCCTTATTGCTATTCAAACTAAATCATCCATGTTCTTCTTTACCTAACCCACCAGATGATTTAATTCAATCATTTCAGAAGAGATGTTTTGAGCTTATTTGGAAACGAAAAAGGGATAGAATAAAAAGACATATATTGACATCTACTGTTAGATATGGGGGAAATACTGTTCCAATTATTAAACATTTTGTAAAATCTCAGAAAATAACATGGAAGAAAAGATTGCTCTAACATAACTATGCATGAATTTAAAATGTGAAACTTACAGATTATGGACTGCAGGTGGCATACATATTAGTAAAATGATACACTTTTATAAAACACTATGTGAATTGAGTTTTATTAATCCAATGGCCAATGAAAATGAGAAGAAATATTTTACATAGTGCTCCAACAGAATGAATGGGTAATTTTACATTTGATTGCTAGTAGATGTACTCAAAGTGTTAATTTGAAATGGTTTCATTATATGTGAATTCATAACATCTTGACAATAAATAATAATTTAGATAAAATAGGATATAATTATTTACCTATGTGGGTTGTTTTGTCACCAGATGCCTGAGAGTATGTCCATTAAATTTGTGATTGTGTCTTTTCTTATAAAGTGGGGATGGAGTTGGCAAAATGGCTTGAAAATTTGGCAGAAGGAAATAATGAGTTAACAACAGAAAATATTATTATTGGTTTTAAAAGAAGAAATAACATTCCACTTAATACAATCTGATCTATCTGATAGTGAAGCAACATATTTACACTAGTAGTAGAAGAGTTAAAAAAACTAACTTTGTATGTATACAAAAAGAAATATTAAAATACTTCCAGGCATGTAAGTTTACTGCCTTCACAACCAATACCCAGCCTAAGTTTTTTGTGTTTTTTTGTCATCTCTGCACACTTTGTTCATGGATTTAATGTCCAATCAATAATATAATTGTGAAAATTGTTGTATAGCAATAACAATTTAAGCCTTGCATGTATTTTGATATTGCTATACCTGCAGCAATATATGGATATGTTTTACAAAACCACTATACATTATGCAATATTTCTTTCAAATACTTGTACAGGTAAATGTAATAGCTGATGTATATTACAAGACAAATATGTATTACTACTTCATATACTTCTACTTGTAAATTCAACAACTGATGGAGAAAAACATTGTTTTAAATTATAATCATAATGTATGACATTTTTTAATGCCAAACTTATTGAAAACATCACATGACACATGCCTCTTTTCATGTCTGCAATTGTGAAATAAAGCGCACTTAGTTCTGTAGTTATCAGACGTTCCCTATCTGTTCCCTATCTGTTAACACTGACAATTCAAATAATGAAACATTGCCAATTGTCAACATTTTGTTATCAGACCTCGTTGTCACAATTGCATTAACTAATTTTCTAAAAAAATATACATAATTTCTGTACCTCATCAATCTTTTATTGGTCAATCAGCAATCCCTTGATTTAAAAACATATTACATAAGAAATATCATTACCAAAGGGTCAACCTTGTTTTCTGCTTTGTATGTTTTCACACGAAATCATCTATCAAGAGCTTCTCTTTCAACATTGTTGTAAATTAAATAGGTTTTAAGTTGTAATTTCTATGAAATGTCACACTCTCTCGCATATTTACTCACAAATCTCATACAATGAATTCATACATTTAAGCCCTCAAAAAAGCCCTTTGAAGGTACAACTCTTTGATACGATCATCTGAATAGGTAATTTGAAGGTTTATTAATGAGGGAGTGTATCTTGGGATTTTGATCTAGATAAGTAAGGTGGTCTTTAATGACATATTCAACGTTTCAGGAAGATTGAAGATGAGTAGATTGGATGTGTTTATTTTGCAGCAGGTTCTGCCTTTATGAAACGGAAACTTTACCGCCACAAGTCATGGGCCCCAACTCTTTTTTTTAAACTGTGGGAGAAATTGAGGTACTACCATTCCAGTAGTTAGAAAAGCAACCGCTCTAACTCAGTGAGCCATAACTCTAAAGCATACCTTATACAGACTCGGCGTACAACTGGCATATATCAATAACATCTGTAAGAAAGACAAAAATAACCCCTAGAACAAGTTGATTTCGCAAGAGGGATATTCCTTTTGGGGTCAGACGACACCTTGACTCCTACGAGGGGTAGAGTCTTAGAATCACTTTTGTAAGTCAAGTAAACTGAACTTATTATTCTTCCCGACCAAACATCTGATCACACCATTCGTTGCTTCGCCTCTGCAAAGATTTTCATTGTTTTGCCCATTTTACAATTTAATTGACGCTGCTTAAATTTGAAATTGCGGCGCCGATAATTATGACAGACGCATTCAACATTGAGTTTATTACATGTGTTCTACGTCATGACTTTTGCGAAATGACGTGGTAAGGACTGGTGCACGACAACAAAACATAGGAAAGGGGGTTTGTACTTATCATTGACTTTAAATCTGAAACACTTGGAATTGTCCAAAATTGTCATAACCCAATCTCATCACATCTCACATATGAACCCACAACCACCCCCTCCCAATCCCCTCTTATATGATTAATAATTAGTTTTCAATGAAAATGAGCATACTTTGAGTACCTTCATAAGGTGCCAAAGCCGAGGTGACACCTACTCTTTACATGAATCATAGTTATCTAACTTTTGAAACATTGCTAACTCAAATTTCATCTTGTAACTACTTTATAAAGTTTTAAAAAACCTATTTGTAATCATTCATTTTTAGTTTTTTTATATCATGATATCGAGAACATAACTTGACATTGTTAATCTACTGAACTGATAAACATAAAGTGTTACTTTAAGCATTAATCTGTACATGTACTTCTCATTCAAATGATACCGTCCATAAAGTTAAGCGTTATTGACTTGACTTGAGTTGAAATATGATAATTCAATTGTTATTCAACTTGTGCGCTTGAGCATGTCATGCAATGGTTAATGCTGTGTATAATCATCATTATCATTACTTTAGAGTTGTACATGCCGACGTTCCTTTGCCATGACATTGACATGAACAACCTATGCGCAATGTAGGCTATCAACATATTGCTCGACCTCTTATTATCTCATAGTGTTAAGAACATGTGACAGCCGGTATGCAACGATCGAGTAACCCAATAGCAATCTACTGTACCTGGCCATCAGACAGTCTACCACACTAAAATTGGTCCGCCCACTTTTGACCATATTATGAACAACATACAACTTAAAATCATGTGCTGATATCCGATTTCAGGTAAGATTACTCATGATTCAACATTACTATAAACAGAAATAGCAAGTTATAAATCAATAATCAATAAATTAAATGTGTGCCGCCTCTTGGAATTAGGTTTGCAAACGGGTGCATGCGGCCCGCGGAGATAGTATGTGACTGATATTCGGCTCAGTTTAGGCTGTTGGCTAGTTTGTGATACTTTTAAAATAGATTCTTTGTAAGTGTGATGATTGTCTGAGTGCGCACCAATATTGCAATGTGTGACATTAGTGCAGCTTGGATGTCAGCGAATTGGAGAGGGAAATTTAATCAGACTAGTAGATTGATAATTTCCAGAAAAATGATTATTGTTTTACATGATTCATGATATGAAGTTTTGGATAAGATAAGTTATGAGGAAAGATTAATTGATATTTTTATGGAAAAAACAACATCAAGATAAATATACAGATTTGATTATGATATACAAGGGGTACTTAAGTATTTTATGGCTAGCCCGATTTCATGATTAATAATGTTAGCTTTGAGTTGTTGGTTGCTATTTTTAGGTTTTACCGATTGGTGAATATTTGCATTTATCACTATCCTAGGTCTTCAGCCAGTGACGTGTGGTTGAGTACCTGAGTAACCAACAATTAAGGAAGGTCGAGTTCACTTAATATATGTAAAGCTATGTATTTAGGTAGCGTTTGGGAACACTGTTGACATATTTTGTTGCAATCTAACTTATCGACATGGTAGCTGAAATGTGATAGCTGTGGTCTTTGTAGTCCTAAATACTGAAATATTTTTCACGCACTAATTGCTATCAAGAACTATGTATGGTACCCTATCTCACTGCTGTCACAATTGCGTTGTGACCTCATAAACAGGCAATTCATCTCAATGCTGAGTGAGTTAAAAGACCTGAATACTATCTGAATTACGCTGTTGCCCCAACTTTGTACTCGTCAAACATTAACAGAGTACAAATTTGTCGGCAATTACTTTGTCTGTTTTTCATGACGCTTTATGGAAATAACTTGGGTAATGATATGATTTTGGCAGGAGTTGGCCATTTAAAATCTCTAAGATAATTACACAAATCAAAGTTCAATGTGGCCAATAAAAGCAAATGGAGTTATCCTTTTACCTAATCATGAAAATCAAACAAGTCGCTTTTATTGAGCTGTTTGTATTGAATAAACCAAGAATTAAATGATATTGTCACTTCAAAAATGCAACAACAGCTTACATATATTGTACAGAATAGTTCCCTACAAAAGCTGTTGTAACAGAGTCATAATTATAGAATTCCTTTGACTTTTAAAATTTGGAAACTTACTCAAATGATTATTCTTTTTACAGGAATGGCAGAAGACAGTGCAATTACAACCGGAAGAATTAATGTTACTGAAGAAGAGGTGACATGTAAACTGTGTTCCAAATTTTACTCGTCCCCGAAGCTGGTGGAGTGTCTCCATTCCTTCTGTCAGAGTTGCATACAACAAAACCTCGTCAAGGAAGGCGATCAACATGTATTCGTATGCCCAAAATGTCTTCATGTCACGAAAACAGGTGAATCCTCATTAGCCTCATTGACTTCTGACCTTCATGTTCCACGTCTGTTGGAAGTCTTCAGATGTCACGTGACCTCCGTGACACCTTGCACCATTTGTAGCCTGGAGGGAAATAAAGGGGAGGCGACTCATAGATGCCTCAGTTGCAATGACCATCTCTGCACATCTTGTTCCAAGAAGCACACTTTTTCTAGTCTGACTGCAACGCACAGAGTTGTCTCCCTTGCGGATCTGCGGAGTGGGAAGTATGACCAGGATATCATGAGAAAACAAACATTACTTTGCAAAGAGCATAACCAACAGGAGTGTGAGTTCTTCTGCAATACTTGTTCAGGTCCACAATGTACGAAGTGTATCATTACTAAACACAGGGATCACTTATTCGTCGACATCAAGGATGCAACCAAAATGAAGAAAGCAGAGCTTTTTTCCTTGATCCAGAAATACAAAAAATTGCTGTTTCCTGAAAGGAGTGAAGTTGCAGTTGCTCAAGCTGAGTTAGATATTTTGCAAAAGGAGGAAAATCTGTTTAAGAAGACAGTCAACGAGCAAACGGAACTCCTCATTGAGAAAATTAAACAACAGAGGCAGGAATGTATACAGAAAGCCACAGAAAAGTTCAAAGAAGAGCGAGCAAGAAGAGAAATGAAGAAAGATTTAGCACTGAAAAGGTCAGAGAAAAGACAAAACATTTTGCATTTATGTCGGACCGTTGTTAAATATGGCGGGAACGAAATAGTCGAAACGATAGATGCTTTGAAGAAAGGAGTAGCAGTGTTAAGAAATAATGAGCCTATTCAAGATGCAAAGGAGATGACAACCTATAAAGCCTCAATCTCATTTCCGTCTAATGATAGATACTTTACTATTGTACAGGTTGACATGGCGGAAATTCTTACACAAAAATACACGACAAAAGAGGATTCCACTCAAGGTGCTGCGATTAATACTTTAGTATGCCAAGCGGATAAAACTGCAACGAAATCCCTTAGTAACAAAGAAATTCCATCCTTGAAATTGGAACAATGTAATTCGTTTACAACTAAAGTAAGTACAGACAGTAAAAAAGCAGGTATCGACTCTTTTTCATTGCGCTCAGAGACGAATTTCATTGTGCTAGACATTTCAAACAAAAAACTCAAAATATTTACTTTGAATGGAGAGCTGTTCAGCTCTGTTTATTTTGATGGTAAATGTAAAACTTTCGATAGGTTTATTCATCTATCTGCAGGTGATTTCATTGTTGCTGTGGATTCAAATGTTCTCTATATTCGGACAGGGCACCTAAAACCGCAACAAACAATTGAAATCATGCCAAAGGATTCACTGAAATTTAAACCCATCGTTGCAAATTATGCACAAGATATTCTTGTTGGAAACCTTCCAGAGAATGACATGAAGGTGTACAGCACTTCCGGCAATCTGATTAGAAAATGGAAGTCTCAGATGCAAGGACCGTTTGAATTCTTGAAGTATGCAGGGGGTGACAAGCTGATATCATCAAATTGGGAAGGAACCGGAAGTGTGACTATTGAGTCCGAGAAGAAAGGCCTTCTGGTCCAGATTCCTGGCAGGAAGAGACTTGGGTTACCATGGAGACCAGCCGATGGCGTCGTCGATAAGGAAGGACACATCATTGTCAGTGATCCAAGCAGAAATGAGATTTCTGTGTTTTCGCCAAGGGGAAGTCAACTTTTCTTCTATGATACTTCTGCAGATGCTGTAATGCAACCAAATTGTCTCTTTGTGGACAAGCAAGGTCTCATCTACGTTTCGTACAAAGATGGAATGGTTGCGGTGTATATGAAAAGTAAACGTTAAACATGACTGTCTTTTGAACACTGTAGTAGATTCAGTTTAATGTAACACGTAGTCCGAGACATTACAGAGAAGTCCAATAATTCATTTTATGATAAACACACACATACACAGAGATTTGACTTCCTTTCCTGTCTGAAGAAGAAAATATTCGATGTAACTTAATTGATTGAGATTTTTGGTTGCAGAAAGAAAAAGCAACTTGAAATAGAATAAGTTTCAAATTTGTTACAAGTCCTTAAAGCAACCGTAACCAATACTTTACCAGCAAATATTCACTTAATGTTTATCAAAAATTACTTCTGTCTTGGTTAATAATCACAAAGAACTTCCTGTTTTTTATACCAAACTTTTATCAAATATCACATGCCTGTTGCAAATACCTTATTTCTGCGTTTGAATTTGTCTTCATATGACTATTTTCTCGAAATTTAAACTTCCCAACACTCTTATGATTATGAGAAATTTGAGAGAGGGGCTGAAAACTTGCTACGCATTTATTTAAATTGTCGCAATTACCAACTGTAAGTTAATACAATCTATTAAATTTTCAGCATACTTCTTGAGATGTTAACATAGAGGCATTAGGTATTGCGAACTATGCAAGGAATATTAACATCAGATAAAACCTTATTTGTTCTTTTTGGTATGTTTCCAACGCTTCATTTTTTCCAATAGGCAGTAAAAAAGAATTTGAGTTGTTATTTCGATCCCTCACTAATCGTGATTCAATGCCACACTGTTTTGAACATCTGCACTCTAAGCTCATGTTTTGTAATTAATTTTTAAGCTCTAAATACAGTAAACAAGATTGGTATCTCTGAGAGCACTTTTTGATGTACAATGGATCCTCTGAGTGAGTAGTCATTTGAAAGCTTATTAACTATGGAACATAAATTGTAATCTTCATTTAGACATAAGAAAAGGTGTACTTTGATGACCTAAAGGAAGAGCTTATTTTACAAAAGGGGCTTCTTTCAGATCGTTGTGGAGAGGAAAGCGCCAAATAGAACGAGTCCAAATCTCAGTAGTGTAAATTCCAAAAACTTTTATACCTCAGAACGCGATGCTCTTAACCAGACTGTACGTAATATTTAAGTACTCAATAGCCTTTGTATTTGGATAGGAAGTTTGAGTGTCATAAGTTTACAGACAAATGAGTGGATGGACAGAGGAACAGGTTTCCTACACGATGCCAAAAGCGCTTTAGTTTTTTCAGAAGAAAGGCTGGTCTAATGACGGTAGGACCATAAAATTTACTCATTTAACTCTCCATTCTACAATGATGATAGTGTAAAAATTTGAGATTCATATCATTAATGATTTCAACAGAAAAGATAAAAGTAGATTAAGGATTGAAACTCGGCCCATATTTGAAGGATGTCATTACTAAATTACAAACTCTCGTTTGTCATTTTGAGAGGAAAGAAAACCTTTGGACATCTGGTTATCAAGATTTTTCCACTTTCTTTCGGATCATTGACAAAGAACTTTTGATAGTTTAATCTTTGGGCCACTATGGGACAAAGAAACTTTAAGCTTCCTGCTGCATGAAGTTTCAGGGAAAATGTCTGTCATACCAATCTTTAAGAAAGCCCATGACAAAAAGTACTGGGGCAGTTCTTTGAAAAACAAAAAGTTTACAGAGGAGAGAATTAAAGTTTTTTAAATTGACTCTAACGGGATTCGAACTTACTCTTTCAGATACTTTCCTCTACACCGTGGTCTGAAAGCACCCTCGGAGCTCGCACGTTCTAATACAATCTCAACTAGCCAATCACAATGTCTTCGGCACGTTTACCATTTGTTAACCTTGATCACTGCTATCGTTATTTCAGATGCAATGGTGTGATTGGTCTGCTTATGGCTAGGTTTTGTCTGCCCTAAACTGGTGTCAGCATGTGTGCGTAATGAGGCTATTTTCAGTGGATAGCCCCTTTAGAGTAAGTTGGAATCCCTCTAGAGTCAATATTCAAAAACTTTTATTCGGAAGATGGTTGATATTAATCAGACTGATGAGATCAACAGACAGCTTGGTTACATCTCATGCTATAAGCCAATCTGATCCGAATGATGGTCATGCTGAAAAATAATAAAGACAATATCTTGTGAATTATATTCATGTTTTAATTAACTAAGAAGTCAGGGAATAACAGTTTTTCAATTTCATAAGGAAAAGGCAAAAGTTAACACAGCTCACATTCTCCAGCCTATAGTTTGATCACTTTTATGCAGTATTAGTTACTTGAAAAATATATAGTCAATCACATCAATGACTGAGGATCACATCCAAAGGAAGAAGGTGATGTAACACAACGGGACAGTTAGAGCTAAACAAATTGGTAACATACATGATCAAACTTGTAGTTTACAGTTTTGGTATTGATTTCAAAGAAAAATTGCTACTAGGATTTCATACCACTAAAAGACATACATGTATCTTCACCCAATCGGTAACATTCATATCAGATGAGAAACTCCAAGTCATACTCAAATATAATAAACAAAGCTTGAAATGTGTCTGTTTTAGGTCAAACTCATAAAGGCCACATGAGCACCTTATAGGTAACAATCATAACAATTAGAAGAAGAGGATTTTAAGAAATGCTCCTGAAAGTCCACAAAGTCATAAAGTTTTGCTGTTTTTGGTTAAAATTAAAAAGATTTTGGCACCCTGGCGTTTAAACCTCTAAATGACACTTCAGCACCATTGAGGCACCATTCATACCAAATTTAAAGTTTAAAAGACACATAGTTCCAAGTATTTCAAACAAGTAGAGAGAGGAGAGCAACTTTTCTTCAATGTTTTAAAAGAAACATGAAAAGATGAGTTTGATACTGATTATTTCATAAGTGTAACAAACAAACAATAAATGAGTTAAAGGTAATGTTGATAATGTACCAACAAAAGAAAAGCAAAACGGTCCATTATCACATTTTTGTGAGTCAAAGTCAGTAAAATAAAGTTTTCAACCTTTCATTTATTGTGATACCCAAGAATATCATGGCATGATGCATGACAGGATCACTAAAATAGTTAAATTTTTCAGTTGAAAGGTTAAAATGCATTATCTTATATCTGTGTACTATATCTCAACTGTTTATCATGAATAACAGGAGAGGTCAGTGCTAATTTAAAAAATAATAACAAACATGTTTATTTATCAAACTTTTTAAGTTCCAAAGCATAATAAAACCATACTTAGAAGGTAAACAAATTGGTTAAAAAAATTTTCATGTATCAATGATAATGTCTTAACCAATTATCATCAACAGGAAATACACTCCTTTCAATTAAAAAAGGTGCGGGAAGTGCTTGCAAAATATAAATTTAACAATCGTAATAGCTTAACCAATTATCAATAGTAGGAAGTTAACATACTGAGTACTCCACAGGGACATGAATCTCTTACAAATAGCTTTAGAAAGATATATATAACATACCCAATACACAACTACAAATATATCCTTTTATAAAGTAGTAGGGTAGATTCTAAAGCAATACATGTCTCTAAGATTTTTCTAAGCAATTCACGTCCTTGTGGATCAATCAATAAAAAATCTACGTCATTTGTAAACAAACTACAATACTGTTCAACGATACTAACCAACCAAGCAAACAGTGTTTTAAATCTCAAAAAATGAAGAACCAGGAGGTATTTGTTGATTCTAACAAAACCGACAAACAGACATTGATACTGTTATCACATCATTTAATAGGTCTTGAATATTTAATTTGAGATCATCTTTCATACTGTCACCTGGCAAAGATTAGGGTCAACACATGACAAAGGGGGCAGAGATATCACATTCCTGCGCCATAGGTTTGTCAACAAAGATGACACTCACAACCCAGCTTATGAATGATCATTTGAGCAATGTTATCATAAATAATGTGACAATTATCAGACTCATTCTGTAAAACTCAAGAAAACATTGAAAATAGAAATGGTCATAAATTGATACATTTTTCAAGATGTGAGAAGTAAGTCACAAATCTCTATGCAAGATACGTTAGGCAAAATAAAAGATGTACATGTAAAACAAAGAGCCATTTGCAAACTCAATCCGTGAAACTCAAGAAAATGTAGGAATTGAAATGGTAACAAATTGATAAATTTTTCAAGATGTGAGATGTCAGTCACAAATCTCTATGCAAGTTACGTGTTGCAAAATGAAAGATGTAAAACATGGAGCCACTTGCTCTGTAGCTCATCAGGTTTTATAATTTTCCATATAAGATATGTACATCAACATATATTTTACCAGTCTGCCAAGGTGTCTTTCACACATGATATTAGCTTTATTTGAATTGAAGTTTGGAACTGTCTAAATAGTTATTAGGGTGTATCCCCTGTGGCTCTTACCGAGACCTCAAGGTCTCCAAATCCCTATTGGGTCAGGAGTCTTTGCACAATATCTCAGCTTTCTAACCTTTTGGTTACATGGGAAGAAGATGAAAGAAAGTTATGAGGGAGTTACCTCTGTGGCTCTTATCAGGGGACTCAGGACCACCTAATCCTCTATGATACTAATCATTTAAAGAGTATATAAAAAATATTTTAGGTTTCTGGCCCTTTCATTCATGAGAAGAAAAAAGGTTTTTAGGGTGTGGCCCTTTTTAGGGTGCCACAGGGTCACCAAATCTACTAATTTAAGCTTTCTGAGGTAAGGACTCTATGCACAATATTTCAGTTTTCTTGCCAAATTTCATTTTTGAGAGGATGAAAATAGGTTTTTAGGGTGTGTCCTCTGTGATCCTTATAAGGGGGAAAAGAATCACAAAATCTACAATTTCAAATCCCCATTTCCCTGTACACAATACACAAGATATCTACCTGTACTCATGATTTCAATTTCTTAAAGCAAGTTATTCATGAGAAGAAGTGGAAAAAGCAAAAAGGTTTAGACGGAGAGACGGATGCAAGACGCCATGCAATGCCATAAAACTTTTGAAAAAGCTTAAAACTCAAAAGTAACAATAAGATTATTAGAAAATGTATTATATTGAAAAATGAATTTGTAATACTTAAGGGCAAAGATATGCACTTAGTATGCAAAATAGGTCAACAAGGAGAAATCTCTGAAAAGGAAACACTACACCATTGAAATGTTGGAAACTAAAGGTCTCTGACAAAACGTGATGCTAATATTTTTTAACTTATAAAAATTGAATTGAAAAAAAGATAGAGCTATGGGCTCTGCATCTCATCAGGCTGTAAAATATATCTTATAATCCAGTTTCCCAGGGGGGGGGGTGAAACCTATAATATTCTCTTTTTTTTCATACAAACATTTAATTATGCACACAAAATTTTTTCCACTAAAATAAGTGGCTAGCTACAGGCCTGCATGTCTTTGTACTGACAACTTAGTATAAAACTGATATCAAGTCCTACATCCAGGAAATTATCTATCAATATAATTATCCATATGGTGGTATTTCATTTTATCACAAATTCACAATTTCTGAAAGTGACAGTTTGCCATTGTTATTGATATGACGTTTGATTTACTGTAATGCAATTGCAGATAAAAAAAAGAAAAATCTTTTACTGAAGAGCTAATGACTAAAAATAAAATATCTATGTTCTAAAGATATATTATATTTTTATACCTATATTAATACCTAATTGATTAATTATAATTTATACCTATACCAAATATATACCAAATAAACAGGAAACTAAATGAGGTAAAAAGTTTATCATAAATCAACAAGCAACTATTTTAAAGCTCACAAATCATTTTGTATCATTTATGACACTGAGAATGTTTGTTTCCATGTGACATGTAATAATGCGGTGAGGACAAACTTGTTAACAATGCCAATCTAATACCTAATAAAAATCAGAACAAAACCAGAAAACAAACACACAAAAAATACCTCATAAATTACCCAAAAACATTGGCATCAATAGGTTGAACAGTGGCTATTTTCCACAACATTGTTGCTGAACAGAATACTGACCCTTCTCTTTAAGATGTTTATTTGGTTTCTACTCAAGAGGTATAAATTGCTATTTCTTTAGAACATAGATGTTTGCTATGATCCTTATTAATAAAAATAGAGCCATGGGCTCTGTAGCTCATCAGACTTTTGATAGAAATAGGTGTTGTGGTTTAGACCATGGGGTCATGGGCAGTGTAGGAAAGATAACCTGTAAGAATCTATGATGATTATATAGAAGCAAAGCCTGCAAGTTAGAACTCACAACAGCAGAGTTCCTTTGCATAATTTCCCATGATTAGCAAAACAAACCCTTTTACCATATGCTACATATACATGTAATCAAATATATAAGTACTAATTGTCCAATTGGAGGTACAGTGTGGAAAAGGTGTGTGACGGGCCCTTATTTCCTTACAATGAAAGATAAAAAAAACAAAACAAGGAATCTAGTATGACTAAGATAAGACTGTTAACATCACAATTCATTCAATTCAACTCCTGGTATAAAGCTTGATACTCTCTACATGGCAACAAAAAGTCTAATTGTTGTTTCATCTATAATAAACATAAGCATAACAAACATAAACCAAACTCTTTGGAAGTTAAAGGAAGAATCAATATGTTCTTACTCAATAACCAGTCTCAGAAAACAAAAAACTTTCAGCAATAAAACATGTACCGAGTAACATGCCATGTATGCATGTTTGGATCTATAAAGTAAATAAATCTTCAGTTTCACCATTATCCATTTGTAAACTTGTAAGAAAATCTTCAAAATGATATTACGGTTATGCTTCTCTTACTTTCAAAGATGTTAGTGGTATCACTTTTCTTATGAGTACAATATATATCTTCAAAGTCAGTACCTGAGTTCAACAGATTGTCTGACTGCAGAGAGACTTACATGTACAGAGATGTGAACTTCCTAACCCTACCCTACCCTACCTGATGCACTAATCAGCCCCTAATTCCTAGAAATTACAAGAATCCTGTCATGTTAATTAAGGGTTCCACAGGGATTGTTTAGTACCTTGCTTTGGGTAAAAACTTAATATTGTTTATCTGGTTAATATGTAATCAGCTTAGTCATTAGGAGATAGAGAGTGGCAACAAAAGGTTTTAGAAGCTTATCAAAGTTGCTCTGAATAAGAAACCCATGAACATTCTGAGGCTCAATGTAGAAAGTTAAGGCTTCTCTGCTGAGTTCTTCCTCCTCTTGATCTTGTAGACGAAGAGATGCTTGTTCTTGCCTGTGACGTACAAGGTCTCCTTCTGGTCAATGATGAGACACATCGGCTGCGCAAGGTCATCTGTTTTTGTGGAGTAGTTAACAATGTGTTTGCCATACCGGTTGAAGACCACAATCTTGTCATGGTGTCCGTCAGCAACAAAGATGTTCCCTGCTCGGTCACAAGCCGAGTACCCTGGGTACCATTCCATCACCGGTTTGCCGTCATAAAGTGGCTGTAGGATCATCAGACGTTTGTATGATTCGTCCGTCACTACCACTGATCCAGGCTGTCCCCATGAGCTGATAAAGAAGTTTTTGTTGCTGTCTCTAGAGATTGCAAAGACTGGAGATTTTGCTGGACATTGGAGATCTCTAATAAACTCCCCACTTGTTCTCAGAAGCCATTGCTTGTTACCAACCATGTTTGAAACCAGGAAGGATTCTTCATCATACACGCATATGGGGAACATGTAGTTATTCTCTGCTGGTGAGGCAGCTTCAAGCTTGACTGTTGATATCTTGACATACTGTTTTGTGACGATGTGGACTGAATCCTTCAATGTAAAGGCAACCACATCTTTTATTGCTGCTATTGAGGACGGTGTGAATTCATCTTTTCTAAACTCCTTCACGAAGCCAGTGGTGCAATCCTTGAGGAAGGACTTCACTTTGCCATTTGCGCCATCAGTGAGAAGAATCCTGTCATGTCCAAATAAAGCCATTCCCATTATTTCAGGTTCCGCCTCATCCTTTTTTACTGCAGGTAAGAGTTTCGTTGCCAGTGTAAGCTGCACCTTTGTGCTCTTTGCAGCAGTAGCTTTAGCAGTTTGTCCACGGATAAGACTAACTGATGAAGACAATTTCAGGACATCACTGTAGCTCTTCACAGCTGGGGCAGAACTCACCACCATAGTTGAAGTTTGGGAGCCTTCCTTTGCCTGAACTGCTGATGTCTGTTGTGGTTCCACTGATATAGCCAGACCTTGTGATGAAGAGGGCGTCACAGTAGATGCTGGTGGATCAAGGATCTTTAAATTTTGTAGAGATTGTCTCAGCCTTGAAGAATGATGGTCTTGCTCCTCAATTTCTAACTCCTCTTGTTTCAGTTTAACAATATCAACAGATTTTGGAGTCAGATCATCCGGTCTCATTTTCTCTTCAGGCATTTCAGGCAGAGTAGTTGTAATCTTTGGAAGTTGGACATGTGTTGAAGTTGCTCCATTGTTAGTCTGAGAACTAGGAGTATTTTCAGTTTGTGAAAAGCCTGGAGGATACTGAATATTTGCCTGAGAATTTTGAATACTTTCACCATTGTTTGCAGCAGACATTGTAGGCTGGACTGGAGAATCATTTCTTAAACCAATTGAGAATAAGGGACTCTGGAGCACTTGATATAGAGCTGGGTTGATGGCAAAACTTATGTCTGTTTGAGGGACAACCTTTTGAGAGAGATTAAAATTGGACTCGACTAGCTGAGTAAGACCATGTTGCAGTGTCTCACTCAACAAGAGCATCTGAGATCCACTTCCACCCTGCACAATTACCTGGACGGAATCTACCAACTTCCTCCCTGCCTTCCCCACAGCATCAATTTCTTGCTTTAATGCAGTGTGTTGTCTGATTTCTGAGTCATATGCATCTTCAAGAACCTTCAGAGTCTGTTCTTTCTGAGCATTGATAAACCGTATGATCTGCTCCGTAGCAATTTCAATTTCCGTCAATGTTGAAAGTTGCCTTTCTTGGGCTTCCTTGACATTCTTCTGTACATTTGACCAGTGAGATGCCAGAGACTTCAAAACATTCTGACCTTTCTGCAAAATAGCAGTAGCATTGTTGTGAGCCTCCAAGGATCCATCCTCCAAGTTTGAAAGCTGATGGTTCTTGTGAACCAAGAGAGCACATGCCACACAAACTGCCTTCTGGCAAGTCTTGCAATAGAAGGAGCATTCTTTGTCATTGTGTTCTGCACAGTAGACTTGCTTCTTCCTCTGTATCTCCTGGTCATACCGACCACTGGCAACATCTTCCAGAGTCACAACCCTGTGGTTTACTGTGGATCTTGACGCTAGGTGACCTTCAGAACATGAATCACAGAGGCTGTCGCCGCAGTCGATGCACTGATGGGAGGACGACTTCTCGAGACCACGAAGCTTGCAGACACAGCACTTGTCAATAGTGAAAGCTTCTACGAGTCCCTGCACATAGAAGTTGGTCTGGAATTGATCTGGGTCTCTGTTAGGAACTGTTGTGGATCTTCTACATTCAGGACAGGGGAAGTGCTCTGATTCTTCCCTCTGGATGAGCTGCTGGAGACATTTTCTGCAGTATGTGTGGAGACAGGGGAGGATTTTAGGGGTGTCATAAATGTTCAAACATACTTTGCAGGTCAAGAAGTCTTCTCGTAGTGCCTGTGATAGTGTTGCCATGGAGAAAAATTTCCTTCAGTTCAAAAACGGTTTCAGTATTGCGTAGTGATGACCTGCAACATATGAATTAAAAATCATATACTCACTTTTGCAAAGCAACTTTAATGAACTAATTATTCTTGTTTAGGAAAAAGCTGATCACTTACACTAATCCTTCCTGTCCTGTTGGCAATAATTTACATTTTTATGCCAATTTTACAGTTAAGGTGACGCTGCTTTTTGGTGCCTTCCGTTTCAGGTTGGCTGGCATCCAAATCAACTGCACCAAAACGAGTGCTATATATTAAAAATCTAGTAATTGCATCTCGAAGACTTATGATAGACGCATTCCTCATTGAGTTCATTGCCCTTTTTAGTTCTTTCTGTATTGAAAAAAGTAATCATGAGCTATCTTGATATCATATTCAGTTGGGAAATTCCATTTGATCTATGACACAACTTTTATTGAATGACATGGTAATCATTGTCGAAAGACAACGGGAAGGGCTGAATGTATGAAAAGTTCTGAAAAGTTCTGAGCTTATGACTTTTAAGAAATAAAGACATTACATAGCAAAGTATTATGAGCTTGAAGTGTTACAAGCAGGAAACAGCATTTTTTCCATTTTGCACATTTTATCAAAAAAAACAAATTTCCATTCTGCAATGTATATAACATAACCTTCTGGAGATTACCATATCAGTTTTTAATGAATAATATGTGCAATTTTACCATTTCTAGAATACAACTGAAAAGGTTATATGATTCATAATCCTCAAAACAAGAGCCCTCAGGTTTATTCCCCTCCCCTCCCCCTGAATGATCAGAAAACAATTTAAGTTGTGTTTCCATTTGCCTTTTGGCTTTTCAGTTTTTCTCCAGAAACAAATTTCTAAGGTCAAATAGTGTCTCTCTTTAATTATTCTATTTCAAAATAAATTATTCAATGTTGTGTTAAATCAGCAGAAACTACCATGTCAGCAATACAGAAAATTGGCATAATCCCTTACTGACCTTTAGCCTCTCAACCTCTTACACATTGAATATATAGAGGATATCTGTCTTTTCTTGACTAATATCGATACCATGTTTATTTCATCATGTGACATAGAATTTTTATGTTATCATGAGTGGTTCGAACCTGTCTCAGGGTAAAACGTGTAAACGCTGTGCATCAGGGTTTAGGATTTACCCTGAGACATAATTGAACAACCCGAGTGAAAATTTAGGGTGCGCGGTATTATCGAGATATCGGTATATTGCAATACAGGAGCAATACGATATATACCGGTACACTCTTCTGAAAATATCCCATATATCGGAAGTTTAAAAATTAACAGTTTCCGTGTAAAATTGCAGAAATATGTAACCAAAAAAAATGTGATTACCGTATTCGACGTGATAAGCGCCCGGGGCGCTTAAAAAATTGGTAAAAGGGGGCGCTAATTAAAACGATAAAAATGTCCTCAAGTTTAGTCTTGAAAGTGTTTTCTTACGATACACATGTCTTTTGTTTTACCAAATTACAAGCCTTGATTACACTGAATTGTTTTTTGTGTTTTATGTAATAAATGGTAAATAGTTGAATAATGACTGGGGGTCTTGAAATACCCTGTATTCTTCAATTTAGTGGAAGTAAAAGACTTATTGCAAGACTGAAAAACCTTCTTCAATAATCAGGACACATATTGTTCAGTCAAAAACGTGGTGAGTGGGCGCTTATAGGGGAGTGGGTGGTTATTAAGTCGAATACGGTATACTGAAAGTTATAAAAAAAAGGTGTGAACTCGCAAAATGAAAATAGCATGGACGTGTTAAAAGTCTGAAACCAGTCACCGGAATTATCTCTCTTAACAAGACGACAGCCGGTTGAGCATTTGATCACTGTTCTAATCGCTGCTTTTTAGTCAAGAGAACATGGAAAACTGAATTATGAAAAGTACCAATATATTGCACTACATATCGTTTTCTATATCACAATATATTGCATTACAGAAATGAGGAGCTATACTCATCCTTAGTGAAATTATCTACTTTTTTAAAAATTTGTGCTAAATGAAATCTTTTTCATGTAGAGCGGCCACTTGGAAGAGCCTGTTGTCTTTGTAACAAGTGTATGACAGAGAATTTCATATGGCAGGCCATTGTTTCATGACCTCACCTTCTTGAACTTTAACCTTTGAGTAGTGATAACATGTTATTTTCACTCTATTCAGTAAAAAAACAAGTTCCAACTACTGTGGACTGATAGCAGGTTTATTCTATTGATAGAATACTGTATTTCACTGCTAAACATATAATAAAAGGATATCATATTTAATAAAAAATCTGAAATTATATTGTAAGGTTTTTGAAGTAGGTTGACATGCTTACAATTATCTATATTTACTTGCAGAACTGTGAATTGGTGCTTTAAAGTTAAAGAGCCACTCCGTGAGTTGTTGGAGTCATATATGCCAAACTTAATCAATCGTGTCATTTGATCGAGAAGTATTGACTGTTACCAAAAAGACACATTTTAAAGCTTGTTTGCCTTTTTACAGCAACAATATGAAGGTAGAATGTCGCAGTTATGATCGAAAACCGGACAGTGGTTTGCCTTTTTACAGCAACAATATGAAGGTAGAATGTCGCAGTTATGATTGAAAACCGGACAGTGGTGCGCGTCAAATAGTCAAACGTAATTTTGGAGAATTATCTAAAACAGTCAGTAGGGCAGTTAGGAGTTGATAGTGTTTGTTAGGTTATAGTATCCATGTATACTGGACGTGATATCTACACCTCTGTGCATTTATAAGGCTGTTTTTATATTTTCATGGAAAACCAGTGTTTGTCATATATATGTCTTTTGGACATAAAAGGTTAAGATGTTTTGATTTTATATCACAACATATGACATTTACGTTCGTATCAAAGGTAAATATTATGTTATGAAAATCACGGAGTGGCTTTTTAAAGAAAAGCAACTAAAAACATTTGCATGTGATGCACTGTGACATTCCTTGCCCACAAATTCATGATGTTTCGGATGAATACTCCTTCTTTATATTTTGTTTTCAAATTTAATCAATGAGATATCAATCCCTTCAATGAATTTGGAAATTAACTGTTATAAAAAAAATAATATTTAAAAGAACAGATAAGTTTAGTTATATTATCCTTAAAAGAAGATCTCAACAATTACAAAATGAAATGAAAATTTAAAACAAAACTGAACAAGGGGGTTTGTATTTAAATCTGCTTAAAAGAGGATAAGGCAACAGAGCAACAATTATTTCCTTGCTTGAAACATAAGTGAAATATGAATGTTAGATATTTGTTAATTAGGTTCATGAAACTTTCTCCAAAATAGATTAGTATACTTGTGAGAAAATCATGTCTTTTTTTCCAACTTTAAATATGTTCTAAGTCAAAATGCAGTATTTACTTCAAGCTAGAGTATGTAAATGAGTTTTAATATCAATATGATTATGAAAAATAAACGTTACAAAAAACACAGCTGTTTGATGCATTTAAGATAACATAGATTGTGTAATAACTGGCCCCTGTTGAATGATATCAACAATCATTAATATGTCAGGATAACTTTTACAAAGAATAGTTACAAAAGGCAACGAATCAATGAAACTGTTAAAAAACAATAACATTTCTAAAGTCAGCTAGATATTGCATGAGTATCAAGACCTTAGATTTTAAACTAATATATCCTGCATTGAACAAAATTGATAAAGTGATCATGAAGTATGCAAATATGCTCATTCACATCAACACAGTAATTTCATTAGATGCACATGTATTTAATAGAGAGGAAATAATCATACTTTTAAGAAGAATCTACATAAAAAGGGGGTATAAATAAAAAAAAATTGTTTCCAAATGAATGTCAAAAGTAATTGGAAAATAGCAGAGAAAAATATAAGGATTCAAAAAAGCTTAACTCAATATTTTGAGGATCATTAAAAGGAAAAGACTTCGCGAAAAACTAAAGCGCCTTTGTAAAAGATTTAAGTAAGACAAAGAACAATTCTGTTTATGTTCCAAGTTCATTTTACCTGAATAATTCATCAAATGAATATACATTTGCAGACTTAAAACTTTATATTTTCATACCTTTATATTTTCATGTCATTAAACTGTTACAGAGTGGACTAAGGGAGATAACTCTTCCATTTTCTATTGATTGTACGAACGCTTCTCTGACTTTTCAACCCGTCAGCTAAAACATTTTATACTGTCTTGTTTCAACGTCTAACTTATACGACAGCCTTTAAACACTCACAGAAAATGCTAAAACAAACAACTATCTATACCGTCGTTCAACCAAATGTTCGAGTCATTTTCAAAATTGCTTGAATCTAAACAGAAAGTAGACTACCTTCGTACCTTGAGTCTTGACGATGACATACTCAATCATTTTCACTGCCTATGGTTAGTGATTTCTTTTACACAGGGAAGCTTTGACAGTAAAAGACAGTTTCTCCTTTTAGACAAGATACGACTCATGAATGTACAATTGACTATATTTTCACCCATACCTGTGGTTAAGTCTGTCACTGCTGTCTGTGTTTTTAACATGGAAACACGTCTTCCTTCTCGGCCGACATGCTTGATCACGTGACCATGTTGTGTAAGGTTGATAAGTGCTTTTGAAATTTCAATTGAATTTGAGTTCGAGTCCATTGATAGTTATATTCAGGTTATCGGTTTTTTGGATGATAGCTGTTTTGAGTTAGATCCTTTGAGAGGATAATTCAATATCGCGGAAATTTATGAGTTTGTAATGGGGAAAGGAGCTGTAGGCTTAGCACGTTTTTAAAAAAAAATCTTAAATTTTTCCCAATAAAAAGTAAAACAGTATATGACGAAAGTTTGATTTTCATAGGGTCAAAACAATTTCATTGCTAACCCGAGTACCTACAGACGTTGAGTAGTTGTTTCGCTATTTCATTTTAGACAGTGATCTAGATTTTGATATTTCCATTTTTTAAATTGAAAATAATTTGATATTGTTTGGATGTGTAAATCAAATACAACGGCAAATACAACAATCAAATATATAAACGTGCACGCAAATATATCATCAGTAGTAGTAGCGCGTTTTTTAAAATATTAATAAAGTGATTTCACGAAAACTAATATGTTTCCAACTAAAAGACAGTGTTTTTTAATCAAAAGAAGCAGTTTTGATATTGTTATTACGATGGTCGGTTTAGCCATGCCGTTACCCCACCACAGGTTAAGTCCGTACTATTTTACCTTTTGTGTCAACCTATTAACGTTGTTTTTATGGAAACATCCTAGATTAATAATGAAGTTTTTCTTTAAAAATAGGCCAGTTTATTTATCATTAGAATGAAGCGAAGGGTCAGGTGTTCTCACTCATATCAAAATATTTATGAAAAGAACCTCTAATCAAGGCATTGACGATAACTGTAATGAAAACAATGACGTTTCTCTGTGTTTTACGTTTTCACAAATATTTTGAGTATTTCTAAATAAAATCCTCTATCCCTACTCAAGTCGACGAGGCATGGGCTCAGCTTTTCGAGAGAATACGGTATTCGCTAAATTGGGTCAGGTGATGCCAAACGGGTTTGTGATTTGTCTCCATGGTGATATAGCTTCGTGGAATAATGTCAGTTACTTGGGTAGACATTTTTATAGCGTATGAAATTTTCAATTTGACCTAAAGTTCATGAAGCATATCTACGTTAACTTCAAAATCAGGTCAGAAATCGATTTCGCCTGATATCGTACAGCTCATAATTGACGAGTCATTGACGTTCAGTGACAATGACCTTTGACCCATAACATGACGATAGTGTAGGCAAACTGATCTGGATGTTGAAATACTGACGCCGGTCACGTGACGAGTGTTATCTTCCTTTCTTTTTCTCACCTGGCTTTGTGAAGACAGCCGCCATCTCCGGCTGATAGAATGAAGGGTGTTACATTTATTGCCACTGCACTGTTATTATGCGTACTGGTGTCCCAAGGTAAAGAAAGAAAGGCTATTGATTATTTTAATATATATTTTGATATTGCGTTTATAAATCGTGTAGTTTCGACATTATAATCTGTTATTATGTACTGCTCAAGGTGGACAGGTATCCGTTTTGTTATAGAGCAATGTGATCGTAACTTTCTTGATTCTGTATTGGCATCGCAAAAGCAAATACGTAACCTTAATGGCATTCTGTAATGTCTTGCAAGGTAGAAGAAAAAACGAGAGATTTACTTTTTTCTAGACTTAGCATGGCCATACCTCTCCACCTACGCTTAAAACGCCATACAGCATAACAACATTAAAGGATTTTAGTATAAACTTTCAAAATTGATATATATTTCGTACTTGTTATTGTGTGTTTCATCGAATGGAATCTCATAAACAAATACTTTTTAAAAAATTAGTTGTCAGGGATTATTGACATTAAGATTACTTCTATTCTGCATTTTGCTAAGCTCTACCAAGAAGCAAAATACTATTTTTGGCATATAAGACTTTTGTTCTGAAAAAAATATCAATATAAACGAATTCCTCACGTGTCAAATGACACAGTTTTCCTTGTATCAAAAAATCGTTTTGCTTCATACTGATGTAACTTTAAGTGACGAACCTTTTCACAGAGAACATATTTGATAAGACAAAACATTTTTCTTTAAAATCATTTTCGAACTGATAACTTAACAGTTTATCACATTCGATCAAGACATAACGGTCATGTGGTTTGTGTGTCATTAATTCCTTTTGTTTCTTCACAAAATTAGTTGTATTATTAATTGCGAAAATTTAAGTGAGAATCCAGAAATTCGTTGTTACAATATCCAAATATTAAAGTAAAACGAACATCAACATCACAAGTTCAAATAAATTTAGTAATGCCCAAGAAATTGAGTCTTTGATTTAGGTTTTCAACGAACGATACATCAGTGTTTTTATCAGTGTTCTTTAAGAAAACATATTCTTATATATCAGTAACCAGCAAAGGCCTTGAAGTAACAACCTCAGAAACGGGTTACTATGAAGTAAGAGTAGAAGAAAAGGCTTGGCTCAGGGGGTCCCAAACCTTCTTCTACGCGGATAGTAACATCTACACAACGGAAGGCACCCTTGGTCAGCTGGGAAACTTGACCCTCCGGAATACAGAGAATGACCGCGGTCAAGACAAGATAGGGGTGTGGCAAAGGATCACGTTCAACTACTATGCGGGGGACAACCCGATACAACTGTACATCAAGACTTACCTGGATAACGACAACGTCATCATATTTGGCCAGGTATGATATTGATTGGGTTATTATGAGCACTGTAAACATATACTCTGAATGGAACAGGTTATTACGTAAAATTATAAAATTTCATTGAAATAAGATGTTATCGATCCCAAACGCCAAGAAATGAATAGTAATGTACCTGACAATTTATACCGATATACACTTTACTGATATCACAATGTTCTAATCATAAGGATTATGGATTATGTCATATCTACGTCATATTTACCTTCGTATCGTTCACGATTTTATCTTAAATTCGAGTCATAGATTAAATTGCTGTAAGAACTACAAAGTCTATTTCATTTCTTAACTGAGCTTCTTATTCTTTGAAAGTATCTTATATGAAACTTAGGAATTAAAGGGATTTATCTATTGATATCGATTATTTTTATTTGTAAGCGGATCTGCCATTTTCGTTTTTTTAATGAAAACTTATTTGTTTATACTTATGTATAATTTATATTGATAAAGTATGTTAACATATTATCAACAATTTTGAAAATGATTGATAGTTTCCGAAGAAAAGCTTTCAAACTCTTGCTTCTTAATCTCACTTCTCTTCTCAGTGAATCGCTTTCATTTTCGTTTTATTTCAATATCGTTAAAAAGATGATTCGTTGTGATTTATCACATTCTGAAATCTAAAAGCATCCAAACTTTTACCCTCATTGACATGTTAAAACTTACAAAACATTGTCATACAATATTTTTTTAAATATCCGAAATACTTTAGTTTCGTTAAATCCATTACAAGGTTAACATCGAGTTTGAACCTCTTTTATACAGAGATACGTAGAGGATACCTATGGCACAAAATCTCTCTCACACGTGAAAACAATCGGCGGGTTTCCAAACTTCGGATTCTTCTGGCCAGCGGGTCAGAAACTGGGCTACCTTCAATACTCTGGAAACTGGATGGGTGACGAGTATAAATCTATAACAAGGTAAGAACTAGTTTTCCAGTATCTATTTTATTTATTTTTCCAATAATTTTCTTGTAGATATCGTCACAATCACATCATTACAGATTCAATATTCTTCACGTCACTGGTTATATTTAAGCTGGTAGTTGGTGCCAGCTCCCTCTTCCAGAAGTTTATAAAGCAGGTGCTTCCACAGACACGTGAATCGTATATCATGTTTCGCTTAGAAACAGCTAAAAAGACTTATATGCATACAGACTCTACCCTACTACTATATAGAAGGAACTTTCTAAGCCTTTTCTATAGAGATACGAATCCCTGTGGTTGCTCTGATCTGGTTGGACATGATTGCCTTGTATACGAGCACGTAATGTCAATACTAATGATAAGCGACTCGTTCACATCCTTTCGGTAGAATTAGCCATTTTATGTCTATCACCTGTGGAGGTCTGGTGGGCGAGCTGGTCGGCTGTAGGTAGGGTCTGGGCTGTTGCCTTTGGTTGACGAGGGTGTGGGTTCAAATCTCAAGTGTGTCTTGATATGAAGAAGTTAAGGTTACTATTAAAGTTGTTGTTTTTCAAACCTAAACAATGTTACGTTTATACTTTTACAGATGGTGTTTTTCAAAATTTAAAGAGCCACTCCGTGATTTTCATAACATATTATTTACATTTGATACGAACCTATATGTCATGTGTAGTGATATAAAATCAAAACATGTTAACTTTTCATGTCCTAAAGACATGTATATGACAAATACTGGTTTTCAACGAAAATCTAAAAACAGCCTTATAAATGCACAGAGGTGTAGATATCACGTCCAATATACATGGATACTAGTTATATAAGCTAACAAACACTATGAACCCCTAACTACCCTCCTGGCTGTTTTAGATGTCTCCAAAATTACGTTTGACTATTTGAAGCGCGCCACTGTCCGGTTTTCGATCATAATTGCGATGCTCTTTCTTCATATTGTCACTGTAGACAACAATTAGTTTTAAAATATGTCTTTTGGTAACAGTCGATACTTCGCAATCAAATGACACCATTGATTAAGTTTGGCATATATGACTGCAACAACTCATGGAGTGGCTCTTTAACAATGTTACGTTTATGTATTTTGTTAATGAATTTTTACATTGATGCTATTCATTCTACATTTACAGATACGACTTTGATCAAGGACTTAACGTAACCGATGGTTACATGGCTGGACCTATCTGCCTGTTCAAAGAGACCGGAAGTTCATTGATTATCTCCCCTTTCAATCAGTTCATGGCCGCCTCGGTCAATATTGATCATGAAGCCCACTGGGAAGGATTTATGCACTTTGGAATCATGGGAACAGTTGATTTTATACCAGCGGGATTCGAATATGAAACAATATTTTACTACGGTCCCAATGGAGTGAATAAGGTACGGTTGTGTACGTTGTGCCACAAAAGAAAGATGACACGCATTTGTACGATATTTTAAGACTACCATCGACTGTAATAATGTGATGGTATGGTTTAAGATCTAATACGTTTTGTTCACTACCTAATGATATATTCAAATGTTAATTGGTACAATTCTGTCCCTTTCAGTTCAGTCATCAAAAAGCTATCAAAATACGTTTTATGACGTCATATTGTACACTTCCTGGTAACGGACTACGGATATCTAAACATCATAATTATCACTTATCACATTTAAGCAGAAGGTAGATCACTACATACTTATACATAGCAACTAAAAATATTTAAGCGGCATTCTAGAAGTTAGCGTGATGACTAAATACAATTTTGTTTATTTATAACATCTCTTTTGCAACGTAGAATGTGTATTTCGTCTTACGAAACATTGTGCAGTAGCATACCCATGCTCCATTATGTATGATATTACTTTTAAATATACATGAAACTAAAATTTAAAATGTTTTCAAAGTAAGTAAAAGGTATTTATTCATCCTTATAAGGCGTTTGAGAGCTGGGGCACACTGATGAGGAACTGGTATGGGAAGACAGACATGAGAAGCAAGGATCTATCTCTCACCAGCTTGGGCTACTGGACAGACGAAGGTCATCTATCTTCTTCATTGTAATTGAATAAATCAACAGATTTACAATTATTCAATCAAAACACGAATGTTCTATTTTCCCATACTCTTCATACCTGTCCTCATTGTTATCCTTTAGCGATTGAAAAATAAGATAACCATGGCAAGTTCAGAGCACTTGAGATCCCGGTTATCTCATTAAATGAAGGTGATAATTTTCCTTCACAACCTTACACTGAGTAGCGTAGATTACGTACTAAATTTAATGAGATTGTGAGACTCCCCTTTCTTTCAAAAACTTAAATTAGTAATCTTTGAAAACATTTATACGACATTTTTATATAAATTCGTCTTAGAGGTTCGGTGGAATGTAACTTTTGCCGTTTTCTTGTTATAATGCAAGCTTCCGAAATCTCAATAACATTTTTATTATAATTAACATAAATAACAATGGTTTAATTTTTTTTATTACATATAGGAACTGCTTACTACGAGGAGCCGGAAGATAACGAGAACTATGAAGACACGATACTCGACTTAAAGGCTAATATGGATCAGCTGAAAATACCTTACACGTAGTTGCATACATATCCCTTTTCACCTATCATATATTGTATGTAATTTATTCATGATTTTGTTTACAGCAAAACATTATATATTTATCGGGTTTAGGATAATGAACTTAAAGACATTTTGAGAACCATTATCTACATCTTTAAGGTAATGTTTTTACTCATCAAAATATCTTTACGCATGCTGAAGCTCAAAACTTCTTGATTTAGATAAATTTCAGCCTGTATGCACTATGTGTGTAGGTACTTCCAATTTGACGACTGGTTCTATGAAAGAGACGAAAACGGAGGGACTGTAAGGTGGGAAGCCAAAAATGATTCCATTCCCGACGGTCTCACGTAAGTTTTTTTCTACGTTCCTTGATAAATACTATCCAAATGTCTCTCATTTCATAAATAAATAATATTTTAAGACAAGCTAATGAAATTTACTGTCACTTGATGCTTCTTAGCGCCTCTACATATCGTGAACGTGAACAGGATTACTTTGTTTTGGTCAAAATATGATATTTGTTTTTATAATATCGTCCTATGTCATTCAAAGTTTCAAATCGTTGATGTGGAACATGGGATAGACAAAATCCGACCACATGTGCTTGTTTTTGTTGTTGTTTTCGGTGTTTTCTAATTGTTGTTTTCGTTCGATAGTCATTCAAATTGTATATATATTTCAGCTTTCTACATGAAAAGACTGGTCTCCCAGTTGTTCTACAAAATGGATTCTGGTAGGTCAAATTTTTAAAATGCGTGAAAGGCCGTTTTTAGGGCATATTTTGTCATTGCACGCACAAAACAATTGCTGATGATCTTTTTAGTAAAATGCATGAAATGATAACTTATCGACGCAAAAACAGTCCATTTCCTCCTTATTTGAATGATTAGAGGAAATTCCTACTTCTAAAGTTCATTTTGTCGTCTCTTATGTTAAAAGAGTTTCAAGTTGCTGTTGCCAGTATTTCCCCTTTAGCAACGGTACACCACGCATAGCAACCATTGACTTAAGTTTTTTCTAATGACTTAACTAAGTTTTTAGCTGAGTCCCTTTGTGAATTCATACTGAAGTTTTCGTCTTAACTAAGTCAAACAATAAAAATTTAAGTCAAAACTTAAGAAAAATCTTAGATATTTAAAGAGTGCAACTCTTGATATCAAAAAATTTAAACACGTGTTGATAAAAGTCAGAAACTTTTTATTTTCATCAACGAGTATAGATGTATTTGATATCAGAGAACACAGGGTGAGGTTCTAATTGTCATCCAGTTTGAACCCTGAACAATGTACTCCAAATGCGGTGTCATAGCATTATGACGTCATCATATCATATCATAGGGAAGAAAGTTTTCGATGATAAATTACGATCCACAGGTCAAACAGCACGCCATACGCTATACAGAACGGGGGCAACTTCACATTCTTGATCAGTGGTTCCAGCGCTGTTCCACTTGGAGAGGTATTGTAATTTCTCATTCATTTTATAATTAGATAGCTTGTGTGCAGTGACAAACCGATGTAGTTAGTACGGAGGCAACCATGACAGCAGCGCAATAGCAAATTATCAATATCTGACAATTTCAAACCAATTTCAAAACTATACTTTATCGCGGATTCTAGCATTGTTGCGGTAAAGATCAAAGGCGCCGCCTATCCTTTATTCCGCGATAAAGTATAGTTTTTGAATGACGTCTTGAAACAATGACTCATGACGTCAACAACAATAACGTTATGACGTCACTGGTTATGGCCCTGGTCGAGCATTTTCAATTAACTGCCAAATTCGATTAATTTCATTTAAGTTATTTTTGGCTAAAATATGATTTACACGAGTTAAAATCGACATGCTAGAAAAGAAATAGAGTAGCCTCAACCATCATGTGTTTTGCAATAAAGTATAGTTTTGCCCTGAACTATTATTAACTATACTTTATTGCAAAACACATGATGGTTGAGACTACTCTATTTCTTAAATAAAGGATAGGCGGCGCCTTTGATCTTTACCGCAACAATGCTAGAATTGCAGATAAAATCTATGCCATAAGAATTTAACTACGTTTTTATTATATCAATACATAAACTTTATATCTATATATTATACACATTATCGATTCTTGAGTCTATACATTTTCCATTCATATAATGAATTGTTACTGGAGAATGACACCATTCTACAAGAAGAACCATTCACGAATCAATAGAGTGCTAGGAGCAACGTAATGATTTTTTTCATTTTGTCAATAGGACTTCTGGGACTTCATGTTCTCCCAAGCCAAGGACTGGGGACTCTCTGTTTACCAACAGGTGCGTGGTCAATTGGTGCATCAACATATTTGATAATGAAACTTTGTTTAACCAAAAGCGCGGTGATCAACGTTGACAATGGATACGTTACAAACATAGGGAACAGTAAGCAATGAATAAGACAATGTAGATAATAATAATAAAACTTTTAGAATATTACATGTTTTACATTTAAACTTTAAAAAATACTGATTGGCGTTCATGTACGAGAAATATTTGAAAACACCTTTGATGGTGTTATAATCTAAGCAATGACTTCATGACTGATGATCTATAAAGAAATGTTTCAAAATCGTGAAAGATTGAAAAGTCAAGTAATTCTAATAAATAGAGGATACTAAACGACCTTCCATTTAATACTATTTTTATTAAACGAGTTATTGATTAAGTATAAAACGAGCGAAAGCGAGTTTGATAACAAATCATTAACGAGTTTAATAAAAATAGTATTAAATTGAAGGAAGTTTAGTATTCTGTTTATTACTTGACCTCAGTAATCAAGCATGATTGCCGAAAGTGTACTGAACGAAACATTTCTGCGCCTAGGCCGCCATTGAGACAGCGGTGCCAACACTGTGACGTCACAACCACACAATATTATGACGTCATACATGAAGCAGTATTACACTAGTTTAATATCGTCGTATAAATATTACACTACAGTATCTTACACGGGCGAGTAATAAAAACAATGTAATCATAGGCTTAAAGACTGGCAGATATACAAAATCTGTATTCTTAAGTTATAGGAGCACTATAACCGTCATCAGTAGTGTAATTCATCAACAATGGCTTAATTGCTGCTACTGTAACTATTCGGTTAAAAAAGCTATGAAAATCTACACCTTGAATTAATACTATTATGTGATAACAAGTTCTGTGAGAAAAGTAGTGATGGAGTTGAAAGGCTACGATTTTACAGGACTGAATAGCTCCAGCCATTGACTGTCAGTTATACATTATAGAGCTAAGTAAGTTACGAAACCCTAGTTCCTGGCGTATATTTGAAACTAAAGACATTTTTAAAAATTCAGCAATCAATATGATAATACTTTCGGCAAGGCCACTAACGGGATAGTAATTTGGCTATGTACAAAATGTTACAGGACTGGATGACGGAACAAACCTTCAGCATCCCCGAGTTCCAAACAAACGTGACTCTTGGACGGACGTGGCTGATGGATATGGGAAGGTCTGCTGAGAGGCACGGTATAACCATCCAGTACAGTGGAGCTTTGCCCAGACACGCTCTACAGTCTCTGGAGATTCCTGCAGTCACACAGGTACTTGGTGACGTTCTAGGGTATAAGAAGATAGTCTCTATAAATGTCTTCAGTGTCACAGTTCGTGATTACATTCACAGCGGGTTATCTTTAAGCAACATATTTTCTTTATAAATGATAATTCTCCTAGACACGTGATTTAAGTCTTCATCCAATTCTACATCTTCTATACCAACATATAATCTATTCTTGCTAATTTCAACGACAGTGTACGTAATTGGAGGCATAATAGCCCGATTTTCAACGTTCACGTTTTCCGATATTGTAGTACATATTTATTACATTTATGCCAAATAACCTGTACGTTAGATTATTTTATTGCGGGTCGTTAGTGATATCGAGAGCAAACGTCTTTAAGATTTGATTTCTATCTATCATCAGTATATGAACATTTGTGTTATGGGTCGAATTTTTCAAATGCAATAGACTCTGTAACTTAACTTACATTTTGAATCTCCTTTTATCCTTTTATACATTTTGTTAAGCTCCAATTTTAACAAAGACATTGGATTAAATACCCATAGGGTATAGGATAAATCATTTATTAATCTTCTTCTGGGCGTTATGATAAGGAAATGAACAGTGACGTTTCATTTACACAATACGAACTCGATACTAAATTATTTAGAATATGTCAGAAAAAAGAAACACCTGCTATTTTATTCATTTAAGATCCGAGTGAGTAATGACTTTGGCAAAAGCAAGGACCAATGGAAGATCGGAGTGACGTCAATATTTGCTGACGCTCTTGGTCTGGCGCCCTCCAAAGATAGCTTCATTACAAGTGAAAACGCAACGACAAATGAAACAAGTAAATTTAATTTTACTCAGGTTTTTGTCTTCTGAAAATAACATCGGAGATCTGACAAGTTTAGGTACCAAGAAAAGAAACGTAATAAACATGCTATCGTGATGATAATACAGTATTGAACTACACTGTGACTACGACCAAATGTCCCGTATCTCTAGCGGCTGTTTATTCATATCTATGGAATTGTTCAATCTATAAAATGTCGTTATGTAAGGAGCTTGAAGCGTACATCTCAAACTCAACGAGTTTGTCATCCGGGTAGTGCCACTGCTGCTGTAAGCGAGTAAGTTCATTGGCTGGGTATAGACATAGTTATACGAGGCATTGGGTGTGATAGATATCAGGGTATATAGAGGATATTGTTTGAGTGTCAATGAAATACTATGATTACGACACGAGTGCATAATAATTACTGATATTAAAGCACAAGTGTCGTAAACATAGTATGTCATGGACACGAATATGATATTCTGTTTATTAACTTAATGAGCTAAATTTGGAACTGATTACCATTAAATAGAAGCTATATTGAAGGTCTATTTCATTTATCATTTACCACGATCTCAATCAATTAAAATCTTAATTTACGCTACGCTGAGTGTAGACTGTGCAACATAGAGGAGCAAAATAATGAGCTTATTTTAATGAGATTGAACTTACCATTGCCTACATTTTGTTTTTCTTTTTTAATATTATTTTATTATAAATCACACTAAAGACTTCTAAAAATACACATATGCTTTATGTGTCATATAATATTTTTATTAAAAGTTGTAGATTTCCATTATGACGAGCTTACACAGACTTTACAACATTCTTTTATACACGTTGACAGATACAATGATCGAGCTTGAGTCAATAGTAGCAACCCTCAGTACAGGACCCATAGGACCGGGGGACAGCATCAACAACTCTAACTATATCCTCTCTAGTAAGAGGTAATGTTGTCAGTATATGTTTAAAGTGACGCAGAAGATGTTTCATAATTTATGTAAACGACTTAGATAATAGCAAAATACCATTTGACGTGGTTTATTTTCAAATGATCATTCTAAGGTTGCATCTTATTTTTTAAATGCCAAAATTGTGATATTTTCTTTTTTTAAATTGTAAATAAAACACGACCATATGATTGCATTCTCTCCCAACAGAGGTAGCTCCGTCATAAATTCCTGTACAACCTCTGTCTTAATACGAAGGTTTCTCGGGCTTCAGGCAATTTCCCCTACCGGCGCAATATTGCAACTTAAACCACCTGGCATTTTTTCAGCCAATGAAAACACCGAATGCATGAATAACATATCTCTTATCACATGGGCCTATGCAATGATGCAGTCGCAAAATGAGGCGTATGTGCTCTGTAAAGACGAATATAAGTGCAAGGTGCATATTCGAATAATGTTAAGCGTTTGGAAAGCTTACGGAAATAACTTACATTTGGAAATGGCGTCGCTTATTGCACAACTGACTTTCATTGCATCCAATGATCGTTCTACATTTCGTGCCTGTGGGGAGAGAATGTATGATTGTTGATATATGTGCATTAGTTAAATGACCTGCATAGCACTACCAATTTATATTAATCGTTGCGTCTGCTGTAAATAAGTTACTCTTGAATTACGTTTGAGCCAGTGGCGCTCTATCAAAAATCACGACATTAACCCGTTTATTAATGCTGGACTGATAAGGATCACATTTCAGCAAAACCACTTCTTCTCGATCAAATAAAACCATTTATGAAGTTTGACATATTTAACCCAAACAGCCATTTAATAAGACAACGGCAATTGAATAAAATCTGACCCTGGTCTTCTTTGAGGTATGAAATATAATCACTTTTTATAATGGACTTCAGTGCCTGCCGTTTTAGAAAATGCATCAAAATGGTATTCGATGATGATTTCCAGTTGCTGCAATGAAGAGGGTCTCATTCTCGGCCCATCTAGACCAGCGAGAGCAATAGATCGACAGCTAACAGCGGTAGTTCATGTCTTTCTTATACATTGTGAATCTAAATACAATCGGAAAAACCAATGTGTAAAATGTTTCAAAGGCGAGGATCTGTATTTATGTATTCACCCAATGTTTTCTCCATATATTTTACGTTAATTGATACGTCATTACAATGTATCTCCTCCGGTGCACTCGTCCAAGCTTTGATTACATCTTAAGGATGATTTATTTACTCTCTTCTTCATATTCATATCCCATTGATACCCGATATTTCTTAATGACATTAAACCATCATGAAGATAGTTTTAGAACAAATATCTAATTAGTAATTTGATATTTTGGCTTTTTTATAAGGGTGCCGACGACAGGGTAATACTCGTTGAAAAATTTAGCGAATACCTATTGTCACTCTGAATATTCAATATTAATTATTTCGCATTGTTTATGATTTACGTTTTACCATAATCTCTAAGAATCTGTTTAGACAGTTCTTAAAGTTTTGTTTCATAAATGAATACGACATAATTAATGTCATAATAATGATTATAGCAAGCATACAACGATGGCAGTGGACCAAACGGAGAGGTGTGGACAACATACAGCACGATAGGGGACCTGAAATTTGGAATTATCTTTAGTCGTCTGGAAGGAGAGAGCAACTTTACTGGCAAAATGACGGATTTCTTTGATACAGAGGTGTGAATTATGAAGAATGTTCCTTGTAAAAATTATTTTGATAAGTGTAGATGCTGAAAACTTTAAGTGTTTTTGCTAAACCGATGTAATCTATCGATGAATATGACATTGCTCTTATCCCTGTCTCCACTGTCTCACGTTTTTAAAAAAAATATTTCATTTTTGCTTCATAAGGATTAAGTCATAAAGTTATTTTCCGTATTTGAAGAAACAGTTTCGCATACAACAAAACTGATTGTGGCCATTTTGGTCTGAACACACTTTAATCATTTGAGGAATGGCAATTAATTTGCGAACGTAACCCAACTTGATACTTTCATTTCAGAGATCTCTGTATTGATTTCAAAAGATTTTCTTGCTAAAGGGGACCATTTCTTTTCCTTTTCGCCAAATCACTATATTTCTCTAAGAAAACGTGCTACAGTCACTTAAAACAAGCATCATCTTCGTAAACTGATGTTTGAAGTGGTCGTTTCCTGGTTTACAGAATGCTATCAAAATATAAATGGAATTTTCAAGTACTTACATTTTAATATTCTTAAAAGACTTATTTATCTAGTTATGTTACTTCATGTTTTATTTGCTAAATATCTACCAGTTTCCTGAGAGTGCACTCTACACTCTTTCTGCACCCGATGTGTTAATACCGGTAACTAAAGACAGTGGTTTCTTCCTGTGTTGCAACAACGTATGGCCATATTACTCCGCCTTCTACACCAGTCCGGTTATAAAGATCGGGTATGTGCTCTACTTCTTTTGTATAACTTAAAGAACTTAAAAATCATCATTGCATTGATCATTAGGACATGTGCAGCTAAATATTAATTTCATCAATATTTGAAGTAAACGTTTTTACTTTAATGTTTACTTAGGTCTTACCGATAAAATCTTGCATGTCAGATCAATTATTGCCATACTAACGTTCACCATTGTCTGTTTAAATTGCACGCTAATGGGTTTCATTGATCTATGACTTCACGAATTTTATCGGAAAGAGGCCGCTTTTTTAAGAACTCCTTAAATATGAATGGGTTTCTTGATAACGAAGAATCATGTTTAGTTGTCGTCTTTTATGTCTTCACAGAAAGCAGCAAACACAAGTAGTGATTCTGGGGGAAATGTGGAAGCATGTTCCAATCTCATCGAAACGAACCCAGTCTATAAACGTGACCTCTGACCTTGTGACCTTGACCCTTGAGGGAGTACCTGGAGAAGTTATCAACTACTACTACGCCGTTGATAATGAATGGATGAATGTTCAGTTTATGTTCGGTGCGGACAGGAAGAAGGTCATTACCATCAAACCAAATCCAGTTACGACAACTGCAAAACCTATGACGTCAACAACTCCATACGTTGCTACCGCCGCCATTTTGCAGCCACGGCTTTACATCTATACGTTAGTTTTTTGTTTGATATGCATGTTGAGATATTGATGCCAGTTTTAATAAAGTATATTAGTGTTGAAATGTTTGTATATGTATTTATTTCGACAATTCGTTGCAAATAACATAGGTCTCTTTTTGTCAACGTGCATCAAATACAGTTTGACTTTTACCTCTCCTAAAGGTTTATTCAACAGCTGACACAGCTGGAAAGAAAGTTTGGAGAAAGCCCAAACAAACAACTCTAGTGATGAATTACAGTGAAACATTAACACATCGGTATTCGAAATCGTTTCTTCTCCACAGCGTTCTGACAACAATTAAGTGCAGACAAAATCTATTCCTAAGTGGACCAATTATATCATCAAGCTATGATAAGCGAATGGCACACGGGATTGACAAGCCCTTAGGTACTCAAACTGAAGGCTTTTGCCAGTGTCTTTGCGATTGGTAAGCCGAGATGCTGTCAGACCGCTGTTAAGAGAACGAGTTCGAATCTCGATAAAATAATTTTCTCGGAAAATTGTCGATTTTAACCAGACTGTACTTTGTTTAATCAAAATATTATCATCAATTTATCGGTATCCTTGAAGTATCCTTATTTATTAAAATTTGTAACAATATAGTTGAAGCCTTAACTCTTGTGTCTTAAATCTAATGAAAATCTATTCACGAAAGGAAAATCACGTGACTTTGCTGATCGTTCAAAATCTTTTCACATAGATGTTAAGTAAATGATCAAACTCGATACTGGTTATTCCCTTAAAAATAAAAACTGCAAAAGCAAAAGTAAAAAATCGATCTCTGAAATTGGCAAAAATCGTCAATGGCTAGCCTTGTTAGTAGAATCGCGATAGTTCCTGCAATTACCACTAGTAACCTATTGCCTCAACGGTTTGGTGATCTTTGAGAAACCCGAAACACCTAAACAACTTTCTCTTTGCTGCATGAAGGCCATTGTCTCTTTTGGCCAACGTCATCGCAGTAACGATAAGTAAGGACGTGAATGGTGCACACCATTTCTGTCGTTATGAACACATCCACTTGAAGGGCTAGGACACATCCACTTGAAGGGCTAGGACACATCCACTTGAAGGGCTAGGACACATCCACTTGAAGGGCTAGGACACATCCACTTGAAGGGCTAGGACAGATGCTTTCAGAGATTTTGGACAAATGGTCAATGGACAAATGCTATCACTAAATTTAACACGTGCCTTATACAATGTGTAGTGTCAACGTATTTAACACATGGTTTATTCCATTTGTAGTGTCAAAGTAATTGATTATCAATCGTCTTTTTCACAAGATAATGCAAGTTGCTAATCTCAAACTACAAAAGCCCACTACAACATTCGAGTACAAATTTAATCATCTTGTATCTATTTATAACAGCTAAAATATATGTGTGTATTCAATATTTATTTGGATTTCATACTTCTACTAATTACTGTATGATGGTAAACCGAAAACTTTATGTGGTATATGTGTCTGCGGCCCAGACAAAATTTAATTTATATCATTCTTAACACGTTCTTTTAGAGCTTCGGTCACATGATTGACACATCTGTAGTTTATCAGATGTAAAGAACTTTAACTCTCATACCACAAGATTTCCCTTTACTTGATGTTGCATATATATTCCAGATGAATCACTTTTTTTCAATTAAATAGATTTGAATATAATCCTCAGTTCATTTTCTTGTATAACATCGCAGAGTTAGATTAATTCACAAAAGCTTAAATCATTTATCTATCTCGATTCACTGTCTAACTAGAGGCGACTATTTCATAGCTTCATTTTCTTTAATACTAGACAATTCTTATGGATAACAACTTCTTTATTTGATATCTCACGACGTTTCTGGGCTACTTCTTGCCCCTTCTTTTTTCTTCTGATAATTCACCTGAAGAAAGGGCAAGAAGTAGCTAAAGATCAGGTACACTAAGCAGGTATGTATCCCTGCCGTGTTCAATATCACTGATTAAGCCTTATTAATAATTATTGATAAGTCATTGTGTGAGACGTCACGTACGTGGGGATATCAGATATCCTATTGGCTGTTATCAGTTGTAAACAATCTGTAGTCTCGTCAGCTATCAGTATGTCGGAGGTCAACAGCACTTTGAGCGTATCAAGCCCTTTGTAATGAAATGTACTGTGAATTTGCGATTTAAACATCTTAAAAGAGACTCTTGATGCAACTGTTTGGATCATTTGTACAAACATTGTGACGTTTCACAAGAGAAAAAAAAGTCGTAAATAAACATATTCACATGAGTCCCCCTGCAAGGAAATGACTGTTTCTCTACAATTTATACGTTTGTCCCACATTAAAGACATTGTATTCCACTATAAAATCTGACGATAAATACGATACGTAAAAGAAGACCTAAGAATGCATGCAAATTTAGTCAGTATGTAAATGGCCAGCATTTTTTTAAGCATTCAAACCCTCAGAAATGCATTTATTGTAACTTTTAATTGTGAATTAAAGACAATAAAACATATTTTGATTTATGTTGTTAGATCATTTGTACAGAAATTGTGACCTTCACTGGAGACCAAAAGGTCGTAGATAAACAGATTCATTTCCGCTGCAAGGTAATAACTGTTCCTTTTTCAAGGAACACTACAGAGTTCAGATTGTGACTATAAAATATGACGATCACTCTGAGCGAAATAAAGCCTAACAATGCATGCAAATTTGGTCAGTGTGTTAAAGACCAAAAGCAACCAAGCCTTAGAAGCCTCAGAAATGAAATTATTGCACCGACTTTAGATTCAAGCTCACGATATAAATATTATGGGTCATTTAAAACATTACTCCAACCGAAAAAATATACCATTTAAGAAGAATGTTTGTAAAATATCGTTTGGGTTTGTTAAGTTTAATGATAAATGAGGGAAGAAAAGCTTCTAACGAAAAAGAAGTCGAGGTATTGAGAATGAGATTCATTTTATATTTTTATGTTCTTCTTATGTGGATTTACGAGAGAAATATATACTAAACCACTTTCTAGAAAAACAACCAATAGATGCATATATATCTTTGTTACAAACTAATAATGAAGACATTAATGTACAATTGTCTTTATATATAAAGCATGCATTAGCTAAAAGAGACCTTCTCATTAAACAAATTATTAACCCTTAATTGTTGTAAACAGGACGAATGTTGCTATATAATATTGTATACTACCACTTTTCCATGCTGTATCTCTTATGTAAATGGGCCGGAGGCCTTTCATACAATAAACATCTTTTGACTTTGACTCACTGGTCGTGAATAAACATAGTCACCCGTGTTCAACTTTCAAGGTAATGACTGTTCTTGTTTTAACATACACATTTGAGACACATTACACAGTTCAGATTACGCTATATTTTCTGCCGCTACGTTTAAGTGAAAATAGACATGCAAAACGCAAGTTACTTTGTCCAGTTAGCATGCATTTTTTAGAAAACCGAACCTACTCATCAAGTATAGCGATAGTTATTTTTATAATTGATCATATCATTCACTTTTGTGTAATCATATACATAATTTGTGTATCATATCTTTATGTTAAGAAATGGTTTCTAATCATTGAAATTTTAAAATGAAATGAAATGAAATTGCTTTTTGGCAAGGGAAAAATTCCCAACATAACATGAAGAACAGTAAAAAGGTGCAGTTCGTCTCCTTTAAATTTTTCCTTCACTAATTGTATTGCCAATAATTTAAAGACTGTTTCATCATTAGATAACTCTCTTATCCATTGTAATCCTGTTAAACCGAACGATTTCATTATATCCATTTCGTAATACCCCTTAAGGAAAAGGTTTGATGTGACAAGTAAAACAAATTTGATATTTTTCCTTATTTAAATTTCCTGTTCTCTAAATTGTTTTACATTTACCCTTTTGTTTCCATTATACTAATAACTCAGAGCTGAGTCACTACCATCGTTATTTCGCAAAGAAAGGCGAAGTATACGAAATCTCTCCCACACCCTTGTTTTACTGATATCGTATTGCCGACAACAAGATAGGTGATAACTAATAGTGGATAAAGTCCAGATGTATACATGGTCACATGACGAACATTAGCGTGTTGTGAAACTGTCACAAATTCCGGATAATCGTCGTTATCAACTCTCACTCATGACCTGACCTACTTATCCCGAAATTATCTAGCTTATTGAAAACCCTGATCTTTTCTACCCAGCCTCCGGCCCAAGTGCTGCTCTCGTATCACCATGGGGCAGTTTCACTTGTTTTCTTTGTTTACCATCTTGGTTGCCATGGCAACGTTGGCACAATGTCGTGAGTTAAACCTTCTTCCATCTGAGGGATTGTTTATATCAGTTTCACAATGATAAGAATAATGATAACTGTTATATGCTTCCCATTCTTTTATTAAATTATTCCATCACTTTCTATCCTTAGCCAGGATCAAATTGGCCAAATTTTCAGTTATATACCAGTCCGGAACTTCTGGTTTGTTTGTATATACATGGACGTTTTACACATATTTCCAAACAAGAATTTATCAAACCTGGTACCTTAGGGAACCATTCAATTTATATATAGTATTTCCAAGAGCAAACGACGAACACAGTGTTTTCTTAGAAACAAGATGATATCCAGAAAAAGCTTGCTTTATAATTGATGTCACTTCTTTATGCCATTTAGAGACTTGATATTGCTTTTGTGAAATTGTTTTGATCTCGAGAGGATTAATATATGTTATATAATAAACGTATGTATCGGATGATAGAATGAAATAAATTACACGAAGGAGTATACACTTTTCTAATTACTGATATTGATACGATCGGCAAGTTGATAATCTTCAATCCTTGGATCTTTGTAAAAAGATTATCATCTGAGATAGGGTTAAATGTTGCATGTACTAAATAGTGTACTATGGTTTTGTATAAATGTATTAAATAATCATTTCCAATTTCTAACCATCACACTCGGGGGAAATTTAGAATATATTTTCACAAGTTTAGAAAATGTTTCTATGCACACCTAAATTCTCATTATTATCATGTCTTGAGAAAAATGCAAGATAATATATGAATAAGAGAGGTTATCTTGACCCCATCCCATTGACACATTTCGTGAGTTCGTATTTTGCAACAACAGACGATAATGGGACAGTGTTACGATGAGTTGTGAGTTCACCGTGGTAAAGACGTTGTTGGTGTCCATGACGTGTAACGATCTGTGCAACACAAGGCAAATAGCATCAAATTACACAATGCCTTAATACAGATTTTTTCCACGTGAACGCATGGTCAATAAACCAACGAACCAATCATGTATCTTTTAAGACGTATCCGGCAAGGCCTGCAACATTAACATGACGGACATACGTAGTCACAGACACTAGAACAAGAGTGGCAACTTTGACGTCTGTACGCCGTCGTATCAGTGACAACGTACACGCTAAAAGTGGTACACTTGACGTCTGTACGCCGTCGTATCAGTGACAACGTACACGCTAAAAGTGGATACATTTGACGTCTGTACGCCGTCGTATCAGTGACAACGTACACGCCAAAAGTGGTACACTTAACGTCTGTACGCCGTCGTATCAGTGACAACGTACACGCTAAAAGTGGTACACTTGACGTCTGTACGCCGTCGTATCAGTGACAAGGTACACGCTAAAAGTGAAAACACTAGACGTTTGTACGCCGTCGTATCAGTGACAACGTACACGCTAAAGGTGGATACATTTGACGTCTGTACGCCGTCGTATCAGTGACAAGGTACACGCCAAAAGTGGTACACTTGACGTCTGTACGCCGTCGTATCAGTGACAAGGTACACGCTAAAAGTGGTACACTTGACGTCTGTACGCCGTCGTATCAGTGACAACGTACACGCTAAAAGTGGTACACTTGCTATTAATAATGGAATGGGTTTGTAAACTGATTTGTGAATGAAGAGATGAAATGAAATATATACATATGGAAAAAAATTAAGCACCCCTAGTATTTTTTCAGAAGTTTCATAAACTGGCGAGACGTGTGATTTTAGAAAAGAGATAATCGTTAAAAACTCACTGCTGTTTTAAAAAACCCTACTGTCTAATGTGTGGAAACATTTTTCAAGCAAGCCTACATGACCTTTGTGATAAACAGTGTGCCTTTACGAAATTGCCCCATTTTGATAGGAAACTATACCCTATATATAGTTTGGTCCTGCAAAAGATGACAAACAACAAATTGTGTTTAAACTGATTTGAAAATGCTATTTCAACGTTCTTCTACACAGCAGAGTTGTTTATAGTCAATAACACCTGTATCCACCATGTGCATTGATGACAGCTTGTATACTGCGTCGCATAGGCTCTCACTCGTCGATCGATGAGGTCCAAAATGTGCTACAAAGGGTTCAGATCAGGACTCATGGCAGGCCATGGCAATCTGTTTACTGCATTAGTGACCAGAAAGTCGGTCACAGCACGAGCTCGGTGGGGTCTGGCGTTGTCATCCATAAATAACGACCTTGTGGCAAGGGCGTGGTTGTCGAAATGTGGTACCACAACTGATTCAAGTACTTGCTGTCTGTATCGATCCCGTCAAGTTACCACGAACTGTCACCAAATCAGGTTTACAGTCATGCGACAAGCAACCCCAGATCATACCAAATGCAACTGTTGACATCACGTTCTTAGGTGCCAATGCTGTATTGAACTGCCGCCAAACTCTCACTCGACCATCATTAACATGCAGTAAGAATCGGCTTTTATCTGACCAATGAACTTTAGGCCAAGTCCTCTGATTCCAACCTCTACGAGCAAAACACCATTGTAATCGTAGTCTTTTGAGATGATCACTCAGGAAGGGCCGTTTGACAGCATGTCTAAGACGATTACGAACAGTCCGGGTGACAAACGACGATTGGGTAACCAGAGTTCCTTCAAACCTGTACCCGACGCAGACGGATAACGTCGTACGATTCTCAGCAGTGCTCTGTTTTCACTCTGATTAGTTTTTGGTGGTCTCCCGGATCTTGGACTGTCCTTTACAAGATTTGTTTGCTGGAATTTCCTCACTAAATGACTGACCACCGTGTAGTGAACGTTTATGTGGCGTCCTATTGCTTTGTAAGACATTCCAGCATTATGCATTCCAATTACTTGCCATTTTTTAGCTTTTGTCAATCGCCTTCGTGCCATAGTCGGTCAAAATTGAATTGCATTTCGAGGGCTTCAGAATAAATACCCGTTTTAGGCATGCGCGCAAACTGCTTTTTGAGAAGATCGTGGGTTGTGATGTTGCATTACTTCCCTGGTTGTGTTTGTGCGACAAAACCTACTAAATGTCACAATGTGTCATAGCAGTTGTAACATATGAGTTACATTATCAATATAACAGCAATATTATACACACTTGCAAACATATTGTTAGTTAAACTAGGGGGTGCTTAACTTTTTTCCATATGTATAGTTTGAAATATGGTCAGTCTAAAAATTTTGACCAAACAAACACCATCATGTTCCTCAAAATCCACATAAGTATATCTAATTTCTTTGTTTTTCATACTTGGGCAATTATTTGAATAACTCAATATATAAAAGCGGAAGAAAACAAGGAAACTATCGTTCGTCCCCAGAAGTTTATATACAAAATGAAAAGATATATTGTTTTTCAGAATTCACTATCACATCATACAGCAGCGGCCAGTATACAATCGCCGTGAATAATGTGACTTGGCTTGGGTCGGCTCCCCCGTTCCTTTACGCTAAGGGTAAGAAGTACAGTGCCACTGATGGGACATTCAGAACAGACAACGTCAGCTACTCGGCCAGTGGAATCGATAAACTTGGACCCTGGCAGGACTCCCAGAACATCCTTAGAGCAGACGACATTGTTGTCAAGTCTGCCATGAAGAACTACCAGACAGATCAACTTCCGCTACTCATCTTCACACAGGTGCTTACAAAACGTCAATCTGTCTCCACAGAAGTAGCTCCGTCTTAAATTCCTATTCTTTTAACTGTTCTATTACGAGCGTTTCTCGGTCTAGAAATGTAGATGCCTGATTGGATGCAATCGAAGTTAGCAACGCCAAAGTTATAAAGTTCCAGTAAGGTCAGATTTTTCCGTTTGTTTCGGGAAAACTTAACTTTATTCGAGTGCGCACTTCTTTACAGCCTTATTAAGCACCTGCATCATTGCATAGGCCTAAGTGACAATGCGATGCATGCGATTTTTTAATAAATGAAATATTGCAAGATAGTTAATATTGCAATTAGTATTTCTTTTATTAGTGTGATTAGTAAAATGGATTCGAGTAGCTTTACTCAACTTAATATAATTACTAAAATACTCTTTTAATTGGTAAACACAGATTTCTTGCATCTGGTAACATTTATTTTCATACTCTTGTAAGACTTAATTTCCTTGGAAAAAAAGCGTACTACAACGTCTCTGGGGTTTCAACTTCGTCACTGAAACTTTTTTGTCAACATCCAACATTTTTAGGTTTTAAAAAATGTAAACTTTCTCTCTACTAGAACATATGGGAATATTAGGATAGATTGACTGTATTTATGAAAAAAATTTAATCATCAAGAATGAGAAGACGGTTTGTTAGATTAAGATAACAACATAACCTAACTACTACCATCCTAGATCATTTGTAAATTAAATGATGTCTGGTCTTGGTTTTATCATTTTGCGGCGTCTTTGTCTACTTTCCTCTGCAAAACATTATTTGTTTTCATTAAATCGATCTTTGTTTTGCTCTTTAGACGTTTTTAAACGAAACAAAAGGAATGAAATCTCCTGGCGCAAACCAAACAATTTCTTCTTTCCCGGGTTTCAACGTGACCGATCTGAATGAAACCGTAGGATATTTGTCTTTTGGGGGAGAAATGATGGGCGATGTGAACAAAAAACTAGGACGGTAAGTGTGAAGACTGTCATCCATTTATTCATTCTTTCATATATCATGCATAAATTGTAAGAAGCATTTTCATTCGTTGATATCAGTTCCTTAGAATTCAGTTTTCTACAGAAAAGTTAACATCATTCAATGGTGTATTCACATTTACTTTTACAATGTTTAGGAGAGATGATCTCATGTCAGTCTCAAAATATCTTCGAATCTGAGATTTATAAACCAAAACTATGAGAAAACCAATAGATTTGCAGTTTATAAGTGTTATCACGGAATGAATACAAAAACATATTTTTCAAAGTATTGTAATTTGTAACTGATTCAGTAATTACTATCAAATCAATTTGATCAATCCATTTTCTTTACCGGCCCTGCACAAAAATATAAATATCGTAGATACGTTGTTTAGAATTGATTTATTTATGGACTGATGGAGAAAATCAATAAAAAAAACATTGTCATTGAATAATGTATGTCAATATAACCATCGATAAGAGAAATCGATGTGTCGATATACCAACATTTGAGGAAACAAGTGTAAGAGTGGTTGTCCTATTTAAACACAAAGGTTTTGCAAAATAATCATTAGGGGTTAAGGGGTATGCCCTTAATCATGATGTAAAGTTAACTTCATAAATATCAACCTGGAGAAAAAACGATTGGTTTGGAGTTCATACTTTTGTGAAATGGTAAAATAGCAATTAGTGTTAGCCTTGAATCAAATGGAGGAGTTTCGTTCACATATTATTCATGCATGCAAAATTAAAGAGGATATTTAACGGAGTTTATCAGATACCAGGTTTAATTTCATCGATTACCATAGGTTAGGTGATTATCAACTTGACCCATTTTACGAGATAAGATATACCTTGTCGTTGACACATGTACAGTATATTCACTATCAAATAATAGTTAACCATTAGTTATAATTGAAAAGGATCTTTCAGATCATTAATTAAAATTATTCTTCTTTCTTTAAAGGCACTAGTGCACGCTTTTACGGTTTAAATGGGCTATTTTAAAGTTTACGAGGACTTATGCATTCACTTAAACCTTCTATCGATGCAATGAAATACTAAACATCCTTTACACTTTACCTGCAATCAACAATGAAAAAGACAGCTGTCGGCTTAGGCATATAAAAATCTATGGTTAGCTGTGCACAAAACGGATAAATTATTGACACTTGGAAACGGCTGAACTTGTACTGTGTGCAGCTATTGAATTTACCTAAACTCTTAACTGAGAATAAATCATGAAATATGTTTTATTTAAGCAATGTTTTAAATTAACCGATTTAATAACACAGTATTAGCATTGTTATTAGATTGACCATAGCGGCTGCCGTTTCCGCTTTTCTGGTTATGAGCAAAATATTTCCGATATCGTATAGTTCATGCGGATTTAATGTAACGTAACATTAAATACTTCCGGCTTTTAAAAATCCACTTTACTACCTGAATACGTAAATATTTGTTTAATAACTTACGAGGTAAATTACTTGTGTTAGGATAGTGATTAATATCGAGAGATATGCCGTATCTGTGCATTCGTTGTGTTTACGAAATATTGGCGTGCACTAGTGCGTTTCATTATGAATAGATATGATGCCCTAGACAGCAAGTATATTTCTAAAGGGAATATAACAGTTTTTTGTAGGGGGGTACGATTAGCGGAAATACTTCATAACACAGTTAAGAATTAAATACCAACAACTATTTGGGTTCACATCCACCTGAAAATAGCAACAAAAACGTGTTTTATAAACACTTCCGGAAAACAGACGCCAAACGTTTTATTAGCCAACAGGACTCGTGAACGACTGGCTGATCTGTGTCATTGTTTACATTATAGATTTCAGCGGTCGTGAACGTATATATTTTCACTGATTGTACTTGTAAAAAAGCCCCTGAGTAGCTATTACTATCAATACATCGACATATTCTGTTTGACATTAATTAACTTGTTATTTGTTTGGGTTGTTAATCTCCGATAATGACGATCGAGTTAACCCAAACTGATATCTGCCGCCATTGTGACTGTTTTTTGTTTGAACACCTCGACAAATCGACTATCCCCCTGTGTAGTTGATTGACCATTGTATATGTAGAATATTTGTTACTACTTTGTGCCATTGTAAGTGTCAACTCAATATCGTAACTCCGTGTTTCTGCTTTGCATGACTGTAACAATGAGATCTCGCTTTTGATGGACTGCCTCTCGGCAACTTCTGGATCTCGTCATTGGGATACGACGGTTCCGAGCAGCTGTTTAACCAGTTGTTATTGATAATGAAGATCAAATATTTGATGTGTTTAGTAAATGTACCTCTTGATTCGCGATTTGCCACCTTCATAAAAATTTAGAGTTACGTGCTTATGTATTTTGCATAGTAAGGATACAGATTATTGTTGTTTTGTGTGAGTTAATGGTCAATGGTCAAGAGTGTGGTACTAATCTAGAGTAACGTAGGCCAATATTTTCAATAATAACACAACATTTATTGTTGATTGTGATGTAAGTTAAAGCCTGCTTGGAAATGTATTGTAAATATGAAATTCTTTTTCAGTTTTGACTATTTCAACCAAATAAAAATATTTACGCTGAAAAGCATATTATGAAATCCATTTCCTTCATTTAGTACCGGTATTTTACCAGAGAGAGGTTTTTACTTACCTAACACTACTTTTTCACACCAGACAATATAGTCATAAAGTTATTACCTAACAGTCTACATGAAATGCCACACACCTGTACATTATGGCAATTAAGCAATAAACTTAATGACCTCAGCACCTGGTACATTTCCAATAGGTAATACACAAGGCACTGATTAGCTATCTAAACTTTATCCTGACGCATGATCAACAGCCTTTATTGAAACTTGATGAAGGTAATTAGGTTTGTCAATACACGTGAAAAATGACAATATATTAACAAATCTGTATTACTAAATATCTTTCATATTGCAATGTTTATCAATATCAAATAGGTTATAGATTATCCACTGTAAGGCTACATAAAATGGTAAATGTTTCTCCGGGGCAGCTTTATGTCTTTAATTTTACTTTTTGTTGTTTCTAAAATGACGCTGTAGCAAGAAATTTTAATTTTTCATAAATGTTATAATCAAAACTGAAGTGTTAACATTCAAACATTAGTGACGTGCCCACATTTTTACATGTATCCTTAGAGTAACCATCACCAAAAAAAATAATACATAATATCACCCCAAAACTAGTAATGTAACAAATAACAAACCTGTCGCTGTGTATCATTTACAGATCTTCTTCTTTTTAATATATATTACCATAGAGTTTGAACATTCTTTTTACTATTTAAACATATATAAATATATATATATATATATATATATATATATATATATATATATATATATATATATCCTTATATATATATATATATATATATGGACAGAAGAACTGTTCTCATCCATGGAAACAATGCGCCCGAACGCAAACTGCTTCGCGGAAAATAGTATGATTTGTCTGTTGCGTCCATCTTTTTCTTAGTCAGTTCACTTGTCATTAGCAGCCGAGCGGGACGGGCTGATTCGTCTCTCGCTCTTATTGTTGAGTCCTAAACTGACTCAGCTGTTAGTGTCTTATTGTTTACCCTTGGCTCATGTCATTAGCAGCCGGGCGGGACGGGCTGATTTGTCTCGCTCTTATTGTTGAGTCCTTAACGGACATAGCTGTTAGTGTCTTATTGCTTACTCTGTCTTACTTTGTCATTGACAGCCGAGTGACGTTGACCGTCGCTCCTTGCTCATATTATTCAGTCATTTTGGACATTTGACATGGCTGTAATGTCTTATTGTATACATTGCGTCTTGGTTTTGAAATAAACCTTGTTGTACCTTATCAATTTTGGTCTTGTTTATAAAACAGCTTCCACTGCCGACCAAATTGGTAGCAGAGCGTGGTTATGTATTTAACCAGCTAAACTGTTCTTATGTCACACAGGTAAGTGACTACTTGAATTTTGAATAAGCATCAGATCATTCAATTGTTTCTTACAATGTCACAGGATGGTGACGAATCGGATGCTAGAGAAAGTAATGATGACTTTCAAAATGACGTTGTAGCCAACAGAGATGTTCGCCTGCAAAATGAAATATTTGAGTTAAAGCGTCGAAAGGTGATAGTAAAGTCTGCTTTCACAAAATCAAAAAATGCACTTGAGAGACTTTGAGTGAAGTAGGGCTTCCATCGCACAGTGATGTCCTTGATGCTATTGACAAAGTATGTGATTGTGAGAGTAGAGCAATTGACATCGTGATGAGACTGTCCGAGTTATATCAGCAATCAGGTCAAATAGAAAATGTTGCCAAAACATTTGACGAATGGGAAATGATTGAATTAACTGGAAGTGAAGCTCAAGACAGAGCACAGTCTTATCTTAGATCCTTATCTACATCATACCCAGACACTTCCAGCATGCATTCATCACATGTGTCAAAATCAAATGTTAGGGCATGTAAAACAAAAGTGGTTGATCCTACTGAGATTAAAGTTTCACACACACCTCAGATTGAAAGCAAGGTTAATTGTCAACAAACACAATCAAAGGGTGTTGATCATAGCATCAAGGATGAGTCAGACAGGCAGTCAAGTAGATCCAACGCTCATACTGATAATTTTAGACCTCAGTCTTCCAGTGGCTACGATCTTGGTCATGATATGTGGAAGCAACTGAAACGTGTCTCTATACCAGTATTTTCGGGTGATACAAAAAACTATGAGAGTTGGAAAGCCGCGTTCATCGCTTGTATAGATAAAGCTCCTGCTACGCCCGAGTACAAATTGTTGCAGTACGTCAGTGGGGAAGCATTGAATGTCATTAAGGACCTTGGGCACAGTGCAGCAGCATACAGTGTTGTACTTGAAGGGTTAGAGCGGAAATATGGTGGTCGTAGGCGATATGTGGCACTGCAACTTGAACAAGTGACTAGTTTCAGACCACTCAGGGTTGGTTATGCAAGTGATGTAGCAAATTTTGCCGACCTGCTTGACATAACAGTTGTCAATCTTCGAGATTGTGATCGAATAGAGGAGTTGGGCAACGGTTCACTCTATTCTCAGTTACTGAGCAAAATGACAGAACCGATGGTTGCACAGTATCAGAGGTGGATATTTGATAGTCAATTGCAAGAGTCTGTTGAGACATTGCGTGAGTTCGTCTTGCAAGAGGCACAATTTCAAACCATAGCTTCTGAAGCTGTCCATGGTGTATCCAAATGTAGCAAACCTGATAAAGGAAGAAAATCGGGTGTTTTCTTTGGGGTAAGTCAGTCGTCTGGTGATTGTTGTCCAATATGCAAGGTGTCTGACCATACAATTTGGAAATGTAGGCAATTCAAAGGGATGGCAGTTACAGAAAGATGGAACACTGTTAAAGATTTGAAGCTTTGTTTCAGGTGCTTGCAAACTGGCCATAATTCAAAACATTGCTTACGCCACACACGATGTGGTATTGGTGATTGTCCAAGGTATCACAGTCGTTTCCTTCACCATAACTCGCAGACACACACACCCACACCTGTAGCTTCACAGTTGGCAAGTCAAAGTACTTCACAAATCTCACAGGATTGCAATAGTTCAACAACTGGTACTACTTTGTCATCTTGCAGTTCGTCTTGCTCTACAATGTCTTTGCGAACAGTACCTGTTGTAGTTAAGAATGGCAATGTCAAAATAGTCGTGAATGCGTTGCTGGATGATGCCAGCACCCAAACATACATCAATGAAGATGTTGCGTCGCAATTAGGGATATCTGGTCAGCTGCAAAATGTGTCGGTAAATGTCATAGATGGGCATAAGAAAACACTTCAGTCAATGGAAGTGGGATTTGAGATAGAAAGTTTGGATAAGTCTATATCTATGAAAATGAATGCCATGACTACACGACATGTCACAGGCAAACTGAAGGTAGTTGACTGGCAGAAGTATGCCTCCAGGTATAAACATTTGCAGAGAATACCTTTTCCAAAGGTGAAATCTCCACACACAGTAGATTTACTGATTGGTTTGGATCATTTTGAGTTGCACAGGTCATATGAGGATGTTGTAGGCAATGAAGGTGAACTTATGGCAAGGCTTACACCTCTTGGCTGGACATGTGTCGGGTCCACATCTTCTCACTCTTGTGCCTCTTCATTGGTGACCTACTTTACTGACAACCGTGACCCACAATTAATGCAAATGTTGCACAAGTTTTGGGAAGTGGATCAGTTCACTTCTACAGCAACACCCCTGAGTAAGGATGATAAGTCAATCGTTGAATCGGTTAGAAAGACTGTTAAGCACGATGATGATAGATACCAAATTGGAATCCCTTGGAAAAGTGATCCTTCATCACTTCCTGACAATTTCGCCAATGCTTACCAAAGATTGTGTTGCACTGAGAAAAAGTTAGCAAAAGATAATGCAGTCGCTGAAATGTATGACAAGGTCATTTCTGATTATGAAAAGAAAGGTTACATTGGACCAGTTATGCCTGATGACAATCATTCTTCTTGGTATCTTCCACATTTCCCTGTCATACGCCCAGACAGAACTACTACAAAAGTTCGGATTGTATTTGACGCCTCCGCAAAATGTCAGGGAGTGTCCCTTAATGATATGATTCATCAGGGTCCAAAGCTTCAAGGAGATTTGTTTCACATACTCCTGAGATTCAGGAAAAACCCAATAGCTCTTGTGTGTGACATATCAGAAATGTACCTTCAGATAGGCATTCCACCAAAGGACCAGCAATATTTCAGATTCCTTTGGTGAAAAGCAAATCAATCTGATGAAATACAGATTTACGAGTTCAAACGTGTTGTTTTTGGTGTGAATGCATCTCCCTTTCTAGCTCAGTACATTTCCCAAGAAAATGCTAAAACCTTTGCTCATTTGTACCCAAGGGCTGTTGAAACTGTTCTTAAATCAACCTATATGGATGATGGGTTAGATTCTGTTTGTGAAACAGCTGAAGCAGTAGATTTGTATGAGCAACTTACTAGTCTTTGGTCAAAGGCTGGAATGAAGGCCAGAAAGTGGTTATCCAATTCCCCAGAGGTTCTTGAGGCGATACCTGTTGCAGCCAGAGCATCTGAAGTTGATATCACACAAGATGATCTCCCTTCAGTACAGACTCTTGGTTTGAAGTGGATATCGAGTGATGATGAGTTTGGTTTTAAATGTGTAGATATCAAAACCAACTTGGCTAAAACAAAACGAGGTTTCCTCAAGGAAACTGCCAAAATCTTTGACCCTCTTGGCTTTCTTGCGCCATTCCATATCCGAGCAAAGGTGATTCTACAAAAGATGTGGCTGGCAGGAGTGGATTGGGATGATGAATTGACTTCTAGTCTTAGGAATGAGACAGAAGAATGGTTGGGTGAAGTTCGTTTGTTGTCAGCTGTCCGGTTCCCTCGATGTATTCGTTTGACCCCTGAAATAGAAGATACTCACCTGCATGTGTTTGTAGATGCATCTCAGGATGCCTATGGAGCAGTTGTGTATGATGTTAAGTCTTACAAATCTGGGCAAACATCTAGTTGTCTTGTTGCAGCAAAAAGTCGGGTTGCTCCTCTCAAGTCAATCAGTATTCCTCGTTTAGAGTTGATGGCCGCAGTGTTAGGTGTAAAGTTGATGCTGTCAATTGTGCATGCCCTTGAAGTAGACGCTCCTGTTGTATTGTGGACAGACAGCATGAATGTGCTGTATTTTTTAAAAAACCACAGCAGAAATTTCAAGACTTTTGTTGCCAACAGAGTTGGTTTCATTCAGGAAAACACTGAGCCTATCCAATGGAGACATGTCCCTTCTAAGCTTAATGCTGCTGACATACTTACCCGAGGCACGGATGTGTCTGATTTGTTGTCTGATGAATGGCAGTGTGGACCTCCATTCCTGAAAATGGGAAAAGATTGTTGGCCAAAGCAAGCAATGTCTTTGGAAGAACTTGACAAATCTGAAAGAAAGAAAACTGAAAATGAGTTCAGATTGTTTACACAAACAAGTCAGGTTGTTAACCCTACAAGATATTCAGACTTGGCAAAACTCATTAGAGTTATTGGTTGGGTTTTAAGGTTTGTACATAATGTTTCTCATTCTCAAAGGATGATTGGATCGCTCACTGTTGATGAGCTTGATGATGCTGAGAAGCATGTCCTCCGTGAAACACAAAAAGATGTATTTCATAAAGAATTATTGGCTATGAAAAAGCAAAAGCTTTTATCCTCTGATAGCAAGCTGTCAAAACTAAGTCCCTTCCTCGATGATGATGGAATCATTAGGTCCAGTGGTCGCCTGAAGTTTGCAGAATACTTACCTTACAATGTCCGGTTTCCTATCATATTGCCAAGAAGGCATTGGGTCACATCCTTGATTGTGAAGAAGTTCCATGAGGACGGTCATCATGTTGCAGGTACCAATCAACTTCTGGCTTTGATTTCTTCACGCTTCTGGATAGTTGCTGCTCGTGAAGCAATCCGAGAATGGGCAAATCAATGTGCTTGGTGTCGTAGACAGAGAAGCAAACCATCCAAGCAAATAATGGCTCCTTTACCCAAGTGTCGTTTACAGTACTCTCTTCGAGCATTTCAACAAGTGGGAGTTGACTTTGCAGGGCCTTTTCTGACAATTCACGGGAGAGGCAAACAAAGACACAAACGCTATCTGTGCCTATTCACCTGTTTAGCTACAAGAGCTGTCCACTTGGAATTAGCTTTTGGTTTGGACACGGACTCGTTCTTAAATGCTTTCTTCAGAATGACCAACAGACGTGGATTGCCCAAAGAGGTCATTTCTGATAATGGTACCAATTTTGTTGGTGCCGTTAGAGAACTGAAATAGCTTGTAGCTAAACTGGACACAGAAAAGCTGGCAAATCAAGGAGTTGTATGGAAGTTTAACCCCCCTCGAGCACCTCATTTTGGAGGTGTATTTGAGAGCATGATAAAAGCTGCTAAACGCTCAATATATGTCATTCTTGGGTCCAGTGACGTCACTGATGAAGACCTTATGACAGCTTTTTCAGGAGCAGAGGCACTCATCAACTCTCGACCGTTGACGTATCAGAGTGCTGATCCTGATGATGATGTACCTCTGACACCTAACCATTTTCTCCATGGCCAGATGGGTGGAAATTTTGCTCCTGAATCTGTGGACCAAACTTCTTTCGATCCCAGACGAAGATGGCGAAGGATCCAGGAACTAGTCAGACACTTTTGGCGCCGATGGATGAAGGAGTGGCTGCCTTTACTTCAAGCCAGGAAGAATTGGTTCACGCCCAGTCGGGATCTTCGAGTGGATGACGTCGTCGTCGTGGTATCACCAGAGTTGCCACGTGGAAAATGGATACTCGGCCGGATTATCAAGACCTACCCTGGGAGAGATGAACACGTCAGAGTGGTGGACATCAAGACAACCAAAGGATATCTTCAGCGTCCAGTAACCAAGGTTTGTCCACTGGAGTGGGCAGCACAGGATTCATGAACGGAAGGAGACAGCCAAAGGATATCTGCTGATTCATAGGATTTGTGTATGTGTAAATATGTATAAATAAGTGAAGTGTGAGGTGCATTGAAGGTGTCTAAGTGCACGTGTATATGTGATCATGTGTACAGAAGATACCGAGGATTCGTGGAAAGTGGTAAAAATAAAAGTGTTTGTGTTTATTTTCCAGGTAATTCATGAGGATATTGAACTGTTTTTTCTTGTTGAACTTTCATTTCTTTGACATTTTACAAACTAAATTAAGAAATAACACTTTCTGCAATTTTTGTATGCTTTTCTTTCAGCATTGACATATTGGAATTACTAGCCTAAAATGAAATCATATTGTTTCTTTTCAGAAAAATAATGTTATTATTTTGTACTTTTTGTTAATTATGTGATGATAGTCCAGGTTCTATCATCGTAGGGGGGAATGGACAGAAGAACTGTTCTCATCCATGGAAACAATGCGCCCGAACGCAAACTGCTTCGCGGAAAATAGTATGATTTGTCTGTTGCGTCCATCTTTTTCTTAGTCAGTTCACCTGTCATTAGCAGCCGAGCGGGACGGGCTGATTCGTCTCTCGCTCTTATTGTTGAGTCCTAAACTGACTCAGCTGTTAGTGTCTTATTGCTTATTCTGTCTTACTTTGTCATTGACAGCCGAGTGACGTTGACCGTCGCTCCTTGCTCATATTATTCAGTCATTTTGGACATTTGACATGGCTGTAATGTCTTATTGTATACATTGCGTCTTGGTTTTGAAATAAACCTTGTTGTACCTTATCAATTTTGGTCTTGTTTATAAAACAGCTTCCACTGCCGACCAATATATATATATATATATATATATATATATATATATATATATATATATATATATATACGCACCTTATTTCATTATAATCTCCAACAGTTTGAAATAACTATTTAGTTCAACCCGATGAATTTTTCAACCCCATGTGTAATCAAATACTAAAAATTCAAACAATTGTTGGGGTTTGAATTAATAATTTCTGCGACTAATCTAAAGAGACATAAATTCCTACTGCAGATAAAAACTTAACATTTGTCTGCAAAATCATCAATTATAGTCAACTCCCCAAAAGTTTCATGATTATTTATCATATATACTTGTTTACAAACAAACGCGGAGCGAGTCCTGTCTATGACGTCACATCCGCCGAAGGAGAGCTCAGGCCACTCTAGGGACTTTTTTAATTGGGCTTTCGAGGTGGCCAATTTCTACGCACTTTGAACCGTTATATCTTTTTAATAAAAGGACGCATCGAAACTCTGTTTGGTGTTTTATTTTCTTGAATGTATTGTCTTTATGAAAATAAGGATTGAAGTTGGATACAAAACTGGGATATATTATCTTTAAGCATTGTTTACTTAGATAACTGACAGCGATAAAAGAAAATGGATAATAATCTAAGATGTATTCTAATGATTATACTAACCGTCAATTTATTAGTATCCATGTGTAAATTTAAAACTTCAAATCAACGATACATTTGGTAGAGATAAGAAAATATTTAATCTTAATACCATAGAAAATTAAATACATTGAAATCAACGATACATTTGGTAGAGATAAGTAAATATTTAATCCTAATACCATAGAAAGTTCAATACATTGAAATATTGCATGATCTTACAATCGTTGTTTTAAAAACCTTTGTACATGTGAAACTTAGAAACATATTAGTATAATTTTATATTTGTCTCTATAATATTAAACCTTTCCATGTTTTACTTGCTGTATCACTCTCATCTGAACATAGACACTTGAACGCCAAAAATATTACAATGTATTATGTTTTGATATGATATGGCAACACAACAATAGAGGATTCAAATTGAGTTTGATATTTTACACTTCTTCAAATCACGACACGGTTAACTGCATTACCAATCTTTCAAACAGAACAGGACAAATTTATCCTCATAGAAAACTCCATAGCTAACATACCTACATGTACATTCATTCTATTTCTGTAGGTTTGATTGGCTTAGAAATATCATTAACCTTTAAGAATAAAAAAAAATTGAATGAGATGGGCACTCCAATCTCATGAGACAACTTCCAACTACACTACATTTTCAAATCAACAGCTGGGGACCCGACACTCTCGACATCAACGACGGTCTCGGTGGCGGACCCTTAGTGATGTTCGACAAGATGGGAAATACAATCATCATTCAGGCCTTCAGTAACTTCATGTCCACTTCTCTGTGGTACGACAAATCCACCCAGACCATCAACTGGGGAGTAATGGGAGATGTAGACTCGGTTCCTGCAGGCTTCCAAACAACTGTGGTCCTCTACTACACTAATAAAGGGATTAACAAGGTACACGTTCACCTCCACTGATGTTCAGGTGTTACTTATTAATGTTTCAACGAGCTTTGTGGTTAATACATTTTGAGTTACTCGATGTGATAAATACAGCTTGACACATCATATAAGAAAACAAAAGAAGAGGAAGACTTTGATTTTGAGTTGTTGTTTAGACGTTTTTGGTTTCTTGATGTGATAAACACACAGCTTGAAACATTAAATTAGAACAAAAAAGAGGAGCAAGAATTTCTGGATGACAACATTTTAATGTGAAAAACATGACGTTTTGTTTAGGCTGACTCCATCATTCCATTGAAAGTGCTGGGTTGGGCATCTACTCCGAAATGTTTTCTCTGTTCAGGCTTAGTTACTGAGTTTTTATTTGTTACTGTCATATCTTTCTGAAAGAAGTTTTTATTGACGAATAACATCTTAAAGAAATCGTATAAACTTCTAAATAAAAGGTGTATTAATACCAGAGTCATAAAATTGTCTCCGCGTGCTAATATTCAGGACAGGTACATTATCAAAACAACAATATTACTAGTCTAATATTGGATAAGACAACGCAAAGGGCAAAATAAACAGATAAATATACTGTAAATATATGTACATGTTTATCAGGAAACTTCAATCATAGTACAACAGGATATTGTAGACAAGAACGCCGCTTTCAAGATTATTTCACTTATACGAGTATTATTGCAGGGAGAAACCCCGCAACACCATTGTGGCTATGCATTGCGATGAAACCTGCGAGCATCGGCTAAGCTAGCAACACACGGGTGGTACTGCGCTAAAATTCAGTGTGTAGAACAGTTTTCAATTGAAAACACATTTGCCGAGCCCCTGGTGGGATTCGAATAAAGAACCTCTTGATAAAAAGCCAAACGCCAAGGGTATCGATGCAACATGCGAGCATCGACTGGAACTAGCAAAACACGGGTGGTTCTGCGCTGAAATTCAGTGTAACATTGAATGTAGAACAGTTCTCAATTGAAAACACAGTTGCCGAGCCCCTGGCGGGATTCGAACTACGGACCTCTTTCTTGTTCAATAGAAGTATCCGATGGGAACCTAAATGGCATAGATATAGGAAACATCATATTAACCATCAGATTCTTCTTTTTCAGGCTTTCGAAGATTTGGGATCACGAATGCGCTACTACTATGACAAAACTGATTATTATAAAAAGTTGGATAACACCCTCAATTATCTGGGTTACTGGACTGACAATGGTAAGTCAAAACATGAATTCAATGGAATAGTTCAAAACTAAAAATTATTAAAGCAAGATCGAAAAGAAAAGGACCGAAAGCGATGATTTAAAATATTTAAGAAATACCAGAAAACACAATGAAATAAAGTGTTATCAAGTGTTAATGAAACTGTAAGCATATCTAGGAGTTTACATTTCAACCGCCTTGTTTGTTACCTCGGTAAGAGCTAGTTTATAAACACATGTGTGTAAAACTGTAAAACGAAGATGTACTTGACTGGTTCAGCTTTTCGCTTCATGTAAATGAGTGATCTTTCAAATTAATTAATTCAATGGTTACTGATAATCAGAGCAGATGGTTCAGCAACTGAGATTCATAAAACTAATAATTCAGGGATTTCTTTGTGTATCTACAAGGAAATGAACGTTCCGGCCACCGACGACCTAAGAATCTATGTAGAAACGTAGCTATCACTAAATCAAAAAAGTTGGTTATCCATTAAAATTATTGAAATTATTTTTTTAATTGAAATAAACGTTAAAATTTTAAAATGTGTATAGCCATTAAAATGTGGTTATCCATTAAAATTATTGAAATTATTTATTGTCATGATATTATTCTTTATTGCTATAAACTTTCAAAATTGAAAATGTGTAAGAATGTTTTCGTACAAACGTAATTATTTTCGTAACAGATTAGAATTAGCCCGAAAACATACCTACGTTCAAGTATACATAACCAAAAAGCGTTTAATAGACTATTACAGTCTACATGTATATTCCAAGTTGTGTGGTTTTAATCAACAAGTGTTTCTCTCTAGGTGCATATTACTACTACCACACTGAAAAAAACAACACAGCGACCTACCAAGAGACCCTTATTGACGTGAAATCATACAGCGATATGGAGCATATACCATATAAGTAAGTACATTAATCTTGATATGTACCATTCAACAAACTTTTCCCAAGATTACTTTACAATTAACCTTGCTTTACATGTATTAAAATTCTGAAACCATTTTATTCCCATTCGTTTATCAAATTATTTTAGCGATGTCAAGCTCGGAGGAATGAATGAATGAATGACACATTATTCGAAGTTTTAAAGTGGCATTCTAGAAGTTGAAGTCATAATCAATTGTGATTACAAAAATTCATGGGTATTCAACTTTCGGTATAGATCCTTATACCGTTTTCGAAACGTCGCTAATCTGTTAATGAAGAAATTTAATATCCATAAATATTGTATTTGCATTACCATTTATTATCTAGATAGAAATAATGTACACGTATGTGGTAATCAGACATATTTTCAAACATTCATCATTAGAACAAGACACGACGAAAATACATGAACCTCAAAACGAAGCATATGAATATTCATTTAGTTCCAAACATGCATACTTTAAATAAAATATGCTTTAAAAAATATTATAAATTTGTTAATATCCTTAACATGAAAACATGACCAAAAATCTAGAGATACCGTAACAAAATGTGTTATATTGTATACGTAATCTTTTTAGGTAAATACTATCTGCATATGTTATAAATCCTTGTCATTGTATCAGTTATCAAATTGAACCTTTTTACGATCGCGAATATCTACGTGCAGGTACATGCAGCTGGACTCGTGGTGGTACAAGAAGGGACCGCTGAACGGAGTCACCGAGTGGTCTCCAATGCCCAACATATTCCCAAATGGTCTCAAGTAAGACATGTTTAATTGTAATATTTTATAGCATGTTTAACAAAAACATTTATAAATAACTAAGATAAAACTAAACTAATCTAAATCAAAAGCAGCCTCTCATTCATGTTAAAATGTTTTATACGTACGTACATATATGATATATAGAGATTATTACCCGAGGAAGTGTGTCATATGCCTTTTACGAAACGAGTGTGAATTTTTGTATTACCCGAGCGAGAGCGAGGGTTATACACAAATTCGCACGAGTTTCGTAAAAGGCATATGACACACTTCCGAAGGTAATAATTTCTTTATTACCGATTCTATTTCATTTCAAGCGCATGGAAATATTCAGAAAACGGCCTCCTTCCCTTGCGACGGCCCGCTTCAGTGACGTCATGAACAATGGTTTTATGACGTCACAGACGACTCAATACGGTCACTCGTTGACACACAATCGTTGCTAGGCAAAAGTGATATGTGCACATGTGCTCATATTGAAAATATGTCACCGCTTATGATTAACCATATGGGTAATAATTACATTTACATTCGATTTCAGGCGAACTCCTTAAACTTGGTAAAAAAATTAATGGCATATTTAATTATCCTCTTATTTCATAAGACCCTGGATATATAATTTCTGTATTATCTATGCTTTCAGATTTCTTCATAACAAAACTGGAATGCCGTTTGCAGCACACAACAGATATTGGTATGCTTACTTTTAAAGCATGTGTAGGTACAATTGGACAATACATGTACGGCTACAACTGCTTATTTCATATTTCATAAAAAGATATAAATTTGAGTTTGTTACTGATTTGCACTTCCATCTTGGCTGTAAGAGTTACGTATTCTATAAATGCAAAGGATTTCTATTTTTCAGGTCACAAAACGCAACGTACGCAAAACAGAATGGTGGAAAATACAAATTCATTATTGGAGACCAAATCGCTTTACCTGATGACCAGGTAGGTTCAATTACATTTTTTGTTAATAACAAACATGTTGCAACTTGCACACTGATGAATTAAAACTTCAATAAACTGAATTGTATTTTAAGATACTGCTTCTCTTAGGGTTTCATAACAGTTGGAATATAATTCTAAAATCAAAGAAGCATAAGTTTATTATGCAATTTAGATATATATGTCCCTGAATGAAGATTGCTCGCTCGCATGTTTCAAAGGGGTTTGAATTCCCTTTGACACCAAAATGGGGTTGTAAAACATGTCATTTCAATTTTAGATATTGTATTCTGTCATCTAGCCGTTATGTTTCAGGAATTTTGGAACTTTTTACTTTCTCAAGCAAAGGCATGGGGCCTCATTATGTACGAGCAGGTATTGTTATATTTATTGCTTTAATGGTAAATGTAAATTATTTCAGAGGCCCACTGTTAAAACAATTGCCTCAAACTGGCTTGAAACGCAACCTTTCCCGAATTAAACATTTGAATTCTAAAGAATGCAATAAACATTAAAAAACTTTTTAAATTTTGAAAACATTTGAAGCTAATTAATATTTTTTATGACACGATTATGCCTATGGAAAAATTATGCAAAGTAAACGAAACTGTTCACAATATTCTGATTGAATAATTTCATTTTACTGTGTTGTTTCATACATAATGTTTATAATCATTTTTTCAACTTTCAAATTTACAACTACAAACATGTGGCAACCATGGATACCAACGCACTCGCTATAGGCGACATAAACTTTAAACTATCATAATGATTATCCTACCCCAATATCAAAAGCACTTTAACATTAAATATTAGTAAAACGGATTGCACCCTTCGACCTTCGTCAAAAATCTTGAGAGTTTACCTCTAAAACATGAATAACGTCAAGTGATGTAAAATAAATATATTTCGGTAAACTTGATAAACTTTAATCTTCTTTCCATATAAGGAACCAGGCTGCGCAGGGCGATTACGTTGATATTTACCAGCAACCTAGGGAAATAACTTACATAACCTTTTTTCTGAGGTAAAAAGTATTTACGAGAAATAGCGTCCCTCAAGAACAATAGAGTGACTTGAGATTTATAAGTTTGGAGATAATGTGGAATTGGTGTGATAACCTAGCCTCTTTTTTCTAAGGACTGGTTGAACGCTCAGCTGATTGGTTTGGAAGCACTTCAGTATGACCTGACCCTTGGTGAGAGGTGGCTGACACAGATGGGTCAGGCGGCTCAAGAAAACGGGCTGACCATTCAGTACTGCATGGCTCTGCCTAGAGAAGCTCTACAAAGTTTAACTATACCCACTGTTACTCAGGTGACTTTTACTTCAAACTTTATGCCATGTTTAAAGTAGTCAATAAGATATTAATCTTGACAGAGACATTTTTACTTTTCAAATTTATCATTCCTTTTGATGAAAGGCATTTTTGGTTAGATTGGGACTAAAAGAATATATAGGTATGCTATATTTCCAATACTATCATGTCTAGGCTCGAGAGAGTGAAAATATGACCAAAAAATGATTTGTATCTGGGCTCGGGTAAGCGATGATCGATGTGACCTATAATTTCACAATTAGGCTTGGGTCAGTGATAATGTGACAAATGTTTTCAAATCTGGGCTAGAGTCATTGATAATGTAACAAACGTTTTCAGTATTAGGATCGAGTTTGTGCCAATATGGTCATATGATACATGTATTTATGTCAAGACCTGAATGACCAAGTAATGAATTGACCAATATTTTCATATCAAGGCTCGAGTCAGCGACGACTACCTTCTTCAGTTCGATCAGTGGAAAATCGGAATTACCTCCCTTTTCGCGTATTCTCTTGGACTCTCGCCATCAAAAGATACATTCTGGACAACTGAAAACCAACCTGGAAACCCATATGGTATAAACAACTTTAACTCTTAATATCTATTCATATTAGTAACCTTTTAGTATATATGTATCTAAAATGTGATTACCTTTATAGATTCGAATAGTGTGTTCTACATTAGGACACGAAAGGTCTTTATGTGTCATGGTCCTGTACTTTAATTCGTCAAAAAGAGAACATGGCTCCTTAGTAGGCCTAGACAATACCATCTTAACCTGCATGGTTTTTAATTGCACCAGTCTCTGTCACTGGCTAATTTAAACATAGTCATAACTCGTGTTTTGAGTGCAGCGCCTTCTTCGGTGAAGAGTTGCAAAAGGGGATGATATTGTATTTCTTTTATCATTAGATGCCTAAGAAAAGTGGTATTTGCCCAACCATCTTCATCCGCATGGCTTAAAATTGCACAAGTCTCTATCAATGGCTAATTCAAAAATTGCTGCTAACCAGTCAAAATTCGTACTTTGCGTGCAGCGCACTTATCGTCAAAAAGTTGAATATGATTTCTCAATGGACTATCGTCATCCGTCGCAGCAATCTTGACGACGAACACAGCAAAATTCGGGAAATGCGGCAAGGCCTTCCTCAGGAAGTCATTGGGGTTGGCGCAAGAATAGGCCATGCGTGGGAAGATAAAAACATACAGACAAAGGGAAATCATTAGTGTATTCAACTTTAAGAAAAAGTTAACGTTTTGATTTACAGCACATTTGTATCAGTTAAACGTGATTATGAAAGTTGTGGTTATGGAGTTACAGATCGAGACTGCAACAAGACTGTTACACCAGGCGACGTTTCAAAATGTGGACGTAAGTAATACAAATTCGTTTCATGTCACTCACAAAGAATAGAAAAACATTAATGTTCTTAAGATACGAAATATATGTCAAATGTATAATTTTTATGATTTATGTTCAAATACTTTACATTTATTTTCTGAACGATGATATGTTTAAACTTTATATTTTGTTAACAGTCATACGCATGTCTTCAACAGTTCAGTTGTTCACACTCGGCAATGCAGAATACGTTGTGGTGTAATTTTGATATTCAGGACTTCCTGAAAATTTCGCTTATTTGTGAGTTATGCGTTCCTTAATGCTTTCATGCCATAAAAACGAAGCATTTTAAGAAACGTTGCCATTATATTACTATAAAAGTTAAAATTCAACAAGTCACCTTCTCACTGCTCTATCTAAAGGTGGTGTTGAACCCTACCCAGCTCTGGAGACGGTTGTAGCAGTTCTGAGTACTGGGCCCGTGGGACCAGGGGATATGATCAACGGCACGGATAAAGATTTGCTAATGAGGTGAGGTGGGCGTGGTCACTGAGGATCAAAGACTAATTCATTCAGCTTTCGTTGCTTTAAATGTTTTCCACTATCATGGTTTAAACTGAACATGACTGACACCATAACATTCTCGTCATCTCGTTTATATTATTTATAATATCTGAAAATGAAATAATTGCTTCATGTTGAGCGTCGATCTACTACTTTCATATTTGATATCAAATACAAAGTCGTGATGTTGTGCCTCTTAACAAGATTCAAGAACTGTCAGCTATGTCATTTTTCATAAACTTTGTAATGTTCTCAGATGCTGCAATGAAGACGGATTGATTTTGAAACCATCAAAACCGGCTACTGCTATTGACGACCAAATCATTGAGGTAATATCAGCGACGAAACTTTTTTTCCGTGTGCATTACGGCCCTTCTATCCCTCACATGTTTATGTTGAAACACGGTAGTTCGTCATGACATGTATGACGAAAAGCTATGATGTATTTTCAAGAAATCGGCGGTCATATCATGGCGGTAGACAACAGTACTCAATAACTCAAAGACTATGAATGTAAGTAGACGTTAAGTAAGATTATGGATTCAATTATCCATTACCTTTCTTTATTTACTGCTTCAAAATAACAAAAAAGATAAGATCTTTTAGTGAACACATTGATAGAATCATAGGAAATGTACATCCTTGTAGCAGTGGCACACAAAGTGTTATTCGACAATGTTAAATGAGGCCCATGTTAGTAAGGTTGCGTGTAAGAGTTCTGCCATCAAAGATACTCAAACCACATTCAACAGACTTTCGGAAAACATTTGTTCACCTGTCATAACTCTTTCACAATTTGTCTTCTGTACATAGCTATTTTATATGCAGTATTCATTTCCTTTGCATTGTTACCTTTCGTTTTGCATTAATACGAGTAATTGCTGCAGCATTTTTGTGAAATTCGATTTGAAGCGGCGTAAAAGATCATTTCCCCGCCTCACAATGATCAAATGATCATATTTGGTAGCATTCTCTCCCCACAGATACGGCTCAGTGATAAAATCTTATACTAAAACTTGTCCTATTATGAGTGGTTTCGTTCTAGATTTCGTTCAAGTCTGCTTGGATGCAATAAAAAGAGAGTTGTGCAATCAGAAAAAGTTATCATTCCAAATACCACAGTTATTTCCGTATGCTTCGGGAAAGCTAAACTTTATTCGACTAGTCTGATCTTTTTTCAATGAATGGTGAAATGATAACAATGAATTAGGCATGTAAAATATCATAACAAACATCATGGCTATTTCTCCTTATCAAAATTTAACATTCAAATTCTTTCGCTGCCATCACTCCGCTCCGCCTAACAGACTCTATTAATACTTCATCTAAAGGAATGGAATTGCTGACATCTTCTAAATAATGAGATGCAACGACAATCACAATTCACATCATGTTTGATACTTTAGGAATACAGTTACTGTTATCTTTTAGACTATATCTAATAGACTCTTTGCTTTCATTGTTTTATTCAATAATTCAAATTATTTCTCTTCTGGCTTTTAATGCAAACAAACCATTGTCATAAGTATATCAAAGAGTTATGGTAGGTCCTTTGTTAGATTAAAGATGGAATGTCAGTGCAAAGTGTTAATCGTTAATAGTATTACATGCCCGTTGATCGCGATAAAACTGCTCTCAGCAATGATTGCCGGTTTGATCTCGATGATCTGTTTTAAGCATTATGTGACCGTTTGATTTCGATTATCTGATTTCAGCAATACGTGCCGGTTTCATCTCGATGATCTGATTTCAGCAATACGTGCCGGTTTCATCTCGATGATCTGATTTCAGCAATACGTGATGGTTTGATCTCGATGATCGGTTTCAAGCAATATGTGACCGTTTGATTTCGATTATCTGATTTCAGCAATACGTGCCGGTTTCATCTCCATCTAGTTAAAACAAGATATAATGTTTATGTACTCAGAATTAGTGACTTAAATATTGCAGAAATTGGTTTGATTGATTTTCAGCAACACCTGCCCGTTTGATCTCGATAACCGGTTTGCACCAACACCTGTCCTTTTGACCTCGATAACCGGTTTTCAGCAACACGTGCCCGTTTGATCTCGATAACCGGTTTTCAGCAACACGTGCCGGTTTAATCTCGACAGTTTGTTTTTAGGCAGCTTTCCAAGACGGAAGTGGACCTGATGGAGAGGTTTGGACGACATACGCTGAGTACCCAGATCTAAACATGAGGTTTGGCGTCATCCTCGTGGCCAACACATCCAGTCCATATACCATCACAAGACAGACTGCTGATATCATTCCCTTCCTGGATAAGGTGAAGACTCTTATACTGTTTACACCTGACACAGATCTTGCCTACATTGAGCATCTTGTGAACGTATTGATAGAAACGAAATAGACATGGAGCAGGCATAAAATGATTCATAACATGCGTCGTTTTCTTATGTCGGTCCTCTTCGATGATATTCATAAGATTGGCAAAATATCGTACGCCTATATATCATCATTTTGGATAGTTCCTTCCTTACAAAATGTCTTTTAAAGTATCTCTGTGTTATGCTTTTCAGTATCCTGCCGTCATATTTTCTGCCAATGATACCTCTAACGTCACCGTCTTCGACGATCAACATCCCTTCGACCTCTCCCCCTGTCCATTAGATGATAATCCCGGAGGGTGCCTGTACTACACATCACCTGTCTTCACTATTGGGTACATATTTGTTACTTTGCACACCTCTCTATTATGACAATAGGGAGATGAATTTGATCATTGTTTTATGTGGAGGCTTTGTCTTTGCATCCGTGCCTGGTGTTTTGATGTAACAATATTATATGATAATTTATATTGTTTGTAATCATATCAATAACTGTCTGTTCTTCCAATTACATTTTTTTATAATCAAACGATCAATATGAAAAATTAAAAAAGCAATTCTTTGAGAATCGTGAAGGTTATTTTATGATTTCTTGACTACAATTCTCATGATAAAACAGAAAATGAAATGATGGCATTCCTATTTTTGAAATTCTGTACTCCAAATGCAAAGATTTTCTAAAAGAAGTGCTTGTGAGATCACCACCAGCGGGTTTCGCATCCGGGACCTTAGACATTCTACGGATTTAGTCAAACAGATATCCCTCTGGCTGGAGCCAGTAGAAAGCTTTTATCTCAACTTTCAACATTTTGTGAGATGGTTATTGTATATTAAGTGATGGAAGATACATGCGATGTATGTTTTAGGCACGTGAGTGTGAAACAATACTCTATGATCGATGCTACCTCCTTTATCTTGCAGATCCACTAAGGTGATCATTCTTGGCGACCTCAGTAAATTTGTCCCAATGTCTTTACAAAGAGTCTATAAAATCTGGATTACCAAGGATGTTGTGGCCTTGACCTTGCGTGGAAAACCAGGCGAGACAATTACAACTACGTACATGATCAACGGGAGCATGGAAGACCGTGCACTTGATGTCACTTCCGCCGGATGCGCCAGTTTTATTTTACACGAAGATGAAAAAGGCACGTTCACCTTCCCGCCTGGTATGAAATGTGGATGGGATGTAACAACCACAGCAGCGCCACCAACAGTAAGTTCAACCACCCCCACGACTACGAAATCAACAATGACGTCAGCTGCAACTACAAGAACAACAATGAAACCATCATCACCGAAACCTACCTCTGCTGCGTCAAGCCTTAGAAGTCTGTATTGTACCTTAATTATTTTGATTACGACTTTGGGGATCGAATTCTTTTGACCTGTGTTTTTATGTATGTGATTTTGTTGAAGAAATAAACAGAAATATTACTTCAGTTGTACGATATGTGATCGAAAACGGGACAGTGGTCCATTGGTCCATTGATTCAAACGTAATTTCGATAAACCTACTTACAAGAGACACAGACAAATATTGCTTGGTACTGATAATACCACATAGCTAGTATACAAAAAAATGGGATGTGAATGTAAAATATCGTTACATTTAAATGGCAGTTTTTCGAATATTATTGAAAATAAATATCATAACTTTGGCATTCAATGATGAAAATGATTTGAATATATGCAGAACATATGGTATTTTGGTTATTATTTAAGCAACATAAAAAGTTATACGCTGTGTCACTTAAAGCCATAAGGTTGAAAAATTTAAAATATCTCTCCGCTCTTTAGCTACATGCTTGTGAAGTATTTTACTTGAATATAACAACAAAGAGAAGAAAATATGAATGTACAACTTCTTTATTTCCGTTTCGCTACTCACAGTCAATATGTGCATAACAAACTTTTCCGTCATGTAAATTGGAAATAGTGATACATTATCAATGATTTCTTTGTTTTAAAACCCAAAAAAATCAAGCCTATCAACGTTGACTAAAAGTACAGGTGCAATGATTAACCCGATATGGTTGATAACTGAAGAACATATTTTGAAACATCATCAACAAAGGTTTATGTTATAATTAAAGACAATTTTGGCATCCAAATTTATAAATGTATTGAAATATCACAATAATTTTAAAACTTACGCTTTATCCTTTATCTTATCTTAAAATTATCAAATATGTTACTGAAGTTTTACATATTTTTCTATCTATTTTCTTGTTTTAGTGACCCTGGTACTAAGAATCTAACTAAGAATGATTTACTTCCGGTACGATTGGTGTTCCTACTCCATTGAACATTTAAGGCACTTATGCAAGGTAGGAATGACTTCAAACTAATAATTACTCTTCAGCAATGATTCTTCAAAACGGGTAAACTTGATCTGATTTAAACAATTGGTTTACATGTGCAATGTCCGATAGACAACCTGAAGAATCGGAAACTTATTTTTTATCCATTGTCAAAATAAATGTTGGCAGGATGCTTTTGTGTAAAGTGATAAAAGCCATTGACAGAGGCGATTATTTGCTTACAATATGTCTATTTAGATTAAGAATAGCGCCTTCTGTATGGAATAACATTCATATTAGCCCAAACGTTAGAAACCTTTCAGCGCACGTTCACATGACAAGGTAGAGGTAAACAAAATCATTGATTTATTTGGTTATTTGTTTAATCATTTTATCATCAAATACTGTGTTACACAGGAGATATCGCTTGTGGAAGATCACGCGTTATCTCTTACGAGATATCGTATTAATGGCCGCATGACATCACTGCACTGAGATTCTTAGAGTAGTGCAGTGTTCAGAAAGATACACTTTTCACACGGAATCGAAATGAAAAATGACTTTGGATGATAAATAGAATCTCAACCTCGTGTCTTCTGATAAAAAATATATCAACACATGTTGATTAAAGTAAAAATATCAGAGGCTTACCTCGAATATTTGTAACGTTTATCAACTCGTGATGACATCTGATATGAGAAGACACGAGGCTGAGATTTTCTACTGTATATGGGATTATGTTCAAACCATCAAAGTGACACAAGGCTGTCAACATATTTGGCGTGACACCCTTACTTTGGATTTCTTGGGGAGAAGGTATTCCGAAATTCAGAAATTTTACCAAAACCAGCACTATGAAAAGCTGTTTTGATGGAAATATAAATTAGTATATAGTTAAAGCATACAAAGTTCAAGATGAGAAATTATTCAATAAACTAAACGATGTTATTTTGTATTAGCTACAAATGTACCTATTCGAAGGTAAAAGGACATTGTCTGTTCGTTCAACGTGATTCGTACTAGTCTAGCATTCGAAGTATCCATTGCAGGTTCCAAATTGATAATAAAAACAGTGAATTCCTATCTAATTGATGCCAACCTAGCCGAATATCGCCAATATTACGAATTCTGTTTAACCTTAATTGTAATCTTATCACCTGAACTGTCTTTAAATGCCTTAACAAAATCGATATCATTTTATATTGTGGCTATATTGATATGATAAGTCAAAGGTAAGCTATCGATTGACAAAAAACGATTCCTTGACAACAATTGAAGCGAATCGGGAAGAAATTTTTAAACTATTGGTAAAAGTAAATAATTGACAGATGAAGGGAGATATGATAATTGGGTTGCGATAACATTTGAAATTGATACTCTTGGGAAGACATTCGATATTTTCATAAATCTTTCGTATATGATGTAATTCTATATATGAATTTCTCATTCCAACCATAAGTTTGCATTTATACAGAAACGTGATTGAACTAGAAAATGGTGTGATGTTACGTTACACTGTACGTTTATATTCCTAAGGAGTTGAGATTATAAAAAAGGAGTGTTTGTCCTTACACCAGGGTTATAATGTGTGTGGCGCTTTGAGCATGTCCCTTTGTGGTGTGGAGTCCAGCGCAATATATGTATCTTCATTATATATATTCTAACTTTAAAATGAAAAATTACGCTTAATACGGTCTATAGGTTGGTAATTCATGACTGAAACATTATTCTACTGCGTAACCACAATGGATCAATAAGTTCGTTGGAGCTACTAGGATATTGTTTTATGAATGTGATGTGTCATTGAAATCATATAATTCTCTTGTGGCTCACATCTTAGATAGAAAACAGTTCTTTGTTATATACCCATGGAATTAACACTCTATGCAGATGCATACTAAAAGTTTGTTCACATACCACTCTATCGTAGTGCATATATCATGTAATTTGAGTTTAGTTCGGTCGTCAATAAAATAACTTCAGCTTACTTTTTAATCGTCTTGTCTCTCGTACAACTTTTCGAATTTTGGCATGATGAAATAGACAGACGAGGTCATATTTCCGAAATTCCGAAACTTCTATTTGAAATTCATGTTCCAATCGCGGAGAAAAAATATCAGCACAATCACATTGACTAAGGGCATGGGAAGAAACCTGACGTCTGTTTAAAGCTGTTAAAATGGATTTAAAATGAGTGTTTTCGGAAATGTGACCCCTGGTCCTTTTAATGACCTGCCAAAACTGCTTCGGTAAACTGTTTGGTATGATATACAATTACGTTGAAATACAATGGATCTTCTGTATTGAAATTTCAATATTATCCGTTTCATTTCCGTAATGCTACGATGACTCAAAGACATCAGAAATTACAAGATATTTGCACTAGGATACGCAGATATGTAAACAAACTTTCGGGTTCATTACAAACTACCGAAAAGCACACATGTAACGATCTTTACGATTATGTACCAAACAAATGCTATGAACATACAACCTTGCCTTATACAACTCGGCCAACCTCGGTTGAAATCCATTTGTATACTTGCAGGAATATAGGCGTGTCTTGAAAAAAGTCTCAATGCTCACCCAGGACGAGCCCAAGTAACTCAACGTATTTCACATTATTGGACATGAAACCATCATCAAAATTCTCAGACTATCCAGCCATGACGCCGGTTACGGGTTGCTGAACACAACAGTGACTGGTATTGCCTATACTAGGATCCACGTCAAATTTCGTTCTCTGACAACTACCCGACATAGAAATAACTCATTTATACGTATGAAAGTTGTGTACGGACTCTATTTAACTGATTAACATGTTTGTCGATTTTAGTGAACGATTAAACAAATCGATTATCAATTCCAATCAAATCAGCGTGTAGATGCTAAAATATTAAAGATAAAAAAATCGCGTTAATTTAAAATTTGGTACTAGTAACCCGTGTTCTTATTGACGTAAAATCCATTGAAATACGAAACGTAAACGAAACATTTTTAGTCTAAACGCATGAACAACACCTTTAAAAAATAGCACGATGTTTTTTCATTGAACACGTAGAGCAATAAATGCAAAGGTGTTTTAAACTGAATAATTATTTTGCAGGTCTGTTTTTAAATGGGCGAACTATTTATTTACATCATGTAAACAAGCCAGATCAACATGATGCCCTAAAACAACCTGAAACAATCGGAAACTTTTATTTGCATACAATGTCACAATCAATTTTGGAACTAAAGGCGAAGGATGCTGGTATTTAAAGAGGTAAAAGCACCAAACAGAGGCGACTACCTGCTTACATTATTCACTTGCAACCCCGCATAGTGTTTACTGTATGGAATTACATTCACATGGACCCAATCGTTTGAAACCTTTCAGCACACTTTCACATAACAAGGCAGATGTAAACAAAACCATTGTTGTATATGGTTGTCTGTTTAATCCGTTATTGGATAACGTTAAAACCATCAAAGTGACACACGGTTGTCACAGGAACCGGCAGGGGGAGTTTAAAATGGCTGTGGCACTTTTTGGAAGTTTTATTTCTTGTAATGTGCCAAAATAAATTAGTTAAGTTAGTTAAGCAGTTTCTCATGGTGATATATTCCTTTTTGCGAAAAGGACACTTAACGTTAATTATCAATTGACTATGCTCTTGTTTTATGTATACAAGTTTTTTTCCTTTGCATGAATTTTCGTACTTGAAGAAGGGTCGGTGCTTTTATTCCGAAATGGGTTTTTTTGTATGAAATTGGTAGTGAAGTCAGCTGCAAACCTTTTTCAGATGTGCACTATGACTTTAATTCCAAGATTAAAGATTCAAGATGGTTTATTTGAAGTAAGGCCAAAACCAAAAGTAAAAGTAGGATAATGAATCTTGCAACTCGAAGTTGGTAATACTTACCATTTAAGTTTTCAAAAACCCAACCTGATTGAGCCAATGACATGTTTTTTACTTTAAAATATTTTTTATTCCCTTTTTTATTCCTAAAATATTTTTCTTTTATGTCATGTAACTTCATGGTGGTACATATGGATGGTCCATTTGAAGAGGACCTGAACCAGTGTTTAAACAACTGCCAGTATTTAGTTTAAAGTATTGAGTTTTTACGCGATCAATGTATTTGTATTATACGAGAAATTCGTTAGCACTTTTGTATTGTTTTGAGGTACGTTTCATGATCTGAAATGAATGCTGTCAATAGGATCTATAGGAATTCTTAACTGACACATTTTTGTGACAACCGGGGTCGATTTTGCACTTAAAATAGGTTTGTTAAAGCATATAAGTTGCACTTGATCTATAATCATGCTTACAGGATATTGTTTTTATTGATTTTGTTGTGTCATGGAAATCATACAATTTCTCTTTTGGCTCTTATAGTACACAAGTACAGAAACACCTTCAATGAAAGCACCTCTTTATTATTTACCCGTGGAAACTGAAAATTATAATAATATAAGTGTGCAAATACTTGAAACGTCATGGACCTCAATATTTTACTGCACCCGGTTACATGGCTCTCGACTTAAAAATTGATTGTTCGATTCCCGAATTAATTGATTTCACATCGAACTCGTTTATCCTCCGTTTCCCTGGTGTGCTGTCGGTCAATACACAATACACAAAAGCACACAATCTATTTTTTATGTATTATAAAGAACTCAACATTTTATCATTCCTTCCCCAACATACCATTCAAAACCCAGACAACCTCGCGTGGAACATATTCGTACACATGCAGGAATGACGCCACGTTTTTGATGAAGTCACAAAACTAACCCAGAATGAGTAAGTGGACTCATTTCAGTATTGGACATGATACCACCCTCCACATTTTCAGATGATCCAGCCATGACGACGGTTATTACCTGTATTTCTTCTGCAAACCTCGCCCACTGCTACTGAACTTCACAGTCAATTAGGACATGATTGGATCCCGCTCCTTCATCAATAATATTTGTGTTATACAATTAGTATGAATACCTCAGAGTAAACCGATCGATTATCGATTCCTGTCGAATCAGCGCCTCGCGAGCAGATAGTTCAGATAAAGATGTTGCGAAAATTGTTGCGCGTTCTCGCCTTATCTCTTGCACAGTTGATGGTTATCCAGGGATACTGCAACAACGGTACCATCAGCCGAGGAAAGGTGTTGAGGGAGTCTGTTTTCAAATATAAATCTCTACCGGACATTTATTCTTGTGCAGCCTCGTGTTTAATGCATTCACTATGCAAATCTTTTAATTTCCATATCGGAGATAACAAATGTTTTTTGAGTTACAACAATTCTTTGGATACGACCAATTTGGAAGATGATGTTAATTTCATTCAAAGTGATATCGATGGCTGGTCACAGGTAAGCTTCTCAACACTTTTTTCGAGTAGAAAGTAGTGACTCATTTCGACCGTCTTACTGTACATGTATGTGTAGATTAATAAAATACTTTCACTTTACTTTTCATATGTTGATTTGGTGGATTTAGTTACAGAAAAATTCAAGAGGTCAAAAACAAACCAAATCTTTTGAAATGCTCAAAAGCGTATTGAAACAGATAACTCTTCACTCTATTTGTTTTACACGAACGCACAAGGCAATTTTGTAAAATATGAAATATCCTATAAGTCTTTGTATATAGAGCCTTTACCTGCATAAAGTCTTATTTTATTGTGACAGGGACATACTATGTATGTCTGTGTGATATAGTTTTAGGTAGTTTTTAATGTTGTAAATGCATTATTAATAGAAATCTTTCTTTCAGCAATCTAACAGGCGCTGAAAGAGGTTCTTAAATATTTAGTTATCATATCTTTATTTCACCATATTACAGTGGTTGAAATGATAAAGCTATTAATTCCGTATTCTAATGTTGTTACTTTATTTCAGCTATATTATTCGAGTTGAAGCATCAATGTAATAAAGCAGTTTTGTAGTTTCAATCATTAAATCAATAGTGTTCACTCAACGGTGACAACACCCGTCACGATTGGTCCATTTCAAATCTGCACGCTTTTTGTATGCATGAGCACTTCGCACCCTGACACGTCACATCGTTACACAGCACGACGGACGAACAATCAGGTAGAAAATCCACATGTAAGACATCAACTTAATTCTAAATCAGCGTATTTATTCATCGTCTGCTACGGCAGCCGGGCAGGTACGGGAACCTCTGTGCCATACATAGGGGTTTATAGTTTGTACCTATCATCCAAGCCACTTGGAATAAAGAACTCAAACCCAGCATTCACCTTGGCGTTGTTCCTTAGTGACCCTGCTACATTATGAAAATGCAGCAAAAGATCAATTTTATACCAAACTTCCCACGCATGGCCTATACTTGCGTTATCTCCAATGGTTTCCAAGATAGGCCTTGCTGCCTTTCCCGATTTTTTCTGTGCTTGTCGCCCGTGTTGCTGCGATAGTCAAATGGGAAATATGATGAAAATAACAACTTTTCGCCGAAGAGGGTGCTGCAAAAAAACCCAAGAATTTTAGCCTGTGATAAAGACTGGTGCAATTTAAAGCCATTCTTGTGTTGATGCTTTAAGCTGAGCTGTCTTTTCTAGCACATTGCCATCACCATAGAGTAAGAATTAAGTATACCTGAATGTAGCGAACGCCTGTTAGTTAACCTTGTATAATCACCAAATGCAGTCTACAGTCGTTCGAGAAGCATCCCCAAACCATCACGGATTCCTCGCCAAATGGTAATATTTGCAAAATGTTTCTGGGGGAAAGACGCGTACGTGTATTCCAAGCCCTGTATGCGTGGGCTCTCCAATCAACAGCATGCAGTCGGAAACGACTTTCGGCATTCCAGTTCTATGATCCTAGGTTCCAACATAACCTATGCTGACGCTTGTGGTGATTTGTGAGCTTTGAACGTCTGATGACCCTTCTGGCTCAAGGTTTATTTGAATTGAAAATGAGTCCATGAGGTCTACATTTGTCTTGTGGCGTGAGAGCTTGTAGTGTATAGCAAAGTTTATCATAAATTGAGTTAATTGTGTCTTATATGCTGCGTTCAATAGCATAAGTATCCTCCTTATAACACAAAATATGGTATACCCTTGCCTTAAGGACATTCTAGCTTGCAAATTATAGTCGTTCAAATTTTCGAAATATATGGTTAAACGAAATAAATTTTATTCAGATGGTTAAACATCCCACAGCTCAAATGGGTTATTCCTATTCGTAGAATTAAGTTTACATATCAAGTGCAAACTGCAGGCTACCATTTTAGTGTAAACACCTATTAATCATTTGAGTCGGGGAAATGGATTTGCGTTTCTTAACTGAACTTTGTACGTTCATATTAGAACCCTTGTGTTGATTGTCTTGCAAATGGTAACATTTCATTTCCATTACACAAAATCCCATTGTTTCCCTAAACAACTGGCTGAAGTGCTTTCCATTTCCCTCTGTCTTTTCGTGTGATTATCGACTCTGTATTTTTCGTTGTGTTTTAGAATGCTTGGTAGTACTAATGGTAACGCATTCCAGATGTTCTAGCCACGCATAGTTGTTATTTGCGTTCTTACTTTTGGAATCTACAGTTTTCAAAAGGTATAGTAGCTATAGAAAGTTGAATCAATTACGTTTGATGTAAATGTTGCATGACGCAGTGTTTTAGAATATTTAATGCACATTACGCCTTAAGTTATAACATGCAATACAACTTTGTAAATTGGCTCAAAAACATAACTGATTGTATATCATTGATTTCAAAACATTAAATATAACATTAGCTGTTTACATGTACGTCGTCTCTCGGTATAAGTATTTCCTGATGTACATATATCACATAATTGTAGCAGTATCTCCCGAGCCATTAGGCGATCGATGACATATAAACAATCACGTCGTAACCGATATTTTTCTAACATTATGTCATTATGTAATTCAACCACTCTTGACGAAGAACAGTTACAATGGCAGCGAGTTACGTTACATTTGTACAATGTGAGCCTCAAGGTACACAAAACAAAACAACAAATAACGACCGTAAATCAATAAATAAACGAGTATTTTTCTTAAGGTAAATTAACGCAAAATATATAGGTAGTGTTATTACGTTTGAATACAACAGATTTGTTATGAAACAAGACAATTGCTCCTTCTTGTGTATTTCATCATGAAACCATGAATAATAAGTTAGTAACAAGAATAACACCATTGTTCCGGTCATAGTAGGCTTCTGAAATTTGTAATAAACGATGGAAGGTCTTACATATAAGTATTCATTATTTACATCTGACGTGCCTATTCGTTATGCCAAAGCCCTTTTAATTACACTGTATCTTGCAATACGGCAGCATCAAGTCAACGTATTTCGATCCCACCCTCCATCATAGGCCCTCGGACCATGGAAAAAATATTTATAATATTTTTTTTTAAATTAAAATTTTGTTTTGAGAACACCCCCTTAATAGAATTGTACATCAGAGGTACAATTAGATTTAGGGGGTGTTCTCAAACAATTTTTTAAATTTAAAAAAAAACTTTTTATTTGTTTAATTGTTTTTAATGATTCGAGGGCCTGTGCCCTCCATCTGCAAATGGAATGGATGACAACATACCATATACTACCCGATAACACATTTAATAAGGTGTAACGTAACATATAACCTTTAAATCAAAACATATTATCTTCGTTATTAATATCACTTGTAAATACTCTTCAATGACATGACCTTTAAACTGTGAAAAAAATGCTTTAGTCCCTTACAATCAGCAGTGGTTACCTTTTAAAACAATTCAACCTTCCATAATACAGGTGTTTGATTATATGTCTATTGTACATATAAGGTAAAAACAATAAACGATCAGAAGTTATATTAGAAACCTGTTTATGATTGCATTCTCCAAAGTTACTTATTGTTTCGGTATTTTCAAAATCCGGTGGGTATAAATACAAATGACTTCTAAGTTTTGGTAGATTAACTATTCAACCCTACGGAGAGGCATGTTTAATATTGATAGCCCCGAGAGAGGCGCTAGACGTTTTCAAATATGTTGTATTCTTGATCTCTAGTGTGACAGACCTCGAAAGGATGTCACAAATGTATCGATCAACGTGTTTCAAAATGTCAAAGCGCACAAACTATGTATGACATATTGACTGAAACCATTGATTCGTTGTCAACAAAGGGTAGTACGGTCGAGTCAACACAACGAGTCCCATGCGTTATTTCAGTCGCACGGGATACACCCGTTAGCTTCACTGCCATTGTTTGTATCCTAATGTCTACGGTCACTCGGTTAACAAACTGAAGAATCGACTGGCTGATCAGCATTTCAGAGAAGCCCAGTTATCTTCTTTAAAAGCTAATAAAACATTGACAAGTTTACCCGCATTTCAGAAAGGCCCAATTATTTTCTTGTTTGAAAACTAATAAAACATTTACAAGTTGACTAGCATTTCAGAAAAGCCCAATTATTTCTTTTTAAAAAACTAATAAAACATTTACAAGTTGACCAGCATTTCAGAAAAGACCATTTATTTTCTTCTTTTAATCCTAATGAAACATTGACAAGTATTTTTCATATTGCTTGTCCAAATTTATTTGAAAGCTAATTAGTTCCTTACAATTAATTTTAGTTGTAAGGCGTCACGTGAAATGTTGATCTAGACAACCCTAATGGAAATAATATCAACTGATTTTACGCATGAATGGATGGACTTTCTGTCGTCTTCATTACACCTGGGTAAATTGTTCCATTAACCATAAGGGAAAATCCATTATAGATTTATGAAAACTATAACAGTATACACGCTTTACAATGGTAATTTTCAAAGCATTTCAGACAAATGAAGAATAAACATCTATTATTGAGGCACTGATAGCTGTACATATGTGTCCTTTACGTGTTGACTGGTTGGTATGCTTACAACTCATATTTCTTTCAATCTAAGAAACATCTAAATACATCTTTCCAATTGATTTGGGCTTCAAAGAATTGCTGCTGAGTAGAAAACTGTTTGAAAGAATATGCCATTAGACATACCATTGGCCTTTGTTTCTTTATTTTCTTGTTTATACAATGTTTGCTCTTAAACATCGTCCAAAAGGTAATGGTGTTTTAGTCTCTAATTAATGTGGAGATATAATGGATGTGAATAACACCGTAAACTGATCATTAAGCAAATATTATGCTATGGTTTCAAAATAAACTATGGTGATTTCAAGAATTCAAATTCAAATATCACTCCAAAGAAAATATCAAAATGTCATCGATGTCAAAAACAAACAGATAAATGTTAAAGAGCCACTCCGTGAGTTGCTGGAGTCATATATGCCAAACTTAATCAGTGGTGTCATTTGATCGCGAAGTATCGACTGTTACCAAAAAGACACATTTTAAAGCTTGTTGATTTTTTACAGTGACAATATGAAGGTAGAACGTCGCAATCATGATCGAAAACCGGACAGTGGCGCGCGTCATATAGTCAAACGTAATTTTGGAGACTTATATAAAACAGCCAGGAGGGCAGTTAGGAGTTGATAGTGTTTGTTAGGTTATATAACAAGTAACCATGTATATTGGACGTGATATCTACCCCTCTATGCATTTATAAGGCTGTTTTTTAGATTTAATGGAAAACCAGTATTTGTCATGTACATTGTATATGTCTTTTGGACATGAAAAGTTTAGATTTTTTGGTTTTATATCACCACATATGACATATGGGTTTGTATCAAAGGTAAATAATATGTTATGAAAGTCACGGAGTGGCTCTTTAAAGTGAAGCGAGTTTGAAAGAGACATTTTTATGCAATGATTTGCCCTAATTACAATAAATATGCGAGCAACTTTGGCAGGTCGAGCTTTAAAATGTCCACAAGAATTTTTCACTCTGGAATGTTCGTACTTGGTGTGCAGTGTATTGCGGCCGTGGGACCAAGGTGCTGTACAGGCAGTTTAGTGGTTCTTATAGTACTAGACGTTATTTTTTAACCGTACTTAATCATAACTATTAAACAAGTAAATGTGAATAGTAATTTCGGCTTCTGTACATGTACATGACTGTTTAATTGGTATAACTTGAGGATGTCATTGCATGTCAGTTACGATGTTAGAAGCCAAAATTAGCACAGGTATTTCGGCTGGAAACAATATTATGAAATATACGCTATGTTTTTTTGACGTGTGGTCAGTATAGTTTCATAGTAATTCAACCTTGAATAATAATGTACATTTATATTGCAGACCATCGCAGGACCCTGTAGAAACAACCCATGCGCTAAATACGAAGAATGTTCTGTAGATAGGCTTGGAGAAACTTCATGTAGTAAGTGTACACGGCTGGGGTACATGTATTTTTACATGAATGACAGTGTGTTCAATTTCGGATGGCATCGTTTCTTTGATTAGTTTTGTTCAAAACATAATAGCGATATATGCAGTGTTTCAAAGTTACTGTGTAAATACAAGTTGATATGGAGATATACCATGTGTTGAAGGGGGGTACCTGAGCATGCAAAATTTTGTTAAGGGGAATTAAGAGGCCCGGGGGATCACCCCTCCTGCGGTCGAGCTTTTTTACAAATTCCAACAGTATGATCGAATCCCCATGATCTGTCACTGGAGATTGTTAGTTATGTTTTTAAGTGGAAAACATAATAAATATCTTTTTCGAACCCACTGACAGAAAAGTTAGCTGGAACAACTTTAATCTAAGACCTCATTTATACCAGTAGCATTGACAAATATATTATTAACTTGGCTTGAATAACTTAAAAATAATTTAGGATGATTCAACATTAATATTGTCAAATGATAACAGCAATTCCCTTTATTTGTGCCCCGGTGTAAATATAAACTGAAATTGTATCTTTAAATTTTAGAGTCATTGAAAGTGATGCATGTGGAGTACGACAGGGAGACAGACTACCTCCTGATGAATACAAGATTAAACTGGACACAGGCCAAATCGAGCTGTGAGGTCATGGGTGGTCACTTGGCAATAGTGGAAGATGAAAGAGAAAATAGGTTCATCGCTACAATACTGACACAGTTTGGTAAAAGATGACTTCAAATGCCTTATCTGAAATTTCCGTTTTCATTTTAAGTATGTTGTCAGTACAATGTCAAAGTGCAATTCAGTAACTCACTAAATGAAAACAATAAATACTGTTCATATTATAAATTGTAGATTCCGATATACTCATTTTTACGTTGTAAGTGGTAAGAGGGTAACCATTCATAGATACATTGATGAAAGTATTACAGTCGTCAACATCTTATCAAAATGATATCTTAGAAAATCTAAGCTAATAACAAAATTTGAAAATATCAGACAAATGCTAAAATGAATTTATTCCATTTCGATAAAATATGGGTGTCACACTGAAATCGGCACAGTACTACCAATGGTTTGGCTAGTTCCAGTACTTGCTCTCAAGTTTCACTGCAATGCATAGCCACTAAAGTCTTGCGGGATTTCACAGTTTATTGATGATGTCATTTATATTCTTACTCCTAGAGTTTCATTTTTCAAACTGTAGTTTGTTTTATCCTTCCCTTCAGGTTTTGCATCTGCTCTTATCTGGTTCGGTGCTACCGATGCGGTGGTTGAAAATTCTTGGTTCTGGATAGATGGACAGCCGTTTGTCTTCGAGGCATGGATGCTCGGACAGCCAAATAACCCAGGGGACCAAGACTGTGCAGGAATAAAAGCTGGCCAAGGATGGCAGAGCAATCCCTGCTCTTATGACTATAGATATCTCTGTGAGATGAAGTTATAGAACAACACGATTATTTCACATTACACGATGAAGTATACAATTGTACTCACGAACTTAAGACACATTCTAACATGACACGAAAACTAGAATGAAAATACTGCTTTCTGATTGGTTACCGAAATCTATTTTGAAGTGAATATTTTCGCTAAATATTTACGACCGATTCACATTGATACGCGCACGTTTCAAATTCCATGCTCTGAACTAACTGTTTTCATCGCCTAACAGACAACAGCAAAATGAATTTTAAATCAATTCTATACAGACATTGAGAATACCGTATTTTTTTATTAAATTTAGAAGATAAATTCATTCTGTTGTTTACTTTTTGTCAAAGTAGGTTATATTATTCCACTAAATTTAATTTCAAACTGAGCTCTCTTCGTACCGTTACTCGCGGTAATAGCGACTCGTCTAGTGAAACAAAGGCCTATATTAAAAGTCCTTGCGATAACAGTGGAGATATCTCAGATGTACGTTATTCTTCAACTTTACAAACTGCTCTCATTCATATTAAGTGACCACATTTCTAGACGGTGTATTCAACCATGACAAACTCTAAAGCTTTCTTGATCGTTCTTTCCATCAGTTCACTTGTTTCGTGAGCAGTTAGCGCTAGCAGTAAACAACTACTAACGTCCCTTGATTGGGTCAGTCCTTGTCGGTATTTTAGGGGTGATGGGTGACCTATGTATTTACTTGAAAAAAGTAACTCTGACGGGATAAAAAATCTGTCTTTTGTTGATATTATCCTCAATGAAATAAACAATTAAGGGTATTATTTAAAAACCTGTTGGTTTATGTTTTGATATTCTTCTTTATTGAAGCGTGTTCTTTGAAAATGGAACGGTAACGTACAGTTTCGAAAGCAAGTGGAACCGGTCTGTACTGGTTCGACCTAATCACATAGCTGTTGTGCAAGGCAAATTAGTTCCTCATTATCTTTCCAATTAGTCATGTTAGAATGGAGATAAATCAATTCTGTTTTTATTTTTCACCTGCAATATTAATTTAGGGGTAAAAAATGCACTGCATACAACCCAAAATAAATAAACAGAATGGATTTATCTCCTAAATGTTACGCTTTTAGCGATCAAATCGACAATTTACATGTACATGTATACTGGTACAAAGGCACTCATCTAACATTCTATCGATTAAATATGTTTTATTATAAAATATGTATTATTTTTTACAATTGACCCACAAAAAATAAAAAAAGACATCTGGAGTGGGCGAAGAGAATTAAGAACACAGGGTCAGCTGTGAACACAAAAGGAATAGATGTGGGCTGTTAAAACGGCTGAACTAGTTTTCAGTGCTGGTTTCTCTAAACTAATAATTACAGATACGGATGGGCATTAATAAAGCGCTATATCCATACACAAGTTGCTCGAAGCGCATTAAATAGTGATAGTAATCAAGGCAATACTAAAATATTACCGATTTCTTAAACACATTTTTAAGCATTATTATTGGATAACAACAGCCGTTATGGCTGTTCCGGTTTCAGCAGTTTCGAGGTTCATCTAGATTTGTTGCAACGTTGCTTTCGGTCTTCAAGAAAATACTTTAACACGTTAATTCGTGCATATTTTTCATAGAACTTATATGGCAGAATACTTGATTGCTGGTCCGTAGTAAAATCACGAGATATGCATTTGTTGAAAGTTTCGAAATATTGGTATGAGCTGTTGTATTATATCAATTATTTACTGAACTCCATATCTCCATAAAGAAAATCGATAAGCTGGGTCCTTAAACTATTTTGTTAAGTATAGAATCTAATCAAAAGTGATCAAAGTTTCTAAATGAATGACTAAATTCATTTGCAGGCATGCTATAATTTTGTGGTTTTCAATTTGGCAAAAACGAGATAAATATGGTATTGGTTTAGTAATCGACATAATCAGTTGTTAGAATCGTGTATTTAACGAATACTTCATTGCATTATCAAAGCATGATATTGAGCCATACGTAAAGGTGAATGTCCGAGTAGCTCTCCATTCCTTAAAAATAATTTAGCCAAGCTATATAAATATAGTCTATTGCAATGTTCTATTGCAATCGCTATTTAATTAAATAACACTTACTCAAGAATAAACCCTGTCAAACGTGTTTTTTATTGCGCAGACTCCATCGCTTTTTTCAACAATTGTAAAGTCGGACTCGACATACACGACCATTGGAGATTGCCAATCTTAACATATGTGTCTCCAAACAATGTATTAAAATCTAGCTAAAAACTGAATGATCAGCAATTTCAACTCGAAAATTCAAGTAAATAACTGAAATGACTTACCTATCGAAACTATCGATAGTTGAACGTGCTATTGATACTATCGATTGTTTTTTAAATTATTACTATCGATAAAGTACTATCTGCACATCAATTCCTTTCATGCAATAAACTGGGTACAAACCGTTTTGTTCCATAACCTTTGTTGTGTGTATATCATAATTCCGTTAAGTTTAAACTGTGTTTTAGAAATTAGTTCTTGTTTTAGTTTAACTTTGATATAAAAACAAAAACTGTATTGATGTACGTGTGTTATTATGAAATTGACAACGTAGCACCTTTGGAAATGTGTTTCAATTTAAGAATAATCAATAAGATGCGCGGAATTACAAATTATCTGTCCTGTGTGGATTATTGTTAACAAATCCGAACTTTAGCAAGGAATTTATCACAGTAATTCACGAGGGACAGATAAACCGTAATTCCGAGCTTCGAGTTGGTTGTTCTTTTTCTTACCAAAGTCAAATCTAAGAATATTACCGTACTTTGGAAAATAATCGGTCATTGTATCCATGTGCGACGAACAACGATTATGTCATGGCGCAGTTAAATGTAGTCTCTGCAATTTATTACATGTTTGTGGATCATATATCAAGCAAGACAATCGTAAATGATCGAAAAGGTCAAACAAACCACATATAAAATAGTTTTAGTTTCATATTATTCTATACGAAATCAAAAACAATATTTGTTTTGAAGTCTCTTTGACACTTGTACGTTAGACTAGATGAACGAATGAATAGAAATAGTTCTTTCAGTGAGAAAAGCGTGGCGCATCAACAAATCACGACTTAAACGTTTTTAACTCAACGAGATTTTCAAAGAAAAAGCATATCTATTTACTTTTATAAAACTGTTTGGATAATGAGACCGCTGATTGCGAAAAGCTCTATCGACCGTGTTCCAAGGAATATTGTTTGCTTTAAATTCTCTGTAGCGCGCGGGATTCGAACTCATTCCAACCGGGGTTTTCCTCTCCATAATTGTTGAATTGCAGGACGTTGCATGATCTAACGCCAGTTTGGCGTAGACAAAAGCTAGGAATTGGCGGACCAATCACTTCATTGCGTTTAAAAGAATGATGACGGCGATGACGTTTAATAACTGGTTTATCGAGTGCCTTGCGCCAACATACTGACACAGAAGGCTATTGCCGGAATGTTTGTGAGGCCTAGTTTAGAATACGTCAGCACTTACGAGCAATTATAGGCATCTAACAGACTTTGTGGGGAGGAAAACCACTGATATAATGAGTTCGAATTCCGGTGGAGTCATTATTTCAGAAAAAATAATATTGTTCCTGGTAACACGGTCGATTTTATAAGACTTGGGTTAATTTATGCATATTTCAAGCATCTTTTGTGTTGAAATAACGACACAAAGGCCTTTGTTTAACTTAGCCAAGCCATAATACTATGAAAACAGACAACTCAAAATTCACAGGGGCGTGTATCGCTTAGAAATAGCTTTAGAAAGACATATATACCCATAGACCCTACCCTACTACTATATAAAAGGAAAGGGATGTAACGACCAAACCACCCCATGCTCGAACAAAGTCAGTTTTCGCATCCAAAATAATTTTTCTGGACAAATTGTTCACTACGATTCGAAAGCTAAATGATTTCCCTACAAAACGAGCTATGGATCGTCAAAATCGGGTAATTATTTCAAAAGTTACATGCAACGACGTCCCGAAAATCGCTACCGCCAGATTTTCAGGCCAAAATCCCCACTCACGGAAAACAGCAAAAACTCACCGTTTAACATCTTTTATTGATTCCAGCAATGTTGACAACACCAATGGAGAGCTCGATTCGATCGGCGACATCGAACTACATGTTCACAATATGAGAACAGCACCTACTTATTGTTTCTACGAGTGCTAGCATACATTTTATCAAAAATCATCTGCTTTGCGGTTGTCTTGTCCACCATAACAGTGGCCTTGACATTCATTTGACCTCGTAGCCGCAGCAAATTTAAAAATTATAGGATTTGGTAGAAATTAACATTGAGTATTTTCTATTAAATTCCCTTCTGCAGTCGTGTGTGTTTTAATGAGCCCAAAATATTAAATAAACTCGTTTTTTATAACTATTGGTCAAATCATAATTTTTTTTAAACGTTCCAGAAATATGAAATTATTCGACTGGCAAATGTCAAAATTTCAAACGAATCGTTAGAAAATCGCAACATAAACTTTAATTGACAAAAAATTTTTTTTTAAATTTATGTAGAACAATATACTTATTAGTATGATTTTTCATGTTTTATTAAAGAATATATAAACAACTTTTACTCGGTTTACCTAAAAATATTGTTTTGATCTTTTTCTCCAAAAAGTGATGGCATATATAATATTAACCTGTTACCAACATTAACTTGATAGATTTCGCTATCCTTCTTAATTAAAGCATATATTTTTAAAACACAGTTATGTTTTATAATTGGAAAAGAAAATATTAAAAAATTAAAAGAATTTGTAAAGAGGTTTGAATCTCAAAGGCAAATATGAAAGCAACTCCTAATTCTAGATAAACTACTTACATGTTGAATATTTGATGTGCAGTGCAGTTCAGATACATTATTTAATAAAATAAGTTAACCATTATACCATATAGACTATAGAGTACCTCTGTTACAATTAGATAGGTGATTTAATTTCATTTCTTCAAACAATAGTGATATGATTAAAATTATCAAAACTGTGTTCGACAAAAAAGGGGATATTTATTTTTCAGAGGTCAGACAGAATTATATATTTTTATCAATATTGGCTTGGCTCAGGAGTGAGATCATGTAAATCATAAAAGATGTGGAAAGCAATCATTGATAATGACTTGTATTTTGTAATTCATACTGTTCAACCACCCTAGTGGTTAGGGGCATAAATGCAATGCCTCGCTTGGAAGGTTACCTTAGTTTTCTTTATTGGAAGCAATTTTGATTTTCATAGTTAAAAGATTAAAATAACAAAAACAAATTAAGTTACAACATGCTGCATTAAAACTTATTAACAGTTATGTATAATCATGTTGAAAAAAATAACTTTTCTTATAACTTCAGTTGAAAGGTAGATATTTATGCCTCATTAAAAGGTAAATTGATTAAGTTGAGAGCAAATAGTCCTGTTGGCAGAGAGAATTCAATGATAGGTATCTTTTTACTAAAACAAGGCCTGTATCCTCCCGATAAAGGAACAAACATTAACAGTGTGTCCAATAAATAAGAGAATAAATTTCATTCTGAAAGTAATCAGTATATTTTTTATGTATAAGGTCAAAAAAAGCATGTCTGAAGTGACAGATCTCCAGACTGGCACAGTACTTGTATCTTTAATTGCTGTTTCAAATGCAATAAATCTGATTTAGTTATATTTTTTAGAACATTTGCGTATGGGGGCATTTTCCCCAAAATGTCCCGAATTTGTTTGCCTTGCAAGCAATAAACTCTTTAGTTTCATAAACATGTCTGTAATGGTAATGGTAATCAAATGATGGCTCTACCTTTTTTACACTTCAAAGAAATTAATTATGCTCAATGAAATTAATTTGAGTTGATCGTGATAGAATAACACAAACCTTAACAGTGATACACACTCAACCTTTTTACAAGGTTCACAGGCTCATCAGTTCTGTAATAGTTTTCTCAGTTTTAAAAGAATAGAGTCATGACCCTGGAGCTCATCAGGCTTTAAAATCTATTATCACTAGACCATAGTATTATAATACCAATCGCTTATGGTGCATAGAAATATTCCATCTTTCTTAGCTTTATTAAGATTATTTAAGAAGAAGATATTTATAAGGCCATGACCTGTGTGACAAACAAGATATATAATATATAGTTAGAATCCTCATTAGAATGTACAAACAAATTCAAGTTTCTTCACTGTCATCTTCAGGAGAAAAAAATGAAAATAGGTTTGAGGAGGCCTTTCTTAGGTCACCAAATTAATAAATTTAGATCCTTAGTAGTCAAGGAATTGGTACTCTAAATTATATTAGGACATTGTCCCATGTCAGGCTAGATGAGGTGAAAAGTGAAATTGAATCACTTATATGCTTGCAGTTTAATTCAATTGGCATTGAATATTTGATGTAGAAATTATAATTGAAAATCTAAAAACACATTCTTTGTACATCATCTGTTATATATCCAGCACGAAACAGACAGATTTTATTTGTAGCCCATATTTCACCTACTGTTAAGCACTCATTACAAGTGGTGCCAAAATAAACTTTCCTTGCCTATTATTGTGTATATTATAGTCATAAAAGTATTTGTATTCAGTATTGAACATCCTTTAAAATTTACCAACTCAACCTTTTAAATATTCATGAAAACATCATGAAAGGCTTTTATGAAGTACAACCTACTGATCATCTAAATTATGCAAAGTCTTAACAATTACTCATGGTTAATGGTATTAAACTAAAACTTTGAAAAGGGGGGTGTTATCCATAGGTGGCTAGAAATTCATGTATTAAACACATGAAATAACTATTTTATACTCCCCAAAACACACATTGAGTTCTTTGAAGGTTAATGGCACCTATTATGATCACATATCAAATAATAAGAATCAATTGAATTCAATACAATCAATATAATTGGATGAAATTTGATGAGGGTAAATGTATTGTTTTCTTAATTGGGGACTCACTTGTATGTCTGTATATATACAAAAACATATTAAAGAATCCTCACAAATAAATTCATTGATAGTCAATTTATTTATTTTATTTGAAGATTTTATTGAATTACAATAGCAGAAATTTTTCAAGAGTGTCCATGTATTAGAGATTCTTTTCCATGTATGCAGCAAAGATATTCTCCAGATTAAACTGTCCCCTCTTGCAATCGAATCTTGTAACTGAAAAATATAAATTGGAACCAAATTAAATATGAGGCAAAAAAAGATTGTTCCATTGTCATTATAGCTCCTCAAGTACTGCAATATTAATTGTATTTAATGTTACAAACTAACATTTTAAATAACAAAGTATAGTCAAAGTGGTTGCTCTCATAATTCAAACAATCATGAAACTTAATATTTGGTGAATCATAATCTACATTGGTAAAGGTGTGTTGTATAAACATCTATGATTACAACATTTTGCTTTTAAGATAGCTGAAACAAATAGGTTTTAAATTTAAGTTGGATTTCTTTTGCCTCTTTTACAGAATTGCTCAATCAAACTCTAGAAACAAAGTGACACTTTTCACCAAAAAGGTTTCATACAGCATTAACAACAGCTTGAGACATGGTACCTAACCCCTTGTTATCTCCTTATCTCCCCCCCCCCCCCCCCCCATGGTTAGGCCCTTCCAATACCTCTCCTCCCATTAAACCTGTTGTGACAATTGTCTTCCCTTTTCTCACTCATGGTGAAGTAATATATCTAAAAAATTACCTTGAGAAACATATGTCAAATGGATCATGTCTCAGTGGCATATATCTAAAACTCTACATTATCTGCTGAAATACATTAACAGAAAATTTAAAAAAGTATATCATGCAATGATTCAAATCTTTAGATTGTGGCTGTTGTGCATACCTGAAACTTTCAAATAATGATGGAAAAGTGACTCCACTCTCTCCTCCTGAATTGAGACATATGCCTGCAAAGAGATAATCATTTTTGAAAAAACACTTCTATATTTTAAACAATGTACATTTCATCGCTTTATTTCTTAAATTAATTTTTTTTTGGATAATTCTAGGCTACATCATGTATTTGTGCTTGTCAAATTAAAACCATATTTGCTCTGCTACTCTCTTTAGAAACTTTTACCCAAATGAATAGATATGTACATGATCATATATTTGATATTTATTACAAAAAGCCAGAAGGCTATTAACCAGCTGTCACCATCAGTTTGTAAGTGTTATATGGAAGGCTCAATCTTTAAATTATCTACATGTATAAAAATTATATTACAAAATGGAAATAATTCAGGTATTCTAACAGTCTTGAATAAAAATCAAATATTGAGCAGCTTAGAAATAGAAGTGCTAGTAAATACATTTGATGGTGTTATATCAAATTGATAACCAGATCATTAAAATGACATAATTCTTAATCAAATACTTACTGTTTATGTCTGTGATATGCATGCCTTCATCTGAAATCCAAAATAAAAATCATGACTTAGACTTTTGTTAAAATGGTTTCAAACTTAATTTAACTTATCATTTACCTATTCTAGTTTCACATATATATTTTATAATCATATACAGATATAGCACCTTCAAATTTTCAAAAGGCATGCATACCTAATCGATAAAGTTGGTATTATTGTCAAATGTTAAAAACATGGCACTTTCATCTAAAATCAATAACCAATTAAGCCTGTCTTATTGGGGTTTTTTTTTACGGAATATTGGCAAAGTAATTACATTTATAAATAACTTTTTAGAGATGTTTAAACAATCACTAAAGTAAAATAATAAATTTATGTTAAAATGATAGATTGATGGCAATTAAAGAAAAAAATATGATTATCAGTGAAAACATCGTATACGCCGATGCTTACCTGATGGAGGCTTCGCAAATTGAAGGCATCGGTCCATTAATTATTCCCAGCACTGCCAGCAGCGGAGAGAAGTGATTCGAAGCGCCTGGAGTTGGAGAATCGTTTTTTCTTTTGCCGATTCAGACATAAATATTTTAAACTCTTACAAAAGGCTCTCTTAAATTACTATATGTGACTAATTTCCAAAAAACAACAGCTCCAGTTGTTTGTGGTAAGGTGGACACGTCTAAAAATCCTAAACGTTTTTCGACCACGTTGTGTTGTCTACAAACATGGTATTGAAAGGACTGTGAGGAGTTCGATCAGAGTTCGGAGTTCGCTCACTTACTTATTTGCTGCGGCTACGAGGTCAAATGAATGTCAAGGCCACTGTTATGGTGGACAAGACAACCGCAAAGCAGATGATTTTTTATAAAATGTATGCTAGCACTCGTAGAAACAATAATTAGGTGCTGTTCTCATATTGTGAACATGTAGTTCGATGTCGCCGATCGAATCGAGCTCTCCATTGGTGTTGTCAACATTGCTGGAATCAATAAACGATGTTAAACGGTGAGTTTTTGCTGTTTTCCGTGAGTGGGGATTTTGGCCTGAAAATCTGGCGGTAGCGATTTTCGGGACGTCGTTGCATGTAACTTTTGAAATAATTACCCGATTTTGACGATCCATAGCTCGTTTTGTAGGGAAATCATTTAGCTTTCGAATCGTAGTGAACAATTTGTCCAGAAAAATTATTTTGGATGCGAAAACTGACTTTGTTCGAGCATGGGGTGGTTTGGTCGTTACATCCCTTTCCTTTTATATAGTAGTAGGGTAGGGTCTATGGGTATATATGTCTTTCTAAAGCTATTTCTAAGCGATACACGCCCCTGTGTCAAAATTTAGGCTATGAAAAAGATTTTAATTGGGTAGATGAAGCCTGAGCAGATATGCTCATTGTACAGAGCGCTTATTGTTATGCAGTGAAACCACCAGAAGCCTCTAAGTACACATGACATAATCAATGATTTACAAACAATAAACAACAACAAAAAATAGTCTTTAAAAGTGCCTCAAGTAATATAACAAAAGCAAAAATATATATGATTTTTAAAGATAATACATTGAAGTCAGTCCCGTAATACAACATCAATACAGTTTTCCCAAAAATCCAATATTCCTCGGAAAACCAATGTAACCAAATCGTTATTTCAGATACAAAATTTCAAAGTCACGTTCAGAGCATTTCAAGTCCTCATCAAATTTCAGAATGTGTCTAGACATCCAGAATAATTCATACGAAGGTGCTCATCAGATGTTCTATTATAACAATGTGAAGTTAAAGTTGATTCCTCAAAAGCTGCAGTCCTATGTATTGCTTTCAAAAGCCTCAGACTAAGAAATTGATCCAAGTCCTCTTCGAGTGATTTCAAAGTCAAGTCTAGATCATGTCAAGTCCAGGTCAAGATTTAAGATTGTGTTGAGTCATCCATATCCAATAATAGCTAAGTGTTAATCAGAACCATGGACCTAAGAAAAGTCCTCAAAGGTACTGATCCAAGTCCTCATCGAGTCTTCTCCTCAATTCCTCTGCATCAGCTCGAGCCTTTTCTTTCATCCTTCGAATTTCAGGTGTTTCCTCTAGCTCTGGTGGTAGAATAGCTCTCAGGTCTCTCTCAATCCGACCAAGTCTTCCTTCTATTCTACTGTCAAAATCTTCTTTCCTCTGATGAATAAATCTACCAACTTCTCTGGTTGCGGCTTCACACACATTGGTTAATTCTTCTTGTTTCAACTTGATATTATCGGCATCTTTCGTCGGATCAAGTGCCAGCAGTTGTCCAAGTTTCGTCAAAGGAGTTGTGAGATGTTTCTGAGAAATAGATAGGTACATTCCAGAAATATCGCTTGTCATGAAAGCAATCTTATTTGCTTCTGCTGTTGTGTGTACATAACATCAATCAATACATCAGAGAATGTGTAAGGAAGGGACACATTTCCTTCAGTTTCAAGGGTTTGTGTAAAAATAAACAAGCTGTCGTTCAGGACGGTCTCAATTATGTGTGACATGTAGGTGAAGAAACTCGCGAGCTTTCCCCACTGTTCCCTGATGTCCGCTAGGGCCTTCAAACATTTTTGCATCAACTCTTTGATTTCTTCGAAGTTTATTTTATCCAGATCAACATTTGCCAAATCTGTCATTAGATTCAGATTATGTTCCTGTTCCCTCTCCAGTTTTTCAGTCATTGTATGATACCCACTCTGGGCCGCTCTGAGAGTCTCCTCGGCTGCTTCTACTTTGTAGTAGGCTTGCTTAACGTAGGAATCAAGCGGTCCTGTTGACTCAACTTTGCCCATTTTCGGGCCAGAGCCAGCCATTGGCATTCCACCATGAAGAGTGCTTGCAAAGATTTCAGTTGCTTCAGTCATACCTTGAAGGCTTTTCAATTCAGCATTTATGTTTTCAAGGTCGTCTACTTCTTTTTGGTTCATTAAATGCGTGGTCACTTCAATAGCTGTTTTGAACAAATCTTGAAGTCTCTGTTTTGCTGGTCCACCTTGGCATTCTAATGATTGCAGCTCGCTTTGAAATGTTGACATCAAACCAGGAAGATCAATCTCCTCTCCTTTTTCAACAGCGCTCATCAGTTTCTTTGTGGCGTTGCTTACCAAGCCTATAGCTGATTCCAGGCCATCAGTTTGAGGTACAGGGTGAGGTCCTGAAGATGAAGCTGTATCTCCAGAATTACTTTTTCCACCAGAGAACAAATTCCCAATTCCCATGACGAGATTACCAGGAGCAGATACAAGCTTACAGAGACCATCTGCAAGTCCCATACCAATAAGTTTGGCAGCACCAGGCATTTTCTTCATTTGTTCTTCGTACTTATCCTTTGCTTCTTCTATCTGTTTTTTCATCAGCTCTCTCTCACGTTTAAACCTTGCCTCCTTTTCTTCAGAAGCTTTCATCGCCTCTTTCTTGCTGTAAATCGTCCTTTCTGCCTGGTCTATCTTCTTTTCATGTGTACCTTGGGTCAACGAGCAGGCTTCCTGTAACTCCTTTGTCAGGTCTTCCACAAAAATGAACTTTTCTTCTACTTCTTTCGCTTTGTCCACACACTGTAAAGCTGTTTTTTTCAATAACGCTATATAATGTGGCATGACCTGCGCGATCTCACCTTTGGTAGCCTTGAGCAAGATCTGAAACGAAAAGATACAGAAATAGAGAAATGATAGCAAATTCTGTTAGAACAAAACAAACCTGTTGACTCTGCAACATAAGTGATTTTAGCTTTGGAAACACTTACCTTATAATAAAACTAAAGTTGCAACAGTTTTTTATTGCTTTTTATGAAAGTTAAATACGTTAGACAATGGCGCCTACTTTGTTTTCAAATGATTCAGTTGTTTATTCAATTTCTCATTCATAACGCCCTTCTTGTGACAACTTTAAGGCATGAAATGTGAATTAGATATATCTAATTATTATGGGTTTCGTTCACTTATAAGCGGAAATATGCGACTGAATTCGGAAGCAAATTAGGAAATATGACGGTTGTTAAGATAGATCAAGCACCTTTATAGCATTCTCGACATGGCCGGGCACCTGTCCTGTGTAGATCCTGATCTGGTCCATGTTCTTCTCTGCCAGAGCAAAGGCAGAACATGCTTCGTTGGTCAGATGGACTGGGTACGCTCTGAGCGACTCCGGGTATTTGATTTTCTCATAACCTCCACTCTCCCGTCTCAGATCCACGTCCTTGTGAAGAGTGACCAGGGTCAGATGTCCAAGCACGTCCACGGTCATAGGAGCTGTGCTCAACATTGACTGGCAGTTCAGATGCGATGCGCTCATCAGCTGCATGTCCTCCTGCAGATACACGTGTAATTAAGTTTCAGGGATCGACGTTTACGTTTTTGAAAATGTTCAACTATAACGATATAAATTATTCTGTTGATTTTCTTTCACAGAGACTGGAGTCATTGTTCACGGACAACTATCATAACATGCATACCAGATAACGAATTTTGACCTTGGACGTGTTAGCGACACCATTTCCTGTGATTCATGTAACATCGATATGTATGCATAGGTTCGGTATCATGTTATTCAACCGCTAAATACCCTTCTTTCCAAGGTTTGTAGTTTTAGAAATTAAGCATAAGAGCATGCATCCTATCAATCTGTTGAGAGGCTTAACCTAAAGCTTTAATTCTTGATAAACTTACGCAACATTGTAAACAGAATATTTATGTTGTTTTTTCGCTTTCGAGAAGATAAACATGGGTACAATCTTCATTTGTTTGACAAAATACCTGCAAATAACGTTTCACCAATCCAAAGTTTATTACAATATGATGTCAAGTGGCAATAAAATTAGATATTGACAGCTAGACAGCTTGCGGACGTCTGGAGAAATCCAATACAGATATGGAGTTTGATGGGGTTGGAAACCTTTAAACACACATTGACAGTGTTGGATTGAATCAAAAGCAAACCCGCATTTATAAAATTTTGATTTTCTGTTGAGTCATGTATATCCTCTCAACACGATCTGACCAAAGCGCCTTTCGTCGCATGATCTGACGGAAGGTCAGCTAACCAATCGCAAAGCCTCCAGCAAAAGCATTCAGTGACAGTATCAAAGTAACTCCGTTTAACATGATCGCGGCCATCCTTCTAACCGCTTTGTGATATGCCTGCTAAGGACTAGGTTTTTCTACAGTTTAGACCGGCTACAGAACATGCGACTAGTGGGCTATAGTCAAATCGGGTTAACAGAAACCTCGCCAATAGAACGAGTTCGTGAACCACGTGAGTATACTGTAAAACTAATTACTCAGAATACGGTCCATCTTCTTAATCAGGTTGATAAGGTATTCGAAAAAGTGAATCGATGGACACCTTGACATTTCTTTGTCTATCGTGACTTTCAGACAGGATGATTTTATGGGTTTCAAGGTATGGTTAATGAGTCACGTGTGATTCTTACCCTGCCATCTGCAGCACGAGTCACCTTCTTCTCCGCTTTCTTGATCAATTCAAATTGTTCTTCTTCGCTAGACATCTTCACTGATCTTGGATATAGCACGTCCCTGTCAAAACCAAAAGAAAATATAATCTGGTGCATGAAATGAAACCATTCTAAGTTGAGATACGAACGATTGTTTCACCCTCAGGCCCAAATGACGAAAGGTTTGGACTAAAGGAAAATATTTTATCTATTTTAAGCAGTATACGTTTAAAATCACGCATGTCGTCTGATATTTTCAGCAAATATTTCAGCAAAAGGTAAGTTTATCTCAAAGATGAATTTATAGATAAAAAAAAAAACGCTCAACGTAAAGCCGAACAATGATGATACTATAGTAGCACTGTTGATGTGTCCCGGTGCTCGAAACGTGAAAAGTTTAAATCGCAAATGGGCTTTCTTAGTTATTGTCATAGCTCAAATGTCTAGCATCTAACCATCAGAGTAAAAATGAAATAGTAAGACTGTTGCCTCTGTAGTTCATCAGTATTTGTATGAGTTAGTATCTAAATCCTAAAAGCTTAAATTCCCATTAAGGGTTCATAACCCCTCGCCCTATTCCTTATGTAGCCCAAATCTTTTATAAAAAGTGTTGACCTGTACCCGCAAAAAACTTAAACCTGAGCAATGCACGAGGTTACATACATACCAGCTAACCTTGCCTTAGCATGTTAAAAGTACAAAACATCAGCGACTTCATGAGATTTGATATCATTTTAAAATAGGGTCCATTTGAAATTTCATGAACAGACCCATTATCTATTAATTTTAATTTCTAGTAAAGCCACTGAAGGGCAGCAACACGTGTTTTGAATTATATATATTTCTTTTCTCAAAAACATATATGTTGAGGCCGTATGCATTATCTTCAGAGAGGCAATCACCTCATTACACAACCGGATTATCCATAGTCGATGAAGAAATTATCAAGAATCAAGCAAAATACTACTGGCCGCAATTTTAGTGTGAACACCTTATAAGGTAGGGAAAGGGATTCGTGTAATGGAACCAAATATATAATGTTACTTATAAAATTTCGATCTAAAAAATGTCTTTCAATTTACGCGAAGTGAATGGGTGACCTAATAATGGGGCTACAGACCCTTTAAGGGTTAAGTCATTTGAAAGCTTCCCGCAAGGCGCACGGCAACTTTGTCTGCAGTAGAGAACTGTTCTACACGCACTCTGTTTTGGGTGCAATGCTATAGTGAATTTTAGTGCAATGCTAGTTCCAGCCAATGCTCGCAGGTTTCACCGCAATGCATAGTCACAATGATGATGCGGGCTTTCTCCCTGTAATAATACTAGCGGCCGCGATATAAGTGAAATACTCTTGAAAGCGGCATTAAAACCTCATATCACCTCACCTCACCTCATTTAAAAGCTGTAACTCTGGTACATCTTGAAGTGAGATGAAAACATTCACAAACCACAGCCTTCCATTGCGCTTCCTAGCTTTAATGATTCCCGGGAGAAGGACCGACATGTGTGAGAAGGAACATGTACTTCCTCCCTCACCCATATGTAGAAAGAAATTTACTTGAACCTCAACCTAACAAAGTTGTTTTGAAAGTGTCCTATGTTAAAAGCATGGCCTAAGAGTAATTGAGGGGTCCGAATGACGGGGTATCTAAAACGTCTATAAAATGCTACCCAGTCCTTGAAAATAGTTCAGATGAAGATATTCTGAAAGCTTTATATATAACCAATACAATGTGATATATATGTATGATAACTTTGGTCGCTAATTGAACGACTAAATTTCATTGCGTCCAATCAGACGTTTTTAGACTGAGAGGGCTAATATAAGATTTTATTAATGAGATATATCTGTGGGGAAAACATGCTACCAGCTATGGTCATTGTATCATGTTGACACGAGGAAATACTCCTTTAAATAGAAATGAAAAACTAGCATGGGAAGTATTGATTCAACACGAAATTTACTAATGCAATGGTACTGTTAACCTCGTATAAAATAGCTATCTACAGACAGAGCGTGAAAGCGTTGATGACAAGTGAATGACATGCCCCGTAAATCACTCGAACAGAGTGAAAATGTCTTTGACGTCAGAATTCTTAAGAGAACTTTACTGCCAGTCTCATTAAGCCCATAATACTGTACCTATAACTCTTTGACTGTCAGTGTTACAAGGCCGTATTTCCTATGATTCTATCAAGGTGTCCATTAAAAGATTTTATGTCTTGTTTGAAATAATTCATAAAGAAAGGTAATGGATAATTGATGTCATAATCACACTTAAAGAGCCACTCCGTGAGTTGTTGGAGTATCATATGCCAAACTTAATCAATTCAATCAATGGTGCCATTGATCGCCAAGCATCGACTGTTACAAAAAAGACACATTTTAAAGCTTGTTTTTTTTACAGTGGTAATATGAAGGTAGACGTCGCAATTATGATCGAATAATATGTTATGAAAATCACGAAGTGGCTCTTTAACTTTCAATTCTGTCACTGCCATCATTCCGCTCCGCCTAACAAACCTTATAAATACCTCATCTCAAAGAATCCAAATGCTGATATCTTCTTCTTCCTCTATATCTTCATCTGAATGGTGGTCACGCAGGGAGCTATTTGATACGTCAAATGTTTCTTTCGCCGGGGCATGCCGATCTACCGTTGACTTTCAACCATAATCTTAAAATAGCACACCTAAAATCATTTATGAATATTGCTAATCGGTTTTCAGCAACACGTGCTCTTTTGATCTCGACATTCTGTTTTAAGCAAGACGTGCCGGTTTAATCTCGACATTTTGTTTTCAGGCAGCTTTCTATGACGGAAGTGGGCCTGATGGAGAGGTTTGGACGACATACGCTGAGTACCCGGATCTAAACATGAGGTTTGGTGTCACCCTCGTGGCCAACACATCCAGTCCATATACCATCACAAGACGGACTGCTGATGTCATACCCTTCATGGATAAGGTGAGGACTTCTATACTCTTTACACCAGGCGGAGACCAGGCCTTCTTTGAGCTTTTGCGACCGTCCGAGTAGATGCGAAATAGATACTGATGAGGCATATGAAGATTCATAACAAGCGGTTTTTTATGTTGCTCCTCTGCGTCGATATTTATATGATTGGCAAAAAATCGTTTGACTCTGTATCATTATTTTGGACAGTTCTTTCCTTACAAAAGTGTATTTATAGAATCTGTGTGTTATGCTTTTCAGTATCCTGCCGTCATATTCTCTGCAAATGACACCTCTAACGTCACCGTCTTCAACGATCTACACCCCTTCGACCTCTCCGACTGTCAATTAGATGGTAATCCCGGAGGGTGCCTGTACTACACATCACCTGTCTTCACTATTGGGTACATATTTGTTATTTTGCACACCTTTTCTTTTATGAACGATAAGGAGATGAATTTGGCTGTTTTCTGTGAAGGGTTCGTCATTGGGCGCACCCATCCCTGGCGTTGATAAAAATATTAAGTGATCAAATTTATCTTTTGACATCATGGCGATAACTCTTTGTTCTTCAAATGACATCTTGTTGTAAACCAACGATCGATATGAAACATGATAAAGCAATTTGTTGAGAAACATGGAGGTTGTTTGATATCTGTTTATCAGAATTCTCATGATAAAACTGAAAATAAGATGTTTGCATTCATATATTTGAAATGCTGTTTTCCCTTTCCTACTGTAAGTATTTTGTAACAGAAGTAATTGTGAGATCACCTCCAGTAGGTTTCGCATACGGGACGGGACGTCAGACATTCTACGGATTTAGTCAAACAGATATCCCTCTAGCTGTAGCCAAAAGAATGCTTTTATCTCAACTTTCAACATTTATATTTTATTTTATTATTATTGTATATAAAGTGATTGAAGACACATGCGATGTATGTTTTAAGCACGTGAGTTTGAGAATACTCTGTGATATCCTTTATTTTGCAGATCCACTGAGGTGATCGTTCTTGGCGACCTCAACAAATTCGTCCCAATGTCTTTACGAAGAGTCTATTAAATCTGGATTACCAAGGACGTTGTGGCCTTGACCTTGCGTGGAAAACCAGGAGAGACAATTACAACTACGTACATGATCAACGGGAGCATGGAAGACCATGCACTTGATGTCACTTCCGCCGGATGCGCCAGTTTTATTTTACACGAAGAGGAAAAAGGCACGTTCAGCTTCCCCCCTGGTATGAAATGTGGATGGGATGTTACAACCACAGCAGCGAGACCAACAGTAAGTTCAACTACCCCCACGACTACGAAATCAACAATGACGTCAGCTGCAACTACAAAAACAACAATGAAACCATCATCACCGAAACCTACCTCTGCTGCTTCAAGCCTTGGAAGTCTGTATTGTACCTTGTATTGTATTGTTTTGATTATGACTTTGGGGATCGAACTCTTTTGACCTGTGTTTTTATGTATGTGATTTTGTTGAAGAAATAAACAGAAATATTACTTCAGTTGTATGATCTGTGATCGAGAACCGAACAGTGGTCCATTGGTCCATCGATTCAAACGTAATTTCGATAAATGTATTTACAATAGACACAGACAAATATTGCGTGATACTTATAATAATATCACATAGCTAGTATACAAGAAAATAGGATGTGAATGTAAAATATTGTTACATTTATATGGCAGTTTTTCAAATATTATTGAAAACAAGTAAATATCATAACTTTGGCATTTCCTTATAAAACTGATTTGAAAATACGCAGTTTAAGGAACATAAAATTTTTTACTTGTCACTTTAAGCAATAAGGTTCTTAAAATATCAAAACTATAAAATATCTCTCCGCCCTTTAGCTACATGCTAGTAAAGTATTTTACTCAAATATAACAACAAAGAGAAGAGAATATGACCGTACAACTTCTTTATTTCCGTTTCGGTACCCAAAGTCAATATTTGCATGGTTTAGCTTAAAAGTAACAACCTTTTCTGTCATGCAAATTGGAAATAGTTATACATTGCAATGATTTCTTTATTTTTAAACCCACAAAAATCAAGTCTATCAATGTAGACTAAAAGTACAGGTGCAATGATTACCATGATAATGGTTAATAACTGAAGAACATATTTTGAAACATCATCAACAAACGTTTTATGTTGTGATTAAAGACAATTTTGACATCCAAATTTATAAATGTATTGAAATATCATGCATAATTTTAAAATCTACGTTTTATCCTTTATCTTATCTTAAAATTATCAAATAAGTTTTGAAGTTTTACATATTTTTCTATCTATTTTAGCTCAGCAGGTCTGAAAGACCAGATGGGCTTATGGCATGGCATGGCGTCCGGCGTCCGTCCATCCGTCCGTCCGTCCGTCCATCTGTCCATCCGTCCATCCGTAAACTTTTCACTTTTTCGACTTCTTCTCCAGAACCGATGACTCTAGAGAGCTGAAATTTTATGTGCATACTCCTTGGCAAATGGGGATTCTAAATTGTAGATTTCGTGACCCAATGACACCAAATGGGGTCACTAGGGTCAAAACCTTAAAAATCTATTTTAATCTTCTTCTCCAGTTCCAAAAGGTCCAGAGAGCTGAAAAATTGTGTATAGACTTCTTGGCCAATGGGGATTCTAAATTGTAGATTTTGTGACCCCATGACCCCAAATGAGGTCAGAGGGGTCAAAACATGAAAAACCTATTTTCATCTTCTTCTCCAGTTCCAAAAGGTCCAGAGAGCTGAATAGTTGTGTGTAGACTCCTTGGGCACTGGAGATTCTAAATTGTAGGTTTGGTGATCCCATGACCCCAAATGGGGTCACAGGGGTCAAAACCTGAAAAACCTATTTTCATCTTTTTCTCCAGTTCCAAAAGGTCTAGAGAGCTGAAAAGGTGTGTGTAGACTCCTGGGCCAACGGGGATTCTAAATTGTAGGTTTGGTGGCTCCATTACCCCAAATGGGGTCACGGAGTCACCAAACCTAAAAAACCTAATTTCATCTTTTTCCCAAGTTCCAAAAGGTCTAGAGAGCTGAAAAGGTGTGTGTAGACTCCTTGGACACTGGGGATTCTAAATTGTAGGTTTGGTGACCACTTGACCCCAAATAGGGTCACAAGGGTCAAAACCTTAAAATCCTTCTTTCATCTTCTTTTTGTTAGCCCTTCAAACACTGTCTAAAGTCTTGTCACCCCGCACAATAATAGACCATCCCTCAAGCTTGGTGTGAGTGAGTTTGGGTTTAACGTGTCGGCAATCTTTCAGCTATTTCACTGGGTCGACCAAGACTTTAATTGACGTTTCAGTTGCCTGACTCAAGTAAACACGTTTGTCACTTGATTTGATTTACATATATCTGAATTTTCTTATCCAAGAGGGCATAATTTGAAAAAAAATATTATAGTTTTGCTGTAATTGAATTATTAATGAACAAAACCTGCTAAGTGCCCTTTAGTCCGTAATTTATGTGGCTATTTACTTTTGTTTATTTTTTCTCTCGGGGTTATTAGATATAAATGCATTTATGGTTAGACAAAATTGGCCCGACACAAGGACGGACTAAATAATTTTACAGCCCGTCCTCAACCAAAGTTACCCGTCTCGTGTATCTTTCCTACACTGCCCATGACCCCATGGTCTAAACCCAAACACCTATTTCTATCAAAAGTCTGATGAGCTACAGAGCCCATGGCTCTATTTTTTGGTTTTAGTGACCCTGGTGCTAAGAATCTAACTCAGAAGGATTTACTTCAGTTTCGATTGGTGTTCTTACTCCATTGAACATTTAAAGCGCTTATACAAGGTGGGAATGACTTCAAACTAATAATAATTCTGCAGCACTGATTCTTCAAAACGGGTAAACTTGGTCTGATTTAAACTATTGATTTACATGTGCAATGTCCTATAGACAACCTGAAGAATCGGAAACCTTTTTATTATCCATTGTCAAAATAAATTTTCGCAGGATGCTTTTATGTATAGAGATAAAAGCCAGGGACAGAGGCGATTATTTGCTTACAAAATGTCTTTTTAGATTAAGAATAGAGGCTTCTGTATGGAATAACATTCATATTAGGTCAATCGTTTGAAACCTTTCAGCGTACGTTCAAGTGACAAGGTAAAGGTAAACAAAAGCATTAATGTATTTGGTTGTTTGTTTAACCATTTTATCATCCAATATTGTGTTACACAGGAGGTATCGCTTGTGGAAGATTTTGAGTTCTCCTTTACGAGATATCGTATTAATGACCACGTGACAATGCTAAGACATCACTGCACTGAGCTTCTTAGAGTAGTGCAGTGTTCAGAAAGATACACTTTTCACACGGAATCGAAATGAAAAATGACTTTGGATGAGAAATAGAATCTCAACCTCGTGTCTTCTGATAACAAATATATCAATACACGTTGATAAAAGTAAAAATATCAGAGGCTTGATATATTAGATATCAGAGGACACGAGGGTGAGGTTTTCTACTGTATATGGGATTATGTTCAAACCATTAAAGAGAAACAAGGCTGTCAACAGGTTTGGGGTGGCACACTTACTTTGGATTTCTTGGGGAGAAAGTATTCAGGAATTCCGAAATTTTACCAAAATCAACACTTATAAAAATATGTTTTGATGGAAATATAAATTAGGTGAATAGCCAAAGCATACAAAGTTCATGATGAGAAATTATCTTTATCATAATAGGTATTTAACTATTAAACTAAACGATGATTTTTTTGTATTAGCTACTTATTCGAAGGTAAAAGGACATTGTCTGTTCGTTCAACGTGATTCGTAATAGTCTAGCATTCGAAGTATCCATTGCAGGTTCCAAATTGATAATAAAAACAGTGAATTCCTATCTAATTGATGCCAACCTAGCCGAATATCACCAATATGACGAATTCTGTTTAACCTGAATTGTAATCTTATCACCTGAACTGTCTTTAAATGTCTTATCAAAATCGATATCATTGTGGCTATATTGATATAATAAGCTATCGATTAACAAAAAACGATTCCTTGACAACACTTGAAGCGAATCTCGAAGAAAGTTTAAAACTATTAAATCATTTACAGATAACGGAAAATATGATAAATAGGTTGCGATAACGTTTGAAATTGGTACTCTTGGGAAGACATTTGATATTTTCATAAATCTTTCGTATATGATGTAATTCTATATACGAACTTCCTATGCCAACCATAAGTAAGTAATATATGTTCCTAAGGAGTTGAGATTGTAAAAAAGGAGTAACGTTACACTGCGCGTTATATATGTTCCTAAGGAGTTGAGATTGTAAATAAAGGAGTAACGTTACACTGTCATTATATATGTTCCTAAGGAGTTGAGATTGTAAAAAAAGGAGTAACGTTACACTGTACGTTATATATGTTCCTAAGAAGTTGAGATTGTAAGAAAAGGAGTAACGTTACACTGCGCGTTGTATATGTTCCTAAGGAGTTGATATTGAAAAAAGGAGTGTTTGTCCTTACAACAGGGTTATAATGTGCGTGGCGCTTTAAGCATGTCCCTTTGTGGTGTCCAGCGCAATACGAGTATCTTCATTATATATATATTCATGACTGAGACATTATTCTACTGCGTAACCGGTTACATGGGATCAATAAGTTCACTGGAGCATTCATCGGTAAGTAGCATTAAATCTCGAAGATTGCTACCAGGATATTGTTTTATTAATGTGGTGTGTCATGGGAATATTAATATGTCTCTTGTGGATAACACCTGAGATAGAAAACAGTTCTTTAATATATACCCATGGAATTAACACTCTCTACAGCTGCATACCAAGAGTTTGTTTACTTACCACTCTATCGTAGTGCAAATATCATGTAATTTGAGTTTAGTTCGGTCGCCAATAAAATAACTTCAGCAAATCTGACAATGAACCACATATTGTCCATGTGTGAAATAACCACTCTTTAACTCTTTTTTTTAATCGTCTTGTCTCTCGTGCAACTTTTCGAATTTTGGCATTATGAAATAGACAGAGGGGGTCGTACATCCAAAATTCCGAAATTTCTATTTGAATATTCATGTTCCAATCGCGTTGAAAAATATCAGCATATCCACATTGACTAAGGGCATGGTCACAAACCTGACATCTGCTTAAAGCTGTTGATCACTTCAAATGGATTTAAAATGAGTGTTTGGTACTTATAATGACCTGCCAAAACTGATTCGGTGAACTGTTTGGTATGATGTACAATTGCGTTCAAATACAATGGATCTTCACTTCTGTATTGAAAATTCAGTATTATCCGTTTCATTTTCGTAATGCTACGATGACTCAAAAACATCAGAATTACAAGATATTTGCACTAGGTTACTTAAATATGTGAACAAACTTTCGGGTTCATTACAAACAACCGAAAAGCACACATGTAACGATCTTTACGATTATGTACCAAACAAATGCTTTGAACATACAACCTTGCCTTATACAACTCGGCGAACCTCGCTTGGCACCCATTTGTATACTTGTAGGAATAAAGGCGCGTCTCGAAAAAAGTCTCAATGCTTACCCAGGACGAGCCCAAGTAACTCAACTCACTTCACATTTTTAAACATAAAACCATCCTCAAAATTCTCAGACTATCCAGCCATGACGCCGGTTACCGGTTGCTGAACATAACAGTGACTGATGTTGCCTACACTAGGATCAAGGTCAAATTTCGTTCTCTGATAACTACCCGACATAGAAATAACTTATTTATAAGTAATGACTTTATTCAACTGATTAACATGTCTGTCGATTTTAGTGAACGTTTAAACAAATCGATTATCGATGCGTATCAAATCAGCGTGTAGATGCTAAAATATCAAAGATTTGAAATCGCGTGACTTTGGTACTAGTGACCCGTGTACTAATTGAAGTAAGATTCATTAAAATAGTGCGAAAATGAAACATTTTAGTCTAAATCCATGAACAACACTTTTCAGAAACAGTTCGATGTTTTTTCATTGAACACGTATAGCAATAATGCAAAGGTGTATTTAAAAATGAATAATGATTTTGCAGGTCTGTTTAACTTAATCTTGGTTTACATCATGTAAACAAGCCAGATCAACACGATGCCCTAAAACAACCTGAAACAATCGGAAACTTTTATTTGCATACAATGTCACAATCAATTTGGAACAAAAGGCGAAGGACACTGTTATTCAAAGAGGTAAAAGCTCAAGACTGAGGCAACTACCTGCTTACAATATCCACTTGCAACCCCGCATAGTGTTTACTGTATGGAATTACATTCACATGGACCCAATCGTTTGAAACCTTTCAGCACACGTTAACATAAGAAGGCAGATGTAAAGAAATCATTGATGTATTTGGTTGTTTATTTATTCCGTTATGGGATAACGATCAAACAATCAAAATGACACAAGGTTGTCACACGAACCGTCACGACTAATTCACTAATGGGGCGTGGAAAAGGGAGGTAGTAACTTTTTGGAAGTTTTATTTCATGTAACTTGCCAAAATAAACCTTAGTTAAGCAGTTTCTTATGGTGATATAACTATTCTCACGATAAGGACACTTAATTTATCAATTGAAGATGTTCTTGTTTTTTAAAAAGTTTTTTGACCTTTGCATGAATTTTCGTAATTTTGTATGAAATTAGCAGTGACGTCGGCTCCAAACATTATCTGATGGTGCACAATGACTTTAATTCCAATTAAAATTTAAGATTCAAGATAGTTTATTTGAAGTAAGACCAAAACGAAATGTACAAATGGGATAATGAATCTCGCAACTCGAAGTTGATAATACTTGCCATATAAGTTTTAAAAAACCCAATCTGATTGAGCCAATGACAAGTTTTTTGCTTAAAATATTTTTGTATTCCCTTTTTTATTCCTGAAATATTTTACATTTATGTCGCGTAAGTTCATGGTGGTTCATGGATGGTCCATTTGAAAAGGACCTGAACCAGTGTTGAAACACCTGGCAGTATTTAGTTTAAAGTAAGGAGTATTGTAATGTTTTGAGGTACGTTACATGATCAGAAATGAATGCTGTCAATACGATCTACATGAATCTTAACTGACACATTTTTGTACTACGTGACAACCGGGGTCGATTTTGCACTTAAAATAGGTTTAGATTTGTTAAAGCATATAAGTGGCACTTGAATAATAATCATGCTCACAGGATATTGGTTTAATTGATTTTGTTGTGTCATGGAAATCATACAATTTCTCTTTTGGCTCTTATAGTACACAAGTACAGCAAACACCTTCAATGAAAGCACCTCTTTATTATTTACCCGTGGAAACTGAAAATTGTAATATACACGTGCAAATACTTGAAATTTCATGGACCGGTTATATGGCTCTCGACTTAAAAATTGATTGTTCGATTCCCGAATTAATTGATTTAACATCGAACTCGTTTAACCTCCGTTTCCCTGGCGTGCTCTCGGTCAATACACAATACACAATACACAAAAGCACACAATCTATTTTTTATGTATAATAAAAAAAACTCGACATTTTATCATTCCTTCCCCAATACATGTATACCATTCAAAACCATAAAATTCAGACAACCTGGCTTGGAACATATTCGTACACTTACAGTAATGACGCCACGTTTTTGATGAAGTCACAAAACTAACCCAAGATGAGTAACTGGACTCATTTCAGTGTCGGACATGGTACCACCCTCCACATTTTTAGATGATCCAGCCATGACGACGGTTACCTATGTTTCTTTCTGCAAACCTCGCCCACTGCTACTGAACTTAACAGTCAATTAGGACATGATTGGATCCCGCTCCTTCATCAGTAATATTTGTTATACAATTAGTATGAATACCTGAGAGTAAACTGATCGATAATCGATGCCAGTCGAATCAGCGCCTCGCGAGCAGATAGTTCAGATAAAGATGTGGCGAAAATTGGTGCGCGTTCTCGCCTTATCTCTTGCACAGTTCGTGATTATCCGGGCATACTGCAACAACGGTACCATCAGCCGAGGAAAGGTGCTGAGGGAGTCTATATTCAAATATAAATCTCTACTGGACATTTATTCTTGTGCAGCCTCGTGTTTAATGCATTCACTATGCAAATCTTTTAATTTCCATATGGGACATAACAACTGTTTTTTGAGTTACAACAATTCTCTGGATACGAACAATTTGGAATATGATGTTGATTTCATTCAAAGTGATATTGATGGCTGGTCACAGGTAAGCTTTTGAACACTTTTTTTTCGAGTAGAAAGTATAGTTTCAATTCGATCGCCTTGTATGTCATGTATGTGTAGATTGATGTAATACTTTCACTTTACCATTCATATGTTCATTTGAGGTCAAACAAATAAAACCAAAGCTTTTGAAATGCTCAAAAGCGTATTGAAACAGGTAACTATTCACTTTTTTGGTTTTACACGAACGCACAAGGCGGTTTTGTAAAATATAATAAATCGTATAAGAGGTTTATAAAGAGGCTTTACCTGCATAAAGTCTTATCTTTTGAAAATGCAGCAAAAGATCTACTTTATACCGAATTTCCCACGCATGGCCTATACCTGCGTTATCTCCAGTAGATTTCTAAGATAGGCCTTGCTTTCTTCCCGATTTTTTCTGTGCATGTCGTCCATGCTGCTGCGATAATCTAATGAAAATTTTGATGGGTTGGCAGTAAATTGTGAGATCGCCTTTGATAAGGACTGGTGCAATTTAAAGCCATTCTCGTGTTGATGCTTTAAGCTGAGCTGTCTTTTCCAGCACATTGCCATCACCATAGAGTAAGAATTAAGATAGTTTTATATGCTCGTGATATTGGGTTGTAATGAACCATTCGTTGCATATTTTGGTCTTGAACTATACACAGCAAAACAAGTTAAGCATCCCCCTGATTTTCCGCAGAGGAATAAACTTCACGGAAAGATAGTATGAAACTGAGAAAAAGAAGATAAGCAAAACAATTTCTAATTAAAAGAACAGTCATTCGATCATTTGGAAGAGTTTTGTAACGGTATGAGCACTTAATGTGCATGAAACACAGATTTACACTGAAATTGAATTTCATCATAAAAGACATGGGTGTTTACGTATCGTCAATTTATAGTCTTAGTGTTCGCAGCGCGGTGAAAACAGCTCAAATAAAGTAGATCAGTGTCCCAGGAATCACAAAACATCAGCCACTTGGTGCCTGAAAAATGTGCAGCTTTTCTTTGCATACCCCTTACCAGATTCTTTAATCGTTCCATCGGTATCCAAGCATGTTCGATTGGGTTCGTATCAGGAGGCATTGCAGGCCACGGATTTCGTGTCACGTCATTATTTTCCAGAGGTTGGTTTACAGCACAATGAGGTTGTGCATTGTCGTCCACGAATAAGGTCTTGTCATCGATATGACCAATCATTACAGGATCTAAAAATTCCTGAATAAAGCGCCTGAGTTAACCTTGTAGAATCACCAAATGCAGTCAACAGTCGTTCGAGAAGCATCCCCAAACCGTCACGGTTTCCTCGCCTAATAGCAATATTTGCAAAAATGTTTCTGGGAGAAAGACGCGTACGTGTATTCCAAGTGTGTGCGTGGGCTTTCCAATCAACAGCATGCAGAAGGAAACGACTTTCGTCATTCCAGTACTATGATCTTAGGTTCCAACATAACCTATGCTGACGCTTGTGGTGATTTGTGAGCTTTGAACGTCTGATGACCCTTCTGGCTCAAGGTTTATTTGAATTGAAAATGAGTCCATGAGGTCTACATTTTCCTTGTGGTGTGACAGCTGGTAGTGTACAGTTTATCATAAATTGAGTTAATTGTGTCTTATATGCTGGGTTCAATAGCATAGGTGTCCTCCTTATAACACAAAGTATGGTATACCCTTGTCTAAAGGACATTCTAGCTAGCAAATAATACTTGTTCAAAATCTGGAAACATATGGTTAAACAAAATAATTTTTATTCAGATGGTTAAACATCCCACAGCTCAACTGGGTTTTTCCTATTCGTAGAATTTAGTTTACATATCAAGTGAAAACTGCAGGCTGCCATTTAATTATTTGAGTCAGGGAAATGGATTTTGCGTATCCTATCTGAACTTTGTACGTTCATATTAGAACCCTTGTGTTGATTGTCTTACAAATGGTAACATTTCATTTTCACTCCACGAAATTCCATTGTTTCTCCAAAAAACTGGCATTTTCCTTTGTCTTTCCATTTGATAATCGACTCTCTATTTTTCGTTGTTATAGAATGCTTAGTAGTACTTATGGTAACGCGTTCCAGATGCTCTAGCCACGCATAGGTGTTATTTGCGTCCTTGCTTTTGGAATGCTTAGTTCAAATAGGGTTTTCAAAAAGTTTAGTAGCAATAGAAATTTGAATCAATTACGTTTGATGTAAATGTGGCATTACGCAGTGTTTTAGAATATTTAATGCACATAATGCCCCAAATTATAACATGCAATACAACTTTGTAAATTGGCTCAAAAACATAACTGGTTGTATATCATTGATTCCAAAACATTAAATGGAACAAAAGATCAGTTTACGTCGTCTCTCTGTATAAGAATTTTCTGATGCACGTGTATCACATATTTGTAGCAGCGTCCCTCGAACCGTTGGGAGATCGATGACATAGGTACAATGACGTCAATATCGATTTCTGTCTAACGTTACATCATCATGTAGTTCGATCACTCTTGACGAAAAACGGTTACACTGGCAGCGAGGTACGTTACATTTGTATAATGTAAGCTTCAAGGTACACAAAACATAAATAACGACCGTACATCAATAAAATAAACGAGTAGTTTTCTTAAGGTAATATAATGCAATGACATATAGGCAGTGTTATTACGTTTCATTACAACAGGTTTGTTAGGATAACAGGCAATTGCTACTTGTGTATTTCATCATTGAACCATTCATAATTAGTAACAAGGATAACACCTTCGTCATGACCAGTAGACTTCTGCAGTTTGTATTTAACGATGGAAGGTCCTAAAAATAAGTATTCATTATTTACATCTGACGTGCGTATTCGTCATGCCAGAGCCCTTACAAATACGTACATGTATGTTGCATTACGGCAGCATAAAGTCAAGGTATTACGGTCCCACCCTCCATCTGCAAATGTGATGAATGACGACATACCATTTACTACCCGATAACGCATATAATAAGGCGTAACGTACCATGTAACCTTTCAAAACATATTATCTTCCTTATTAATATCACTTCTAAATGCTCTTCAATGACATGACCTGTAAAAATAATGCTTTAGATAATCATGTCCCTTACCGCCAGCAGTGGTTGCTTTTTAGAACAATCAAACCTTCCATTATATATATATGCATTTACATATATAGCATTTACATATATATATATATATATATATACGGGTGTTTGATTATATGTCTACTGTACATAAAAGGTAAAAACAATAAACGATTACAAGTTATATTAGAAACTTGTTTATGACTGCAGTCTCCAAAGTTACACATTGTTTCGGTATTTTCAAGTTTTGGTAGATTAACTATTCAACCCTACGGAGGGACATGTTTGATATTGAAAGCCCCGAGAGAGGCGCTGGACGTTTTCAAATATGTTGTATTCTTGATCTCTAGTGTGATAGACCTCGAAGGGATGTCACAAATGTACTGATCAACGTGTTTCAAAATGTCAAAGAGCACAAACTATGTATGACATATTGACTGAAACCATTGATTCGTTTTCAACAAAGGGTAGTAAGGTCGAGTCAACACAACGAATCCTATGGGTTATTTCAGTCGCACGGGGTACACCCGTTAGCTTCACTGCCATTGTTTGTATCCTAATGTCTACGGTCACTCAGTAAACAAACTGGAGAATCGACTGGCTGATCAGCATTACAGAAACGCCCAATTTTTTTTAAAAGCTAATAATACATTGACAAGTTTACCCGCATTTTAGAAAAGCCCAGCTATTTCTTTTAAAAAAACTAATAAAACATTTACAAGTTGACTAGCATTTCAGAAAAGACCATTTATTTCTTTTTTTTTTAAAAACTAATAAAACATTTACAAGTTGACTAGCATTTCAGAAAAGACCATTTATTTCTTTTTAAAAAAGACTAATAAAACATTTACAAGTTGACTAGCATTTCAGAAAAGACCATTTATTTCAAACTTTTTAAAAAATCTAATAAAACATTTACATGTACAAGTTGACTAGCATTTCAGAAAAGCCCAATTACTTCTTTTTTTAAAAATAATAAAACATTTACAAGTTGACCAGCTTTTCAAAAATACCATGTATTTTCTTGTTTTAATCCTAATGAAACATTGACCCCTTTTTTATATTGCTTGTCCAAGTTTATTTGAAAGGAAATTAGTTCCTTACAATTACTTTTAGTTGTAAGGCGACACGTGAAATGTTTATTTAGACAACCTTAATGGAAATAATACCAACGCATTTTACTCATGAATGGATGGACTTTCTGTCGTCTTCATTACACTAGGGTAAATTGTTCTATTAACAATCAGGGAAAATCTATTAGAGATTTATGAAACCTATAACAGTATACACACTTTACAATGGTAATTTTCAAAGCATTTCAGACAAATGAAGAATATATACATCTATTACTGAGGCATTGATAGCTGTAAATATGTGAACTTTAAGTGTTCATGGTTGGTATCCTTACAACTAATATTGCTTTTAATCTTAGATACATCTGAGTACATCTTTTCAATTGATTTCGGCTTCAAAGAATTGCTGCTAAGTAGAAAACTGTTTGAAAGAATATGCCATTAAACATACAATTGGCCTTTGTTTCTTTATTCTCTTGTTTATACAATATTTGTCTCAAATTAATGTGGAGATTTAATATATATATATATATGCCATAATTAGCAATGAAAACCTCAGGTCTCTAAGATTAGAGGAACTAAAATCTTCACTATTGCAGCGAGGCTATCCAGAACCTCTTATCAAAGATGGAATAAATAAAGCACAGGCACTCACTCTTGAAGAGTTACGTACTCCTAAAGATAAAATAAATGAGGACCAAAACACAATCGCTTTTGTGACAACACATAATAAAAACAATGCGGAATTATTCCCTGTTATACATCGGAACTTACCTATGCTTAGTCAAGACAAGAGGTTAGGCCAAATGTTGAAAAGAAATAAAATCATTAAAAGCAAAAGACAGCCCAAAAATCTTAAACACATCTTAACAAGGGCTAAATATGATGGTATTCAAAACCCAACAGAAAGACCTTCAGTTTCCAAATGTTCAAATAAAAGATGTGGCACATGTCCCCATTTATTAGAAGGCTCGTCTTTCACATTTGACAATGGCAAAACATTTGAAATAAAATCTAACTTTGATTGCAATTCAAAAAATGTCATTTATGCAATAATGTGCCCTAAGTGTAAAAAATCCTATATTGGTAAAACTGAATGCCTAAGAAATAGGGTAACCTTACACAGACAACACAATAACGATAGCAGATACCGCTGTTTATTTGTAAATAAACATCTTTCTACTTGTGCAAATGGTGATTTCAAAATATTTCCTTTCTATAAATTATTTCATAAATCTAACATGGGCAGTGTCTCAAATGCACTTTTACGACTTGAAGAGTCCTTCATTGACACCTATAGACCCTCACTAAATAAACAATGAGATGATTACCCTTAAATCACTGACATATATCTCTAACTACAATTGAGCTATTTAAAAACAAAAGGGATTATGTCACATTAACATATTGCTCAAGGGGTAAACTCATAAGAGAGTGATTGTGTCAATCAGAAGACCAACAAGGAAGAACCATGATGTCACCTGATTAGCATAATTTACAATATATCCTTGTACATTGTACGTATATTTTGTTATAAAAACGCTTGTAATGCGATGTTAACGATCATATCGTTTCATCCCTGATGAGTCAATACTATTGACGAAATACTAGTATCGGATTAAAATGATTCTTCAAACGACTATTTGAAGTATGTTATATTTAATCTATATATATATATATATTTATTTATTTATCATGAATAACACCCCAAGGTGATCATTAAGCAATTATAATGCTATGGTTTCAAAATAAACTATGGTAAATTTCAAGATGTCAAATGCCAATATCACTCAAAAGAAAATATCAAAATGTCATCGATGTCGAAAACAAACAGATAAATGTTAAATAGCGCCTCCGTAAGTTGTTGGAGTCATATATGTCAAACTTAATCAGTGGTGTCATTTAATCGCGAAGTATCGACTGCTACCAAAAAAAAAACACATTTTAAAGCTGGTTGGTTTTTTAGTGACAATATGAAGGTAGAACGTCGCAATTATGATCGAAAACCGGACAGTGGCGCGCGTCAAATAGTTAAACGTAATTTTGGAGACTGGTATAAAAGAGCCAGGAGGGTAGTTGGGAGTTGATAATGTATGTTAGGTTATATAACTAGTATCAATATTGGTCGTGATATCTACCCCTTTGTGCATTTATAAGGCTGTTTTTTTTAGTTTCATGGAAAACCAGTATTTGTCATGTATATCTCTTTTCGACATGAAAAGTTAAGATTTTTTGGTTTCACATCACCACATATGACATATGGGTTTGAATCAAAGGTAAATGATATATATGTTAGGAAAGTCACGGAGTTGCTCTAAAAAGTGAAGCGAGTTTGAAAGAGACATTTTTTGCCCAAATTCCGAACAAATATGCGAGCAACTTTGGCAGGTCGTGCTATAAAATGTCCATAAGAATGTTTCACATTGGAATGGTCGTACTTGGTGTGCAGTGTATTGCGGCCGTGGGACCAAGGTGGTGTACTGGCAGTTTAGTGGTTTTTAAAGTACTAGATGTTATTTTGATTAGCAGGTCTGGATATTTTCACAGTGGAATGGTCGAACTTGGTGTGCAGTGAATTGCGGCCGTGGGACCAAGGTGCTGTACAGGCAATTTAGTGGTTCCTATAGTAATAGACGTTATTTTTTAACCGTACTTAGTGTTAAATAGTCATAACTATTAAACAATTAAATGTGAATAGTAATTTCGACTTCTGAACAGGTACATGGCTGTTTCTCAATTTGGTATAACTTAAGGATGGCATTGCATGTCCGTTACGATCTTAGAAGCCAAAATCAGCACAGGTATTTCGGCTGGAATCAATTTTATGAAATATACGCCATGCTTTTTCGACGTGTGGTCATGATAGTTTCACAGTAATTCAACCTTGAATAATAATGTACATTTATATTGCAGACCATCGCAGGACCCTGTAAAAACAACCCATGCGCTAAATACGAAGAATGTTATGTAGATAGGCTTGGAGAAACTTCATGTAGTAAGTGTAAACGGCTAGAGTACATGTATTTTTACATGAATGACAATGTGTACAATTTCGGATGGCATCGTTTCTTTGATTAGTTTTGTTTAAAACATAATAGCAATATATGCAGTATTTCAAATTTACTGCGTATTTGTTCAATTTGATATGAGATATGCCATGTGTCTGAGATAAAAAAGAGGACAAATTTGAGCTTGAGATCAGTTGGCGACACAAACTCCTTGTAAAAGAGAAGGGGGTATCCGAGTATGCAAAATTTTGTTAAGGGGAAGTAAGCGGGGGATCACCCCTCCTACGGCCGAGCTTTTTTTACAAATTCCAAAAGTATGATCGAATCCCCATGATCTGTCACTGGAGATTCTTAGTTAAAGAATATCTATTTCGAACCCACTGACTGAAAAATTCGCTACGACAACTTTAATCTAAATAAGACCTTTATTTATACCAGTAGCATTGACAAATATATTATTAACTTGGCTTGAATAACACATAAATAATTTGGCATGATTCAACATCAATATTGTCAAATGATAACAGCAATTCCCTTTATTTTTGCTCCGGTGTAAATGTAAACGATTGACTATTTCTCCAGGTTCAGAAAAAACACCCTTAGCATAAACTGAAATTGTATCTTTAAATTTTAGAGTCATTGAAAGTGATGCATGTGGAGTACGACAGGGAGACAGACTACCTCCTGATGGTTACAAGATTAAACTGGACACAGGCCAAATCAAGCTGTGAGGTCATGGGAGGTCACTTGGCAATAATGGAAGACGAAAGAGAAAATCGGTTCATCGCTTCAATACTGACACAGTTTGGTAAAAGATGACTTCAAATGCCTTATCTGAAATTTCCGTTTTCATTTTAAGTATATAGTAAGTACAATATCATAGTGCAGTTTAGTAACTTACTAAATGAAAACAATAAACACTCGTCATATTATAAATCGTAGATTCCGATAAACTCATTTTCACGTTGCTAGTGGTAAGAGGGTAACCATTCATAAATACACTGATGAAAGTATTACAGTCGTCAATATCTTATCAAAATGATATCTTAGAAAAAGTAAGCTTAAGTCAAAAATTGAATAAATCAGATAAATGCTTAAATGAATTTATTCCACTTCGATAAAATATGTAAAAACAATCAATTGGGTGTCACACTGAGATCGGCAAACAGTGCTACAAATGGTTCGCTAGTTCCAGTACTTGCTCTCAAGTTTCACTGCAATGCATAGCCACTAAAGTCTTGCGGGCTTTCTCCCTGCAACAATACAAGCAGCTGTGATACACGTGATAGACTCTTGAAAGCGGCGTTAAACCCTCAGTTACCTCACCTCACACAATTTAAACGATTGGGAGATGATTATATCACAGTTTATTGATTATGTCATTGATATTCTTACTCCATGAATTTCATTTTCCAAACTGTAGTTTTTTAATCTTTCCCTTCAGGTTTTGCATCTTCCCTGATCTGGTTCGGTGCTACCGATGCGGTGGTTGAAAATTCTTGGTTCTGGATAGATGGTAAGCAGATTGTTTTCGAGGCATGGATGCTCGGACAGCCAAATAACCCAGGGGACCAAGACTGTGCAGGAATAATAGCTGGCGAAGGATGGAAGAGCAATCCCTGCTCTTATGACTATAGATATCTTTGTGAGATAAAGTTATAGAACAACACGATTGTTTCACATTACACGATTAAGTATACAATTGTACTCACGAACTTAAGACACATTCTTACATGACACGAAAACTAGAATGAAAATACTGCTTTTGTATTGGTTACCGAAATAAATTTTTAAGTGATTATTTTCACGACAATATTTACGACCGATTCACATTCAAACGCGCATGTTTACAAACTCCATGCGCTGAACTGTTTTCATTGCCTTACAGACAACAGCAAAATTAATTTTAAATCAATTCTATACAGACATTGAGAATACCGTATTTTTTATGAAATTTAGAAGATAAATCCATTCGGTGGTTTACTTTTTGTCGAAGTAGGTTATATTTTTATCACTAAATTTAATTTCAAACTGAGCTCGCTTCGTACCGTTACTCGCGGTAATAGCGACTCGTCTAACGGTCTAGTGAACCAAAGGCCTATAATAAAGTCCTTGAGTGAACAGAGAAGATGTCTCAGATGTACGTTATTCTTCAACTTTACATGACCACATTTCTAGACAGTGTATTCAACCATGACTAATAGTTCACTTGTTTCGTGAGCAGTTAGCGCTAGCACTAAACAACTACTTTTAGAGTAACGTCCCTTGATTGGGTCAGTCCTTGTAGGTATTGTAGGGGTGATGGGTGACCTATGTATTTACTTGAAAAAAGTAACTCTGACGGAATTAAAAAAATCTGTCTTTTGTTGATATTATCCTCAAGGAAATAAACAATTAAGGGGTTTCATTTCAAAAACTGTTGCTTTATGTTTTGATATATTTTTTTATTGAAGCGCGTTCTTTGAAAATGGAACGGTAACGTACAGTTTCGAAAGCAAGTGGAACCGGTCTGTACTGTTTCGACCTAATCAGATGGCTGTTGTGCAAGGCAAATTAGTTCCTCATTGTCTTTCCAATTAGTCATCTTAAAATGGAGATAAATCATTTCTGGGTTGTTTTTTTATTTTGGGGTTTTATGTCGTGCATTTTTCACCTGAAATATTAATAAAGGGGTAAAAAATGCACGGCATACAACCCTAAAATAAAAAAAACAGAATGGATTTATCTCCTAAATGTTATGCTTTTAGCGTTCAAAGCGACAATTTAAAGGTACATGTATACTGGTACAAAGGCACTCACCTAACATTCTATCGATTCAATATGTTTTATTATAAAATATGTATTATTTTTTATGATTGACCCACAAATAATTAGAAAGGCATCTGGAGTGGGCGAAGAGATTTAAGAACACAGGGTCAGCTGTGCCCACAAAAGGAAAAGATATGGGCTGTTAAAACGGCCGAACTAATTTTTAGTGCTGGTTTCTCTATAAACTATTAATTAAGGATAATGATAATAATGGGTATTTATAAAGCGCTATATCCATACACAAGTTGCTCGAAGCGCATGCAATATTGATATTAAGGCAATAATATGGCAGAATACTTGATTGGTGGTACGTAGTTAAATCAAGAGATATGCATTTGTATAGAGGATACTAAATGACCTTCCATTTAATACTATTTTTATTAAACGAGTTAATGATTAAGTATAAAACGAGCGAAAGCGAGTTTGATACCAAATCATTAACGAGTTTAATAAAAATAGTATTAAATGGAAGGAAGTTTAGTAATCTGTTTATTACTTGACCTCAGTAATCAAGCATTATTACCGAAAGTGTACTGTACGAAGCATTTCCGCGACTAAGCCGCCATTGAGACGACGGTGCCAAGATTGTGACGTCACAACCATACAATATTATGACGTCATACGGGGAGCGGTATTACACTAGTTTAATATCGCCGTATAAATATTACACTGCGGTATCTTACACGGGCGATTAATAAGTTAAGTTTCGAAATATTGGTATACGCTAGTGTCTTTAAATAATAGATCAATTATTTACTGAACTAAAAATATCTCCATAAAGAAAATCGATTAGGTCCGTAAACTATTTTGTTGAGTATAGATTCTAATTAAAAGGGATCAAAGGGTCTAAATGAGAGAATAAATTCATTTGCAGGTATACAATAATTTTGTGGTTTTCAATTTGGCAAAATCGAGATAAATATAGTATTGGTTTAGTAATCGACAATATCAGTTGTAATAATCGTGTATTTAACGAATACTTCATTGCAATATAAAAGCTTGATATTCAGGCCATACGTAAATGTCAATGTCCGAGTAACTCTCCATTCCTTAAAAATAATTTAGCCAAGCTATATAAATATAGTCTACTGCGATGTACTATTGCAATAGCTATTTAATGAAATAACACTAACTCAAAAATAAACACTGTCAAACGTTTTCTTTTATTGCGCAGACTCCACCGCTTTTTCCACGATTGTAAAGTCGGACCCGACATATACGTATACCTGACCATTGGGGATTAACTGATTATCTGTCTCTCCAAACAATGTATTAAATTTAACTAAAAACTGAAATAATTAGCAATTTTAACTTAAAGATTCAAGTAAATAACTGAATTGACTTACCTATCGAAACTATCGATAGTTGGACATATTATTGATACTATCGATTGGTTTAAAAATTATTACTATCGATAAGGTACTATCAGCACATCAATCCCTTGCATGTCTATAACTGTTTTATTATATGACATAAGTCTTAAATTACCATTCTTCTGCTATTTCTGGCAGATCGGGATTTCCGAAATCTATTTTTATCCACCGGAGGTGTTTGGATTGTTATATCAACTTCTGGCGATCCACACAGGTTGACATCGCTTGACGTCATTGCTGTCATGTGACCAAGTAGGCCAATCAGAAAGAGAGAAATAATCCATTCATATAATAATTAACAATTATTGACTTCAAGTGAGGTTGATCCTATCATTTATCGACCTTTGACATGTGATCTTCACAGAGGCAAAGCCGAGGTGAATATCACATGTCAAAGGTCGATAAATAATTTGATCAACCGAGTCTGAAGTCTATAATTGTTTTATTATATGAATTAGGTCTTGAATTACCATTCTTCTTGTATTTCCGGTATACCTGGATTTTTTAAATCTATTTTTATCCACCGGAGGTGTTTGGATTGTCATATCAACCTCTCGCGATCCACACAGGCTGACATCGCTTGACGTCATTGCTGTCATGTGACCAAGTAGGCCAATCAGAATAACAGAAATAATCAATTCATATGATAATAAACAATTATTGACTTCAAGTGAGGTTGATCCAATGAGTTATCGACCTTGGATATGTGATATTCACAGAGGCGAAGCCGACGTTAACCCTGTACATGGTCGATAACTCATTGGATCAACCGAGTCTGAAGTCTATAATTGTTTTATTATATGACATAAGTCTTAAATTACCATTCTTCTGCTATTTCTGGTAGATCGGGATTTCCGAAATCTATTTTTATCCACCGGAGGTGTTTGGATTGTTATATCAACTTCTGGCGATCCACACAGGTTGACATCGCTTGACGTCATTGCTGTTATGTGACCAGGTAGGTCAATCAGAAAGACAGAAATAATCCATTCATATAATAATCAACAAATATTGACTTCAGGTGAGGTTGATCCTATCATTTATCGACCTTTGACATGTGATCTTCACAGAGGCAAAGCCACTTTTAAGTGCACTAGTTCTTACATCTTCCTACACAAAGCTTACCTATTGCCAGTCTCGAACTGTCCAATTTCGAGACTGGCAATAGTTAAGCTTTGCGTAGGAAGATGTAGTCCATATAACACTGAAGCACATTCATAACGTTGATAGAGTCAGGTTTGCATTTTAACAACTCAGAGTCGGCATAGATCAGAAATTCCCCAGGTGCTCATTTTACTGTTTCAAAGCCGCTAACGTCATTCAGCTTTTTAAAACGCGTTACTAAAGTACTAAAACTGGTAAATTCATTTTTCAACAGGTCCTAAATTGCAGTGCCTGATAGAACTTGGTATCTTTGGATTACGTCATATGACGGCTGCCGCAGTTCTAAATTATATCATCTATATTTATTGATACATGTTAATCTGTTAGACGGTGTACTGGGACTCTAACACGTACCTATTAAAGTTCATATCGCCTCTCTTTACACGCGTCTTTATTTCTGTAAGTCCCAAATTTTGAAATTTTCCTATTTTCAAAGAAAATGGGAAAACAACCATTAGGAAAACAATATTGATTCGTCGAAATGCTGTGTACCATTATTATTTCCATTAGTTAAAACACATTCAACCCATACTTGTCATTGTGTTTGCTGTACACAAGTTTCAAAAATACGTTGGAAACATTGACGGGCGCCACTGTCCGGTTTCCGTTTCAAAGGACGACTATACATTGTCCTTATACTGAACTCGTAAGCAAAGGATGCAAAAACAAGAAAAAACCTTTCGATAAATAACACCATTTTCAAAGGTTCGACATACTTGACTCCAACAACATACTACTTTGAGCGTCTCAGATTGTTCAATCAGTGACAAGCCTGGAGGTGTTAATGATCACTGTAAAAATTTAAATCGGACACGATTTCGACGCGATCATCGTCATAGGTAATTGGTAATGATTGAAACTTAAGCTGTCAGTACAAGTCCACTGAGCAGTCCAATAACTTTGCATGAGTGCATTCTGACATGTTAATCGATGGTAAATGTTCGGTATGAGATCACTAAAATCATTCGTTAAAGTTGGTCTAAAGCACACGAATAGAGGCCTGTGTCAGGCCGTAAACCACAATTTTCATGTTCACAGTTTTAATATTTACTATATGTCGCAATGAAAATGTAATGAATTACGCGATTTTACAACGAGGGTATTTGTTCCCCAATTTTGTCAGTTATTTTGCAGAGACTACTCACATGTTTGTCATAGTCGTTTTGTTCAGTTTTATATGGGCTTATTAATAGAGATCATTTTCGAACATCGATTCAAGCAGTTATTTTATCTATGAGTAACGTGCCTTCGCACCAGGAGCAAAGTTTTGGGATTTTTAACGTTTGGCATTTTAAAACAAATATGTGAATATTCAATAATTTCATGCAAAGAAAACAAAAACTTCGAAGTCAACTTCGTGTATTCCACTTTACAACCATCTTTCATTCTTCAGAGTATGAGAATGACCAATTTTGCTCGCACTTATTAACCATCAAAGCTACAAAAGTCGGTAATTTTCTCATGAGTATTTAAACATTTAGTTTTAAGGAAGAAGTTGTTTTCGAGGAGAAGTCGAGTCCACAAAACTTTATGAACGGACTTTGGGATGAACTCACTGCAATTCAATGCTGAAAGAATTTCAGTTCGAATGAGCTAAAGCGTGTTATTTTACGTAGCTTCATTTATGAAATTGTACACATTATCGACCGTTTATAGTTACGTCATGCTTAAAAGACTTTGAAAAAACGTAAAGACATCATTTCCTACTTTGCCGAATATCATTTCTATCGGATCGAGTCGAGGGAGAAAAGCGTATTTTCAAGTGTGGCGCATCCACAAATCACGACTTAAACGTCACTTCTCACTCAACGAGATAATCAAAGAAAAAGCATATTTATTTTATGTGTAGCATCATACAACTGTTTTGATAATGAGGCTGATGATAGCGAAAGGCTCTATGCCAACGAATGTTTGCTTTGTGGTGGCTGCATAACAATACATGTAGTTTTAGCTTGATTGGTTTCTGATAAAAATCGACCGTGTTCCAAGGAATAAGTCTTGCTTTATATTCTCTTTAGCGGGATTCGAAGTCATTCCTTCCGGGATTTTCCTCTCCATTATTGTTGGATTGCATGACGTTGCATGATCTAACGCCAGTTTGGCGTAGACAAAACCTAGTCATTGGCGGACCAATCACATCATTGCGTTTAAAAGAATGATGACGGCGATGACGTTTAACAAACGGTTTATAGAGTGACTTGCGCCAACATACTGACACAGAAGGCTATTGCCGGAATGTTTGTGATTAGTTTAGAATACGTCAGCACTTACGAGCAGTAAGTCCTCTAACAGACTTTGTGGGGAGAAAAACCACTGATATAATGAGTTCGAATTCCGGTAGAGTCAATCTTTCAGAAACATTTGTTCCTCGTAACACGGTCTAATTTTATTAGACTTGGGTTAAGTTATGCATATTTCACGCATCTTTAGTGTTGAAATAACGACACACAGGCCTTTGTTTAACGTAGCAAATATAGCAGATATGCTCATTGTACAGAGCGCTTATTGTTATGCAGTGATACAATCAAAAGCGCCAGAAGCCTCTAAGCCTCTGACATAATCACTGATTTACAAACAATAAACAACCAAAAATATAGTCTTTAAAAGTGCCTCTTGTAACAAAAGCGAAAATATATATGATGTTTAAAGAAGATACATTGAATTCAGTCCCGTAACACCTCATTAAAAAAGATCAATACAGTCTTCCCAAAAATCCAATATTCCTCGGAAAACCAATGTAACCAAATCGTTATTTCACATACAAAATTTCAAAGTCACGTTCAGAGCATTTCAAGTCCTCATCACAACATAACAATCATAACATAACACAACAATCACCTCATAACAATGTCAACTTAAAGTTGAGTCCTCAAAAGCTGCAGTACTTTGTATTGCTCCATTTACAAAAGCCTCAGACTAAGAAATTGATCCAAGTCCTCTTCGAGTGATTTCAAAGTCAAGTCTAGAGCATGTCAAGTCCAGATCAAGATTTAAGATTGTGTTCAGTCATCCACATCCAATAATAGCTAAGTGTTCATCAGATGGAACCATGGAACCATGAACCTAAGAAAAGTCCTCAAAGGTACTGATCCATGTCCTCATCGAGTCTTCTCCTCAATTCCTCAGCATCAACTCGCGCCTGTTCTTTCATCCTTCTGACTTCAGGTGTTTCCTCTGGCTCTGGTGGTAGTATAGCTCTCAGATCTCTCTCAATCCGACCAAGTCTTCCTTCAATCCTGCTGTCAAAATCTTCTTTCCTCTGATGAATAAATCTACCAACTTCTCTGGTTGCTGCTTCACACACACTGGTCAGTTCTTCTTGTTTCACCTTGATATTGTCTGCATCTGTCTTCGGATCAAGTGCCAGCAGCTGTCCAAGTTTCGTCAAAGGAGTTGTGAGATGTTTCTGAGAAATAGATAGGTACATTCCAGAAATATCGCTTGTCATGAAAGCAATCTTATTTGCTTCTGCTGTCTGTGTGTAAATAACATCAATCAATACATCAGAGAATCCGTAAGGAAGAGAAGCATTTCCTTCAGTGGCAAGGCTTTGTGTAAAAATAGTCAAGCTGTCGTTTAGGATGGTCTCAATTATGTTTGCCATGTAGGTGAAGAAACTCGCAAGCTTTCCCCACTGTTCCCTGATGTCCGCTAGGGCCTTCAAACATTTTTGCATCAACTCTTTGATTTCTTCGAAGTTTATTTTATCAAGCTGAACATTTGCCAAATCTGTCATCAGATTCAGATTATGTTCCTGTTCCCTCTCGAGTTTTTCAGTCATCGCATGATACCCACTCTGTGCCGCTCTGAGAGTATTCTCGGCTGCTTCTACTTTGTAGTAGGCTTGCTTAACGTAGGCATCAAGTACTCCTGTTGACTCAACTTTGCTCATTCTCGGGCCAGATCCAGCCATTGGCATTCCACCATGAAGAGTGCTTGCAAAGATTTCAGTTGCTTCAGTCATACCTTGAAGCCTTTTCAACTCAGCATTTATGTTTTCAAGGTCGTCTCCTTCTTTTTGGTTCATTAAATGCGTGGTCACTTCAATAGCTGTTTTGAACAAATCTTGAAGTCTCTGTTTTGCTGGGCCACCTTGGCATTCTAATGATTGCAGCTCGCTTTGAAATGTTGACATCAAACCAGGAAGATCAATCTCCTCTCCTTTTTCAACAGCGCTCATCAGTTTCTTTGTGGCGTTGCTTACCAAGCCTATAGCTGATTCCAGGCCATCAGTTTGAGGTACAGGGTGAGGTCCTGAAGATGAAGCTGTATCTCCAGAACTCCTACTTCCACCAGTGAAGACATTCCCGATTCCCTTGAGGAGATTGCCAGGAGCAGACACAAGCTTACAGAGACCATCTGCAAGACCCACACCAATAAGTTTGGCAGCACCAGGCATTTTCTTCATTTGTTCGTCGTACTTCTCCTTTGCTTCTTCTATTTGTTTTTTCATTCTCTCTCTCTCAAGTTTAATCCTTGCTTCCTTCTCTTCAGAAGCTTTCAGCTCCTCTTTCCTGGTGTAAATCGTCCTTTCTGCCTGGTCTATCTTCTTTTCATGCGTACCTTGGGTCAACGAGCAGGCTTCCTGTAACTCCTTTGTCAGGTCTTCCACAAAAATGAACTTTTCTTCTACTTCTTTCGCTTTGGCCACACACTGTAAAGCTGTTTTTTTCAATAACGCTATATAATGTGGCATGACCTGCGCGATCTCACCTTTGGTAGCCTTGAGCAAGATCTGAAACGAAAAGATACAGAAATAGAGAAATGATAGCAAATTCTGTTAGAACAAAACAAACCTGTTGACTCTGCAACATAAGTGATTTTAGCTTTGGAAACACTTACCTTATAATAAAACTAAAGTTGCAACAGTTTTTTATTGCTTTGTAATAAACTTGATGACACTAAAGTACATTTGTGAAAGTTAAATACGTTAGACAATGGCGCCAACTTTGTTATCAATTGATTCAGTTGTTTATTCAATTTCTCATTCATAACGCCCTTCTTGTGACAACTTTAAGGCATGAAATGTGAATTAGATATATTCAATTATTATGGGTTTCGTTCACTTATAAGCGGAAATATGCGACTGAATTCGGAAGCAAATTAGGAAATATGACGGTTGTTAAGATAGATTAAGCACCTTTATAGCATTCTCGACATGGCCGGGCACCTGTCCTGTGTAGATCCTGATCTGGTCCATGTTCTTCTCTGCCAGAGCAAAGGCAGAACATGCTTCGTTAGTCAGATGGACTGTGGACGCTCTGAGCGACTCCGGGTACTTGATTTTCTCATAACCTCCACTCTCCCGTCTCAGATCCACGTCCTTGTGAAGAGTGACTAGGGTCAGATGTCCGAGCACGGCCACGGTCATAGGAGCTGTGCTCAACATTGACTGGCAGTTCAGATGCGATGCGCTCATCAGCTGCATGTCCTCCTGCAGATACACGTGTAGTAATGTTTAAGGGATCGACATTTACGTTGTTGAAAATGTTCAACTATAACGATATAAATTATTCTGTTGATTTTCTTTCACAGAGACTGGAGTCGTTGTTCACGGACAGCTATCATAACATACATACCAGATAACAAATTTTGACCTTGGACGTGTTAGCGACACCATTCCCTGTGATTCATGTAACATCGATATGTATGCATAGGTTCGGTATCATGTTATTCAACCGCTAACTACCCTTCTTTCCATGGTTTGTAGTTTTAGAAATTAAGCATAAGAGCATGCATCCTATCAATCTGTTGAGAGGCTTAACCTAAGGCTTTAATTCTTGATAAACTTACGCAACATTGTAAACAGAATATTTATGTTGTTTTTTCGCTTTCGAGAAGATAAACATGGGCACAATCCTCATTTTTTTGACAAAATACCTGCAAATAACTTTTCATCAATCCAAAGTTTTTTAAAAGATGATTTGAATTGGCAATAAAATTAGAAATTGACAGTTAGACAGCTGGCGGACGTCTGACGAAATACAATACAGATATGAAGTTTGATGGGGTTGGAAACCTTTAAACACACATTGACAGTGTTGGATTGAATCAAAAGCAAACCCGCATTTATAAAATTTTGATTTTCTGTTGAGTCATGTATATCCTCTCAACACGATCTGACAAAAGCGCCTTTCGTCGCATGATCTGACGGAAGGTCAGCTAACCAATCGCATAGCCTCCAGCAAAAGCATTCAGTGACAGTATCAAAGTAACTCCATTTAACTTGATAGCGGCCATCCTTCTAACCGCTTTGTGATATGCCTTTCTACAGTTTAGACCGGCTACAGAACATGCGACTAGTGGGCTATAGTCAAATCGGGTTAACAGAAACCTCGCCAATAGAACGAGTTCGTAAACCACGTGAGTAAATACTGTAAAACTAATTACTCAGAATACGGTCCATCTTCTTAATCAGGTTGATAAGGTATTCGAAAAAGTGAATTGATGGACACTTTGACATTTCTTTGTCTATCGTGACTTTCAGACAGGATGATTTGATTAGTTTCAAGATTCTTACCCTGCCATCTGCAGCACGAGTCACCTTCTTCTCCGCTTTCTTGATCAATTCAAATTGTTCTTCTTCGCTAGACATCTTCGCTGATAGTGGATATAGCACGTCCCTGTCAAACCAAAAGAAAATATAATCTGGTGCATAAAATTAAACCATTCCAAGTTGAAATACGAACGATTGTTTCACCCTCAGGCCCGAATGACGAAAGGGTGGGACTTAAGGAAAATATTTTATCTATTTTAAGCAGTATTTGTTTAAAATCACGCATGTCGTTTGATATTTTCAGCAAATATTTCAGCAAGAGGTAAGTTCATCTCAAAGATCAATTTATAGATATAAACAAAAACCAAACACGCTTGACGTAAAGCCGAACAATGATGAAACTATGGTAGTACTGTTGATGTGTCCCGATGCTCGAAACGTGAAAAGTTAAAATCGCAAATGGGTTTTCTCAGTTATTGTTGTCATAGCTCAAATGTCTAGCATCTAACCATCAAGAGAGTAAAAATGAAATAATAAGACTGTTGCCTCTGTAGTTCATCAGTATTTGTATGAGTTAGTATCTAATTATAAGGGTTCATAACCCCTCGCCCTATTCCTTATGAAGCCCAAATCTTTTATTAAAAGTGTTGACCTGTACCCGCAAAAAAATTAAACCTGATCAATACACGAGGTTACATATATACCAGCGAAACTTGCCTTAGTATGTTGAAAGTACAGAACATCAGCGAGATTTGACTTTATTTTAATATAGGGTCCATTTGAAACTTCATGAGCAGACCCATTATTTATTAATTTTAATTTCTAGTAAAGCCACTGAAGGGCAGCAACACGTGTTTTGAATTATATATTTCTTTTCTCAAAAACATATATGTTGAGATCGTATGCATTATCTTCAGAGAGCCAATCACCTCATTACACAACCCGATTATCCATAGTCGATGAAGAAATTATCAAGAATCAAGCAAAAACTACTGGCCGCAATTTTAGTGTGAACACCTTAGAAGGTAGGTAAAGGGATTCGTGTAGTGGAACCAAATATAAAATGTTACTTATAAATTTCGATTTAAAAAATGTCTTTCAATTAACGCGAAGTAAATGGGTGACCTAATAATGGGGCTACAGACCCTTTAAGGGTTAAGTCATTTGAAAGCTTCCCGCCAGGCGCTCGGCAACTTTGTCTGCAGTAGAGAACTGTTCTACACGCACTCTGGTTTGGGTGCAATGCTATAGTGAATTTTAGTGCAGTGCTAGTTCCAGCCGATGCTCGCAGGTTTCACCCCAATGCAAAGCCACAAGCCGGCTTTCTCCCTGCAATAATACTAGCGGCCGCGATATAAATGAAATACTCTTGAAAGCGGCTTTAAAAACCCCATATCACCTCACCTCACCTCATTTAAAGAGCTGTAACCCTCGTACATCTTGAAGTGAGATGAAAACATTCACAAATCACAGCCTTCCATTGCGCTTCCTAGCTTTAATGATTCCCGGGAGAAGGACCGACATGTGTGAGGAGGAACATATGTACTTCCTTCCTCACCCATATATGTAGAAAGATGTCAACAAGAAATTTACTTGAACCTCAACCTAACAAAGTTGTTTTGAAAATTGTCCTATGTTAAAAGCATGATGAGGTCAAATAGCTTGTTGGGAGTCGATCCCTTCGCTCGTATAAAGTGACACAGGTTTACATACCTAGAAACACTGAAACATGATAATGGTAAGCAAAATATCATACAAGAAAGATTTGATCAATGTATGCATCTTCCGCCGAAAGGCTTTAAATTGCTCCAGTCTCTATCATTGGCTAGCTTAAACCTTTCTGTTAAGTTCGTGCTTTGAATGCAGCGCCTTCTTCGGCGAAAAGTTGCAATCATTGAACTATTGTGAACTGACGCAGCAACTTGGACGACGAGCACATGCAAGTTATGGAAATGTATCACGCAAGTATCACTAAGTCAAATAAGTAAAAATGAAGTAACATGATTGACAAACTTCTGCTTCTGTATTTTAATTAGACATAGCTGAGACCGTGCTTTGCAGGAGTAGAAAATTGAGAGGCTTCTTTACCATACCCATTGGTTATATGTTTATGTATTTCGATCGCCATAACCATTACTTCGTGATAAATTTGATAACCGTACGATGCTCAGTTTTAGAACTGTCCATGATTACAGAAGTGTAGTTATGTTCAACAGGATGTGAATCTCAAGTAAATGATTATGTCTGTAAACTGTCGTCCGTTGGCCTATCTCAATAATGACATCAACGATGATGTCTTCAAGGATGTAGCGATACTCAATTCTATGAACCTATTGACTTCCCCTCGACTTTTGCTTTGTTGACTTCCCCATTTCACCTCACCTCATTTAAAAGCTGTAACCCTGGTACATCTTGAAGTGAGACGAAAACATTCAAAAATCAGTCTCCCGTTGCGCTTCCTAGATTTAATGATTCACGGGAGGGGATGTCTTCAAGGATGTATCAAAAATCACTTCATTGAACTTATTGACTTCCCCTCGAGTTTTGCCTTGTTGACTTTCCCTCAAGTATTTCTGTAATCTAAGCCACAAACAAGTAGACATTTGTTGAGAGTGTGAACACGAAGGGGGAAAAGTGTGTCACTTGGGTTTTGTCTATCATGTGATTGCGATTTGAAGGTTATTTTAAACAAACTACATTCAGAGACTTCAAGAGAGCTGTTTTTATTTTCATAAGTTCAATGGTCAAAGGTCATTAGGACAAGAAACGGCTAAATACGGCTAACAAGTCTCTTGTTTCAGCTGAATGACGTTAACATTACTGAAATATGATTTTTATGTATTTCTAGATGTGACATACATTACTCTAGAAACATTAATATCATAAAATAGAGCCATGGGCTTTGTAGTTTACCAAGCTGTAAACTTGGGGAAATCAGCACTTTCGGAACACATCACAAAATTCCCCAAACAAAACATTCAATGGGACTCTATTAAAACACTTGTCATCAATCAACACGATTTCACTAAACGAAAACTCACGGAATCCATACACATTCGCCGCCATTCATCCTCTCTGAATAGGGATCTGGGCTACCTCATTCCCTCCGCTTACAACCGCCTAATTCATCACTAATCCCTTACACCTCTCTGGCCTCTCCACTGGCTTCTCAACTGTTGCTCATATCCAATCACCCATGCTTTAACAAGTTTACCTTTAATTCCCTTTAATCCCCCACTCACTGGTTTCCCACGTCTCTCACTCTAGTGATGTATTTATCCCACTTGATTATGTATACTCTATATTAATTATTATTGTTATCTCATTGTTAATCACAAATTGTTGTTTCTGTAAAAGCACCTATATATACATATATAAATCTTTTTGTCCATATCTTTTTGTCCATAAAATCGTGTACTTCATTACAAACTGTAAACGTTATCAACATTAGGTTATGGATATAATGAATAAGGTTATCATTTCTGAGCGTTGGACTAGGGCAAAATATCATAATTTCATTGTGACGTCACGTAAAAAACAAAATGTCACATTTCGCATATAACGTTGTGTCCAGTTGCGCCTATGCCAATGCTTGGATGTTGATTTTGATTAGTTTCTTTGATTGTTCGACTTAGTTAATAAACAGAATATCATTATCGTATCCATGGCATAGTATGTTTACGACACTCGTGCCTTATTATCATTTTATCCCCCGCTCTCGCCCGGGAAATACTCACATTTAGCACTCGTGTCGTAAACATAGTGTGTCACGGACACTCATATAATATCCTCTATTTCATAAACACCGTTAGTCAATAGTCATGCGGTCTGTAATCGATATCCAAGGTTGTAAGTTGTAACCCCGCCGGCCACACATCTGTACACAACATTTCAGCTTTCTTAGTCTTGTGCTTTAAGAGATGAAGATGAAAAGATGTTTCGGGCGCTTCCCCTGTCGTCCTTACTAGAGGACACGGGTAAAAATCTAAAAATTATAACCACCATCAGCTAAAGATATCTACCAAATATTTCCTAGCCCTCTTTATGAAGAAGATGAACATACCTTTTGAGCGCATGGCCTAAAAAGGTCGTTCATCTACCCCGGAAGGTTGAAAACTTTTCGTTCACTCACACAGTGAGGGTAACAGTTACATGACTCCATTCCATGTAAGTAACAAAGAAATATTCAATTTAGAAAAAAAACATGAGTTCGGGTCATCTACCATAATCTATTAATCGCCGGTATTCGTATAAGCCTATCAACAGAGGTTGTAAGATTCAAAATGTCTGTGTTCAACAATCAATCTCTTGATGACACAGTCACACCTCACTAATAATAACCATCCAAGTCGTCATCATCATCATTATGTACTATAGCTTTGAGTTTTTCCCAATACTGAGATCCAGTTATTGCCCTTGTTGACAAATAACACTGTGGAATCTCAGCGAGACTCTCCACAAGACACTGCATGGGCATCATAAGTTGTGACGAACTGTAAATGAAACTTGATTGGTCCTTCAGTACCTCCGACCTCCCAGAAATTTTACTTAGAGTCAACATGCATTGTTGCAGCTGGGAGAGCAGTTCGTGCTTGGTGGTCAGTTCATCTCTAAGAGATTTTACCGTTTCCTTTCCCTCATTTATCTGTCTTCGAAGTCTGGATTTCCGATTTTTCAGTGTCACGATCTCTTGCTCCTTTTCTTCTTTAGATTTTGTTACTTTCTTTAACTCTTCTTCATCTTTTTCAAGAGATGATTTTGCCAAGTCAAGTGAACATCGAGCATCTGTTATTGCAGCTTCAAAAACGGTAAATGATAGTATAAGTAGAGTTGGAACTGTTACGAGATTGACAAATGGTATAAAGGCAGTAACTAGAGCAGCTTTGTTGCAATTCTCCTGTTCTGTCTTGGCGTCTGCAAGCGCTCTTTCAGCTTTTTTGACTTTTCTTTCCGAATCTCTTACTTCCTTTCTTGCATCCTTAACTCTCTTCTCTTGACTCGCGAGCCTTTCTTTGATTCTTTCTAAAGACACAAGAAGATCCTTTTCAGACCTTTCCAGTCCTTCCACTTCTCTCTGTCCAACAGATAGATCTCGTTCTTCTGCAGCACAGCTGTCCGCTAAGCTCTCGATGCTTCGGTTCAACTTCTTTTCTGCTGCCGAGAAATGCTCGTAAAGCTGGTCGATTAATTCTTTAACATTGAGGGAACTAGAACACAGCTTCTTCATTAGGCGAAGAAAGACCTTGAGCCCAGAGTTGAAACTGTCCACAACATCAACAGGAACCACAGTCCCTTCAGATCTTGAAACAGCCATTGTGTTGGTTACCTGAAATTGTTTCAATCTGATTGTAATCTGTCCATTTTTTTATATGCATTTCGACAATAAATGAAGACAAACTTAACTAAGATTTTAAAGATCTTTTGAGGACAGATTCTTTGTCCCGATGATATTCAGGATCAAAATATATGTTTACACTCCTTGGTTATATAAAAAGAGGATGAGAAGCGAACAACATCCAGAAATCCTTATTTTCTTATGTCCTTCGCTTCCAAATGTCCTTTTAAGATTACACGGGCATAAACATTTTATTAGTTTTTGTCTTCATATTCGCAAGGCAGATACATTAAAAAGAATCGCTCACAATCAGATTGAAATCAATAAGGGTATCACGTATTCTAGTTATTTGTTTGATATATGTCATCATTGGGTATTCCCGAAATTGAAGTTTTTATATAAACTGACGGGCAAAAGTTAGTATATGGCTATTTTGACAGCATGTAACAAAACCAAACAACAACATTTCTTCCATAACTTTAATTCATCACAATCAACAACCAATTATGATTTAAATAACAACAAAAGTGCGAGTCCTTTGATAAACGTCTCTGATATCTTGATCCCCAAACACACATAGGGTCGATTATCTCGGAACCAATCGTGACAGAATATACCGGGGCCAAGTTTATGAGTCACTGGATGGATCATTCATTAACAAGAGAGTCAGTAACGGGTGTGACCACCCTCTGCGTAGAGTTGGGTAGATTCTGCATGAAGGGCACCGAAACTGGCTGCAAAATCTGTCCAATATACCCACGCGCATAGAGATTTCCTTGCACAATCAGTAAACGGGTCTTCTTGTTTCCAAAGATCCTACCCCAAACCATAACACCACCTCGACCATATGCATGAACACCTCTGATGCATGACCGTGCCAAAAGTTCCTTGCCCGACGGTATACCTGTTCCCTGCCATCAGCTCTGTTGAGGGTAAAACGACTTTCATCAGAAAACAGAACTCATTGCCATTGTCGCACTTGCCATCTGTAAACTTGTTTTGCCCATCGGAGTCTGTTTTGGCGATGCCTGAGGGTCAGGACCATGCCTCGGAAATGCCGATAAGCCCTAATACCAGCTGCTGTCAATCTTCGGGTCACTGTGCGTCGACTTACACGATGTCCCAGTGCTGTTTCCACCGTAGCCGTCGCTGTCACAAACCTGTTCCTGAGATGAATTGTCCGGATGTAACGGTCTTCCCGGTCTGTAGTAACCCGTGGCCGTCCACTACCAGTGTTACGGTAACGTTAGAACAGCCTAGAGATTGTTGCTGGCGTGCAGTTGAAGGTTCACGCAATGTGAGCTTGAGAAGCTCCCATATCTCTCATTCCAATGGCTCGCTCTCTCTGGATTTGCGTTCACTTTGGCATTTTTCATGTGCTTTCACTAACTGAGATCGAACAGCGTAAATCGACCCTATTTATACCCCTCTGTGGCACGCTCATTTAATAAATCTGAAAAAGTCCCGTTTTACCATTTTCTCGTGCTATCGATCACGTGACTTCATGCAGTGATATCACATCCATTTTGTAGTATACCAACAAGACAAATGTTTGTTTCCGTTATTGCAGTAAAATATAGATCCGCAATTTTTCAACACAATGATTTGAATACGTTATACCAACTTATGCTCTTATATATTACTGGAGTCGGATTCAAATCTATAACATGGTGCCCGTTACTTCATGTGTGAAAAGAATCCGTCTATATATATGCACAAGTCCGTGTACCATGTGCATTTTATTCTTCTGATATATCGAAAACTTCGCCCCTGCGGAAGTTGCATACGATGGAACGTCATAATCAATATGGTAATATAACACCGCAACTAATAGGACATCACTAGTCTTATCATCATTGGAACTGGCAAGTTACATTTAGCGTATGCAATGAGTGAACAGTGTAGACGCGATTTGACTAACGACAACTTTTTAAATTAAGCGTATTTACTATACATATTTCTTGTGTATTCGTTTACGCTTAGATTTATGAATGATGCGCACTTTCTGCGTATTTATTATAACTATTTTCCCCTATCTACTACATATTTCCCAATAACTGGTCTAGTATGGTTACAAAACAGTTACAATTCACTACTTTGAGGGTAGTTCTAAAACTACTCTGAGGGTAGAACTAAACTGACTACAGTATTATGTCCTAATTGATGATAAGATGGGATAAGCAGCCAGCAAGTTTCCTTCTTTCTTTTTTTTCTGGTTACAAAATTTCAATTCAAGGCCCCCCCTTTCATATTCGCTCCTACGCCCTTGTTAAAGGAGATATGCAGTTTACCTGGAGCTCTGCTCTAGATGTTTTTTAAGATACTGAATATTAATCTATAATTTTTCAACATTAACTTTGTTAAAACACAACTGCTCGGCATATGAGATTTATTTGTATGTAAAAATTACTAAACTAATGGAACTCATTCTGAACCGATTTATATGTTTTAAATATTGTACGGGTCATGTTTGTGGACATTTTATTTCAGTGCAATATTATAATAACAAATCATTGACCCGAAACAGATAACTTCATTGAAACTGCTGCAAATACATGTGTATGTTATTCTAATCGTGCTGTAAACAATTGCAACACGTCTTTTAGAATGAGTTAATCAAAAGCATTTGTATGTATTTGTACCATGTATTTTCTTTTGTTTAATAGTTAATTTTTTTTAATGGCATGTGGATTATAGGAACGTCAAAGCATAATCATTTAGGTACAAGTGTTCTAAACAAGGCATAATGATACTGACGATGTCGTCAGAAAGTTTAACACCGTGGTATACTGTTAAGAAACCTTTCAGAGGGGCAGTAGCACGTGTTTTGACAGATTCCAATTTCCAAAATTTCTCAAAAAATATAGTTTAAGTGAAATGTTTCATCTTCAGAAGGTCAAAACGTCTCCTTACGCAACCCGATCATCCATTGTCTTAGACGAAAATCAAGTAACAAGTAACAATCACTGGCAGTCTACTTAAAGCGCCACTCCGTGATTTTCAGAACATATTATTTACCTTTGATACGAAGCTAAATGTCATATGTGGTGATATAAAACTAAAACATCTGAACTTTTCATGTCCAAAAGACATATATAATACATGACAAATACTGGTTTTCCATGAAAATCTAAAGACAGCCTTATAAATGCACAGAGGTGTAGATATCACGTCCAATATACATGGATACTAGTTATATAACCTAACAAACACTATCAACTCCTAACTGCCCTCCTGACTGTTTTAGATAAGTCACCAAAATTACGTTTGACGCTCGCCACTGTCCGGTTTTCGATCACAATTTATATTGTTACTGTAAAAGAAAAAAAGCTTTAAAATGTGTCTTTTTGGTAACAGTCGATACTTTGCGATCAAATGACACCATTGATTAAGTTTGACACATATTACTCCAAAAACTCACGGAGTGGCTCTTTAAAACAACATGTTATGATCCGTCATTACATCTAGAGAATTACTGATTTAGGTCCTGTGCAGCTGACCTTTGACGATTTTGAACCGACCAATTAAATGAGGGCAGGAAGTCAGCTTTCATCCAATCAAACACGAGCTTTTTTTGCATGTTGGCCAATGTCACATGCTGACGTTTACCCTACATTTTTCTATATCTATCCCATAAGTTAATTTTGTGATTGTTTAACCTAATTTGTTTATTTACTTTTGCACGAATGAATAAATATACAACAGACAAATATTCTGCCCCGAAGGGCCGAGGTCCATTATTTTCAAGGAATGGAGAGTTACGAGGTCATTAACCTACTTAAATTACACTCAATTCAATGCCTATTCAATTGAACTCACTTAAAACAGAAAAAAAAACTTCAGTGTATGAAATGGTGATGTGAAATGTATCTGTCCATTACTCAAAAATAATGGAACGGGAGAACAATAGGATGACGTCACAAGTGTAGTTTAATAGATTGAAACCACTGGCGGACGTTTGAGTGTGAAAACTTGTTATCATTTAACTGCATCCAGCCGATGATGGTACGTAGATTTAAAACTGCTTCTTTTGATAAAAATACAATTGGAAACACTATTTGTCCCGTGGGATCACTTAATTCATGTAAAAGGATGTGCTTCTGTCCATTTAGATGTAGGGACAACAATTCATCTTCAAAGTTTGGAAGTTAAGCTTATGATTATGATGGCTTTGGTGATATCATAACCCCTGATAAGGGTCACAGGGGCCACGCCCAAAAACGTAATTTTATCTTCTTCAGAACGGAAGGCCTTAAGCTGAAACCATGTCAACATCCATTTTAGTATGGGAGAATTATTTCTATAGACGGGGACCTATGATTCCTTATATGGGACACAGGGGCCACGCCCTACCATATCATCTTCTCCAGATGCAGAAGCTACAAACCTGAAACCTTATGTACAGAATTTTAGCTGAAGGGGTTAAAATTTTAAGATTTCGAGACCCCTAATAATGACCACGGGCACTATACCCTAAGAAAGTTTTTTCATCGTTTTATCTAAAAGCAAAAGGCCTCGAAATCTTAAATCTTGTGTAAATACCCTTCAACTGAAGTAAAATGATAAATGATTGATTTGGTAATCCTATTACCTAAATAAAGGCTACAAGAGCCATAAAAAAACCTGTTTATCTTCTTCAAATGAAAAATGCCTAGAAAGTTGAAAATTTTTGTACAAACACCTTGGCCGGTTACAATATTTTAGATTTAGTTATCTTGTGGCCCCTTGTATAGTGACCGTGTCACCATTAGTATAAAACGTTATAAATAGTCAGATGAGCTACAGAACCATAGGTTCTTTTTTCAATCAGTGCTGAAACATTGTGTACAACCTCCTTGGCCGATAGGGGTTATAATTTATAGATTTAGCTAACATGTGACCCCTCTTATAGTGACCTTCTAACCATTTGTATATGAAACGTTAAAAATAGTCTGATGAGCTACAGAGCCATTGGTTCTATTTTTAATCAGTACCGAGTCCAAGTCGATAAAATGTTTGTTAGAAAGTTATCATTTATTTAAACACATTTAATTGTATATTGCAAAAGCTTAGATAAGTGTAAGGTGATACCTCTGGAGAGAGAAAAAATTAGACATCTCGACACACAAAAAATAATATACAACGAACTTGATACGTGTATGACTTAAGAATATATTGACACGTGCTCAATGTGTAATTGCAACAGATTGGCATAATACATTGTTACTTTCAAGCCAGCATTATAGTAGGTTTTAATTTTATCTAAACGAGAGGTTAGACGTACCAGTGACACCTATATTTCGTAAACACAACGAATGCACAGATACCGCATATAACCGTAAAAGCGTGCAATAGTGCCTTTAAGGACATTATAGCGCATACCCACAGGGACGTGTATCCTTAGGTTTAGCCTTAGAAATACCTATTTGCTTTTAGACCCTTCCCTACTACAGTCCGTTCATATAGTAAGTAAGGTAGGGTCTATAGGCAAAATTGTCTCTCTAAAACTATTTCTAACCGATACATACCTCTGAGGGTGTTTCAAGTGTCTATGATTTATACGTTGCACATTTTCAATGTTGACTGCAGTTCAGTTGTAAAATATCATAAGTATATGTATATTGTACGATGGAAAGCGAAAGAGAGTGTCTTCGTCCCCATATCAGATGCATTTAAATAGCAAATTTAAACCGAAAAAGCGTGATATAATGCCTTTTGGCATCGATTACTTGTTATAATCAAAAAAAGCATGCTAATCAAACGTAAGATGATCGGTAAGGTTTATCGAATTTATTTCCCTGCTTCGAAAAATTAAAAGGTGTTCACACAAAAATGGCAAACTTTGGTCTTTGCTTGAAACTTGATTATTTCCTCCACGACTTCTGTTGGCAGGTTGAGGGATGAGATTTTTTACCCTCTGAAGATAATACAATTGGCAAACTGATGTTTATTTTGGAAATCTCAAGAAATACATTTCTTTAAATCGTCCTACCGCCCCTTAAAGTGACACAGAATAGGTTTCATAAATTTTGTATGTAGCTTGAATAAAGTGAAAAATAGCATTTGTCCTAAGTTAGTTCAAATCTCCTTTCTAAAGTTTTATTTTTAACTCTTAACTGTCTAAATTACGTTATTTTCCTGTTTTCAATGAAATTCGAAAAACGGCTGAAGAAAAGTTAAGAAGTCGAAATTCTGCTCCACATTTACATTTTTATATGTTATATGACTAAAATCCTATCAACACCTTTTTTCCTGATACTTAAGATTCCAAAATTAGGTTTCAGTCATTGGCGCGCGCCATTGTCCGGTTTTCGATCATAAATTACGACTTAAACCTGTTTAACATCACGTGGTGAACTGACAACCGCTAAGATACTTATTTTTAGAAACAACCACTATCTATATCAAATAAAACCATTTGTCAAGTTTGAAATATTTTACTCCAACAACCTACTCTGTGGCCCTTTAAAAGTAAATGTTTTCTTACAGCTTTAACAATGTCAACATGCTAACAGGTCATAGTAATTCGAGCTCCTTCCTCAAATACGGTGGTCCAAACTTGATGATAACATATCTAATTCATGAAAGTTCACCAATGAATGTGAATTGCTAGACAAATATATTATGGACATATCAAATGAAAACAGACCCATGGGCTCTGTAGCACAGGCCCTCGGATCATTAAAAAAAATATATAAAAATTTTAAAAGATTTTTGAGAACACCCCTTGAATAGAACTGTTCCTCTGTTAATATCCATATACTATTAACAGAGGAACAATTCTATCCAGGGGGTGTTCTCAAAAATTTTTATAATTTTTAATTATTTTTTAAATGATCCGAGGACCTGTGCTCTGTAGCTAATCAGCCGTGTATTGTTTACGTTCAAGACTAAACATGTACCCGTTTGTTTTCAAGCCGAAATAGCGTGTTTTCAAATTCTATCCTGATCATTGGTACGTTGAAATACTAAGAAAAGAGTGAACAATTCTATCCAAAAATCTACATGTCATTCTATATGACGGGATATGTTTAAAGGACAAGAATATTAAATCAGTTTAGGTCACAGTTTGAATAGCATATTACATTATTAAGTAATAACCTTCGATGCAATAATATTCGACTGATCATGAAAGAAAACTTATTTGAAACGTGTCTGCCATATCTGTGGTCTAATGAAAGGTTTGGGACTTTTTTATACGATTGAGCCGACTAGGATTCTAAGCAGATATCGCTTAATATGCAGGCCTGTGAACAGCCCCTTCCCAACTATTTCCATTTTCCAAAATTTCCATAAATAATACGAAGCTCTGAGGCATTGGCATCAGGACTACATATAGCATATCCTTTGAGGTGAAAAATGTAAACAAAAACCGAAATCCCCCCAAATGCCCCCACCCTGCCATTTCCATGGCATCATCCGCACAATTATCGAGAGCGCGGAGACTTTTCAATGATTCAAGGACCTAAACCATTGAAACAGTTTTTGATACGGGAGATAGGCATACCCTTTTTAAACGCATTACCTCAGAGCAAATCTCTTGACGTGTCTAAATATATATGTAATGGCGCTGTGTTTATATAAACATTGGAGGGACGTAAACGGTTCATGTCATATAGACGAGGGATTCCCCGTAGTTGACCATATTAGATAAAACGTTATTCAGTTCGCCTGATTTTCCCACTATACATAGCCCTGGACAGATGACGCGACAAATCGATAACGTTCCATGGTTGTGATACGGACTTCATCTCACCTCATCCCCCGCCTCTCTCTTTCATGTATTTACCCACACTCTTTTACCTATTTTTATCAGCAGACATTTTTTATTATTTGTCCTTTTGATAAAAGCTTTCTGCTTCCTATTTTATCGACATTATTTGTGATTCCGTCAAAGGAAACTGCGAGCGATATAGGTCTAATGGGCCATTAAAGAGACAGAGTATGTTAGTGTTTCTAATACAACATGTTTTTTTAAAACGCCTAAAAATTATATCTATCGGTAGATAATCGTTTCAGCAATATGCTTTGTGAGAAACAGTATTAGTACCACGACGATTATATTTTGCTTGTGCAAGTAGCGTGCGCTACTGAAATAGGATTTTCCTTTTCCTTCGAGTCAATCTATTTATAAACATGGGAAACACCTTTACTAATTAGTTCGATTTCTCGGCTTATTTGGGATAGAAACAATAGGAGAAAATTTATGTATATTTCTTTCAATGCGATAGATTTTTGGCAATAGTTTCTAATTTGTATCAAATTACTCTGTGGCCCTGAGAGGGAAGACAAGAGTTGACTTCATGCAAAGGGTTTTGATTGTTACAATGCCTTAGCATAATTAAATCGAAGATCAAGTTTCAAAGATATTTGTCCATCTTGAATAGTTGTTTGCCTAAACAGTAAATGACAACCATTCCTAAACATTTCAATAATTTTAATATTTGCGTAAGGGGGAAACCATATCAAAGTGCAACAGCAACAAATCACATAATTCACTTTAAGAAGCACAAGAGAATATTGATAAATAACGATAATATCCGCAAATCTTATTTACAAAATACTTGCTGCAAATGAAGATACAAAGACATATAGCTATAGAGGAAAATAGTCGATAAAAAGATGCACTTACTTTTAAATTCTTGGATAGTTTCCGCCTGCTAACGTCGCGCCAATACCTATGACACTTGCGGAAGGATGTTATCATATATACCAGGCTGTCAGCCAATCAAAACGAGATGTAGCACCGCGGTTAAATTCCAGGAAAACAGCGATCCGCTGGAAAGTCCCGCAGAGCGAAAATAGTCTCAACCTCTCGTACGGGCGTGTGGAAACTGGAATTGGTGCTGAGTTTCGGCGAGCTGTTCACAGCTAAACATGTTGAAAAATTGAGTGTCCCGCTGGGATAATGGAAAGTTCATAGAGAAATAAAGAGAGTCCCAATGTGTCGTGTAGATAACCTCTACCTATCAGTGACCAATTTTATATATTATATATTTTGAATTGTTTGAGTTTCTCGAAGCGCACGCGGTCGATATCGACGGAACGCAAAGGTTAGAGGTGAGAGATATGCGTGCGACTGAATCCGAAGTTGATGCCCTAATTTCAGCATTACAGAAAACTGGCGATTTCTTCGAAATCTAATGATGGTTTTCCCTGTTACGCGCTGGAACATGTTCAGTTCGAAGCAAGATAAGATATTTTTTATTTTTTCTTAGAATATATGTTTTCCTCAAAACGTTTTGGTTGAATTAAAATAATTTTTTACTGATTATATATTTTCATACTTTCATTGGGTATTCTGATATATATGTAGTACAAAATCCACAATTTGATATTTATCATAGCTTTATCAAAATATTTCTATGTGTTTTTATAAGCAGAACAAAAGAATTTTCTTTAAAATTGCCAGTTTATTTCATTGAACTGTTGTAGTCACACATGTCAGATATTATCGTTTCGATTGTTAACGGTTCAATATAGTGACAATATAGAATTAAACAATATGTATGTAATGTCATTCTTGTCTTTATAATATATATAATAATATATATAATACGTTATATTTGTGAACTCCTTTTCAAATAGTGTCTATATAAATGAATACATATTTTTTTCTTTATCTGTACCATTATATATAGTATACTCTTTTTCAAATATTGTTATGTAAGTATACATATTTTTATCTTTATCGGTACCATTATATAAAGTATTGATGCAGATGAAGATTCAAAAATTCGCACTTGGCTTGAATATTTGTCCCCATCGTTTATCAGTTTAGTTGTTTATGTTTAGCGTTATCCTGGTTCTCTGGTTATGTTGCGCTATGTCAACTACGATAACCAATTGTCGCCGGCGGTCAGGTCAAGTCGAGCTGACCCTACATACAGGTTATTTGACCCTTTGCTCTGGCTCTGCGAAGTAGTTCATTTACCGTGTTATATGTAAATGATTTACGATCCTGGTTATTTGGCGATGTTGCGCTACGCAAGTGCGTATCGTAACATTACCTGGGAACTGGGATGGAGTTATGAATACATGTATGGCGTCAACTCACTGTCGCTGATGGTTAGGTCAGGTCGAACCGACTCTATTTATAGGTTAAATGACCCTTTTCTCTGGTAACAAGGCGGAAATAGAAATTTATATTCCTAAATTTATCATAACAATTATTTTCAATAAAGTTGGAGGTAAGAGCCACCTTTGTCGCGGGTGAAAACAGATGCGAATATTAGTCTCTGAAATGAAAGGCCTCCCTTCAAAATTAAAATGAGCTTGAGCTTCTTATTTTCCGTTATAGAATGGAGCGTTTTAAACGTGCCTGCTTCATCTTTTCTGACTTAAAGTCAAAGGCAACCTAGATATTATCTCGACATATGTTGAATCTTTGAAAAATAATTCTCAAAACGTTATTTTATTTAATATCAGAACGGAGCCTCAAGGAAACGATCATATATTCGCATCTAAACTTATGGTCCAAAAGGTTTCCTTGAGGCAAAAATATAACTACCGTATTTCCTCGAATAGAAGCCGGGTCTCGAATTGACGCCGGAAAATAAGATGACATTGATTTTTCTGTAATCTAAGATACAAAAGCTGGTCAGCGGAGAAAAACACGATATGGTTGGAGACCGTTCCATGTTGTACTGCCGATATTTTATTTCTAAAGCGTTGCAACAGTATTCTCAGCGCACAAGCAGTACCTCGGGTCACGTGACCCGCTTGGTTCATGTGTCCTTGTTGGTTCATGTGTCCTTGTTGGTTCATGTGTCCTTGTTGGTTCATGTGTCTATGTTGGTTCATGTGTCTATGTTGGTTCATGTGTCTATGTTGGTTCATGTGTCTATGTTGGTTCATGTGTCTATGTTGGTTCATGTGTCTATGTTGGTTCATGTGTCTATGTTGGTTCATGTGTCTATGTTGGTTCATGTGTCTATGTTGGTTCATGTGTCTATGTTGGTTCATGTGTCCTTGTTGGTTCATGTGTCTATGTTGGTTCATGTGTCTATGTTGGTTCATGTGTCTATGTTGGTTCATGTGTCTATGTTGGTTCATGTGTCCTTGTTGGTTCATGTGTCCTTGTTGGTTCATGTGTCTATGTTGGTTCATGTGTCTATGTTGGTTCATGTGTCTATGTTGGTTCATGTGTCTATGTTGGTTCATGTGTCCTTGTTGGTTCATGTGTCCTTGTTGGTTCATGTGTCTATGTTGGTTCATGTGTCCTTGTTGGTTCATGTGTCTATGTTGGTTCATGTGTCCTTGTTGGTTCATGTGTCTATGTTGGTTCATGTGTCCTTGTTGGTTCATGTGTCTATGTTGGTTCATGTGTCTATGTTGGTTCATGTGTCTATGTTGGTTCATGTGTCCTTGTTGGTTCATGTGTCTATGTTGGTTCATGTGTCTATGTTGGTTCATGTGTCTATGTTGGTTCATGTGTCTATGTTGGTTCATGTGTCTATGTTGGTTCATGTGTCCTTGTTGGTTCATGTGTCCTTGTTGGTTCATGTGTCTATGTTGGTTCATGTGTCCTTGTTGGTTCATGTGTCTATGTTGGTTCATGTGTCCTTGTTGGTTCATGTGTCTATGTTGGTTCATGTGTCCTTGTTGGTTCATGTGTCTATGTTGGTTCATGTGTCTATGTTGGTTCATGTGTCTATGTTGGTTCATGTGTCCTTGTTGGTTCATGTGTCTATGTTGGTTCATGTGTCTATGTTGGTTCATGTGTCTATGTTGGTTCATGTGTCTATGTTGGTTCATGTGTCCTTGTTGGTTCATGTGTCTATGTTGGTTGATGTGTCTATGTTGGTTCATGTGTCCTTGTTGGTTGATGTGTCTATGTTGGTTCATGTGTCTATGTTGGTTCATGTGTCTATGTTGGTTCATGTGTCTATGTTGGTTCATGTGTCTATGTTGGTTCATGTGTCTATGTTGGTTCATGTGTCTATGTTGGTTCATGTGTCTATGTTGGTTCATGTGTCTATGTTGGTTCATGTGTCTATGTTGGTACTTTCAACATACATGGAGTGAATCAATCCAGTATGTTACGTTACCCAACCAGCTTAACAGCCTCCGCTACGCACACATAATTATTATGTAGATCCGTAATTTATTGATTTATTTATGACAAAATATATAAACTATCGTAAAAAGCTTACTTATTGTTTAAGATAGGCTTGCTAGGAGATGATCGGGAAATAGAGTAAACAGGAGCGCATCAGTGTGGTAAAAATTTAAGATCGACACTTGTGTAGCTCCATAAGTTATCGATTTTGATTATGAAAACGAATCTATGTGTGATATACTTAGTTATTGTTTATCGTAGGCTGTCTAGAAGGTAATTGGGACACAGAATCACCATAAGCCAATTACGGATGTTTATTCATCTTATCGTTACAACTTCTTTTTGCAGCACCTACTGATTAATGAAAAGAAAAATGAATGTAAGAGGTGTGGAATTCTGATTAGATTTTTCCCACTCTCTCTTATCATTATAAATTAATGAAATGATAATGACATGATATGATATGAGTCATATATACCAAACTTAATAAATGGTGTCATTTGATCGCCAAGTATCGACTGTTACCGAAAATCACATTTTAAAGCTTATTGGGTTTTTACAGTAACAATATTAAGTTAGAACGTCGCAATTATGATCGAAAACCAAACAGTGGCGTGCGTCAAATCGTCAAACGTCAGGAGGGCAGTTATATATATTATAATTAGGAGTTGATATTGTTTGTTAGGTTGTATATCCATGTCTTTTAGACGTGAAATCTACATCTCTTTAGATTTAGACAACCAGTTATTGTCATATTCATGTCTTTTGGACATGAAAAGTTAAGATGTTTTGATTTTATATCACCACATATGACATTTAGGTTCGTATCAAAGGTAAATACTATGTTATGAAAATTACGCAGTGGCTCTTTAAGGTGCGATGACTTTCGACCTCTTGAATTTGGTACGAGGCGAAAAAAACAAACAACTTTACCTAGCATACATGTAAACCTCTGACCCTTCGATTTAGAAAACTTGTCGAAACAACCACACTTTAACGTTACCACCACCTTGCAACCTGTTACGAAATTAATTCGACAAAAATTTATTAGTATTCCATTGATTTTATCTGAGGCAAATAGAAAAATAAACCTGATAGAGAGCTCTGACTCAACTGTAGGCGTGTCACCACATGAGCTCGTATCGTCAGACAACATGCAGCTGTCATCAAGATGATAATGCTGATATCTATATGACGCCTTTCCGCGTACTGATTCATTCTCAAAGCGCCACCTACATAATTAATCTGAGAGAAGTGTACTTATAAGAGTACTTATAAGAGTTACTTAGCACAAGGCGCAACCGTTTAGATTCGTACACGTGTACATCCATGTTTTCAGTTACCCATTTAGTCTTTAATCATTGTCTCATTTTTGCAAGGCAAATTGTAATGCATGCCGGACAAATAGTTCACAACTCAAAGAAATCTTTCCCCCGACGTTTGCAACAATTGTCAGAACTCTGCAGGCATTCTAGCACTCAATAATGAAGTTCAAACTACCCTACCCTACCCTTCCCTAATATTATGTCTTTGGCGAGTGTTAGTCGATCCTTACCACGTCATTTCGCTAAGGCCGTGACGAAGAAAAAAATATAATTTCCCAGGTGAATATCCAATGAATATAGCTAAAAACTTACGCTTTTTCAAATATAGAAATAACAAAAAGTTGGTAAACGCAATGAAGAATGCGTCTGTCATAAGTATCGGCGCTGCGATGACTAGATATCCGGTGTTTCGCACTCTCGATGGGATTTCACTTGATTCGGCACCTCATCGGTCTCAAACGGAATACGCCTATAAGCTGCTTCATCCAAAATTGTATAACGGGCGTAAAAATGAAAATCTTTAGAAACGCGACAGGAAATATTTGTGTTAGTGATCAGATTTTATTCATGAAGAATACTTAGTACAATTTAGTTTCCCAACAAAAATGAGACTATGACTTTAACAGGTAGGGGACTGAGTGCCATGTGGAAGAGTGTCTTGCCCAAGGACACAACACAGTATGCCGCCATTCAATGTGTTTCTTATCCTCTCTGTGCATTTCAATGTTGAAATACCTATGACTTCTTGGGCTCATTTATTTGAAATACTAAGCATAGCATAATGACGATGAAACGATATAATCTTATCATTCATACACAAGATGACCCTGTTTTGTGAAAAAGTAAAATTTGAAGACACTTATCAAATGTGTTATGAGTTCTTTCATGTTTTATAATATATTCTATTAATGATTATATTCATATCTCTAAAATATACAAAGCAAAAACAGAGGAGTGAACCTCATTGAAGTATAGTATGAAACTGAGAAAAAGAAGATATTCAAAACAAATTTCAATTAAGAAGTTTTTTAACGGTATGGGCACTAAAACTGAATGAAACTAATGGGCATTTAAGTATCGTCACTTCAAGGTCGTGGTGTGTGCCACTCGGTAACATCAGCTTATATAAAATGGTTGAGTGTCCCGGGATTCACAAAAAGTATGATGTGTTCGCTCAGGTTTTGTGGGGAAGGGTTCCTTATTTATACTCGAGGGCCCATGATGTCCCAAACAAGTTCGATTGGGTTCGTATTAGGATTCACTGCTGGCCAAGGAATTCGTGTCAAAGCATTATTTGCTAGATACGATGAGGTCGTGCATTGTAGTCCATGAACAAGGGCCTTGTGGCAAGTCTGCGTTTGTTGACATCGAAATGATCAACAATTACAGGATCCAGAACCTCCTGAATGTAGCGAGCGCCTGTAAGTGAACCTTTCATAGTCACCAAATCTAGTCCATTAGTGGCATTCTAGAGGAAACGACTTTCGCCAATCCAGAGTATTCTCCTGCCTGATCTTAGGTTCTACCTTTGCCTGTGCTCAAATAATAACCTATGCTGACGCTTGTGGGGATTTGTGAACTATACTGACGCCTGGTGACCCTCCTGGCTCTTAATCCAGCAGCTTTGAAGCAGTATCTTACAGTCTGGTTGATCAAGTGGCGATGAAGTGTCTAACTTGTCGTATCAGAGCTCTATCCTCCTGGGTCGTGGTAGCCTTTGGTCTTCCAGAACGGGAAAGGTCCTTTACATCATGTGTTCATGCATGCTTCCTCACCAGCCTGTTTATTAACTTTATGTGAAAATGAGTTTTTCTTGAAATTTCCTTGCAAGGAATCCCTTCCCGAAAGTCGATTGATCTGCCATCTCTATGCATCAGAAATTTTCCTTCGTGCCATTCTCTATCAGAAGTGCAAAGTGAGAATGAAGTCGATACCGATCCTAAAATACACAGTGAATGTTTTCATTGAAACTTTGGTGACGTTCGTGACAGACTTTTTCCAATAAGTGACACATTTTATACCACTCTTTGATTTGCCATCATTAGGATTGAATTTTGGTTCAACATCTACCGATTATATACAGATAATTTAGGGGGTGTTTAACTTTTTTGCTGTGCATTTATGTCATAATCTGAAGACCGAAATATGATTTCATGTAGGAAACAATTTCTACCGTTTGTTGTCGTGCAAAGGCAAAATGAGTAAGGCATATCATCTCCATGTGTGATAAGTGTGATAAAAACTCATAATGCCTATTTTCTGAGTACCAATATCAGCTAAAATTGAAAACATGGCCGTATGTCATAATCACATGCCATCGGATCATTAAAACAATCTATTTTAGAGGTTTTTTTAAAGTTTAACATTATTTTTGAGAACACCTCCTGAATCGAATTGTAAATAGTATTTGGAAAGGCCAGCCACTCGATTCGCCGCCACACGTTTTCTTGACCGAATGCTACGATAAATACGCACGCAATCAATATAAAATTTATGCAAACATGTTCTCAAATGATTTGCCCTTCTACTCAACTCACTTTAACAAATAAATCATTGGGGTTATTTAATAAAGACGGCCGCAAAACGATTTCCACGACCAACTTTATGCTGAGGGGACAAATGGCCGCGGTCACCTTTGACCCTACGGGAGATATGGCCACATCCCCGTAGGGTCAAAGGTGACGGCGGCTATTTGTCCCCTTAGCATTAAGTTGGGCGTGGAAATCGTCTTTCGGCCGTCCTCATTAAATAACCCCAAAGATCTGTTATTACAGTTGACAATGGATTATTGATATTTTCGTTGTTTATTGCGGGTCAGTTTTAAAGAATAACAAATATTTGATTGCATCTATTGAAAGCTTTTAAATTGTGTGTCTGTGTCCTTATATGCCTTCAAGTAGCCAATTGGAATTTTAAAAAATCGTGTTTTAGTGCCTTGAAACTGAATTAGCCGCATTATCCTCTTTGTAAGTGAATTTTCGAGTGCCCAGTTTACATGAAAAATACTTTGTGAGAAGAAAACCTTCGTGTATCACTTTATTTCTCTCTGAGGGTACCGTAAATAGTAATTTCACATACCTTCGCAACATTGGGATTGAATTTTTAGCTCATCAGGTATGAAAGACCCGATGGGCTTATGGCATGGCAAGGCGTCCGGCGTCCGTCCATCCGTCCATCCGTCCGTAAACTTTTCACTTTTTCGACTTCTTCTCCAGAACCAATGACTCTAGAGAGCTGAAATTTTATGTGCATACTCCTTGGGCACTGGGGATTCTAAATTGTAGGTTTGGTGACCCCATGACCCCAAATGGGGTCACAAGGGTCAAAACCTTAAAAATCTATTTTAATCTTCTTCTCCAGTTCCAAAAGGTCCAGAGAGCAGAATAGTTGTGTGTAGACTCCTTGGGCATTGGAAATTCTAAATTGTAGGTTTGGTGACCCCATGACCCCAAATGGGGTCACAGGGGTCAAAACATGAAAAACCTAATTTCATTTTCTTCTCCAGTTCCAAAAGGTCTAGAAAGCTGAAAAGGTGTGTGTAGACTCCTTGGCCAACGGGGATTCTAAATTATAGGTTTGGTGACTCCATGACCCCAAATGGGGTCACAGGGGTCAAAACCTGAAAAACCTAATTTAATCTTTTTCCCAAGTTCCAAAAGGTCTAGAGAGCTGAAAAATTGTGTGTAAACTCCTTGGCCAAAGGGGATTCTAAATTGTAGGTTTGGTGACCACTTGACCCCAAATTGGGTCACAGGGGTCAAAACCTTAAAATCCTACTTTCATCTTCTTCTCCAGTTCCAAAAGGTCTTGATAGCTTAATAGTTGTGTGTAGACTCCTTGGACGATGGGGATTCTGAATTGTAGGTTCGGTGACCCCTTGACCCCAAATGGGCAATGGGCCTTTTTTATTTGATTGTGAATAACTCGAACGTTGGGACAGGCTATCTTTCCTACACTGCCCATGACCCCATGGTCTTAACCACAACACCTATTTCTATCAAAAGTCTGATGAGCTACAGAGCCCATGGCTCTATTTTTTCATGTAGGCATATTTGCATTATATAGTTCACACTTTAATCCAAAGTAATCGAACATGGTCAGAAGAGAATTTTTGTATCACTTTATTTATACTTTGAGGGTACCATACATAGTCATTTCACATATCTTCTCAACATTTGCATTGGATATTTTAAGGTTGGCATGTTTGCATTACATAGTATACACTTTCATCCACATATAATCATTCTGAGTAATACAGTATACATTTTTAACAATGAATGTTGTCCCATTGGCATAGGTGGTTTAAAGGATTTAACATTTTCTTTTTTAAAAATAGCAAAATGGCTTAGGGTGTAAGAATTAATTAATGTATAATACCCAAATGACATGATTTTTCAATATTACATTGTGTATAAAGTGTCTACTTACTGACGTTATAAGTTTAAACTGCTGATTTAGTGCCAGTTAGGTGTTTTGTTTTGATAAAATCAGGTGTATATGAAGTTTGGTTACAATAACAAATGGATTTAGAATATCGTTTCTTTTTCGTAAGCGAACTTGATTGGTCAAAGAGAAAAGTTCACGTAAGAATTATGAAGTGTCTCTTAGTTTGTATCAATTCACGTCATACCCATGCATGATAAAAACACATGATACATTTCCTTGCTTAAATTCATGTGAACGATTTTTTTCTTAATTTCTAACAGTAAGCCCTGCCATTGAGTAAAGATTAGGATATAATCGTCAAATCATTTTCTGAAAGTAAAACTACAACAGCATGGTTAATGATACGAAAACATGTATTTTATATGCATGTGCAAAATTGGTGTTGCAGAAATTATTCTTGCTTCAAGAGAGCATGTTTCTGTCCTGACCCGTTTTGGGTCGTAGGCAAATGTGAAGTAGGCTGCCTAGGGCTATCTTAGTGCTAAGACATCTTCCTAAGTATGTCAACAGTCAGTGAACAGCCTGAGAGAATGATGAGGTCAGCAAGTCCAAAACAATAACAGTTCCGCACCCGAGACCATAGTTTGATGATTGACCATATGATTGGGCGCACATGAACATAAATCAGGTCAAAAGGAAAAAAATAACAGCTCAGCTCCCAAGAACATACGGATGCAGATCCATCTGCATAGAGTGTGCTGTTTTTAAGGGAACTAACTTTGTGAAGATTAATCTTAATATTTAGTTTTCTACAGAGAGTGCTTGTGTAGTCCAGGATTCAATGTGCTTTCAGCACATTTAAGCATTTCAGCCATCCAAAGGAACATATGATTGGGCGCACATGAACATAAATCTGGATAGGTTTTTGCTGTATAAAGCAGCAAAGTTTACTAACAAACATATAAAGATATCTCATTATGAAACAACAATAACTCTATTCAGTAGTACATGGTTTCATATTTTGACGATATAAATCCGTTATAATACATTATGAAATACTATAGCTAGTTTTAACAGCTCAACTTCCATTTCTTATTGAACAAGTAAACAGTCAGTACTTAAAAATTAGATTAAAAGTTAAATACGATGCATTGAAGCAATAAGACATTCATAAAAAGCCTTTAAACACTTTTATCTAATAATGAAAACTTGTAATGTCATTTACAGACTGGTTAAGAAGGTGATTTCTGGTTTCGTTTTTTCTTCTTCTTCAGATGCAGCTATCTCTCCAGCCTCGTTTTCACGATTTTCCCACAATTCAGTGCTCGGCTCATTACCTCTTTTTTGCAGGGGGAACATATTGTTCTCGAGTTGAACATCAGAACATATATACAACTCGTCGGAGGAGACGGATAGTCGAGGACACTGATGTCCTTTCCTGAAAGCAAAAGAATTATGGCGTTAGTAAAATTAACATTCACTATACAATATATATATATATATATATATATATATATATATATATATATATATATATATATATATATATATATATATATATATATATATATTAACAGGTAAGTACATGTATGTATGAAAAAGGTTTTGATTTCTGTTAAGACCCATGATGAGTTAAACAGTATAGAATAGTGAAGAGTAGGGAAGTTGGTAGCGTGTTCAGCGTTGGAGCAGAGGGTCTGAGTTCAGATCCAACCAGGCCTAGAAGCTTAACACTTTAAGTAGCGACTCGACGTATAGGTTTATTTAGGTCGATTGCCTTTAACTATTCAAGGCTTTTGATTTAGATGGAGGGATTTAGAGAAACCCGGCAAGGATCCTGTAGGAGAGTTCTACATATTGTATCATGTTGATTTGCGTGCTATTCGATATTGAAATACAAATATTGGCCGCCTTCTGAATATGTCCATAAGATTTAAACGGGAATCGGAATTAAGGCATTTTTACACTCGGAAGTGTTTCACGAAACCCAAATGCAAATGTGTGTATATCCCTCGCTCTCGCTCGATTGATACAAAAATGTCACTATCAACAATCAACAGAACAATAGTTTAGATGTTTCAAATGTTTTTAAAAGTATTTTTCCAATGTCAATTCATATCAAATTTTTCTTTAATCATCATTCATTTTGCATATCACCTCACCTCAAAACTGCGATTAACAGGGCTATGAGGATCATGCAAATCAACAATGCTCCAAAACTTCCCCCGATTAAGAAAAGGAGTGTTTGATATTCTGAAACAAATATGAATATATAAATATCAGATATATACGATATCAATTACACAGATGACATTAATTAAATCCTTTTGATAAAAACAATTACAAGACTTTATATAAAAAATAATAAGTTTGTATCACTTCTGTTTATTAAATTAGGTGGTACGAAATAAGAAAATAAAAGAATGTCTAACTAAAAGATCGTGCATACATGCATACGTGTTATTTTTGGCAAAGCTATATTTCATTTATTGTAGATTTAATGGCAGTTGACATTAAACCCTATTCTTTAAAATCATTAATTTCCAATATATTTTTACTTTGATTTGTCTGACAAAATTATACCGAAATTTATCTTTGACAATATGACTGATCATAAATGACTAAACTTGTTGTAAACCTGGTAATATCTCAAAGAGTCTATATTCTAACCACCATTGCATCAGTTACAGTGTTGTTTGTTCACTTGAAAACACAGATAAAACTACATGCGCCAGAAACAACAGCAGAAACACACTATCACAGAGATTACCTATTGAATTAAGAAGACTTGTCTACATGAAATTTATATTTCCAATTTATAGATAAGCCAGAAAAGATGAATTATTTTTCAAATACCTTGCTGTTTCGCCTGAGACTGTTCAATATGACTGCACACGAAGGATCCAATGGTATTGATGCAATTTTCGTCGACGTCACATAGGGTAATGTTTAGTTCACATTCGTTGATATCTGTGGACAAAATCAAATGTAGATAACATGTTCATAAAATATAATTCATTTCAACTTTATATTACGTTTCAAGATTTTACCTTAAGACATCGAATGGTATCTTTGTTCAATCAGGGATAATAATATAGAAGAGCGGTAGAACGTTTTTTAGATAAATTAAACGAAAATAAATGTTTCCAACCGAAAGAAAGTATTAATATAAAACAGAAGCTGCTTTAAAACGAACGTAACACGATCATTCATTTTCAAAGTCTCCAAATCTCGATGACTTACAATAGTTCACTCCAAAATGGTGTTTTTTCTCGATACGTGATTATTTCTTTACGACTACGAACATTTTTAGAGAGGACATTCCACTTGAATATTTTACATTTTGCCCAAAAACCTTTGGAACAATGATGGGTTTTGTTACAATGAAATACGTTATATTTTGTGACCGTTTGATCACGAAATAAGAGAGTGGCATCGGGCAAACTGACCGAGTTTCGGACCGTGTATCGATTCAAATATATCAAACTCTGCATTATAAAAGATAATTTTAATAATGTAAAGATGAGCAAACCAAATTATCAAAAAGTAATATTAATTTTGGATCTTTATCACAAAATGCAGAATTGTTCGTAAATTAACCGAAAATAACGATTTTTATTGCCTATTTGAAATCGCCCGAGGACAGTTGCACATAATATTCTCGCATGTACCCTAAGCTTTAAATATTTATCAAAATGATGTACAATCATATCAATGTTTTTCGGAAACATGAATTAATTTGTCATCTGTACAGAGCATGTTTTCCGATGTTAAATTCTCCAAAAACTGCCGCATGCGTAGTTACAAAATTATGACGTCACAATCAGTTTCGTAGGCGTTTGACGCAAAAACGCCGTCCTCGCTAAACCGTATGTTTTTTAAATTAATAACTTTGTGAAACATGTTAATCGTATGTTATTGCATGGTTCCAGAACTTTTGTTGGTTGAATTACAGCATTACAAGTCCCTATAAAGGAAATATAAAAAGGGTCCGAACCATGGTCAAAATTGTCCGAAGCAGGGTCATTTTGACATATTATCAATATCTCAACATTTACTGAAATATCCCCTTTATAGATACCAAAACTCAGCATAATTCAACTGTTTGGTTGTTTCTCGTTGTTTATGAATACACTTTAAAATGTTTTGGAGCTTCCTATATTTCCTAACCTGATAGTCAACATTTACGTTGAAACAAATATTTGCCAATTTCTTACATGGATCTATTATTTGTATATCATAGCAAAATGTCGATTAGATATACTACCTACGATCAATTGTCTATTTAATGAAATGAATAAATTGACATACTAAAAATTCATATTTCAAAACAAACATATTGCTGACAATGCACTTATTATTGCGCCAGCTCCTAGTCAAAAGTGTCCGAAGTTCGGGCGACCTTAGGGTGGTGTCCGAACCTCGGTCAGTTTGCCCTATTTGTAGGCAAAATATATCCGCTGTCTAACTCTGTCACTCACCTGAGCACACTACGCCATCCCCTGCGAATCCCCTGCTGCATGTACACCTGAACGATCCCCAAGTATTGATACACGATGCGTGTTCATTGCAGTTGTGGTCGCCGGTGGAACATTCGGGTATATCTGAAACAAAAATATACACTTTCGAAATTTACTTCCTGGTACAACACTAATGTTGAGGTTGAGTAGTGCTGTGGGACTTTTAAAGCTTTTAAGTCTTTTCGACAGAAGTTTAATCTATTTCTGTAAATTTACGCATCATTCCATACAAATGCGGATGAGGTTTCATTTTCTTTGTCCGTGTCCTTAAGTTTACATTTTCAAATTCAAAATGAATCACACTTTTTATTAATATAATGGCTAATAACTGAAAAAAGTATATCATCTGCAAAATATCGAAAATTACTAATTTAAATTAGCCATCCTAGACGTAGCCGTCACTGAAATACCATAAATACAAGAAAAGGACCCTCAAAGATTAGCATATGCTGCACTTTCGTCACAGTTGTTCCGCATGTATATCTCTCACAAGTACAAAACACGAGTACATTCTCCTTTATTAATAGAATTGTTGAAAGAAAGAATATGAATAAAATAAACTTTATTAATCTACAGATGGTTTCATATGAATATTGAAATTTGTGGTCAGACGATGCTTGAGGGCTGACTTTTATATATGAGAAATTGAGACAATGACGTCGCAGAAAAATGTTGATATTTGAATATTCTAAAAAAATCTAGTTTCCATTGTTAATCAAACATTTTTATTCTTTTACTTTCACAAAACTATTGCCTGAAAACCTTTTGTCAATGACTATAAGATTCACAAATGCTGCATTATCGTTACAGCTGTTAGATCAAGAACACTCTGACCCGCAGAATTATAAGAGTAAATTTCATCGTTAATGAAAATAGCTATTTATTACCCATACAAGCAATTAATGTTCTACCTTTACTAACACAACAAGTTCATGTTTGCCACTTAGTTTGACTTACCATCACAGACAAAACCATCCCCGGAATATCCTTTGTCACAGACACAATCGAGGGATCCTTCAAGATTTACACATGATGCATTCTCGCTACAGTTGTCAGATCCAGATGTGCATTCGTTAACATCTGAAACATGTTTTTTTCGCACTTTATTCCTTATATTTCGACATTTGGATACATTGTGTAAGGGATAGACTGGTACTTACGATAACAGTTTTTCCAGAAAGTACATAAAACAACAGAAAACAAGAGAACAAAAGAGTTAAGTAAACAAAAATATTATTCACAGACTGATACATACTCAGTCAACTAATCAATAACAAGGTTTGAATACATTGCCCAATTTCCCACAAGTTCTTCAAACTTCAAATATTTGATTTTTCTAAAACTTTAATTCTGTTAATGATCACTGTGGTTAGCCTGGAAAAAATGTCAACTAATTGCGCAGAATGTTAAAATTCAAATTTTTACATATTATTCCTCTTACTAATGAACTCACCCTCACACTCAAAACCATCGCCAATGTACCCAGATTGACAGACACAAGCAAATGATCCTTCAAGATTCATACAATTTCAATCATAATTCGCTGGTGATGATATGGAATATTTATACATAATTCAAACGTTTGTAAGAAAAAACTGAAATGGTTCTGTAACATTTGTGTAAGAAATCAGCATCACACACTACACCATCACCAGCTGTGTAACCACAATTCACATTTACAATAGAAGAATCGTTCAAGATTCATACATTCTGAGTATCCACAAATAAAGTTAAAATTACCGTCACACACTAAACCATTTCCGCTGTACCCAGATTCACAGACACAGGAGAAGGACCCTGCAAGATTCACACAATCTGCATTCTTGCTACAGTTGTTGGATCCAGAGAAGCATTCGTTTATATCTGAAAAAAACCGTGTGATAAACCCAAACGTTTCATACTAGACATGTAATAAAACTGATTCAGTCAATGCAGAAAACGATTGTTAAATTTTATTTTGTAATATTTCCTATCATAATGTTTTGCAGATAACATAAAGACAATCAAAATGCATTTTACATGTATGTTATTTAAATCATCAGAGAATGGTTATGTATTGTTTTATCCTTGGAAAATGTCATCTTTGAATTCCTATCGCACTCCTCACGTCAATATCACTGGGGTTTCTTTTGCATCATAAGGGAAATATGACGCTTCATTTTCATAGGATAAAGAAGTTGCTTATCCATAAAAACTGTCCTTATCAGTCACCAAATCAACTATTAGAATGTCTATCACAGAGGGGGGGAGGGACAAATAGATTTCAATAATTTGTAATTTGTTTAATTTGACGATAAACATATTCATTTCAAACAGAAAATGGAAACAATCTTCAGTTTTCCGAATTTTGTTGACAAACTCACCATCACAGACAAAACCATTGCCAGTGTACCCCGATTCACAGCCACAAGAAAATGATCCTTGTAGATTCACACAAGCTGCATTCTCGCTACAGTTGCTTGAGCTAGATGTGCATTCGTTAATATCTGAAAACAAAAGAACAGCATTAATCAAACATTTCATATATATTTAAATGAATATCATTGAAAGAGGTATGTGAATATAAATGTCTTTAGATAAATGTTTTTTATTCTTTAGTTTATGACTAAATACAGGTGCATACTAAAAGTTTGTTCGTAACCCTAGCATCCGAGTTCAAATATTATCCTAATTGCGTTTTTTGGACATCAATAGAATAACTTCAACAAAGCTGACAAAGGATCATTCATTGTCTAAGTGTGAAATAGCCATTCTTCAATTTATTGCAGGTCTCTCGTGCAAAAAAATCGAATTTTGGCGTGTTGGAATAGACAGAAGGGTTTAACTTTCGAAATTTCGATTTTTTAAAAATTTTGTATAATTAAACAAATTACATGATATTTGTACTAGTATACCCATGTATGTGAACAAACTTTTGGTATGCAGTTGTATACTGTTTGAAGTTCAAGACGGCCATAGATGACTTTTATCAACTTGTATCTCTCAATTGTGAAAAACTCACCCTCACAGACAAAACCATTGCCGTTGTATCCAGATGCACAATTACAGAAGAAAGATCCTTCGAGATTCACACAAGCTGCATTCTCGCTACAGTTGCTGATGCCTGATGTGCATTCGTTTTTGTCTGAAAATAAAGGAACAGCATTAATCAAACATATCAGATACAACAAACCACATCTCTTTGTTGTGTGAATCAAATTGATACCAATTTGTGACTATGTATATCTTTAGATTAACGATAGAGAGAGAGAGTTTATTCAGTAAAGGGGCCAGAGGCCCATCATACATGAGGTCATACAGCATTTTGGTATACAAGAGATCAACACATCACAACACATCACTGTCAACTAGTTAGTTAGTTTCAGTTACAACAATTGACAGAAATCTATTTCTTTTTCTCATTGCAAAAAATAAGTATTTTGCGAGGCAGTTGATGACAAGAGTATTCTTTGATGTAAATAATTGGGCTAGCTACAATCGCAAATAAAACCATTGCCTTTGTAGCCCGATTTACAGGTGCAAGAAAAAGATCCGTCAAGATTCATGCAAACCGCATTCTCGCTACAGTTCATGGAGCTAGATGTACATTCGTTTATATCTTGAAAAATAGGATAAATATCAATCAAACAAATGCATGTCGTGATCCCTTCTTATTGATTTGTGTCAGGAGGGTATTAAAACGTCGCTATATCAGAATTAAGAAGTTGTTTATCCATAAAAAGTGTCATTATGAATTCAAATTAACTTCTAGAATAACAATGATAGAAGGAGGAAATTACCTTAATTTTAATGTCAATTAAAAATGTTTAATGTTTTTAAATCTTGTTACTAGATGTACTCAGTTAAAACGGAAAATAGAAACAATCTTCAAAGACTTTTCCCAAAATTTGGATGTCAAACTCACCAACGCAGACAAAACCAGTTCCATTGTACCCCTGTTTACAAGCACAAGAAAAAGATCCTTCGTGATTCACACAAGCTGCATTCTCGCTACAGTTGCTGGAGCCAGATGTGCATTCGTTTATGTCTGCAAATTGTATGAGCAATAAACATAAAACTGAATCTTTCAAGTCCAAACTGAAAACCTATCTCTTCCAACAATATTTCCCCTAATATCCACAATCAGGATATCTGTACATACGTACATAGTGTTTTATTTTTGTAGCGCCTTGAGCATGTCTGTCGAGGTGGATTGGGCGCATATATAAATATGCATATTATTATTATTATAAAACACAATTAGAAAATCAACGATATTTATTTGTACTATGGAGGTAACTTTAAATATCAGTTCATGAATGTTTGTTTGATGTTGCAATTTATCAAAAATAGAAAGTCAAAATAATTTCGAAGGACTTTTTTTAAAATTATGCATTTTGTTAAACCCACCGTCACAAACAAATCCATTGCCATCATATCCAGATTTACAGGTGCAAATAAAAGATCCTTCAAGGTTAACACATGCTGCATTCCCACTACAGTTGTTGGAGCCAGATGCGCATTCGTTTATATCTGGAACGTGTGAGTGTATCATCAAATATAAGATACCCACGGCATTAAAACAATGGAGAACAATGGGACCGACGATGTGCTTTATTTGACGATAAACCATGCGCGAGGTTAATGACGTCATTTCAAGTAACGTTACAAATGACGTCATATTGGCCAAGTCCATTGCTCAAACTTGAGGGGGCTATTGTCCATCATGGCTGACTCGGCGTCTGTCGTTTCGAAACCAAAAGAAGGAGAGGTGTGGGTTTGCAGAAAAAAAGCACGGATTAGAGACGTAACGTATCACCTGGGAACATTTTCAAATTCATATTGATCGTTCAATAAATTTGATTCTATTTATATTGGAGCGCCCACCCCTATCATGATAATGTTCTCGTCCGAATATGTTCTACGGCGGGAGGCATCATTGTTTTAAAAAATGTTTTTGTTAAAAATACCATAATCTTTCAACTGTTTACATATATAAAGGAAGTTACTGTTAAGGGTATCTCATATAAGAAATAGAAAACTCGTTGTTGTGCATCTATCGTTGAATAAAACATAGCAGGGAGCATAAACCACTCAGGGCTGCGCCCTTCGTGTTTTATGCTCCCTGCTATGTTTTATTTATGCGCCCTTCGTGTTTTATGCTCCCTGCTATGTTTTATCAACGATAGATGCACACCAACTCGTCTTCTATTTCTTAAACAAACAAAACCAAGTGAAAAAATGACTTTTTTAAAACTGTGTTCTTTTTTGTAGTATACTCACCGTTGCAAACAAAACCATTGCCATTGTACCCCGGGACACAGGCACAAGAAAAAGATCCTTCAAGATTAACACAAGCTGCATTCTTGCTACAGTTGTTGGAGCCAGATATACATTCGTTTATATCTGTGTGGGAGTAATGAATGGAAACAAAGGTATGCAAAAAATATTGTTTTCAATGCAAGTAGGTAAAATTTACATTTATCTCTTAAAACAAATAATTGAAATAAGGTCACAAGTTTGTGGCATCACGTATTATTTGTATTATTAAAAAAGACAACTGCGGTAAGTTTAAATTCACAATAAGCGTAATGAAATAGCTTCAATCAGTGGCTTTAAAAATGAATCTTAATGGCTGGGGCAATATACGGGAAATGTCAATGGTCAAAAATGTAAAATATTATGATTCATTTAAACAAAATAATGAATTTATCAGATGTCACAATTTGGTCTCCATCAAAACAAAATACTAAATTTATCAGATGTCACAATCCAGTCTCCATCAAAAGAAAATACCGAATTTATCAGATGTCACAATCCAGTCTCCATCAAAAGAAAATACCGAATTTATCAGATTCCTCCATCCAGTCTCCATCAATATTCTTGTAAACCAAATTTTCTGTTTTCAGTCTAAAAAAACCATTATTCTTTTCTCACGGTTATAACGGGCGTATACACAATCTAGGCTGTAATTATGACCATCACTGTCACATTGGTTTCATACTCACCAAAGCAAGCAAATCCATCCCCAGTAAAACCATCCTTACACACACAAGAATACGATCCGTCTGTATTAACACACAGGCCGTTGAAGCTACAGTTGTTTGGTTGAGAGCACTCATCTATATCTAAAATATATATCTATATCTATATCATTGTTCATATATATTTATTATTTTGGTAATATATCATCATTTTTGTAATTGTCCTAGACATATAGAACCAATCGCATGGTCCTGATTTTAAACTTTTATTGAAATTTACTTGATAATTCAAAGTAACCTTTTCTTCTTTACATAATCTTCCAAACTTTTTTTATCAAAACTGTTCAGATTAAGCTGTTTAAATGCTACATTTAGCATTTGCTTTTAGCATTCTTATGAATAGGAGTGTACAATTAAAGTTCTAATTGCCTACCAGTGCAAAAGAAATCCGCAGAATCCGCAGAACCTTCATCATTGTAAGCAAAAGAAGGATCGTCACAGTCAAGAGAGTCTGAAAAATAGGAAGTGGAATCATAGAAGTTGTGTTTAAAGAAAACTTTGGTAGTTAAAATGTCTTTAAGAATGAAATATGTCGCCAATTACCCGAAAATTCAATCATTGTGTTGTAGCACATATACATGATATAAGTGGTTGATTTTACATTCATCTAAAAATTAATTTATCAGCCATCATGACCAACATTTTAGGTCAGCCTTCAACGATATTCATTACCAGACAACATAACAATAACAATGATTTATGCGTTCACTTTTATAACCCTCAACATCAAACTGTTCTCCTTCGTATACTAAATTTTATCAATTTACAGGATTTTTTATTAGCCTTTTTCAATTTTACTATTAAGATAATTGATGTTTTACGATCTTGTTTGTTATCTTCTAATTTCGGGAGATACTCTACTATTTTCCAGGACCATGTAAATAACGAAAACACATCAGAACAATCCATAACATACTGCATACGGACTGCTGTGACTATTCTTAGATGTTATGTTCGAGTAAAAACATAGCTATTGGTACAGTCAGTGTGGCGTTCTGAGGAAGTGGGTTCGAATCCAATAGGTATTCAAACCTAAACAGTACAATAATTAGTGCAGATGGTGTAATCCGAAATGTAACACAACATATTCTCAGACAATCAAGAGAAGAGAAAGTAGCTTACCATCACAAACGAAACCTTTTACACAGCCACATGTGTATGATCCATTGGTGTTGATACAGACCGTATTCTCTCCACAGGAGTGGGATCCAGCCGTACACTCGTCAATGTCTTAAACAAAAGTAATAAGGTTTTGTATTCGGACCCCTTTCGTTATTCAAGATTCAAGATTCAAGATATTGTATTTGTAGAAAGGCCAAAGACCCAAAGTACAAATTAGATTGCAAGAATATGTTACAGATTTACCATTTTTTGTTTTTACATTCAAATACATGTTCAAAGAATTTTGCAAGATTAACAAGAAAGATATTATTATTCAAAAGACATAAATTTGAAGCATTATCATTAGTGTTGCTTTTACAATGAAACGTTCTCTCTCTTAAGCAAAATAAACACAGTCATACAATACACGTTTTTCACTTAGTGGTACATAACAGTGTTTACAGATGTGGGTGTCATTACTATACACATTTTGTCTGCTCAGAAATCCACTTCTAAATAAGGTTAATACCCTTCGTTATAATAGTTATGTAAAGGTAATTACTTGTTAATATCGGAATCAAATTTATGATTTGATAATACACGTTCATATCTTGAACAGAAATCGTATGTTCTTCTCTCGTTACTGAATATACATCAATTATCAGGTATTTTATCCGGAATATCTACATTGTGCAGTTGTGACGTCGATAATACACCCGTGCGACACTATCTTAGTCATAGATTTCCGTGAGTCTTGAATATAAAAAGATATACATGTTTGTATTTATCCATATGAAATTCAAAACTTAAGGCTAAAAAAACTTTTACAGTTGTTTGTATAGATAAAACGAAAGTTTGGGAAACACGTTTTTTCGATGTGAAGTTATCAAAATCCATTTTAAAAATATGAATATGTAATCACCGGCACACAGAAAGCCGTCACCAGTATACCCCGGTTGACAGCTACACGAAAAAGATCCTTCAAGATTCATACATTCAGCGTTGAGGTTGCAATTGTTTGATCCAGAACTACATTCGTTAACATCTGAAACAAGTTGCAAAATGCTGAATCAGCAAATACAACAAAGGAATCCTTCAAAATCAAATAATATATAATATTTTATTATTAAGTTTCACAAGATGATTTCAAAACAATCAGGAGTATATGTAACAAAACAAAAATCAAATGTTTTAATTGGAATTATTTAAGATTGGTTATGTATTGATGTCAAGATTTTTTTCTATTTCTATCATACCTTCGCAGACAAAGCCGTCACCTGTGTACCCCGATTTACAGATACACGAGAACGACCCTTGAAGATTCACACATTCTGCATATTCGCTACAGTTGTGAGATCCAGATGTACATTCGTTCATATCTGGAAACATAAAAACAGATCAGAATTCAATGAGCATACATATTTTTCCTCACACACAAACTTGAAACGTGATTAAGAACAAAAGCAGTGGTTTTGCTTTCTGACATTCAGAAATAGCAATACTTAAGCCATACTACGGCTTATTCAAAAGCATTTTGTTAACACTAACACAGAAAATATATTGATTTATATTTTCATATCAAATTTCTATTTTCCAAAATCCAACGTATAGTAACGTCAGTCCAAACAAGACCTTCGTTCATTAATGGCATAACTCTGAATGTTATCTTTCATATATTTTAATACATGTATTCATTATTATTCTTATCATTATCTCATGGAATGTATTTTGTATTCTAACATTAGACAACAAATGTTTGATAATATCAGTAAAATATGCAACAGAAGTAAAATATGCAACAGAAGACAACTTATTAATTTGGACATATTGTTAAATGGCATCGGAGACCTCTCTTATAATGATAATGTAAAAAATTTTAAAGAAGTTCATAAATACATTTCTCTTTCTGGAAGATTTGAAAACTAGATTTTAAAGGATGCTCATGTTTGTAATTGCAAATTTATACTTTTCCTATCTATTTTAACTATATTTCTTTGTTCGCTCTTTTGTATATATGTATTTCTTCTTCTTTGTATATATTCATGTAACATGTATTATGTAAAACTTTATATATGTCAGTTCTGTTCACAGGAGAGGGTTTCATTGAGTTGGATAACTTGTACCCAATCCTTTCTCTGAATAAATATGTTTAACTCAATAATACATGTATGTTTCACTCACCAACACACTGGTAACCATCACCAGTATACCCCGACTTACAACTGCACGAAAACGATCCTTCAAGATTCACACATGCTGCATTTTCATTGCAATTGTTAGATCCAGAAGTACACTCGTTTATATCTGAAACATTAACCAAACAAAACACATAAGATGCAAATGTGAATAGGATACATATGCACCCTTCCACCCCGAGGGAACCAATGTCCATTTACCTTCATCAGGAACCTCCATATTAACAGTAGGTTTAGTCATGTGGAAATATAAGTGTACGAACAAATTCAACGTCTAATTCTAATAAACATTATTGTGATAGATGCATTAAATCTTTTGTTTTTGAAATATGAGAGGTTTAGTGAACCCATTACTTACCGGCACACACCACACCATCGCCAGTGTATCCCGACTGACAGATACACGAGAAGGATCCTTCAAGATTCACACATACTGCATTCTCGCTACAGTTGTTGGATCCAGAATAGCATTCGTTTATATCTGGAAAGATAAAAAAACAAACATCTACGCCAATGTCAAACAAACATACGAACTCGTTACCCGTATATCCTATTCAGGAACCGAAGCTTTTCTCAGGAATTTTGGCCCTACCACCAAGTGTACGCCTTTGTTTTGTTTTTGGCATTGAACAGTCATGTGCAATGATGAAGGACAAACATACATTCGAATAGAAAATTAACACTAACACTAACTTTATCTCATTGAAATCAAACGGAATTTGTCCGTCGTACCTCTATTGATAAACAGTTTCGAACTGATTTCATTTAGATTGTATACACACACGTTAGAAATTGCTTTTGAATTTCTATAAAAGTTTATTAATTAGAAAAGAAATACATAGGTAATATTTTCATGTGGGTTTTCTTAATTGAATCAAAATTGTGCATTTAATCAGAATGTCATCCTTCAAGCGATTCAAGAATTTGAATCCATTGCAACTGAAAACTCGTATATTTCCTTTCAACACATGTTTGAGTGCAAAACTTAAGCGTTTCCAATTAATTTCGTTTCCTTTTGAATTCACAATCAATGAATCAATGTTTTCACTACAGTTATATAAACATTATATAAACTATGCATTTTTAACAAAGACACATAACGATGATTTATAATACAATTTAAGTTACAATACCAAATCTGAAGAACAGATTTTTATCTGACGCATTCTCTCCCAAAAGAGGAAGCTTTATCATAATTTCCTATTATAATCTCTGTTCTTATATGAGCGTTTCTCAGTCTAGCAATATAGAAGCCTGAATGCTTGCAATTAATGTTATTTGTTTAGTTGTTGTCGAAGTTATCTTTCGAAAAGCCACAGTTACTTGTATATGCTTCTGGAAGGCTAACCTTTATTCGAATTTGCACTTTGATTTGAGAGTTTTCTTCACAGAATTTAGTCGCCGTACTGCACCATTACATTTACAAACATGCTATTCATACATGTGTCGTGTACATTAGCTAAAATGTGTAAATAGTTTCGCTACAATATTTTCTGCTAGGGAAACCTATCCCGAGATGAGCTCGTATTAAAACAGTGGTTAGTATAGGAATGTATAATAAAGCTATCTCTGTGAGACAGAATAATTTGGTCCCGTACAATCTAGCAGTTATAATAACAAATACCGTTAATCTAGTCAAGTCAGCATTCAAGAACCGAAAACCTCGTCGACGAAACGATTTTCACTCAGAACTCAATGAGCATCCACAAATGAAGTTAAAATTAAATCACCGTTACACACAAAACCATTCCCGCTGTACCCAGATTCACAGATACAGGAGAAGGACCCTGCAAGATTCACACAATCTGCATTCCTGCTACAGTTGTTGGATCCAGAGACGCATTCGTTTATATCTGAAATGAAAAAGACAAGAAAATGTCATAAAGATACTGCTGCCAACTTCAGTGTCACTTCATGTAAGTAAAATTACCTTCTGGATTGACTTTCGAAGTAGTTGTATTTGGTTTGAAATCGGGAATCTGACGACAATATTAAGTTGAATCCAAATTTCATAGAATACATTTCTCGTATAAATCCAATAGGATACACGTCTTGCTATGTATTTCCATAAACCATTGTTAGCCAACATGATGAAATTAGGTGTTTACTCATGTATTTTAGCATTTTATTCTATGTCACTAATTCACTTTAGCAAAAATATGAATACTGGAATAAAAACTGGAAGAACCAGATCCAAATCCCCGTATCTTATGTCACAATACCTAACTTCATCTATTGTACCAAAGGTAGAAACATATCATGACACGGGAAACAGTACATGCAGGTACTCTATACCTACCTGTGCAGGTAATGCCATCCCCTGTATACCCGGATTTACATACACAGGTGTAGGAGGAGGGTGTGTCTATACACTCAGAGTGGAGTCCACAGTTGTCAGTCCCCAATGCACACTCGTTGACAGGAGCTTCAAAATTATTAAATTTAAATATGGAACTTTAGAACGGCAATTTGAATTACTCCAGGGAAGATGGTATTGTTCCTTGCATCTAAGCCACATACAAAATGTATCGAACATACGTGGTGTCCCTTTGAAAGACCTTGCATATTGGTTGAAAGAAACAACCTACTATGTTTTCCACTGACAAAAATAATTGAAGATCTGTCCACTGGCCCTACATAGGCTGAAAAGCGTGGTGAAACTGAATATTCCTACTGTACAAATCTATTGTTAGGTGCACGTAGTCCTTCAGATGACGTTACACATACTAGAATCATAATAAATGGTATAGCCATATTTGTCATTGCTTTTTAATTTTGAATAAAGATTTCAAAATTTGAGTACCAATGCAAAATCATAAATATTTCACCAATTATAAAAAGTTGAGTTCTCGTTGAAAGGCATCATTCAGATTTTCCAAGTTTAACAACGTGCATTGTATCATTATCGATGAATTTATCTACGTCAAATATGCTGTGGGTTAGTTGCAAAAATCGTCACATTGATTTCAAAGGTAGTACTTCAATGTTACATAAATGAATCACTTTTCATTTGGTACAATGAAACAGTACATGAAATTTACCCCAATTCATTCACAGAAAATACGTACGTGATAATATTTCATAATCGATGATAAATCCTTCGAATACGTTTGAAACGTCGGTATGAAAGGCCATCTCCAGATTCGACCGAAACCTATCTGTGAATAATGAAAGGGAGAGCCGTGGAATATGTACTTTCAAAAGAGCATGACAAAGGCATACATTTCAGACAAACCATTAAATATGTTATTCAAATATAATATAATTTATCGTAAAAAGTGCTTGTATGAATATGATTAAATTTATATAATGCAAAATAAAACTGTTACTTTGATAGAGCGTTTTTCAGGTACTTACATTATTTCTTTTAAAAAAAGTATTACAATAAGTTGATTTTACTTGGACGCTAAAGTTATAGTTTCAAATATAGACTAGTGTTAAATGTAAGAGAGAGAGAGAGAGAGAGAGAGAGAGAGAGAGAGAGAGAGAGAGAGAGAGAGAGAGAGAGAGAGAGAGAGAGAGAGAGAGAGAGAGAGAGAGAGAGAGAGAGAGAGAGAGAGAGAATAAGAAGAAGGACTACGTGTGGTTATCCCCAGACTCAAGCTATCCTGTTCATATCGATTCTGTGAGACGAAGCGATACCTGAATAGTCAAAGTCGAAAGATGTTAATTTTACGAAAGGCCCCCGCATAGTCAAAATGGTAGTATACAATATAGTATAGCAACCTTCGTCCCGTTGATAACGGTTTTATGGTTTAGTAAATATTTCTGCCATAAATCCAGAAAAGAAGAACATAAAAATGCAAAATTTCATTCTCAAAACCTCGGTTACATAAATGACAATACCTACTTTCTTTAGAAGTTTTTCTTGTCTCGTTTATTATTAAACTTAACAAACTCAAACGATATTTTACAAAAATTCTTCTTAAATGATATGTTGTAATTATTGATAGATATTTATCCGGTTGGAGTAACATTTTAAATGACCTATAACATTCATATCGTGAGCTTGAAGTTCATGTCGAATTCAAATCTTGAGTAGATATCGATACCTGAGTTGAAGATATCGATACCGGAGTAGTAAATATCGATACCGGAGTAGTAGATATCGATACCTGAGTAGTAGATATCGATACCTGAGCAGTAGATACCATTACCTGTGTAGTAAATATCCATACCTGAGTAGTAGTTATCGATACCTGAGTAGTAAATATCGATACCTGAGCAGTAAATATCGATACCTGAGTAGTAAATATCGATACCTGAGCAGTAAATATCAATACCTGAGTAGTAGATATCCATACCTGAGCAGTAGATACCAATACCTGAGAAGTAGATATCGATACCTGAGTAGTAGATATCACAACCTGATTAGTAGATATCGATAACTGAAATTTCTCGGTACAAATTTTAAAAAGTCCATTTTTGATTATCCAAAAACATTTACTTACATTTACGAATCTCTCCATGCAAACTCTGTCCACAAAACTTCGTGCCCCCAATGAGAAGGTAGTCGTAACGACAGGTTTCCTGCCTTTCAAGATCGAACTTTCTGAAGGTTAGCCTCACTCCAGTGTATGTAGAGGACGACGATCCTTGTATTGTGTAGGTGCAGTCAAAATAATTTCTGTACAATGTTTCAGGTTGACTAATGATAGTTCCGGTCCGTGCGGTGTATGATTTTGAGCATCCTGTTGTAACAATAACCATTTTGATAGAAATAACAACGATAAGATACACGATAAAAGAACACGCTAAGAAGTACAATGATGATGATGATGATGATGACAACGACGAAGACGACGATGATGATGATGATGACGACGATTATGATGATGATGATGATGATGATGATGACGCCAACGACGTTTATGATGATGATGAGGATGATGATGACAATGATGATGATGATGACAATGATGATGAAGATGACAACGATTATGATGATGATGATGATGACGACGACGATTATGATAATGATGATGATGATGATGACGACGACGACGATTATGATTATGATGATGATGATTATGATGACAATGATGATGATGACAACGATTATCATAATACCATGATTATGATTCTGATGATATTCTTGATATTTCAATGAACATCAAGCGATTAACATTTCAGAAAATATCAGTTGCTTTTGTTATATGGAAATATTTAAGGAATTGTTCCTCGGTACAACCATTTGCTTAACACACAAAGCTAAAACCATAATTGGACGATATTTTTTTAAATAAAATTATCCACGGTTTCTATAAACTTTATCTAGATTATGTTACATAATAAAGCCCTACTTGGGATATCTTTCATAGTTTGAAATGATACTTCATAACATTTAATAAAGTATTAACAAAATTGAAGATTTTATATTCACCAAAATATTCCATTAGAGCATTTATAAGTGACACCAAACACAAACATACAAAACCTATCTACTGCTCAACAACATTGCTTAAAACCCCATAATAGGCTTCATCTGGAAGTCAAGAACACAATAGCTGGATTAATATCTTTCTTTCTCCTTAAATGACTTATCTGAAAACAAGTCATTTCTGCTTAATTTACAAGTTTCAAAAGATTTAGACCAGGAAAGTGGTCATGAAAACAATAAGCCTAGAAAATTTTAATTCAATTTATTGATAATAAGAGATCATTTTAAATAATTTCTAAACAATATTTAACTTTTGATCACCAAAGTATTAGGATTCATAACATCTAAATTACCAACTATTCTAAAACAAAATACTAATCTATTCTTCTTATATTTGCTGACTAATCCAATTTTTTATAAAACGCATATTGGGCACTGACAGAATCTGAAAAAAATCGTCTGCACGTGGTAATATATATAGTTTAATAAACTCTTGATCCATAATTACGCCCCTTTCTCTAAATATAGACAATTCAGTTTGTAAATGACTTACAAATAATGCAAATAATAAAAGACTTAAAGAGAAGCCTTGTCTAACCCCATTCATACGATACAAATATTCCAAAATGTTTTATTTATCTAAATTAAATCACTTTGCTTGTTCTTTGGATATATAACTCTAATAATATTGAACGTAGAAACATTGATATGATTTGATGACAGAACAACCAAATCCGATCTATATCAACTGAATCAACAGCTTTACGGAACTCAACGAACAAACAATGAAACCTAAATATGAAAATATATTACAACACTTGTTAAATAAAACATTAGTATTTCTGAACACATTTTGGAGTGTTAAAACTTGATTGACAGTACAGTATCCTTTACGTATCCTTGACATTCAGGGTACATATCACATAAAACTTCGACCACCTATTTCAAAAGCCAGGACAAAATGGAAATAAACATTTTGCCAAAATTTCAATAAGATAGATACCATTTTAGTTATTTCCTTCGTGCAACGAGGAACGATACATTAATGTCAAGTGACCGCTAGCCTGTAAACTTCCCTGATTTAAAACAAAGTTCATAAAAATAACTTATATCATAATAAATAAGTCCAATATGACCTATTTGGATACTGTAACGCAGTGGAAGCTAGTGTTTTTAAACGGTATGAATAAACAACAGAGCACTTTGGTCTTCAAATTCAGATATTTTATCACAAATTGGTAACCAAAATATATACCCCAAATGTGTGCAATTTTATTTACAAGACAATTTTTTTAAGACACAAATGTCCGATTATGACTTCCTAGTGTCAGAAATTCCTTTGTAAATAGAGCTACGAAGAGTACTGTTTTCACGAATATCTCAATTTGAGAAGAGCCACCGAAAAGTATGAACTCTCTCCAATTTATGCAAATACAAATATCAATTTTAACAAGTTCGAAATGGCATTTTATATGCCAACAAACAAATTTCAATTAACTTGTTTGTCAAAATAAAAATCATGTTGAGAGACAGCCGCCGAAAATATGCGACTGCCCTCAAACCAAGTCAAAATCTAAAGTGAAGCTACCACGTGCTTCTCAGCACGGGCAGCTACAAAACATTCAATATCAGTTGCATTTTGGCGATCGTTTTTAAAATCACTGAACCCTTCAATCCAGATACCATTTGGTCTTTGACTTTCACTCGACTGAAATGATAAAGAGGAAAATCCATCTCGTCATTACTTATTTCCCTGTTCACAATATTGGAAATAATTCATGCTTATACGTTCCACAAAGTTCTATATATAGTCACTTCATGATAACCGTTGTAAGATTTAGCAAAAGACACTATACCAGCAAACTGAACCATATAAACATCTTAACTATTTAAAAACTCAATTTTCTTTGCTAATGTGAAGCGCCGTTAAAATATTTCATATGAGACCAGAATTATTTAACCCTTGTTACCATTCCAAAAGTCTGACATTTTCTAATTGTTTACAGATAACTGTCTTCTTTCTTATAAGACAAAGTGCTCGGATTTGTAGCTAAGAAAAATCGCCCTACAAGCAAATTTCTTCTAAAGGTATTTTTCATGTTTTTAGTTTCACAGTCAAACAATTTTCTACGATTATCAAGTCTTATAACAGGGTAAACATTCATTCCTCAAAAGTCACATCTAGTGATGGCTTATCTGTAGGAGGCACATGGTACTTGTCTAGAGACAATGAATCAGCTTGTACGATAGGGTCAATTTTGTCTGCAAGAGTTTGATTAGTGACCAATGATTTATAGCTACGATTTCTCTCTTGTGATGAGACTTTTCCTCATTAGACTCATTAGACTTGAAGTATGTCTTTCCGTTCTCTATAAATCCTCACTTGTATATTTCCTGTCATGAAATTCATGAATATTTAGGTCTTCAGACGAGAGTCGTGAAGACCTACATTGTATTGTGGACGAAAGTCGTGAAGACCAACATTGTATTATAGACGAAAGTCGTAAAGACCTACATTGTATTGTAGACGAAAGTCGTAAAGACCTACATTGTATTATAGACGAATGTCGTAAAGAAGTCCAACCCTCGAAAAGTTATGGCATGCACAGATGCACCTTTATTTTAACACTTGCAACCTTGCAGGAGATTTTGCCATCATCAGTAACATTCAGCAAGATGATTTTCCCCCGATCTCTACCCTAAATAATGACACGTGTCTACTACACTGAAACTCAATGGAAAACAAGGAAATACTACACCTGATAACTCTACAGCCTTCTGAAGGCCGTCAGTATTGCCCAAAAGCAATCCTAGCTTTCTATTATTATTATTATATAACTTTATCCGGAATGTTTTCTACGCTGATACATAAGTTTGGCATGATGAAATAGACAGAAGGGGTCATATTTTCGAAATGCTGATTTCCTTAAATTTCAATTGAAATATTCCACATCGATTCTCTGAGAAAAATATCAACACAATCACATTGACTTAGTACATAGGTACAAACATGACTTGTTTTTAAAGGTGTCGATTCCTAATAAAGAATTTGTGTGGATAAAAATAAAAATAAGTGTTTTCGAAATGTTGACCCATGGTCACTTCAATGACATTCCCAAACTGTTATGGTTAACTGTTAGATTGTGTCAAAGGAAATTGATATTCATTTCTGTTTCTAAAATTCAAAATAGCCATTTTCTTTTCCGATATGCAAGGATGGAAGGCACCCCAAACCATTTTCACTAGGTTACGTAGGTATTTGAAGAAACCTTCGTTATGAAGCTGTTCTTGTATATATATATATAATATATATATATATATATATATGGCTATGATAACATTTCAGGTGTTGAAAACTGTTAATTTACCTATTCAAACAATTGACAAGAAATGTTATCTACACAAGCTAATTTGTTTCACATTATAACTTTGATTGCTTTTCATCAGAACAACCGTAAAATAAAAATCTCAAGAAGTTGAAAATTCCAAATGGCAAATCTACACATCCTGATTGACCCACATACCAAGTTCCGTTGAGATAGGTATAATAGTGTTTTTGTTTTAATCCGGAATCTATATTTTAACTTTTCATGGAAACCACCAAAAAATATATTACCCAAAATGGTCGAAAACCACAAACGGCAAATCTATCCATACTGATGCATGGTCAAATGTCGTTGAGCTACGACTTATAGATTTTAATTATTGTTCCAACTTATAAGTTAAAATTACGGTTCAATTTAAAGCGTATAAAATAAAAATCCCAAAAGTTAAAAACACCAAAAGGCACAACTGGGCACGTTGATTGATCGACATACCAAGTTTTATTCAGCTATCTCTTACATTTTTTTATTTGCTCCGGGAAAAAAATCAAGTTGCTTTTCCATAGATAACATGGAAAAGGCAAATATCAAGAAGTTGAAATAAAGCAAAAGGCACATTTTGTCTTTTAAGTTTTTTAGCTTAAGATCCATCAACATCACGTCTATTCACTCTAAATTGATTTAGCTACATATAAACCGGTAAAAATATAACCCTCAATTTGACTTGTTTTTATTTTACCAGTCAAACCAAATTAACCAGTCAAAGATGAATTCTTGTTAATGTGATTTTGATCAATTTTAGCATCGTTATATATATCGCCAAGTCCTTGTGAGGTTTTTAAATAGGTGAGATAGTTTAAGGTTAAACGCCGCTTTCAAGAGATTTTCGCATGTGTCAGGAGTGCTTGCATTATTGCTGGCAGAAATATCGCAACACCATTTTAGCTATGCATGAAACCTGAGAGCATGGGCTGGAACTTGAGAACCATGGGTGGTATCGCACTGAAATTCAGTATTGCACCAAAACCTTCTGCGTGTAGAACGGTTATCTACAGCAGACAAAGTTGTCAAGCCCCTAGCGGGATTCGAACCCCGAACCTCTTGATCCAAAGCCGAACGCGCTAACCACTACACGCCCGTTTTTGTATTCGGTACAAATAAAATACAATGCTACTCACCAATAACTAGCTGACAGATCATAAGCCCAATAAAGACAATATATTGGAACATCTTTCTAGATTATTGTCCAATTGCCTCTTCTCTACAAGCCGGGATAGGAGAAAGTATCACTCAAATTAGGCACTTATAAAGCACTTTGGAATTTCATCGAAATAACACTTACTAAATTCATAGTAATACTGCGCTTCAAGAGATACTTTCCGAAACGAAACTTAGTAAGATAAATTGTTTATTCATTTCCGTTTCAAATAATCGCTGTTGTTAAAGTAAACGCAATGACGAAAAATGACTACTTTCAGCCACATTTTCTTATGTCTCCATCACTATTGAAATTCCCAACTATTTCACTGTAACATTTGTGTCAGATTTAACATTTTTATTTAATTTTTGTAAAAGTTAGTAATGGCTCATACATTTCCTTTACTATTGAAAGTCCTAACTATTTCACTGTTACATTTGTGTCAGATTCAACATTTTGATTTAATTTTTAAGCTAGTAATGGCTAATGTATTAGGATTCCCAATATTGTTTTTTATTAATCATAGTATTTTACTCAATTTTGATATTTCGCCTTACTGCAATAAATGCTAGACGCTAACAATATCATCTTATCACTAGGAATGTTCATTATCGTTGTCTCATCATTTTTTAGAATGCGTATCAAAGAAGCTAACACTATCACCAGTTATTCATAGATAATATGTAAGCTTTGTACATACGGTTTATAACCACACACATGTAACGAGAATAACTTAGTTTACATGAAGTTGTATTTCACTGGTTTAGCGCAGTTGACAACATAAGCACGGTTTTATTTCTCATTTACGGGCTATAAATGGTATTTCATTTAACGGTAAACACTGAATATACCATATGATATGTTATCTCAGCCTAAGGATGCAAAGGGCCTAAAGGAAACATAATTGGCAAATGCATTATTCAATCATCTTAGTATTTCGACCTATCTCATAGAAAAGACTGTGACGTTTTCATTGGTTCAATGTCAATTTCACTGGATGTATAGCGTCAGATCTAGGGAGATAACTTTGTACTCTCAAGGTTAAGATAGGATCCATAGGCACAGGTGCTAAATCTAAATATACATGTAAGTACATATAGGGAATCTCACCCAAGTGTCTTCTGACATCAAATATATCAAAACGAGTTGATAAAATTAACAAATATCCGAGGCTTGCCTAGTTATGGTTACTTACATGTATACAGAACCTTGTATTAATTTTATATAGATAGTTGTGATTACTAATACATATACAGTACCTTGTTAAAATGTTATATAGATAGTTGTGATAGTTGTGATTGCTAAATGTATACCGTACCTTGTATTGACGTTATATAGATAGTTTATATTACTAACATGTATACAGTACCTTGAATTAATGCTAATAGATAGTTGTGAGTACTTACATGTATACAGTACCTTGCATTAATGTTATATAGATAGTTGTGATTACTTACATGTATACAGTACCTTGTATTAATGTTCTATAGATAGTTATGACTACTAAATGTATACAGTACTTTGTTAAAATGTTATATAGATAGTTGTGAGTACTTACATGTATACAGTACCTTGCATTAATGTTATATAGATAGTTGTGATTACTAAATGTATACAGTACCTTGTATTAATGTTATATAGATAGTTGTGATTAATTACATATATACAGTACCTTGTATTTATGTTATATAGATAGTTGTGATTACTAAATGTATACAGTACCTTGTATTTATGTTATATAGATAGTTGTGATTACTAAATGTATACAGTACCTTGTATTTATGTTATATAGATAGTTATGATTACTAAATGTATACAGTACCTTGTATTAATGTTATATAGATAGTTATGACTACTAAATGTATACAGTACCTTGTATTTATGTTATATAGATAGTTGTGATTACTTACATATATACAGTACCTTGTATTTATGTTATATAGATAGTTATGATTACTAAATGTATACAGTACCTTGTTAAAATGTTATATAGATAGTTATGATTACTAAATGTATACAGTACCTTGTATTTATGTTATATAGATAGTTGTGATTACTTACATATATACAGTACCTTGTATTTATGTTATATAGATAGTTATGATTACTAAATGTATACAGTACCTTGTATTTATGTTATATAGATAGTTGTGATTACTTACATATATACAGTACCTTGTATTTATGTTATATAGATAGTTGTGAATACTTACATGTATACAGTACCTTGTATTTATGTTATATAGATAGTTGTGAGTACTTACATGTATACAGTACCTTGTATTTATGTTATATAGATAGTTGTGATTACTAAATGTATACAGTACCTTGTATTTATGTTATATAGATAGTTATGATTACTAAATGTATACAGTACCTTGTATTTATGTTATATAGATAGTTATGATTACTAAATGTATACAGTACCTTGTATTAATGTTATATAGATAGTTATGACTACTAAATGTATACAGTACCTTGTATTTATGTTATATAGATAGTTGTGATTACTTACATATATACAGTACCTTGTATTTATGTTATATAGATAGTTATGATTACTAAATGTATACAGTACCTTGTATTTATGTTATATAGATAGTTATGATTACTAAATGTATACAGTACCTTGTATTTATGTTATATAGATAGTTGTGATTACTTACATATATACAGTACCTTGTATTTATGTTATATAGATAGTTATGATTACTAAATGTATACAGTACCTTGTATTTATGTTATATGGATAGTTGTGATTACTTACATATATACAGTACCTTGTATTTATGTTATATAGATAGTTATGATTACTAAATGTATACAGTACCTTGTATTTATGTTATATAGATAGTTATGATTACTAAATGTATACAGTACCTTGTATTTATGTTATATAGATAGTTATGATTACTAAATGTATACAGTACCTTGTATTTATGTTATATAGATAGTTGTGATTACTTACATATATACAGTACCTTGTATTTATGTTATATAGATAGTTATGATTACTAAATGTATACAGTACCTTGTATTTATGTTATATAGATAGTTGTGATTACTTACATGTATACAGTACCTTGTATTTATGTTATATAGATAGTTATGATTACTAAATGTATACAGTACCTTGTATTTATGTTATATAGATAGTTGTGATTACTTACATATATACAGTACCTTGTATTTATGTTATATAGATAGTTGTGATTACTAAATGTATACAGTACCTTGTATTTATGTTATATAGATAGTTATGATTACTAAATGTATACAGTACCTTGTATTTATGTTATATAGATAGTTGTGATTACTAAATGTATACAGTACCTTGTATTAATGTTATATAGATAGTTGTGATTACTAAATGTATACAGTACCTTGTATTAATGTTATATAGATAGTTATGAGTACTAAATGTATACAGTACCTTGTATTTATGTTATATAGATAGTTGTGATTACTAAATGTATACAGTACCTTTTATTATTGTTCTATAGCTGGTTATGACTACTAAATGTATACAGTACCTTGTTAAAATGTTATATAGATAGTTGTGAGTACTTACATGTATACAGTACTTTGCATTAATGTTATATAGATAGTTATGATTACTAAATGTATACAGTACCTTTTATTATTGTTCTATAGCTGGTTATGACTACTAAATGTATACAGTACCTTGTTAAAATGTTATATAGATAGTTGTGAGTACTTACATGTATACAGTACTTTGCATTAATGTTATATAGATAGTTGTGATTACTAAATGTATACAGTACCTTGTATTAATGTTATATAGATAGTTGTGATTACTTACATATATACAGTACCTTGTTAACTTATTAAATAGATAGTTATGAGTACTAAATGTATACAGTACCTTATATTAATGTTCTATAGATAGTTATGACTACTAAATGTATACAGTACCTTGTATTAATGTTATATAGATAGTTGTGATTACTTACATATATACAGTACCTTGTTAAATTGTTAAATAGATAGTTGCGATTACTAATATATATATACAGTTCCTTGTACTAATGTTCTATAGATAGTTATGACTACTAAATGTATACAGTACCTTGTGAAAATGTTATATAGATAGTTGTAATTACTAATATATACAGTACCTTGTATTAATGTTATATAGATAGTTGTGAATATTTACATTGTATATGTTCATGAGTTAGGTGCTTGTGTTCACAATAATGATTGTCCCTTCATATAACTGAGTAGGAACAATAAGCTTATGTCCTAAACACAAGTGATTTTTTCCGCATCCACTATATTCGTATGAGAGTACCTACTTACAATCTCTTGTTCGAGCCAGGACGCACAATCAATCCTATGAACTGCAGTAGATAGAAAATATTTCACGAGGTCTGTTATACGAAATGAGTGTTGTTCCGGTGGTATCCGGAGTATACTCAATCTTGATATCTATCAATGAAGTATGATATAGATCATTCTAAGAATTATAGCATATCTCAATATGGAAAATCGGGGTGGTCAGTGTATGTTGTTAGAGTCAAATATGTCAAAACTTCATAAATGATGTTATCTTAACGAGAAGTAGTGGTTGTTTGGGAAAAACAGAACGCTAATGCTTATTATATAATTAGTTCAGTAAAGTTAAATAAACGAGTTGATGTCGTGAAAAGCGGACAGTGGCGCATGTCAATGGTTCAAAAGTAATTTGGGAAACTTATTTACAGCAGGCACAAATAAAAACATTGATTGAAAGGGTTTAGTAGGTCATTTTATAAAAATATAGTATACATGTTCATTTAACACATATTTTCGAACTTTCAGCATTAATGGGGCCGTTTTCGTATTAACAGTGAAAACAACATAATTTCGGCATTTATGCGATAAAGATCTGCATGTAAGTTTCATGAGGCAATTTTAACTTAACTTATGTAAAAGGAGTTTTGGCTCTTACTAAAGCTGCATTCAAAGCCATAAACATACTCTGTGTCACTTTAAAGGGCCACAGCGTATGTCATTCGAGTCAAATATATCAAACTTCATAAATAGTGTTATTTATCGAGCAGTGGTCGTTGTTTCCAAAAATAGTATCACGCTTCTGAGTTCAGTATAGTGACAACAAAACAGGCTAAAGTATGATCAAAACCGGACAGACATTGACTTAAGCGTACTTTTTTAAACTTATTTACAGCAGTGGAAAATGTAAATATGGATTGGTAGTATTGATTAGGACTTTTAACTAATATACATGTAAAATTTAAGCAGAGAGTTGACGTCCTAGAATTTTAATGGTCTTTTATCATTTATCTTTTAAAACATGAAAATAGCACAATTTTTGTTTTGGAAGATAAAAAGGCAACTTGGGGCTAAACTTAATTGAGGACATATGGTAATTTGGCTCTTATTTAAGGAACATAAAAAATCCTAAAACATGCTCTGTATCGCTTTAACTTATTTTTTTTATTATTACTTATGCTTATTTTACTATGGGAAGACAGCTGATGATTTCTTTGCACAGTGGGAATGCTGGTTAGAACTGCGTATATACATAAATTGTATGAGTATACATGTAAGTTACTATGTTTGCCTTGGTGTCCACCAAAATATCGTTAAAGCTCGAAATCAAAATAAAGCATCGTGAATTTTTTAAAAGATGATAAAACTTGCATTTAAAAAATAGAGTCTTCCGTCTGTTAGAAATGTCGACATTGAATAAGCCAGCAGTCTAAACAAGACTGTCACCCTTTATTTTCTTCTTTCATGTTTTACCAACTTCGTTAAAAGTCAATTTTGAACATGGTCACATTTGAGGTGATGATTCAATGGTAGGGGTTACAATTTGCTAACTGGTGAACAACATGACAACGTCAATAAAGAAAAATTATAGCGTGTTTAGGAATCATTTTTATCATAGAGTATCTTAAAAGTCTAATTGTACAATATTACGATTTGTCAAGATATGTCTTTTATCAACAGAAACTGAAGTAATGTTTTGTAAGTACTGGTCAACTTTACATTTACCAAGTCACAAGTTACAAATAACCAAGTCATGAAGTGAATTGAATTGTGTTAGTATATATAGGTGTATGTAACTGTATTTATGTGTTGAATATTTGTCTTTGCCTTTACCACAAAATATGGAAAATTAAAAACATCAAAAAATAAATAAGAACGTGAAACTATTATTCGTTTTTTTAACGAACGAACTCTAATTTTTTATCATCAAATCTTCTTTGCAATGCTACACTGAATTTCAGTGGTTCGTTAGTTCCAGCCAAAGCTCGCATGTTTTGCCTCAATGCAAAGCCACGATAATGTTGCAGGCTTTCACCCGCGAGGATACTAGCAGCCGCGATATAAGTGAAATACTCTTCAATGCGGCATTTATCACAAATCCCCTCAAACCTTCTACATCAATCTTCTTTGAAATGCTACACTGAGTATCAGCGCATTATCACCGATTTGGTTGCTCCAGCCGATGCTCGCAGGTTTCGCCACAATGCATAGCCAAAATAGTGAAGCGTCCTTTTCCTCTGCCATGTTACTGGCAACCGCGATATACTAGTAAGTGAAATACTCTTAAGAGCGGCGTTTTACAAAAAAACAGCTCAACTCAAATGTTCTACATTCATTTCGATTCCCGTATTCACAATTCCTTGATTAACTCACAAGGCTCGCTACGTATCAGCAAATGATGATTGGGTATTGTTTGAAGAGAGAAACAACAAAGATTTCAAGAATTCTACGATATATACTGGAGAAAATAGATCAACATGAAACAACTGGACAATTGGCTATTGTTGTTTTTATTCACAAGATTCAATGAAGGTAACACGTAATAATTATCAAAAAAGGTATATTCAGATGTTTTTGAGAAACATTCAATATTCATATCTATGGAAATAGATTAGGCATGTCCGAACATATCCATTATATCCTAGAGACTAAAAATAGGTAACGTTGGCATTTCTAAGCAATTCAAGTAAGGTTCTGAGTAAACTGCAAATAACCGTGGAGAAAGCACTGGGTAATATCCTCAACTACAAAAATGTCCAAGAAGATAACACAAGGTAAAGTAAGTCCTCAACTGCGAACTCGGAGAAGATAACAAAAGTAAAGTAAGTCCTGAACTGCGATATCCGATAAGATAACACAAGGTAAAGTAGGTTCTCAACTGCGATATCCAAGAAGATAACACAAGGTAAAGTAGGTTCTCAACTGCGATATCCAAGAAGACAACACAAGGTAAAGTAAGTCCTCAACTGTCATATCCAAGACGATAACACAAGGTAAAGTAAGTCCTCAACTGTGTTATCCGAGAAGATAACACAAGGTACAGTAAGTCCTCAACTGCGATATCCAAGAAGATAACACAATGTAAAGTAAGTCCTAAACTGTGATATCCGAGAAGACAACACATGGTAAAGTAAGTCCTCAACTGTGATATCCGAGAAGACAACACATGGTAAAGTAAGTCCTCAACTGTGATATCCGAGAAGACAACACATGGTAAAGTAAGTCCTCAACTGTGATATCCAAGAAGATAACACAAGGTAAAGTAAGTCCTCAACAGTGATATCCGAGAAGACTACACAAGTTAAAATAAGTCCTCAACTGTGAGATCCGAGAAGATAACACAAGGTAAAGTAAGTCCTCAACTGTGAGATCCGAGAAGATAACACAAGGTAAAGTAAGTCCTCAACTGTGATATCCGAGACGATTACACAAGGTAAAGTAAGTCCTCAACTGTGATATCCAAGACGATAACACAAGGTAAAGTAAGTCCTCAACTGTGATATCCGAGAAGATAACACAAGGTAAAGTAAGTCCCCAACTGCGATATCCAAGAAGATTACACAAGGTAAAGTAAGTCCTCAACTGTGATATCCGAGAAGATAACACATGGTAAAGTAAGTCCTCAACTGTGATATCCGAGAAGACAATACATGGTAAAGTAAGTCCTCAACTGCGATATCCGAGAAGATAACACAAGGAAAAGTAGGTTCTCGCCTGTGATATCCGAGAAGACAACACAAGTAAAGTAAGTCCTGAACTGTGATATCCGAGAAGACAACACAAGGTAAAGTAAGTCCTCAACAGTGATATCCGAGAAGATAACACAAGGTAAAGTAGGTTCTCGCCTGTGATATCCGAGAAGATAATACAAGGTAAAGTAAGTCCTCAACTGTGATATCCGAGAAGACAACACAAGGTAAAGTAAGTCCTCAACTGTGGGATCCAAGACGATTACACAAGTAAAGTAAGTCCTTAACTGTGATATCCAAGAGGATAACACAAGGTAAAGTAAGTCCTCAACTGTCATATCCAAGAAGGTAACACAAGGTAAAGTAAGTCCTCAACTGTCATATCCTAGGGAAAGCAAAAGTTAAAATGGACATAGAATCACGATATCAAAATCAGTAGCCTCTACCACAAATAGATATCAACAGTTCAGTTGCTACACGATAAGTAGGTCATGGATACAGAAGGGTCGCAGTACATGAACAACATCTTTTAAACGTTTATAAAAAAATTGAGATGCCACTCTGATACTTGCGATTACGCAGTGTTAAGAAGGCTTCAAGAGAGACGGAAGAGAACAACTGAGTAATCGTTCCAGCATCCCGTCTTAAAGACAGTTACTCCCAGTTACAGCCCACTATTCCAATGTGCATGCAACTGTGACGTTTCAAAGACGTCGTCATACCAACGGTGAAACATTAACATAAACATAGGTAACATTTTGTAATATCTCAAATGTACACAACTTCTTTTTTTTAAAACAACAAAGTGAATATGATTATTCCCGGTCATTTTGAGCCCTGGATATTCGAGGAAGACCTCTTCGTCAGCAAGGGAATCCTCTTCGTACATTTGTCTCTTTAAAATTTGGTTCGAACCTCTATGCGTGTAATACAAAACTTGCTTATGGTATGCAAGTGACGTAATTCTTTGCGTATCTTTTGTTTCGTGTAACCATTCTGTTCCTCTGACATTGGCGTTTATGTACAAATCCAATGTACATTTGTGAGTACTACATCTATTTACAAAAACAGTTAAAGTTGACTTTGGAAATCTTCTAACAAGCAAAATTATCGGATGACCTTTGCACGTCTTAGTTACTTTTGTTTTGTTTGTTGGAAGTGTAGCACACACAACACTGCTGCGTTTCAATGATGATTCCACAAAGCATATCAAATCTTTATCAATGCTTATATCTGTAACAAAATCTCCTTGCCTGAAAGAATTCCATGTTTCGTAAAATTTACCAGCTTCTTTGTCTGCTCTGGCGATAAAACATCTATCATTTTTTGAAAGTGTAAAATAAAGTTTATCTTAGTGTATTTTCAAACTGACTGATTTATTAGCTTTTATGAAGAGACTTGCTCTCGTTTTTCCAAATGTTTGCTTGTTTATGACATGACCATTGGACGTGAAGAGTGAGTTTGTTTCTGTGTCGAACGCAAGGGCGAGTATATTCCCATCAGCATTCAAATAAACCTTCTCTGTCGTTTTTGAACTGAAACTTCCTATTCCAGCTCTTACGGGCGTGCTAGAATTTACTTCTTTGGCGCTGATCATTAGGAAAGATGCCTCTCTTTTAACCTTTTGAGCCTCTCTGTGTGTCTCTGTGTCTCTGAATACTCTCGAACAAGGATGCAGTTTGCACTGCAACTTACAACACACATGAGTTTTAGTGTGGTCATCGAATCTTTTCTGCTGACTTGTGTTTTTTCATGATAGGGCGAGGATTCCTACGAAGCTCCAGAAGGGACATGGTAAAAAAATATTTTTTTTACGTACGTACGTGTTATTATTACGTACGTACGTGATATCATCACGTACGTACGTAATAAATATCACGTACGTACGTAATGATAACACGTACGTACGTAGTAAGCTAATACGTACGTACGTGAAAATAACACGTACGTACGTGATACTTTAGCATGTAAGGAGGAAGTACATCTAAACATGGAGGGGGACATACTCAGAAGGGACATGGTAAAAAAAAATTTTTTTTACGTACGTACGTGGTAAAATACCACGTACGTACGTAATAACTAAATTTGAATGTTGTAAGCTTAGGAGCTGTCGACAGAAAGCGCTAGTAAGCAGAAACTTATCTGAGTCAACTCAGTTCTGTCATGGATTCAGAAAATGTTTATTTTGATTGATAATTGAGAGGTCAGATAAGAAATAACATATGATATTATAAGCAGTCACCACACAGCGTGTGTAGCAAGTGACAAACACAAACCACGTCGTAGGTAAATGTTGAACACAGCCTCACTAAGCTGCTATGAACATTTAATTTCTTATCTTGCAATCTCATTAGAAGGCGATTGAGTAGCAGTGGTCTTTTTGCAAAACCTATAAGTACTCTATCTATCAATAATCTTGGATATATATACAAGAAATAGAGTATGGCTCGGTTTAACTTTTTTTGGAGTTATCTCCCGTTGTATGGTTATTGCACTTCAAGACGTAAAGAATGTTCATGAGACAGACTTCGGACATAAACAAAGGCATCTTATTTTCTTCAGCAAACAGTATACAACAAGAGTCTTTAGTGAAAGTCATTCAAACTCAAGCTAGTAACTAGCCTTCTAAGCGGTCATGGGCAAGAATTGATGTGTCGACAATTCTTGAATTGCCGGCTACATTAACAAAATGTCGCCTAAAATAAATTATGTCTAATCAGCAATGTAATCACTTGTTAATTTCTCTTTCTTTAAAATACTTCTGACCTAAAAGAATATTTGAAAAAAGACGTTTTATAACAAAATAACAATATCTATTGAAACACTCACTTTGTTAAATGTCCAATAGGAAAATAACATATACCGTAGATCCTTGAATAATTATCAAGCGCTTATTAATTTCAACCACCGATTTGACTTTTAAGAGGCAGGCAAAATAATGAAACAAAAACATCATCATCATCGCGAATTTTATATTGAAACATTAAAATAGACTCTCTTACTGTTCTCAAAATATGCATATATTATAAAAAGCCAGAAAACATAGAAAAAGGTGATATTCAAAATGTTTTTCACAATGCTCAAGCAAACCAAGCAAGGCAAGGCAGGCGATTATTCATTTTAACGAGATCTTAGACCCGGCCTATACTGAAAGCAGGCGATTATTAACGACAGGCGATTATTCAAGGATTTACGGTATGTCGTAATTGAAGAACCGGCTACGTTGATTGATCGCCGTCTATAATAAGTGTTTGCATTTGTCGGTAACTTGCTAAAGATTACATTACTCTAATTGAAGAAAGAAGAAATTGAATTAAATTAGATATATTTTCCCAAGATTATGCTCCTTATCATATCACCTAACAAGCATTTGCAACAGCATTTGTTAAAATATGGCCTCTAAATAACGCAAAGGATTGTGTAAGCATCACCTTGATTAAACCTTCACTTTTCATCACCATATCATATTTTTTATCGAGGCATTGCATTTTTATATTGATTTTAGCAGAGATATATAGAACAAAATGAAGGGCACATAAATATTATAAGCTTTCAGTAAAAACTAGAATTTGTATAGATAAGTATATTTTGATTTGTTCGAAAATGACCCATTTAAAGTAACTTCACGTTGTGAAATCATATTCACATTCGAGCAACAGTAGTCAATCACACTGTCACATCGAAGGAAGGAAACTCTTCATTTAAAAGATACTATATTTTTATTTCGTAGTGTGTCTTCAAGAATGATAAGTAAAAAAACGGGTTTATCTTTTAAAAATAACATCATTTAGACAGATATAATACAGTCAAATATTTGTTGTTACAACAAATATTGTAAATTTATTTGTTTGCATCACACTATAAGTGAAAATTTAAGTTTCACTATTAGTTTACTTATAGTGTAATGATTGTTGCTGAAAAATTAGCTAATTTAAGAGCACATGTAGTCACATAAGCTTCGTATTCTTGCAGAAAAATATTTATCATTCTTTTCAGTTGACTCGCAAATTATGATTTGACTAAAGCAACTATTCTGAACATTATTAAACGTTAATATTCGACATCTGTTTCTACGAAAAAAAAGGAAAGTGTCAAATCCACATATATTACGACTAAATTTGTAATGGTGGTGATTTCATACCAACATTGACTATTTTTAAATCCTTGTGTCAAAACTTTTATACGAGAAAAGATTAGTTCATTGTATAATATATTGACATCAATAAACAATTTACAAATTAAATTGGATTTCACTCAAACTAAATGAACAAAGTATTAATCATGTGGAGAAATGAGAAAGCTATTCGACTGTTGAATTAAATCGTCAAGGACATTTTGTTGAGATTATTATCTTCACTTTCCATATCACAATTTACGCATTTTCAAGTCGTATTACAATTACAACTCAAAAGATTCGACAAAGCATCTTTCCAGGGTCCCAGAACAGTTTGTCCATCACTAGACATACGCCCATCACTCAATTTATCTTCAATCTGGATCTTCTCATTTCTGCTATGAGTTACATAAACTCTCTCGATACTACTCTATCAAAAATCTCTAGGTTCAGCTGAAGGGTTTTTTCGATTTGTGCAATAGCATTTCTGTCATCTGAATGCTTACGTCGATACAGTCCTTTCAAAATGCGTTTCAGATGTCTATTGCTTACTACTATCCGGTCTTTTGCAGCTAGGAAATAAAGCATTTCAGTCTTGTTAAAACCCAGATCGAAGTAGAGTCGAACAATTATGTCCCTCTCCATGTTTAGATCTACTTCCTCCTTAAATCCTAAAGTATCACGTACGTACGTGTTATTACCACGTACGTACGTGTTATTATCACGTACGTACGTATTAGCTTACTACGTACGTACGTGTTATTTATTACGTACGTACGTGATGATATCACGTACGTACGTAATAATAACACGTACGTACGTAAAAAAAATTTCTTTTTACCATGTCCCTTCTGGAGCTTCGTAGATTCCTTCTGCGTCAGAAGAACCAGGGTCAGTGCCAACTTCATAATGGTCTCAATCTCTTCGTTATTCCCTGTCTACAACACTCGTCTTCTGTGTCACTTTCTTTCTGTGTAGTCCATGTAGTTAAGTTTGTTCAGAAAAATTTTGCTTGCTCAACATAAAGATTATTTCTAGAATTCTCTTCTTACATCGCAGCCCTCCTCCAAACGTAATTGCATCATTAACTATGTTTATAATGTTAAGATATGAATATATTTGGTTAATAAGTATTTCATTAATTGTAAACTTTACAACTACAGGAATGGTAGAATTTTATCTCGGGCATATGATTCATGTAATGAATTTGTTAGTATCATGACATTCTGGATATAGATTTCTTTGTTTTGTCCACAAAAGTCTAAAGTTAACTAAAATTATAATGTATCTATAAGTAAGGAATATTTATATGATATGTCGAAGTGCCCAACCATGGTAGTTACACGTCTACGTAATGAATGAGGTAAGTAATGTTAGCTTTGCTTCACAAATAGTGAGCAGACATCTGTTGCTTATGCAATATTATCCAATTAATATTTAAACAAAAGTCTTTGCTACACTTTATTGTCGGAATAATCATAGATACGCATATAATGTTCACATCCCACACTCATAATTTTCCATTTTGTGTCGAGTTAGATACTTTTTCATCAATTCAATTCATGTTTTTGCGGTACATTATAACTTGTACATTTAATCTAAACTTATTATCGTGTTCATCCAAGTCTGTTTTCAAAAACACAGTTGATATTTTTAAAACAATGTTCAGCTATATCAAATCTAATGTATACTACGATGTAGATTACGTAACAAGATTTGCCTTTCTTTCTAAAAAAAAAAACCCAAAATATTGCAGGGGGAGGGATAGCGCAGTGGTTAGCGCGATCGGCTTCGGATCAGGAGGCCCGTGGTTCGAATCCCGCCAGGGGCTCGGCAACTTTGTCTGCAGTAGAAAACTGTTCTGCACGCAGTCAGGTTTGGGTGCAATGCCCTAGTTCCAGACGATGCTCGCAATGCTTAGCCACAATGCTTAGCCACAATGCTTAGCCACAATGGTGTTGCGGGCTTTCTCCCTGCACTAATACTAGCAGCCAGGATATTAGTGAAGTAATCTTGAAAGCGGCGTTAAACACCAACTCACCTCACATCACCCAAAATATTGCAAGTCTCTGACAGAATATGTGCGACCTATTACCAGGAGTGGATCACATTGATAAACTCTGGATACATAACATTCTGACTTGTATTATCAATTACGGATATTGATGAATTCTTTGGATTTATCACGATATTTGGGAAGTATAGCTGAAAATATGCAAATGTGATGGACAGTAGGCATTCATATAAAAAGCTAAAAGGTGAAGTGTAATCAAGCCAGGTATTAAAGGTGAGAGAGAATGAGCAAGGACTCAAGTCAAAATGCAGTTTCTTTGCTTGAAGATTGAACAAATACAGCTGCATACCAAAAGTTTATTCACATACCTGCATATCCTAGTGCTAATAGTTCTTGGCAGGTCACTAAAGTGACCAGGGTTCAAAATTTCGAAAACAGTCATTTTTTTTTAAAAAATCATAAAATCTTTTATAAGTGATCAACAAAAATAAACACAATTCATTGCTGAGTTTTTTTCTCAGAGAGTCGAAATGGAACATTTTAATCGAAATTTAAGGTAATCGGAAATTTGAAAATGTCACCCCTTCTGCCTATTTGATCATGTCAAAATTCGAATTTTTGCACATTGACAATTAAAGATGCTTTGTCGGTTCTGATGAAGTTATTTTATTGACGTTCAAACCAAACCCAAATGATATGATATTTGCACTAAGATACAGTAATAAGTGAACAAACTTTTGATATACAGCAAATTTATCATTATGTTATACAACATTATGCGTTGTTATATGTGTGAATTCTACGAATTTAACTAAGGCAAATGCCATCAAAATATTGATTTTATAATTACTTGAAAGGACGAACATAAAAAACTGACGTAGATTATTCTATTGAGTTTATAACAAACATCCGTCCTGACAATGAAGTCTTTGAGCGACTGATAATAATTCTAAAAAGATTGGCACTCGTGACATTTCTATTTGATGATAACATTGTTTGCTGAGAGAATAACAACAATAGATGGCCCTCATATCAGCTTAGAATGTCAAGTGCTAAAATTATAAAGTAATGGTTGTACTAAATGCACTTTGAAAAGGTTTTCATTTGGCTCCTTTATCTACCTGAAAGGTGTACATAGACATATTATCAGCGATCCTTTTCCGATAACGATGTAAATTCCATATGGTGTAGGTAAGTGTTTGAATGCTTTTGAAATAAGCAAGAACTTGACAGTTTTCTTGTATATCACCCTCTCTGAACTTTATAATCTATACATATCGGAACTATTATTTTCTGAGAACATTAAGTTAATGACATTTATTCTCTCAGCACCTCATGAACGCTATCACTTAGATCGAGTGGCATACCACTGCACAGAATAACACTGTATTTAAAAAAACCAGCTGCATACCGAAAGTTTGTTCACTTACCACTGAATCGTAGTGCAAATATCATGTAATTTGGGTTTCGTTTCAACGTCAATAGAATAACTTCATCAAGACTGACAATGGATCACCCAATTTCCATTTGTAAAAATAGTCATTCTTGAACTCATTTTGGCATTGTCTGGTCACTCGTTCAAAAATTCGAATTTTGGCATATATATATATATATTGACAGAAGGGGTCACATTTTCGAAATTTCGATTTCGTTGAATGTCGAAAAAATATTTCATATCGACTCTCTGAGATTAAGACCAACATGCACACATTGACTTTGTGCTAAGAAACAAACGTGACCAAGTTATAAAGACGTTGATAAGTTATTAAGGATTTTATGGAGAAAAATGAATATTAGTGTTTTTGGAATTTTGATACCTGGTCACTTCAATGACCTGCCAAAACTGTTGCAGGTAATTGTGGGGTACGATAAACCTTTGCCTTGTAGAAGAATGGATCTGCATATGTGTATTGAAAATTCAATATTATACGTTTCTTTTTCGCAACGCTACCCGACCTCAAAGGCATCTCAAATTACATGATATGTGCCCTATTATAGTCAGGTATGTGAACAAACTTTTAGCATGCACCTGTAGATTGATAGTGGTGAACTTTACGACACAAGGTAATACGATGATGGATGCAGAACGAAGTCAGAATTGTCATTTTCAAATAAAAGATAATGTTATCATTGATTTCACGTAACTCGTTAACGAATGAATGCGACAAGATTTCACAACATTTAGCACAAAGTTAATATTGACATGCATGCTTTTTATGTTAACCTTTGAAATACATGTGTTGTACTTATTGGATACGCTACTCGTGCCCTTTCTTTGCAACCATAACGGTAAGAAAACTTTATTTAAAGATGCAGTAGCACGTTTTTTAGACAAATAATGAGATCTCGCGAAAATGAAGTTGTCAGTTGCAAGACACTGGGTTTTTTTTTTATCGAAATAGGTATTTTTTAAAACGGACATACCATGATCGGTTATGCATTATGCGAATCCATTACTGATTCACATAAAAATGACCGCCAGTGGTTTTTGCTTGTTGATACTTGATTATTTCTTTGCTACTACGGATATCGTGTTTGGATAAAAAAAGATGTTTTTATCTAATGACGATAAATCATTTTTGCATAAAATAATGTTTATTTAGATAAATTTGAAGAAATAAATGTTTAAAAAAACGTTCAACTGTCCCTTTACAATGCATTATTTTTCAGTTTTCAATAAAATCAAATTTAATTATACCAATATTTCCAGGTCATGATAATTATTATCCTGTGATAAAGATTGAGTGAGAATATTTTGCATAGTAATTGAAGACCACTTTCTATTTCAGCCCTGTTATTCATTGCTGTTCCCTTAATTGCGGCAAAATGTAAGAGTCTTATTCTAAGTTATTACCTTTGATTCACCTTTTCAAGGTCAATTATCTCATTCCAGCAAAAACAACAAAAAACATGATTAAGGCTATGTTTCGGTGCATCTTTGCAACACTAGTTTAAGTCTATATTAACAACTGTTTGACGAATGATTCTCCGACAATACAGTCCATCTCAGACCAATCTTTTATTACACAACTTGTTTTTATTTATATCTCATTCGATCACTTTGTAACACTTGTAACATTGAAAAATAGTAATGCATGACTTCCCTGCCCTCAATAGTGTTTGCTTTGCTTTAGACCACGGAATATCAGTATTCCTGTTGTTAATAATATCACACTTCAATTTTGTGTTTTATTTTGACTGTTAAAGAAAACTGTTATGCAAATGTTATTTGTTGAGACGCGAGGGCGTCATTCCAATTTCTGTAAACTTCTATAACAGTGTTGTTAGCCGAATGCTGATTAACCCAGGAAAGATTTGTGTCAAAAATACAACCAGATCCTTCAATCCAGAAAACGACAGTTGACCTGGAAGAATGTTACCATCTGGTTTTGATTCAAAGAAATTACTTCATATCAGTGAATCAAATTTTTCAACAATTGCAAAATGTGGTTCATAGAAACAGATCCCTGGATACGGTGAAGTTTTAAAAGCTAGACGTCCTCTTACGTGTCCTCGTTACCTCTGCACTTAATGCTATCACATTTTAATGGACCCGCCAACGACTTTGGAACCCGCAAAGATAACACTATAGCAGACAGACGTGCCCATTCAATCCTGCTGAAGGACTATTCGAGAACTATGCAAAATTGTAACTGGAGGATGGGTTCAGTAATTAAAGCGCTGGATTTCCTAAGACCTTTTTGTTGAATGAGAAACGACTCTCAAAGAAATAATTTTTCTGGGATTAAAACCAAGTCAGGAGATGCTAGAACGCAGAGTACAGGAATAAGTCGACATGGAATTGAATTTTGAATATCATTGTCAGCCTGGACTTAAATCTTAAATATAAGAAAACATGTCATTCTGTTATCGATTTGGTTCAACTCAACGTATAGAGACGTTATAGACCAGGAATTTAACATTTCACCAAGGTAACTTCTGAAAATGTTGGTTCGGTCAATGTCAAATGGGTGCTCGATCTGTCATCAGACACAGGATAGGACACATAACATCATCAATTAAAACGATTCTACAAACAATCAATTCTATCGTTTCTTTTGCCTTCTATGAAAATTGATACTTTTCTTGCACTTCTGCACTTATAAATTAACTTTCTCTTAGAATCTTTTCTCAAGAGAAGTATTTCATCATACTGCTACCTAACGTCATGTTTCATGATTCTAAAAATATTTCTGCCAAATTCTGCCATTATTATTATTATTATTGTTGTTGTTTTGTTGTTGTTGTTGTTGTTGTTGTTATATACAACAGTGATTATCATAAAGTGTTAAAAAAATATATTTGTTTTTTGGATATTGTGGCCTCACATAAAGTCTTTTATGAATTATAATTTAACATTTACATGTATCATGTTTAATCTCAAACTCTATTCTAACAGATCAAATAGGTTTGCAGTGTATACATTGCAATGGAGAAAGTTCACTATACAACTGTCATCGACGCGAAACATGCGGCTATGGACAAGTACTATTTTTCTTCCTTTTATTGTTAAGATTGACTTTAAACAATACTTTAATTAAAGTGTCTTTAAACTTGGATCAATATTTATTATTGGGAGGTCACCTATAGAAGGTGGAGCGGTAGGTCATTTCAAGATGACTGTCTTTGCGTTCTCTTCAAGTAAATGGTGATTTAAATCCACCTCATAATACGTATATCATACAGATTTCAAAATGGAAGCATGACCTTCCCTTTTGATGCAAATTAAAAGAGCAAAGTTTCAGTTATGATAGCCCTTTTACTAAGACAGCGCTGATGTCTGATTAACTACCTTTAATATGCAATTTACCAATCAATCCACCCGTACGATCTACTCAACATACATTATTCATCAAATGTATATTCTGTCATATTTTCCCACTTTACTGTTATTACAGAAATGTTTTGTTCGACAAGTAGAAGCCGATGGGAGTTTACAGTACTACGCCGGCTGCGTATCTGATTACGTGAGTTATCTTATAAAATTGAAAATGTTTATGAAACCTATTCACATAGGAAAGGAATAGGGCACATAGTGCAGGGCAAGCTGATAAGAGGTAACTTCCCTGTTGAAGACAAATTCTTTGACGTCATGGGGACTAATATTATTGTTAGGAGCAAGCAAGCAATAGCATTGTTTTATTCACTGCGGTAGTATCTAAAAGACCTCTTTCAACATAGCCAAGTCTCTTGTACGACCCTAAAGCTCCTAAAATGAATAAAATGTTCAATAGTCTGCCGCATTTGCAGTTTTATGTTCATTCCACAGTGTCTACCTCTGTATTCTCTGTACCCTCTTTATGCCTTCTCTGTGCCTCCTCTGTGAATTCTCATATCCTTATCTGTGCCTTCTCTGTGAATTCTCTCTGTTCCACCTCTGTGCCTCCACTGTCCCTTCTCACTGCCTTTTCTGTACCTTTTCTGTTTTTTTCTCTGTACCTTCTCTATGCCTCCTCTGTGAATTCTCATATCCTTCTCTGTGCCTCCTCTGTTTCTCAATGCTTCACCTGTTCCTTGTTTATTCTTCCTGAATGCCTTCTCCATGCCTCCTCTGTTTCTATTCTGTGCCTCCTCTATTTCTTCTCTGTGCCTCCTCTATTTCTTTTCTATACAATCTCCGTTAGTTCTCTGTGCCTTCTCTGTGTCACTTCTGTTTCTCAATGCCTCCTCTGTGCCTTTTTATGCCTCTTCAGTTCTTTCCCCTGCCTTCTCTGTGCCTTCTTCATGCCTCTCCTCTTCCTTCTCTGATCCTTATCAATGCCTCTCTTAGCCTCCTCTATGCCTCTCTTAGCCTCCTCTATGCCTCTCTTAGCCTCCACTATGCCTCTCTTAGTCTCCTCTATGCCTCTCTTAGCCTCTTCTATGCTTCTCTCAGCCTCCTCTGTGCCTATCTCAGCCTCCTCTATGCCTCTCTTAGCCTCCTTTATGCCTCTCTTAGCCTCCTCTATGCCTCTCTTAGCCTCCTCTATGCCTCTCTTAGCCTCCTCTATGCCTCTCTCAGCTTTCTCTATGCCTCTCTTAGCCTCCTCTATGCCTCTCTTAGCCTCCTCTATGCCTCCCTTAGCCTCTCTGAGCCTCCTCTATGCCTCTCTGAGCCTCCTCTATGCCTCTCTTAGCCTCCTCTATGCTTCTCTCAGCTTTCTCTATGCCTCTCTTAACCTCCTCTATGCCTCTCTTAGCCTCCTCTATGCCTCCCTTAGCCTCTCTGAGCCTCCTCTATGCCTCTCTGAGCCTCCTCTATGCCTCTCTTAGCCTCCTCTATGCCTCCCTTAGCCTCTCTGAGCCTCCTCTATGCCTCTCTTAGCCTCCTCTATGCCTCTCTTAGCCTCCTCTATGCCTCTCTCAGCTCTCTCTATGCCTCTCTTAGCCTCCTCTATGCCTCTCTTAGCCTCCTCTATGCCTCTCTTAGTCTCCTCTATGCCTCTCTTAGCCTCTTCTATGCTTCTCTCAGCCTCCTCTGTGCCTATCTCAGCCTCCTCTATGCCTCTCTTAGCCTCCTTTATGCCTCTCTTAGCCTCCTCTATGCCTCTCTTAGCCTCCTCTATGCCTCTCTTAGCCTCCTCTATGCCTCTCTCAGCTTTCTCTATGCCTCTCTTAGCCTCCTCTATGCCTCTCTTAGCCTCCTCTATGCCTCCCTTAGCCTCTCTGAGCCTCCTCTATGCCTCTCTGAGCCTCCTCTATGCCTCTCTTAGCCTCCTCTATGCTTCTCTCAGCTTTCTCTATGCCTCTCTTAACCTCCTCTATGCCTCTCTTAGCCTCCTCTATGCCTCCCTTAGCCTCTCTGAGCCTCCTCTATGCCTCTCTGAGCCTCCTCTATGCCTCTCTTAGCCTCCTCTATGCCTCCCTTAGCCTCTCTGAGCCTCCTCTATGCCTCTCTTAGCCTCCTCTATGCCTCCCTTAGCCTCTCTGAGCCTCCTCTATGCCTCTCTGAGCCTCCTCTATGCCTCTCTTAGCCTCCTCTATGCCTCCCTTAGCCTCTCTGAGCCTCCTCTATGCCTCTCTGAGCCTCCTCTATGCCTCTCTTAGCCTCCTCTATGCCTCCCTTAGCCTCTCTGAGCCTCCTCTATGCCTCTCTGAGCCTCCTCTATGCCTCTCTTAGCCTCCTCTATGCTTCTCTCAGCTTTCTCTATGCCTCTCTTAACCTCCTCTATGCCTCTCTTAGCCTCCTCTATGCCTCCCTTAGCCTCTCTGAGCCTCCTCTATGCCTCTCTGAGCCTCCACTATGCCTCTCTGAGCCTCCTCTATGCCTCTTTGAGCCTCGTCTATGCCTCTCTGAGCCTCCTCTATGCCTCTCTTAGCCTCCTCTATGCCTCTTTGAGCCTCCTCTATGCCTCTCTGAGCCTCCTCTATGCCTCTCTTAGCCTCCTCTATGCCTCTCTCAGCTCTCTCTATGCCTCTCTTAGCCTCCTCTATGCCTCTCTTAGCCTCCTCTATGCCTCTCTTAGCCTCCTCTATGCCTTCTCTATGCTTCCTATGTGCCTTCTTTATGTTGCAAATGTCAATTGGCCTATCCATGACACAATATCAGGAAACCAATTACTTCAACTTCAAATTGTACTTCAACAGTGCAGCAGGATTTGTTGCAGGAATGAATCGTGTCGAATATGCTTTAAAAGTTCATCCAAAATGTCAGCAATGAACAATATTAAGACGCCATGAACTTTAATGACTCGTTTGTTATAAAATTCTCATGAGTATAATGGTTTGAAAAGAATTTGAATGTCACATAAGTCACCAATGTCACCATATAATTTGATATTGCACGACATTTTCTCATGTAAGCACACGTAACGCATCAAAGAAGCATGCAAGAACTAAAACGGAATACAGAAATACTGTCATTTATTAGTTTCAGAAAATAAAGAATACCGTCACAATGAAAACATCAAATCTGAAGCTCGCGAATTTTATATCTCAGTAATTTCTTCGTGAACATTGTCTGATTGTAGAATATTTGAAAGCAGAAAACAGTTACATAAATGTTCGTGATGGCACAAACGTTGCCGTGATTGTTGCGGGAGGGCAGAGTGGTTTTGAAGCCCACACAGAGCGCAGAAGGGAGGCACACGGCAGGCAGGGGATCGCCCACATTAGCAAATGTCTTACATTCGATCGTCGAGCATCCCTTATGACCGCTGAACTTCAGTTTTATGTCCTTTCTGCCTCCGATAGCAACCATATTCGACGACATAACCTTTGTGGGAGTTTTGAGCATGTTCAAAACGTTTTGGCATCCCATGCATCAGTTGCAACAATGCGCGACATCTCGACATCCTGTCTGCCGCCTTTTATCGACGTTAGCAACCCTCCTGCCTCCCTTTAGCGTATAACGGCAGTAAATTATGTACGCAGTTTGCACGAACGATGCAAATTGGTCTTTATGTAATTGTTAAGGGGCCTTTACGTTAACGGTCTATCAGGGTGGAATTGCACCTACATGCAGAAAGAACATGTTTCTCTATCAAGTAAAATTGTCAATATAGCGGCATTCATCCCAGGACGTATTGATGCAAGTTGGTTTTGGCAATGTAGTCTTACGCTTTGAATTACCATTCTCATTTGTAACGTTCGGCAATGTCCATGAGCACAATCAAACAGCTTCATTAAAATATTTCGCTGCAAAAACCTTTAACTATTTTTTCAAACATGCCTTCTTCCTAATCTCGTCTTATTGGAATATGTTGTCTGTCCCACCAAGTTTTGTTACGGGACTAACTATACTCCTATAAACAACCACGGAAGAAGGACTCTTTGCCACAAGTGTTGTGATGGCCATTCTGCTTGCTCACTGAGTGATCTGTGTCCTGAAAGTAAGTTTTATCACATTGGCTTAACAAGGAGTTGAATTCTTTTTCTTACTTGAATTCTATGGTGTAGTGTAATTTGTTCATCGTGCATTTGTTATTGTAAAGTATCTGAATGCTTTGATAAAAGTTAATTCAATAACAGTCTATATGTGAATATCCTTAGAACATATATATATTAAAAAGAAGAAGATGAAGTTGAATTACATTTGGCAAATGTTTTTAGCAGGTACATCAGGCCGTTTAATGCAGTAACTGACACTAAATACATAATACTGTAACACCAACAGGGGTAGGTCTTATGTAAACTATGATTGACAGGACTTATGGGACGTCCAATTAACTATTCGTGTATTTGTGTGAATTGTCAGAAAATGTTATAGTATTATCTATGTGAGATGTGTGGTAGCGTATTTCACTTAGATAAACTGTGACCTAGTTTACTAACTATATTTACATAACCCTTTGTTAGCGTGTACTACGAGTTCGCCTGTTCCACCAGGATTAAATGTGTAACTTTTCTCTTTCATGTGTGCGGAGAAACCTTCTACTTTGAAGGAGGACGTCACCCCTAAATGATCTTAGCCATGTCTTTCCTGTACTACTAAAGGACCAGATAACCTTAACGCCTCTTGTTTGTGCTGACATGTCACACGTTTCACTTCCATACTCAGTTAATGATAGGAAAACGTCAAATACCCTCAAAGTATCGAACCACCCAACATAAAGCCAGACTACTGTTCATTTGCAAAAATCATCGTATGTATTAACTTCAAAGTCATAAACTATTTTTACATTTAGGGGGATGCTACATTGATTGGTTCACATGTTGAAAGGATCATTTACTTCAAGTATGATAAATAAGGCTTTTGGACATTCTATTTGAGACATTATATATTAATCCATTGACGTGTAGAGTTTAAGGAGTTATTAAAATTATCCAAAGGATGGCATATGATTGAAACCAGGCAGGTTACATGGGGAACTGTATAATTGTGTAATTGAGATGTTAGTTTGGCGTTTTGAATGTCGCGGTTGTGGGTGTCTCACATCTATGCTTTTAGTCCTTGCATTCTTCAGGTATAACAGAATGGGAGTCTGATAACTCTTTTGCATTGATTTAAAAACTATTGATTTTACGATTTTTGGTTTGCAGAAAAATCTTAAAACTGTTGTTTGACAAAATTTTGGAAGAAACTGCTTTGTACATCACATGTCCATGTGTTTTTCAATAGTCGATAACTTTCGTCATCATCTTGTCACGGCCATTCTGATTGCACAACACATCCATTCATCAAAATGCTAATACGTGAAGACCTCAGTAGAGAATCAAGTTGTCTCTAACCATGCTCAAACAGGCACAATGCTGCACGACCATAGAGTTGATACTGCCGCCCTTAGTGTAAAAGATAAAATAATAAAGTTGTATTATCACCAGCAGACATACTGTGTATTTTGTACATTACAAGCCCAACAAGCATCTCGGAAGTGCCAGGTGTGCAGTGAACAGGATTGTGAAGGACATGTTGTTCTCACTGAATGTGGGGATTCGTCTGATCTGTGTTTGACATCCGTAGAAAACAAACAAGATGGAACACAGACATACTCAAAGAGGTAAAGAGTGCAGATTTTTTTTCATGAATATATTCCATTACGGTATTTTCGATCAGTGCAAAACAAAAGTCCGATCGGGTGAATTGCGTGTCATGATGTCTTGCGTTCATCTGTAGATAGATATTTCGCTTTGAACCAGTAACTCTAAGAATCTGAAAATGTGTGTAAAAACTTGACTAATAAGGATTCCAATATATAGGTTTAGTGAAACTGTGCATCCTCATAAGAGCCAGATGGTCCACGTTCTAAAACAATACTTCATTTTCTTTTCTAGATGTTAAATCTCTAGAAAGTTGAAATGTTGTCTACCCAATTTCAAATTTTGTCTACAGACTCCTTGCCTAGTGAGGATGATAATTCATATTTGTGTGCCTAACCCAATTTTAACCTTCTCTCCAGAACAAAGACCCAGAAAGCTAATCCCGTGTACAGACTCATCTATCTCTATATGTTTTTAGAATGCTTTATGGCATATTGATTATCATTCATGATGTACAAAACCTAATTGCAGATACTGAATGCGTAGGGAATTCTCATGAATATAAGAATCTGATGATTAAGAGATTATCATTAATATTTCGTTTTCAATTATTTTGCATTTATTTTTGTAATATTATCTCAGTGTTTGATTAAAAGGTATATGACTATATGTATACATGTATGATTTCGAGCCTTGGTATATCTGATATAAATACGTTACGACAGAGACCTGAAAATGGTAACTGTGATCAATCTACAAAGTTTATAAAGGGAAATTGAGCGAAGAAACCAGTTAATATGCTAACATTGCCATAAGACATTCTATTTATTTGTTAGTACAATTAAGTAACTTATTTACTGTGAAGCATATGTGAGTGACAGATTTTCAGTCTTTTGAGAGGATATTCAAACCTCGACTTTCCTACTATTACATTGTAAAAATGCACTTCTTCCATTTCCACATATCATCATCAAATTGTGGGAAGAAATTACTCAAAGGCCAAAGATTTTCAAGACAGCTGTAAAAATATTCATGTACCTGTTTCTTTTATTTTTTTAACTTTTTCCCATATTCCTTTTCCCCATCATATCAAATATAGAATGCCAGTAGAATTAAAGTAAAACAATATAATAACATTTTAAAACCCTAATAAAGTACATTCTTAGTGCCAAAAGTAACATTAAAAAGCATGGCTTCTGGTTGATTGGGTAATTCATTTTGTTGGAATTCCACAGAAATGGCATTCTGTCTTTGCAAGTCTCTTTAAATATTCATGGAGATAATGAGCATAGTAATGAGGGATTTCAAATGATGTAAAGAGAATCTCAACCAAGTCTACTGATGTCAGAATTGATAAATGTATGCGAGGCTTGGGAATTTTTTTATCAAACTCACAAAAAAAGTATGCCAAATTGAAGTGGACGGAGGCATACCAGAAAGCATTGAGTTCATAAATGGAAGCTTGACAATTGTGTCAGTAGCAAACGGCCACGCTGTACACAGATGCAAGTGATACATGCATAAGTGCCTGTTTGACTCAAATACAGGAGCATGTTGGGGAAAAATACAATTTATTATATTTCACACAAACTCAGTGATGCACAGACACGTTAATCTATAACTGAGAGAAACGTTATGCTTTACATTTTGCATCCCAGAAATAGATTTCTACTTACAGGTTCGTCATCGAAGTTGATCATGAACCTCTGAAATATATATTGTTAAACGTCCAATGCAAAACAAGGACATCGAATTGTTGTTACTAGGGTTGGTTTGGTAATAACTGCAAGATTAAATATATTGTAGGAAATAATTATTTTGCGGATATCTTATCAAGCCACCATGGTGACGAATATCCTCCCAGAAGCAAAGGGTGAAAGTAACTTAGAGGTGGGCATCAATGATGATGCATATAAAATAGGAACTATCAATTCAAAGGATTTGGATCCCAAATCATGTTTCATTTCAGACTTACAGTCACATTGAAAAGTCAACAGGTAAATTATATGACTTCAATATGTTAGAGTAACGAGCAAAAGATGCATCAATTTAAAACAAACTAAAAACATATTTATATGAATAGAAAATGTAAATTTCATTTCGGATGTTAATTTAAAAAAATTAAATCCCGTAAAAAGAATATCATGATCTAAATGGTCACATGGGCTGATGAATTATATAAACAAACAGAAATTCCACTGGCAGAGTTTCATCACTATATAAGGGTACATGTAAGTGTTACGGGTCAAATCAGGATAATGAACGCGCCACTTCAGCAAATGAATATTCAACTATAAAAAATTTTAAAATGCAATTAGTCTAAAAGTCTTTTATAGAGCAGATAAAAGTTTTGCTTACTTGAACTTGATAGAAGAATTTAATACTAATGCTGTTTATATTTGTACGATTTTACATGTGGCTTTAATGGATATACTCTTTTAACATGTCTAAACAGAGAGGTGACAAGGGTTTTAACACCGCCTTCAAGAGGATTTCACTTATATCATGGCTTCTATAGCTAGTATTGTAGCAGTGAGAAAGTCTGCAAATTTGGCTATGCATTGCAGTGAAACCTGCGAGCATCGTCTTAAACTAGTGAATCATGGGTGGAACTGCGCTGAAATTCAGTTTAGAACAGTTTTCTAATGCAGACAAAGTGGCCGAGCCGCTGGCGGGATTCGAAACCCCGGAATTATTGCTCCGAAGCTGTGCTAACCCGCCCCCAAATAACAACATAAGGTATTTAAAGGATTATCTGCACTTTTTACCGATCCTAAAAACATAACACCTTTTTTTAGTACATTTATAAATCTTGTCTTTCTTTCATATTTTGAACTTGTACGAGAATCTGGTTTACTTGACATGTGATACTGATCACTGTCCTGTTGATGTTTCTCTGCATGAAAACATATAACAGTTCATTTACAAAAGAATTCTGTGTACCATTCAATATGTTGAGCGGATCATGAAATTTTACTGTAATTTTACTTTTTATATCTATTAGCAACATAAACGACATAGAAAGACCACGACTGTCTCAATCCGTCAAAATTCTGAAGCAGTATACTATGAGAGATTTGTCTTAAAGAATCATATTTCTTTCAACAAGAAATGAGGATTGGCGAAAATGCCACCCAGCAAACACAAAAAGTTTTTTAAACTTTTCCTGAACGTTTTCTTTGACACGTCTCTTAAAAATGTTTATACAATCTTTTAAAAACATTTTTGGTAACGTTTTTTCACAACGTTGTTGAAACGTACCTAGAATGTGTTTACGGCTTATAACCACATAATCATCGGCAAAAATACGAATTCTGCTATCCAACCCCTCAACAGTATATAATGTATTATGACATAATGAAATGTAAAAGAAATATATATCCTCGATACTCTCATTTATACAAAACTGTATCCAACAGGCTTGCAGAGGAACTACATTGCAGATGAACTGCTTTCAATGTGATGATGGACATTTCTGGTTGCTAAAATAACATGGGAGACACTAACTCTAGCCTTTGATCATTAAATGAGATTTGTCTATTGAGGAATCGTAATTATTTCAACAGCTGTGAATGTGAATTGAATGTGCGATTTCTGTTTAATAATGTCATTGTTTGCTGAAAGAATAACAATAACTAATTACCCTCATTTCAATTTTAAAATTTCGTGAGTTAAGATTTAAATGTCATGGTTTTGATAAGCACATCTTCAAAATAGTTTGCATATGTCTCCCTTATCTACCCATTAAAAATGATATCAGCGATCTCGTCAAGGGAACAATGTTAGTTCCACATAGTAGGTAAGTGTCGCGATGCTTTCTTTCATATCACTCGCACTGAAGTTTATAACCTATACATATCATAACTATTATTTTCTGAGATCAAGTCCCAAGACATTTAATTACTTACCATTATTCTCTCAGGAAATCAGGAACTGAAGCACGCAGGTCGAGTTGCATAACACATTACACTATGGAAAGTGTTTGCGTATATGTCTCTTAGTCAGGTCATATCTTTTTTATTAAAATGAAAAAAATGGGAACAACTGATGCGGTTTCCAATATATAGATTAGAAAAAACTCTCTTTCAATATCAGGATTTGAACGATTTGATAATTTGAACTTATTAAAATTTTAAAAAGATTAAAATGCCGGATAAAATTGTTTTGCTATATTGTGACTGACGATTGAACATAAGTAACATTGGCTGTATGCGTTCACAACCAAAACCATGACCAAGTAACTGGAACTCTCGACACGATTATCAATCCTATTTTACTATATGGGGCCGAAATCTGGGGGTTTACATACTTTGATCGTATAGAAAAGGTACACTTATTTGCCTGTAAGAAATTCCTTGGAGTAAAGATGAGCACATCAAATGTATTGGTATACATGTATGGGGAATGTGGCAGATTCCCTATCATCATATCTTCACAAATAAGAGTGATTAAATATTGGATAAGACTTTTAAGTATGCCATCCCATCGTTTGCCGAGAATGTGCTATAATATGATGTTACTTTATGACAAAGAAGGTAAAAGGAGTTGGGCATCAGATGTTAAAAATCTACTCTTTTCAACTGGATTTAATCATATATTGAATGAACAAAAGGTTGAATTTCAGTCATTATTTCTTAATAATTTGTCGCAAAGATTAAAAGATATTTACCAACAAAAGTGGTTGGAAACAATCTCAACATCAGCAAAAGGTAATTATTACTCTTAGTTTAAAACCCATATTTATACTGAACGTTACTTATCTTGTGTAAATGTCAAGAAATTTAGAATATCTTTAGCTCGTTTCCATTGTTCGTCCCATGATTTCATGATTGAAAAGGTTAGATATATGAATATTAAAAGAGAGGATAGAATCTGTAAATGCTTTAATAATAATGCTATCGAAGACGAATATCATTTTCTTCTTGTGTGTCCAGCATATAACACATTACGTAGAAAATTTATTTTGTCCATCCATCTATTGATAAATTTTCTTCTTTAATGAATTGTTTGAATGAAAATATTATGAAAATTATGAAATTATATTGCAGTATTCATTCACCAAGCAATGATGTTAAGATGTTTCAGTACTGAAATAAAGATTGATAGAATTTTAATTTTACAAAACATTTTAATGAAATGGTAATGATATAAAGGATACTTGATTATTTCGTTTACTTACGGATGATGATCGGGTTTGGTTAATGAGATGTTCTGAGCCAAATGCTGACAAACTCAAGAAAGATTTGAGTCAAGGACACGCCCAGATCTTGCCAAGATGGCAACGGCATGTAAAGACTTCTGGTTTTGGTTGAATGAAGTCGTTAAAGGCCACAATATTAAAAACATGACAATTCTGTTAATAATTTCATTCGACTCAGACGCCATAATCCTTGAATGTAAACATTGCATTTCCTAAAATGTTTGTTCGATTACGTCCACATGATGTTACTCTGTCATCGGACAAAGGAGAGGACACAGAACATCATCAATTAAAACAATGCTAGAGACAATTAGTTCTAACTTTGACACCACTTCTTTTCGTTCCGAACGAAAACAAATATATGTAATGAAGAACAATTTTTTCCTAGAATCCTTTAGGTCAGAGGAGTGTTTCACAGTTTCCGAACGTCAAATATGTTTGATGAAATCTAAAAATATGGGTGTTGCTCAACTTGCTACCAACGGTGTATCTTTATTTTAAACCTAAGATGTTGCAATTAAATTTAGATATATACTGAAGGTTGAAAAGTAGCGATTTCCTTGTAAAGTCGCCAAAATTGCTTTATAATTATTGTATAACAGTGTTTATCGTGTATTAACTTTTTTTCGAAATATGAAAAAATAAATAATAATGGCACCACCGTCCAACAGCTTTGAAAAAAATATCCTAAATTCCATCCACCTTGAAACCGCATTGTAGTAGTAAAAAGTAATGGTGCGACAGAGAATCGCCAAGAAAATTTTATAAAATTGTCTTTGGGATCTTGTGGTCTAAGAGACCGTGCTAGCAATCAAGCCCACATAAATTCCTGTATGAATAACAATTTATATTTCATTGTTCTGAAACTATAGTTTCCTTGTACAATGTCTAATCTCACACTTTATTCAACAATATTGCAGTGTATACATTGTAATGGCGAAAGTTCACTTGACAACTGTTATCGACTCGAAATATGCGGCTGTGGAAAAGTATATATTTCTTCTTATTTCTGTTGGAAAAAAATGATTGATAAAGGTGTCTTTCGCCTGGGATCCCGATTTTTAAAGGATCATTTCAAGATGACCGTGTTTGTGTCACCATCTATTGATTTTGAAATTAGTGCTTGACCTTCACCTTTTGTGAATTAAAAAAGTACAGTTTCAATTATTAATGCTCTTTTACGCTGATGTTGTAGTTATTGTCTTTTATTATAGAATTGACAAATCAATCCCTTAAGATTTGCTCAACCAGTTAACATATATAAATCGTTCAGTATTTGTTCTGTTATATTTTCCCACGCCACTGTTCTTACAGAAATGTTATGTTCAACAAGTAGAAGCTGATGGGAGTCTACAGTACTATGCCGGCTGCGTATCTGATTCCGTGAGTTATTCATAAAATTGACACATGTTTACATGGGTTAGGAATAGGGCACCTAGTGCGAGGCAAGGTGATAAGAGGTTACTTCCCTGTTGGAGATAATTTCTTTTACGTCTTTGGTACCGATATTAATGTAAGGAGCAAATATTGTTTTATTCACTGCGGTAGTATCTACGAGTTTTTGCAAAAACTAAAGGCCCCTTTACACATAGCCAAGTCTATTGTACGACCCTAAAGTTGCCCCAAAATGGATAAGATGTTCAATAGTCTGCCTCAGTTGCTGGTTTCTGTTCTGCCTCCTGTCTGCCTTCCCTTAGGTTCAAGGAGTAACCTTGTGATCAATGAAATCATTACAGCAGTTAGTATCGGGTGTAACCCCAATGACTTTTAATACAAGCTTAGACACGTCTTCTCATGGAAAAGGCAAAACGTCGTATGACGTCATTCCGGATATGTTGCAACTCTTCAGGTAGGGAATGTTCCAGCTGTTGTGTGGTGGCTGCTTGCTGAGTCGTCTAAGTCGTCTTCCTAGCTCGAAGACGTCTCATGACAGTGTTCCTGCTGATATTGTGTCCAAACGACGTCAACCAAACATTCAAACATTCTTAATCACCGAAATCGTGCAAAATTGTTAACTGGTTACCCACCGACCACTAAGGCTGTTTAACTGACAGTCCAGCACAGATTTATTTTCATCTCGTGCACATTTTCATATATTACTTCATTGGTTTTTTAAATAACTTTGCGTATCATGTTAAATCTTTCTCAGTCTACATTCCAATGCTTATATTGTAACGGTCAGAGTTAACTTCACTTGTGCAACCAATACGTAACATGTGGATATGGACGACATGGCTTCATCAACATGAAACATGTGGATATGGACAAGTAAATATACTTCTTTTGTTATGAAGAACTTAATAGATGCATGAAATAAAGTGTATTGAAAAGATCAACATGTCTACATGACAACCCCTGGAGATGATGAGCATAAACTGTCTGGTAATGACGTCACGGTTGCTAATATGGAGGTCGGGTCACAAAACAGCACTTTCAACATCCTTGGGAAACGATAGTACAAACATAAAACCCCTAAGTTCAATAATGTGGCTTATTAATAACGACCGACGAACAGAAAACGTCATTCGTCTGATGACGTCACGTGGTATACGCTGCCATTCTTCTTGAAGTGCAATAATCAGTGCTTATGTGTTGGCTGGTCGGTGTGGTCTCTGTCTAATACGGCGATCAAAGACTTCCCAGAGGTGTTCAATAGATGACATATCTGGGGAGCATGCAGGCCACGATACATAAATAAATACAGACGTCTTTGAGAACAGTGAAACAGTATTAAAACGAATACAAACGAAGTGCTGAGACTTTCATAACGAGACCGCGACAGAGTCGTTGATAAGGCCGAAATGGGGGCCATACAACATCAAATAATACATGACGCGTCAACTGCAGCGATGCGGCAGCAAATTGATGAAACTTTACCAGCAGACAGGCCATACGCAAGATCTGGTCTGGTTACGACCACTGCTGAGGATTGCTGCGCATTGCCTTGGTCACCAAGATCTCAAGATATTAATCCTATTGACCATCTATGGGATTATCTTGTTGGACAGCATGAAATATAATATCAATTATAAAAATGTAATTTTTTATTGAATAATCTGATTGACAAAGTTTTTTAAGCAGAAATTAAAACAGTAAATTATGTTTGAAAATGCTTGATAATAACGGTATCAATCTCTTTTTTTCATCTGTGACTGAAGTCAAAATGTCGTACTCCTAGATTGAAAAGATTAATTGAAAGTTAACCTTATGTTATACATTGTTATTTTTGGTATAAATTTGTGTGATTCGTACGAATTGAACTGAGATAAATGACATCAAAATATTAATTTTACTTGAAAGCCGACCATTGAAAACTGATGTAGATTCTTCTTTTGAGTTTGTAACAAACACTCGTCCTGACAATGAAGTCTCTGATGGACATTTAGAAATATGACAAACTCTCTTCTAACAAAGACCGTTGTTTTTTTTAAAAAGTTTTTGCCAGCTTTTGTCTCTTCTAAAAAGTAATGCCTTCCGGGTAATTGTTAAGCGATTGTTCTAAAGAGTGCCCTTCATGACACTTCCGTTTGATAATAACATTGTTTGCTGACTGAATAACAATAATAAATGACCCTCACGTCAATTGAAAAGGTCAAGAGTTAAGATTAAAATGTTATGGTTGTACTCGATGCACTTTAAAGATAGTTTGCATTTGTCTCCCTTATCTTACTGCCAGGTGTAAATAGACATTTTATCGCCGATCTCTTCACGAAAACAATGTCAGTCCCATATGGAATAGGTAAGTGTTTGATTAATTATGTAATAGGCATGCTCTCGGCGGTTTCTTTCCTATCACCCTCCCCGAAATCTATAACCGATGCAAATCTGAACGATTGTTTTCTGAGATCAAGTCTCAAGAATTTAAAATTTATTACCTTTATTCTCTGGGGAACTCAAGAACTCAAGCACGTAGGGCAAGTTGCATAATATATTGTACTATGGTATATACAATTATCTACGCATGGCCACATGTTATCTGCAATCTCGCCATAAATACTTCAATATGGAGTAATTATAAATTAAGGTGTTCATATTTTCATAATTAATATATATGTTTTGAAAAAATATATATCTCTTTCTCTCAAGATTGGAATTTTGAAAATGTTTTATATAACTTTGAAAGTGCTTAATATTCAGGATGAAAAGGATTTGCTATATTGTTACCGACAAGGTTAAATAAGGAAAATTTGCTATATACGTTCCAACACCAAAACCATGACATAGGTTTGAAACTACCGACGTGATCGTCTATACCCCTCCTTTGTCATATTTGTAATAATTTGTTAACACAGTCAGTGGTGTTTGACCCTATTTGATTACTTCCTTTACTACTATGGAGTTTGGATAATGAGAAGTTTTGAAGATGATATATTTCGTATAAACTAATGTTTATTTAGGATTATTTGAAACCGTTCTATAGTGTCTCTTTATTTTCTATACTTTTGAAAGTCCGTATTTTTCACATTTCAATAAAATCAGAAATTGTCAAATTTAATCATATCATGATTATTTTTAGGTCATGTTAATTATATACTGTGATTGCGATTCAGTTAGAATATTTGCCATAGCTATTGAAGAGCACTTTATATTTCAGCCCTGTTATTCATCGCTTTCCCATCAATTGCGCCACAAGGTAAGAATCTTATTTGACTTGCTTTTCTTTGTTTCTTTTATCCAAGATATTATTTTATTCAATCAAAAAACAAAAGAACACTTAAACATAATTATTGCTATTTTTCGGTTTTCGGTTTTTCGGAATCTTATATATGATTTACTATGGGTTCGCGGGGGGCTATTGTTACGTTATATAATGTTACTATAAAACCATTCAAAATTTCAAATTATTTATATTGACTTGAAAATCTATAATTGATTCCCCAACTCCCTGGACCCCCCCCCCCCCCCCCCCCCCCCCCCCCTCTTGAATCCGTCACTGATTAAACAGTGACTATCGTAAAGCGTGAAACCTTTTGTATGTTCCGAAATATAGAAAAGATTGGCGTCTGGCGCCCGAGTTGAACTGCCATGCAGTAGTACAAAGCCACGCTACTACAGAGAATCGCTCAAGAAAATTTCATATAAATGTTTTTAAGATATTGTGGTCTAAGACGCAGCGCTAGCAAACAATAAGCTCACATACACTCTTCTATGGATTACATTATTACATTTTCATTATTTTGAAACTACAGTGTTCATGCACCTTGTTTAATCTCACACTTTATTTTAACAGATCCAGTAGCATTGCAGTGTATGAAATGTAATGGAGAAAGTTCACTAAACAATTGTCGTCGACCCGAAATATGCAGCAATGGACAAGTATATATTTTCTTCCTATTTCTGTTAAAAAATTGACTGTAAATCTTTTTTTTTCATTTTATTTCCATAGGTGTAAATGGAATATTGGTCACTTGTAAAACAGTGATTAGAGCTTTTGTAGTGATATGGGAGAATATTGTTTTACGTACTATAATTTTCTCAACATTGAAAATATCCTTGACTATGAACTTGTACAAAATAGGATATCTAAGTCAGATATGGCAATATTCATATGTGTCACATGGTGATTAGTAAAAGTTTCAACTTTTCTCCAGAATTCATACACAAACTTTTAATTAAAACATGCTGAAGACTTTCAGGTTCAGATTCACAAAAAGAGCAGATATTTGTATCAATTATTTTCATTTGTCTCAGCTCTTTTGTAGTGTCAATTGCACTGTGATAAATCTGTTCTGAAAATCTAAACGTTTTACATCTATAGTGCAATTCCTATACTTGTAAACATCACATTCCAGGGTATATTTAAGTTAAGTTCATTTTGCCATTTTTGACATATTTTAAGGGAAGTCTCATCAGCAATTAGTTCGTCATAAAATGTCCACTTCCCTTTTGTTGAGATAGCAGATCATACTGAGTTTGGCATAATGAGAGGTTTTGTATAATATGCAATTGACAAATCAATCCACCCATACGAGTCACTCAACCAATCAACAGACGTTGATCATCAAATGTTTGTTCAGTCATATTTTCTCCCCTTTCTGATATTACAGAAATGTTTTGTTCGACAAGTAGAAGCCGACGGGAGTTTGCAGTACTACGCCGAATGTGTAGATGATTATGTAAGTTATCTTATAAACTTGTAACATGTTCTGACAACAACAGATGTATATTAACACAGGATAGGAATAGGGCACCTAGTGCGAGGCAAGGTGGTAAGAGGTAAATTCCCTGTTGAAGATAATTTCTTTTACGTCATGGGGAGTAATCTCAAAAAAGGAGCAAGATTGCAATATCATTGTTTTATTCACTGTATAGTAGTAGCTGTAGTATCTACCACCTTTGCGAAAACTAAATTCCCCTTTACACATAGCCAAATTTCTTGTAAAGTGATCCAAAATTAATAAGATGTTCAATAGTCTGAGGCATTTGCGGGTTTCAGTTCATGTTCACAGAGCCTCATGTCTTCCTTCCCTTGGGTTCGATGAGCAGCCTTATGTCGAATAACATACTTTCCGCATCGATGTCTCTTCTTCTCTCTTCCATCTCTGTGCCTTCAATGTGCCTTTTCTGTCCCTCCTCTGTGCCTCTCTGTGTCATCTCTGTTGATCATCTGTGTCTTCTCTGTGCCTTTTCTGTGCACTTTCTGTTTCTATACTGTTACTTCTCTGTGTCAGCATTGATGACCATAGAGACGGGCGACCATGGAGCAACATTTGTCTCCCTGAGACCCCTGAACAATGCTTTAGCGATCCATGGAATGTTTTGGATACCGAGAGAGACTTGTTATGAAATAAGCTGCATTCGGTTCAGTTTCTCCAATCTGTTTCCAACATTCAAACTTTCACATCCATTAATCTCGACAGCTGTAATACAAGGAAAACAGGCTTCTTCAGTGTTGTTTGCAGAAGAATAAAAGGGGCCTGGTTGAGACATGAGAGGAGATTACCTTTTCAGTACCCTCATGCTGACTGATATTGAACTTCGTTTCGAATATGAAGGGTCTTTCTACATTTATCTTCGAATAGAACTAAGAATGTTTGATGAACTCCGCCAAAAGATTGGTCCAGGAATTGCCAAACAAAATACCAAGTGGAGAACAGGTTAAGATCCTAGACTGAAATTAGCTGTCACACTCAGGTTCCTCGCTACTCTCCAGTACCAGTCTCCTGTATCATACATAACTATATTCTTCTTCATTACAGAAGACTTCAGAGTAATTTTTTAACGATATAAACGGTATATCGTTAAATGCCCAACGACCCCACATGAAGGGAATATGTTGAACTTGCCTCCAAGAACTGGTTGGTTGTGCCACATGCATGTGGGGCTATTGATGGAAAGCATATTGCAATACGATGTAAAAGCATCAAAGAATCATGCAGAATAATGAAATGCTGCCAATTATTTGTTTAGAAAATAACGGAATCCTTATAATGAAAACACCAAATAAAATCGTAACAATCAGTATGAGAGGGCTGAGGCTATCTTTTATATATTATACTTTTCACGAACGACGCACATTGGTCTTTTGTGTGTGTATAAGGGGTCTTGACAAACACTGGTTTTATCAGGTTAGCATTGCACCTTCCTGCAGATAAAACAGTTTCTCTGTGAAGTAAAACTGCCGAGTTTGGCGGCATTGACGTATTGGTTTTGGCAATATAGTTTTATGTTTTAATTACCATTCTAATTCGAAATGTTCTGTAATGTTCATGAACATTCATTGAAATATTTCACTGCAACGATCCTCTAACCTTTTTTTTCAACAATTCCTTCTTTCTAATCTTGTTTTATTGAAATCCATTGTCTGTTCCACCAAGCTTTGTAACGGGACCAACTATACTCCTATCAAAAGCGGAGGAAGGACGCTTTGCCACAAGTGTTGTGCTGACCATTCTGCTTGCTCACTGAGTGATCTGTGTCCTGAAAGTAAGTTTCTCGCATTTACTTAACCAGAAGTTGTATACGTCGCCCAACTTGAATTCTGTGTAGTGATATTTGCGCATCGTGCATGTTTTTATTGTAAAGTGTCTGAATTCTATGATGAAAGTTTATTCAATAACAGTCTATATATGATTTATATCACTCAGTGTACACATAGACTCTTGTGCAAAATATAAGACAATCAAATTTACAATCTTTTCCTTTTATCAACTGTCAACAGAGGATGAAAATAAAGGAAGAATTCTTTAATTAAAAAATCCGTCCATCATTAAACAGGTAGAGCGTAATCCTTACACCAGCTCTTTGTACATGTCCAGCATTGTGACGTCATAATGACGTAACGTCATAGACAATGTACTCACTCTCCCTGAAGAGTAAATCGAAACATGTAGAAGAAAATGTTGTGTGCTGTTGTTCTTTTTATCAACGCTTTTAACTATATATAGAAACATATATATACAAGCAGTCGAATTGCATGAAAGGATATTATGCTCAAATCAAATTGCACGAGTAGTGCCAGCTCTGTCCACCTAAATCTTTGAATAATGACGTCACCTGTAAAGAATCCTCCACGTCTTTGCTGTACTACTAAAGGACGAGATAACCTAAAGGTCTCTTGGTCATGCTGACATGACAAACATATCAACTCTTATCTCAGTAAGTTATGAAATGAGTCAAACACCCTCGATGTATCCAACCACCCATCCAGTGATTAATTTCGCTGATTGTTGCTGAACTTCACTCGTAATGGTCACCTGTTATATTAACTGCTTCAGGAATTATTGATTATCTAAAAGTATGCTAACGCATTGAAGCAGAAAACAAAAATTAACATTGCACAGTTGATTCAAATCATTATGAAAAAAGACCATATAAAATCACAAGCGATGTACAATAATTGTGAAAATGTCTTTGTTACTCACAGTGACTATTAACGATATCGTTGTTTGATAAGACTACAATTCTGTATTAACATCAACAATCGACATGATAATGGCTGAGTTTTAATCATTATATTGGCGGTGCAACCGCAAAGGTCATTTCTGCGGTTTTTATTCAATATTTAACCTAACAACATTTTTGAGAAACTAATGCTACTTAACTCGCATTTCATTGAATGTCATTGCAAGGGAAATTGTTTAGTATTCACTATTCATAAAGATTCAGACACTCCCTTTCTTCAAGGTTAACTGATGGACCATTCACAATATTAACCTTATCACCCAGATTTATTTCATATCTGGTGTTCATTTTAATACTTCATTTTGTTTTTAAATTACTTAACATGTAAAATCTTTTACTTACATTTCACAGCTCAATCTACATTCCAATGCCTACATTGCGATGGACAAAGTTCACTTTCATTGTGTCATGAACACTTCACATGTGGATATGGACAAGTAAGCAATGTTCTTTTATTATAAAGATTTTATGATATTACCAAAAGAATAAACTAAGTTGTATGTCCTTAAGAATAACAAGAAGCAACAATATGACGAACGTCAACTATACTGTAATTTAACATACATAGTTTGAATTAGGTTTAACTAATTTTTTATCCTTGTTTGTAAAAATATTTTATGCAATTAAATGGAGAAAGTTCATCGAAACAATTGCATTGTTCAATGACAGTTTGTTTGGAGATCAGTCCGACAAGGGTCTTATACGTTCAGCTTTCGTCGATTAAGCTTCAAGTTAGTCACCTAAAAGATCATCAAGTTTTTTATGAGTTGATGGACCTCTGTAAATAACGGAAACAATATAGGTTTTTTTCGACTTGATTATATATTCAATTTTTAATTTTCACTGCCGAAACATTGCTTTTTACTTATCAATCAATCTATCATATCGAATTGATTTTTCGATCAACAAACTAATATTTAAAAACTTCAAATGTACTAATTTTTCAGAAATGTTTTGTTCATAAAGTGGAAATTAACGGGAATTTGCAGTACTATGCCGGCTGTTCTAACGTAAGTTATTTCAATTTCATACTAATTTTAGTGACGTGTGTTATATAATAAACTTTTATCATGTTTTGTTTAAAATGTAGAGTCTATCATTTATACTACAAATACGAACGATTTATCGTGATTTTCACAATGAAAGGGTTTTTTGGTTTCTAAATCTGCTGTTTCTATATATGTTAGCTTCTGCCTTTAGTACTCTGGTCCAAATGTAGGCAAAGATCATGATATTGCAATTTCTTGTTAATATGCGCCACAGAAGTTTTATTCAAAAAGATATCCCTAATGTCAATGGGCACTTTTATTTTGTTTTTCTATACAAAATCAAGCACGTTTTTCAATCAATTAAATCAAGTTTTTATTGATTTATTTCATGCAATTTGCAAAATAAAACGCTAAAGAAAAGAAAAATTACGAAATTTTTAAAATGTTTAATCAAAGCTGAAATGAGAAGAATCCACATTCAAGTTACTGAAACAAGAATATGTTCGTCATGATTTGAACAATGCTCAGGTATCCTTTATGTATCCAAAATATCCTTGTGTTCCATTGTGTGTTTTTCAACCAGAACTGTGATGGAACCAACTATATCCCTGAAAACGACCATGGTGGAACGACTCTTTGTCACAGATGTTGTCCACTCTTTGGGGCGTGTGAAGTGTCCGATCTCTGTTCGGAAGGTAAGATTTTGAAAAAAAAGTTAAAATGTCAGACCATTCAGTATGATATTATGGTAGATTAGTTAAAGACATTTCAAACTTTGATCAGAAACAACATACAATGAATCATTTGTTTGGTGTAAGAGTGCAGTTTCAGAAGTGAATCAAGTTGTAACCATGCCTTCTTGAGTGTGCTTGGAACTACTGTTCATGTGCAAAATTCCTTTAAAGAGCCACTCCGTGATTTTCATAACATATTATTTACCTTTGATACGAACCTAAGTTATCACGTCCAATGTACATGGATACTAGTTATTTAACCTAACAAACACTATCAACTCCTAACTGCCCTCCTGGCTGTTTTAGATAAGTCTCCAAAATTACGTTTGGCTATAGGACGCGCGCAGCTGTCCGGTTTTCGATCATAATTGCTACGTTCTACCTTCATATTGTCATTGTGAAAACCCAATAAGGTTTAAAATGTGTCTTTTTGGTAACACTATACTTCGCGATCAAATGACACCATTGATTAAGTTTGGCATATGTGACTCCAACAACTCACGGAGTGGCTCTTTAATGTTTCATCTGTCGTCCACGAATTCTCAAAAATAATTTTGAATTATTGCGACATTGAATTGTTCAAAAATATTAACCTTAAGTCAGATATTTGATGCTTTACACACCCATATTCAAGAGCATTCCAATTAGGTTTTTCTTTCTCGATATCATCTTCTGAAGACAAAACATTGAAGAATTTTCAGAACGAAATAAGAATTGAAGATATTCAAAATTACCCTTTATACATTACATTATTTTGATTGGACATGTCTTATATAAATTAAAGTTTAAACGCTTAATATTTACTAACGATTCCTGATTATTTTTAATCGAATTCAAACGAATTCAAGTTTAAGGACAGAAGTGTATTTTAATTTTAATTTCTAATTATTTGCTTAAACGAATGTGTCAACCAGGCTGTGTATTAACGATCTGTATTGCTATCTATGACGTGACAAACGAAAACAAACGTCGATTGTAATAATGTTTTTGAAATATGCATTATTTATATCGAGAAAGATTCAAAGATGTTAAGTTCACAACACAATTCTTAAATAGACCATATTGATCTAATTATATTTCTATTCCACTTCAAAGAGGTGTAACATTTCTTTGGTGTTCAGTTTCTATCAGAAACATTTCCCTATTGAGATTTCCCCCCTTTTGACGTATTTGCTCCTTTAACACTTGTCATAGTAACAATCATGTTTACGATTTTTGCATCCCCAACATATACGACAACTTCAACCACGATAAAAACTACATCACGGACAGGTAAGCACAGTCTTCTTTAGAATGAAAATAACCCCTAAAATGTAATCGACAAATAAATTCTTTAACCATGAAGAGGGGAGGTAGTCTTGAAGGCCAGTAAAGAAATTTATCAAGCAATATTTGGTAAGACTTATGTAAAAGGGGGATTTTTTTAAAGACATCTTTAATTGTTTTTGATAGAGGGCAGGGGGATGATTGGTAGGTAGTGTTATGAAACATATGTGCTACTGTCCCACTGAAATAAGTATTCCATTAATCGATTATTCATATAAACACTGTCCAAGCAACAATTAAAGAGCCACTCCGTGAGTTGTTGGAGTCATATATGCCAAACTTAATCAATGGTGTCATTTGATCACGAAGTATCGACTGTTACCAAAAAGACACATTCTAAAGCTTGTTGGTTTCTTACAGTGACAATATGAAGGTAGAACGTCGCAATTATGATCGAAAAGCGGACAGTTGGGCGCATCAAATAGTCAAATAGTCGGTGGGGCGCATTTATAAGGCTCTTTTTAGATTTTCATGGAAAACCAGTATTAGTCATATATATGTCATTTGGACATGAAAATTAAGATGTTTTGATTTTATATCACCACATATGACATTTAGGTTCGTATCAAAGGTACATAACATGTTATGAAAATCACGGAGTGGCTCTTTAAAATATGACGGGACAGAGCAACCTGTTGTTATATTGGGACCCAAGTGTCTTCTTATATCTAATACATCAATTTACAAATATCCAAGGTTGGCTAACTTTACTTTTATCAACTAATGTGATATTTGATAATAGAAACACGAGGTTGAGTTCCTATTTATCATTAAAAACCACTCGGCAATCGGCATTAAGTTTCCTAAAATGAAAAATTACCATCTGTGAACACAACATCGCCATTATTTGAAGTGATGTTCAAGAATGTTGGCGTCAGCATGCCCGTAATTCATCACACGGGGTATCAGAACTTAATGTAGTAAAATCCTTGTGATGTTACTTGACGATGGCAGGGAATTGTGCCAAAAAACTGCTGTCATGAGGATATATAATTTGAAAAAAAAAATTAATATCCAGTGGAACCCAGTTTGAATGATAAAAATTACTGGATCTCGTAAAATTTGACTTTCCTTAATATTCATACCATTGATTATCGAATTATTGCTATAACATAAAGGTACAGTTTGATTAAAAGTGATATTTTGATTAACACTGATCTCTGAATGACATATTAAATGCAAACACTTCAGATTTCAGATACTTAAAGTATTGAGGTACCTTTGATACTTAAACCTAAAGACAAGCATAGTTTGTTTTATCATACAGATGAATAACCACTGTTAAATGTATTAGGTCTCAAAGCTGAAATAACAATAGTTTTTATATTGTTGGGGATATAATTGTGTACATGGACAATATTCGGCTGCGGTAAACGAGACTATGCATATGTACGATTTTCACAATTATTTAATTTCGTTTGAAATCAGAATGCACATATTCACAGATACATTCACGATCATGGAACATAACCCGAATATTTCCATATAACCATACAATCTTACATCTTGTGTTAAATTATTTTATTATTGCGGTATCAACATTTTTTTCCCTTTCTAGAAGAAATGTCGTGTTTCAAATGTGATGGTGAGATTTCTCTTTCCCACTGTTATCAATCAAGCTGTGATCACGGACAGGTATGGAAAAGACTCTATCTTCCTATTTTTATTTTTTATAGAGTATTACAGAAAATAAACACATGTACCTTCACAGTCAATTCACAGTTTTTTCCCGAATACTTCCGACAAGTTAAAAGCGAATGTACCAGTTCATAGATTAAAGGATTTCTGTGCAAAAGTAAATGTTGTGGTTTTGAAAGAGGAGACGCTTACTTAACTATTTGGATTGTTTGTGTCATGTTTTATGTGATTAGAACAGCCTTTGCAGAATTATGGCTGTTTTTTTATGACTAGAAACTCGGATATAAATTACATTGTAAGATAATATGTTTTTATAAAAGTGTAAAGAACCATGTTAATGATCTGCTTCCTTCGATCGCCTGATTTTTAGATATGACAGTTTTTCAATATTTCTTGTATTGATAATCTACCGCTAGTCAAATTCAGTATTGAAACAAACTAGAAGCAAATATAAACGTAAAAGCATCAAAGAATGATGAAAGTTAGAATACTTTCATTCACACTTGTTAATTCATTACCATCAGAATGCCTGTTTCGTGAGGCAAGAAGATTTTGCTGATAGCGTTAAATACTTTGCTGGGTGCACTTCTGATAAGGTATTTGTATGGTTTACGTTCTTTATAAAAATATTCAATTGTTATTTACTTACAAAATCAGCCATATATGTACAGAATTAAAGAACTATTCAATACCTGTTTGGTGTCGTATATATTGTGAAATTTAGAGAAAATAAGGTTATTTCAAATTTTTTAAAATAAGTTTTTTTAATAATCAAATATTTAAATGGAAAATACTTAAATATTATATTTTACGTAGCCCTACACTGTTTGACTCAACTTTGAAGCTTGAAAATTATGTCATGCCGTTGGTCAAGATTTAAAGAACATATATAAATTTGTGTCTGAAAAGCAAAACACTCTTTTATAGGTATAGTTATACTTTCTCATTCTTTTAAGAATGTTTTTTTTTTATTTGTCAATTGATAATATAAAGTTAAAAAGGCAAAACAAAAAGTCATACTTTTTCATAATGTTTACAATTGTTTTAAATGTCACTTGTTATGTAAATTGCAATCGCCATACCTTCTCATACGCTTATACTTTTGACGAATATTTCACTTATAAAAGTATGGTTATTACACACATGATATTATGTATTATTTGTTTCAATGTGTCAGTCATGTTTAACTATTTTGCCTTTTCAAACCAGTTTTGTCAAGGGGACCAATACACTGCTGTAGACCTTCAAGGGGGAAGTCAACTGTGTTCTAAATGCTGTGCTAACCACACCCATTGTTCACTCTCTGACCTATGCCCTCCAGGTAACTACCTTCCATTATGTTGCCACCTTCTTTTGAACATTTTAGGTATTTTTGGTTATTTTTTTATCTGTCTCGTGTGCATAGAAATGTTGAAATTGTTCTAGAAAATGCGAAAGTCCCTTGTTATATTGCTGTTGAGAGGCATTTCAACAGTCTAAATTAAATCGGGGTCAGAGTTATGAATAAATACGAAATAGTTTCTTAGTCCTTACTGTTCACTATGTGGTTTTGATAATTGTCCTTACGATATGTCCTTATTGGAATAGCTTTTGAACAGGGACAAGAAATAGTTCCTAGTAAAGTAAAACATTATCATTGAAGTAACCTATCTACGATAATATTCTATATGTTTATGATTAACATCATTATACATTTCACATCAGGAACTATGACGTTTTAATTCTTATCTATTATTTAAATTAAATTATGCAGCGCCAAGGACGTGTTTAAGCTGCAACGGAGAAAGTTCAATTGCCAAATGTACAAGTCGACAGTTGTGCTTTGAAGAAGAAGTAAGTGTTTGATTTCCAATTTTTCAGTAGTGTTTTGCCATGATACATGATACAAGATACATGATACATGATACAAGATACATGAGACATGATACAACATACAAGATACATGATACAAGATACATGATACATGATACAAGACAGAGACTGATACTTGTGATACATTTTACTTGAAAATATATAAAATCAGAAAAGAGGAAAAGGAAAGCAAGAATAACAAAGGGAGGAAACTTGTAAATGAAAAAGCTCACTCACTGATACATTACGAATTCATTTTCTATTTTGTAACTAGCCCATAAAACATGAATACATTTCCCATTTCCCCACAAATTGGTTAGAAGTATACTCATTCGAATATATTAATTCTCTTTTGAATAATAATGACTTAACTCTTTCTTTAGATATCATAATGTTGTTTTTATTTGCTTGTAAAATGTGACCCAAAACGACCAATTGTGTGTTTGTGTCTTATCATTTCAATCACTTTTTTCAAGTGTTATATGGCATTCATAGTCACGCCAAATATGTTTAACAAGTAATATATTTGCATTTCTTAAGAAATGCTTTGTCAACCAAGAAGAATATCAAGGTCAGGTCAGTTACTACGCCGGATGCACCTACGAAGGAGTAAGTAATAATCTACATCACCTCCGCTCTAGATCGAAGGACTTTATTTAATCCTTCCTATCAATTTGAAATTAAAATGTTAAAATTCAAATTTCACTATCATATGTTTAAGTAAATACTTTATATATGTGACTTAATACTTTTATAGGCAACATACACTTATCTATAATGGCTAAATGTTTGAACTGTATATGACCATTCATACCAAATAAGGACTTTAATTGATGTGTTTCTGATTTATCCATATTTTGAAAATGTTAAATGTGTTTATATTTTTGGACATAAAGTTGAATCTTTTGCTATAAGAATTGTCATGGCACAACATACCAACTCAACAACCACCACGGAGGAGTAACGCTATGTGGCAAGTGTTGCCTAAACCACACCCAGTGTTCACTTTCAGATCTCTGTCCGCCATGTAAGTCTAGTTCAGTTCGTATATCACAAATCACTTCAGAAAGCATTAATGCAAATATCTTCATGCCAGCTGTAGAACGGAATAGTTCAGTACAGATATCGGGATCGGATAATGAAGTCTTGGGTTTTAATCTAGAAACTTTGTTTACCGAGATAAAAGCGTAGATTTGGTGGATAAATAGAGACTCTGACCAAAGCGTCTTCCGATATCAACACGAGTTTATAAATGTATGTAAATGTACCCGAGGCATGTGGAGAATATGTTATACTTTTTATTAATGAATGATATTGATATCAGAAGACACGAGGGTGAGATTCTGTTTATCTTTATTCTTATTCTTCATGAAAATTGCATTAATCTGAACACTGCACTGCCTTAGACTTAGTACAGCATTGCGACCTCGTCGTGATATTACCCGTTGATTTATAAGTGCTGTGATAACACAGTGGGTACTTTTCAAAATCTGACAACACGATATATCATTGGTTATTTGACTTGATATCAAGCGATACCTCTTCTGGAACCCAGTTTTGGATAAACATTGTTTTAGTGATACGCCTCATTTGCAAAACTGTCATTGCCCCAAAGGTGACAAACCTTTAAGAAAAACAGTTGTTGCTAAAGCACCATTGCAATTATGTATATACATTTATACATTTATCATATATAGATTAACCAATTATAAAGGTATTGTGATAATATTTAGTTCAGTTGAATTTAATCCGTGCAAAGATAATTTTGAGTTTGTGATCAATTTGATTTTTATTCCCAGCACAATGTTTAAGCTGTAATGGAGAAGATTCAATATCAGCCTGTAGGAATTACCAATTTTGTACCTCTGAACAGGTAAGTCTTTTTGTTACCTGTTTCATTAGATTATCAACTAAAGCTAACATCAATCTCTATACATCATACATACATCATGAAAAGACATGATATTGGTTATGTATCCAATTGTTTAGAGAGAAGTCAGAGAAGATAGGATAATTATTTGTGGTCAAATTTGGAACTTACATAGTTTCAGGCGACGCAGAAAATGCATGCAGTTTTAATAGGCGTTTTTATTCTTATAATAATCATTTGAATATATACCGGATATACACCTGAAAACATTTTATAATTTTTATTTACTCGTATATACATACATACATACATACATACATACATACATACATACATACATACACACATCACCACACACACCCACACACACATAACACACACACGCACACACATACTCGTAATGATATGAATCCCACTACATGATGTTTTACACCTGAAACCCACTACACAGTGATAACGGTGATTTAGGATAAAACTAAAAATGCAAAACAATAGCAATGACAAGGATTATATTGACTATCTAATTAAAAAATCGTAAAATTGATTATTAATTAGTGAGCATAGGGCCTGAATCCCACTACATGGGTCACGTGACCCGTTCCTATACACACCTGCTTACCACTACATGCACATACACACTGGAATCTCACTACACGGCAAATACACACTGGAATCCCGCTACACAGCACATAAACGAACTACAGGAGACAACTATTTCTAAAATTTCACGATTATTGATGTAACTCTGTCAAATTCGCAATTTGTCTTTTCGCTGAAAAGAATCAAGCTCATAAATTCCTAATGCATTTTTCTCACTACACATTCAAATTATACTTTAAACTACACTTAACAAATCACTTAAGCTGGAATCACTGCATAGATTCAAATTATTAAAGAAACATATACATGTTAGATTTTGGATCACACTTTCGGAAACAGTAGAAATGATCAGTTTACGTTTTTACGTTACATTATTTTAAACAAATTTATCATAGTTTTGTAATTACAAGATGAAAAGTACTTCGCACAATTTTTATTCTGTGACTTAGAGGCATCATAAAAATACACTGACTTGTTTTTCAAAACAGTTAACTATGAAAATATATAGGGTTTAAAGTATACACTTCTCGAATGATTCTAGCTAATGTTAGGTACATACATAGATCTGTGGAACTAAGATTCTAAAGCAAGGGTCAGGGTTGATCTAGCTTCAGTCGGAAACTACTATGAAATGTGAACATGAGAGCCACTTCGTGATTTTTACAACATATTATTTACCTTTGATAAGAACCTAAATATCATAAGTGGAGATATAAAATCAAAACATCTTAACTTTTCAAGACATGTATATGACAAATACTGGTTTCCCATGAACATCTAATAACAGCCTTATAAATGCACAGAGGTGTAGATATCACGTCCAATATAGAGGGATACTAATTTACATGTACCCTAACAACCACTATCAACTCCTAACTGCCCTCCTGTCTGTTTTAGATAAGACGCGCGCCACTGTCCGGTTTTCGATCATAATTGCGACGTTCTACCTTCATATTGTCACTGTAAAAAACCCAGTAAGGTCTATTTTGGTAACAGTCGATACTTAGCGATCAAATGACCCCATTGATTAAGTTTGGCATAAAAAGAATTTATATGACTCCAACAACTCGGGGAGTAGCTCTAGCTCTAAGGGCTGTTCTAGTATAATTATCGGGATTTCGTCTCAACTTATAATCTATCATTAGAAACTTTGTCTTTCTACGGTAAGGGTTACCTAACTTATGTCGGGTATATCTATGAAACTTAGCCCTTTTGCAGCTAGCGGTAGTGTTTATTTAGTTAGTGTCGGTGATATCAAATCCACCTTTACTGCATCTAAGGTTCGGGTTTATGTGGAAGGTATGGTTAATAACTAAAAATTAATGAAAATATCCTCTTCTAGTTACAAAATATAAATAAACATCTTAATTTGTACTCATTTTACAGCACATTTACATATATACATTTTAATTCCTTCTACAAAATTACCAAATTCACACAATTTGCACACGTATTTACTATCCATCTTCGTCAGTCAAACACGACGGAACAACTAAATCATATGTATATCACATTCATGAATATATTTTACCAATTTCTAACCCATGTATTGTAGCCGTGTATATTTCTCCAGCTATAGGGTTAGGGTTAATTTGGCCATTGTCGGGAATAACTTTGAGATTTAGCCTTTTGAAAGTTTTGATTAAGGCTTATCTACCTATTAATTAGCCTAATTACATAACTCGGTCTTCCTGCCTGTAGCATTAGTTTTTATCTAGCTAATGTCGGGAATATTAACGACACTTTGCATCTCTGCCGCTAGTATTCGAATTTATACAGCAAATGTCGGGAATATTAATGAAATTTGGCGTCTCTGCCGCTAGTTTTCGAATTTATGTAGCTGATGTCGGAAATATCTTTAAAACTTTGTCTTTCTAAGGATAAGTTAAGGGTTAACGAGGTAATGTTCGAAATATCTATGTAACCTAGCCCTGTTGCAGCTAGCAGAATTGTTTATCTAGTTAGTGTCGGTGATATTAAATTTATCTTTTCTTCATCACAAGTTTGGCTTTATCTGGGAGGGGTCAGGAATAACTGTAGATTAATGAAACTATCGTCTTCTAGTCACACAAAGTATATCAACATCTCAATTTGACCTTAAATCTCACTATACAGCACACACACACACCTGAATCTCACTACACAAGGTTAACATTTACATAATAAGTTTAAATCTTAATATTACTCTGAATGATTCTTTGTATCAGTAAAACATTATTCATTCACTTCCCAAATTGCCCCTATAACCGATGATAATAAAGCCAAATCAAAACGATATCGATGTCTTCTCACTACTAAGTGCACATGCACTTAAATCTTCATACACACCGGATTCTCACTACACTTGGTGCATATACACACCTGAATGTCACTACACCGCAAACGGCGATTTTTAATCTCATTAAAGCTTACACATTTTTAATTCCTTTTACAAAAGGACCAAATTCACACAATTTGCACACGTATTTACTATCCATCTTCGTCAGTCATACACGACGGAACAACTAAATCGTATGTATATCACATTCATGAATATACTTTACCAATTTCTAACCCATGTATTGTAGCCGTGTATATTTCTCCAGCTATAGGGTTAGGGTTGATTTAGCCATTGTCGGGAATAACTTTGAGATTTAGCCTTTCGAAAGTTTTGATTTAAGGCTTATATCTACCTGTTAATTAGCCTAATTACATAACTCGGTCTTCCTGCCCAGAGCATTAGTTTTTATCTAGCTAATGTCGGGAATATTAACGACACTTTGCATCTCTGCCGCTAGTATTCGAATTTATATGGCAAATGTCGGGAATATCAATGAAATTTGGCGTCTCTGCCGATAGTATTCGAATTTATGTAGCTGATGTCGGAAATATCTTTAAAACTTTGTCTTTCTAAGGATAAGTTAAGGTTTACCGAGGTAATGTTCGAAATATCTGTGTAACCTAGCCCTGTTGCAGCTAGCAGAAGTGTTTAATTAGTTAGTGTCGGTGATATCAAATCTATCTTTTCTACATCACAGGTTTGGCTTTATCTGGGAGGGGTCGGGAATAACTGTAGATTAATGAAACTATCGTCTTCTAGTCACACAAAGTATATCAACATCTCAATTTGACCTTAAATCTCACTATACAGCACACACACACCTGAATCTCACTACACAAGTTTAACATTTACATAAAAAGTTTAAATCTTAATATTACTCTGAATGATTCTTTGTATCAGTAAAACATTATTCATTCACTTCCCAAATTGCCCCTATAACCGATGATAATAAAGCCAAATCAAAACGATGTCGATGTCTTTTCACTACTAAGTGCACATGCACTTATATCTTCATACACACCGGATTCTCACTACACTTGGTGCATATACACACCTGAATGTCACTACACCGCAAACGGCGATTTTTAATCTCATTAAAGCTTACACATTTTTAATTCCTTCTACAAAATGACCAAATTCACACATTTAGCACACATATTTACTATCCATCTTCGTCAGTCATACACGACGGAACAACTAAATCGTATGTATATCACATTCATGAATATATTTTACCAATTTCTAACCCATGTATTTTAGCCGTGTATATTTCTCCAGCTATAGGGTTAGGGTTGATTTGGCCATTGTCGGGAATAACTTTGAGATTTAGCCTTTTGAAAGTTTTGATTAAGGCTTATATCTACCTGTTAATTAGCCTAATTACATGACTCGATCTTTCTGCCTAGAGCATTAGTTTTTATCTAGCTAATGTCGGGAATGTTAACGACACTTTGCATCTCTGCCGCTAGTATTCGAATATATATAGCAAATGTCGGGAATATCAATGAAATTTGGCGTCTCTGCCGCTAGTATTCGAATTTATGTAGCTGATGTCGGAAATATCTTTAAAACTTTGTCTTTCTAAGGATAAGTTAAGGGTTACCGAGGTAATGTTCGAAATATCTATGTAACCTAGCCCTGTTGCAGCTAGCAGAAGTGTTTATCTAGTTAGTGTCGGTGATATCAAATTTATCTTTTCTACATCACAGGTTTGGCTTCATCTGGGAGGGGTCGGAAATAACTGTAGATTAATGAAACTATCGTCTTCTAGTCACACAAAGTATATCAACATCTCAATTTGACCTTAAATCTCACTATACAGCACACACACACCTGAATCTCACTACACTAGGTTAACATTTACATAAAAAGTTTAAATCTTAATATTACTCTGAATGATTCTTTGTATCAGTAAAACATTATTCATTCACTTCCCAAATTGCCCCTATAACCGATGATAATAAAGCCAAATCAAAACGATGTCGATGTCTTCTCACTACTAAGTGCACATGCACTTAAATCTTCATACACACCGGAATCTCACTACACTTGGTGCATATACACACCTGAATGTCACTACACCGCAAACAGCGATTTTTAATCTCATTAAAGCTGACACTTTTATAATTCCTTTTACAAAACGACCAAATTCACACAATTTGCACACGTTGTTACTATCCATCTTTGTCAGTCATACACGACGGAACAAATAAATCATATTTATATCACATTCATGAATATACTTTACCAATTTCTAACCCATGTATTGTAGCCGTGTATATTTCTCCAGCTATAGGGTTAGGGTTTATTTGGCCATTGTCGGGAATAACTTTGAGATTTAGCTTTTCAAAAGTTTTGATTAAGGCTTATCTACCTATGAATTAGCCTAATTACATAACTTGGTCTTCCTGCCTGTAGCATTAGTTTTTATCTAGCTAATGTCGGGAATATTAACGACACTTTGCATCTCTGCCGCTAGTATTCGAATTTCTATAGCAAATGTCGGGAATATTAATAAAATTTGGCGTCTCTGCCGCTAGTTTTCGAATTTATGTAGCTTATGTCGGAAATATCTTTAAAACTTTGTCTTTCTAAGGATAAGTTAAGGGTTACCGAGGTAATGTTCGAAATATCTATGTAACCTAACCCTGTTGCAGCTAGCAGAAGTGTTTATCTAGTTAGTATCGGTGATATTAAATTTATCTTTTCTACATCACAGGTTTGGCTTTATCTGGGAGGGGTCGGGAATAACTGTAGATTAATGAAACTATCGTCTTCTAGTTACACAAAGTGAATCAACATCTCAATTTGACCTTAAATCTCTCTATACAGCACACACACACCTGAATCTCACTACATAAGTTTAAAATTTACATACAAAATTAAAATTTTAATATTACTCTGAATGATTCTTTGTATCAGTAAAACATTATTCATTCACTTCCCAAATTGCCCCTATAACCGATGATAATAAAGCCAAATCAAAACGATGTCGATGTCTTCTCACTACTAAGTGCACATGCACTTAAATCTTCATACACACCGGATTCTCACTACACTTGGTGCATATACACACCTGAATGTCACTACACCGCAAACGGCGATTTTTAATCTCATTAAAGCTTACACATTTTTAATTCCTTTTACAAAAGGACCAAATTCACACAATTTGCACACGTATTTACTATCCATCTTCGTCAGTCATACACGACGGAACAACTAAATCGTATGTATATCACATTCATGAATATACTTTACCAATTTCTAACCCATGTATTGTAGCCGTGTATATTTCTCCAGCTATAGGGTTAGGGTTGATTTAGCCATTGTCGGGAATAACTTTGAGATTTAGCCTTTTGAAAGTTTTGATTTAAGGCTTATATCTACCTGTTAATTAGCCTAATTACATAACTCGGTCTTTCTGCCCAGAGCATTAGTTTTTATCTAGCTAATGTCGGGAATATTAACGACACTTTGCATCTCTGCCGCTAGTATTCGAATTTATATGGCAAATGTCGGGAATATCAATGAAATTTGGCGTCTCTGCCGCTAGTATTCGAATTTATGTAGCTGATGTCGGAAATATCTTTAAAACTTTGTCTTTCTAAGGATAAGTTAAGGTTTACCGAGGTAATGTTCGAAATATCTGTGTAACCTAGCCCTGTTGCAGCTAGCAGAAGTGTTTAATTAGTTAGTGTCGGTGATATCAAATCTATCTTTTCTACATCACAGGTTTGGCTTTATCTGGGAGGGGTCGGGAATAACTGTAGATTAATGAAACTATCGTCTTCTAGTCACACAAAGTATATCAACATCTCAATTTGACCTTAAATCTCACTATACAGCACACACACACCTGAATCTCACTACACAAGTTTAACATTTACATAAAAAGTTTAAATCTTAATATTACTCTGAATGATTCTTTGTATCAGTAAAACATTATTCATTCACTTCCCAAATTGCCCCTATAACCGATGATAATAAAGCCAAATCAAAACGATGTCGATGTCTTTTCACTACTAAGTGCACATGCACTTATATCTTCATACACACCGGATTCTCACTACACTTGGTGCATATACACACCTGAATGTCACTACACCGCAAACGGCGATTTTTAATCTCATTTAAGCTTACACATTTTTAATTCCTTCTACAAAATGACCAAATTCACACATTTAGCACACATATTTACTATCCATCTTCGTCAGTCATACACGACGGAACAACTAAATCGTATGTATATCACATTCATGAATATATTTTACCAATTTCTAACCCATGTATTGTAGCCGTGTATATTTCTCCAGCTATAGGGTTAGGGTTGATTTGGCCATTGTCGGGAATAACTTTGAGATTTAGCCTTTTGAAAGTTTTGATTAAGGCTTATATCTACCTGTTAATTAGCCTAATTACATGACTCGATCTTTCTGCCTAGAGCATTAGTTTTTATCTAGCTAATGTCGGGAATGTTAACGACACTTTGCATCTCTGCCGCTAGTATTCGAATATATATAGCAAATGTCGGGAATATCAATGAAATTTGGCGTCTCTGCCGCTAGTATTCGAATTTATGTAGCTGATGTCGGAAATATCTTTAAAACTTTGTCTTTCTAAGGATAAGTTAAGGTTTACCGAGGTAATGTTCGAAATATCTGTGTAACCTAGCCCTGTTGCAGCTAGCAGAAGTGTTTATCTAGTTAGTGTCGGTGATATCAAATCTATCTTTTCTACATCACAGGTTTGGCTTCATCTGGGAGGGGTCGGGAATAACTGTAGATTAATGAAACTATCGTCTACTAGTCACACAAAGTATATCAACATCTCAATTTGACCTTAAATCTCACTATACAGCACACACACACCTGAATCTCACTACACAAGTTTAACATTTACATAAAAAGTTTAAATCTTAATATTACTCTGAATGATTCTTTGTATCAGTAAAACATTATTCATTCACTTCCCAAATTGCCCCTATAACCGATGATAATAAAGCCAAATCAAAACGATGTCGATGTCTTCTCACTACTAAGGGCACATGTACTTAAATCTTCATACACACCGGAATCTCACTACACTTGGTGCATATACACACCTGAATGTCACTACACCGCAAACGGCGATTTTTAATCTCATTAAAGCTTACACATTTTTAATTCCTTCTACAAAATGACCAAATTCACACAATTAGCACACATATTTACTATCCATCTTCGTCAGTCATACACGACGGAACAACTAAATCGTATGTATATCACATTCATGAATATATTTTACCAATTTCTAACCCATGTATTGTAGCCGTGTATATTTCTCCAGCTATAGGGTTAGGGTTGATTTGGCCATTGTCGGGAATAACTTTGAGATTTAGCCTTTTGAAAGTTTTGATTAAGGCTTATATCTACCTGTTAATTAGCCTAATTACATGACTCGATCTTTCTGCCTAGAGCATTAGTTTTTATCTAGCTAATGTCGGGAATGTTAACGACACTTTGCATCTCTGCCGCTAGTATTCGAATATATATAGCAAATGTCGGGAATATCAATGAAATTTGGCGTCTCTGCCGCTAGTATTCGAATTTATGTAGCTGATGTCGGAAATATCTTTAAAACTTTGTCTTTCTAAGGATAAGTTAAGGGTTACCGAGGTAATGTTCGAAATATCTATGTAACCTAGCCCTGTTGCAGCTAGCAGAAGTGTTTATCTAGTTAGTGTCGGTGATATCAAATCTATCTTTTCTACATCACAGGTTTGGCTTTATCTGGGAGGGGTCGGGAATAACTGTAGATTAATGAAACTATCGTCTTCTAGTCACACAAAGTATATCAACATCTCAATTTGACCTTAAATCTCACTATACAGCACACACACACCTGAATCTCACTACACAAGTTTAACATTTACATAAAAAGTTTAAATCTTAATATTACTCTGAATGATTCTTTGTATCAGTAAAACATTATTCATTCACTTCCCAAATTGCCCCTATAACCGATGATAATAAAGCCAAATCAAAACGATGTCGTTGTCTTCTCACTACTAAGGGCACATGTACTTAAATCTTCATACACACCGGAATCTCACTACACTTGGTGCATATACACACCTGAATGTCACTACACCGCAAACGGCGATTTTTAATCTCATTAAAGCTTACACATTTTTAATTCCTTCTACAAAATGACCAAATTCACACAATTAGCACACATATTTACTATCCATCTTCGTCAGTCATACACGACGGAACAACTAAATCGTATGTATATCACATTCATGAATATACTTTACCAATTTCTAACCCATGTATTGTAGCCGTGTATATTTCTCCAGCTATGGGGTTAGGGTTGATTTGGTCATTGTCGGGAATAACTTTGAGATTTAGCCTTTTGAAAGTTTTGATTAAGGCTTATATCTACCTGTTAATTAGCCTAATTACATAACTCGATCTTTCTGCCCAGAGCATTAGTTTTTATCTAGCTAATGTCGGGAATATTAATGAAATTTGGCGTCTCTGCCGCTAGTATTCGAATTTACACAGCAAATGTCAGGAATATTAATGAAATTTGGCGTCTCTGCCGCTAGTATTCGAATTTATGTAGCTGATGTCGGAAATATCTTTAAAACTTTGTCTTTCTAAGGATAAGTTAAGGGTTACCGAGGTAATGTTCGAAATATCTATGTAACCTAGCCCTGTTGCAGCTAGCAGAAGTGTTTATCTAGTTAGTGTCGGTGATATCAAATTTATCTTTTCTACATCACAGGTTTGGCTTCATCTGGGAGGGGTCGGAAATAACTGTAGATTAATGAAACTATCGTCTTCTAGTCACACAAAGTATATCAACATCTCAATTTGACCTTAAATCTCACTATACAGCACACACACACCTGAATCTCACTACACTAGGTTAACATTTACATAAAAAGTTTAAATCTTAATATTACTCTGAATGATTCTTTGTATCAGTAAAACATTATTCATTCACTTCCCAAATTGCCCCTATAACCGATGATAATAAAGCCAAATCAAAACGATGTCGATGTCTTCTCACTACTAAGTGCACATGCACTTAAATCTTCATACACACCGGAATCTCACTACACTTGGTGCATATACACACCTGAATGTCACTACACCGCAAACAGCGATTTTTAATCTCATTAAAGCTGACACTTTTATAATTCCTTTTACAAAACGACCAAATTCACACAATTTGCACACGTTGTTACTATCCATCTTTGTCAGTCATACACGACGGAACAAATAAATCATATTTATATCACATTCATGAATATACTTTACCAATTTCTAACCCATGTATTGTAGCCGTGTATATTTCTCCAGCTATAGGGTTAGGGTTTATTTGGCCATTGTCGGGAATAACTTTGAGATTTAGCTTTTCAAAAGTTTTGATTAAGGCTTATCTACCTATGAATTAGCCTAATTACATAACTTGGTCTTCCTGCCTGTAGCATTAGTTTTTATCTAGCTAATGTCGGGAATATTAACGACACTTTGCATCTCTGCCGCTAGTATTCGAATTTATACAGCAAACGTCGGGAATAATAATAAAATTTGGCGTCTCTGCCGCTAGTTTTCGAATTTATGTAGCTTATGTCGGAAATATCTTTAAAACTTTGTCTTTCTAAGGATAAGTTAAGGGTTACCGAGGTAATGTTCGAAATATCTATGTAACCTAACCCTGTTGCAGCTAGCAGAAGTGTTTATCTAGTTAGTATCGGTGATATTAAATTTATCTTTTCTACATCACAGGTTTGGCTTTATCTGGGAGGGTCGGGAATAACTGTAGATTAATGAAACTATCGTCTTCTAGTTACACAAAGTTAATCAACATCTCAATTTGACCTTAAATCTCACTATACAGCACACACACACCTGAATCTCACTACACTAGGTTAACATTTACATAAAAAGTTTAAATCTTAATATTACTCTGAATGATTCTTTGTATCAGTAAAACATTATTCATTCACTTCCCAAATTGCCCCTATAACCGATGATAATAAAGCCAAATCAAAACGATGTCGATGTCTTCTCACTACTAAGTGCACATGCACTTAAATCTTCATACACACCGGATTCTCACTACACTTGGTGCATATACACACCTGAATGTCACTACACCGCAAACGGCGATTTTTAATCTCATTAAAGCTGACACATTTATAATTCCTTTTACAAAAGAACCAATTCACACAATTTGCACACGTATTTACTATCCATCTTCGTCAGTCATACACGACGGAACAACTAAATCATATGTATATCACATTCATGAATGTACTTTACCAATTTCTAACCCATGTATTGTAGCCGTGTATATTTCTCCAGCTATAGGGTTAGGGTTGATTTGGCCATTGTCGGGAATAACTTTGAGATTTAGCCTTTTGAAAGTTTTGATTAAGGCTTATATCTACCTGTTAATTAGCCTAATTACATGACTCGATCTTTCTGCCTAGAGCATTAGTTTTTATCTAGCTAATGTCGGGAATATTAACGACACTTTGCATCTCTGCCGCTAGTATTCGAATTTATATAGCAAATGTCGGGAATATCAATGAAATTTGGCGTCTCTGCCGCTAGTATTCGAATTTACACAGCAAATGTCAGGAATATTAATGAAATTTGGCGTCTCTGCCGCTAGTATTCGAATTTATGTAGCTGATGTCGGAAATATCTTTAAAACTTTGTCTTTCTAAGGATAAGTTAAGGGTTACCGAGGTAATGTTCGAAATATCTATGTAACCTAGCCCTGTTGCAGCTAGCAGAAGTGTTTATCTAGTTAGTGTCGGTGATATCAAATTTATCTTTTCTACATCACAGGTTTGGCTTCATCTGGGAGGGGTCGGAAATAACTGTAGATTAATGAAACTATCGTCTTCTAGTCACACAAAGTATATCAACATCTCAATTTGACCTTAAATCTCACTATACAGCACACACACACCTGAATCTCACTACACTAGGTTAACATTTACATAAAAAGTTTAAATCTTAATATTACTCTGAATGATTCTTTGTATCAGTAAAACATTATTCATTCACTTCCCAAATTGCCCCTATAACCGATGATAATAAAGCCAAATCAAAACGATGTCGATGTCTTCTCACTACTAAGTGCACATGCACTTAAATCTTCATACACACCGGAATCTCACTACACTTGGTGCATATACACACCTGAATGTCACTACACCGCAAACAGCGATTTTTAATCTCATTAAAGCTGACACTTTTATAATTCCTTTTACAAAACGACCAAATTCACACAATTTGCACACGTTGTTACTATCCATCTTTGTCAGTCATACACGACGGAACAAATAAATCATATTTATATCACATTCATGAATATACTTTACCAATTTCTAACCCATGTATTGTAGCCGTGTATATTTCTCCAGCTATAGGGTTAGGGTTTATTTGGCCATTGTCGGGAATAACTTTGAGATTTAGCTTTTCAAAAGTTTTGATTAAGGCTTATCTACCTATGAATTAGCCTAATTACATAACTTGGTCTTCCTGCCTGTAGCATTAGTTTTTATCTAGCTAATGTCGGGAATATTAACGACACTTTGCATCTCTGCCGCTAGTATTCGAATTTATACAGCAAACGTCGGGAATAATAATAAAATTTGGCGTCTCTGCCGCTAGTTTTCGAATTTATGTAGCTTATGTCGGAAATATCTTTAAAACTTTGTCTTTCTAAGGATAAGTTAAGGGTTACCGAGGTAATGTTCGAAATATCTATGTAACCTAACCCTGTTGCAGCTAGCAGAAGTGTTTATCTAGTTAGTATCGGTGATATTAAATTTATCTTTTCTACATCACAGGTTTGGCTTTATCTGGGAGGGTCGGGAATAACTGTAGATTAATGAAACTATCGTCTTCTAGTTACACAAAGTTAATCAACATCTCAATTTGACCTTAAATCTCACTATACAGCACACACACACCTGAATCTCACTACACTAGGTTAACATTTACATAAAAAGTTTAAATCTTAATATTACTCTGAATGATTCTTTGTATCAGTAAAACATTATTCATTCACTTCCCAAATTGCCCCTATAACCGATGATAATAAAGCCAAATCAAAACGATGTCGATGTCTTCTCACTACTAAGTGCACATGCACTTAAATCTTCATACACACCGGATTCTCACTACACTTGGTGCATATACACACCTGAATGTCACTACACCGCAAACGGCGATTTTTAATCTCATTAAAGCTTACACATTTTTAATTCCTTCTACAAAATGACCAAATTCACACAATTAGCACACATATTTACTATCCATCTTCGTCAGTCATACACGACGGAACAACTAAATCGTATGTATATCACATTCATGAATATACTTTACCAATTTCTAACCCATGTATTGTAGCCGTGTATATTTCTCCAGCTATAGGGTTAGGGTTGATTTGGCCATTGTCGGGAATAACTTTGAGATTTAGCCTTTTGAAAGTTTTGATTAAGGCTTATCTACTTATTAATTAGCCTAATTACATGACTCGATCTTTCTGCCTAGAGCATGAATGTCACTACACCGCAAACGGCGATTTTTAATCTCATTAAAGCTGACACATTTATAATTCCTTTTACAAAAGAACCAATTCACACAATTTGCACACGTATTTACTATCCATCTTCGTCAGTCATACACGACGGAACAACTAAATCATATGTATATCACATTCATGAATGTACTTTACCAATTTCTAACCCATGTATTGTAGCCGTGTATATTTCTCCAGCTATAGGGTTAGGGTTGATTTGGCCATTGTCGGGAATAACTTTGAGATTTAGCCTTTTGAAAGTTTTGATTAAGGCTTATATCTACCTGTTAATTAGCCTAATTACATGACTCGATCTTTCTGCCTAGAGCATTAGTTTTTATCTAGCTAATGTCGGGAATATTAACGACACTTTGCATCTCTGCCGCTAGTATTCGAATTTATATAGCAAATGTCGGGAATATCAATGAAATTTGGCGTCTCTGCCGCTAGTATTCGAATTTATGTAGCTGATGTCGGAAATATCTTTAAAACTTTGTCTTTCTAAGGATAAGTTAAGGTTTACCGAGGTAATGTTCGAAATATCTATGTAACCTAGCCCTGTTGCAGCTAGCAGAAGTGTTTATCTAGTTAGTGTCGGTGATATCAAATCTATCTTTTCTACATCACAGGTTTGGCTTTATCTGGGAGGGGTCGGGAATAACTGTAGATTAATGAAACTATCGTCTTCTAGTCACACAAAGTATATCAACATCTCAATTTGACCTTAAATCTCACTATACAGCACACACACACCTGAATCTCACTACACAAGTTTAACATTTACATAAAAAGTTTAAATCTTAATATTACTCTGAATGATTCTTTGTATCAGTAAAACATTATTCATTCACTTCCCAAATTGCCCCTATAACCGATGATAATAAAGCCAAATCAAAACGATGTCGATGTCTTCTCACTACTAAGTGCACATGCACTTAAATCTTCATACACACCGGATTCTCACTACACTTGGTGCATATACACACCTGAATGTCACTACACCGCAAACGGCGATTTTTAATCTCATTAAAGCTTACACATTTTTAATTCCTTCTACAAAATGACCAAATTCACACAATTAGCACACATATTTACTATCCATCTTCGTCAGTCATACACGACGGAACAACTAAATCGTATGTATATCACATTCATGAATATACTTTACCAATTTCTAACCCATGTATTGTAGCCGTGTATATTTCTCCAGCTATAGGGTTAGGGTTGATTTGGCCATTGTCGGGAATAACTTTGAGATTTAGCCTTTTGAAAGTTTTGATTAAGGCTTATCTACTTATTAATTAGCCTAATTACATGACTCGATCTTTCTGCCTAGAGCATTAGTTTTTATCTAGCTAATGTCGGGAATATTAATGAAATTTGGCGTCTCTGCCGCTAGTATTCGAATTTACACAGCAAATGTCAGGAATATTAATGAAATTTGGCGTCTCTGCCGCTAGTATTCGAATTTATGTAGCTGATGTCGGAAATAACTTTAAAACTTTGTCTTTCTAAGGATAAGTTAAGGGTTACCGAGGTAATGTTCGAAATATCTATGTAACCTAGCCCTGTTGCAGCTAGCAGAAGTGTTTATCTAGTTAGTGTCGGTGATATCAAATTTATCTTTTCTACATCACAGGTTTGGCTTCATCTGGGAGGGGTCGGAAATAACTGTAGATTAATGAAACTATCGTCTTCTAGTCACACAAAGTATATCAACATCTCAATTTGACCTTAAATCTCACTATACAGCACACACACACCTGAATCTCACTACACTAGGTTAACATTTACATAAAAAGTTTAAATTTTAATATTACTCTGAATGATTCTTTGTATCAGTAAAACATTATTCATTCACTTCCCAAATTGCCCCTATAACCGATGATAATAAAGCCAAATCAAAACGATGTCGATGTCTTCTCACTACTAAGTGCACATGCACTTAAATCTTTATACACACCGGAATCTCACTACACTTGGTGCATATACACACCTGAATGTCACTACACCGCAAACAGCGATTTTTAATCTCATTAAAGCTGACACTTTTATAATTCCTTTTACAAAACGACCAAATTCACACAATTTGCACACGTTGTTACTATCCATCTTTGTCAGTCATACACGACGGAACAAATAAATCATATTTATATCACATTCATGAATATACTTTACCAATTTCTAACCCATGTATTGTAGCCGTGTATATTTCTCCAGCTATAGGGTTAGGGTTTATTTGGCCATTGTCGGAAATAACTTTGAGATTTAGCTTTTCAAAAGTTTTGATTAAGGCTTATCTACCTATGAATTAGCCTAATTACATAACTTGGTCTTCCTGCCTGTAGCATTAGTTTTTATCTAGCTAATGTCGGGAATATTAACGACACTTTGCATCTCTGCCGCTAGTATTCGAATTTATACAGCAAATGTCGGGAATATTAATAAAATTTGGCGTCTCTGCCGCTAGTTTTCGAATTTATGTAGCTTATGTCGGAAATATCTTTAAAACTTTGTCTTTCTAAGGATAAGTTAAGGGTTACCGAGGTAATGTTCGAAATATCTATGTAACCTAACCCTGTTGCAGCTAGCAGAAGTGTTTATCTAGTTAGTATCGGTGATATTAAATTTATCTTTTCTACATCACAGGTTTGGCTTTATCTGGGAGGGGTCGGGAATAACTGTAGATTAATGAAACTATCGTCTTCTAGTTACACAAAGTTAATCAACATCTCAATTTGACCTTAAATCTCTCTATACAGCACACACACACCTGAATCTCACTACACAAGTTTAAAATTTACATACAAAATTAAAATTTTAATATTACTCTGAATGATTCTTTGTATCAGTAAAACATTTTTCATTCACTTCCCAAATTGCCCCTATAACCGATGATAATAAAGCCAAATCAAAACGATGTCGATGTCTTCTCACTACTAAGTGCACATGCACTTAAATCTTCATACACACCGGATTCTCACTACACTTGGTGCATATACACACCTGAATGTCACTACACCGCAAACGGCGATTTCTAATCTCATTAAAGCTGACACATTTATAATTCCTTTTACAAAAGAACCAATTCACACAATTTGCACACGTATTTACTATCCATCTTCGTCAGTCATACACGACGGAACAACTAAATCATATGTATATCACATTCATGAATGTACTTTACCAATTTCTAACCCATGTATTGTAGCCGTGTATATTTCTCCAGCTATAGGGTTAGGGTTGATTTGGCCATTGTCGGGAATAACTTTGAGATTTAGCCTTTCGAAAGTTTTGATTTAAGGCTTATATCTACCTGTTAATTAGCCTAATTACATAACTCGGTCTTTCTGCCCAGAGCATTAGTTTTTATCTAGCTAATGTCGGGAATATAACGACACTTTGCATCTCTGCCGCTAGTATTCGAATTTATATAGCAAATGTCGGGAATATCAATGAAATTTGGCGTCTCTGCCGATAGTATTCGAATTTATGTAGCTGATGTCGGAAATATCTTTAAAACTTTGTCTTTCTAAGGATAAGTTAAGGTTTACCGAGGTAATGTTCGAAATATCTGTGTAACCTAGCCCTGTTGCAGCTAGCAGAAGTGTTTAATTAGTTAGTGTCGGTGATATCAAATCTATCTTTTCTACATCACAGGTTTGGCTTTATCTGGGAGGGGTCGGGAATAACTGTAGATTAATGAAACTATCGTCTTCTAGTCACACAAAGTATATCAACATCTCAATTTGACCTTAAATCTCACTATACAGCACACACACACCTGAATCTCACTACACAAGTTTAACATTTACATAAAAAGTTTAAATCTTAATATTACTCTGAATGATTCTTTGTATCAGTAAAACATTATTCATTCACTTCCCAAATTGCCCCTATAACCGATGATAATAAAGCCAAATCAAAACGATGTCGATGTCTTTTCACTACTAAGTGCACATGCACTTATATCTTCATACACACCGGATTCTCACTACACTTGGTGCATATACACACCTGAATTTCACTACACCGCAAACGGCGATTTTTAATCTCATTAAAGCTTACACATTTTTAATTCCTTCTACAAAATGACCAAATTCACACAATTAGCACACATATTTACTATCCATCTTCGTCAGTCATACACGACGGAACAACTAAATCGTATGTATATCACATTCATGAATATATTTTACCAATTTCTAACCCATGTATTGTAGCCGTGTATATTTCTCCAGCTATAGGGTTAGGGTTGATTTGGCCATTGTCGGGAATAACTTTGAGATTTAGCCTTTTGAAAGTTTTGATTAAGGCTTATATCTACCTGTTAATTAGCCTAATTACATGACTCGATCTTTCTGCCTAGAGCATTAGTTTTTATCTAGCTAATGTCGGGAATATTAACGACACTTTGCATCTCTGCCGCTAGTATTCGAATTTATATAGCAAATGTCGGGAATATCAATGAAATTTGGCGTCTCTGCCGCTAGTATTCGAATTTATGTAGCTAATGTCGGAAATATCTTTAAAACTTTGTCTTTCTAAGGATAAGTTAAGGTTTACCGAGGTAATGTTCGAAATATCTATGTAACCTAGCCCTGTTGCAGCTAGCAGAAGTGTTTATCTAGTTAGTGTCGGTGATATCAAATCTATCTTTTCTACATCACAGGTTTGGCTTTATCTGGGAGGGGTCGGGAATAACTGTAGATTAATGAAACTATCGTCTACTAGTCACACAAAGTATATCAACATCTCAATTTGACCTTAAATCTCACTATACAGCACACACACACCTGAATCTCACTACACAAGTTTAACATTTACATAAAAAGTTTAAATCTTAATATTACTCTGAATGATTCTTTGTATCAGTAAAACATTATTCATTCACTTCCCAAATTGCCCCTATAACCGATGATAATAAAGCCAAATCAAAACGATGTCGATGTCTTCTCACTACTAAGTGCACATGCACTTAAATCTTCATACACACCGGATTCTCACTACACTTGGTGCATATACACACCTGAATGTCACTACACCGCAAACGGCGATTTTTAATCTCATTAAAGCTTACACATTTTTAATTCCTTCTACAAAATGACCAAATTCACACAATTAGCACACATATTTACTATCCATCTTCGTCAGTCATACACGACGGAACAACTAAATCGTATGTATATCACATTCATGAATATACTTTACCAATTTCTAACCCATGTATTGTAGCCGTGTATATTTCTCCAGCTATAGGGTTAGGGTTGATTTGGCCATTGTCGGGAATAACTTTGAGATTTAGCCTTTTGAAAGTTTTGATTAAGGCTTATCTACCTATTAATTAGCCTAATTACATGACTCGATCTTTCTGCCTAGAGCATTAGTTTTTATCTAGCTAATGTCGGGAATATTAACGACACTTTGCATCTCTGCCGCTAGTATTCGAATTTATATAGCAAATGTCGGGAATATCAATGAAATTTGGCGTCTCTGCCGCTAGTATTCGAATTTATGTAGCTAATGTCGGAAATATCTTTAAAACTTTGTCTTTCTAAGGATAAGTTAAGGTTTACCGAGGTAATGTTCGAAATATCTATGTAACCTAGCCCTGTTGCAGCTAGCAGAAGTGTTTATCTAGTTAGTGTCGGTGATATCAAATCTATCTTTTCTACATCACAGGTTTGGCTTTATCTGGGAGGGGTCGGGAATAACTGTAGATTAATGAAACTATCGTCTTCTAGTCACACAAAGTATATCAACATCTCAATTTGACCTTAAATCTCACTATACAGCACACACACACCTGAATCTCACTACACAAGTTTAACATTTACATAAAAAGTTTAAATCTTAATATTACTCTGAATGATTCTTTGTATCAGTAAAACATTATTCATTCACTTCCCAAATTGCCCCTATAACCGATGATAATAAAGCCAAATCAAAACGATGTCGATGTCTTCTCACTACTAAGTGCACATGCACTTAAATCTTCATACACACCAGATTCTCACTACACTTGGTGCATATACACACCTGAATGTCACTACACCGCAAACGGCGATTTTTAATCTCATTAAAGCTTACACATTTTTAATTCCTTCTACAAAATGACCAAATTCACACAATTAGCACACATATTTACTATCCATCTTCGTCAGTCATACACGACGGAACAACTAAATCGTATGTATATCACATTCATGAATATACTTTACCAATTTCTAACCCATGTATTGTAGCCGTGTATATTTCTCCAGCTATAGGGTTAGGGTTGATTTGGCCATTGTCGGGAATAACTTTGAGATTTAGCCTTTTGAAAGTTTTGATTAAGGCTTATCTACCTATTAATTAGCCTAATTACATGACTCGATCTTTCTGCCTAGAGCATTAGTTTTTATCTAGCTAATGTCGGGAATATTAATGAAATTTGGCGTCTCTGCCGCTAGTATTCGAATTTACACAGCAAATGTCAGGAATATTAATGAAATTTGGCGTCTCTGCCGCTAGTATTCGAATTTATGTAGCTGATGTCGGAAATATCTTTAAAACTTTGTCTTTCTAAGGATAAGTTAAGGGTTACCGAGGTAATGTTCGAAATATCTATGTAACCTAGCCCTGTTGCAGCTAGCAGAAGTGTTTATCTAGTTAGTGTCGGTGATATCAAATTTATCTTTTCTACATCACAGGTTTGGCTTCATCTGGGAGGGGTCGGAAATAACTGTAGATTAATGAAACTATCGTCTTCTAGTCACACAAAGTATATCAACATCTCAATTTGACCTTAAATCTCACTATACAGCACACACACACCTGAATCTCACTACACTAGGTTAACATTTACATAAAAAGTTTAAATTTTAATATTACTCTGAATGATTCTTTGTATCAGTAAAACATTATTCATTCACTTCCCAAATTGCCCCTATAACCGATGATAATAAAGCCAAATCAAAACGATGTCGATGTCTTCTCACTACTAAGTGCACATGCACTTAAATCTTCATACACACCGGATTCTCACTACACATGGTGCATATACACACCTGAATGTCACTACACCGCAAACGGCGATTTTTAATCTCATTAAAGCTTACACATTTTTAATTCCTTCTACAGACAAGACTTATTAATTCACTAATCACACGTAGTTAATATTCATATCGTCAGTCATACACACTTGATCGACTAATTTGTGTGTACGCCACATTTATTAATTTATCAAATTTTTAGCCAAGGTATAGTTGATATTGTCGTGGTATGTTAGTGTCAGTTAATTTCATTATCGTTGTAGGAATGATGTATAATTTGTAAGTTACTCAATTCATATAATATTTCTGTTAAATATGAAAAAATAATAAGTTCTGAAACAGTGTTATACTTTGATGTTTTATGAAACAGACTTAGTACAATAATTGTGTACATAAGTTAGAATCCAATTGTGTTATTCTTAAATGATGGAAGGAAACTGTTACGTTCAGAGGCTAAGATTTGGGTATTCATATTTCTGTAGCTATTTGTAGCATTTCTTATGTTGTTTCGGGGCATAGTTGCATTATTCCAATCAGCTTTAAACTGTGAGATAGTAAAAATTTTAATAAACTCGCTTTAAAACAATTGTTTCTTTCAATAGACTCTAACACATTTCTTTCAGTACCATGTAATTGGTTGAATCATTTCAATCATCTAAATTAATGTCAGCCTGTTGTAGACATCGCATTTGTCTTAACACGAATCCTACTCCAGCATGTCAACATGTTTTTAAATAAACTGCATGAAAGAAGGGTCAAGCGTATGTTTTACATGTGTTTTAATTCTGACTTGGCAATCACATGCAATGATGCATCGACATAAAAAAAACAGAATGAAATATTAAGAAAATGAAAGAGTCACACCTTCACATGATGTTTGATCCAAAACAAGTTTCACTGGGGTAGGAATTTTGGTGTTTTTTTTAAAAAAAATTTTTTAATTTCATGCTAGAGTCAGTTGTTCATGACATGTTAAAACACGACAGGACCATCAGAGAATGCAGTAAGCCAGTCGGGCATTTAAGGGCCTCATTAGCTATAAAGTAAGAACTTTACAGACACATCAGCAAATTTACCCTACAAGGGATAAAAAAAACATCAGAAGAACATATCAGATACATTTTATTCTGAGTGTGGAAAAATATTTACAGATATTTTTTGTCAAGTTTATTTAAGTCTTGATCTGGAGGTATATATACATAAATATATCAAAATAAACAAAAAAGTTCACCAGGCTGCAATATTTAGCATTATAAGGCTGGGGCAATGGTATCATTATCCCATTGCTTAGGTGCATGTATATATTTCACCTTTTTTAAGCTTTTTACTTCTTCAGGTAAATATGAAAAGAGTTATTAGGGTGTGGTCCCTTATAAGATGTTTTGATCCTGATTTGGGTTTTAGGCCATAGCCCCTTAATACAAAAGAGTAATAGGGGCCACAGGGTCACCAAATCAATAAGTCATAGTCACTATGTGCTAAGGAGGCGGTTCACATCAAATCATCTTTCTAAGCCTCTTGCTTCTGGAGAAGAAAATGAAGATAGGTTTGTAGAGCATGGCAGCTGCAGCCCTTAAAAGGTATAATGTAAAATTGTAAGGTTAAATGTATAATTTTGAAGCCCCATTACCTAAGTTGTTTTTTTAAGTTAAGCTTTTTAGACATTTTGCTTCTGGAGAAGAATTTTTCAGAGTATGACTTCTGAGGTCACCAATTCTATAAATTAAAAAATCTCAAGTCAAGGTGTCTGTACTCAAGATTTCAGATTTCCTTAGTCGACGCTTTTGGAGAAGGAGATATAATAGTGGAAATTTTATGAGTGTTTCCCTATTCCCTGTCAATGGATCAAAACCAGTACTGTATCTTTGTTTGCTCACAACTAAAGAATTTGTACTCAAAAGATATTTTGTCATTTCCAAATTTGTCAGTGGAAAATGCAATGACAAATTTGGTTATGATAAGATAAAATTAAAAAGAAATAAAGTAATATGTTAGATCGAGATATTCACATGCCAAATGCTGTACAGACCCCACTTCATTGCAACAAGGGATATTATTAAATGTATGAAATATCAAAGTCATTTAGGTATTAATAAATTCACGGCATACAATAGTGGGTTCCATAAAACAAATACAAAAATGTGAAATTTCAGGTTCATTGTTTCTCTCATGTCGCAAACGTGTAGTCTTGAGGGCTACTTCAATCCTTTCAGTCAGTCCTGTGCACATCACTGTCTTTTTGTCTCCAATTTTACCCGTCACTGAAACACACAAAAGTTTATTTGCATTATCTCATAGGTTGCACCGGCACTTTAAATTGGACTCAAGTAATTGATTGACAAACTTGAATTAAACTCAAAATAACCCCTGCTTCCCACTACCAATAATAAAACTTCAAGGCAAATATATGATAACTGATTAAAATAGTTGATAGAAAGTCAAGCATATATGGTTTATAGCACTTTCCACTATTCTCTTGATTATAACTGAATTATAATTCAATGAATGTATTCATTAAACCAAAAATGGTTGACAATATTTTATAATTCAAATATTCCAAACGTTACACATGACTTTTTGCTGTTTGCAAGGCAACTTTGAATATTGTTACTATTAAGGTTGTCAGTTTTTAATTTTGGTAAGAATATTAACAAATGACAAAACAAGGGTTGAAATTAACTGTATCAATCCTAAACTAGCCATTGGACTTGTGCATTTTTTAATCTAGATATTTGATTTAACTTAAATTTAATATAAAAAATAAAATTCCAGCTAGTATAATGAATTACTATTATTTTACCTGTTACTAAGTCTAACCTGCCTAGTTTCGAAAGCCATCTCCTCCATACTTAGTGCTGACTAGTGTTGTGCTTATTTCAAACCCTGACCCTAGACTTTCTCATAGTTCATCTATAGATTCATGTTTTCATGGAATCTTCAAAAAATAACATACTAATATATATAGATAATAGTTTATAATAGAGCACAGTCTCCAAGATCCTCAATAGGGGCCAGAGGGTCAGAATATTACATTTCTTTACATTGTAAAACTAGAAATATGTGCATGCGATGCACAGTGATGTCCCCCTTCCAAACTTTTAATCCAACCTTATCTTATTGCCACTTAAACCAGAAACAATCCATACCAAATATATAAAAAGTTAATATATTAGCATCAATGAACTTGACATAATAATGACTCGTGAAATATACAAGTTCAATAGGAAGGGTTTTATATATTTGTCAACTTCTTTTTTTGTAGGGAATGTGACATTTGATACTCACACAAACATCAAATATCATAAATGGCATCTACAGCCCCAAATATGCACTAAGTTCAAATTGTTTCCATGGAAACCAAGTAAAATGAAAAATTAAGAATAACCAAAGCAGCAAAAGGCACCACCAAAGCACTAGATCTGATCTAACCACATACCAGGTTAAGTAAAACAATACTGATAGATTTTGATATAGGTTGGATAAACCAGAAAAAAAAAATTGAGTACCCAAAGAAGCAAAAGGTAACACTCCACCACTAGACCTAACCACAAACCATGTTTCGTAAAAATATATTGAACGGATTTTGAGATATAGCTTGTAAACGGACCCCCTATTAGCACTAAATTGAAGTGTTTCCATGGAAACCAAGTAAAATGAAAAATTCAGAATAACCAAAATAGCATAAGGCACCACTCCACTACTAGACCTAACCACATGCCAAGTTTCGTAGAAAAATATTGAACTGTTTTTTATATATGGTCCGGAAATGAAAGCATTTTGGAATTACAGAATCACAGAACCAAGGACAGAACTGAAAACATTATGTCTCCCGCAAAGCTTTTTGCGGGGGACAGAAATATATGTCAAAATACCTGAACTGGCTTTAAAAATAGTTGTGCCTCATATAATAAGCCATCCTTGATAACCCAGAGCAAATTTTGATAATTCTCTTAAGTGGACTCAATAATCAAAACGGTTACCCTTGAGTAGTGAGGATGAATATAAGCTAAAAGATGATTTGTCTGATCTCCATAAAGCCTTTACAACTCTTAACAACACACATGAACTGACAGATATAATTCAACTTTTGAGAGATATCCAGAGATAGGGATCCAGAGAATTTAAATGAGGGGGATGTGTTACCATTAACCTACCATCTCATGAGTGAGGCAATGAAATTTCCAATTGTATCCTCCACCCTGCCAAGATAATCTTCTCTAAATTTGAGATTTCCTAGCTTCAATACTTTTGAAACAACGATGATAGCAGATTTGAGATTAAGAAGCCTGATGCGATCATATTTAAGGGGGGACTGAGACCAAATCTACAAACTTTTCAATAATGTTACAAAGATGTTATTTGAAAATTTTAGATTTCTTGCAATAATGATTTCTGATCAGAAGATGACTTATCCTACCGGTAACCTATAACTAGTAACATATTTCATTATAATCATTGAATACAAAGTAAATCAATTGAGTAGTAATTCAGTTTGAATTTTGCTCCAGAAATGAAGCTACGAGGGTCCAATTTCTACTTGTTTCCATCAAAACTGAAACAATGCTTTTCTCAAAATCGGAAAATATCAAAATCAATTGTCAAGTTTGAGGTTAAATACACAAGGAAAACTTTCAGAAGGATTTGATGAGTTGTTACTGAGTTAGTGTTCTGGAAACAAAGCTTTCACTGAATAAGAGTTCAAACTTTTTCACATTTTCATATAAACAAAAAAAACTTATGACATGGGTTGATTTTGCCATTCACAAAACTGCACGAGTGAAGGTGTTACTAAGCCTATTTTGCATTCTGTGTAGCTCCCAGGGCTGGATACTTTTATCATAAAAATAATCTGTTGCTTAACCATTGCTTCAAAATCATTTATTTTAATTCAATTTTAATTGTATATAGGGAACAGTAGAAAATGTTGGAAAACCAAACATGTTTCACTAGCGAGCCAAACAATTAGAGATCCTCAAACAGTCATAAATATTAGTTTTGAATGATAAACTTCAGAATCTTCCATAATATGGGGTCAGATAATCACAGTTCAAGAATGGAAAGTTCATCTCAAATATTTATCTTTCAACAGAAATGTCATTTCTCAGCTTTGAAGTTTTGTCTATCTGTGTGTCTTGCTAGCAGATGAAGCAAAATTTTAAAAAAAGACTAGAAATTATAGTTATCAAAAAAATTTAACAAAAGATAATGTAAGTGCATGAGGTACTTGAAGGAAAAGATGACTCCAGTTCTGCAAAATCTAGTGATGCTAGAGCAGAAAAACTACCATATGCTTTATCGAAAGATGAACAGAAATGTGATGTTAATAGAAAGATTTTTTTTTTTGGTGACTGGACAGAGGGCAGTGATTTGCCATTTCATTGTTAGGCAGATAGATATGAGTTTTGGTTTTAGCTAATTTCAGAAGTCTTTAGAAGCATCAAACTTTGGTTCAACCACTATATATTTAGTGCAACCCAGTGAGATAATCAGGTTGCATAAGGTGCAGTCAATTGAAATACCTAAACCAACCCCATGATGAGCAGTTTTGGAGTTCTTCTCTGGAAACAAAGCTACCCCTGAATAAAGTCTTAACTCGACACATTTCCATGGAAACAAACATTAAAATCCATGCCACAAGCCCATCAGGCATTTCAAGTCATCGAACGATCTGTAAAAATTAAAATTATAATTATTATCATAACAATACCAGCGTTAGAAATACCTGAATGCCCAAACCCGGGACAGGTTGTTTTCGATTTGGACAGCTAAATTTTCAATTACCCCTGTCGAACTGGCGGTTAAAAGTTATGCCTTTTCAGATTTATCATCTGAATTACTTTGAATGTTCTCAATGAAATTAGGCACAAGTAAATTACATATATTGCCAAAAGAATACTTGTTTAATAACTTTTGCAAAGTGTAAAAAGTGTAGTGTTTACAAAGGATGAGCATATGCTACATTCAACCAGTTTTCACTTCCCCACTATGCTCTAGGCTATTTGTATGAACAGGTGATATCATAAACCCAATGCTATGATTTTAACATACAACTGATCGAAAAGTTTTTGGAAATTCCTTTTATTGTTTTACTACTGTTTTATTTAAGATGTAGTATTCATATATATATTGAATTTCATAATAGTTACAGTAAAATATTAAAGTTAAGTGGGCAGGCAGTTTCGGTCAGGGCTGGCAACCTTTTGAGCTAGCCAGCCCTGTGGTCTGGCTTAAATTCTTGTGAATTTCATACCCTGACAATATTGCAACAAAATTACATTTACATTATTTTGGACTAATTTTCTAAACTATGAAAATTCTCTTGCTTTTCAAGAATAACCTCAGAATAGCCACAGATACATATTAATCCTACTGTGAGATGGTTGAGGCTGTGAGTAGTTCATGGAATTTCTAAATTTTACAGAGCTGGTAATAAAACAAGAAGAGTAACTTTATATTAGAGATCAGTTACCTGTATACAAGAGTAGACCGGTCGTTCACAGCATGCAAGTCAGAACCTGGTAGTGCTTTTTCCACCTTGAGGAAACCTGTAGTGAGATAAATAATCAATAAATATAATAATGCCTAGAATAATTCACAAGACCTCCTTCAAAATTGCAACACAATTGGTCTCATTTGCGCTCTATATTTTCATTTTACAATGAAAAAATGTCTGCCTGTCTCATCATGATTTGGGCTTTGAAAAAATTGACATGTACAACTAATTTTACAATCTTGCCTTACAAAATTTCATTTAAAAAAAATATTATTACACATAACTTTTCAAAATAAACAATCAACCAAGAAACAAGGAATTGCTGACATTCAACAAACAATCACATCCAAGTTATCAATCTCCTTGCTGGAAAGTAGAATTTGATTTTGTGTGGAACAGTTTTCTAATGTTGACAGGTTACCGAGCCCTTGCCTGGATTTGAACCATGGACCTTGCAATCCGAATCCAACACTAACCACTGCACTATCCTGCCCCCTATTCATGCTTAATATAAGAGCTAGCAACATGTGGAGTTTGTCTTTGCAAGATACCTCAAATTTGTAACCAAACCGATTCCCTTAGCCATTTTGGAGAAATAAAGAGATAATTTAACCTGAAAACATAGATGAGTCAAAATCCCAAATTGTCCAATTTTGAGGTCATACAAACACAAAAATAAAAAATGTATAAATTTCTATTTCTTTTCCCATCAAGTATATTATCCTTAATTCATAATAAAGTAATTATCAAAACTTTTACTAATATGGTAAAAAAGGTCAATACTGCTACCAGAACAAAAGAATGAAATTGTAGAAATCAAAATGTACAAAACAAATTATGACTACCTGACATGTCATACCAATGATGTGCTTTATGCTTCAAGCCTATAAGGTAACATGTCTTCACAAATACTTTTTTCATTGCCGTCTTCGATTAAAAAACAAGAGAAAAACTGAACTTTGACATAAAAACATCTTCATACTAATCCAATTTTAATATCATGTGTAGGACTAGATTTCGATATCTTAAGTTAGAACTTACTAAATTTATTTCGAAATACTACAATCTTAAAACAATTCTATAAATATCATACTTTTCCCTAAAACACCATTCGTGAGTAGGTGGCAGTAAAGGACAGTGTTGGTGACAGTAATGACCTACTTAGTGACAGTGTTGACATTAAAACATTTTGATTATTATGTTCAATAATTAAATCTTTTACAGAAACAAATTTTGAATTTTCAAGACTGACATAAAGTATTACAGTTCTTAAATTTACAATATTATACTGCCTGTTTCCAGCTATTGTAAAATGGTGTATTCAGCTTTGGTAGCAGTATTGACTTCATTGGTGACAGTTTTGACCTGACTGGTGACAGTCTCGATTTTCAGGCAAACAATTTTTATTATGAATTGATATTTTTTGGTTAATAAAAAGGTTTCAATGAATACAATTTGCTATCCAGTGTCTGGTAAATTAGTATGACAATTATTTTAGCATATCATAATCATATCTATTATGCAGTAATACTTCTGGCGGCAACAGCATTTGACAAATCTTAACAGAGAATGGATAAAACGAATCTATTTATCTTTTCAAATTGATAGATAATTGTTTTTAATGTCATACATACAAAAATTTGTCAATTCATCTTTAACTAATGTTTGAAAGCTGAATAAACATTTACATAATCAAAGATTGACATCTATGATTTCATATTCATGCAAATTCATTTTGACAATACCACTAACCTGTCAATACTATTATTTTGAAAACTCATAATATCACATATTACATAATGATTTTCTGTATTAAGGACATATTATGTAATACTACATTGTTTCACATTTAATATAATTTAGTGTTCAATAGGTAGTGAATGACATAAAATGTCATTCACTACTTATTTTAGTTTTAGTGTATCATCTTACAAACTACTTCAATACCATAAACAAAGCTGTCAAAACTGCCACCGCAAGAGTGGTCAATAAAATGTGTAAACTTAGGAGATAAAGGAGAGGCACATAACGGAATTATAATAGCGCTAAATTTAATTTAAAGTGGAACGCTATTATAATTCCGTTATATGCCTCTGATTTCAAAACACAGTATGTTTATCTCCATTCTACCATAACAACGATTTAAATTTGAACTATATTCTTTCGCGTTAGTTCGATTGTGCTGTGTCATCGATGCCCGTGCACGATTTCCACGGACTGACAATTCATACAAAGATGACGTACTTTGGAATCTCGAATAACGTTACTTGAAGTAAACCTCGGACATTACCGACAATTTCCAAATGCTTTCAAGGGAGCTCACTCTATTCAGTCCATGTACAGGATGAATTCCAATATTCTTTGTAAATGATTTACCAAAACCAACAGATATGTTGATATAGCTTTCAATAATGTTGTACTTAAACACCACATTGAAATTTAAACATCTACATGTTTAATTGTTGCTAAGTGATCATCAAAATCAAGAAAATGTCAACACCGCTACCCTGAGTGTCAAAACTGCCACTTTTTAGATGGTTGCAGTATTGAAAGTAGCAGCATTGACATCCTTAAAAGTTTATTGAAATTAAATAAAAATTATTATTATCCTAGACAAAAAGCACATTTCATTATTAGCATCCTTCATCAACCCTTTCAATCAGATAAAAGTGAAAGAGCATTTATATAAGTTCTCTCTAAAATCTTGGTGACAGTATTGACAAGAACAACTCATAGACTCAAAACATTACTCATCTTGAGTTTGGTTATGATTGAAATTGATCAGGGCTGAAATAAATCATGATGTCTCAATGAATAAAGGAATGAAGAGATCCAAAACAATATGTGGTCTTTGTGAACCATGTAACTGGTGCTCATTTTTTAACAAAATTTGGTGATGGTAGCAGTATTGACAAAAACATCTGTGACAGTGGTTTAAATTGCGCAGAAAATTTCATGTAAGGCATATAGAGACACGCAACTATGCATTCAAAGCCTCTTTATTTGCTGAACCAATGCAATAGTAAAAAGGTTTGTATAGCAAAAACATTTGGCAGAAACTAATCTTTATAGTTCATTATCTAACCTTGGTACAGCCAATTTTTTGAATTTTCACACACAAAAGATTGCTTCAAAGTTAAAATTTTCAGTGAACAAAAAAATTAATATATGTGATTTACTTATTTGTTAGTTTTCTATACACTAAAAGTATAAAAACAAATAAAAACATTGTTAAAATTGAAAGTATATGCCTGGACCAAAAAATTGGACTATTCAGGATTTTGACTCAGATATCATAGATTTTTCAAGAGATATTATCATTTTCCATCAATTACCAGGAATGACCTAATGAAAACGTTTTTCTGAAGTAAATAATTCAATTTCCCTTAAACAGATTGACAAATATTAATCAATCAGAAGTACTTTGAGAGGAGAAGATATGTATAACTGAATATTGTTTAACTTCCATCAATATAATTACAAGCAGCCATCAAATTAAATCATCTTGATCGTGTCCTCGATTGTTATGCATTCATGTTTTTTGGGGGGTTTTGAAATCACCAGCCGATCATGAATGACAGAGACAGGCCAAAGGTGTTTTTAGTATTTGCTCGATATTAAATAAATTCAGTTTCCACTAAATAATGGCATCATTATATGTACTTGTATAATAATCATAAGTGGTATGTTCCCAATATGCCTACACTGCTATCAAAAAAAATCCGTGCATGAGTGGTTTGTTCCTCCAAACTAGTCTTCCACTTGAATTTTGATCCACTTTAAGTAAGTAAAAAGAAATTTGTTGAAGATAAGTTTGATTATTGGTTTTACACATGACACACATGTTATATTCAATAATCTTAATTATAACTTAGAACTGCTCGCTCATAACCCCTGCTTTTCATAGGGTCACAGATACAGATATTCTAATAGGTTCAAATATATTTTCCCAGCTGACCATTGAGTCACTTCCTGATTTTGTTCTCCACTTTTTGTGTAAGAATGTTTAGCTATACTGAAAACCAGTACTCTAATATTATCAAATGAAAAGATTAGCATTTATTTGCATAAAGAATACATAAAATATATACACAAAATAAAAGCAGATATATATATCGCTAAAATATTACTAATACAGAGCTCCAGATAAGCTGCTTATTTGCGTATTTTACTCAGTAGAAAAGTCAAAATACGCAAGAAAATTAAATTGTCTGCGTAATGAAAATCACTAAAAATCTACGTTTACGCTTCTCAAAAATTAGCAATGCGTATTTACCCATTACATAAAAATTACAATGCGTATCGTGTCATTAACAAAAATCAAAATAGTTACGTGAAAATCTCAACTTTAAGTCACTTGTAATTACAACAGTCTTTTTACATCGTAAACATCTACTCCGAGCAATGCTGTGTGCAAAGCGGCTTCGCTTACTACTCCGAACACCATTTAAAACTCGCTCCAATTCATACTGCATCATCTGATAATTCCTAGTTGTGTGAGGAGTTTAACACCGTTTGTTCTATGAAAGAATGGGGCCTACTGACTTTGAATGTGCACACGAAACTAGCATGCTTACTTTTTTTCCCCGACGGCGTTTCGTCAGTGTTGGCTTGCGCAGATTAAGGGCTCTAAAAAGGTTTAGTTAGGACCAGCACATAGAAATAGTCATTTGACATTTTTTTTTTATTGAGAACGTATTTTCAATACAAATGTGGTATAGTTGTAGAATGTAATGATGGCATTTTTTTATGAAGATGATGCAAGAAAAAATAACGAGAGTTGCTGGTAAAAAAAAAAAGAAATAAATCCGGTCAGGGATATTCGCAAGCGTGTTTAGATTAATTTATTATTGGTAACAATGACATACCAATGCCGACTGACTTAAACAATACCCTGACGTTTTGACGTACATGTTTTCAATCAGTTGCCTTGGAAATATGTTGTTATTACTGATCATTTACAAACAGAAAGTATGCTTTTCCCATATCTCTTTTAAAAAAATGTTTAACGGAGGGTGATGAAAGTTAATGTTCAGAATTTGGTTATGGAAATAAGGTTAACACGTTAATATAACTTGTCTTTGCTTTATTTTTGATTAGAATTTAATAACATGTTTGTCTAAGTTTTTTACGTATGAAATGAATACTCAGATTTCGAAAAATTGGTGGGTATCAAAAAGTATGAATACCCATTTGATATTTGAAATACCCACTCAGTTCTAAAAATCTGGGTATCATACCCACATAGCCAAAAGCTTATCTGGAGCTCTGTAATATGAAAAAAGTTTTGTATTCATTCAACAAAATAATCAGTAATATTATTATATTATAAGAGATTTTAGATATTTATTGCAGGGTCATGTGAGGTGAACAGAGAACATTTTTTAATAAATCAATTGTTTGAATTAAATAAGGAACTCTAAAATGCATTTTGTTTGATTAGTTAAATCTATCAGAATTAGTAGGGAAAATAGGGACCTGTTTAAAAGGTTTAGGGTATAAATTGATGAAGAAAAGCTATTGATTTTTGGAATAATTTCCATATTTGATTTTTAAGTTATCTAAGCTCTTTTTTTAAATGACATTAATATATGACCAAAATGACCATTGATACTGACAAGGACAAATTGGGAGACTTTGATTGTATTGTCACTAAAAAGCTGAAGATAAGTTTTGAAAACTGATGTTCATTCATTTGAATTGGGATTCTTAAAATTCATGACTTAAGTACTGTTATTATTTGACACTGATTGAATTATTTCATTGTTAAGCCCAACTCACACTACCTACGATCGACTACGATCGATGTACGAAAGTGTCGTGTAGTCATCGTGTTGTTATTGTGTGGTTATTGTGCTGTTATTGTGTGGTTGTCGTACAGTGATTGAACTGATCGTGATATTTTTCCAACATGATTGGTTCAAATCGCAAACATGTTCCTGATTTCAGAAAATCGTGTTGTTTGCGTGTCGATCGTGTAGTGATTGTGTGGTGTATGTGTTGTGATTGTGTTGATCATGCTTCACACGATAACAGCACGACCACAACACAAACACAACACAATCGATAAATTGTCCGTTTTGCAGTCGTACTATTATCGTACCCATGTTGAATTAACCCTTATAGTGCTAAATATTAGGACCACGATGACAGCTCATACAGATCACGGAGTCACATGATTACTGTACGATCAGAATACAATCGTTACACGTTATTGGATTGAACTTGCACCAATAAGAGCGTTGCCCATCAAAACCTTTTTTTTACTTATTTGAATTTTCGTACGATTGCGTATGAAAATGACACATACATTTTATAACTCCTATGCACTGTAAAAAAATTCAAATAAGTAAATATAAATCAACTCCCGAACACATTAGATAAAGAAAAAGTGATTTCACTGGTAAATGGAAAATAATGTTTGCTTTTGTTTGTTCTCTGTTCGAGTGAATCACAAATGTACTTGTTTCCAATTAGAAATTAAACTGAATCATTTTAAACAAATGATAACAATTGGGATACTTATATTGCGCTGGACATTGCTCTCAGGCCAATTGTAAAATTTTTTAACACAGACTCACATTTTTGGAATAACAATTAATGACCTATAAGTTAAAAATGGTAATTTGGGCGCTCAATATTCATATATAGTTCTAGGAAATGTGATGATCACCATGCAGAAATGCCGATGTTTCATAAGTTGGTAGGAGGTGAATTATAATGAACATGTACTCAATTAGCGATCGACTTGGCAAGTTTCTAGATGTTAAGATGTAAACTTCCTTACGTGGTCTGGAAATTCAACTGCTTTGAATCAGAAGGAATGCCTTTGAAACACCATCGGTAATTATTCACATGAAGCCAGAAAATGAGCGAAAACTCAGGAAGATTGTCAGAATATAATGTTACAAGTAGTAATATATGCCCTCATGTCTTTATCGTGATGACATTATAGTTCATAGCTGCAATGCATCACAGGATGAATAACAATTCTACATTGATCATTAAAAGCAATGATTAACCTTGTTTTGCCTTTGCACAAATCATTTAAAATCGTGCATTATTCTTACACCATTCGTGATTGCATCGTGAAAGCGTTGTGTCAAGTTTGTGTTGATTGTGTTCTGACCGTGTTAGAATCGTGACCTTTCGTGCATTGGTTGTACTGATATCGTGTACCTCACGAACAGAAACCGTACTCACATAACAGATCGTAAAAAACACAATACGATACCAGTACGATCAAATTGTAATGTTACCGTAGTGCAATCGTGTGTAGTGTGAGTTGGGCTTTAAGGCACAAATACAATCACTTAGCTGATTTGTAGCATCTACCTGATAGCCACATGAATTGCATCTCATAGTTGTATAAACAATCAAATTTTGCTGGAATGCATTAAATATTGTCTTATCTTCCGTTACTCCAGATATTGATCAGAATAAAAAGTCAAATATGGGATAATATTGCCAAAAGGAAATCTTATTGAAATCAGTCCCTCCCTACACAATACACCCAGTCACAGCCTTTTTTGCACCAATTTGCAAAAGAATCCAATTATGCTTATGTTGATATTTTCTTTTTCAGAATAATACAGACATGTACAGATTTTAACTATTTACAAATATTAACAATAAAAACAGTTAAAATAATTTTTATCTCAAATTCAGTTCGTGATAATAGATTCAATTACAATAATGACTTTACAGAGAAATTTCTATCCAAAATTTAATTTCATGTATTTGTGTCCTGCTAAAAGAAAAATTGATAAATGTGATTTTTTTGCATGTTTGATTTGTCTATTTTAGCTGTGGAGATGAACAAATTATCAACTTATTTGCCTAGTGAATAGTCAGTACCTTTATACTGATATCGATATGTAATATAAAATTTAATAAAATAAAGTTATAAAAATCACAAGATTATGATTCTTTCGTTTGATAGTTATTCTATTATTATGTTATTTTCGAAAAAATTTTGCTTGGAGAATATTCTGAACAATCAACCTAGGTATAAAAATAAAGCAAATCCCTTTCAAACAGTTGGTGTCTTTGAGAAGTTCAGTAAATATATTTGTAATTCTCGCCACTGTTTAATGTTGCCATTGTTTGTGAACATGCTTATTTTTCATTCACTAACTTTATTCTTCCTTATTTGGGTGTAACAGTCCTGCGAACGTTAAGTAGGTTGTTGAAATTTCAGGTTAAAATTCTATTATTAAGTTTTTTGTATGCCTTATGTATAAGAAAAATTATCACTGTGATTATCATAAATGCACTCATGCCTGTATGGACCAAATGCTAAACTTCTGCAACTATTTGACATAAAGTTTTTGTAGCTATTGTTAGATTTTGAATTTCCCTACAATTTGTTGTTTTTTATTATCACTCAACAAGTTTTCACATCTGAAATTGCCTGATTTTGTATTAATTGATGCTCATACACTTGTGTCTAGCATAAAAGTTTTGTTTAAATACAGATTGAATCATACTATTGAAATGCAGCAATTACACAAACCTGAGTTAGTATGAAGGGCCTTAGTCTTGTTTGGAATAAAAAAGGTGATAGATCGTATGCATGTATAGATATTGAGAATCCCCTTTTTTGAGGGTTACAAATTCTTGTTGTTTGACTGTTCAAAATTTATTCATTTGTGTGTATGGGCCTACCTTAAATGATTCCTATCATTTCAAACAACATTTTACTAATCTTACTTGGATCATTATTAGCGAATAAATCATTCATATCATTTCAAGTCTTATCAATGATAATTGTTTTATAAGGGAACTGATAAATTAGCGGTAAATAGCCTTTTCAATTAGATACTTGACAAGAAATTTCACCACCAAAAAAGCACAATCATTCTTTTGAGGGCACTTTCTATAATTTGACAAGGTGTACATTAAACTCAGATTTTGTTAAACAGGATGGCATAAATTTCAGCAATTTAAAAAAATAGAGCCATGGGCTCTGTAGCTCATCAGACTTTTGATAGAAATAGGTGTTTGGGTTTAGACCATGGGGTCATGGGCAGTGTAGGAAAGATAGCCTGTCCCAACCTCCGAGTTATTCACAATCAAATAAAAAAGGTCCATTGCCCATTTGGGGTCAAGGGGTCACCAAGCCTACAATTCAGAATCCCCATTGTCCAAGGAGTCTACACACATCTATTAAGCTATCAGGACCTTTTGGAACTTGAGAAGAAGATGAAAGTAGGATTTTAAGGTTTTGATCCCTGTGACATTATTTGGGGTCAAGTGGTCACCAAACCTACAATTTAGAATACCCGTTGGCCAAGGAGTCTACACACACCTTTTCAGCTCTCTTTGTTCCTTTTGGAACTAGGGAAAAAGATGAAATTAGGTTTTTAAGGTTTTGACCCCTGTGACCCCATTTGGCGTCATGGGGTCACCAAACCTACAATTTAGAATCCCCATTGGCCAAGGAGTCTACACACACCTTGTTAGCTCTCTAGACCTTTTGGAACTGGAGAAGAAGATGAAAATAGTTTTTTTTCAGGTTTTGACCCCTGCGAGTCACCAAACCTACAATTTAGAATCTCCAGTGCCCAAGGAGTCTACACACAACTATTCAGCTCTCTGGACCTTTTGGAACTGGAGAAGAAGATGAAAATAGGTTTTTCATGTTTTGACCCCACTTACCCGATTTGGGGTCATGGGGTCAAAAAATCTACAATTTAGAATCCCCATTGGCCAAGAAGTCTACACACAACTTTTCAGCTCTCTGGACCTTTTGGAACTGGAGAAGAAGATTAAAAAGATTTTTAAAGTTTTGACCCTTGTGAACCCATTTGGGGTCATGGGGTCACGAAATCTACAATTTAGAATCCCCATAGACCAAGGAGTATGCACATAAAATTTCAGCTCTCTAGAGTCATTGGTTCTGGAGAAGAAGTCGAAAAAGTGAAAAGTTTACGGACGGATGGGCTCTCGTATGAAGAAATTACTTGTCAGTCAATAAAGACGAGAATCCTAGCTTTAGTAGGCCCAACGTGTTTTAATGTTATTATTCATATTGAATAAGCGATCTTGGATCGATTCGAAATTAATCATTTAGCCTACGACACTAAATTACTTAGTACTTTTAGAAGTTAATCTCAATGTATACAATGATGAGCCCTTAATACCGGCATATCATATTTGATACTTACGTAATTCCCGTAGAATCTATTTAACAATCTAAAGACTAATATATTAATCATTTGATGAAACATAAATATTTGAACGTATACTTTTTCCTGGCTTTATCCAACTTTGTGGGCAGATTTGAAATGAAGTCATAATTCCAGTACAAAATTTTGATTAAGTATATAGATTACTATTTGTCTAAAACCATCACTTCGACCTACGTGTATACTTTGTGTAAAAAGGAATGGCCAGTGACCCTTTTATCGAGATACTCCTATTATTGTCGAAACTTATTTAGGTCTCCAATGCTGACCAAGCATATTCTTATTGTAAAAGGCAAAATAGATATACATACGAAATGTAGAGGGATATTCAAAAGTTTATTTCTTCAAATTCTACGGTGTTATTTTCATTTGAGAAGTATTACTGTATGGACTTTATTTTAAAAACCGTTCGAAATGATCAAAATTATTGACTGTTTGTATTGCACTTTTGTTTGTGGACAGTTGGATAGTCAATGATAAGACATGGAAATGGAAATGAATTGAAGTATTCACATACATGCTTACTGTTTACTAGAAAGATAGGAAAGAAATATCTTATTGATTAACCTTTACCTTTAACTCAAATATAAGGGTACATTAAAATGAGTAGAATAATTTTTAGTCTTGTTTGATTATATCAATTGAACATAGTTGAAAACAATATTCACCTTATTCAGAAATAAAACTATCGGATTGCCATCGAAACCTTTATTGTAAAAAAATACCAATACCAATACAGCTTACCAGGTAATGTTAAATGGCTGCCCAGTTAAACTGAGGCAAAGCAAATTTGTATCAGAAAAAATATTTTTCTAGCTATGGAAATACTTATACCAAATCCTGATATCAACCAAACCTACATATAATCTACCGTATTCGACTTAATAACCGCCTACTCCCCTATAAGCGCCCACCCACCACGTGTTTGACTGAACAGTATGCGTCCTGATTTAGCGCCCACCCCTCAACAATGCTTACCTTGCATGCTGATTCATTGAAGAAATTTGTTCAGTCTTTCAATAAGTCTTTTACTTCCACTAAAGGGAAGAATACAGGGTATTTCAAGACCCACAGCCACCATCAAAATGATAAAAGTTACAAAACCATATTTCAAAGACATGTGTATTGTAAGAAAACACTTTGAAGACTTAACTTGAGGACAATTTTTATCGTTTTAACAAGCGCCCCCTTTTACCAATTTTTTAAGCGCCCCAGGCGCTTATCACGAGGAATACGGTATTTATTTTTCTCAAGTATGTTTAACTTTGTTAATCTTTTTCAAATAGATTAATGTATCAATTATCTTCTAATTACCCTCAATAATAGGGACACTTCTGTTAAAGTACATCACACAAAAAATGAATTATCAGTTTATGTCTAAAATATTATATTCCCTCCAGGTAGAATTACAGTTTCACAGTTTTTTGTTAATTGATCAGTTCAATTAAACTGGAATGTTTGGAGCTTAGGTATATTTTTTCAATGCATGAAAACATACACTGTTGAAAGTGTTTTCCCACAAGAAGAGTCAAATTAGAATTATTTACTTAATAACTTGTATACACAACATTATAAATATAAATAAAATCTATTCACCAGAATGTGTTTGAGTGAACTGCCTCATAAAAACAATGTCTTCTGGGGGAAGAAGTGTGGGAGTATTCCAAGTGAGAACAAATGACAGGAGGGAAAAATTGTTTGGACATACCCTGTACTGTAGTAACCCGTTTTCGTGGTATTTGAAAAAGATGTCTGTTCTCTTTAACACCTTTCTGCACCTGGCCAGGAAGCACTTATTCTGTTGACCAGTTGTTCTACATGGATCCAAGAAGAAAATTATCACTATTTCATCAATCTATTTATTGATTAATATCAGTTGATAAAATCAAATGAAATTTCATGCTTTTCAGATAAAACTTATTTAATTTTGAAAAATATTATCCAGTAAACCCATGTTATACTAGTCCTAAATCACCTGACTTATGAGGTAAACACTTGTTCTTTTAATGGATATATGGATTCATTGAAAGGTTGATTCTTATATACTTTTGGCTATTTTGTAAGACTTTCCAGTGTATCAAAATAAAGTTATTGCTCAAACAGGTAAATTTTGCTTTAATCTAAAATCTTTAAAATTTAAAATCTTTAGCTATATGAAACGCAAAGCATTTGATGACTAGAAGATTCTCTATTATTGAATATACACTAAGCTTCAAAATGATTTCTTTACTTCACCAAAAATAAGACATACTGTGCTCAATAGTTGTAAAAAGGAAATAATTCATTGAACCTGTAAATATTTTAAACACTTCAACTTCAATTTAAATGCTATTGTACACTATCGATCTGTGTTTAAGTAAAAATTGAAATTGTGGCATGTATAGTAAATTTGACATCATAGAAATACCATGAAAACAGGTGACACAAAATGTATAATCAAAAATTGGCTTCTGTTTCCTAAATGTGATCAAGATTTAACAAAAGAGTTGAACAAATGTTTATCTATTTGGAAAAAATATGTACTCCATCACTTTATGATGTTCAAGATGTTTGTCATTATCAACAGTAACACTTACAGAAGTTTATTTCTACGGAAACAGGTTATACAAGGGTGACAGTAGATTTCCCAGTCATCGTCAAATAAATAACTTTTTATAAAACAAACATTCAATTTAAATTTTTCAGGAAGTTAGTTTAAAACTATGTTTCTTGAACGGCAGAATGTTTATTTGATTATAAATCCAAAGATCATACACAAAACTAAGCATTGGATCTGAAAAGTTTTGGACCTGTCACATACTTTAATTGTTCTCAGGGATCGTATAGACATATTGTCTATAGTCTATCCGATCCCTGATGTTTTGTACTTATTTACTAACCAAGATTTTGAAAGAAAGGTCCGTGTCAAGAGGGTTAAAGGGCCACAGATTATCTTGTTGGAGTCAAATATGTCAAACTTCATATTAATTTGATCTAAAACCGGACAGTGGTGCGCACCAATGATTCCAACGTAATTTCGGAAACTTATTTTATGCAGACACAAACACAAATATTGGTTGTTAGTGTTCAGTAGGTCATTGAAGTAATATACACGTTAATTGGAAACATAATTTCAAATTTTTATCTGTAAAATATAGAAAACATCATAATTTTGGCATTTAAGAGATGAAGATGAAAATTTAGTGAGATGATTTTAACTTAATTCTGGTCATAAGGTATTTTGGCTCTTAGTAAAGCTAAATCAAAAATCATGAAACATACTCAGTGTCACTTAAGGCACTTGACACTTGAAAACTGGTAATGTCGGAACAGCATTTCAAAGATAAACGCTAAGAACCCAAGATTCTAATTATGCCTTTACCAAGTTTACCAGCTAGTTACAGCAGTGTAAAAACACTTCTGCCAGTACTGGCCCGGTGAGTCATGTTTGCTGGGAAGGGACATGCTACTTATCAATCATTTGCTTTAAACTTGCTCCACTGGTTTTAAATCAATAGTTTTAACTTCAAGATAATCATCAAAGTCAAGTTCAAAGTTGCTGGTTGGCCAATTTACGCTTTGCCTAACGAGAATGCGGAAGTAAAAAAGGCCAATACAGTTGCAGCTCCGCCTACGGGTTCTCTCAAGAGAAGTAACTGCCCACTTTCGACCATTGATAATTGGTTTTGACATTTTGGATTCTCTGACAAAATTAGACCTACACTTTCTTTCTTTAATGATTGCCAAAATGATTGTAAAACCTCAGAAAAGAAAGAAATATACAATTATCACATTACATGAATTTATGATTTTCTAAAACATTAAGTTAAGTATTTTAGTTTGTTTGTGCGAAGGTTTATAATGTCCTAAATATACATTCTAACAACACATGCACCATGCAGTTGCTGAATTTTACCCTGGAAAACAATAAACATTTCAAAGCCAAAGTTCTAGCTAGTGACATTGTTGACTTACGCGGTTCCGACTCGCCTCAGCTTGAATTAGCCAATCATATTGCAGGGGGCGGGGCCTAAATGCTCTCCACTGGATCGGTCTATTGAATGAAAAGTAAATTTTTGTATTAAGTAGGCATTTATTTTTTTGCATCTCAATTTTATAATTGCATACAAGCTTAATAATTTATGCCTTTTGGTTATTTTGGTAATTAAGAAAATCTAAAATATGATTTAATGAGGCAAAAGTATGAAGACAGCTCATTAAATAAAGTTCTTGAAAATTTGTGAAAATTGACAAAACCACTAAAAGTCATCTTTTGTCATCGGTTTGACTTTTTACCTACTTAACACTATAATATCATATATTTGCCAATCCCCCAAAAAAGATTTTTAAGATTTGAAAAAAAAATATCATTGCCCCTACTGATGCATTAGGCCTAGGAGAAACAGTGATTTCGGCAGTCCAGCCTGTGTCGTAGGAGAAGGGAGATAACCAGGTACAAATATCAAAGCTTGCATTTCGAAACAAATTAAGGCTTTGATAGGGAAATGTAAATAACATTTTAAAATTGTGCTTTGGATTAACAATCTATACGATGTTAACGAGATAATTTAAATCATTAGGGTTTCAGAAATGACTCTCACTCGACAAGTTGAACAGTGCGTGGGCCAAAACTACTCAGTGGCCCGTTAGCCTCTGCCTATCGATGTACAGTAACCTACAACAATTTTGATGCATGCAAAGGAACAGAAAATAATGTAATAGCAATTTGTGTTATACGAGTTTAATTTTCATATTTCGAAATCGGAGACACTCATAAGAAAAGACAGCAACTTACCGCAAATGGAGAGTTGGTGTTACCGCCATCTCAGACTATCCTGTGGTCGCTTGTGCGCATGCGCTGGAATAAGCCTTGGCGAAAGTGTGTAACATGGCCGATCTCATATCGAAATCAGTGTAAAAAAAACGTATACACACCGGAATCCCAAACATATGAACATTTTTACATTTTTGGAATGAGAATCATCTGAAAACGCGAAAAAGTGGAAAAAAAATCCCACTACACGAGTGTATGTAGTGGGTCGGAATTATGTAGTGGGATATAACGTGTGTAATCACACTTGTGTAGTGGGATTCATGCGCTTACAGACGCACACACACGCACACACACCCACACACACCCACACACACACACACACACACACACACACACACACACACACACTCACACTCACACTCACACGCATACATACATATTAAACATATATAAGAAATCCAGTTAAGTCCTCCTACCCAATACATTATTGATACGTACTTATTCGTCACGTTTTCCATTTGTAAATACAGTGAAATGAAGGAATAAATCATTCATACGTTTACGATAAACTCAATCGTGTCGTGTTTGTTTCCAGAGATGCTATGTAAACCAGGTTCAGGATGGTGACCAAGTCAAATACTTCTCTGGATGCACGGATGCAATGGCGAGTATAAAATTAAAAGAAGATTAAATTGACTTTCTGGATTAACAAGTCAAGGATTAAAACTGAAATTTATCTCTATCGTATTTTCTGTAATATAATAATTCATGAAAGTCAACGGCTTTCAATATCGTTTCATATACTGTTATTGAGCGTGGTATAGTTAAACTGATTCAAAATTCTTCTCTGTTTTTCTCAATTTATCTTTCTTTCCGTCTTTTTCTTTCCTTTTCCCTCCCTCCTTTTCCCTCCCATTGCTGATCTTTTTGTCTCTTTTGTATGAAAAGACTCACGTGTGAAATAGCTTGAATATTGCCGACAGCACGGTAAACCCTAGCCACTTACTCCTGTAAAATGTTGTTCTTTACTTATTGTGACCAAGAGGAGGTTTTATCTTTGAGTAATGATTGTCAGATCATTAACAAACAATTGTGATCACATATTATTGTGAAAACGTCACTGACGCTATAGCCAGAGGGATGTGTATTGCTTAGAAATGGGGTTATAGAAGCGCTTATGCATATATACAACAATATGAAAGCTGATGACGTCCCATGCTTTAAACTCTGAAGTCATTTTGAAGTATGCGATTTCAAGGCATAAATTGAAATAAAATTGCATATTTCATAAAGCAACAATATGTCCATGAAGTGAATACCAAAATGATGCATTTCCAGCAATGCCAAGGTTCTGCGTACGTTCCCTTAACCAATCACGGAGGGATTGAGCTGTGTGCCAAATGTTGTGAGGGCCCTGCTAATTGTTCCCTCTCAACGCTCTGTCCACCAGGTAGGCTGTTATTGCAATCTCATTGAAATAAGATCGACCTATTTGCTGACATTTCATGTTTCCTACACAACTTTAGATGTGCTACTATTAGATCAATGGTGCATAGCCAGATTTGCGTATCCCGATGACAGAGAAATCGGATGAATCAGTAAGCTCTCTACCTGACACAAATATAAAGTATTTCCAAAACTCTAAACCTTGCGCAAATTTATTACTTTACCCTGCACAGTGTACATTAAGGTCATTTCCAAACCACGGTTCATAGGGCCTTCAGCTTCAAACTAATGTACAAATGTATGAGGTTTAAAACGAGCTATCTAGTGGGGTACATCAGTAACATTAATCTAGTTCCAACTATCTGCAATAACGGACATCCGGACCTAAAATAATTTGGATATTAATAACAAGAATGCAATAAGATAAGCGGGGTTTAGACCTGATTTAAATGAGAATTGACTTATTGGATTTCAGCATAATAAAAACACATGTAAAGAGAGACCATTTGAACATTTAACGACACACACGTGTTAAACGAGGTTGATTTTAGACAGCTGGTCTTTGGGATTAGCCATTTGTCACAAATGCATTAGTAGCTTGTTGTATGTCGTTAGTCCTTTCGGTCCAGAATATCAAATCATAGATATTTTAAACACCTTTTATGAACACTCGTTGCTAAATCCTGATGAAACGGTTGTTACACAACAACAGGTACAAACTTCATAGCGGCTTTAAAATGAAAGCTTTCAACAAATATCACAAGAGTTCATAACCATTCTCACAAATCTGAATTAACCGTATAGTATATTAACTAGACCAAAAATAAGAAACTTTCGTACCTACAAAAAGCAAAAATTAAAATGGGCTTTGATGAATGCGGATGGGTGTTTTTACGATTGACTAACACAACTGATTCTGTGAGAGAGTAGTCAGAAGTTTACTTTTCAAGCATGGTCAGTTGATATTGGATAATAAATCGTTTCCCTTTTCCCATATTGTAAGATTGTGTATAACTGACGTTAAGACGTGTGGGGAAATTTGCAGAGCTTACGATGCAATAACAGGTAATAGCTTGTTTTCAGTTGCACCATTAGTGAAGTGTTTGACGTGTGAGGGAGAACATGTACTAGCCAGGTGTACCAAATATACCACCTGTGCTCATAGACAGGTGAGACAAATTACCCGTAAATAAAGTTCAACCATTCTTGAAGCATCAAGTGTGTTTTTAGAATATCATTTAAGTTGATAATCATGACGAATAGTACTCTGTTTTGCACACTTATAAATAGAATAGTCATAATGAAATGTTGATGTTGTCATTGTTACTTCTATGTCTTTTTCATTGTTTAGAAATGTTATGTGAATCAAGTAGACGAGATGGGACAGGTTAAATACTACGCTGGATGTACAGATGAACAGGTATTCTTAGCAGGATTTTTCTTGAATCTACGGAAGTTATTATGGAGAACTGTTTTTGAAAATATGTCACTTTATAATCATTCAAACTAAACTGAACACCAAAAGATATGTCAAACCTCTTTAAATTGAAATATCATAAAAAGTTATGAGCTGAGAGGAAGTAGTTGTGTTGTTTAATATCTCATAAGTTTAGTCATTTTGTGCTAAAATGACAGACTTTGGAATTACGTCATATCATTTGCCGCAACAAAACAAGTTTCTACAGATTGCAATAATGTTTTCGAAATATGAATCATGTATATCGAGAAAAAATCAAAGATATAACGTTTCATTACACCATTCTTAGATAAACTATATGTATAAAATTATATTACTTTACACACAAAAAATTTCAACTGTTCAATTTCTACTATTAATTAGGATAGACTATAATTACCCCTTGCTAACAAAGTGACTCGAAGACAAAAAGGGCTTGACGAATTTCTAATTAGGAATTTATCAATAGCTATATCTTATCTTACGATGAGATTGAGCTTTACCTTTCCTATTATGAAATTATCTAAACAAGTATCCTGTTATATATCCACTGATAGGAGTGCCACAACAACTCGTACAGCGGACCAAGTCATGGAGGAACACAGCTATGTGCTAAATGCTGTACTGACAGTGAAAATTGTTCAGTCTCTGGTTTATGTCCCCCAGGTAATGATTTAAACTGTATTTATTTCGAGATGGTACAGGATGGTAAGGAGGATTGATAAACAGGGTTGTCCCTATATAAATATCGTTCCCCGTGACGTGGACAGGATTTATACAAAGTAACATGTAACATACATTAAAACAAGAAAGATATTCATGAATACTTACAGAATATCTAAATACAATGATCAACACAATCTATGAGCATGTGCATTCAAAAGAGAAACTTTACAACAGGTAATGTTGGTCATATCAGAAACACATGCATAAACATGCATTTCAAATCGTGTGATGATATAATATGAATGCACTGATGACTAAGTAGGAGTAAGATAGTAATATAATGTTAATATAATAGTGATATAAAGGGTTTATTAAAACATGGCTGCACGTTTATTAGTCTTACGGTTTACTCACTTTTGGGTACTGGTTCTCACCGTTTACTCACTGGTGCGTACTGGTTCTCACCGTTTACTCAAATTAAAAAACAACAAATGTTTTCTCTTAAAAAAGTAGAAAAACAATCTAAGAAGTAGGAAAACATTGTTTTTCGTATGTTTTTTGCAGAACCACAACGATGTCTGAGCTGTAACGGAGAAGAATCACTTGCAGAGTGCAAGAACTACAGCAAATGCATCGATGCTGAAGTACTGAAACTTTTGTTAAATGATTTCATAAATGTCAAAATTACTTACCATTGCAACGACATTTTAAGTTGAAGTATTATATCTTTAAGATAAGAGATGATATTAATTGAAAAAAGGTTTAAAAGTTACCTGATTGTGTTATCTTAATAAGAATGAGGTTATACTTCACTTATTAAGAATGCTGAATATAATCTTGATGTTACCAACATTGTTTGTTGGGATTTTTGAAAGATTTTTACACACACCATGTATGGCCCAAATGTAATTGATGTAAAGGAATCTGAGTTTTTTCATCGAAAGCAAAATATGTTTTAAGGTATACAAAGTAATTACCTTTCTGCCTTAAGCATCTATAGTTACTTGATAACTCTATGGGTCGTATATTTCTATGTTCCGTCACTCCTCTAAGAGCCACTCCGTGATTTTCATAACATATTATTTACCTTTGATACGAACCTAAATGTGATATGTGGTGATACAAAATCAAAATATCTTAACTTTTCATATCCAAAAGACATATACGACAAATGCTGGTTTTCCATGAAAATCTAAAAACAGCCTTATAAATGCACAGAGGTCTAATCACCACGTCCAATACACGGATACTAGTTACATAACCTAACAAACGCTATCAACCCCTGACTGCCCGCCTTTAGATGAGTCTCCAAAATTACGTTTGACTATTTGACGCGCGCCACTGTCCGGTTTTCGATCATATTTGCGACGTTCTACCTTCATATTGTCACTGTAAAAAAACAATAAGCTTTAAAATGTGTCTTTTTGGTAACAGTCGATACTTCGCGATCAAATGACACCATTGATTATGTTTGGAATATACGACTCCAACAACTCTGGCTCTTTAAGTTGTCTTATTAACCATTCTCATGTTTGGTCTTATTTTGGTTACTCAGAAATGCTACTTGAAGCAGATCGAAATCGGAGGAAGGATTAGATACTATTCTGGTTGCACAAGTGAATTTGTAAGTGATCAATCGTTCAACATTCATTTCGTTATGAACAATCCCAAAGACAAACGAAAATTGCCTATATGTACAACAAGAATCCAGTTAATTTTCTCACCGATAGTATGTTATTGTTTTGTCTTATTGAAACAGCTGATTAGGATTTGATATTATGTCAAATGAATTGATCGGACTCTCCATCATTCTTGAGCTTGAAGCAACTAGCTTCAACTCTACGGATCCGGGTTGTGTCGCTGTTGCTGAATGCGAGTCGTCTCATTGGCTGGTTAGACAGCCAGCGATTCGAGGGATTTGGCTCCAAAGAAATCAGGTTATTAGGAGAGAGCGGATTCATATACGCTGATTTAGCATGATGATCTTCCACAATCAGATCTGTTTTAAGAACAAGAATGTGTCCTCTTCATTGGTCTTCAGTTCACCCATTACCCTCTCGGTGAAGATCCCATTGATTTTGTATAGAGACAGTTGAATACAATAGTGAATACAGTAAATGAATTTCAAAATTCTTTGCCGTCGTATACGGTCATCAAAAGATGGTAATGAAGTCCTATTTTGTAATGTAAATGCTTTAATATCTATAAAATCATTATTAACCTTTTGTTTTAAGTTTTGTCTTGGCACCAAATACACTGGTGTGGACCGCCATGGAGGGACTCAGCTGTGTGCCGAATGCTGTCCAACTCAGTCGAACTGTTCACTGGAACGTCTATGTCAACCATGTAAGACAAGCCATTTCAACAGTCTTGTGGTGATCAATCTAATTAAGTGATCACTAGATGATTTTTCTTCTCTTTTTAAAATTCATATTTTTATTATCAAAACCATAACTAAATCAATATATGTATATATATATATATATATATATATATATATATATATATATATATATATGAGTGGATTTCAGAATTCGTCACTTTTTAAGTCCTTTCCTCCTCCCATGTACAAGGACTTATAAAATTGCATTTTTATTAATTCTGAATTATTATTACACATTTTCTGAACAAGTGGAGTACTATTTACAATTTTGAAAATTAATTATAATATTTTTGTCAGCATTTTAGTTGCCAATATTGGTCTAAATGCCCTGTCCCTGGGTGACCCCCACTCTCTGCTATGTTCTAAAACTCACAAAATTTAACAATATTTTTTTGGTTTTCATGTTGTTCTGCTTTCCTTAGACAATAAACTTCAACCAACTATGATCGAGTTCGAGTTTCATTAATATTTTATTATTTTTTTCTTTCAAAATATGCTTGTCCCTGGAATTCATGTCCTGACTGTTACCAATGTTAAAAATGCCAAAAATGAGGTCTCCCTCATGCTGTCTTGTTACTCTACTTCCTGTTCTGGAGAGTTTACTTCCTGTCAAGCCATTTGAATTAATGGATTCAAGCACCAAGCTGTTTTAAAGACATTTTTCCCATTTGAGGAAAGTAGAATTACACCTAAGTCACCTTTTGTTGTCCTTCACTGTTACCAATACTTTATATTGAAAATGCGCATTTTTTGCAATACTAATTCATAAGATATACCTATTTGTGTGAATAGTAGCTGATGCCATGTGCTCTTCAGATTCATTGGGGCTCATCATTATTTTAACTGTGATTGAATTAAAAATGTCCCGACTGTTATTGTCCTGACCGTAACCACACACAATAGTAACGGTCAGGACAAAAATAGTAACGGTCAAGACAAAATGATCACATACATGTAAAGCAAATACGAAATTTATCTTTTGATTCAGAATAACTTCTCTTAATTTATTAAGTTTGAACCCTTTGACCACTCAGCCTACTATCTCACAATCAAACAGATAAGAAATGTGTTAAAAGGTTAATAAGTTGGTTTGGGGTAACGGTCAGGACAAAAATAGTAACAGTCAGGACGAAGTTGTTACAAATTTCATAAAAACATTAAATTCTTATTGTTATTATTCAAAATGGCAGTCTCTAATTTATTTATTGTTTACTGCTACGTGTACCTAAATCCATTTTGTACGAAAATACAGGTGAAAAATTAAAGAACACTAGATAAGTTAATTTCCAGTAACAGTCGGGACAGATACCAGTAACAGTCAGGACAAAACAATTTTTTTTTGCATAATCAAATAAAACTTATAATTTGTAATAAAAACATGAATGTGAATCTAATGCGTGTTAAAGTAAGTAATACTTACAACATATGATTTGTAAAAGACTAGATAAACAATTTGATTATGATTAAAACAAGGCATTTGGGTAATGGTCAGGACATATTTGTCAAATACATCTAAAACAAATGAAAAGTTTTACTTTTGATTCAGAATAACTTCTCTTAATTTAGTAAGTGTGAGCTCTTTGACCACCCAAACCTACAATTTCACAATCAAACAGACATTGAATTAGTTAAAACGAAATAGGTTGATTTTGGGTAACAGTCAGGACAAAATTAGTAATGGTCAGGACAAAGTTGTTACAAATTTGAGGGAAAAAAATCATTAAACAATTTTTATTATGACTACGATAGTAGTGTACTTGCTCTCATTCCAAAGCCATCAGGGAGCAACAACTCTCGACACAAGAATGTGGACCCTGACATATGGAAACTGATAGTGGAAGAATTAGAGCAAAGGAATTCAGACCATACACCTTGAAATTAATTAAGCACCCTCCTTATCATACAAAATAAATCTTCATGTAAAGTACTGATTTAACAGTGGCATTTACCCGGTAGTGATTTCATTTTACAGGTAAGTACTGTTCAGCTGCAGCTGTTCAGTACTTGAAAAAACATCACTTTCCTTTTCAGAGTGGCAGCTGTAACTGAGGTAAATCAGATGAAACAAATATGCTGAAGTTGGAATTAAAAGGGTGGTGTTACTCTGAGAAAAAAAATGCTTACGTAATTTATAGGTGTATAGTTTGAATTCCTATATTGTTTTGCTAAGGGGTCGATCTTTATATTACTGGAGAGGTGGGCTTTGATTTATTTTGCACAAAATATGTCACCAAAATTTCTCTTATAATATTTTGTTCAAAGCCTGGGCAAAAAAAATGTTGTCCAAAATTTGTTGAACAGCTTAGAAAACGGAAGAAAGTAATTTTTATTGAAGGTGACTGAGTTTTCAACGAATGTCTGAAAAAATAATCAATCATCACCAAAAATTCAATCCAATTCCCCCTAAAATATAATGGTCGGCCCCTAAAAAAAATTTCAATTGATAGATTTCAAGTTAAAATGTTAATGTTAATTGGTAATACATGTACTATACTGGTATTATGTTAACATTAACATCTTCTAGTCAAAACTGGTACAGTCAGCAACCAGATATATTTTGCTGAAGTTACTTATGTTTCAAGTTACTTACTTAGTTTCAGTTACCGTATTGATGTTAGTCTGTTATCAATGGCCCTTGTTGTATCAGGAATTTATTTGTAATGTTACAGATGTTTTTTAAAAGATAATTGGTTTTTGACTTAAAACAGAGCTATCAAAGAATATCTAATTGCGGTCAAGAAAAGATACCTATTTTATTGTAATCTTCCAAAATATGAAAGATTACTGTTTTCTTTAAAAGTCCATATGACGGGTTTTAATATACATATGAGTATGTAAATGTCCTGACTGTTACCATATTTGTCCTGTACTGTTACTATTTTTTGGGTATGCATCACCTGCAAAACATTACAGTATCTTCATGACTGTTTTGCACAAAATGCTTTAATTTGTTACCATCTTTTAAAATCATATCTCAAATGTTAACAAAATATTGTGTTCTTTCACAAAGTTGGTCTTGTTACCAAGGGGGTCCTGACTGTTACCTAAAGTGTCCTGACTGTTTCACACACCCATAAGACCAACAACAGCAATATATCATTTCTTTATTTTAAGCTAATGTAATTTCATTTTAAACTCTTTACTTCTGCTGTGATGTCACAATAACAAAACAAAGTCATTTCATAGGTTTTCTTAGGTACAATTATGAGTTACAAAAACATATGTCCTGACTGTTACCAGTTGTGTCCTGACTGTTACCAGTTGTGTCCTGACTGTTACCACTAATAAATGACACCTATTTAATAATACTTGAAAAAAATGCAAGAAATTTATTGACATGAAGACAAAGAAAATCATTATTAGTATAATGTTTTCAGACAAAAAAATTAAAAAATTAGCTCACTAAGAAAATAATAAAACTTCTTTGGGTTTTCGGAGTGAAAATTTGCCTGGTTGTTGGTTTAATATGCTATATCTTGTTCTTAATACATTTGAAAAGCACTTTAACTTTCATGTTAATATATTAAGAGTTATAAAAGTCCATTTGTAATTAAAATTATTATTTATTGGCAAAGACCAGGATAGTTTTTTCATGTAATTATCATGGTAACGGTCAGGACAATTTTCATTACTGTTAATTAGTTATGACTCATTAAACACATTACTGTTTACAGTTAAGCCTGCCATTTTGTATTTTTCGATAATACAATGTTTAAGGTTGTTATTCAAATAAAAAAAATTATTATCACATAGAGTTCATTTTCTGTGTTTGAGGTCTTGAAAAAGTGACGAATTCTGAAATCCACTCATATATATATATATATATAGACAAAAATATCAAAGCCTGAGCCTATATCAACCCAAACATTCTTCACAAAGAATTTTTTAAAGGATTCAAAATGCTAATGTTCTAGAGGTATATTATACCTACCTTGGTTGGGTGCACCTTACACGAAAACTGTTGTACTGCAAATAATAAATGGGTACTTATTGTGCGCCGTAGTCCATCCAAAGCATGCTCAAAGCGCTACACATTTATGTCACTACCACATATCAAATAATAACAGTTAGTGTAATCTTTGATTATTACTTCAGCACCCGTGGAATGTTTGAGCTGCAATGGAGAAGAAAGTTTAACTCATTGCACAAAACGTGCCAACTGTTCCTATGGAGAAGTAAGGGCAACTTAGATTGTATTTTCAAATCATGAAATCTTTGTGTAGTTGTATCTATGGATAATTAATTGGCAACTTGAATTGTCTGTTCAAATATGAATTTTTATATAGTTATTCCTATGGAGAAGTAAGGGCAACGTAATTTTTTTCCAAATTATTAACGCTTTATGAAGTTTCGTGAAGAAGCCGAATCATTTTGATGATGAATATTATGATAAAAATTGATATGGAACACTTTACCATAACCATTAACACCCCCTTATTCTGTAAAGTGTACGTAATGATGATTATAGCATTATAGAAACGTTTCTTATCAAAATACTTTGATTACAGGTTCTTGGCCATGACTTTGTTTATCAATGTTCTGTTAAAAATCGTCAAAAGCTTTGACATATCTTGTCATTAATTAACGTAGATTGAAACTATCGCTAAATATTTCAATGTTTCTTCTTTTCTTTTTAGAAATGTTTCGTCGATCAAGTACAAGAAGGAGACGGCAACGTCCGCTACTATGCTGGGTGTAGGAGTGAACAGGTACGATCGCATAGAATATCATAAAGGTTAAATTGAAGAGTTATTTGTAAGACTACATTCTTGAACACATATCATATCAGATTGAATAACATAACATTAAAAAAACACCTAAAGAACATGTTCTTCAGATAAAGCATGAAATCCAAGGGCGTGATAATCGTGTATGTTTGCCAAGGGTTCATTTTACTCTGTATTGTGTGGTGACCATTTCACAGAACAAAAGTGCATTCGATCTTATACAGTCGACCCCTCTTAACGACAAACCCCATATTACGACAACCTGCTCAAAGAGACCAATGCAAGTCTAACCGAATTTATTTGCTCTAAACTGGACTACCATTCTGATTAAAATAGACCTTTTCAAGGTTTAACGTTTTCAAAGATGGACTTTACCAGAATTCGAAATGGTTCTTTTAGGGCTTTCCTCTCCAGAACATTACATTTTAGTTATGAGAGGGGAAAACAGAACAAGTTTGATCTGGTAGAGTAATTTGGTTAAAACTTTTGTTCTTGTGACCACGATCCATTATAAACAGACTGCTTGACTATGACTACGTTTATTTTCCTTCTGAACAACAGTTCTGTAAAGGTACCTCCATCTCTACGCCGTCTCCTCCTGGAAGGAGCCTGTGCTCCAAATGTTGTGATGACCATTCCCAGTGTTCTCTCTCGGACCTTTGCCCTCCTGGTAAGCCATGACCATCGGTCAAGAGGTTAAATTTATTTGTAATATGTAATTAATTTTGCATCACACCATGATATTACATATACTATGTAATAATCAACAAACTGATAATTCATATTGTCGATTTGCATTTGTCAGAACATTTGTCGCAAGTGTATCATTTCAAAGACAATAACTAGTAAATGCCACATGTGTTTCTCGATCTTCAGTGCTGAAATGTGTGAAATGCGACGGCGAGACGTCTTTAGCTAACTGCACGAGTCATGAAACTTGCACCGATAGTCAGGTAAAAATTGGTGTATTTTGTTGCAGTCTAATTAATACGAAGGAATAAAATCTTTAGTATATTCACTTAAGCGGGAGCATCGAGGGGCAAGTAACTTCCGTTAACCATTCGTTAAACTTGATCACAGCCATTCCTTTAAACGCGATGGTGTAATTGGCAGGTTAAATACTCGGTATCGTCCATACTTGTACAAGATCGTGTGAGTAATGAGGCTGCTTTCAGACCGTTGTGGATGGGAAACCTGTGATAAAATGAGTTCGATATCCCGCAAGGTCGATTTAATTCAGACTGAATGTCATGAGGAAAATAACATAAGTTGAAGATGAAAACGTACGTTGTCATGCCAAAAAGGTATTGTGGGTAAAATCAAGTCATATATGTGTTTCGAAATGAATATTCCGTGTAAATATCGAAATTATTTTGTATACCTTTCTATTTGCAGAAATGCTTTGTTACTCAAGTGGAAGCTGATGGAATAATCAAATATTATTCTGGATGCACAAATGACTTTGTAAGAGAAGTACTTATTTCATCGGTTATCAATTAATTTTAAAATTCTGAAAATTGATCAGAGACAAATATGGCCTAAACTATATATTTGCGCATCTCAACACCTTATAACTAATCATATATATGCATTCTAGTATATCATAAATTGTAATTTTATTTGTGAGAAAAATGAATATAATCAAAGGTATTTCACATTGGATGTCATGTTTTATTATTATTTTCTTAGCTTTGATGTTTATTCCTGCGTAAATCATTTAACTGCAACGTGCCTGTTCACACTGTCAATGTACAGTTGTACCACAATCTGCATCCTGTCTCAGGGTAAAGCGCATATGCTCTCGATCCACTCATATACCCTGGGATAAACTCCACTAAAACTTACGCGCTGTGAACAATAGCCTATGACCTATCTAAAAACAGCAGTGCTTGATATACGATTCGGCTATAACAAGATTGCACTGCCTTGTTCGCAGGTTTTCGCTTGCGTTCTTTTAGAATGATCGCTGCGGAACTCCTATAGGTTCTCAAACATATAAAACACCTTGATTAAATGCCAATTGTATTTGCTTTTATCTTGGAAGAGCGAAAGTCAACTGTGATACAGGAGGCTATCTTAAGGTTGAAATTTCATCGTAAAACATTCACGATAAAACTGTTGATTGACTGGTTCAATCTGTTATTACAGCAATGCCAGGGGACAGATTACGCCCCGGACTCAAACCACGGTGGGATTCTGCGCTGTGCCAGATGTTGTACGAATCGCACATCGTGTTCTCTTTCCCTTCTTTGTGCCCAAAGTAAGAGTTTGGACTACGTGGATAGCTGCATTTTCTTAACAAAACCTCTCTTTCTGATCGATACGTACTAGTTGTTCAAGAAATAGTTATTTCATAATTACAAAAATGGATGTAACGAATTAATTTGTGTTCTTATGGTCTCGGTAACAATGTTCATATGTTAACCACTCAAGTGCTTACTTACTTCATGTTTTACTGAAAATCGTTATTGTATTACTTTTCTCATTTTATTAATCTATCTAATTAGGTTTGTCATTATTGTCATTTCATTGGTATGGTATATATTTATCCCATATCATATTCCATACATCCAATCTGATAAAGGAGTAAGCATGTGCTCCGAAACGGGAAGAGAAGAAAGAAGTTATCAGGAAAATCTTGTCTTCCTTATGTTCCTTTTTTTCATATCAGTCCAAACAACTGAACCAGCTACTACAATTTTAACCACCAAAACTATTTCTACCACTATAACAACAACAACGACCTCGACTACTACTTCAGCAGCTTCAACAACTACAATTACTAGCACAACGATAACAAAACCTCCTAAACCAACAAAATATTCAACGTCACCGACAACGAGAGTGACAACGAGAGCGACAACGACAACGAGAGCGACAACGACAGCAAAGAAGCCATTAACAACAGCAAAACACCATGCATCAGGCCATCAACCAGGTATAATTTTTTTCTTAAATAAGACAAAATTGAGAAGGCTTTATTTACATGTTTTTAATAAAATTAAATATAATTAAGTTTCAGAAAGATGTTATAGTCGTAATATGTGTGACTGTATTTGGGATTTTGATAATTGATTCCTTACGAGCATTTATCCAAGCACACCTCATGTTAAAAGGGTTCAGTATTGGCAGACAATCTGGAAACAATCTGGAGACCGAAAACGGCTTCCGTAATGGTTAATACGACATCAACGATTAGTCACAAACTACTTAAATCTAACATACTACTTAAAATAGCAATAATTTTCACAAGAAATTTATATAATGAAGCAATTCAACCTGGGGCCCTCATAAATATTCATAAACTGACATTGACTTACTTGAGTATGCACAATCCAAGCCACATGTTAAATTAGGTATCAGTTTACTCTACTGATTTTCTGTTCATCTAAACATTTGAGTAACGTTGTAACAAAATTGTGACTATGGAGTCTAATATAAAAACGACTCTATTGCGAGCTTGACATGATACGATTTCTCCTTGAATACATTCTGAGTAAAGAGGACAGAACTTCCATGTAAATTGTAACAATATGGCATTGACGTTTCGAGGTAGAAAGTTAAAATGTTCATCTCGGAGACTGATTGATTAAAACGTTTCCAGTGATGTATGTTCTCAGTGAAATGTGAAGTGTGTGACGGACCCATCTGTGGAATGATTAATACGGACCCAGTAGCTTGTCCACGCAGTTCACCGTACTGTATGAACGTTGTCGAAAACACCGAAATTGGAGACCGGATTTACACCAAAAAGTAAGAAAAAAAACTAGGAGTGACCTTTGAACCACAAGGTAAAAATAGCCTGTTGTACTTAACTATTGCGATATGAGATGAATTGATATCAAAACTGTACATACAATTTAAATCACATTTGTATGTTTAATTTGAGACATATCTATTAATCCTTTAAAATCTTAAGTATGGGCGGATGGCATTTGCTTATAATTCTTAACCCTCTAGAATAATTTACACTTTGGAAGGTGAATTTGGGTTTAACGCCGCTATAAGAGTAATTCACTTATATCACGGCTGCAAGCAGTATAATTGCAGGGAGAGAGCCCGCAACGCTATTGTTGGTATGCATTGCGGTGAAACCTAGGGAACTATGAATGGTAATGCGCTGAAATTCAGTGGAACATTACACCCAAACCTTACTGCGTGTAGAACAGTTCTCGACTGCAGAAAATGTTGTCGAGCCCCTTGCGGAATTCGAATCGCGGACCTCTTAATCAGAAGCCGCTAGGCTCTGCGCTCTGCCGCCCCTTAACCCTTTTCAAACAAGAATCAATCGATAATCATCCTTGAGGACATTCCCATTTCAGAAAGTGTCCAAGTCTTTTAATGTATCTTTTGGCACTAAGAATGTACTTTTTAGACTTGTTGGTATTATCGTTATACTTTCATTTTATTGATAAACTCGGGGAATAAAATGGGGAAATATACAAATTAATGAAATAGGCACATGATTATGATCTAACCATCATCAAAATCTTTTTACAAACTTCCCTCAATTTGGCGATGATAAATTGTGAAGCAAATAATTATAGTTTAGTATTAGAAATTGGGGTTCGAATGTCAATGTCCACTCAAAAGACTTCCAGATGTCCCTAAACCATCGCTTTTGTTACTCATATCCAATTCCAGGATCAACTCCAATCTTTTGAAAACGTCCCATTCCCTCAGTATTCGTTGGGTAGACTTAATAAGAAAAAACGTATACATTTCCCCCTTTTCATAACACACATAAGATGGGGAAAAAACATTATCGACCCGTTAGTTTCAATATTTATTTCTCCCCAGATGTGCAAACCACAACGAATGTCAGAGACGATGGTGGGAAGGATCTTCAGATCAGCCGACCTGTGTCAAGTTCAATGCGCGAGACTCGTACTACTTCCGGTTCACCTGTGTCTATTGCTGCACTAAAGACGGCTGTAATACCGACATCTTCCCGGCCAGGAGTACCCTGTTTAAGGGGAGCAGTTAGAGTGAGAGAAATCTGATTCAGACATCGAAACACAGGAGGAACTGGTGACTGGGAAATATTGATGTTCAAGACAGATATGCTGTTCTCTCACCATTGTTGAACATGTAATGGTTGATACATTCTAATAAAGCAAGAACTGACCCAGTGTTTGCATTGTTTGTAGATGGTGGATCGGCAGCTGGTAACTCGTCAATTTTTACGTTGACGTTGTTTAGATTAGGTTTAGTTAAGGATTTGTGTGTCTATTCCATTATGGAGATTGATGGGGCATAGCTGGAGTTCACCGTTTTCAAAACACTTGTCATCTCATACATCAAAAAGATCCTTTGTATTCTTATTATATTTTATTTGGCTTATCGATTATGTTAAAACATCAATTATGATGACATCCCTTCAAAACATATCACATAGTTATAATAATATGATGTTTTGACCCTCGGAATTATACATTTGGCATAAATTTACATCTAAGTGAGAAAATTTGATCAATCAAATCTTCCAAAATATTCCTACTGCCCCTGTAACATGTTAATTGGCAAAACTCCCAAGGTTGAAAAGGTAAGAATTTCCTGCTATTTAGATAGAGAACATGTACATAATTATATTTTGAATCACACTATTTACTCTGGTTTATATCTTCTTCTTTTAAATGTACAGAGAGTTTGATCTTCTGCAGGCATGGTCTTTAGATTGCAAATAAATATCTTTTTTGGATTCTAATTCTGCTCCAGGAACAAAATCATGATTATAGAATGACAGAGCTAATTTTGATATAACTAACTCCATTGAATGGAAATAAACAAGTGATTACAGATGAAAATTGTACTTAATGATTATTCCCAGTGTAAAGTGTTTTTATTAAATGTAATATTCTCACTTTTGCAAAGCAATTAAATTGAAATAATTATTCTTCAGGAGCTAAAAGCTGATAACTTACACAAATCTGCCCTGTCCTGTCTTCAATGATCCTAAAGGTAGTGTGTTTTGAATGTCAATATTGAGGTCTAGAATGCAGGCAAAGTTCTGAAGATTGTTGCAAATGTCAGGGGAAAGATTAATGTAAGTGATGAACTACTTGCCTGGCATGCATTAAGAATTTGCTTTCAAAAGTGATCCTATGACTTCAATATCTGTTATGGTGCCTTATATAATTATTTAATCATTCAAGGATTTTTGTATCCCACTAACTTTCTGTCACTGACAAAGGACAAAAATTTTATTTCACAAAAGGTAAAACTTTTATTATGAAAAGGACAAAACTTCAAAAAATATTTACAGCACTGTTGATTAGCAAAAACAGAAGAATACTTGTGAACAACTCGAAATAATCAATTGCCTTATATATTGCGAACATCAAGATATAAAAATGATTTTATCATATCGTAACTCAATGAAAACCTTATTAAAAATAAAGAATTTTCACAAAATATCTTCTTGTGAGAATTATATTATGAAAATAAATTCTACTTTGACATTTGCAAAAGAAAATTTCAAAGATTTGTTAAATGCACAACAAACAAAAGCCAACCAGCATTCTGCCAGAATATTAAGAAAGTTTTCAATTATCAGAGAATGGTGTTGAGATGACAGGTTCTTGTATTCAAAACTACAGGAAAGACAATGGTTTAACACAAAAACCAAAATGGTATTGATTCTGATCTGTCATGAATTCAATCAAAGTTATTTGAATTGAATGTTAAATTTAATTCACTTAGAAAATGAATTTGACAACTTTTGAAAATTTGTCAGAATCATTTTTCAGATTGGATATTTACTTTTCATAGCACTCAATCAATTATGAAATCTATATTCAAAATTACTAATTATTTGATTGGGATGGATTTGAACTGATATTCAAATTGTTCAATAATGGAAGTAGTTCCGGCAACAGCGCCACATTCTGAGGATTATTCACATCCTGTCCACCTCCCAACATGCCCTGCATGTTGCCAAGGGAACTGTTTGCCATGGCAACCTGAGGCATGTTCATCATGCCCGCCATATTTGGAAAACCAGGGACGGTATTGGGACCCTGAAGTCTTGGATTTCCTAACTGTGAAACATTTCCAAGGCCTGCCATCTGACCCATGTTTTGGAGAAGAGACATCTGGGAACTGGCTGCCATCATGGCTTGGAAATTGGGCATAAGGTTCTGCATATCCTGTAATCCTTGGTTTGGCAAAACTCCACTTTGCATCGACGCAAGATTGGGAATATTGGAGACGTTGTTACCGCTCTGATTGACTGGATTAAACATTGGCATACGAGGAATTGCGGGCATAGCTTGACCTTCACCTTTCTGCTGCATGTTGATTGGCTGTCCCCGACCCAGTGAGGGGAGGGGTGCCATCGAGTTCTGCATCATCGGCATCATCATCCCATATAAGGAGGGGTCAAATGTTGGCATGTTGGTTTGGGCGGTCATCATTAAGCGAAGCATCTGCTCCTGTGACTGCATTGCTTGATTCTGATTGGTGGAGGCTTGTGGATTGGTCTGGTTGGATTCGGCTGATGACACCGAGTCTACTCGGTTACGCACGATGAGCGGAGCAACTACATTTGTCTTTATGCTCTTCTCCTGCAATGGAAGTAAAGATGTAACAAGATACTAAGTAATGAACATTTAAATATTACACACATCTCAATGCTCAACATCTGCAAAAATCAAAAACTTTTTCCTGAAAATTTAAGCTCTCATTCACTAAATTTGTAGGTCATCCTTTAGCATTTACCAAACTTGTAATGCTTGGTGACCATAAATATTGAGTTTCATCAACATCAAATCATCAAATTAAGGCAATGTTTCATCCATCTGCTGATAAACGAGATTCTTGATTGATCACTGAACACAATTTTGAGCATTTTTCAGATATATACTCAAGATAAAGTGTCACAATAATCTGCCTAACTGACAAGCAACTTTTAATGCAACAAAATGGCATCCTGGGTTTCTTATACAAATACTCGAAAAATAGTTTAAATGCCATGATATACAGAAGTTGAACAGATTTTCAAACGATTTCAGCTGAAATAAAGGTTCGTTGTAAATGAGTCTTGAAATGGAACAACCTTTTAAATTAAATTAGATTTAACTACAACCATACTAATGATATTATAATGTTCATCACAATCTGTGAACAATAAAGATGTACTTACAGGTGAATTGACAGATGACACAGGGCGACTTTTTACTTCAGATTCTGAAATGAAAATTAATAATATAAGATAAGAATTCTAAATTTAGGCGAATCAAGTATCTAATTCATATTTGACTGAATGCTATTAAAGCATAAAAACTCAAGCTGTCTTCTGATCAAGGAAATGATACTAAAATGAAATTTAAAATAAGGTAAGGTTCCTAATGGTAGTTTAGCAAGACTTTCAGATGACCTCTTACATTTCCGACCTTTCTTACCCCTTTATCTTCAAGACAACTTACTATCCAATAAGATAGATATCATTCATTACAACAGGTTAAGTATCTTCAAATAAGTACACTATCATATAAATATTCTACACTATTATATACATATTCTTCACTATCATATACATATTCTACACTATCATATACATATTCTACACTATTATATACATATTCTTCACTATAATATACATATTCTACACTATAATATACATATCTTACACTTTTTAAAATATATTCTACACTTTTTTAAACATATTCTACACTTTTTTAAACATATTCTACACTATTATATACATATTCTACACTTTTTTAAACATATTCTACACTTTTTTAAACATATTCTTTACTATTATATACATATTCTACACTATCATATACATATTCTACACTATGTGTGTTAATGTTGGTGCACGACAATTTGTGTACAAATATGATTTCCCTCGCTTTAACCCACCATTATCTGTGACCTCACAGCCCAGAGTGGCCTCGACTTCTTCCATCAACTCCTTGGTTTTACTGATCTGCAGCTCAACTTCTGCCAGCTGATTCACGTAATCTGCCTCACTCCCAGACTCGGACAGCAGGCTCTGTAGGATTCTCTTCCTGCAAGAGTTACAGAATTCTTTGGTATTCTCATCACTTTACATTGTGTAATTGTGTACTTATATATACTCATAAAATTAAATTAAGGACCACCTTGATTTTCAATATTGATTTGATCCAAAGTTCATACAAAGATCCTTATGATGTAATATTTGGAAAAAAAAATAAATATGAAAATATTATTAATTTTTGTGGTGGCCCTTAATTCTTTTGGCTAAAAAAGACATTTGTTTATGGGAAATGATTATAACATATTCTACTTTATCTTGATAAAACACCACTGTAAATGAAATTTGAATTCAAACTGCAATCAAACAAAATTGTAATCGAACAAATTATATACAGCTAGCAGTATGTTATTTCTATTGGAAAGCCTGAATTGTGTGCAACATTTACATTTAACAACATTTACTTTAATATGGGCAAGAGATCTGAAGTACATTAATATTCCATTTTTTGCCAAGATTTACCTATGTGCAACTTGACTGCAAAATGAAACAAATACTACCTTTTGAACTGAAGAGCTTGCAGTGTAAGTTTCAACTCGTCCACACCAAGCTGTGTTTCCTCCAGTTCTCTCTGAATATCTGCTGCCATATCAGCGTCCTCGCCCTGAAATAGATCAGTTCAGTTTTCTTTCAAAAACAAAGAAAAAAATGTCTTAACAAAGATCAGGATTTAATGTAAAGCAAAATCAAAAAAACTTTATAAAGAGGTTAATTTGGGTATGGCAATCAGGTAGTTTCTTTTAATTTGCAACCTAAAAGAATCTGATATAGAGATTAACTTGGTAATAGCAATTATATCATTTTAATGAGTAAGTATGAAGCATTCGTAAAAGAACTTGATACTGGGAGAATTTATATCACAGCCCACTGTCCCCGAGTAATTCCTTCAACAAGGTTAGCAAAAGCTGAGCCTTGGCAAGATAGAAATATAAAGCTTCATTAACAAACTGATATTAATTTAATTAGGCATTGACTGGCAACTCCTGAGTATTCCAAAGTTTGCAATAAATTGCCTGAATCAGGACAAAATATGAAGCATTCATAAAAGAACTTGACAGAGATGAACTTTAGTATACCTTCCGGATTGCACCTGTGTATCTTAATTAATATTAAGAAAAGCTATTATGTGGTAGACTCAAAGCATGCACCACCAGGTGTTGTACATTGCAGTGATACAAGGAAGAGTCAGAATTAAAAGCCTTTTACTGGGTTTTGGATTAGACACCGCTGTCGAAGAATTTCAAGTGAAAATACAGCCAATGCAACCAAGAGTAAACAGAAAGTTATTGAGTTGTTCTATTTCTCATACTATAACTATTTCAAGCTGATTGATTACATTGTCATCTTATCAACAGTTATTTCTCATATATGACAGAAATGTTTGTATCAAGGTACGAACACTGACAGCTATTCTTGAAATATTAGTTGTCTTCTAACATATTCTATAGGCTATGTTATAAGTTTTAAATTGCCAGGGCAACAAATATTTTAAGAATAAGGGCCCCTTTTTACCAAAAAGTTTTAAATTGTCAGGGCAACACACATTTTAAGAATAAGGGTCCCTCTCACCACCAAGTTTAAATTTGTCAAGGCTACATATATTTTAAGAATAAAGGCCCCTGTTACCACCAATTAAGTTTAAAATTGTCAGGGCAATACACATTTTAAGAATAGGGGCCTTTGTTACCACCATGTAAACCTATTGGATACCATACTTTTCTGTGCTTGTTGCCAAGGATTCTGCTATGGATCGCGATAGTCAAATTAGAAATATGAAAATTACGACTTTTTGCCGATAAAAACATGAATATTGACTGGTTGGCTGCAGGGTTTAGATAAGCCAGTGAAAGAGACTGGTGCAATCGAGGCCATGCCAGGGAAGATAATACAGGATTAGCTAAACCCCTATTTGTGATAAGTCATAGGCGGTATTAGTTAAGGTTGCGCTGTATTATAGGTATATGTGTATATTGCAATACAGAAACAACACATTACGTACCTTTACAGATGTTTTCAAATCCTTAATTTTGGTGTAAATTTTCCAAAAAATACAACCAAAAAACAATGTGATTTTTACCAAAAGCTGTTTACAAAGTTTGTATGTGCAAAGTGAAAATAGCGCAAACGGGTAAAAGGTCATCAGCTTTATTTCCAGCAATACGGACTCTTGTGCACTGTTCTAATCACTGTATTTCTCAAAAGAGCATGGAAATCTTTAATTTGAAAAGTACCAATATACCGGAATGAGGAGAGATACCCATCCCTAGTACTAGTACATAATATCATGAACTTAAGTGTAAAGAAGAATTATCCATATACCTTACTGTGATTATTACAGACAAGATAATGAATAGCCTAGTTGAATATAACAAAAAATTAAATTCAAATGTTTATATCTCGAAATATAATCACCAATCTTATATTATGGTGTTTCAGTGTTGAGTATAGCTGTACCTACCTGTACCTACAAGAGCAACAAGAGAAGAAAACTTAGCATTATACAATCTCACATCAAAATCAAAGGATTTTAGTGAATATATATCCTTTAAAGTAGGAGGCTTATCAGAACAGATAAACTATAAAGTCAGAAATCATAGCTCAACCTCTACAGGATCTGTTTAGTCTGACACATGGATGAATTGGGTTTTTTTCTACATTCATCCTGCTATATCAGCGTATATGAAACCGCTCTCGCTCCTTCTTAATACCCTGATCTCTTTCAGGCCAAATCCCTCGTATGGCTTGCGCCTTGATATTCGTGGCTATGCTCACCTGATATTTTTTCAGCCAATGAAATGCCGTAAATTAAGGAGTTTCAACTCGACAGAATTTTTCCATCCAAGTTGTGCCGCTGTTGCTGAATCCGAGTCGTCTCATTGGCTGGTTAGATAGCTAGCGTCACGAGGGTTTTGGCTTGAAGGAGATCAGGGTATTAGGAAGGAGCGAGAGCGGATTCATATACGCTGATATAGCAGGATGGTCTACATTTTACATCTTGGAATTCCACGCACCTGCCAGTACAGATCATCGGGATCAAACTCCTGAAGGATTTCCTCAACTCGAGCCTTCACCTCAGGATTTGGATACTGGAACTGGTCCAAGATGTTGGGCAGCCTGAGAAGGGGAGATAATCAAATCTTAAAGGAGTGATTCTGTACGGGCGCATATAGGTCATTTTTGGCCCAACGTCCACAGGCCCTCGGATCATTAAAAAAAAATATATAAAGATTTTTTTTAAATTTTGAGAACACCCCCTGAATAGAATTGTTCCTCTGTTAATAGTACATTTAATAGTACAGATCTCATTGGTTTGATGCAAAGTTAGGAACAGATAACTCTAATTCTCCGTTCTTGCAACCAATGACATCTGTCGCTGCGGCCACACACCCCGTAAGGTCAAGGTAACGGGCGGCCATTTGTCCCATCAGCATTAAGTTGGGCGTGGAAATTGTCTTTCGGCCGTCCTCATTAAATAACCCCAAAGATTTATTTGTTTAAGTGAGTTGGAATAGAAAGGCAAATCATTTTACATCATGTCTGCATAGATTTTATATTGATTGCGTGCGTATTTATTGTAGCATTCGGTCAAGAAAGCGGGTGGGGGCGAATGGAGTGTCTGGCCTTTCCATATACTATTAACAGAGGTACAATTCGAATCAGGGGGTGTTTTAAAAAAAAAATGTTTTTTTATTTTTTAATTGTTTTTTAATGATCCGAGGGCCTGTGCCAACGTCGCCCTTAAATCCACCTACCTAGTGATTCTGTCAGGGTATTAAGTTCAAATCTTGTTGTCAAAGTTTGGAATGATGTCTTTAGACATTATAGGAAATCTACTTATGCATGATTGCAAACTTTTAGATTTCCAGGACAAATTCATCTACAGAATTATATATACAAAAAAGAGCTTTTACTGATGAAATGCAGTTTTTTGTAAAGATACCTCAGAAGATATTTTACATGTTTACTATGAAAGTGAATTTGTACAAAACTTTTGGCATAATGTAGAAATGTTTCTGAATACCCACCTCCAATTTAATATTACACTTACAAAGGTGACTATTATGTTTGGGTTAAATACGCACAATAAAATATTAAATCACATAATTCTGCTTGCCAAAAGAATCACTTATATTTCAAGTATCAAGCAACATGTTCTTTCTTCTGAGGTATTTCTTAAAACTCTTTAAGAAACATGCACAATTGAAAAGTTCAAATCTTGACTTTTATTTAATGGCAATACTTATTTCAAATTAGAACTTTATTGCCTGCTCACTACAATAAATATCATGAAATTTGAAACTATTTCTTTGTAACCAACGGGAAATGTTTCACTTAGCCTGAAAAAATCTAACACTTGCTCCAATTCAATCTTGGACGTTTTGATAATTAATGGCCATATCTTTTTCAAATAGCAACATTGCCTCCTCATAACAATAGATATCAGTGAATATAAAACTACTTCTTAGTAACAAATGGGAAATATGTATTTAGCTTCAAAACATCAAATACTTGTATTAAACTATCTTTTCCCTAGGAAATACTGAATGTTTTTACATATACAACAAAACAAAACAACTATGAAAAGATAATATTTTTACCCCTTCAGAGAGTAGATTGTCACAAAGGTCTTGCTTTCATCCACAGACTTCACACCATAACTGCGGAGAAGGAATATAGAAAACAGTGATGCTTGTACAATCATCACATTAAATAGTAAACATTCCAAGAAAAGGACAATTTGCCATCTATCATTTTATTCATTGGTTGTACTTGTGCATATTTGGATAACTTTAACGGTGATTCAGCTTCTGCAAGAGCAGGTTGCCTAAGCAACAAAATGATATGAGTATTGTTAAAGTACGTCAGCGCCTTGTCCTTATCAGCAAGTAGTGAATGAATAATTCATTCAATAATATTTTCAATAGCGCAGTAGCACCTAAGGTATGATATCACATCAATCTGCAATTGTGATGTCACAATGGTTTTACTGCTGTCACAGAAATCTTTATTTTATCACCGTGTTGGCATCGATGCTTCACAAATGAAGGCAAAAAATAAACAAGATAATAAGTAATCTTCCTCTCGTGGAATGCAAAATTTTCAAACTTGTAAATAATGCTGTTGATAATAAAGTTCTATTCCATCTTAAACATTCTTATTGTCAAGTCACGTCACCACCAATATATATATAAAGTCACACACGACATATCACAGTAACTCCACTGAAAAAATCATTGCTACATAAAAGTTAGATGTACACATGTGCTCATATTGAAAATATGGCCCCACTTAATTTTCATCTTATGGGTAATAGGGAATCATATAACACACTTGCTTGGATGATAACCTTAACACTTACTAGATCAGTTCATGAAAGAGGGCGGGCTGTTCACTTTGACTGAGCACCTGTTTCTTCACCAGCAGTCTCTTGCTCTGGAGCTGGGGATAGAAATTGTTTTGACATTGTCAACAAATAGACTTAAAGCTATGCCTTATTAGCTATGATCTTAAAAGATTTTTACCATGAAAATTTCATCATGTATATTCATCTGTAGGTAAATTTTCAGGAACTCAGTTTTTTTTTGGAATCTCAATTAGAGGAATACTGACATAAAGAACAAAGACTTCAGGCAGTTCTTCATTTGAGACAAAATCTTCAGGAACTGTTTTTTTGGAAGCTCAATAAAAAAGAATACTGACATAAAAAAACAAAGAAGTCAAGGCAGTTCTTCATTTGGGACAAAAGTGCAGTTTCAAAGTTTTCTCATTTTTGCACTGACCTTTGACCTGAGAACATCTTCTTCCCAGAAGAGAGCCGATATTTCTGCAGAGATGAGCCAGGGCTCCCTCTCCAGATTGATGACATGGATGATTGAATCAGGAGTCAGATCCACTCTGTAATCATATCAATATTGATATTAATTAATCATAAATCACAACTTGAACCTGTTTATTGGTGCTATAGAACAAATAAGCACTAAGATACTGATTTTCAGAAACAACCATTATTTCTCGACAAAATGACACCGTCTATGAAGTTTGACATATTTGACTACCACAAGATACTCTGTGGCCCTTCAAAAGATGTGAACTTCCAATTGATAGTAAAACTCAAAATAACAACTTGAACCTGTTTATTGGTGCTATAGAACAAATAAGCACTAAGATACTGATTTTCAGAAACAAGCATTATTTCTCGACAAAATGACATAATTAATTTATGAAGTTTGACATATTTGACTTCCACAAGATACTCTGTGGCCCTTCAAAAGTGAACTTCCATTTGATAGTTGTAGATAATTCAAAATATAATGTAACTTGCAACATGACTATGCATGGAAAGTCAGCAAATTAGCAGAAATTCTGTGAGATGGTATAAAAGAGTAGTCTACAAATTAAGTATCATTGTAAGACTTATATTTTACTTTACAATGAGTCAAGTTAACAATTCATTCAGTTTTGAAGATATCATTTTACTTCGAAACATTGCTTGAGACATTTATGAAATATTATGATTTATTATCCTACAACCAAAAACAATTGATTGAGAAATGTATGAATTGAATACAAAAGTAATAATCTTTGGTCCTGGAGCTTACAATCTACCTTTTCCCTCTTCTAAAGAAGATTTTTTAAAATAACATTAATACTTACGGCTGGATGAACCTCTGACAGCCTCCTTCTGATGATGAAGGATAACCAGAGTTATCTCCCTGGACTGTGTTGATCTGATTGGCTGTCGCCATGGAGACTGCTGCTTGAGCAAGGAGGTCATTTTGATCAGAAGTGGTGCCATAAAGAAGATTGTCATCTGGAATCTGATGAATGAATGATTTCCTGTCAGTTATTTGTATACCAAATATCACATATACAAGCCTTTAGCCAAACCTTACAAGGACAGTCCTATTGGGGTATTTTTTGTGGAAACGAAATTCAAAGGGACAAACCAGTTTAAACATCACTGTACATGATTATAACATATTAACCCAATTGAAAAATGTTACTGGGGTAACATTTTGGTTGATTTAGATTTTACAAATAGATAAATGAGAGCGCAAGCACACTCGGTAAAATTTTGAAAAAATGAAAAGTGAAAGCATTCATGTGAAAAGTCTTGCTACGGCATTAGAAGGCTTTGTTGATTAGTCTTATCATAGATCTTTTGTAAATGTGTGTAAATTGTAGCCATTCATGTAGTTGATTTTTATAATGCTGTAAATTTAGTGAAAATACAGCGCCTTTTTTCATGTCATTTTCCTCAAAACAAAATGATTGACTTACTGCGATAAGTCAGCCTCTTTAAAGAAAACAACGTAAGTATGTATTTAACCAACAACCTGCTATCCTTAACAATGAAGAAGTAGACAACCCAAACAGCAAAATTAAGACAACTGAATCAACAATTATGAAAGATCACATTGATGACAATTCGTCTGCTTCAAATCAATGCCATTGTTTTGTAAGCAAAGTTCATAGATTAAAGGTTTTAGTAGTGTTTTGCTGCCAACTTATTTGATTTTTGTAATATTTCTATAGACACCATTAAGTGATCGCTTGTTACTTACTACCAAAGTGTGAAAATGTTAACAAAAAGATTTTTCATATCAATGCCTATCTTAAACCATTTATATGGGTTCATTCATAATCTAAATTCGGACTTTTTTGATGGTACATAAGAGCAAAAAACTAAAGAGATAAATACATTCTGTTTTTTATTTTTGGGTTGTGTGTGGAGCATTTTGTACCCTTAAATTAAGGGCTAATTTTTAATGTTAATATAAAGTAAATGCACTACATGCAACCTAAAAATAAAAAACAGAATGGATCTATCTTCATTCTAACACGACTAATCAGAAAAATATTTAGTAAATATTTTGCCGTGCGCAACAGCAATGTGATTAGGTCAAACCAGTACAGACCAGTTTGTGAAACTACAACAGTTCCATTTTCGACAAACACACTTCAATCAAAATATCAAAATATACATCAAAACGTTTTTAAATACAAATAATCTTCATTTCATTGAGGATAATGTCAACAGAGGACAGATTTTCAATGTCGTAAGAGTAACGATTTTCCCGTATGTAATTTTACATAGGTCAACCTATCACCTTTACAAGAACGTCAAGGACTGACCAAATCTAGGGACGTTACTCTAAAAGTAGTTGTTCACTGCCAGACAGGAAAGCCTTAGTTTGTGTTATTTTTGAGGACACTTCGCCAGGAAATGTGGTCACTTGTGTATTAGAGGCGGAGGGAAATGGAGCTTTTTTGCAAAATTGAAGAATAATGTCACTTCTGTTAATTGACTCATCGCTATTGTAAAAAGGCAAGTTCAGTTGGAAATAAAATTTAGGGGTAATAAATGCATTACATACATCCCCAAATCAAAAAAGCCAGGAGGGAATCATCTCCCAAATTTCATCAAAATTAAGGTACCAGAATGTCGTTAAAATGTTAGATATTGAAATCCATTTTGCTGTCAAAACAATCAGTTTGCTGTCTTCAAGTCTATGTAAACAGTAAGTTCACTGAATGCATTTTTTGTAAGTGCGTAGAGGAATGTTAATTGGTCATAAAAAACATTATGAAGAACCAATCAGAAAGTTGCATTTTCATTTTAGATTACGTGTTATGTTAGAATTATATGTCATCACTTTCATATACCAATTTAAATTCTCTTTTCATCGCCACTCCTCAATTTTCTGTTTTCGAAAGCAGATTTTAATCTAAACCTAGAATAATTCAAACCAACTGATAATTTTATTTATGATCAAAACCAAACTTTGCTTTGATCTTAAGATCAGTCGAGTAATTTTACACAATTAATAAAACCAAAGGTCTAATGTCCAAGACACTATCCCATTAAGCTTATTCAACATTGATTGAGAAAACATTTATATGTGCTTATGTTTAAGCTGCCTTGTGAAGGTAAATCCACTCTCCGGACATAACAATCACCTATAAAGATATTATAATCATAAACACCTTAACACTTTAACCCTGAAAAGACAAGTAGCGAGGGGCAGCTTTTTCTCCTGCAAAGTAGGATATCTGATCTGGCCTTTTAAAGTAAAAAATATAAGATAAAAGGTAAAATATCCCCACAGTTCTATTAAGCTATGCCTCATAGAAAATGAGTTCTGGTACTGAAAAAAAAAATTTAAAATTTGTTTCAGAGGCAACTACCAAAAATAAAATTGAAAGATGAAAACCTCAAAAAGCATTACTACACACCAAATTGTTCCATATACCATTATTCAATGGATTTTTAAAGGATGCTTTCAAGAATATTCTGTAGACATGTTTTAGCTACGAAAACCTGTTCTTAAATTTGTAAAATAACTGACTTTTATTGTTCTATAAAATCAAAGGTCATAGCTGCATTATTTATCAGTTGAAGGCTTCATCACTAAAATGCAGGGTTAAAAAGCCCACTGTCCATCAAAGGATAATCACCTTTTAGGATTACAATCAAGTACGAGTAAAGATTAAAATCTCCCACCCCCGCATAGGTGGGCTTACATTGGTTTTTTCTCCTTCCCCTACACGCCTAGACTTGTCCCCTGCCCCCTGAATCAATACCTGCCAATATAGTATTGATCTGTAACTAGGTCATAGCTCAGGTGAGTGTCTACCTGACAGGTAAACTCAGGTAAACACAGGTAAACCATGGTAAAGGAAATCTCATACCTGGCAATATGAGTTGAATCTGGAGGGACCTACCTGCCCTAAAAAAATTCTAACAAAAACCTAAGGTAAGGTATCTTTCTGAATACTGATGTATCTCAATATCTCAATACATGATTTTATTCATTGAAAATATATATCTCTAATTGTTGCAATTTCTAAATATGACAAGACATCAATACAAAAACACATATAATATGTATAATCCATATGCTTTTTCTATGGCTTAATGGTATGATATTTTGAAGTGAATTAAACCAATGAATCAATATATCAATACTACTTATCATATGCCTATATGCATAGCCAGTGAGCGGCATACCTTGACGCAGCCCACTGTTTGTTATCTATGAGTTATTACACACACAGCATTCTATGAGACAGACACTACCTAAATCGCTTTATTTCGCCTACATAAAAGGTACGAGTGAATTTATCATAACTGCATAAAGCAGCCCCCGTTGTGATGTCTATGACCGATGACACAACAACATTTATGTCACCTCATGTATTTATCTTGATAGATTGATTGAGAAATGGTTATAGGTTAAATTAAAATACCTGTGTACAGCAACCATGCTGTTTGTATTTATGAACCATTACACCCAACAAGTTACTCGATGACAGCTGACAATGCCCGCTGGTTGATGGTATATTTTATGGGTCCTATACAAAGGAGTCTTTCAGTCTATACAAGCTGATTGTTTTGATCTACATGAATAGTGTTACAACTAGATAACATTGTAACTTTATAAAGAATCAATATAAGCAAGAGTAGCTAGCATCTGGCCAACTAAATTGCAGAATTCCTTTTTTGTAATATTTCAATCAGGGTTTATTGTCAGTGACTATGATTAGGTTGACAAAGAACATATTTTACGTCTCGCAAGTCGATAACAACCTTAATTGTATGCCATGTCAAGAGGGAGAAAAACTCTAGCTGGTGACTAATGATTTTCTGTTGGATGATATGAATATTTAACATCATCTCATGTTTCAGTGTAGGGTAAAGCAAGGATTAACAACTGGATAGACTTGTTTTCTTCACAGGAGGCAAAATGATTATGGAGTACCGTGTATAAATGTTAAATTAGCAATGAACCTATAAAAGCAACTGGATATTTGTAACTGTAAGCAACTTTTGTTTCTTTGGGAAATTATCTGGAGAGAAATCAATGTTTCATGGAAGAGACGATCCTGGGTCTGATTTTTCATAATTCAATTAACCCCCCAAATTACCAGTATTCATAAAACATTCTTTATTCATAAAAAATATCAACTATTCAAATATTTCCTGAACAACAATAATTAGTATGTTTTAGATTGCTAATGTGATTATGATAATTTTTTTAAATTGGAATATCAAACTTATTTTTTATATAATTTGGGTAATACCTTCCCCATGATGATACATTAAGCAAACATTATTAAGTAAACTTGGAAAGGCAATGATATAAGTAATATGTAATAGTTATTTGAAGAAAGACAACTACATTATTTTCATTAAATTATCATTATTAGCAGTTAATGAACGAATATTTTAACATAATCTTATGCTGAATCAAGAATAAGTGAACAATTTTTGGAGTTTGTCAATTACCACTTAAATTTTAGAATTGTACATATTTAAATCGAATATAATCTAAATAACTGTAAATGCCAGAAATGATATTAACTTGGATAGTGAACTTGTTACAGTTGTCAATTAATAACCAAAATTCAGCAATAGCATTATTTCTTGTCAAATCAAAGACTTTGCGTTTGAGACATGCATATTGCAATGGAGAGTCCTCTCTCTATAAGAGTGAGTTCAAATCCGTTGATTGGCTTGTCGTCTTACAGTACATCAATCAAATTATTGCAGAAAGTGGGATTCTAAAGAAAACAATTCTGGTACCATATATGATCTTATGTGCACTCTTTTCAAACCAAAACAAACACCTTACCCCTGGCTAAATGGAAAATAAAAACATATATATAACATCTCTGAAAGAAATTATGTACCCCTGCCTGAGTGCATTTCTAAGTTATCGTATAAAGAAACGGTTTGGGAGAAGAAGTAATTCAAAGGTTTTAGGAAAATGCCTGCTGGGCAAAAGCAAACGCTAAAATTTCACATTAACACTGTTGTCCTAATAAGTCTGAGAAGTTGTTTCCCCTAGGGTGCTTAGAAGGGTATATACAAAGTAAGTAGTTGAAAGGGTTTCTAGATATACTATTCTTATACAAACAAACTCACATTACAATGTTTGATCGTCGGGTCACAGTGAGATTAAATTTACATCAAGATACATTCTCAATTTATACAATGTCAATCTTTTTATACAAATTAGATTGAAATGTTTGTATCTTCAGAATTAACCTTTTACCTGCTGTGACCCTTTAGGTCTGTAACCCTCAAGGTCTGGGACCAAAAAAATTACATTTCATATGACATAAATACTTTGACAGCAAATGCTGTAATCAAAATTGCATGTGTTCAACTACAAACCTAACTTTCCAGGCATTACAAATACACCTACCCCTCTGATTAATTTCCTCTTTGATTTTCTTTTTTTTTCAACCATACACAGCGTGTGTACGGAACAGATATCGGAATCTACGATTGTATGAAATTACTAAAGTAAAGTAACCATGATTCTGCAAAAGCAAAAGCCAAGCATAGATAATTAGAAAATCATGCGTGATCAAATGATCCTATAATAACATGCTCAGCATGGGTCTGCTAAGAGTACCATATTCATGACAAAATATGTACCTTGCTTTCCTGTCTGGAAGCATATAGTTGAGAGACTTTGTCTATAGGATTTAAAAGGGCAATGAATGTTTACATATACAGACCAACTACGGTCAAATCCCTTAACAAAAGGAACACATCTCGCCTCTGTTGAGCTACCCACGTTTATTGATCACTTTGTAGTCGTGACAGTCCATTACTAAACACCTCAATTAGGAGTGGTACAAACACAGCTTTAGTGGGCAATAAGAAGTAAAGACTTCAGAGTACTTAGACATACTAACACCTCCTTACAGAACTATGACCTTCTTCGTGCGACAATCACCTTGACCTTCAAATAGAGAGAAGTACACTTATGTCAAGATTGCCTTGGAATTCTTTTTAACAATTTAAAAAAAATCCTAATTGACCTACAAAGGAGAAGATATTTAATTCGTTTTTTAAAACAAGATTGACTGTCACTTTTTTCATGACAATTTTTGCTAGGCCTTGATTTTCACATAGGTGGGAATACTATGTATACATGATATTGCTTTGAAATCCTTAGGACAAGAATTGTTTTACTATTCGTAGTTATCAAAACACAGTGACCTTATATTCATTTGACAAATACGACTTTCCTGTTTTTGGACAAAAGATTTCACTAAAGATTGAGGAAAAAAAGTCATTAGAGACTAAAAAAGACAAACCTTTTATTGGAAGAGGTGAGGTGATTTGGGGATTTAAGGCTACATTCAAGAGTATTTCACTTATATCGCGGCTACTAGTTTAATTGCAGGGAGAAAGCCCGCAACACTATTGTGGCCATTGCAGTGAAACCTTGGAGCACCGGCTGGAACTAGCGAACCATGGGTGGTACTGCACTGAAATTCTGTATAGCTACGTACCCAGACCTTCCTGCCTGTAGAACAGTTCTCTACAGCAGACAAAGTTGCTGAGCTCCTGGCAGGATTCGAACCCCTGACTTCTTGTTCTGAAGATTAACAAGCCAATCACTGCGCTATCCTGCCCCATGTTTTGAAAGTCTTTCTGTGATTGACAATAAACAATGATTAAGGTTTAAAGAAAAGGTCTTGAAAACTGGGTAGCAGGCTAATGTCTTAAAGGTAACGGATTAATGAAAATATCATTACTTTTAAAAACAATTACAGGTGACTATTAAAAATAACAAGAAATAGTATGAGAATTATCATTTATACGTAACATTTTTTTGGGCCTAATATATGTAAGTTTTCCTATTTATGATATAATTTTCAGTTGTTCACTAATGGCATATACATTTTCGATCACTTTATCCAAAACCATTTCTGTTTTGGTCTATACCTATAATTATCTAACGATACAGCCAGTGCCTTTTCTGATAGGCATTAAGATAACCTGACCTATACCATGATTGTAAGTCTCAACGATCAAATGACTTATATTACCAACATGGCCTTTGGAGCACCTTGTGTAAGCCAATAGCTCATATCAGATGGGTATATAATCCCTACGCAAACAGTACAAGGGAGTTGATATGTTTATTAGCCTATCAGTGCTTGGTATGTTAGTTTTTATATCAAACAGGCAGGCGATAGTGATTCATATCGTACAAACATTTATTATTTTTCAAATCTTTTCATTGACAAAAATAAACTTTAATAGAAGATCCAATTCATTGTTTATAGAAATATAATATGCAAGAAAGAAAATAGTTTTATTAAGGATGGGTATTGCTACTCATTTCCATATCGCAATATATTGCTATACAGAAAAGCGTATTGCCGTATTGGTACTTTTCATTTTTTAGTTTTTCCATGTTCTCTTGAGTAAATAACAGCTATTAGAACAGTGATCAATGCTCAACTGGACTTTGTTTTGTAAAGAGATATAATTCAGTGACTGGTTCCGTACTTTTAACATGTCTGTGCTATTTCAGTCAAATCTTAGGGTGGTTTTTTTACGATTTTCTGCAAATCTACACGTTAAAGTAAAGTGTTATTTCTAAAACCTCCGATAGATGGGATATTTTAAGATGACTGTACCGTTACGGATCATTGTGTTTCTGTAATGCAATATACCGATATACCGATAATACCGAGCACTCTTAAGTTTTATGGATAAAAGATATTTCCAAAATCTGGACTCACTGTAGCTTGTCTGTAACAACGATATGAGCTAATTTATGAATCTTTTCATACATCATGTTCAACATTATGTAGGATATATGACTGATATATTTCTGATTAAATGTAAAATGACAAAACTAACAACAATTAGAAAGAACACTGTTTCCTCAATACCAGTTGAGCCCTTAAACGAAGTTGTGCACGCCAATTTTTTGAAAACACAACGAATGCACAGATACTGCTTATCTCTCGATATTACTCGCTATCCTCACTCAAGTAATCTACCTCGTAAGTTATTTAACAAATATTTACGTATTCAGGTAGTAAAGTGGATTTTTAAAGGCCGGAAGTATTTAATGTTGCGTTACATTAAATCCGCATGAACTACGATATCGTAAATTTTAAGATTTTGCTCATAACCTGAAAAGCGGAAACGGCAGCCGCTATTGTCAATCTAATAACAATGCTAATACAGTGTTATTAAATCGGTTAATATACAACATTGCTTTCAAAAAACATATTTCATGATTTGTTCTCAGTTCAGAGGTAAATTAATTAGCTGCACACAGTTCTAGTTCAGCCGTTTCCAAGTGTCAATAATCTATTCATTTTGTGCACAGCTAGCCATAGATTTTTATATGTCTAAGCCGACAGCGGTTGTCTTAACGTTTTCATTGTTGATTGTAGGTAAATTGTAAATAATATTTAGTATTTCATTGCATTGATAGAAAGTTTAAGTGAATGCATACGTATCTAAACCGTAAAAGCGTGCACTAGCGCCTTTAAAATAACTTAAAACTATATGCTCACTTTTTTATTCATCCACAAAAAAGAATCAATTTAAATTTTTAGATAAATATTTTCATGGAGGATCAATTTAGAATCTTGAGTCTCAGTATAAAATATAGCATCAATAGATATGTAGAATAAAAGATTGGTTAAGTCTCTCAATAGAACACAAAATATCAAACAATCATCACAAAGGTCACTTCAGGTGACAAATGGTAAACATTAGACTGAGAAAAGAGATGACGTAAATCATTGATTATTGATTCTATATATAAAAAGGAAAGTAAACAGTACATTCTTTACCTAATCTTTTTAATTACATTCTGTAACTAAGTAATTAAAGGGACAGTTTAGGGGGATATTTTTAGGAGAAATAATTTGTGGTGATAGAAAAAGGCTGTACCAATACTAATTTGTAAAGTAAATAAAGATACTGCTTGTGTGTTTTCACATTCATGAGAACAGCTGAAAAAATTGAGGAGATATGCATTAACATTAATAAAGTGAAAAGTAAAATATTTGATTTATAAACAATCATAAACGCAGTTATTCACCTAATGAATTTCTTATGACTACTGTTTCTACATTCAATCCTGGATTAAAAAAACAACTTATGAAAAACCCTCAACGTCAACCATCCAAGAATATTCATAAGGATATGAATTGACCTTCAGTCACAAATATTGATTTAAAACACACACACATCTCCATTAGTTGAACGTCAACCCCTGATTGCAAAGTCATGTCCCCTCGTGTTTGCCTCTTGTTTTACCTAACATACATCGTTAACTTTCCGATCAATCTGCTGGTTCGACTAGCCCTGTCACTGTGCTACAGTATTCATGTTTATGTACAAACGACTGTTGTAAAGAGACAATGGTGATTGTCAATGCTGCATTGATTACAGGCAAACGTTGTGGTCATGCTCTACAGGTTTAAGTTTCTTGTTACAATCATTTACTCCAAACAATGGAATGAAATATTCTGCAACTAGAACTAAGCTAAAAGCATTAAGCTGCCAGGTAAACATGTATGATATTGATATAATTATTACCAAGCATGACGACTGCATGGCTTGTAGTTACATAAGTCCTTATAATAATAATAATAATAATAATAATAATAATAATAATAATAATAATAATAATAATAATAATAATAATAATAATAATAATAATAATAATTGATTGCCCGAAAGGAATTCAGTTTGTATTGTTACAGAGCTTGAACATACAGGAAAGGCAACACAGTGTGTTTTTTAAAAATTCATTTCAAATGTTATTAATGAAATTGATATGCAAAACAGTTACTCATCAAAGACTGAGTGTTAAGCACACCTTGAGCATTAAGGGGACTTTTTTATTTTTAAAAAAAACGAGCAAATCAACAAAGTCAGATTGTGTCTGGTCAGATCAGATTAGATTCAATGATGTCAATAATCACAATGCAAGATAAAAAATTCCAAGACAGTTTCATGGTGTGACTACTAACAATAATGTGTGGGGAACGATCGGATAGGTCAAGCACTCACTTGATTGGAAACACTGTGTGGCAACTTGAAGGACAGACAAAATAAATTCTCTATCCCTCAACAAAACACTAGGAATTATCACGGTTTTGATGTGTACTGAAAATTTATACTAGTTATACAGGAAAGCCAATAAATAGAGATATACATAAATTATTCTGAAATTCTTTTATATATTGTATACTAACTGGATACCTCTGGCCATGATGGTAAGAGGACCACCCCAGTGAAACTTAACAAATTTTATGGCAGAGAAGACTTCTTTGAAGAATTAAATATCCAGGCCGTCATGAAGGGGCAGAAGCAAATTTTTTTAAGAAAATAGGTGATCTCACAAAAATGGAAAGAAATGTTTCTAAATGAAAGACATTGTCTTTTAATCAAAGAAAGCAGTTATAAAAGGAATGTTTTATGATCGATGAAGCTATGCAAATTCATTTCCCAACCTCAAGTGATTTAAAGGTGTTCATACAAAAATGGCTGCCAGTGTTTTTTGCCCGATACTTATTTCCTCTACAACTACAGAAGATCTGGTTAAGTAATTAGATGTTTGGTCTCTCTGAAGATGATATATATGACATAAACTGATCTATGGTGGGAAGATCGGAAGAAAAAAACGTGCCACTTTCCTTTAACATCTCATAAGACATGTGTGACGATATTCCTAGATTACTCATCAGCTGTGAATAATTAAAGTCAGCCAAAAAAGCTTTACCTGTTTTCAGACACCAGTTCTAACACAGAACTACTTATCAAAAGTATGGTTTGTAAAACTAATTTGTATCTATAGAAGATATGATTGTCAATCCCAGTAGCATCACAGCTCGCTAGGTAAAAATTTGAAAAGTATCCTCAGTAAACACTGACTTCCAGTCTGGTCGTTATATTTTCAACAGAACTGATGTTGGGTTAGTATCAATGTTCCATAGGTAAAAAAAATTTCATGATCCCATTGAATTTTTCTTAATGAGGTGCAACTGCAGTTGATAATTAATTATTAATTAGAACTAGTCAAAAGGCGTTTTCCATGGTATTGCTGGCGGCTTACTGTACTGAGAGGACTCCCGGATCCACTAAAGGATGCCGGCCGGTTGGCTAACAGCTGTAGCTATTAGAAATAGTAAGAACAGAGGAGATAACCGACCAACGGAAGAAACAACTCAGTGGTGGAAGCGAAGCAAACACTTTAATAACTTTTCGGGAGGCGCAACCTCCCTTCATCAGACAAAGATACAGTATATTGTGAACAGTTAAGGTGCAGTTTTGTGGCTCTGTTTTGGACTTAGAAAATTTTCATAAAATTTGTAAAAGTTAGAAAGAGAATAAAATATGAATGTTATACTGTTGTTATGTGTGTTATTAACAGAGGAGGGAACGGGACGATGATTAGAGTTCTACTGAGATGAGGTTAATAATAAGGTAAATAATTGTATTACAAAGTGAAGAAGAAGAGAAATAGAAAAATAATTACATGTGATGGTGAAATATACAAATATATAAGTTTTGTCCATAGAGATATGTAACTATATATAGACAAGAATGACATAATTATGAGATAATAAATACAAGTAAACATATATACATTGGGGTGAGAAGGGGGGGGGGGGGGGGGGGGGGGGGGGGGGGGGGGAGGGTTTGGATGGGAGAACAGTGGAAAACTTGGGGCCACTGTGAGTAATCTATAAGTGGAAAAATTGGTGCCGTTTGAGTATGAGAAAAATTGGAATAGGCGACCAGTGGTAAGCTTAGGGTTTTGCACAAATTAAAGTTACGTGCCCAAGAAATTGTTTTTGCATTCAGCCTTTCTACATAAGCAATCAAAGATAAATTCATACAATGCAGCAAAACTTAAAAACCTACATCGGTAATGAGGCCTGTCAAATCCTATATTTAATATAGAAAAAACTAATTAATCATCTTAAACAATCATCAGCCATTTATAACACTGATAAACAAAGATTCCCTCTGGGATAAACAAGAGGTGTGGTTAGGTGAGGTGATATTGGGTTATCTCGCCCCTGGGATATACAAGACTCTTCTTAGAGACTAATGACGGCTTTATCTAGGATGCTTGAGTGATTGCTTTCTTTCAGATTAATCACCACCTTATGTCGTATTAATGATGGTCTTATTTGTTCTTAATGAGCATTTTTTTTAAAGAATTGATTTCCTTTACTACCTGAGACCTACAAATGTTGAGGGTATCAAAATACACTTGTAAATATGCCATAGTCCTAATAAAAACTGAAAAGTGTTTTGTGGGATATCCCCTTCAAATATCTGTCATGTGCCCCCCCCCCCCCCCCCCCCCCCCCCCCCCTCCTCCTCCCCCCCACCCCCCTCTCTCCTCCAACAGGTAGCCTATCCCATCAGTAACTCCCCCTACCCCACCAGTAACCTCCCCTTCCCCAAACAGGAAGCCTACCCCACCAGTAACCTCCCCCTTCCCCAAACAGGTAGCCTATCCCACCAGTAACCTCCCCCTTCCCCAAACAGGTAGCCTATCCCACCAACCTGCTTATTGTACCAACCCCTGCGCCCACAGGTAGTTATCCCTACCTTGGTACCAATACCCTCCCCCCTCATTAGAACCATCCCATCCCCACTAATCACGCCTGGTATATGAATCTTACCAAAGAAGAAGGAATAGCATAGATCACCTTTTTATAATGGATAATCCTGAACTGTGCTGACCTTCATCCAGTGGCAATCACTATGAGTGGTTTTATTGACCTGTTTCTGACTGCTGTCTGTGCAGTTGATGCATTATTAATGCCCATATTTTATTCATGCTTCCCTCGTACACCTCTATGATCGACATGTCCAGATGTACAGTTTCCAATGACTATGGATATATCCTGGGGATCAAATGCAATTTAGATCATTTGCAAAATTGTTTTTATCGGATTGAATATGTGCTGAGCCTTGCAACGAAATCATCCATTCAAATTTTGATTGCGGGTTATGAATATGGACACCAGATTGGGTCAAATGTGAATCAGAAGATCATTTGGATAATGTCAAGGTTTTGACTGGATTCTGTAGGTGGCGAACCTATCTGTTTACACTGAAGTAAATTTAGACCAGTTATATGGATGTGCAACATTGAATGGGACCAATTTAATATTAATTCAGAACATCATTAGATGAGGATATCCACTTCTCCCCTGGATGTATATCAAGTGTGACTTGTAATGTTACAACAGTTGCTCACAAAGTTCAAATGTAGTTAAGAAGACCATATGAGGAACATTTGGGAAGTTTGAGTGGACCTAAAAATTTTTATGGATTTACCAAATCCTTCCTCAGTTCAAAGACCATCCAGACAGACACTTGTTGAATGAAACTTTAACATCTCTACTGGAATTCCATGGACAGAACCTGATGAACAAGTAATGATTGTATCGCCAGGCTTAATCCTGAAATTCAAATTGAGAAAAACTATTTACTTGGTTCCATGACATTTGAAGATCATTTGAGCCGATCAGTGCTAATCTTTGACCATCTTTGAGGAGAAGAGGGATAGCACCTGGATTTGCTAGATAAATAGAATAAGATTTTGTTCTGTGAGCAAAGACAAAGACAACAAAGATAATCAATGTTGATCAAATGGACCCTTCTCAATAGGTTAATAGATGTTCAATGTTGTGCCACGGACTCATTTGATAGAAGTTTCGACGTGCTCCCTGCCTTTGTGGTGTGGTGGATCAAACAGTGTACATGTTCAAACAAGAAAGTACAAGAAGTTCATTACTCTTGATTAAGAGCTTAACAGCAATCTAACATGCATATGTTTACATGAAAGAATATACAATATCAGGATTCTTTAATCGACAAATTTCATTTCTTCAGAACCTCTATCGATCATTTTCCTCATATTGAACGTACACAGAATAATATTTATCAAAAAGTTCATCACAGAGTCTTAAAAGGCCTAAATCAATCAAACTCAAGCTGCTACATTGTTGTGAGGAAGACGGCATTATGCATCAACAGACTATCACCCTAACAACTGCTTACAAGAACTGCTTCACCTGACAATACTGTCCTAGCCGGTACAATCCCCCCCGCGTTCTACATCACCTTCCAACGCGCGACAAATCTGATGCCATTGTCCAGAAGCTGCTGGTATAACAAGGCTTTGATGAAAATACAGCTTATGTGGAACATGCGCTGATGTCTGGCTGCAGAAGTGGAAAGACAAAGGCCCATATTGATTATATTCATCAAAATATAGATGTGCAGGCGCTGGGCTGAGCGATCACATAGTTAAAAGTATGGAAGATCAGTCGGATGCTGCTGTGCCTCCCTCACCAACATGGTGCGACATGAACCTGGAACTGGCACTCCTCCGAGAAGGTATTTTGTTCTTATCTAAGTTTTGAGATGGTACAAAGTTTGCTAGAAAAATTACTTTCACCAACATGAATTAAAATGAATTGGAAATTGAAAATGGAACTTCCACTGTTCAGAGAAGTCATTTATTTGCTTTTAAGTTTCAGGTCAGCTAAACAATACGGAAACAGTTGTCATCACTATTATAGTGCGTTACGAGTCTAAAGCTTGCTATAACTAGAGAGGTCATTAGTATTCATGCCTTTGAAAGTTGGTTGAAAGTTGGTTGAAAGTTGGTCGAAAATGGATTTTTTTTCTTTTGTCATCTTGCAAATTAGTTCTCTACGAAACCATTCTTTCCACATGAACTTATTCTTGGTCTTGCAAAAGAAGTACTTATTCCCTTAACAACTTGTTTTGGAATGAATGAAATAGTCTACATTGAAAGCTGTTTCAACTACTACAATGGCCTATCTTGAGTAATGTAAGCAATGCATTTGGAAAGAGGTTTTTTTTTTTCAAGCAACATTTTATCATTTCCATAGAATGAAGAACATCTTCATATCTTAAAAGTCAAGAAACTTCTATTTCCTTCTCTACAATTTGAATCTAGAGGATGTCCCTATGGCAACCATGTCAAAACAAGTGAATACAAGAATTAGTCTCAATACACTTTTTTAAATGGTTGACAAGATATCGTTTTTATTTTATGGCAACCATTTCAGTTTCTATGCTTTGATGTGAGCACAGTTTGGAGAGAGGAAATCCATATCCATCCGCTTAATTTTCTATCAAAAGGTGCATTAGGAAAATGATGGCGTGTATTTGCATTATCTATGTCTCTGGTTCAGGTACAAAAGGATATTCAGCCCTGAAGCCATGTGTGAATCAATTTACTTGTGGCAGAGAAATCATATTTAGCAAGAGTGTAGCTGACACTTTACACTCATTAAGAGATTCATAACAAATGGGGAAAAACAAACAATACATAAAATTAGTCATCACTTTCAGTACAAAAAGTTGACATTTCAAAACTCTGCACTATGTGGATAAAATTACCTATGGCAAAGAATCAATAGGAGTTTGATAATAAATTGGAGATAAAGAATTTGAAGTCATTAAATAGTTATCACTTTTAGTCATAAATTTTGATAGTTAAAACACCACTCTGCATTGATCGTTTAACTTTGAAATGTGATGAAATAAAGATGTGTGTACAAGTAATAAAAACATTTTAGGCTAGCCTATTAAAACCATAATGCTTAGACCACAGCTTTTTGAGCAGTGAGTGAGTTCTTGTTAAACGCCGCTTCGACATCATTTCAGCCATTATCGGCGAACAACTTTTTGACACTGAAAAGGTTTTTAACCCTTGCACTTGCATTCTTTCTTCAAAGCTAGTCATTCAGATGTATGGCCCGGCATAAAGTATAGTTCAGACAGAGAGAGTTAAAGGGTTTTGAGATGACAAATGAAGGACTCAATGAAAGCAATTAGCACCTGAGCACTTGAGTCTGATTGTTAGGCTCCTAGTATGAAATATTACAGCAGCGAGTGACAAATGCCACATAATCCTTAACCCAATATATTCCTTTGTTTCAATGTCAAACTCAAACATCACTTAGTCTAAAAATATAAAGGTATATAAAGGATATAAGTACCTAGGTGTCTAAGGATTTTAATTATACACACGAAAAGACACTGCAATCTTTTAATTTTTTCAAAAGTATCAACAGAGGTCAGACATTTTGAAAAAATCAGCGTCAAACTACCCCCGAAACATCACCATTAAAATGTGGAACCTTTCACGAGTGTCATTCTTGTGTTTTAACAGTACTACCCCCTCCCTCCCCCCTTTCTTTAAATCAGTGTTGTTGGTTAAAAGGTGACAGAGTTTGAGATTTTATTTTTCATGAAAAGTCCATACCAATGTATCAGGGTGTGGATTGTTTTCACTAAGTCAAATAGGCTATATAAATACAATGATATTTGATATAGAGAAATTGAATGAGACAAACGTAAATTTATGATTTAATCACTCTGTAACATTGCAGAGTCTAAAAGCTTAATATCGTGATAAATTGCAATATGATTCAAAGCTAGACAGCCTGCAATCAATGGTGGTGATATGGAAATTCAGGCTGAAAACTTTATTTAGTTAATTAGCTATATATAGATGAATTCTAAATTTTATAATTTGAATAATGGATACAATCAGAAAATATTACCAATTTACAATCAATGTTGCGGTGTTTGAAATTAGCACCAGCCAAGAGGACCATGGCTTGAGGAAATAAAGTAGCAGGTCATTTCTTCCCCAGTGTGTAATCTTTGCCAGGGAAAAAATAGCCTAGGCCAAACTCGGGACACCAGGTTAATTGAGTTTAAAAATTTGTGGTCTAAAGGACTTGTTCAAATCTTAAATGTTGTTATTATGGAGACGCACTTTGCAAGTTGGAATTAGTTTGGACTTCTGCTTTCAGAAGTCAGTAGTCAGGTTCGTGCATTGAAATGGTTATGTTCGGCCTCTGGTGTTGTGTCCAGGTCAAACATCGACTGCATTTATTAAACAGGCATTAGTATGTTTTTTGAGAGATCCATTTTACCAATTTTCACAATAGTTTATGCCAAATTTATCATCTTCAGAGGGTCGACATCTTGTAACTCAACCCAATCATCCATAGAAATAAGTATCAAGCAAACAACCACTGGCGGCCATTTTTGTTTGAACATCTTATAATCACTTGAGCCAGGGAAATGGGTTTGCTTAACTTAATCAATTAGTGTAAATTGGTTGTAAAACTGATTCTTTCGTCTTGAAATCGGAAGCAATTATTTCTTATTCATGAGACCAATATACTTGTCTAAAAAAATGCTACTGTCCCTTTAGGGAGGATGAGCTTTGAAAAACGCACACAAATTTCAATACAAAATTTCAATACCTAAATTCTCATACATTCGCACTATTCATTAAATGTATGTTTGAAGGGAGAACAGTACAGTTTCTCATTGCTCTTGATAACAGGGCTTGCTCAACAAAGAAGCAAAGTAAAGACAATATTGATAGTTTGATTACTGTTTGTTGGAGGCAAAAGGAAAGATTGATCTCAAATACAAAGTTTATTGACAAAGAAGATGAACATATTTCTATACATTACTGAAAAATCCATATATTGTGCGCATTTGTATCAATAATCTGTATAATTACGGAGTAAAGATCGTTTGTGATCATAATAAAGGAGTCCATGCTGTAATCCTTCATAAATCTTTATTCTGGTCTTGATAATAACCACCGTATTCAATGCAGTAACAATTTTTTTAACCCTTTTCTATAACTTACCCTGCATTATAAACCTATTCAGGTCATGAAAAAAATATTGCGAGATGTAGACAAGTCTTGCTTTCAACCGCTTTCGTCCATTATTTGACAGCTGAATTACAAGCATACCTCTTGCATCTATGCAATTGCAATAGCAAACATTATCAATGCTAATCAACTTTGAATATATCATGATGGCAGAATTTGTTCATATTCTGATCAAGCATATAAAGACATTTTCTTCATTCTATTGAATGAGAAATGAGAAATTACGTTTTGGGTCGCCGTTAATCTGAAAAACCCTCTTTATATCTACTATGGTAAACAATGTTATCAAGCATTCTGTCTTTTCAATATTCTAAAAGCCCAGAGAGCTTGATATGTTGATAACGATTCTATCCTCCACACTGTTTTGACGGTAACAGCAGAATCAAGTAACATGGCAAATAATCGAAACAGGTGCAATCAATTCACCTAAGCATTAAAACCCTATTAGCGGGACATTTTACAGGAAATTAGAAAACCATTTGTGATTAGTTGGATGGTTTAAATTATGTGACATGTGACAAACACAAGGTAACTTTATCACATCTCTAACGACTTATTGAATGTGGAATCATCTGTCATCAGACTCATACAAAAAACATGAATTCATCTCAGGCATTGGCTCAATCTCAATTCAACTCTTGATATAAAGACCGCCAAGGTCTGATTCCTGTTAATTTTCCTCTCATAATAGGTGAGGGATGGTGATTTGAGGTTTGACGCCCCTTCAAGAGTATTTCACTTATTTCATGCCTGCTTAAATCATTGCAGGGTGAATGTCTGCAACACCATTGTGGCTATGTATTGCGGTGAAACCTGCGAGCATTGGCTGAAACTAGCCAATGGGTGATACTGTGCTGAAATTCAGTATAGCATTGCATCCAAACCTTACTGCATGTACAAAAGTTTTTTACTGCAGACAAAGAAGCTGAACCGCTGGTGGGATTCGAACTCCCGCCGTCTTGATGGGAAGACAAACACGCTTACCACTGCACTATCCAGCTTACTCCCCTCATAATAGTTGGTTCTGATGATTTAGCATCTAAAGGATTTAGAAGAAGAGTGTTCTGTGCCGCCGATTAACAAGCTCTCCAAGCGACTGTATAGGTCCGTACTTCTCCCTTGTTCAGGTACCCATTTGTACAGCTGGGTGAACTGAGTGCAAAGTGGATGAAGTGTCTTGCCCAGGGACACAACACAGGATGAGACCCAAGTCACAAATTTTTGGTGTCTCCACCGGGATTCGAACCCGGGTCTCTGGTGTGAGAGGCAAGCATGCTAACCACTACACCACTGTGCTCCACAATAACCATCAAACACATTATTGAACAGCGAATAACTTCTCAATAATATTCTAATCATTACCTTTTGATAAAATACACACAAGGCAACCTGAAGCTCAATTTCTCTGTCTGATGTTTGTCTGATGAAGCTGCCTTAACAGGTGCCAAACTTTACAATCAAAATATCCTTGAGAAGTTACCCGCTGTTCAGTACTGTTTTTGATTGATACATCCCCTTCTCTTACTGTTTCTGATGTTTAACTACATTTGCATGTTCATTTGTATCCCTTAGTTGATCCGCCTGATACATTCAGCAATAACTCCTCATAACCTGTGTGACCAACCACCTTCTAGAATTCTACGGAATGAACTGACAAGTAGTTACCTCACCATCTACAGTGAGGTATTTAATGCATAAACATAATTAATCAATAATATATTGATCATTAGGGAATTCTGAAGTGTTTATTCATCCTTAACTGCACAATTTGCAACTACGGAAACTGGCGATTCCGTCTAGTCAGCATTTTCCATGTTATGTTATAACATGTTATTTTTCCCGCCCAAGCAGTATTAAACAATAACTCACTCACTCTCCCTGACCAGTAAAGAATTATTAGCTGATTTGTCTAGAGATTCTACTCAGGAGGACTCAAATGACAAAACATATTTAACATAGTAAGTTTAGAAACAACATTGTTGGACAAACACTTATAGTAATAAAGTTTTAATCTCAGGTTTGTGTGTCAATTATTATGAGACTTATCTTAATTGTCATATGAATGTATTTTAGATCTATCTCACTTGAAGTCACTTCTTGTTTAATGTTTTGCACGTCACATTTCAAGCTGCCTGACTGTAAATGAGACAACGAAGTTAGGTTTGGATAGTTTGGTGCTTTGAATCATTAACAGGCTTATTTCCTTCTCTTTTTAACTATTAGACCATTTATTATCCATATGGTTATTCATAAGTGGTGACATATTTTCAATATGAGCACATGTGCATATACCACTTTTGGGTAGCAACAATTGTTTCAGCACGAGTTACCATGACTGACGTGATAAAACCATTGTTCGTGACATCACTATAGTTGGCTGTCAAAGGGAAGCAGGCCGTTTTCTGAATATTTCTATTAGTTTTTATTAGATCGAATCGGTAATACAGAAATTATAACACTAGGAAGGGTGTCATACGCTCTCGCTCGGGTAATACAAAAATTCACAATTGTTTCATTAAAGTCATATGACACACTTCCTGGTGTAATAGTCTATATCTGGAACAGTAAATCAAACAGTGATCAATATAAAATCTACTTGCTAGCTCAACCTGATATCAATTTAGTATAATTCTAATTGTTTTCTTTATTTCAGATCTAAAGTCTATCTATTTATAACTCATTATGATTTGGCTTATTTCTAACTGCCAACTCAATGTCAGCTTTACACCAAAAATATTTCTAGTTTTCTTATTCATTAAAATGATTAAATTGCAAAGACAAAAATTTGACCATTGATTGGACAGTAGTGAGAGTTTTGCAGTCTCACCCAATACAGGATAGCAGTAAGGTTATTCCGCTACTTTTCTCAATACCTGATAGAGTAGGTTTAGAGTAGGGTAACCTACTCCGTACTGAAATCAGGTTTGCCTTTGTTGTGAAATGTTAAGTGCCCAGGTAATTATCCTGCGTGTGTCAATCAGCCCGAGACACCTTCACATAACCGATTAATAGACTGGCAAAAAGCCTACTTAAATTCTAAATCATAAGGTCTAAGGGAAAATGTTCTGTTAGTAGAAGACTAATTTGTGCAAAAATGCCAAGTTGAACAAATATCTATAAAGAAAATGAGCAACATGATAGCAAACTTCCCCCGAATGAACAGGTTATTAGCAGTAACAGTCCAATCAAAACATTCTGAAAAAAACAATAAAAATTCAGTCTGAGACTGGGAGACAGTATGTATTGATATTTTGGCCTGCCAGGAAACTGGGGCAGTCTCTGTAGGTCAGTGCAGCGGAGACTGGTAGACAGTCTGTATAGATCAGTTCAGTGGGGACTAGGAGACAGTCAGTATAGATCAGTTCTGGGGGACTGTGAGACAGTATAGATCAGTTCAGTGGAGACTGGGAGACAGTATAGATCAGTTCAGTGGAGACTGGGAGACAGTCAGTATAGATCAGTGCAGTTGGGACTGGGAGACAGTCAGTATAGATCAGTTCAGTGGGGACTGGGAGACAGTCTGTATAGATCAGTTCAGTGGAGACTGGGAGACAGTCAGTATAGATCAGTTCAGTGGGGACTGGGAGACAGTATAGATCAGCTCAGTGGAGACTGGGAGACAGTCAGTATAGATCAGTTCAGTGGGGACTGGGAGACAGTCAGTATAGATCAATTCAGTGGAGACTGGGACACAGTCAGTATAGATCAGTTCAGTCGAGACTGGGAGACAGTCAGTATAGATCAGTTCAGTCGAGACTGGGAGACAGTCAGTATAGATCAGTGCAGTCGAGACTGGGAGACAGTCAGTATAGATCAGTTCAGTGGAGACTGGGAGACAGTATAGATCAGTTCAGTGGAGACAGTCAGTATAGATCAGTTCAGTGGGGACTGGGAGACAGTATAGATCAGTTCAGTGGAGACAGTTAGTATAGATCAGTTCAGTGGGGACTGGGAGACAGTCAGTATAGATCAGTTCAGTGGGGACTAGGAGACAGTCAGTATAGATCAGTTCAGTGGGGACTGGGAGGCAGTCAGTATAGATCAGTTCAGTGGGGACTGGGAGACAGTCAGTATAGATCAGTTCAGTGGGGACTGGGAGGCAGTCAGTATAGATCAGTTCAGTGGGGACTGGGAGGCAGTCAGTATAGATCAGTTCAGTGGGGACTGGGAGGCAGTCAGTATAGATCAGTTCAGTGGGGACTGGGAGACAGTCAGTATAGATCAGTTCAGTGGGGACTGGGAGGCAGTCAGTATAGATCAGTTCAGTGGGGACTGGGAGGCAGTCAGTATAGATCAGTTCAGTGGAGACTGGGAGACAGTCAGTATAGATCAGTTCAGTGGGGACTGGGAGGCAGTCAGTATAGATCAGTTCAGTGGGGACTGGGAGGCAGTCAGTATAGATCAGTTCAGTGGGGACTGGGAGGCAGTCAGTATAGATCAGTTCAGTGGGGACTGGGAGGCAGTCAGTATAGATCAGTTCAGTGGGGACTGGGAGGCAGTCAGTATAGATCAGTTCAGTGGGGACTGGGAGGCAGTCAGTATAGATCAGTTCAGTGGGGACTAGGAGACAGTCAGTATAGATCAGTTCAGTGGGGACTGGGAGGCAGTCAGTATAGATCAGTTCAGTGGGGACCGGGAGACAGTATAGATCAGTGCAGTAGAGACTGGGAGACAGTATAGATCAGTTTAGTGGGGACTGGAAGACAGTATTGAGTTCAGTGGAGACTGGGAGACAGTCAGTATGGATCAGTTCAGTGGAGACTGGGAGACAGTATAGATCAGTTTAGTGGGGACTGGGAGACAGTCAGTATAGATCAGTTTAGTGGGGACCGGGAGACAGTATAGATCAGTGCAGTTGAGACTGGGAGACAGTATAGATCAGTTTAGTGGGGACTGGGAGACAGTATTGAGTTCAGTGGAGATTAGGAGACAGTCAGTATAGATCAGTTTAGTGGGGACAGGGATACAGTCAGTATAGATCAGTTCAGTGGAGACTGAGAGACAGTCAGTATAGATCAGTTTAGTGGGGACCGGGAGACAGTATAGATCAGTGCAGTTGAGACTGGGAGACAGTATAGATCAGTTTAGTGGGGACTGGGAGACAGTATTGAGTTCAGTGGAGACTGGGAGACAGTCAGTATGGATCAGTTCAGTGGAGACTGGGAGACAGTATAGATCAGTTTAGTGGGGACTGGGAGACAGTCAGTATAGATCAGTTCAGTGGAGACTGAGAGACAGTCAGTATAGATCAGTTTAGTGGGGACTGGGAGACAGTATTGAGTTCAGTGGAGATTAGGAGACAGTCAGTATAGATCAGTTTAGTGGGGACAGGGATACAGTCAGTATAGATCAGTTCAGTGGAGACTGAGAGACAGTCAGTATAGATCAGTTTAGTGGGGACTGGGAGACAGTAATGAGTTCAGTGGGGACAGGGAGACAGTCAGTATAGATCAGTTTAGTGGGAACAGGGAGACAGTCAGTATAGATCAGTTCAGTGGAGACTGGGAGACAGTCAGTATAGATCAGTTCAGTGGAGACTGGGAGACAGTCAGTATAGATCAGTTTAGTGGGGACTGGGAGACAGTCAGTATAGATCAGTTTAGTGGGGACTGAGACCAAGCATTGTCTGTGTTGGCATGGTGCCATGTGGTCCTTGACTTCTCCTGAAGAGAAGGTAAAGAATGCATGACTGCATAATGTTGGTGTAGATTATGTGTTGTGGAAATATCTATCTCACTCACTGCATGAACATTGTTTGTATTGGATTTGGATAACGGTTTACTAATTACCAAGTATGCCAGGCAGGATCTATCAAAAACGAGGTAATGTGCTAATCATATTTGGTTGTGATATCGCCTTTGGGGTAGTATATACATTCCAAATATCTCTCTTCCTCTCTCTTGCAGAAGCTGGAACTTTAAATTCTCTTAACTGGTGTATCATAGCCATTTCAATTATCTTATATAACAATAAATTTTCATTAAAAAATATTGCTGAAACTTTTACCACTAGCGCTATGGTAAATGAAAACACTGAAAGCTGAGTAAATAAGTCATATGTTACTTAACAAGATTATATTTTTAGCTGAAGATAGAAGCCACAATTTATTTTCTAAATTGAACGTCCTACTAAGCTTTCAACTTTCTTTGTGAATGAGTTTTTACATTAACATTTATTGTTCCCAAAACAAAATCAATTTCAAGTGCAATCATCTCCATTATTAATATAACTTGACTCTTTATTATGTGCTGATTCAGCAAGGGATCGTTTATGAATATTGGCAAATCATTTTAATTTCCAATACAAATTTATTTTGTAGACATGTGTCTGATACAAATTGCAACAAAGATGTTCATGTTTAACATGACATACGAAACTCATTTCATATATCAATAGTCTATCTTATCCTTTTTTAAGTACATAATTAGATTTTAATTTCTAGAGCGTCAAATAATTTCTAACGCTCTAAAACAGTAGCAAGTGTAACAAAGATAGTCAGGGATGCAAAACTGAAAAGTGGCTCAGAAAATGAACCAAATTGCACAAAAAAGGAATTCCATATTGATCAGGGACAACTGAAACAAAGCCATGTTTTGATCCTTTTGATTAACATGTTGCGAATTATGATGATGAAAGGCCATATATATATACATATTTACATCAATCTCGATGTAGAACGTATTCAAACACAATTGTCGTCTACAAAATTGAAAAATTTTATTTTCCTAATTTTGTAGGAAATACCTTATAATAAAACAGGTATTCAAGTGTTACAAATGTGATTATTTTCATCTCTTTATCCAAGGAATTTCATAAAGAAAGACAATTTTGCTTCTATGGATTTGGTAATCATCTGCAAAACACTATTCATAAATATCTAATCCTAATAGGTCCAAAAGGTATGCAATATTTTCATGATCACATAAGGTAAAAAAAATTCTTCTGAACTGGTGACTTGAACCGGCTGATTATTGTCGTGCATTGTCTATTATACTCAGTTCAAGCGAGAGCAATTTGGTCCTTCAAAGCAAGACATGATCTGTTCTATATTTACCCACCTTTTATACATATAATTTTCTGTTTGTTAAACATATTACACAGTTAGTCAGTGTTCTAGTAGACTAACATATAGTCCCTGAAAAAAAGATTTCACCAAAAATGTATTTTTTCAATATTTGGTGTAAAATAATATAAAAAAAGGAGTCTGTACAATACTTAATTTCATGGCTGAGGCAACTAGACTTGCCAACATTTTCTAGACTTAAGAAGGCGCCTTTACTATTTTGCCATAGGGTCCGGATGACAGACTTGTGTTCTAGATACATTTAAGACAACTTTGAAGACACTGTATAGCAATATCTATTCGACAACATTTGACTAGAGTAATACCAGCGTATAATTTTGGTGCACCTGTTACAGTGGTACACTGAAGTTGAGATTTTTTGGTGGGTATTAGACAGAATGCTTAATTTTCTTGGATATCATTATTAAACACATGGATGACTTGGTATCATTAATGTGTATCATAGAGAAAATATAAATATAAAGGTAGTTTAGTATTCTTTATCATTTGCATGCCTTTCCCCTGTGTAGTGCAGACAAAATGCAGGAGCCATGGTGTTGAACAACACATAATTTCTCCACCTTGTTAGCTCTGTCGATAAAAGAAATAAAAATGGATTAAGGATGTTCTTATATGTACTTACAAATCTCCAATCTGTGCATTTTAGGAAAGTTGGAGGCACAATGAGAAGTAGCATAATATATAGCATCTCTATTCAGATCATCATTTTCTTCAATATGGAAGAGTAATTATCCCACATGTACTCAGTAGCCTATTTCATTCAGTCATAAACGTCCTCATTTATGTCCTCACTAATGACCTCACTGATGTCCACACTGAAGTTCTCCCTAATGTCCTCACTGAAGTTCTCACTAATGTCCTCACTGAAGTCCTCACTAGTGTCCTCACAAATGTCTTTTCCAATGTCCTCACTAATGTCCTCACTCTGTATTGCAGGGAAGATGGAGGAGCACTGCGGTGTGGTTCCACGAGGGTTCCTCTGCTGTCGGCTCTGCGAAGAGGAGTTCCGACAACCCAAGTTCCTCCCCTGCCTTCACTCCTTCTGCAAGGAATGTCTTGAGGATCATGTCCAGAAGAACATTGATGACGAAGGATACTTTGGGTGCCCTGTCTGTGGAACAGAGACAACTCTTCAACAGAAGAAGGTCGAAAAGTTGCCCGACAACCTCTTTGCACGACGGTTGTCCAATCCGGCCATTTCTTTAGCAAAGCCTCCCAAGAAAGACAAGTCATGTAGGAATTGTCGCAGAAAGTCTGAAATATCATTCCACTGTATAAACTGTGATGACTTTCTGTGTGAGAGTTGTTCGGACTCGCACCAGCTACAAGAGGAAACTGCAAGTCACAGTACTCAAAGTATTCAGGACTATGAGGATCAGAATAAGTCTGACAGTCCAACAGACTCCCCTGATGCTCCGGATGTACTGAAGAAGTGCTGTGAATATTACGATGCCTATGACATCGGATCCATGTTCTGTGTGGACTGTGACATGGCCCTTTGTGCCGAATGTCACTCCAAGAGTCATGAGGGTCACAGATGTGCAGAGCTGACAGCCGTGTCTCAGAACTTTGAAACTAAGATCAAGCCTCCCCTGGAGCAGCTTTCAAACGATAACAAAGCTTTGAAGAAGTCAATGAAGGACCTGGACATTGCTGAGAAGGTTGTGCAGAAGCAGCAGACCAGGCTCCATACTGATGTGAGGAAGAGGACAAGTCTCCTCTGTGACCTCATCAGGGACTATGAGAATGTCCTCTTGAGCGAAATTGACAAACAGCACTCTCAGAACATTGACTGCATCACCCAGAGACGCAGCGAGATTGAGTTGCACCTTGCTTCAATCCAAGCAGTGACGGATCTCACAGAAAAGCTTGTGTCCTTTGGCTCAGAGGAAGAGAAGGTGTCCATGAGGAAGAAGATTGGTCGGAGAGTGAGAGAACTCTGTGAAACTGAACTACCAATTCAACCTCTGGAGTTGGTGAGCATGAATCTGACAGAGCCTGAAGCGAACGTTGAGAAGATATGCGACTTGTTTGGTGAACTCAAAACTGGTGTGGCAAGCTGCTCCAGACGTTCAAGCCGAACACACATCACCTCAAACCATTCCATCGACTCCGCTAGACAGAGTGTAAGTGAATCAATTGAGAATGACAATGATACTGAAATCTCTTATCTGGAAGAGGTAGAGGACCGGGACCATGACATGCTGAGTGCCAGCAACACCAGTGAAACCTTTCGGGCCATCAAGGAAGAACCTGAGGAACAAGAACAGGAACTCACCAACTCATCCTTCCAATCTTCAACAGGGGAAGAAGTCCCATCTCAGACTCTGGACACACCTACCAAGGAGGTTCCTCTCCCATCAAATATCCAGAGAGATTGCATCAAAGGTATGGGGGTCAACCAAAATGGTGACGTCATCATTGGAGTGTCCGGGGCCCGCCACACTGTCTACTACATTGAAAAACGAGGCATCATCAGAGGTCAGATTCCAATTGACAAAGAATGGACTATTCATTCAGTGGCTCCTGATGGAAAGGTTGCACTCACAGTCACAAGGGGAGATAATCGCTACAAAGTGAAAGTGTTGTCGAATGATGGTTGTGGAACTGTCCTGGCCGATGTCCATCTTGAAAGTTTTGGACTCAACTACGTAACTGGATACAGTGATGGCCAGGTTCTCATTGCATCAAGCAGATATGCTCAGTTGAATCGGAATTATGGAAAAGCGGCAAAATCAGGTGGAAATGTTGCAGTGTACAACAGTGAAGGCCAGATTCTTCTCCAGATCACAAACGACGACTTTGTGAATGAAGGACTTTACCTCTTTGAGAAGCCACAGAATGTAGCTGTTGACAGCAAAGAGAACTTCTTTGTGTGTGACCCTGCTTGTCATGTGGTGTCAGGATTCGACAAGAATGGAGTGCTACTCTTTGAGTATGGAAACACAGACAATGATGGCGAGATCTACCAGGGTCCGGACATGATCTGCGTGGACAGACACAGAAATGTTCTCGTCACGGACAAACGCGAGGCCCGCATTGATCTTCTCAGCTATGATGGTCAGCTCCAGAAGTGTTTCTTCCTGGAGGACAATGTGAAGTATGTGGCTGTGAGTCCGGACAAAATGTTGGTTGTCGGAACCACAGAGGGAGCCATTAAGTTCTATGAATACATGTAATCATAGGTATGTGAAGTGCCATGATGAAATATTTAGCAAGGTGTTATTTGGTCCCAAGTTCAACCTACAGAATTAACTGATGGAACTACAGAAGGCGCCAAAAGATATCCAGTCTTTAAACTATTGTCAAGGCTCGCTTAAAAGCAGATCACTCACTTACTCAGCAAATATATGAATACATTTCTTGTGGGTTCATAAGGGATTCAAGTCAAAGTTAAGGGCGATTTTCATTTACAATTCACCTTTAGGATATTTTTCAATGTGAAGACACTGCAAATTGAGATACCAAATGGTATGGAAATATGACATCCAGTCGTTGTCAATGAGGAGCATTTGAAAGGCATACCAAATTCCTTGCTGGAACATGTTGGGAGAAGAGAGGGAGATATCAGGTTCTGCAAAGATATTCTATTGCTGTTGTTACTTTTTGACCAGTGGAGTGACCAGTGTTTTCTTGGCTACCTTTGGATATATGGGAACATCCTTTGCTTGTAGTTCAAACTACAAAAGTGGGCATCCATTCTTATGAATATATCTATGTTATCCTTCTTTTAAATTAATGAATAACCAGGGATATTGTTATCACCGTCTTAAAACCATGTTGTTTCCTTATGGATTATGTCACCTGGAAAAGAACTATCTGTAAATTATGTGTGCCTTGTAAAAACGTTGCTTCTAGTAGTGCTATCAGTGTGAGAAAAAGGCTGCTAGAGTCAGAGAAGGAGACACATCAAGGACTAAAAGAAGTGAAGAGGATCTTTCATACAGTGTAACAACACAGCATGATTCAGCAAACCCATTGGAATTAGATCTTGAAAAGGATGCACTGTAACATTTTAACAAGATCTGACCAAACCCCATAAGACCACCTGTAAGGTTAGCCATTTGACACCAAGCATTCAGATCAACTGTGTAGCTCCCTATTCGTATAGTTAATCTTGCCTCTGAGAAAACCAACAAACCCAGCCTTTCTAAAAAATGTCAGGCTCTGCAATTTGCAGACACCTAGTCTAAGGAATATCCTTTAAGGCAGACAGGCTAGCGGGCTATTTTGTAAAACTGATCTGCAATGATCTCATGGGCAGGTTAAGAAGACGGTGACAAGAAGAAAAAGGTTTTTAGGATTGAAACAGGAAAATGCAACCTCTGTGGCGGAAATTTACTATCGCCAAACTTCTGTGGTTTTATTTACTAACCTATCCCTGGGAATATAGACAGAGACTCAGATAAACATGCCATCTAGTAAGTGAAGAAATGTAACACTTTTATGTTTGGGATAATATTATTTGATAAAGTACAAATAGTAAAAAAAAGCAAAATTATTGTTTTAATTCCAAAATTATTTATCTATGAGTATAAATATCAAAGTAATGTTATCAGAAATAATAAAAAGTCTTTATAGCTTCTACTCTTGGAACTGTCAAGTTGTTTATAACCAGGACAAGAAGATTTTTTTTTAAAGATATTTATATTGGTCTCAAAATAAAAACTAGCAACATAAATCAAAGTCTTTTGATTTCAGGTTTATCTTAGTTCAATAGTTATTGTATGGATTTTTTCACATGCTAAAGACGAGGTGTCTTTTGCCTTACAGAGTTGTCTCCCTTTATTACTAAAGCATTACATTGTCAAATGGAGATTTTCTGAACTTTTAATGGCTCACAATGTATCATTTAAATAATGTAGAAATTGTCAAACACTCATAGCAGTGACAAACATAGTCAGACTGTGACTGTAGTGCACCCAAGTCTACAATTTTTATGCAGCAAAGCCTACATTAAAGTGACACAGAGTATATTTTATGATTTTTCATGTGGCTTAATAAGAGTCAAAATACCATATGTCCTGGGTTAAGGTCAAATCGCTCCTCACTCAGAACTTGTTTAATATAACACAAGTGATTTTGAGATACCTCCAATGGAAATTGTTAGTAGTTCAAATCAGGCGAACATAGCCCATGTATATGTATATATTAAGTGATTGTGAAATCACCTGTAGTAAGATTTGAACCCAGGACCTCCATGTAAGAGTCAGACACTCTAACTATTTGCTAAAGGGATATTCCGCTAGCCGAAGCCAGTAGGAATGAATTTAACATCAACCTGCCACGTATCATACAAATGTACTGACTGTATCAATCGTAGATTGTTATATTTAGCCCATGTATGTTATAAAAGTACTGGATGTATATCACTCGTAGATTGTTATGTTTACAGCTCACACAATAGTCCTTGAGCCCCACATGAGCTTTCATCCTTTGTTTGATCTCCATTTTTGTTGATGACCTCACTTTTAGTTTTATTCATTGTTTACATACTAGAAATAATCGCTACTCTCTAAAGCAGCAAATTTCTTTGATTTAAAGTTCAACACTGCATGAAGTATATTGGCAGTTTGAACAATGTTAAGGCATAAACGTCTTTAATACAGCCATCTTCCCACACATGGCCTATTCTTACACCAGCTCCAATGACTTGCTAAGATAGGCCTTACTGCATTTCCCGTACGTTTATGTGCTTGTTGCCAAGGCTGCTGTGACGGATCGCGATAGTCAAATGAGAAATCATATGAGAATTGCAACTTTTTGCCAAAGAGGGCACTGCAATTTTCACTAGTTGGCAGCAAGGTTTGAATTAGCCAGTGATAGGGACTGGTGCAATCTAAAGCCATGTAGGGGGAGGATGTCATACAATAAGAAAATAAAGATTTATTTTATGCTTGATCATAACTATTTTTTCTTCATTAACAGCATTTTATGATATTATTATGATATATATGATGGTATTAAAAAGTATTTCGTGAGTTGATCTGAAGGTGATGCGCATCAAATATTCAGCAAAATAGTATCAATTACTACAACTGACAGACAACCACTGTAGTATCAGGTCTCCAGATAATTATTTGGACTCAGGGGTAATTCACTCCTCAAAATAATCATTTAGGAATAAAATTACCACATGGAAAAAATTAGGAGTATTTCAGGGTTAATCGTTTTCAGATTCTCATTTCAAGTTAGCAGCTTTTATTTATGCTTGCTGTTGATAATATTTTCCACACGTTTAATCTTTTAATAAACGAGAGGTTTCTCTTTTATGGAATATAAACTTGGTAATCTTTGTTTTCATACAGGTTGGCATCAAGTTGGCTACTATTAGACTTAACTTAAAGATCAGACATGTACAAATGAAACTTTATTTTGACAAGTCACAATCATTCATGTAAACAAATATCTGACTCATATGCTGGGAAAGTTGTGCGTATCTGTCACTCATTGATTTCACTTTTAATGCGTATCACTGAATTAAGCGTCCGTATTTTACGCAGATACGCATCCTATCTGGAGCCCTGTTGTCTGCTTGTGATGAAACCTGCAAGCGCTGACTGTGATCAAACGGATTCAAAATTGCACCTAATCTTAACTACTTGCAGTTGACGGCATCTTCCCTCTTATTTTTACTTGGAGAATATTCTGATGTATGACTTTCTTTTGTAAATTATTATGTATATTGTAAGGAAATTATAAGGAAAATGTTGATCAAAAGATATATTTCATATGTATACATAGATTTTACAGTGCCAGTTTATATTGCTCAATATAGCTTGTTATAGTTAAACCGTCAATACATACAAAGCATTGAGCAAATCATCGATTATCTGTTTCAATTTGTTATGAATTATTTTATTTGACTAAACAGTTATTTATATGTAAATGAATATTTATCAAAACCTTGAGTCATATTTTAAACCGGTCTCATATTGTTGTTCTTTATCATGTTTTCTGTGATATTATATCCATGTAATTTTCATTCAATGTCACACTTTCTCATAGTTCTATCTATTATGTTCATCATCTATACATCATCCATATTCTCAAAACATTGAATTTATTGTTTTTTGGTAAACTTGAAATCAATGATAACTTTTGGTATCTAATAGACACATATTATGAACTTCAAGTCAAAGGCTTGTTCAAAATTCTTTTTGTGAAAACATTTTAACAAAAAAAATGTCATTAAGATAGTGACGTAACAAAACAATTGTGATCATAACATCTGCAGTTTGTTAGGTAGTGTCTATTGATTGGTGTGAACCTACACTATCAGACACAGGCAACCATAGCAAAACAACCATCTGCAATTTTCAAAAGAGTTTCGTTAGATGGATTTAAACCCACACCATTAGACACCGCCAAATATTTCAATCATTTGCAATGTTCAAGAGAGTTTCTACTGATGGATTTGAACCCACACCCTCAGACACAGAAGCGAACAGAGCACTCAACATAAAAACATGCCACCACTCAGCCACAGGGCTTCACTAGAATCCAAACAAGCATCTGTTTGTTCAGAAAAATTAACAAACAATACCTCAATGACAGATGTAAAGTAGCTCAATTGTCAAGGGTTCAATTTTTTAACCAAGCTTCCCTAGAAATGAAGGCAAGCATTGTCAATTACGGCAAAATAACGCTCAGTGACCCTTCAACAGATGCAGAGGAAGCGCATTCCTCAAGGCTCCAAGGGTGTTTGTTCAGCATTGAATTTGCCACACGGCCTCTGTTATCAGTCATAGTCATAAAGTATATGAAATTATTATTGTCATTTTGTTCCATGTGTTTCCAGTTTTGTACCTGTTGTTGTAAGATTCATTGTTACTCTATTTATTGATGTCTTATCCGTCCATCATTGTCACGATATTTATTGATGTCTTATCCGTCCATGTCTTTTATTTCTGTTACATTGTTTCAAAAAATAAAGTCATATCATACAAAAGGATGTATGTTGTAGTTTTTAGTAATGGTTTCAGAAATATCTACAAAGTCAAAACCAGGATTTCTTGAAAAAGTTAAAAGCTCCACCAATAGTGCCAAATATGAAAGCATGACAATCCTTTCATAAAACAACCTTTACAAATGGTAACCTTAGAGAAAAGGTTGTCTTGTAACAGGATATCGAGGAGTCTTACTTGGCGCCAACCAAGGAAATTACAAAGCTACCTTGAAAAATAAGCTGGACCTGAATTTTAACGAAATATTGTCAAAAATTAAACCGGCAGTTGCACATTTTTTGAAGTTTTTTTTTTCTTTAAAATTTCCTTTTTATTTAGTTTATAGCAAATGTATTATCTTCAGAGTGTCAAACATCTCCTTACACAACTCACTCATATAAAGTTGTAAAAGAAATTATCATGTATCAAGCAAAATTCAGTGGCAACCATTTTTGTGTGAACACCTTTTAAACATTTGAGGTAGGGAAAGATGGAAATAGCTTAAATGAACATGATACTTTTGTTTTAGAACTCCTTTTTTTATTAAAAAATAATTATTCTGAAATTGGTAACATTTATTTCAGTGTTCATGAAATAACTTTATAGATATAAATAAATGTGCTACTGCCCCTTTAAGAGAGAATTTTGATGAGACTTACCTCCCTCATGGACCCAGGGTAGACGTTGGTGGGCTGCAGCTCGTCAGGTGCAAACTCTGCGAAGCCCTCGCTAACAAGGTGATCGTTCAGGTGTAGATCCACATCAGCTGAGGTGTCCGTCAAACATATGGAAAGCACTCGGTTCTGGAAATGACGAATATTTTTAAGAGGTGAAGTGATTTTTGGCTCAACGCCGCTTACGAAATATATCACTAATATCAAGGCTGCTAGAATTATTGCAGAGAGAAAGCCCGCTACACGATTGTGGTTGTGCATTGCAGTAAAACCTGCAAGCATCAGCAGGAATAAGAAAACCATGGGTCATACTGCCCTGAAATTCGGTGTAGCTCTGCACAGAAACCTTAATGCCAATGGAACAATTTTGTACTGCAGACAAAGTTGTCAAGCTCCTGGCGGTATTTGAACCATGAACCTCTAGATCCCAAACTGAACGCACTAACCCTTTTTAAGATAAAGGTAGGGATATTCATGGTCACTCAGGAAGTGATCACTCAGTTTGCGGTATATAAACATAATTCCCCCAAATAAGAATGGTGTAAGCTCTAGGCACTCCGCTTTGTTGTAGATAATGTTGAAGAACATAGCCTCCATTTTCTGTCAGGTGCAACACCAGGATCTTCTCATTTCTTTGGAATTCAGGGTTGAGAAAGCAGTTAAAAGAAGCATCTCATGCGCAGTTTACCAGGTATTAATCATTATCATCTTTTAGGTTGATAACCAATATTTCAAATATGGCATGCTTGTTCAATGCTATCTCTTATATGATTCAGAGTCATCAAATTTACAATTAATGGTACTGATTAGAAATGTTCAGTCTACACAAAACCTTATTACCTTTGCATTCTGAGGAAGAATTACGATCGTGACCTATTTTGCCAATGTAACAGACAATTACATATGAACACAACAACCGACTTTTAATAAGGCCCCATTGTTCTATACACCATGAACACAGCTTGAAATATTCTTACATCAACCACAAACCTCTAAGACCAACCAAAAATGCTCACCATATTTCGCCATATAAAACTGATGACCTAAAATACAATAAGGCTTTCTGACTATTTTTAAATTGGTCCCAACTGTATCAAGACAGCAATCGGATAGAGCCGAACACTATTTCAAACACAGATGACACTAGCTGGAAGGTGAAAGCTCACAACAGCACCCTCCTCTTTGTGGTAGGGAAATATAGGAACCACTTGACTGGCACAAAATCATTTACTGTGTAGATCTGAGATATAACATATTTCACCATACCTTGAGGTCTGTAACAAAGGCAATCACTGGTTTGTTGACACATATCTTCAACATTTCACCCTTGCTTTGCTCTGTCCATTTCTGAAACAAAGAAACAACTCTTTATGAAGCACTTGAAGATATGCAGAAATACAAAATGAAAACCTATAAATCAACCAGGTGAATTGTGAAGCTGGCTTATGATGATGATGATGATGATGATGATGATGATGATGATGTTCTATAAAGAAATTCATAGATTTCTAATTTATATCTAGGAAATTGAGGAGACGCTGGTTGTTCGTTACATTTATAATACCCATCAAAGATTCAAAGCTCTACCATGACTCACAAACCTTCCTATAAAATGTAACCACTCTGCTCCATGCAAATATCAACATCCCCAAGGATCAAAATGCTTGTTTCTCACTACATCAATTATCTCCCCTTACTTGGCGACTTAAATCCAAGCAAATTATTGTTTTATTTATTGAGTTATTTAAGTGAGAGATTCATAAACATAGGGTTTACTCACCCCTCCAATAGGCTGTATATTGGCAAGTCTTGCCTGGACTGCCTGCGCTGGGAGCTTTAAGAATCGAGATCTATCAAACACAAGAACATAAACATATCACTCAATATGGAGTTTTATGCAGTATAACTCCATCAAGGAGAGAGGGGAACGTGCTTGCCTAAAAGTAAACAATTTGTCATAGAAGCTGGTCAAGTCAAGTCAAGTTTATTGTATTCGAGGCCTCCGGCCCATATACAGTTTACAGAGTTTACATGTATGTATAAGGATTGAATAAATGACAGTGTATAATTATGTGTTTAACAATTCTCCTCTTAACTTATAAGCATATTTTATATACAAAGACAAATTTTTAATATTTTGTTCATCACATGATGATACTAATGACCTAAAGGTTACTTCCGGGGATTTTGACAGGTAATAATCAGGTAGAAATTTCTTTCGGACTTCATCATATGGTTTACAGATAAACATGAAATGGATTTCGTTTTCAACTGCATCTTTACATAATGGACAGAGTCTTTGGTTTCTTTTTATTGACATCTTTATAACCTGAAATATGCTTCGGACTATTGAAGAGTGCTGTGCAAGGAGCCTTGTTCTCAGGCTACAACTTCAGTCCCTTAACTGAGAAGGTTATACTTGCAGATTTACATATGAATTGTACATTAACATAATATTATGTCCACTGTCTGCTGTTTGATCGTGTCAATTTATATAAAGCAAGTTAACACCCCTGGAAAGAATATAAGGTGACTAGTATTTACTTAATTATCGGTTTGATGAACAGTTTGAAATGAGTGACAACCCAGGTTTTACGATAATTGTCTATTAATCAAAAAGGCAGTTCATCCATTGTTCAACGTTAGCATTTGGCATATTAATTACCTGAGCAGTCTTAGGTTTTTCTTGTGAACAGAACAGGTATTTCCGTAATCAACGTAGTACACCTGGAGAGAAAATTCATGATCATTTGAAAAAATGTTTAAAATGGTCAAACTAGCAAAACAAAGGATGCACAAGATGCATTATTACCCTTAAGATAAATTTGTTGAATTCTGATTGGTCAATAACCGATGCATTCAAAACCATGTTGCCTGATTCACTAACGTATGACAAATCAAGACAGGTGACAAGCTAAACGGTCATATGGCAGACATTGACCTTTTCTGGAGTGTGGAAGTAAATAGCCGCTCAACTTGCAACTTCAGATTCAAAGTTCAGGTAAAACAATATTTACAAGGGTCTTAGATATTGTTTTTAACTTTTCTACATCAAATAATTTTTTCAATGTGATGATTAGTTTACAAGGATTCTATATTTCAGGTCCAAGTCATATTCTAACAGCAGCTGGAATTAAAGGAATATCTTGGCTATGCTGTTACTGAACCTGTTAATAAGTTAAGATTCCTGAAATCCAGACACACTAGGATGGTTGACATTACCTAAGTCAACAGGATAAAGAAACAAAATTAGACAAAATCAAATTGAGTACAATGTAACTGTTTGTTATGAATTCAGCATACCATTTTATATTTCAGGAACTATTTACTTGTAATTTGAGGCAGTTTTTTTAAAATAAGGTCAATCTGACAGACAATTAACCTGGTAACTTTTGCTTCAGACATGTAACTTGAAATATATCCTTGATTTTTCCATTGAAATCATTCAAATTGATCTTGAAGGCATATCAAATTTAAAACTAATATCATACACTGTTTTCATGCTAGGGTCAGTTCTGTAATGCCATGTTTAATGAAATGAGCATTTATTCCTTTAACTCACGTCCACAAAGTCGAGGGTGCGGATGCTTGTGATGATACCGCGGTGCCAGTTATCGTCCTCGGGGAATATGACAGCAACAACCTGACCCACGGCAATCAGTGATGGCGGCATCTTGTAGGAGTCTCCGGCACTTGTTTTGTAAAATCTACAACAAACATTTAAAATATGGCCAATTATCAACATAAGGCAGAGCTACCTTCACCTATACTAAAGCAAAGCAAATTTAAACCATACATATTGTCGCATTGAGTTATTACGCTAACAAACTCTAATAAACAAACTGTTTGACATTCAGTAGCAAAAAAATTAATTTGGAATTCTCAAAATTCACTACCACACACTAGTATTCACTTGGATTTTCAGCCAATTATATTTTTAATTCATAACTTTGACACAATCAAATATAGTAAATGCTAAATCATACCTCTCATTCATGATTAAAGTATACATAAGTGTAAGGCAGGAACTTAAAATCAGTGAATATTAACACACAAATTAACAGAATCTGTGTAATTGTGAGTTGTTACACCCATAGGGCACACCCCAAGGCGAAAATTTGTGTATCCGCCTTGCCTAACATTCTCTGTATTCAGGAATTACTTCAATGTAAAACAATCAAGGATCAAAATGCAATCTGACATTACCCTTTTGTATTGATGATTAACATTTAATAAGGTTTCTTTTCAAATCTATGAAACAAGAAATAAATTTACAGAAGTGGACTAAGAGAGCAACATACTCTAAGTCATCCATAAGTTTTTCCAGTGCCATAGTGTGGTTCTTGTGTCGGAACTGGATCCAGAAGACTCCCGGAGACACAATGTTGGAGACGTAGATCTCAATGTAGTCCCGATGGTCTGGCAGCGAGACTTGCGAGTAATACGTCCCTGGGCCAACCGCATCAGAAGGTAGCTGGTCATCTTCACTTGTCTAGACCACAACAAGTAAACAATGAATAAACAACAAAATACAAACGTGAACAGGTGAACCGTTTTCTAATTTAGAAATAGAGAAGACTCAACCATTATATATATATATATGTTTTGTATAAAGTACAGACCTGAACAATTATAGTTCATGCAAAACAAAGGGCTAAAATAGTTGAGGAAAAAACAGTACTTTATTACAAAACAAATGATATTCTATGAAAAAAGTGTTTTATCACATTTGTGCCGGCACTAGTAAATGATTGAAGCCCCCATAAAATCTCAAATTTCATCCTGAACAGCTATATATATCATTACCATAAAAGTCTGTCTGTAGAATTTCGCAGTCTTTGCAAAATGTCATCATAAGTTCTTTTATCTAAATTTGTTAATGCTATTTTTAGCATATTAGTTTCCTATTTCAGGTATAGAAGTCTTTCAATTGCAGGGGTTATCTGTTAATGACAGAAGAGCAAAAGACTTTGAACAATTACCTCTATGTGACTCTTGCCTAGGGGCTGATAGTGCTCCAGGAGCTTGTCAAACTTTCGTGACACATCTGATTGGATAGCGTGTAGCATGAGACAACCTGATAGGCAGAGAATATAACATCATCACTATTCATCTAATTAACTTTGATCAATAATGTTCAACAGGTATACACATTCCAAAACCTATGCAAATTTAATCATTTCGCCATACCTGAACTATGCAATCATAAAATAATGTGACAGATTTCTGTACCAATTTTTCCGTTCTACGATAAATTTCGGTCTGAGTCTGGGTTTTTCAAAGGACTCTCGGACATGATGTCCGATAAAAATCAAGTATTCAACTTAAATAATTTCACCAATTCAATCCAAGAATGAGTGATCTAAAATAAAACGATACAGTGATAATCCTTGGAGTTTGGAAAATCCCAAGCCCGATATACTCATTCGGATATCTGAATTGCTGAATCTATTGTTAGTGGTCAAGTTAACTGTGTACGGAAATGAAGAAGATTTCTGACCAATTGGGACAATTTTCTTCCACTAATAAAAAGTCTTCAAAAAGTTAAGTCATTGGGAGCAACTATTATAAAGAATTGGCTCATGACATAGAATACACATCCTATACCCACCCATTACGCTAACCCTTACCTTTAAGCTAACCCTTAGTAGTGTTTCCCCTAAGTTGGAAAATGGGCAGGGCAAATTGATTTAGAAAAGGGCACCACTCTTTTCAAAGGGCACATAAATACAAATTCATTTGAAAGTATAATTCAAAGGAAAACGGAGCTACTTTTTGTAAATGAAACTGAATCTAAAATATATTAAATAAATCCTACGAATAAATTCAGAAAAACATCACATTTGTTCTTACCAATTTTAATTGAGTTACGGATATTAGATATGTGCATTTCACTCATTAGATCAAGTGAGATCATCTGGCTTTGTCCGCCCGTAATCGCCCTATTGTTCCTGTATATAGCTAACATGTGGTCAGCAGCTGTGTCCCAGTGACACAAAGGATAGATCATTAGTTTAGTCATTCCCTTCTTTTGTTTCTTTTGCTTGTAAGTTCCTGACATCATAGCAAACATGAGCTCTTCATACATAAGTATCTTATATAAAATACAATCTCCACATTGTAAATGATTTCATTGTACATATTTAATCTGCAATAAGGCAACAGGGAGATTTGGGCTAGCAACAGGAAAAAGGGCAGGGTGGGATAGAAAAAGGGCAGGGCGCATATTCAAAAGGGCAGGGCGTTGCGCCCTGCTAAAACTGACTAGGGGAAACACTACTTAGCTCAAAACCTATTAACCTAATTATATTTAATTAACTAATTCATATTAAAGATGTTATATTGGAGAAAATATCAACAGAAAGGGTGTAAAAAATAATTATCGAAATGATGCTACAATCAAAGTAATGTGATGGGACAACATTTATGAAAATGGGTGGCTAACCAATTCGATAGTTACACCATTTACTGTTAGCTGTTATGAGTCTTAATTATTTTCTACAAGAACTTTTCGACCCACCATCTCCCTTGTAGTTGATTTGGAGCACATCGTCAGTGAGAGAGATGCACAACTTCTCCAGGGAGCCGCAGTACTTGATCTCTCCGCTCAGGGTCTGGCCAGTCATCTCCTGCATACAGAATGTGACAGAAAGATCATTAAATCTTTACTCGTTTATCACAATAGAAAGTAAAGTGGTTATCCAGATGAGGACATTAACTGAAGAAAACGAGCCAGAAAACAGGCTCATACGCGTATTTGTTACTGGTTTATAAAATGATTATCTGTCATTTCCTAGGTACATATTGTGACAGAGGAGTTATATATTCTTCCTTTTTTAAGACACCAGAATGTAAAGTGGTTATTCAGAAGAGGACATTCACTTAATCCTTCTCCCCTACAAGCCAAAAAAACAGGCTCATAAGCGTATCTTTTACTGTTTTCTGAAACGCTTTTCATCTTTCTTGTTAAAAGGTATAGAATAAGGCTTGTCCAATAGCTTGTTATCTGGGTGTTTTCTTGCAGGCCTGTTAAGGTTTCCTCAAAAATTGCAAAAACATTTTTAAATTTCTCCCAGATGAATAACTTTTATGGTCATTTCATACAACGTGAAATGTTTTTTTGGTCATCTCTTTGATCATGACAAAAATGATCCTAATGATATGTTTCATTCTTGACCCAAAAGATTGTGTTAAAAGAGAGATTGGTGTATATCATGACAAACACATAACCCAATAAACACATGCTTCAACAATAACAATATTAAATTTAAAGCCCTTTCATCACTGAGAAACAAATTCATTTTCGAGTCTGATGCCGAACATTGTTCCGACTACGCCATGTCGAGTAAGGTCAAATGACCTAAATTAGCTAAATAAACTTTGTAACAAACTATCTTTTCAAACAAAAGAAGCTTAGCACCTTATATTTATCGGGAAACTCCTGCATCAGGATTCCCTCTGGGTAGAGTTGTAGCACTTGGCGTACACTCTCTCGGAATGCAGTGTTCTCCCGCGGGTTCTGACTGTCACGTCTTGAAGAGGATGAAACCATCTCAACATTGTCACCTCCACCTATAGAAAATGTAATAGGTTTAGAATCAAACTTAATGAACTGTATTCTAAAACACTGTTTTGTTTTAGTGGCAAATTGTCATTTCATTTTTGGAAGACATTTCTTTTCTATGAAGAACTGAAATGTTTCACCTCTGCCATCAAAATGGACAGTACAAAGGGGTATTATTTGTGAATATCTAAAAGGCTCTTCCTATTTCTGCATGTATATTACATTATTGAAACACAATTTATCTAAAACATACTGCTAAGAATATGGCTAATGTGGTTGAAATTTCAAATAAAAACCCATAAGAATCATACACACTCACCAAAAACAAAAGGAGTAAATTGAGGATAAGCCAGCCACATAATTAACATCTTTGCGCTCAAAAGGTTAATATATGTCCATAGAAAACATAGACTTTTCCAGTTTACCTTGCTGTAATCGAGCATCGAACAAAATCCAGTCTCCCTTTTTGTTGGGCCGCCGAATAGTGACAAGATCCTGAGGAAGAGTAGACACAAACTCCACCACACTGTGGAACCCATGCTCTTTAAATGGGAGTTCCTTCTTGAATTTATCCTGTAGGAGACAATGCCAACAGTTATACAGTATTGTAACATGACTTCGTTGTATCCTCGATTCTGATTGGTCGATTCGAAAAAATGACCCTATGTTGAATGACAATGAATACCCGCAAATTAGCAAAGGCGAATCACCGCGAATTGATACAACATGTTCACTAGTGCCGGCCCGACTCAAGTTTTAATTTTCCAGTTTCTTAGAAAATTCGTGCTGTACTCCGATTTGACAGTTGTCTTTGTCCTTTTTTATATTGTCTACCGATAGATATCACAAATACACTTTAATATGATTTATTTTTGAAGAACGAAAATATTTTCAACTGGCTTACTTAGTCCAAGTTTGCCGCAAAGTTTCATGCGGCCGCCTTCTTTCGAATGCCGTTCCCATGGTATGACGTCACAAAGGCCAACCGTTTTGACGTCACAATGTTTGCGTCGCTGTCACAATGGTTGTGGGCTAGTTCAAGACTTTTGTACTCGGGGTTTTACGATATTTTTCTACGAGCTTTATAAACAATAGTTGATTTCGGTCTCGAATCAAACAAGTAGGGCTGGATATGGTCCTGAATTTTATATTGCGATATATTGAAATTATCTTTAAAATATTGCAATATATATTGCGATATATTGACTTGAAGCTATGTACTAAAATTCCATGCAAAGATCATCATCTTAGCAACACATCAAAACAACACAACTCAATCAAATGGCACAACTGTTTGCCATAGGTCAAACTGGCCATGTTTAAAATAAAATGTCAATGAGTCCAATAACTTACTCAGTTAGTAAGTAGAAAATAGTCAAAATACAAGCTCTTACTTCGTCTCAGAAGTTGAAATATTCAACATAAAACATTAACATGAAGCAAAGACAAACCATCTATAATCTCAATCTGACGTGCGATGTCAAATTACTCGTTCCACCACTGTATTTGACATCAACATTGCATTTATTGCATACTGCGATGTTCTCTGCGATCTTACCGTCGCACATACGTTTTTTCAGCCCAAAATGTTTCCAAACTTCGCTTTTAGCGCGTTTGTTAGACACTATTTCAAAGGCCATGCGGAGCGGTCCGCCATTTTGTTGCTACGGAAACAAAGTGCAGATAATTCGAAGGGAGGTAACTCTTCATTGCCCAATATATCGCAAAATTCAAAACATATCGCGGTATTCATATTGCAAGCTTTTGAACCGGTATATACTGGTATACCGGTAATATTGCACAGCCCTACAAACAAGTATGTTGTAAGGTCTCGCTGTTACGAATGCCACTATTTGCTATTATCACAACCATGTTTGTAATGTAAATAATGCCGGAAATTCACATTAGCTAGACCTTATCTCACCTCTTACAGAAATAGAACAGTCGCAAAGTCCTTTCCACACAAAAATAAGTACGCAAAAACAGAGTTCGTTCTTAAACTTCTAATAACTAACGGTCATGTTACAATATCGATAAATAGTTGCGTTTGCAAATTTAAGCATTTAAAACCTCCAGCTAACACCGTCGGTTTTAAACTAAATTTGTTGGTGTTGAATAACAATGAATCCCGGAAATTTTACAAACGCAACTATTTATCTTCTAATCATTTTTAAGTCAATTGACGGCATTTAGAAGTGATTTACATAAGACACATATATACTACTAGAAAAAGTACTTAATTTAGAAAAAGGCTATTTCAAAATCATTCAAGCATTGGCAATTTCTTTTTAAAAAGCATTTAACAGATTTCTTTGACAAAAGAAATAGATCATCTTTTAAAAAATAAGATAAGTCAAGCAATGTTTTGAAAGAATAAAATATACCTTGTACTCAAAAAGCAAACGACTGGCCCAAATGCCTTTTGGTCTCTGAGACAGCACCTGTAAATAAAAACATTCAAGATTAAATTCCTATCATATTCTTCCCAAGGTAACAAGTCAAATATTCCCACACAATCTACTGTATAATGCTTACATGGAGAATCTCACCCAAGTGTCTTCTGATATCAATTATATCAACACGAGTTGATAAAAGTTACTAATATATGAGGCTTGCCGAGGATATTATTACTTTTATCAATGAGTGTTGATATATTCAATATCGGAAGACACAAGGGTGAGATTCTATTTATCATCCAAAATCATTTTTCATTTTGATTCCGTAAAAAATGTATAATTCTGAACACTTCACTACTCTAAGGCTCTCAGTGCAGTGATGTCATAGCACTGTGACGTTATGTTTATGACATCATAGCATTGTGATGCCATTACTTGATGAGTTAAAACAATTGTGATGTCATGAACTTGACTGTAACAGAGCATTGTTCAAAATCTACTGTCAAGACAATATCTTCTAAGAGATATGACTTGATATTCCACAAGCGATATCTCCTGTGGAACACAGTTTTGGATGATAAACTAATGTATATACAGTGTCCATTACAGAATTATCTATAAGCAAAGGACATATTCTTCCATAAGACTCAATGATGAGCAAAGATTGAACGAACATAAATGTTGATTTAAATGAAGTGCGAATTCAACAAATTTCCATTCCATAAAAGGCAAACTTATGTCAATCAAAGTAAAAGAGTAAGCCAAATGAAACTTTGCTCAATAGTCTTTGTTGTTGTTTTTCTTTTTCTTTATTGGCAGATTTCGTATTAACACACTTATAATATTTACCGTTGTTATCTTTAAAAAGTACTTGACAATGCACAATTTCCTTGTATACATTTTTTGTACTGTATATCCACCATGCCATGTTTCTATCTTTTGTATTCCGAAGAGGTATTGATATAAGCTTTTGCTTGTTTACCAATCCGGTTCCATCTTTTGGGAAATAAATATGTTTAAAACAACTTTGGTAAATCGACTTACCTCTCGGATTTCTTCTTGCAGTTCACTAGGTATGCCAGAATCATCATCAAATAGGAACTCATTGGAGTCAAATGACTGTTCGCTCTTTTCAGATGTTGCACTGATTCCAGATGGTTGCCTCTCTCTCACTGAAACATTAAAAAGAAATGGATCTTTACATTTTTTATTTGAAACTTCTGGATTTGAAACCCTAGCCATTGTAAACAAACATCCTGCTACATCAGCGTAATTGAAATCCTTGGCTTGAATGAGATCAGGGTATATGGAAGGATCAGCGGATTCAATTACGCTGGTGTAGCAGGATGGTAAACAAAAAGTATTTATAAAATTCTTTTAATATGAGGAACGTTAACCTTTCAAATACACAAATTATCAAATTGACGATGAGGTAGTTGCTGATTAAGGTGGGATTAGCGTTGATTGGTCTTCATCAAATGATGGTATGCCCATGGGATGTTATACCCTTGATCTCTCTTCATGGCGGGATTACTTATTTATATTTAAAAGTTTTCATAGCTTCTAAAGTCCATCTGAATTTGAAATCAGTGTGACTGGTTTCAAGAATTTCCGATTAGAGTGGGGATGGAAATGCTCGGAGATGGCTGATTGTGAGTCATTGTTTGTGACAGGTTTTGTGTTTTTGATTCTTTGAGGGAGAGGCCCGAATCTTTTGCTGACACATGAATTGCCACATTAACACTTCAGGTCATAAACTACACCAGATGGGTCTTTTAAATGGTGACATGCTGATCTTGAAGGGGCTGACTGCTGACAAGGATGTTATTGGTGGGCGTAAGGATGGATTTGATGGTGTTGTTGAGTAGGTGGGCTGGATACTTGTTGAGGTTGAGGAAGACACTTCGGGGTGGTTGAGTTCCGCGTCTAGGGCTTGTTGAAAGAACAGATGTTCTTTGCACAGCCGGTTAGTGTGGCAATGATACCTCTCTTGAAGAAGTTATACAATCGATAAAGTACTATTGGCAACTATCACAATAAGTCAATAGTTTGATCTATCATTCCTTAACAAAATATTATGTACTTGCCATCCTCACATATTCAATAAAATGGATAATTATTGTATAAGCAAAATATGCTATCCAAGAATTTACTGGAAGAATTAATTATGTAGTTAACATTTTACCTGGTGACCGAGATTTATCCTCTGGAGGGAACTGACAGATAACTTGAGAAGGTTGTTTAGGAGATGTTTGCTGCTGTGATATTGAAGCTGTTGCTTGATGCATAGATGACGGTGTTTGTTGCGGCATGTACGTACTTGGAATTTGACTCATAACATTTGCCGCTTGTAGCTGCTGACCCATATTTGGTGGTAAATACTGCAGACTTGAAGTTGGTACATACACATTTGGCATAACAGGTACTTGAAACACCATATTTCCTGCTTGGATCAAACGCATCTGTGGACTTTGAAAACGAATGCTCTGTTGTGGCGGTTGTGTTTGAATGTTCAAAAGGGAAGGAATGGTTGATGGTGTTTGAAATGTTGCTTCATTCTGTACCTGTGGTCGTACAGTGGTTTGAGGAGGGACTGATTTTGTTTTGTTTGAAAGTTGGTCAGTATTTAATGACGATGCATGTTTTGGTTTTGGAGCAGAATATGTATTATGTGGTTCACTTCTTGATGAAGGCGTTTGATGTGGAGTCTTTCTTTGTAGGGATTGTGGAGCAGAATTACTCTTAGCTGGTAAAACTCTCCATTCCCCATTTCGATAAGGTGCTATTTTGACTACTGCTGGAATGCTTTCTAGCAGTTGACTCAAAGTGTTAAACCTCAGTTTTTTATAGTCCAACTGGAAACCAAATCTCTTTGAGAAACATGCTTCAAAGTGAGTCATTGGTAAACCATCGCTGAAAGACTTAAACAACTCTTGAATTTGATTCCGTAGTTGGCTTGGCACAACAGGGGGTGGTCGATAGGTATTTCGTCTTGGTGGCGGCTTTCTCAAGACTGCCCATTTCTTCTTGTTTGGAATTTTTTGCCTGGCCACGAGTTTCTCGATGTGGTTAGTCAGGGGGTTTGATGGCGATCTGAGCACCATCATTCCCCTCTCGTATGACGTGCACACTGTGTCATCTATATCACTTAGAAAATCTTCTAGGCGTGCAAATCCCAGCTGACGAAAAGGAATTGGTTGGCCGATGAAATTTTCATAATCATTTTTCAGTTCCCCTATAGTCAAGCCAGGAGAAGACACGATTAGACCACGAATGTGTTTCTTCGTTTCTTCTTTTAATTTTGCTTTGTCGGTCATTTTGAATCATTAGATTGTCTAGCTATAAACCTTTTATTTCAGTTGATGCAAAATGGAGCACTTGTCACGGTCAAATAGATAGGGATATGCAAAAATATTAATGCATCGTCAGTGACGTTCATAACTCATGTGTTGACACAGGGTTTATCAATAACACTAACCTTAATCAGAAACGAAAAAGGATCTAGGAATTGACATCCAAACAAGACCAGATAAGGTTCAAATTAATCAACGAGAGGGTATAAACAGTAATAGTTTTTTAAACAGGTTCAATATTCATCTTCGCCAAAATATATTCGTACCAGATTGTTCCTTATACTTTCTAGATCCAACAGATTTTAAATAAATGTTGTCTAGGATTCAATAAGGACGGTGAATGTATTTCCTGATCAATTAAATATATAAAAGAGTAGTAAGTAAAGACTTATAAACTGTTGTCTTCTGTAGCTCCCTAGGCTTCTGAATAATGTATCATATAAGGTAAAAGGTAAATTTTTATATTTTTTTTTAACCAGAAAATGTAGATATTATAATCATTACCTCCATACCCCACCCCTCTTGATAGTCTAACATCATTTATCAAAAGTATATATCAGAAATATAAATATACTTGGATGTTTCTGTTTGACATTTTGTCCAGGATATTTGATGTTAAAGGGGTAGAAGAACCTTTTTTAGATAAATGGTCGCCAGCAGTTTTTGTTTGACACATGATCATTTTCATGGGTTCAGTTATGAGATGTTTGAAGCTCTGAAGTTCATTCATTTGGCATAATATGATATTTATTTGAGAAAATTTGAAGAAATTAAAATTCAAAACAAATAAAACGTGATTCGATTTTCACCTTTCAAATTGTATGGAAAATGGACATTTTATATATGCTACAGAAAATTCTTTGGGGTAAACATGAGCATAATGTAACGTACAACACCAACATATAAATTGATTGTTATTTATCATGTGTTGATTTAATTACTGTATTTAGAATATCTTTTGATAATATGTTGTTCATCACATTGTCTATTAATTCAAGACGGAAATGTTTTGATATCAAAAGAAAACAGAGAATCTATAAAAGCTGAAAGTCCTTTTTTTTTATAGAAGACGAATATGATTTTCTGCTTGTGTGTTAAGCTTATGACGTCTTACGTAAAATAGTAATTATATATAGTGATTAATCACGTGACACAGAGAAGAATATGTAATACCGTGTAAAAATCATACATATAGTTATGATTGCTTGCATTTATCCTTACAGTTGTAAAAGTGGCCTATCAATAAATAGCGAAATTAGCTTTTACAATTCAGATATATGAGTATAATTTCGTTGTGAAAACAATAATCATTTTTCGTTTCAGTAACACTCATTCATATTTTTGGAATTTGTAGATTGTAGATTGTAGACATAATCACGTATTTATGCAATAATTTATTCACATTTCAAACTATAATTGATAACCTATTTAATTGTTTTTTAAAGAGAAATAATAATTTTAAAACGATTATAATTTTTTTTTATTTCTCGGGGCTAAATATTAACGTTTTAGCGTATTTTATTCATCATACGAAACTATTATTTCGTCTGCTAGTACGAAACATGGCGGCGACCGCTTCTACACGTGTGGCGGTATCCCTCTCGAAATCGTATTATTCGAAGATCATAAGTGCTGGAAATAGGATTTTCGATTATGAAAGTCGGCGCAGGTGTTTGTCTCAGCCGTTCCGTTGTCAAAAATTAGTTTCAAGATCTTTCTGTGGTGATGGAAGTCACAAATCAAGGTGAGGCGTAGTACCGGTAAAGTGACCTTGTCTGTCGGTGACACTGTCATCATCTGGGATAGGTCAATGACAAAATAACGATTAACATATGTCATTTGGTTCAAGATTTTCAAACGTTATAACATTTAATGATTCAAGAAATTAGTACTGAGTTCGCGTGATTGTCAATTAGGAAAGACCATTGTCATTTTTAATATTATGTAGGCCTATTATTAATGAAGGATAAAAAAAAAAAATTAACATCAGCAAAGAATATTTAATGGTTTCCTGCCCAATGATCAAATGAATCATCTTAAAAATTCAAAGTCATTATGTCATCAGATTTGAATTATTTATGTGACAATATTTATTGTAACAGATAAAATTTTATCACAGCAAGATTTTTTTTACCAAAACTGTACTTTTGAAGTCAGAGACTTTAGATCCAAATTCAACCTTTAATTTTCCGGTTTGAAAGCAAAATCTAGTGCTTTATGGCCATTATCATGTGAAAATATTCTCTGAATTGGCTCCTTGAATTCATGATTGTTTGATAACATGATGAAAATGAGGTATTTTTTCAGATTTTCTAAAGAATATGCAGTGGGAACCTTGGCTTTCTCTCAGAGTGTTTTGATGTTGCTGGGGTTTGGCAAGAAGAAAGAAGAGGATCCTGTTATTACGTTGTTTAGAGACGCTCGAGTGGCACAGGTTCAAAAGGAATTTGACAAAGCAGAGCGCCTCTTCCATGAAGCACTGAAAATGGCTTCTACAAACCATGAGAACAGTGACATGACGCCACGTGATGTTCTCTTCGCCAAGACAAATATATATGATAGTCTTGCAGACATGGCTTTAGCACGTGGACAGTTTGATAAAGCAGAAAAGTTGTACAAGGAGACAATGAAATATTGTTTTTTAACAGGAGTTGAAAAAGAAGATAATTCAGTCATCGAGATATCAATTAAGTTGGCGAGCATATATGCTATGTTGAAACGTGACGAAGAAGCAGTGAAAGGATTTGAATTCTGCATCAGCACACAGGAACACAAAGTGAATGAGAAAAATGATAGCGACAAGGACACAATGGCTTTGCTTGGTTTGGCATTGGAAAGTTACGGGCGATATCTTATGTACCATAAACAACTTGATAAAGCCTTGCCTTTGATCGAGAAAGCTGTCAATGTTGCCACGGTAACGTTAGGTGACGAGCATCCTCAGACTCTAATTCTTCATAACGACTTGGCCACTTTAAACATACTGCAAAAGAATTACGAGCCTGCAGAGAAAACTCTGAAGCATGCGATAGAGATAGGGGAAAGAGTGAAATCAACTGAGGTGCCAGCTCTTTACTGTAATCTTGGCGCCCTCTATCTACGGAGGTCGGAGCTAGCAGCTGCCAAGACTGCATGTAGTAAGGGGCTGCAACTTGCAAAGCACTACAAGGACACTGCAGCAGCATCTCAGGCACAAAGATGTCTTGATAAAATTCATAAAGCCTCCAAAAGAACGCAGTCTAAATAATGGAAACATTTTCAGGAAATGTTTAGTTTGGACATGGACTTTCTTCTTCTGTTGAATATTATGTGGTCATTAAACAGTTGTATTGCAATATTACATCCAGAACCAAAAATCGAGAGGATCATGATAGAAACAAGGATTTTGTAAGAGATTTAAGGGGTTTTCATTGTTTTCAATAATTGGGGGATAAGATTTCCATGAATCACAGATCATGCATTGATATTTTACATTAATTTCTTTTGGATAATTTACATTGTGAATTCCATGATGACTTAACCTTGAATTGACACTGTATCATCGTAATCAGATGTTCTCGAGTTGGGCTGCAGTCAATATATAGTTAAAAGCAGTCATATTATTACCATGATTCTTATGGTTAAAACTAAAAATTATTTATTTTACCCCAACTTTCTTAATCACTTTATATGAATCTCAAACATTTAATAAATTTACTAAATTATTTGTATATTTCTGTCTCACTTTCAACTTTGGTTGCTATTAATGCCATTTGATAGTAGAGCTGTGATTATTTATCGTAGTATCAAGAATTATAATAATCAATCTCTCAATATATGTATCTTGATTCTTTTTCTTTATTTTGCCTAAAATCAAGGTGCTTGTCATGAATTAATCCATATTTCTTTATAATAAGAATATCGTGATTGTATCTTAATGAGATATTATGATATGAATCATTCCGTGATATGTCTGTATTTTCACACCTCTATCTAATAGGGTATGCAAATATTAGATACCTGTAGTTCCATTTATTTTTCAAATTCAATTTGTATTATTTGTTTTGACAATATTGTTTGAATAGTTCAGTAGTTGATTAAGGCTAATTATCTTGGCACTACACATTGCAACACAAAACTTAGTTGCTCATCGTGTGCATGTAAATTGATTTAATTGTTATATCCAGTGTTTGTTTTCACTGTAATCAAAATGGTTAATTGGTATTGCCATATGCAGTTTAATGATGATTTATTATAGATTTTCTGTCATCTTAACCAACATCACTTAACTAAATTTTTAATGTGTACCATCAGATTTTCAGAATAATTAATGGCATGTTTTTAAATATTTAGATCAACGTACCATCATTGTATGTAAGTATGAAGTAAGTTTGATGTCAGTCTGATTTAAGTCGACCAGACAAAAAGAAAAGCCCAAGAAGAATGACTTTGAATCTTGATAAATATTTTAACACTTTCATTCCTGGAACACTGACCATCAGACTGCTTTGATGTTGGAGTTAAACTTGTCGGGCCGTTCACCCATTTCTTGGGCACAGTATAACTAAACCCTAGTAACACTATTTGTCAAAATTGCAGTCTTTTGGTATTTTTCTGTAATAATTTGTTGTCTATTATCTAATCATCATACCTTATTTATTAGATTTGAATACTGTAATCAGTTCTTGAAAAGGTTGTGTCCTTGAAATTGATGTTTTTGTTTTAAAAAAAGGTTGGGGTTTTTTTCCAAAAGATTTTTGTACAAGATATAAGGCGACTTGTTTTTCACGTCTCAGTAATATTACATTAACCAATAATAAAAGCCTTGCTAGTCTATTAGAGGTAATACTTATATCACACTTAATAATCACTTCCATTACCCTTTGTCACACTGTCCAAGTAATTCAGAATCTTTGATGAAAATGTGACTCTTGTGAAAAGGGTTTCATTTAGGGTCCTGTTTGCTGTCATTTGTCTCTTAGATTTTGGTTTCAGGGTTTCTCCATTTGGATTATCAGTGAGATATGCCCTGAATCCCAAAGTGATCCTTACATTTATCATTTATGTAAAAAAAAAATTGCCATGTTTTTTTTTGTGTGTATCTAGTTAATTTTCATTCAATGTTGCCATGAGATCTGAATGTGAAATCAATTTGCAACATTTTATTCAGGTGACCAATGTTGTTTAATCTTTGTGCAATAATACTCTTTTACATAGATCATTTGTTGCCATAGCAACGTTTTGACGCCAATCAAATTAAATTTAGATGGACTGCCATTTAAGGAGGAAATAAAAACTTTCTACTATTGAAATACTTGTTTACCACATTATGTTCTTTTCTGTTTGATAATACATGTCAATTCTATTTTGCAGAAATGTTTTATTTTATTTATCAGGATATGATATATGATTTGGTTATGTGAACACATCAATGAACACATGTGAATAATCCAGTTGTTAGTTCTTTAAATATCCAGTATAATAATCACCATATCATTTTCACGAAGTTGTCATTGTGTAATTTTCAATTTCATTGTCATCATTATTGCCCGGTGTTAATCCTCATATTTCTATACACTATGACCACGCAGCTATGATTTGCATTTAGAATGAAAATATTTAGTTTGAATATTTTAGGGAAAATTCTTCTTGCGATTATATCGGATGTTATATCTCACAAGCTGGAATAGAATTGGGCCAGTGGAAGAACATATAACAGACTGAAATTAGCAATTTGCTTAAAAATTCTCATCTAGGGATAACTACCACTTTTGATTTAAAGATGAATACTGAATTTGGAAAGCAAGGTGAATTCCAAATTAAATTGATATACATGCAAAATATGCATTGATGTGCAATAGACCTGAATGATAAAAGGATAGATATCATAAAGTTATGCAAAGTAGGATAGTTATGCAAAGAAGGATTGGTCAAAGTAACATTTTGAATGTGAGTAACAGAATATTGTTTGACAAGTGCCAATACATAGGAAATCATTAACATTGGAAGGTAATCGAAGTGCCATGATTAATGTAATAAGACAAAGTTCTCCAATATCATTTTCATATAATCTATTAAGCTTACAAATGCTTACATCTCATATTCTTTCATATGCAGGTGAAATAACTACAGGGTAAATCTTATTGACTTAATGCTAAACTGATCTGATTAAAATTAAATCATAGATTTGTTCTCAGGGCTTATAGTGAGTGGGCTTCTGTCAATGATCAGGTGAATCCCGTTGAGCTCCTTTTCTACGGGAAGTTTTAAAACTACCAATCACTATCATGATTTCAAATGTCTTATGTAACTCATGAAGTAACTAAGTAACACAGCAAAGAGAATAATAATGTAACAGAAAGTTTTCCCAAATGCTTGCAAATGAGTATCACTTGTTTTGCTTACTACAAATGTTTTCAAAGAATTGTACACTGGTCTTTCATTTGAAGTTGTCTCATAATATATCAAATGGCAGTGAGCATTTTTCACCTATTAGCCTGTTTACTACATTGAATGATAAATGGAATAGGACAACTGTACAGTATGTATGATTTGTGTTGTCCTTTTAAATTTCAACAATATTTTCTGTGAAATATAGTTTTCCCTTAAGCATCCCTCCATATGTCATAAGTATTTACATAGTGAAAAGAATCCGAATCAAAATAAGCATTTGCATCAACAATCATTTCCTAAATCAAAATGTCAGTGTAGTGCCCTCAAATATAGATCATAGGAAATAACATGTTTACAGAAATTTTACACAATGCCCAGTCATCATCAGATACATGACATCACAATGGTTAAGGTTAGTGCAGTGTTCAGGGATGGACATTTTATATGTTAAGGATAACATACAAGTAACCGTACATTCGTGAAAAAGAATGTACGAGCCGCGAAGCGGCGAGGACATTGCTTTCACGAATGTACGGTTACGAGTATGTTATCTGACTTAAAATACAGCCTAGTTTAAAGTGTTTTTTTGTATGACCTGCTTTGGTTTATGATAATAACATTCGTATTTCATTGCATAATTATAACACAAAAAACGTTTTTCAACAAAATTTGAGATGGTCCCAACTGGTTCACCGGTCATTCTTAATGCACGTGCAACGTAACCATCTTGCCGGTACATTCTTAATGCACGTGCAACGTTACCATTTCGCCAGTATATTCTTAATGCACGTGCAATGTAACCATCTAGCTAGTACATTCTTAATGCACGTGCAACGTTACCAGCTTAATTCACGTGCAAGACGTTTGAAACCGCAATCAGCTTGGGATTTGGTATAAAAGGAAGGTGGTCTTAATTCAACTTAGACATTATGTATGGCAATTTTGTTGTTGAGTGGGAAGACATGGCCGAGTATCCACACTTCGAAGACATTTCTTCAGAGGATGATGTTGTGCTATCAAATAATGAAACCAGTTCCCTTCCGGGGACCATCTCAAAATTATTATTGCTCAATTGTCCACATAGAAGCAGTAGATTCTTGTAGGATAATGTATGATTGAAACAATACAATGACGTCACTGCTGTATTTTAAGGAAGCATAATGAAAAATGATTTTAGGTGATAAAGAGAGAATCTCGCCCAAGTGTCTTCTGATATCAAATATATCAACACAAGTTGTTAAAAGTTACAAATATCCCAGGCTTGCCATAGCATTGTGATGCCATTACTTGATGATGTAAAACAATTTTGATGTCATGAACTGACTGTAAAAGAGCATTGTTCAAAATCTGTCAAGACGATATCTCCTAGTAGATATTGCTTGATCTTCCACAAGTGATATCCCCTGTGGAACACAGTTTTGGATGATAAATGTTTCTCCCATGTATCTTCTGATATCAAGTATATCAACACTTGTTGATAAAAGTAAGTATACACAACAAAATTTGAAACTTTTAACAATTTTGATATATTTGACATTGTAACACAAAGTAGAAAAAAGTGCATGTTTTAAAAAATATTTGTTTATATATATTGGATATCTTTCCCAAATAACTCTGGAACAATGTCAGTTTAGTGTCCTTAAAATTATGTATTTATCTCAATGCATACATATTTCATCTTGTGTGTATTTATGGTTACAAGTTTAAGTTTAGCCAGAAGTTATAACCATATCTTTGTCGTGAAATTGTTTTCAATGTAAATGTTTGTCAATACTCAAGGAGTGATTGAACTAAGGAAGCATTGCTTGTAATATTGTGAAGTGAAGACTAGTTAAGTCTCACTAGGACCCACCAATGAGCAAGCAAGTAAAGGCTATTCCAAGTTGTGATACTGTGTAAATGTTGCAAATAAACCATTTTGCCTCAAGGTTTGGATTTGTTTCTTTAATATTTTTGATTGACACTTTGCTCACATCTCATATTCTAAGATAACTACAGGGTAAATCTCATTGAGATAACGCTGAACTGATCTGATCAAAATCAGATCATAGATTTGATCTCAAGGCTTATTTTGAGTTGTTTATTGTCTATGATCGAGTGAATCCTGTTGAGCTCCTTGTCTACAGGGAGTTAAAAAACTACCAATTACTACCAGGATTGAAATATCGCTTTTCTAAGTATTACTAAGAGATTATTAAGAGAATAATAATGTAACGGAAAGTTCTCCAATTGTTTGTAATATCGTGTCAGGCAAGCTGCCCTTTATGGCATATCTTCTTGAGACATTTACAATGGCAAATCTGACTACCTTACACACTGTATAAATTTATATATGATTGCTTTGTGGATATTCACATACAGAGAGAGAAATTTTGGCAGTGTCAATCTTTATAGACAAGTGCCAAAGAGATTGATTGGTTGGCCATACCAAATGATTTGCTGTGAATTTCTAGGTCATTTCCTGTAAAACGTGACTGCAGACATTGAGCCCTACAGGATTCGTCAGATTATAGACAAGTGACGACTTAAACTTAGTTCATGTGGTCCTCGTTCAAACATGCAGGGAAGTTGAGGTACACTTCATTCTAGTATCTTGATGAATAAAGCAAATAACATAACTGACACTGACAATTTATTTCTGTCGGCAAGTAAGAGCACCTTCACAGTGTTGTATGATGACAACACACATGCTGTGTCAAACATGAAATTCAAATACATGTTTTAGATCATTTAAACATTTGCTAAGTAAATACATGTTCTGCATTTGAATGCCAATACATTTACTTTTAAACACAGGGACAAGATTGAAATTTAAAGGAAAGGATGAAGTGTAGAAAACTTAAAGATAAATTGTTTAAGAATATCCTCTCAAGAAACCAAAATACCTTAAATCAGTTAAACGGCTTCAAATTTTCATAACTTTAAAATGATTAAATACATTCTTACACCATTTGGCACAAAGTATTGGCTTTACACAAATGGCCGAACATTATAATTATCAAAAATGATTTCAATGTCAGATGTCTAGTGATTGCGTTAAGGCAAAATAAATCAATTTAAGATGAATAACTGAATTTCTATAAATGAAAAACAAAAACATCTTTAATTCGAACTGAAAATCATTAGATAATTCATGTTTTCATTTTATTTATGTAACAGAGAAAACATCTTTCACTTCCATACAAAATTTAATTTACAAATACCAGACTCACTTCTCGTCATTCAGTTAGATACCGGTAGTTATATATCATGAGCACCTCCCCTCCACCGTTTGACGCAGATAACCAAAACCAACCAATAGATAACTAGACACAAACACAATCTATCAACCATTCAACGCAGTTTCAGTTCATACTTCCCTTTCATGGTTATATCAATCTATACCATTTGTAGACAAACGCTCATTGTATTAAACTGTACTTATCTACCAACAATTAACATTTATGTAAATATATTTCATTTATAAAGACGACTTCAACAAAACTACACGTGAAGCGTATAAGGAAAAATCAAATGGTGGGAACTTGGACTTGCAAGTTAGCAAAATATTAGCCTTTAATATCGAAAGTTTATTTTAACAGCATATCAGTAACCTTGTTGAATATTCTTTCTTGTAAAACCTGTACGCAAGTGACTGAATGAAAAAATAATAATTACAAAATGTATTGGAAAATATTTCTAAAAGAAAAAGAATTAGATCAAATGTTAAGATGTAAAGCAATATGCAATTTCTGACACAAAAGTTCTACTAAATTATAACAACAGCATCGATGAATCAAACAAGATCATGATTATTTTTGCACCAAAAAGCGTCAAATAACATGTATTTAAATGCTGATAACAGAAAGCAATTCAGAATGCATGATTGTTGAAAGTTACAGTTCAGGCTTCAGGTGTTGAAAATCAACAAAAGTAGTTGGTTTATATAACACTGCAACTAAGTTTGAGCAAATAAAAGTTTTTCTTTTTTTGTGGAAGATATTCTTAACCAGTTGGCAAAATCATGTCATATCCTATCAATAGAAGCAAAATTGAAGTTCTGATAGGGTTTGACAAAGACATATATTTAATAAAGCTAGAAAAGATGAAGTTAAACCCATCTGGTTAAAAAGTTAAGTACAAGCATATGAATTGAAATTGAGACAAAGAAACAATTTTAATGATATATGGTAAATTAAATTTTACCAAAACCCATTTTTGATAATTAAAAAAAACGGCAGTGGGCAGCAGAAGAATGAAGAATTCATAAATCCCATTTGTATATATTAAAATGAGTTCTGCGAGAAATGCTTTTGGTGGACAGGCGGATTTTATACCACAATTCACATACACTGTCACATTAACCCATAATTTACATATTTTCATACACAAAAAATCCTGATGTTGTAAAAGGTTTTCAGTATGTTTCCACACAAGAACACAGTATATTCATCCATTCAAACACTATTTGATGAAAGTAGATATATGTGAAATGTGAAATTCAAGTTTTTCAAACAAAGATTTCTGTGTTATAAACCTTATCAACAACATAAACAACTTTACCTCCAGATAACAGACACAGTCAAAAAACAAACTTCTCAAGACTGACTTGGTCCATTTTGAAAAATACAAGAATCATATGTATCATATGTATACATATATATGTATATGTTACTCTCTTGAAATAGCTGCTTAGCTTGTAGATTTCTGATTTGGCAAGAAAGTATCAAACATAAAGCAGGCTTTTTTCCATGTTATTTTGGCTTTTCAAATAGAGATGTATCATGGAATAACGCCGCCATAGCAAAATCCTGAATACATCCCTCAATCTAACATAAAGACGTTTTTAAATCGTCACAAAAAATCTATAGACATTACAAAAATTTGACCAAAATATTCAAGTAACTTAAATTGAAAATATTAACAAAAGTGCATTTAAAACAAAACAACATCATGATAGTTGATTTCCTCAACAAATCTTCCCATAACAGCCATCGTACTGGAATGGAAGCATGATTTGCTACAGCAGACACATCCACTCACTCAAACTGACCAATCAGAACCATCATATAGACACCAACCAGCAGGGCTCCTATCTCCTTCAGTGATTGGCTGAATTTAGAGTCAACAAGGAGTTCAGGTATAACAGAAACCGTGGCGATATAGATAAAGCCACCAGCGGTGAAGGGTAGAATCCAGGCGGTGGCTGCTTCCCCGATTCCTTCGGCACATAAACTACAGAGGGTACCGAGCATTGCACCAAGAGCCGTGGAGAACTGCAGCATCATTGCCTAGCAACAGAGCATTATTGGTTATATTTTAAGAATTATACAAGATTTCTTTAAATTAAAATGATTACCAAAATTAAGTGACCTTTTTACTTTTATAAGATATCGATTTTGATTTTGACTTTCAATAGTACATTGAGTTATGAAACTCTGATTGCTACATAAGAAATCTTTAAATCGGCAACAACATTAAACTATGGAAAGTGCTTAGAATAACAATCAACCTTTATAATCACAGCTAATAAGTCAGAATTTACCCTCAAACCATCAACTACTTTCTTTTCAATGATTCCAACAATTTCACATAAAGTTAGTCCTAAAACAGATTGCTAGCTCTGCAAAAACCCTCCAAAATTTGATAAAATATGCATGATTCAAAATGCAGAAGACAATTTTCGCTATTTCTTAATCAATTTGATTTTTAAAAAGTTAATTACAATAAAACATACAATTATTAAGATGCATCAAAATTTTAGTAAAGCCATGTATTTTTGCAACAATTCAATATATTTAAAGTATATTAAGAATTTCAACTAGATAATATTCCCTCATCTGATGTTATCTCTGTCACATTTATTTGGTAACCCCTGAGATTCCATGATTCCAAGGGTCTTACATATTGTAGACAATTGTTCTCGATAAGGATGGGTATCGCTCCTCATTTCCAAATTGCAATAAATTGCGATACAGAAAAGTGAATTGCAATACGTATTGCAATAAATTGGTACTTTTCATATCTTAGTTTTTCCATGTTCTTTTGACTAAATAACAGTAATTAGAACAGTGGCCAGTTGTTTTATAGAGAGAGATAATTCAGTGGCTGCTTTCTGTTTTTTACATGTCTGTGCCATTTTCACTTTGCGAGTTTATACTTTGTGCAACAACTTTCAGTAAAATTACATGTTTTGGTTATGTTTTTCTGCAATTTTAAACCGAAATTAAGCTGATGAGTGTACTGGTACGTATCGTGCTGTTTTTGTATTGCAATATACCAATAATGCCGCAAACCCAGATACATCACCAAAACTGGTTGATAATTATTTTTACCTTCTGCTTTGTACACCCTGATTGGACTAGAATGGCAAAGTCACCAATCTCATGAGGAATCTCGTGGAGGAATATGGTAACCGTGGTGATGATTCCAAGGTTCTGGCTGACCAGGAAGGAGGCTCCAATAGCCAGACCATCGGTAAAATTGTGAGCAAAATCAGCAGCCAGGTTGAGGTAGCCTGCCACTTTTATATCAGACCCGTGAGCTGGAACAACAAGCAAATATTTCACAAATACATACATATATAATGTTTTTAATCTAATCAAGCATTTATTTTCTCATTTTTCTTTGCTACTTTTCATTTAAATTCTCATGTAAAAATACAATGATACACTACTTTTAGCTTAAGTCAAATAAAAGTTGATATTTATTTAGAAGCGAAAACATGTTGATTTAGATTTGCTTTTTGAGAATAGAATTTAAAAAATTAAATAGTATTCAAACTGGGTTTGATTCAATATTTGTAGACTTTCTAGCACTATAAAGTTTAAACAAATAGTGTGCAACATGAGTTGTTCCTAAAAAATATGTCTTTTTAACAAATGTAAAAATAATGACACTTTGTGTCTATAAGCAATATAGATATTTAATGTATTGTGCTGTTATGTGTCAGCTGTACATTGTCGATGTTCATGTTAAAATTTCTGAAATGGCACTTAAGTATCATCATCATATAGCAAGATAAATATACCAGGTGCATCATCGCTAGGTTTTTCTTCTTTCTTTGCTTTTGTATCTTTTTCTTTCTTTCCCTTGTCATCCTTCTTTGCTTTGTCTTCCTTATCGGACGCTTTACTGCTTTCATCCTTCTTGTCAGATTTTTTCTCACTCTCGTCATCACTTAATTTTGCCTTTTTCTCGGCTTTCTTCACAGGTGCTGTATGGGAGTGACTGTGGCTATGACCTTCACCTTTAATGAATCGTACAAACTTCTCCACCATCAAGAAGGCAATTATTCCAGCGAGAACCCAGAGACCAACCGACATGTTGTGTCCGCCATGTTCATGCGAGTGACCGTGGTCATGGGAGTGTCCATGGCCATGATCATCACCCCCGTGCGAGTGTGGCGAAACTGCATGTGGAATAAGATGGAGGAAAGCGTCCCCAAGGAGACCACCCGATGCAAAACTTAGCAAAATTTTCAAGAGTGACTGATGCTCATCGGTGTTGTCAAGAGGGATGACCAGTAAGATGAAAACAGGAGAGACGCTTATGAAAGCTGTGGCACCCAAAGCTTTCAACCACATGAACCAGTCGGTCCGTTTTGATTTTGGTGGCTTTGGTCTAGCGTCTTCCCATTTTTTGTATTCCTCAGTGTGATCTTCATGATGCCCACCCCCATGAGAATGCCCGTGGCCCCCGTGAGCATGGCCGTGTCCATGATCGTGGGCGTGGTCGTGTTCCCCATGTGAGTGCCCATGCCCGCCGTGAGAATGTCCATGGTCTACAGGCTCGTTCGCTTGCCGGCTGTATTTTCTTGAAGGCGGTTCATCGTGACTATGTCCATGGTCGTGTGCGTGCCCGTGATCATGAGAATGACTATGACCATTTACATAAAGGAGATTTGTCAATACAAAGCCGAAAATAAGAACTGAAAACAACAGAAAGCGACTTCCCGATTTTGCACTGGACGCCGCCATATTGTATTCTGACACGAGATTGTGTACGTGGCTGTAGGGGGCGCTGCTCGATGTAAACAAATACACGTGGCCTGTTCTTGTGACAGCTAATCGAACGCGTCATAGAGAAAGAGCGAAAGTATAACTCGGTGCTTTGATTTTATTTTAAAATATGTTTTGGCATTCCGTAACTTTTAACTAATACAGTTAAACTATACATTCCCAACGAAAATTTCTATATTCCAAAAAAAAAAGAAGAATCAAATAAATTACATTACTAAATTCCTTAAAATATTGACAGTCAAGTTACCGTCATAGATTTCCCAACCAAGCACCTCTAACCAACCAAAATGAATTATTGTACAAATCTGTAACAATATAATTCACGCTGCATGAAGTTTGATTGAAAGCAAATGTCCGAGGATTTTTTTCTCTAAAAGTAGGTTATATATTTCCCTTGGTTTATGTGATTTTAATATCTGTTTACACTATCTTGACAATCCAAGGAAATGTCAGCCGAGAAAGCTTTGTCTTTTGTGTGGACCCACTTTCATGCGTCATTAAGGTTTCAGTTAAGCGGCACGTGCCCTCCAGTAGTATAGAATTCCAACCAGACTGTTGGCTCGTAACGCCACATTTTGTTGACAGATAAGGGTTAATTAAGCCGTACCTTTTCTGATATACAGCGGTACGGCACAGATAAAATGAACAGTATCTACAATCTCATTAAAATGAAATCTTAACGCTCCACTACTTTAAGCGTGTAGATCTAGTATCTGCGTAACGTTGTGCACCAATATTAGATTTTATTTTAATGAGATTGCAGTATCTAGTTATTGTAGCTAACTTCCACCATCTAATGGCTTTAGAAAACTTTTTAACTTTTTCATTCATTACCATTAAACCTATATACTTTAAAAATGGAGTACGCTTGAGTGATGAATGAAATAATAGTTGAAAATTAACCTGGCGTTCGTCAATTTTCAGGAAACACAAAATTGTCATTAGTGTCAAAGAATAATAAATGTACATGTAGCATGTAATCTCTCAGTACATTCAAAAGGTTTGAGTCTCATGTTTGTGATGACCTAACGCCCTTCTTGTATATCAGTAAGTATGTAACCCTCTCTTGTAACCCGTCACCCCCCTCACGTCTGATAACGCCGGTGTTGTCATGGGCGGCCAGGTATGCAACTACCTGGTTGTTATCTACTTTGTAGATAGGTAATAATGTAGGTAAGGATACAGGTACAGGTAGCTCAACATACCAACATAAGTGGTATTCAAGGGATGTTTTAACCGGATACGACACCTCTCTCTTCTTGTAGCAAAGGTATGAAATTACAGTTTGGTTATATATAGTGAAATGTCATTGTTAAATTAAAAATGCATAATTAAAATACATTGAAAATATATACACCCTAATGACGTCATAGTTTGTTGATTCGCTTCTGATTGACAAGGTTTGTTTGCAGTCTTTTTCCAGGTATTAACATATTCCTATCCTCATCTAGCCTATTTATGATGGCATTTATAGTTTTATGCCTAAGGAAACAAAGATTTGAAATCTGGTTTTGAAATTTGGTGACACAATTCTTCGTAAATTTTCGTCAATTAAGATCTTTCACGATGTGTAAAATGTTCCCTTTGTTTAGATGATGATCAAATGTAGGGTAGGTTCGGTTGGAATCGAGCATACCCGTATGTAATCACCCGAATCGGGAACCTGGTAGTCTAAAAGAGTTTCAGAATTTTATTCTGGTCTGTCGACATACATATGGAACGAAAAGTTTTGATGGGAAGGGATTTGGGATATCGTTTACCTACCGTTATAAACAGCATGGCGGAATATGAAGGAGCGTATTTGCCTTAGATGGAAGGAATTTGAAATATATATCTTTTTGTATATGTTACAGTCAATGTCTAAAATCAGTCAATCTGTAGATCGACTGAAATTTTTAGTCAATCTGTAGATTGCCTGATTCACTCGGGCAATGTATAGATTGACTGAAAAAAGCAGTCAATGTACAGATTGACTGAAAATTTAGGATGATTTTCAGACAGATTGACTGAAATGAATTATGCTCATTAATGGGCATATGGCCATTCGTTCAATATGGATTGAATTGAATATACATTTAATAATTTGGGAAATATGACTCCAGAAATTAGCCTTGAAAGGCGTACCCGACCCGAACTCGGTCACCCGAGTATATATGACCCTGTTTCAGATATACTATAAACACATGAATAGGGCGTAGTTAAATCATTGTTTGCCACTGTCAAGATTATAATAGCTTGTTGATAATGATAAAGATTGTAAAGACGCATGGACCTTTCCGAAAAATGTTATTTCGTTGGGGTATAAGGGAACGTATAAATATAATTTAAGCAGTTCCAACCTGTGTCTCAGGTTTCAATGTAATGTATTCTATGATGTTTTGCGGGCTTCCTTCATGCATTAAAGCTTTGTCTTGTAGGATGACATCGATGGCGGGCTTAATGTGTTCTTGGCTGCAACTTGGAGTTTTGGTTGTCTGTAAGTACAACGTTTTTAGCTATCTAAAGTTATCATATCTTTTTCTTTTATCTACAGGTATTTAAAATCTGATATAAAGTAATCTATAAATTAGAGAAAGGTCTTTTGACTGTAATTTGTATTTACAAATAAAACGAGTAATGACAAAAATGAAATTATCAGGAATAAGGAACTTTTTACTCGAAATTCCTAAGACCCTAAATTCCTTCGAATTTTTGTACCACTGACTTTTTCATATACCCTGTTTCATCATATTGTTCTTCGGTTTCTATATTTTAGCTTTTCCTTACCTAAGTGCACATTCTTCATGCTCAGACTGTATGAAAGAAGGCAACAATATTGTGAATCTCCCCTCAAGCAACGAGAAATGCCAGTGAGTATTTTTTTAATTTAAATTGACCTAAAATATAGACACCCCTCCCCCTCACCTTTCTCTTGTTAGGTAACGCCTTCCCTTTACCGCTTTCAAAATTATTTGATACGCAAATTAACAGGACAGTCCTATCGGGGTATTGTGGAAACTATATTCACGGGGACATTCTAGTTTAAACATTTATGTTATTAGCACATGGTTTTAGTATAACAAGTTGAACTGTGTTACTGAGGGTAACTTTTAAGTTGATATATATTTGACAACAAGGTAAATGAGAATGCACGACCGGTATATCTCCATACAAGGAAACACTCTACTTTCATCTGCTTTCCGGAAAAATATGCCAAATTATAATTTTCTTTATATCATTTTGCAGCGTAATGGAAAGATTCATAAAGTGTATCAGCACGGCAGATGAAATAACCGGGTATTGTCAGAATGCAGACGGAGTTATGCGAGAGTTTCAGAAGGATCAAACATCAAATGATTACAAGTGTGGTAGGTAATAATACCATTTGTATCATTTAATGTGCACAACAGCTCTGTACATGTATATGTAATAGCTTAAAATCATAAATGTGAAGAATCTACACCGTATAGATACACTATTGACAAACTATAATCATTACATACATGGGCTATATTTAAAGTTACTGTACCACGTTTTTTTAGGGATTTAAGAGCATCTCAAGAAAAGTTAAACAAATATGTTACCAATGGCAAAGCATTCTACTTTAACCAATAAAAGTAGTCCTTAAATGAACAGAGAAAGTTTATTTAAGCTATGCGAATTCATTTCCTAAATGTTTGTCAGGTGTTCACACTAAAATGGCCGCCAGCAGTTTTGGCTTGATTCTTGGTAATTCCTGTTAGGTATACGGATTCTAGTGTTGAGTAATGAGATATTTGACCCCTGCGGATAAAACTCGTGTCATAAACTAACACTGATACGGTGAAATATGAGAAAACGTGCTATTGCCTCCTAAACTACATTTGTGAGCCATGCTAGAATCGTACATAAAAGCGTATGCTTTTAACTGAACCACATTTCTGATTATGTTTAAAAAAATACATTTCATGTCATTGATGATCATAAGAAGTCATCTCTGCTAGTTTTAAATAATGTTTATTTTACTTCAGAAATCGACCCCGTGGTCTCTGAGGTACAACAGGCATGGAATATTCGAGAACGAAGAGACGAAGGATTTCATCACCCAATGCTAGCTGTATTCGGGTACATTGTAACACGACTCCGTCTTTAACAGTTATTGTTGAGTAATATTATAAGTAATAAACCTCTCGTGAAGTCACTCAGTCTATTGGAATTTGGAAGGTCACTCTTGAAATATACATATTTCAACGATAACATGATTGGTTTAGGTTTAAATTGAATTACTTTCAATTCCAAAAATAACTCAAATATCAATTTCTAATCTTTTGACGATATGCCAAATAGCTAAAACCCGACATTCATTCTATTCTAACATTTTCGAAGGATCAGTCTAAAACAACATTATTTTAGTAGTTTATCGGTTAATAAGATTGATAAAGCATGACCCTTGGACATTATTAGGCAGTTAGGATGTTTGCCTTCACAAAAGTAACAACGAAAATATTCTTTGACGTAGATTAGTTTCAAAACAACGTTTGACTAATTAACTGTCATTGGCGCCCAAGGCTTAGTACATTGTCTGATTTTGATTTCTTCTTTCTCAGACGTAACTTTGGTATATGCAATTCATTAAATATCGTTCAGAATAGAACTTACAGGTCACACAATGTTTGGGAAACGCTATAGATAAATTTGCGGATTGTTATAACCCTTTTTGTTTCAGCACACTAGAGGATGCAGCAGAGAATAAGACTGGTAACGGGTGAGTATCAACTTCAGATTCCTTCCCACGTAAGTTCTGCTACAAGTAGGCGATATTTCTGTAACCCTGGCGTGGAGAATTTGAATACACATTTAGACCAATTTTCATCCAATCAAATATCAGATTACATCTCTGACTGTGTTTCTTCTTAAAGTCATAGCCTCATATTTGTAAGGTAAATTGTAATGCACGCAAGTCAAATACTAGTAGTTCATCACGCACAGAAATCTTTCCCCTGACGTTTTGCAACAATTTTCAGAACTCTGCGTGCACTCTAGACCTCAATTATGAAGTTCAAAACACTTCAAAACCTAAATCTCTGTCGAGCGTGAGTCCTTACCACTTCATTTCGCAAAAGCCCTGACATAGAACACATGAAAGGTCCCAGCTTAATATGCAATGAAAATAGCTAATTCTTCCCTTTTTCAAATACAGAAAGAACGAAAAAGGTGATAAACCCAATTAATAATGCTTCTGTGATATAAGCCAATAAACCATTTAGTTCCGCTTTCATCCAACTGAACATTTAACTTAATCAGTTACCATAGATACGCATTTTGCTAATTTGAGGTTTCATCGTTGGAAGTGGGAAAGGGGGTATGTGAGCTTTGCTCACTTCCTCACTATCTGTGTTTCTACACTTGTTATTTCTACATACATGAAAAAACCGCTGTGTTGAAGCTCAAAACCTAACACAAGATTTACAATGGAAAAACATTTGTTTTCAGAACCGACATACAAGTAAAAAAAGGATACGTGTAAGTAGGAACCGGTTCATTTTCAATGCAATTAGCAACTTTATCTACATGTTTCTTGATCGCTTTTATTGCCAGTGGAACGTTGTAATGTCAGACCGAAGCTATTTCTAATTCCTGAGATGTCAGATAAATTGATCAAGGAACATTTGTCTAAAGTGTTTAATTCCATGTCTTGCAATTAGATACCTTTATTTCCGTTTTTTTGTAAGATCCCTTAATTTTTCTAAAAACGTGCTACTGTATTATCCCGATATATCGTCTTTTTATATTCATATGTCCCCTCTCCAGCCCCAGTATCACAGGTCTGTACATCGCTATGGGAATATGGGGCGGCGTATTCCTCTTCACGACTGTGGGACTAACTATCGGCTGTCTTAGGATGCGAGCGAGCAAGGTAAGTTTCCACTGATACAAGTGCGAGAGTAAACGCATAAGCTCAGCAAGTGATTTAACCATAGCCTATAGTTAACACCTCAAGGATTATCTGAGTTACACAAAACTATTAAGACCGGGCGGAAGTCAGAAATATGATAACATTGTTATTGAGTTTCTGTTCAAGTAGAGTACGACTCATACCTATATAAGTTATAGAGGATACTAAACGACCTTCCATTTAATACTATTTTTATTAAACGAGTTAATGATTAAGTATAAAACGAGCGAAAGCGAGTTTGATACCAAATCATTAACGAGTTTAATAAAAATAGTATTAAATGGAAGGAAGTTTAGAATTCTGTTTATCACTTGACCTCAGTAATCAAGAATTCTTACCGGAAGTGTACTGAACGAAGCATTTCCGCGACTAAGCCGCCATTGAGACGACGGTGCCAAGATTGTGACGTCACAACCACAGTATTATGACGTCATACGGGGAGCCATATTACACTAGTTTAATATCGCCGTATAAATAAATATCTTACACGGGCGAGTAATAATGCGGTATCTTACACGGGCGAGTAATAAATACATATCTTATAACTCAAAGTTTGCATTAAATTCGCGTTCCTTTACACTAACATAAAATGAATATTATTGGAGTCATATATGTCAACATTTCAACATTTATGAATGCTGTCATTAGTGCTGACCGTTGCTGATAAATATACATGTAGTCACGATTCTGACCGAAAACTGGACAATGACGCGCGTCCATTTGTCAAACGTATTATTTGAAACTTATCTAAGGATGGTAGAAGCTACAATTCGAGTTGATAAACGTTTAAAAACAGCAGTCTAACAAGAGCCCAATTACAATAGATATAGAGTCTAATTATTAGTCTCGTGTTGTCTGTTTACATTGATAAATGATAAAAATCCATATATTTGTTTTGTTTTCAGCGAAAAGAACAGCAGTCAAATGGAGAGTAGGAAAGAGATAATTAAGCCACATTGTTCTATAGTAATTTCAATGAATAAAAGATTTATATCTTTCTTTTTTTCCAATTTCATAATTCATTCAGCAAACGACTTTATTATTTATAGATGTTGTTAAGTTATTAAAGTTCTTTAAGCTGACACATGGTCCTCATAGCTCAGATGACCGCTATCAATGAAGTTCAGCAACATCTATTGCGGATCGCCGGATGGATGGGTAACCGCTAAAATTGAGAGTAGGAGATACGAGTAATAAAACTTGTTATGTCAACTTCGGCAAGAGTGTTAGTTCCAAATAAACTTTTGTTCATCAAGCAGGAAATTGGTCCCTGGTAAAAGGGTGATTTGCTGGTTACCTTATAGCGACAAATATGTGTGGCCAGGGAAGTAATATTCCTCAATCTCATTAAGATAAAATATAATGTTGCTGCACTACGTTAGCGGAACATCTAGATTTCATTTTAATGAGATTGTAATACTCCTATAGCGTCTTGAGGAATCACAGAGTGGATGGATGAGTTCGCTCTATAAATGGATATATAATTACCTATTTTATAAGGTATTGAGTGCTCTCGATATCAAGGATAAGTTTGAGAAATTTTCAACAGATTAGAGGCAACCAAACTAAATTTATAATATACGATAGAGGAACTGTTGTGCATGAACAGCAATATTACTCTGTTAAATATGTTCGTTACACTAACTGTAACCTTATGATATATCAACATTCGGCTACATGTTGAACTTTGCTATTCTGAGGTAAAATTATTGTTGTTTTTCTAAGATTTTTTATATATAAATCATTTGAATTAAATCAAAAATATATAATATATGTGTATAGAAACGTATAGTTCCTTATAATGCAATGCCTTTAATAATGTATATTGATAATCACAAACAATGGATGTTTCACTTTTTGCGACCCGACAACATATGACAACTCATAAACTGATATACACTTTCATATTCGTTCTATATCAAATAAAACATAAATATTACAAATTTTGTATTTGCCTCTTACTTTTTAAATTTGTAAACTAACAGACAAAGTGATCGAAATAAAAAGATCGTTAAATAAAACGGAAGCGCACATAAAATATACCTTTTCAACCACAGGCGGGAAGCAGTGAAATATCCTTTTTTATCCATTGCGTATGGATATGACAATGGTATATCAATACATAATAAATTTGAAAATGGTTGGATTTTAGATTTTTTAAGTTCACGGTAAACGGAATTTCTTCGATAGTTTCTTTGATGTTTTGAAATTGGTAGATTAAAGAATTTATTGGAACAGTATGTGGAAGTTCAATGATCTTGATGGCGTATTGTAAAAATATGTTTGAAACATCATACATACATGAATGAGTAATAAAGCGAGATTCGTACTCAGAAATAGGGGAATAAACTATAAAAGCCACCTTTTATTTGTTGTCTTATATTTTTCACTTTATTCTTTGAAGCGTTTCAAATTTATTAATGGGTTTCAAAAATAATCCAAATATGTAACCATGTGAACACTCACCCCAATAACTGCTTGATCTTCTGAAAAACAACCAAATGTACTATAATGCATTATTGATTTATGTATCACAAACCAACTGTTTCTCGTATCGATGTTTCTAAGTGGACTTTGCCAAATGCTAGTTGTATACCATTGGTAAAGTTGTTATTTCGTTAGTAGCGCAAACACATTTCAATATCATCTTTCGTCACTAGTCACAAGTCATAGTAAAATTATAGGGTATTGTCGCTGAAGCTTAATACACAGGTATTTAACAGACAGTAGCAGTAGCACGTTTTTTGGAATTTTTTCTTCTTCAACTTTTCTCAAAGGGAGATATTATAATTCAAAAGCCATTATCTTCAGAGATTCGAACACCTTATTTCTCTATCCGATTATTGTGAGAAACCTTTTAATAATTTAAGATAGGAAAATGTATTCGTGTAGTTTAACCAAGCATGTAACGTTTGTTTAAGAACTGCTTCTTGTGATTAAGAAATCTATATCTATATATACGAGAGATCATATTGTATACCTAAATAACTTGCTACTGCCTCTTTGAAGTACCATATTTCCTCTAATAGACGCCCGATCTCGAAAAGACGCCGAGTCTCAAATACACGCCGGTTTCTGCTTCCATCGAGATGATCATGCACAGATGCGGTCACGAATGTGAAAAATTCATTTAATATTCACAAATGTACTTTTTTAGATTATTTTTAAATCAAAAGATATTGCGTTTTTTCCTAAGGCATATTTTTTTTTAGTTTAACAACATATATTGAATGAATATTACTCGTCATTTTGCACTTTACCCAGTGATTTTAGTAGTAATGATTGCTTTGTAGAATGGATCACAGATTCCCTGCATTAACTTTCATTCAATATCACATTTTTTCATAAATTCCCTCATTAGTTTCCAAGTTTCTGCTTTCCTTGAATGAACCTCAAGAGAAAATTCGATTATTACCTTCATTGAGTGAATTATGAACAAATACACCAACTGTTGACCAATCAATGATCGTGATTTCAACACGTGTTACTTATCAATCTGTTGGCGTGTTCCCATTTGTTAGTTGCTGATTGGAGCCAAGAAGTCAATACAACGTGTAAGATGTGGCGCAAATAATGATTACAATACATCAAGTGGTTAAGTGTCACCCAGGGCATCGTGACACTCAGTGGCGTTTCAACAAAATACCAGACTAAACTTCAAATATAAGGACATACATGCGATTTCATTTTTCATAATTTAGAAGCAGTTTTCAAACGAACGTATCATTATCGATTAAGCCATTGAAATCCATATCCCTACCTCATGATTGAAGGTTCTTCACAAGGAAAAAGGGAATTAGAGAGAGGTGGTGTGATATACTAGTGATATGTGTGTGTGTGTGTGTGTGTGTGAGAGAGAGAGAGAGAGAGAGGGGGGGGGGAGAGAGAGAGAGAGAGAGAGAGAGAGAGAGAGAGACAGACAGACACACACACCCACACCCACACACACACAGGGACAGTCAGACAGAAAGGGAGAGGCAAAAACAGAGACAGACAGACAGAAACAGGGGGACAGACAGAGAGACAGAAGAAGACATAGACAGAAAAAGAAACAGACAGAAACAGAGGGACAGAGAGACAGAAGCAGACAGAGATACAGAAACAGAGACAGACAGAGAGACAGAATCAGAGAGAGAGACAGAACAAGATAGGAAAAAGAGATAGACAGAGAGACAGAACAGAGACAGGCAGAGAAAAAGAGATAGATAGAGAAACAGACAGAGAGACAGAAACAGAAACAGAAACAGAGAAACAGAAACAGAGACAGACAGAGAAACAGAAACAGAGACAGACAGAGAACCAGAAACAAAGACAGACAGAGAGGCAGAAACAGAGTCAGTTAGATAAACAGAAACAGAGACAGACAGAGAAACAGAAACAGATACAGACAGAGGAACAGAAACAGAGACAGGCAGAGAGACAAGGACAGAAACAGACAGAGAAAAAGAGATAGACAGAGAGACAAAACAGAGATAAACAGAGAAACAGAGATAGACAGAGAGACAGAAACAGAGAGACAGACACAGAACGAGACACAGACATAGAGTCAGAAAAAGACAGAGACAGAGAGACTGAAAAATACAGAGACAGATAGAGAGACAGAGACAGAAACAGTCAGAGAGACAGAGACAGAAACAGATAGAGAGACAGAAACAGAGACAGATAGAGAGACAGAGACAGAAACAGACAGAGAAATAGAGACAGACAGGAGTAAGAAAGACAAAGAAGCCCTATTGGTCATGATTAATCAAATCGGAAATTAAAACTTCGAAACATGAAACAGGTGTTCAACAGCTATAAAAATCGTTTTCATCAGTCTGTTCTTACAATTTTAACGGTTAAGAAAAGGGGTTTAAGCACTCACCCAGGCATACACCACACACCTACATATTTCATGCTATCCATGCGTTCCTTTCTTTGAATCACTTGCCTTCGCTGATAAGATTACTTTGGAGTTGTTCGGGATATAAAAGATAAATATTCATCTTAAGAAGGATATGAAAAATTAACAAAATTTAAATGGTTTTATAGAATTATTTTTGAGTCGTGTCCAACATCATTATTTCGCGGTAAAGCCGTTACAACGCGGTTGAGAAATCTGTTGTGAAGCTTTGAATCGTATCACATTACTGTCATCTATTGCAGGCAGACACTTTGAAATCGACATCAACACTTTGAAATCGACATCAAAACTTAAGCTATTACTTTGCTAACCAGAGGATGAATCCTTTCACGTCAAAGAAGAAAAAGAAATCTATCATCTTTCTGACAGTCTCAAATCACGGATATCGCTGAAGCGTTGATATAGCAGGTAAATATTTAATATCTCCCTAAATATTTCAGGTTGATAACAAAGGATCGCTGAAGTCGAAGAAACAGACAAGTCAATAGTGACAGTACACAAATCATGCTTTCACAATTCTTCGATTTCCTACTTTACCAAAGCTTTTCGGTGTGACAGAACACGTTTTCGTAACTGTTGAGGATAAATGAAGGCTTGAGTGACTTAAAAACAATATGGTTTAAAATATCCCACAGCTCGTGTCAAACGGTGTAAATTCGGGTTTTAATGGTAAGAAAACATCAAAATAGTTATCATTCAGCCTCAGCTTCTCCATTGACGCTTTTGAAAGTCATACGACCAAACAAAGGTAACAGAAAATGTAGAAAACTTGTCTTTGAATGACACTTGCAAGTGACATGTAAAATAAGCCCGGGTGAACGAGTAAATGTAAAAAGATTTAGCCTAGCTTTAACCTAACGTCAACCTCTACTTTCGTGGCTAAGAATAGTTTTGTAGACACTGTAGACCACATACGGGCTTTTTCTGCTGTTATTGGCTATCTACACGATTTTAGAATCTGTAGTCGATATAACAAGATTTAAAAATTGTAACCCCAATGGAGTCATAGACCACGCAGTTTCATAGAGCTTGAGGAGTGGATCTAAGGGATTGGATTTTACTGAGTAGTTATGCCATTTATATTCTTAAAGATGACGAAAAGATTTCAGACCTCGTGCAAGATTTTTTCTAAGTATCTTTGTATCTAGACTGGCTCTGTAAAGCATAGAAATGATGATTGGGTTACTTCTGATACTTAGTTTTGTTTCTGATTAATATTTTATCAGATGGTGATTTATGAAATAAATACATATTTATAATTTCAAATGTTTATAATGAACTACATATCAATATTCGTAAAACATTTAAACTGAATATTTATATAGATATTCATTTACATAATGATTTCATTAGAGCGTCTTCTGGTATCAAATATATTATCTCGTATCAATCAATGTAAATCAAATTAATAAGATCACATTGTAATGTTTATTTCATAAAATCTTTTTTGATTTATCTTTTAATTTGACAAAGACAATTCAATTTAGTGTATAATCTAAAATATTCACTTTCGAAAGATTTGAAAATTTATTTCATATTTGATTTACATCCAAAATACGTTTTCTATGTACAGTAAAGTCAATTCAGAAGAGTAATCAATAGCAAATAGAACACTCGAATTCAAATCATGTGTGTCTTTCACTGTGTTTGACGAAGCAGATAAAGAAACAATTCCATTATGTTCCAAGGTTCCAAGCTATTCATCAAGCTTCGATCCGTGTCTGTGGATTTGTGATTATGTTTTTTGTAAATCTCAGGTATTGAAATACATAATTAATTCACGTCTTAATTATCATCAAACATAATGTCACGTTTTGCAAAATCCTTACTAAGGCAATTAAAACTAACTTCGTTTTGTTGACGGGCCTTAACGAATTTGTTCAGGTTGGTTGCGATTCTCTAAGTCATTTACCTGTACTGTACATCAAACACGCCATTACCTGAGCTAACATAGAGTCGGAACATATCAACTCACCTAATGAACAAGAAATATCGATAAGATTGACTGAATTTATTAATAATTACAACCCTCGGCTTGTATCGTTATTTATCACGTGCATTTATTTAAAGGGTTATTATAAGTGGTAACCGTATTAATTTTACGGTGCACGTAAATGATCAAAATCGTTTTCAACTCACAGAGATTCTATATCGCAGAATTATTACATCGCCATTATGAGATATATTCTATGCGTCAGGTGCGACTAGATGTAGGGGAGACAATATCACAGCATTGTACATGAACTCAATTGAAAATGTGTCAGTGGATTCACACGTGTTAAACAAATGGAGAAACCGTTATTTTATGCTCACACCACATACTAATCCCTATACCGTACCGATTTTTTTTATGGATAAGGGTCAATGGTCTACATTCTCAACATTTATTAGTCATCATTATACCTCATTTAACATTTGAGTAAAATACAGCGTGGGTTTGGTATGAGTTTTTTTAAAACTGAAACATTTTTTTACGTTTTACTCTTACTACACAACTCTGAAAACACGGTTTGCCCCTGGGTAATTTGGTCTATTCGCTTTGTGACTACTCTTATAATCCTAAATATATATTATCATTCTAAATCGGTGTCAACAAATTAATATGAAAAATATTTTGATTTAATTTGAATAAAATACACGAATTTTTCATTTTAAGTAAAAATGTATTTGAAAACAATAAGTGATATAAGATAAATAGAACTATGAACGCCCTAGTCTGGTAAATGAAAACAAACTACATCGAAATTATCGAATATGTAAATTAAAAAATGACTTCATAAGTGTATGAGGGCAAAAAGAAAAATACGTCCTATCCAAAAGTTAATTCGCTTCATTGCAAATCATTACTCTATTAAACAATCTCATTAAAATGAAATCTACATATAACGTAGGGTAGCAATATTATATTTCATTTTAATGAGATTGTCTATTAATGAACGATTGATTTGTTTAAATGAAAAATCCTTATAAAACTGTTATAAAAAAAGATATGAATATCAACGCCCTAGTCCGCTAAATGCGAACAACCAACAAACTACAGTTAAGCTATCAAATTCAATATTATGTGTATGAGGGCAAAAAGAAAAATATATCCTGCCCTGTAAGTTCACTGTAGTGGTTACCATCACTGAATGAATGAACATCCTTGAAGCAAAACTTTAACCCCTTCGATGCGTAACAGCATTAACTTTTACATGGTGGTGATATGTATACTGTCCAAGTGCCTGATAAATGCTTAATGTAATTGGCTTACTAACACTCCTATATTGATGTACACTTACTGTTATACAACTAAATAGTAAGATAAATTACACCTAGCTACACTAATCTAGATGTCATGAAATTGTACGAGTTATATGTTAAAGACCTAACTGTACATGAATTGGTTAGTATCTGCAATGTACACTAAATTTCCTAAGGGAATACACGTAACACACATGCCATAAAGACCGTGAAGATAGCCTCACAGTTTGTTACACCGAGCTTGTACCGTATGTCGTATGTCTCGCTAATATCTCGCAAAACAGCGTGTTTTTCGCATATGTAATAAATTCTTCTCTAAAAGGAAGACGCTCATTCGAAATCTTATAAATCTGTCCATCCAGACGAAGGATTCATTAACCATTCTCTGAATTGTCATAAATGATATCCCCGTTAACAATTCCACTCCCTCAAAAGGCACTGGAATCAAAATCGCTATAGTTACAAAGACTCCGGTTTTTATTGTCACGCGTACAATTGAAAGTGAATTTTACAACTTCAATCCCATTTCGTTTTTGTCGGATGCTAATTGGTTCACTCTTTTACAGCCTCACAACTGGTCGAGTGTAATCACGGCTGGTGGCGCAAACAGAGAGTTCAGATTTGATATGGTTGATGACAAGGGAGAGAGAACACAACCTTGCCATACATACCATTGAGGATATTTTAATCAACATCATTTCTCTCCCTTTGAATCGCCTCAGCTGTGCCTTTTATTACAAACCTGTTGCATTTTCATATTTTTTAATGATGTCAATTGCTTCATGAAATCATTTCAGCGTATTGTAACATGATCGGGGCAGATATTCAACACAAGGACCGCTCATAAGATTACGTTTCATTTTGTGGTTTTAGTAATGAACTGTTCGTTTTTCAGTCTTGAAAATCAATACTAATCGGGATTGTTGCCAATAATAATGATAAACTGTCATTTCATCAAACAATATCACATAATTTCGAAGCTAAGCGTGATGTTAATATGGAGACAGAGTCTTCATGAATATTAAAAAAACAAAGGGTTTTATTTTCTGTAAATTTCATCAGAATGAGATAATCAATGTGGAGTGAGACACACATTTCTGTAGTGAGGCATAGTAAAAGGTTCTATAACAATATATCAATTGAGATGCATATTCCGGTATTAAATCCTCGTTGCAACCATCGGGCTCTTTGGATTGTCATACTTCATAATAGAAAAACACACGCGAACACTTTTTCAAATAATAACTGTTATGATATTGTTATACAGTAATAGTTAAATAGAAGTACAGGCAGCTTAAATGATATATTATTTCATACCATTGGTTTTACTACCTAAATGAATATTTCTAGGGACAACGATAAAAAAAAACTAATAGAACCTCATTGCTTTGTCAAAATGTAAGTCTTCAATATGATTGCAAATGTTTAATAAAACCCAAATAATTTTTTAAATAAGGCTTTGCAGAAGACACGACATAGAAGCGATGCTTTCAAAGAATACTATATATTTGCAAAAATTCTTACTATCACTTATAAGTATTTATTTCTGCCTGAATAGTAAGGTGTGGGTTCGAATCCTCCGATGGAATCCTCTTGAAAAGGTTTCAGAAAAGTGTTTTATTTGTTCACTTGATAAATATAATTTCGAAGCTTTTCTGAGTAAACGCTTCGTACCTGATATATGTAATTGATAAAGCATCTTAATGAATTATTTGTTCTTTAACTCATAAATGGCATCCGTTTTAATAGTTTAATATAATATTGTTGAAAGTTTACATTGAATAACCTCAATGATAACGTAAATGTCAAATGAAACTTTGAAACAGATTTTAAAACGGAATACATAGAGAAATCGCACCGTCTTAATGATCTTCCGAAAGCTTGCTTTGATTAAAGCAAAAGATCTTTGTCAGATTTTTAAATAATGGTGTGATTTTAAATTGATTCATATATATACTTATATATACATATACATATGGCTCTTGTGTATACCAATGTCTGCACATATGGTAACAGTTGAACTGTATCATGTATCTTGTTATGATTGGCGGATCATAAAGAGTATTCCTCTCACAAGCAGTATTCCTATCACAAGCAGTATGCCTATAGCACCGTTTCTAGTTAGTGTGAAAAAAATGTATGAATAATTTTCAGGAGGACTGAAACCGAATACGGAAAGTGTAAACAATATTGGTATTCGTTGATTCTACTTCTTGATTTCGAGACCGTGCTGTTTGTGTTTTCATTGTCAATTTGTTGTCAAATTCGGGTTTTCACTTGCAATGCATTTTATAGTATTTTGTTTACGCGCTTGTGTATGGACGTAGTTCACACGTCAGAAATTTTTAAATCTTATAAGACTATTTCGTATAGGGCAGATTTAAATTATCAAATTCATCTTATCTTGTTATTTAATGAAATTTGATAACTTCGTTTTTCTCTAAAAGGAAAAAAAGCACCTGCATTTGTTGTTATACATATTTGAATATAAGGTATCCTTTTATATATAACTTTAAAAATATAAGGGAACTACGAAACAAAATAAGTATTTTAGTCTTTAAAATTTTATTAGTTAATACTCGATGAAAATCCATGTTAGTTATTGCTATTGTTTGCTGTACTGTATGTATACAAAGGTTATGCTAAAAATATGTACAAATTACAACGTTGATACACATATCAAAATAGTTCTTGTTTAAAAAAGCTAGACTTAATGTTGAATTTAGAAAATATCACAAAGTTTTCAAAGAATATCATGGTAGGTTGGTATCATGGTAGGTTGGTATCATGGTAGGTTGGTATCATGGTAAGTTGGTATCATGGTAGGTTGGTATCATGGTAAGACCCATTTCAACACACATTGTCGCCGATTACGGCTTAATCCGTCGAATGTTCAACTTTTCATATACGGTATCCAGTAGTCAATAAAGAATGTCTATTTTGATAGCTTTTCGAAAACCGGCTTGCCAGCGCACGAGATGCTTTTATTGTTTTAAAGACGATATGCTAAATAAGCCAATGTGGTCGTTTGAAAGATTATTTACACAAATTGCATGTTATATTTGTAAACCGCCATCTTTTAAAATTCTTAGATTCACAATAGGCGCTGTTAGTGTTTGTAGGATTGATGTAACATACTTGCGGCTATGATGAATATCAATGTCTTGTTTAAGGTGTATAATTTGTTTCGTGATGATACACTTCAATTCATGACTGCTACATGTACCCACAACTCAATAAATTGATGAACGGTCAAATTGTTTTCCTTGTTATATATTTGAAAGTATTTGAGCATGCATGTAAACGCCCGGGATTATCAAACGACATGCATTTCACACATTTTACGAAAATTGTGAAGTTTTAATTTCTTAAAGTAAGTTTGCAGTGATTATGTATTAATACATTTAAAAACCTTTCGTTGTCCTCAACACATTTTAAAACTTGACGAAAATAGTTCATTCCTAAAAGTAAAATAATACATGTATGCGTAGGACAATGTTTCTGTTACATTTTTCTCCTTTTAACTGCTTTTTAAGATTTGTATTTTATAATTATAAAACAAACAAAAAACAAATTAAAGGTATCCATTACAATTTGTGTGTGTGATGATATATTAAACCTTTCTCGAAATGAAATATTCAGAATGCCTAAACTTTCCCCATTACTCGGTTTTGTATCATTTTCATTTGGAATCTATATCTGATCAAATCAACCTGAATCATTCATCATTTTCCAATTCCCAGTGTTGCTCATTTCTTTCATTTTGTGTTTATATACAGGGTTCGTCTTCACTGCTTTCAAAATAAAGATTTAAAACAAATTTGCTTTACAAATTTCGAAGCACGTTTAGATGGACAGTGTATGTTTTTAAAAGATTTATTTCTTCAAATTTACCCTTTAAAACATTAGTGAATGCAAAATGCATTTTTCTCAGAGGGTCAAACACCTAATTACTTAACCCCATCCGTAGTCGTAGAGGAATTAATCAAGTATCAAGCCAAAATCACTGGCGGCAATTTTTGTGTGAACACCTTTTAATCATTTGATGAAGGCAAAAGGATTCGCATGGTACATTCGATTCAAAACTGCTTCTTTTGATTAAAAACATTGTCTTGGGACTTGAAACATTTATTTTCGATTTCGTTAAATCACTTCATTTATCTATAAAATGTGCTACTGCCCCTTAATGATGGGCGGAGTTATCTAACAACCGCAAAGTTGTACACAGCTTTCTCATTTGCAATTTAGTGTTCATGGAACAGTTTAAGAACCTCACAATCTCATTAAAATAAAATCTAATATTGTTGCACTATGTTACACAGATTATAGCGTAATGTAGTGGAGCAATTATATTTCATTTAATGAGATTGAGAACCTCACAATGATATGTCGCCATAAACTTCGAATTATGAAATTGAGGTAAACCTCGATCAAACAAGCATGAAGAAGAGGAAATACAACTCCGTCATCATCATCATCATCATCATTATCATCATCGGGGGCGGCATAGCGCAGTGGTTAGCGCGTTCGGCTTCGGATCAAGAGGTAAGTGGTTCGAATCACGCCAGGGGCACGGCAACTTTGTCTGCAGTAGAGAACTGTTCTACACGCAGTCAGGTTTGGGTGCATTATAAGTGAAATAATCTTGAAAGCGGCGTTAAACACCAACTCACCTCATTATTATTATTATTATTATTATTATTATTTAATTGATCGTTGAGTTAGACATTGTACAACCGTCTTACATATCAGGACAGTATACTTCCATATAAATTACAAAGAAAATGCGCCTATGATAAATTCTTTAATATATCGGTGTCATCAAGTCTATAGCAAATTATAATACAAGGAATACATCTGTATTTCATAAATGAACAAGTCTAAAACTTTTGTAATATCTTTATTCAAATAAATTAGACAATATGTACATTCAATATATACAAACATTCGAGATGTAAAGAAGATGGTATACATTTAGGAGTGGTATGTCAGGTATGACGGAAAATCGTGCTTAACTGACATTAAGTGGAACATTAATGTAAAACCATTCGAACAAATACGCATTAAGCTTACATTTGCAAAGATTAAGATAATAATTCAAATAAATTCATTCGTGTCAGATTTTCAATGCGATTAAAAACGAAATTAATTCCTTGTAAGATATGATATACTGATAGTCTGAAACTAATGATATAGTTATTAACGATAATGACATTTTATCATATCAAACAATCACCATCTCAAAATTCGTTTTAATAACTACATTAAGTTAAAATACTTTATTAAAAAAATGTTGAGGATAAAAATCTCACATTCAAATTAAATGTATACATGAGAGTTTTAACTTCTCTCTTTGACTTCATAAGTTGACATTTGAAATGTCAGAAAGTGGTTTGGAAATACTTTACAGGAAAATTGATATCACCACAGAGAAGGTTGATAAATTGGAAATGATAATTGGTATGGAATCTTTGAAAATCTTATCCCTTTTCTGAATATTTGAGATTCGAAAACATTTCCAAATTCTTCAATGACACTTACTAATAGGTTTAAAATCCCACAGATCAAAGAAGATATATATCACACAGTGTTGTAGAAATCTCTCGTTGACAATTAACTCATAAAGACATGCCTATCAAATCTACGATCGCAGTTGATCCTTAACAAATCCATAGGGTGGAACAGTCTTAATGGTTCTAAATAATTCAGAGGTTAGAGCATATTTGAGAGATTTACGACTTTTTTTCCTGACTATTTGGTACAAGCTTATTTCAGGTAGCTATTTTCAAATTTATCAGTAGCGATAGGGTGTCAATTTTTTTTCTATGACTAAATTTTACTGTTCATATGTGTCAATAAATATTCAGATATGTTTTTCGTCTACAAAGGAGCCTATTATCAGATAAGTAGTTTGAGAAATTTGATTTTGTAAAAAAACGAGAATGTGCAATTCATTAAACAAATAAAGATAGATAGAGTGCATCATATACATATCACTATCCGTATTCCAGCTCCTCCGGCAATAACTCCAAGGTCTTCGTAGATTTTTCTGGTCAGTATAGAATCGTAATACAGAATCTTGCATTCAATATTTCCTCGTGAGTAGTGTAGTAGCCTGCATAGTCTTAGTAAAGTTTAGCCAGCCTACAACAAGTAGGACATATTAGCCTATCTAAAAACATCACGTGGCAGTAACTCATTCTCATCATTTCAAAAGTATTTTTACAGCAATGTTACTATTGGATCGAATTTGCAGATATTCAACATAAATGATAGTGCTGCAGAATCCATGTTCCTCTGTTGATAGAAGTTAAGTTCGATAAAATGAATAATAACGATAAAAATCTTTCGTCAAGTGTCCAGTCAGTCTAAAAGATATCACAACATATCAACAGCACGTGCCTTGCAAAGAAGCACAATCGTTGCCCTTGAGACAGGGGAGATAATCAACAAGTTTGTTTGTCATTTGCACACCGCTAATGATGACTGCTGATTTCAAGATGGCGCCGGAGATCCACTTTTCGCTGAAAGGCTCGGCCACATTGAGAGCAGGAGAACGGCTTGTAGCCTGTATGTTTCCGACTGTGCGTTATAAGATTCGAGGATTGGCTGAAAGCTTTCCCACACATTGTACATTTGTGTGGCTTCTCACCTGAAAGAAAAAATATACAAAGATAAATCACATTGAATAGGAAAATAAAGTGAAATCACAAAAAAACATTGTTACATTGTCCCAAAAATATGGTTTGTGGAACACATTGATATCGATGTTTTCTACATATATCCTGTCCTGCTACGTGAAATCGCTCTACTGAGTCAATCGATGGCAGGGTGCGTAACTGTGGGATGTGTCTACCATTAACTGAACTATCCTTGATAAGTCGAAAATAATCATGATGATATAGATAACATAAACAGATAATCGCGTTTAAACCTAACTTGAAAAGAAAAACACAAGCTTCATGAATGAACGGTGTGAGGAATTTTGTGAGTAAACTACCACTACTTAATAATTTGCAAAAAGGAATAAGATGAAATAATAAGTTGGTCAATGTTCGACAATAATCTATTTCGTTTTTATAAACATATTGATTGATTACGCGTAACGGGTGACGGGTTTTGACAGAATTTTTTGTTCGCTGAACTATATAAGATCTTTTATCAAAGAAGCTGTTATAAAAATGGAATAATATTGATGGTTTGTAGTAAGGTTATTAGATAACTGTTTCTGTAAAGTACTTTTACGTCAAATGCATTTTAAATTTGACATGTGGATAAATCTGAAGAATTGGTTTGACATCAATGTCAAATCTATCACTATTACTCTAACCTTTGAATCATAAAATATACAGACGATGCGAAAGCACTACATTTTTCAACACTTTTCAAACATGGCACGTACACAAAGTGAGATTTTGTACTTTAAATGACATATTTGGCTGGGAAGCGCGTCTATAGTCTCGTTTAGGCGCTCCCTAGACCTTGTGCGTTAATCTTTCAGGAGTTATGAACAAATAGCAGAATTATAAGTCAATATTTCTTTCTTTTTTTCATCTTCACAGCCCAATGACCGTACGGTATCTCTGTTGCGGAGAGCAACTGCATGTTAATAATTGAACAGACCTCGAACCAAGGCAGATTTTATGAGATGAAAGGAAAACCTGATATCTATTCCGATTAAACGTTCTGTGGAAATATGGAAATTTTAGAAGGCTACTATTTGATCGTTGAGCTTCAACGTTAACTTTGGTCGTTGGTTCACGAGAAGGCGCTTTCCTTACAGGTTAAAACTTAATAAATTGAACCTTTAGCAACTCGTTACGATAAGAAACACACAAACTGTACAATTATTACATGTACATATTAGTCTGATAAAAATCGACCGTGTTCCGAGGAATAATTTTTTTAAAAATGACTATAGCGGGGGGAGGGGGGGGGGGGGGGGGGGGGGGTTTGGGGGCTTTCCTCTCCACAACGGTCTGCTGACACCAGTTTAGCGGATACGAAACCTAGTTATTAGCGAACTAATCACATCATCGCGTTTAAAAGAAGGATAGCGGCGATCAAGGTTAACGAATGGTACATGGGAGTTACTTGCCCCTAGCTACTGATACCTTTTGATACTTTTGTCGCACGCATTGTGATTGGTTAGCTGAGTTTACGCAAGAACGTGCGCTACAGTTGGCTGCGGTCAGACCGTTATGGAGAGGATAGCCTAGACAGATAGAGTTCGAATCTCGGTAGAGTCAATATTTTGAAACTTTTATTCCTCGGAACACGGTCGATTTTAATCAGACTGATGTACATATCCCTGCATTGATGCATAGCTCGGATGTAACATTGTTCACTTTTAGCAAGAACCATCAGAGAGAAATGACATAAATTGAATGATCAGTTTTTACAGTATATGATTGAAAATTATAATGAAAAATGATAAAAATGAATTCGTCGAAAGATTAACAAAATTACCATATCGTTTCATTTCTTCCAAACGTGACTCTCTTTCAAATATTTAGGTTTTATGCTTTGCTTATATCGACGCCAACCTTTACCCTGCCGAAAATACGTGGGAAAACGTAATACTAGAACTCACCTGTGTGTATGTATGTGTGTTTTTTCATGTCCGACTTCTGGTGGAACCTCTTGCCGCAGTAGGGGCAGGGGTAGGGTCGGGTATCACTATGGATCAGCATGTGAGTAGATAGGGTGGAGGAACGTTTGAAGCATTTGCCACATTCTTTGCATGAAAATGTTCGCTCTTTCGTCTCTGAGGCGAGGTTCTCAGATAAGGGTTTACTTCCGGTTTCTCCAGAATGCACGGAATTGTGATCTGACGGTGACCTGTCGTCTCCACCACGACATCGGATGCAGTTGCAGTGTTGGTAATCGTCTTGACGACCGATGTCCAGCATTGGAGGCATGTGGAACGATTCCGGAAATGACCCTGACTTTGACAGGAAGTGCATTTCGTGGTCCAGGGTCAGCCATGACAGGAAGTCGCCCAGAAACTCGCGGAGGTATTTCGTCTCCTTGACTCGCTTGCATGGGTCTTGTTTGTCGATAGGGTCTGGAAGATAACCAGGTAGATATACCACTATCTTATGTTATACTATTCTTCCTAAACGTAAAAGGTAGAGTTACAATATCGAGAATTTATTAAACATGTAAGACGGAAAGAAAGATATATCAAAGTGTACATCAGATAGAACAAGACGTGATCACGAACTGAACATTGAGATACAATTACTTTACAATCACGGATATAAATCATATCATTAGATTATTTAGATATGGATGAAAATATATGGATGGCAGTATGAAAGGTATGAGTAAGAGAAGACAGAAGATATTCTTCCAAAGATTGTTTTAATGACATCACTTTTTTACATCGACATCCATATAAATCGGCGGCATTTGGCATGTACCGATGAACAATTTGCTTGAACTGACTTCCTAATTGATAGTGCCTAGCATAGAATAGTGGCATATGGAAATATTATTACAGCGTTGGCGTTAGCACCTATCAGTTTCTGTGACAATTTATGAATGGACTCTGTGAACTGTCCTTATGCATATTTATCTGATATTTCCAATGTTGTATCTTTGATCATGCCGTGGGCAGACGACTAGCAATGGACGGAGGATTGGTCCAGCCACGTCGTGACTGGCAGTGTAACAATAACATCACAGACCCTTGAAGTAATAACTCCAAACAATAAAAGAAATCATCTTCGCTTTGGACGCGTTATAAATATTTCCCAGTCACGCGCACAATGACGTGTCTGCGGGGAACAGGCTGGTGATATCTTGACACCTTGTTGCCATTATAGTTGCCGTTGTCTCCGGACTCCATTGAAATGTCCCCTGCCTCTTAAAACAGTCAAGCTCAATACCGCCAAGTCTCGCGTCCAAATCCCGTGGGATCTACGCATGCGCTAAAAATGATTCTGCAGATTGCTTATAAAGGCTTTGGCTTCGCTATGCATGATGGCGTCAACCTCTATGCACCTCAGGTGAAAGATCGTCCTTTCTGTCATTCGGAACAAAAGGTTAGCCCAAGACGATTACTCATGTCACATTAACTTCAGAGACCTTTCGATCGACTATCGACAGTATTTCAAATATGTATTGATTCCATAAAGTAATCGAGGTCCCTGCAGAGTTACGTCCCTTGAGTGGCAGCCCTTGGGATTCTGGTTCGGCGCCGTTTTGAGCTCTTGACTGTTAATTTAATAAGCAAGTCACTGCACACCTCGACTGGCGGTTTCGGGCCCATCGAGTTCCACCAGCCAACAATACACCAAGGATACTCGAGACAGCGATTTAGAACAATCAGAGGAAATCCTGGAGTCAATGATTTCTAGGATATTTGTAGGCCTAATTGTGATTTAGCTCACTATAACAACAAAGGGATTTAAAAATCGGTCTTGTTTCAATGATTTACAGACTATTTGTAAATGTGATTGAGAGTCGTCATATAAGACTGGTGGGAGATTTCGAAATAGGCTTTTAACGCTTTGTTTAAAGACATTTCGGTGTGAAATCGGTCAAGGTTTATAGCACCAGCCGCATTGCTTCAAGAATGGACAATTCCGAATGAGATTCCAAAGCGGGAAGCCGCCAGGGCGTTTCTAAATTTAAAAAAAATTCAATCAAGGTCACTAAGGTTTTTCTCACGGAATTATTAAAAGAACGATATTACATGACGTAATCAAGCAACTATGTAGATCAATTCAGCACAATTACCTTTCTTGAACATTTCAGAATCGGAGTTTCTCGTTCGTTGCATACAGGTATTAAAAACAAAGCAATGTCAAGCGATACAAGCGAGTGTTCAACGATTGTTTAGATTAAAGAATCCGATTCGTAAAAGGTAACTCGTTATTAGGGTTAGACAAACAGTTCTTAATTCAAAATTCCAGCGGAATATCGGCACTTCTATTACATATAATCTTTTTTTCTGTTTTGTTGAGAAGGTAATTAGGATGTTTTTATCAGTGCAACATTCCCTTGTGCATCTATGCCAATTATGGTAATTTGCATTTTTACCATTACGTGCCGAAAGATTTTTGGCTGTTTTTAAGAGATATAAGGCTCCGTTCCCTAACTAACTAATTAATAACTGCTGAACGAACCTGGATATTCTCTTGACAAATTTCTCCTATCAAGCTCAGGTCTAAAAACTAATGTCTTTGTATGGGACCTACCAGGCGACACCCATGCGGCAATTAACCGTGTCAAAAATTGTCTTATTTAAAATTGGCTTAGTACAAGCCGAATAGCATCTTCCCAAGCATGGCTCATAACTTGCGCCAGCCAAAATGACTGGCTAATTTAGGCCTCAAAGCACTCCCCAACTTTTCTATGCCTGCCGTTCAGGCATCATATTGAAATTTTGCATTGCTAGGAGATTTTGTTAGAAACGAGACATTTGTCATGGAGGTATCGTGGGAAAGATGCGTTGGATTGCCTCTGCTGGGAGACTGATTCTATCCATTACAACTGCATATTGCCTCACCTGTGCTTACGACCTCCGAGTTTATCTTCATGTCTGGCCGCCACGAATCATCATTAGTGGGAGGAGTCCTGTCCGCGAGGAGCGAAGCAACATCGAATGGGGTTCGGGTTCGAACCTTTGGGGTTCCAAAACTCACCCGGATGGCTTCTTCTGCAACAAACAAAGATGCGATAACAGAGGAAACTGAGTACATTTATGTCATGCTTTCCCATGTCAATAATAAATACTGTACGCAAAGAAAAGAATAAACAAATCAAGAAATATTTCATGTATTATCAAATACCAACTTCTTTAAGTCCGTAATCTATTATATTTAAGTCTAGTCTAACTTCAGTACCTTTTATGTTCATATCTGTACATTGGTTCCATAGCATTCTAGCTCATTGCGTACATATAACAAACAAAACTGACTCCATTTGCATTACTACCATAGCGGCCCTTGGATATACACTCTAAATGTATAAACTTCCTTGCAAGTTGTTATGGAAAATGAAAATATCTATCATAACGGCTTGAATTTTACATCCCCCTGCTTGTTCTTTCTTTGTGTTGGAATCTGCAGATTTTGGATGACAGAGATTCCATTGGTTATTCAAGTTGTCAATTCCGTTCGTGACACCATGAAGTCTTCCTTTCGTCGATACTCCCTCGAGTATTCTCAAATAGCAAACCCTTAGGTCGTTTTTGAATAAAATCATAGAGGCGTGATTCTTGCCACAAACAAATACGGTGTGAGCAGGCAACCCTGTCCATCTCCACTCTTGGAATTTTACAATCTTTCTTCCGAGCATACAATATGCATTTAAGTCAGTGTTTGGCATTGTGTAAAGGCTACGTGTTGGAACATGAATGTTTCTGTGTCTTTTTGTCACTATTGGTGTTGGTATTGGTGTATTTTCCCCGTAGATCTATATTTCTCTTTTCCTCTGTTTCCCTGTCAATTTCTCTGTCTGTCCATCTCCATCGTCTGTGCGTGTTACTCTGTCTGTCTGTCTTGCTGTTTGTCTGTCTGTCTCTGTCCAGCTGTTTCTGTCTGTCTGTCTGTCTGTCTGTCTCCGTCTCTCTCTGTTTCTGTCTCTCTGTCTCTCTATTCGTATGAAATCGTCAATAGTGTTCATTTTTTTTATGAATATGCTAAAGAAATTCAAATCGCCCGTTCATTAGGACATGAGACAATTGCGATATTATCAGCATATATACATTCAAATCTCCGGTAATTATCTATTATTCCAACACGAAACATAATCAGAGTATAACCCTTTGGTAACACATGCTGATATCAAATAACACACGCCATCACAAGGACGGGAAGTGATGCTCTAACTATTTACATGTTTTATGTATATGTACTATTAGAATAAATCAGAAATCAAAAACATTTGAAAAAATACGTGTGATACCAAAATGCCGTAATGGATACAGGTAAATGCAGACGGTAAGAGAATATAAATATGTGAATAAATCTGTCTCCAGTTTGTCACTTGACACCGCAATCAATTGGTCTAGGTGAAGAACACCATTGGTATATGCATTTAAAGGGAGAGAACTGGTCGATACAAAGCAACAGGTGGCAATCCTATCAGAATGCACTTAATTCCAGCACCAATAAATCCAAATCCCTGGGAAAATAAACATCGGGATTCATCACTTTCGGAAATGAAAATATATGCCTTTTCAATTAAAATCTTCCAAATGCGGCAACATATGGAAAGGACAAAGGCAGATTATAGCGGAAGTGTACAAATCACTATGTTAATCGTTGCATCGCTTTGCATAAATTCAATTACTCCGTAAATACACATATAATTGACCAAAACTCTTTCTATGTGGAGAGTCCGTCTCAAATCAAACAACATTAAATAACAAAAACAAGATAAATATTTTCTTAGAATTGTATTTAATGTAATAAAAAAATATCCTCTTCGAAGTGAATAATTATTACACATGTACCAGATGTTTCTGTCAATGACCCCATAAAAAGTTAGTAACTAAAACGAACTAAACGATATATATCTTTAGATCATAAAGAGCATGAATAAATCTATTTTTTCTGTAATATTTATGCACTGGCGATGGTCACAATTGTCCGTGATATGCTGATATAACAATGAATATTCATATAACACATCATCCAAAAGTTATGCTTGACATAATAATTATATGATCATGTGATTTGATGTATTTGACATATTTTTCCACTTTATGACCGAACGATAATGGACATAGAACAGCACACTGCCCAAACCCTAACAAAAATGACCAAATGAATATTAATTTGAAATATATATAATTTTTCATAAACATAACAAACGTGTCTGATTTTATAAAGTTTTTGCTTAAATCACTTCTCTGCACGATAATTCTAAGCAAATGTACAGAAAGCAGATTTTCTTTCCTTGATGGGAATGCTGAAACCTCGTTAGTTAGTTCCGCTTTGTTGGTATACTCTTCTCAAACTAAGACGATGTCGTGTAATTGCTTTAACAAAAAGACATTAAGTCAGTCACGATATGTTTTCAGTGTAAAATCGCAGCTGTAAAATATTTTCTGTGATAGAAATATCATTTAAACTTAATATTTAATCAGATTTTACTTTGGATGGAAGACTGTTGAAAATACCTCGTTCCAAATGATTTAAACAGATTTTTAAGAAAACATATAATGATGATTGTGTTGAAATTTTTGTTGATAATGACATTTCAACATGAAGCATAAAGAAAAGGTTATGGAATGTCAGCAATATATAATTACACGTGTTACGTTTCTTTCAGCACACAAAAATTACACCTCAGTGATAGACAAAGCAATAAAATTAGTTCATGCTAAGTACAAATATTTTGTTAAGGTAATTAAAATCTCATTTTAGTTTGAAATGTATAGGTTTTTTTAACCAGAACATAATATTGTTATTGTGTTGTCTTCATTAATGCACAAGACTAAAGAAACAATTTTCATTAAAAAAATGACCAACAGATTTTCTCTCACTCCAGAAGAATTACTTTTCTCATTTCAATGTTTCGACATAACAATGGTATTATGCAAATCAAATATCTAAATTAGAAATATAAAACACGTAATTTGTTTGCCATCAGTCAAGCAAGCATATATCACCCCCCCCCCCCCCCCCCCCCCCGCCTTACGTGACCCCCCCCCCCCCCCCCCTAAATTACAGGATACACACAACTGAAGCTTAGTAGGTAGTAGAATGTGAGATTATGCCACTTATTATAAATTTACATACTACATGATGTATTACGTAGACTGTTTTCGATCTGCCCCTGCATTTTGAGGAATCTGTAATTCAGGTGTATAGATAATGACAGGCGACATATTCTGCTTTCGGCAAGTAGGGAGTTAGCGCTATCTCCTTACTACATTACAAAAGGCGACAGATCAGTCGCCCGCATAAAGACAATTTACATGGCGTTATAAATCACCAACTCCCGACGTATCCTTCTCGCCAACGCACAGAAGAGGTTTTTCAGCTTTACATTGAAACAATTTATGTTTGTAAAGACACAAAGTGATAAGTCAATCATGAAAATTTCAGTATTGTTAATGTTATTACATGCACAATCATGTGCTCGAGATTTTTAAGAAATTATCTTATTGATAACTGATAACAGCCTTAAAAGCACTGTAGGAACATAAAGTTACCTTGAAGAAAGGAATACAAATATTAATTATTGCAAAAAAATCTTCTTTTAGCATACAAGGATCCCTCAAAGTTTGGTTAAGCTTTGCGAATTCATTTCCCTTCTTCCAATAATTTGAATGATCACACTAAAACGGACGCAAGCAGTTTCCCTCGACACGCCACATCTCTGTTTCGACTACAGATTATCCGGTTGAGTTAAAAAATTCTCATACCCTGACAAATTTATTTTTGCATAAAGTTATATAAAAGAGGCAAACTTTAAAAAAAAATCAGAAAATCTGTGTAATAGTGCCTTAAAGTGACATTTCTTTATTCACCTGAACCCTAGTTATTTTTCAAGCCAATTTGTGTCTAATTAAACTCTACTGAATGCGTTAGACTCCAAAAATCTCGGAACATGAATCGCCCACTGAAACTTCACTCATACAATATCCTAGGACATTACTGAGGCATCAATCAACTTAACATAGTTACAGAAACTGCTCATACACATCTATGGTTCACAACTAATGAAACGTGAACAATGACATTAAATGACGACCGAAAACGGCAACAGTCAATGATGTAAATGATAAGATTTTACCATGACTGAAATATGCTTCAATGTCAAGATCCCTCACTTACCGCTTCAAAAGATTTCGCCACAGATACATATATCATCTATTGAATGTTTGTTTAGGTAGGGATAGAAATCAGAAACAGCTTGACAATTGCCTTGAGTGGTAGATCATACAACCACAGACCCTTAAAGATCCACTCCGTGATTTTTATAACATATTATTTACCTTTGATATGAGCCTAATTGTCATATGTGGTGATATGAAATCAAAACATCTTAACTTTTCATGTCCAAAAGACATATATATGACAAATACTGGTTTTCCATGAAAATCTAAAAACAGCCTTATAAATGCACAGAGGTGTAGATATAACGTCCAATATACAGGGATACTAGTTATATAACCTAACAAACACTATCAACACTAACACTAAACACTAACTGCCCTCCTGGCTGTTTTAGATAAGTTTCCAAAATTACGTTTGACTACTAGTATTTGACGCGCGCCACTGTCCAGTTTTCGATCATAATTGCGACGTTCTACCCTCATATTGTCACTGTACAAAACAAATTAGCTTTAAAATATTTATTTTCGGTAACAGTCAATACTTCGCGATCAAATGACACCATTGATTAAGTTTGGCATATATGACTCCAATAACTCACGGAGTGGCTTTTTAATGTTAACCGGAGAGTGGCCTGTTGTGCTATTTTTATCAAGTAACCATTTAATTTCAAAGCGGTTGGGGTTGGGGAAGGGTGAGAAGGTGGGGTGGGGATGTCGAACACCCAGACCACCTCTGTTTCTGGACATATTAACCAAGAAAACGTGAAACATCTTGACAGAGCGTGTTAATATCATAAACTCGCAAAATATGAAGCAACACGAGTTTGCTACAGAAGCAATCAGGATATTCGCTGGTCGATGCTTCATTGATGCGGAGGCACACGTGTGGGTACTCGATGAATGGGGCGCTCTCCTGCACTCGTCAGTGGGGGAGGATTCTATTGTATTAATTGTCAACTAATCTATTCATCACCTTACACATCTCAGGACTTGTTGACAAATCTGGTGTACTAATAATCATGCCGTGATTGCTTTGACCAGCTTGTGGCTTGGTAAACGTGGATACTATAAAAGAGTCTACACATATGAATCTCCTCCGATATGGATACCTTTATGTACTACTCTCAATCATTGAATATAGAATTAAGATTATTATTAGTAAAGAAGGAAAGGATGTCCAGTCGTCGCCTTCATAAATAAGGAACTTTTATACCCATTAAATAAACTTTAGTCTTCATCTCTTCAAATTATTTTATGCCAATTTAAGATGATGAGGAACTCGAATCTGAAGTAATAGTACGAGTTTGAAAATACCATTCTCTCCCAACAGAGGTAGCTCCGTCATAAATTCCTATACTACCTCTGTCCTAATACGAAGGTTTCTTGTGCTTTAGGCATATGCCCCTACCGGCGCGATATTGCAACTTAAACTACCTGGCAATATTTCAACCAATGAAAACACCGAATGCATGAATAACATATTTGTTGACACACAGACCTATGTAATGATGCAGTTGCAAAAATGAGGCGTTTTTGTTCTATAAAGAAGACTCAAAGTGCCATCTGCATATTCGGAAAAAAATTTGCTTTTGGAAAGCTTACGGAAATAATTTAGACGATTTAAATGATACATTTTGAAACGGCGTCGCTGATTGCACAACTAACTTTGATTGCATCCAATCAGATTTCTACATTTCGTGCACAAGAAACCTTCGAAATGGGACAGAGGTAGTATAGGAATTTATGACGGAGCTACCTCTGTTGGGAGAGAATGGAAAATACCGGCATTGATTATTGTTGAAACATCACGACAATTACGATTGACCGTAGAATAACCGACAAATAATGATATTCGTTTAATTGACTAATAATATCGTCATTTGAGATTGATTTTTTTTGCCATCAAAGTAAATTATCGTTTATATATCTTTTTTAGTTACTGGCTGGTAAAAAAATAAACGAGTTAACGAAATGTATACTTTGATAACTAGAAATAGAAACTTAAATTATATTAAAAGGGAATTGGCGTTTGTTTACAAGTCTACTAGTAGGCTTTGTCGTTTTAATGATTTTCATGTAAATCATACCAAATATTTAGTGTCGTCGATTGTTTTCCAGGCAAATTATAAATTAAGATAAGTGGAATAAATTTCACAGAAAAATGTGAGTCTAGAAAGGTTTCAGTTCATGATTTATTTAATCCTTCCATTAAAGGAAAAACAAATATGTTTTGATATAATAGATTTCAAATTATTCCTTTCAAGATCAGTTTCAATTAAACTTTCGAAACTTTAAAACAGTACTTCATCGACCAAAATCCAGAACACTATATATTCACTTGACTGACAATAATGAGAATTTCATCTGGCTTCAGGAAAGATTTATGATTAAATCGATAAATCAACAAAATGTGAACCAGTCAACAAGTTAAACAAACACGATATACATATCTTCAGCATTGAAAAAATAAAATAATAATTAACTCAAGATTTTGAATCAGAAATTATCAAACACTTACCTGTGGTAATGTGTAATTACTTATTATTGAGTTACTTAAATAATCTTATTATTGTGTTACTTAAATAATCTTATTATTGTGTTACTTAAATAATAACATTAGAAGTGAAATGCGATAAAGGATAAAATAAATCATTCTTAAAATGAACCTGATACGTGAAGAAAATGTTGAAATGTAGAACCTTTATCACAGAAAAGGGATACTTGAAATTTTATCCTAAACTCCTACACGTCAGAACAGAAACATTTTCAATCTCAAATATTTCTTACGAATTAACATGTTCATTGTAACAAAATGTTATCATATTTATAATGTTCATAATGTTATATTCACTATACCATTAATTTTCATAATGTTATAATCACTATACCATTTAAATTAATATTGTTATCAAAGATTCGCACAATATAAAAATGAAGAATTTTCCATAGATGGTTAAGAATGTCCATTGAACACCCCTAAGTATACTCGTTAATATCATTTGTGTTTTTATCAATTCATCTCTGTGGTACCCTTTTTCAACTTAATATCATCAATATTTTCTCCATTTTGTTCATACGAGTTAGCGATGACCATATTACTTGCTGATTTCGTTCATATTCCTTAGTTTACAGATCAAAATGTACAACTCAAATATAACGTTCATACTTTTGACCTGAATAAGTACTTTCTGCATCATGTAAATCAGAATGAACAAACTTTTTCTTATCATTTGTGTACATTAAATAAACGTCGAAATGAACGAAGCCACCTTTTTGAAAGATTGAATACTTAAAATTGTCCTCGATAATCGTTAGTTCATGCCAAATGTATAATCTGAAGAGGGTCTGAAAATTTCATTACTCAACCTGTTGATCAGTAGTCGTAGAGGAAATAATCAATTAATACCATTAGCAGTTATTTTAGTCTGAACACTTTTTAATCCATTTGGATAGAGACATTGATTCGCATTGCTTAGCCAATCGTGGTACCACAGGGACGTGTATCGCTTAGAAATAGCTTTAGAAAGACATATATACCTATAGACCCTACCCTACTACTATATAAAAGGATCGTAAGGTAGGGTCTATAGGTATATATGTCTTTCTAAAGCTATTTCTAAGCGATACACGTCCCTTTGCGTGGTACGTTCGTTATAGGACTGCTTCTATTGATGAAAAGACATTGTCTTGCAATTAATAATCTTTATTTTCGTTTTCTTGAGATCACTTTGTTTATCCCAAACAAACGTGCTACTTTCCCTATAACTGTCATAAGAGTGTACATGTATATCAGACCGCTGTTGTTTGTAGGTCGTATCCAACCGTGATTGACAGGTACAGTATGAGTGAATTGATGAACATTTCATCTATAATACCCTGTCAGGTATTTATGGTTTACGACTTATACTAAAATAACGATACAATGTTGCTAGTCGTCTGTACTTATTAGCCTGTTACGAAATCTGAACAGCGGTGATCCTTCCAAGACAATCTCCATGAGCTTCATGAACGTTAATGCCATATATGTTGATGTAAACATTAAAACTTTTGGATTGAAAAGTATGATACACATAGTTTTCAATAAAATCAAAAAACAGTCTTATGTGGTTTTAAGTCAAAATCACACGTCCAATCAACGTGAGTACTAGACCCTATCAAACAAATTAAATTCCTAACCATCCTTCGGTCTGCTTTACAAATTGACCAATTTACGCGTGCCATTGTTCGGTTATCGATAAATCGCGATTTGAAGTTAGCAGTTACCTTCAGAATGATATTTTTCAGCAACAGCCAGAATTTCTCGAAAAAATGACATCATTACTAAAGTTTTGCCAATTTGACTCCAAGAAAACACGAAGTGACTCTTCAACTAATAACAATTTTAGTCTTAATTATTTTTAACAACGAAGTTATCTCTTAACACACTTGAATTGGGAACAACTGAAAAAGGTTTATATATTTAATACACCCACCCCATAGAGGAGTTTGGATTTGTTATCTAATACATGGACAATCTTAAACCAGGCCAGCGACAGACTGTAATCCTAACATCAGATCATAAAATGCCCACAGACTTTTAAAAAAGTAATCAAATAACATGATGGCATGTTTCAAACAATGTGAAATATCTTAAGTGCATAACGGAATAATAAATAATAATGAAAATATTTATAATCAAATGCCGAATGAATGAACTTTATACAAACTCTGTAATATTATTAATAGAATTTAAATGATTTCAGACAAAAATTATATATGTATTTCATATATACATATACATAAATGTTAGCATTTTCCTTGAGTGAATACCAGCTGTGAACATAACTTGTGACAATAATGTTTTACTGTTAATTAAAACTTTAAATCAGAGTTATTTTAAATCACAACATACCTATATTTATCCATTTAATTACATGTGTTCTCTGGGACCATGTGTCTATGGCAAGTTGCAATAAATCTATGTAATAATTTTTCTAGACAATTTAAAATTGAAAACTCCGTCTTAATTCCAAATTCATTTTTTTTTCCAATTGGTATACAATTTCTCATCGTTAATGTTGATCTTATCAACAAATTTCTAAAGAACTCTTAATTTCAATTGTTTTATGAATGCTAGAACAAATGCTTATGATATGACGAATAACCTGTTTGCATTCGCACAAGCTTAAAAGGACCTTCCTCCTCGGTCTCATTGTAATTGCAAGAAGAATTTTCATTAATTACGTTTCCCTCTGTCACTCGCACAATGATAATTGACAATCGAATAGCAGGAATTTTGGAACAAGGGCAATTTGATTACATTTCTGTATAATATATTTTGTGGCAACCCTTCGAAATGCGGTCAAAATGTTCTATCTCAAGTTTATGAAACAGTAGGACAATTAACTACTCTTCAAGACAATTTTAAACGTTAAAAGCAATGACCGCCGTTGGTTATAACAAGGGACCCTAAACTGCATTGAAGATACGACAAAAGTGCATGTATGGCACAAAGTAAACATTTATTTTTTTTTACATCTTGATAAAGAAACGTGTTTCATTTAAAAAGATATATATATACATATATATATATATATATATATATATATATATATATATTGTGAAAAATAACTTTCTTTTTTATTGCTGGTAATTGACTATGACAGTTGTCAGTGTAAGGTCTTGACTATATAGACAAACTTGTTTATAACATATCGACTCATGTTAACTTATAATAGCCTTACATAGACCAATCCTTTAAAATATAAAATTTGTAAGTGAAATAGATTGCATTTTATCAACGATGTTCAGTGTAACACATTAATATGTTAGACTTAAATACATAAAAGTTTAAAGTAAGTTTTCAGAAACGCAAATCATGTAACAGGAAGAAACAAGCAAATGAAATATTGATTCTATCTTCATTAATATAACGTCAGGTAAGTTTTTACATGATCTTATTCCAAGTAAAACCATATTCGCATAGTATATCTATGTCTATGACCATAACGTCTATATATACATATATGGTCAACTGGATATTAATTGATATCAAATACAGGCGAACAGCTACGTTTGATGTAAATTTCACTCTAATCAAAACGCTTACAAACAAATATATAACCGTTACCACAAACATATTTTTAACTTTTAATGTTTGCATATTTCGGATCACCGTATCTTCAATAGAACAAATTCTTCTTCATTTTCTGGTCGACTCCCTTGCGGGATTCGAATCCACTGCATAAGTTATATTACATATTATTGTGCCTACTGTCCAAATCCGCCTGTATCCCAATGTCTACAAATTTTGATGTAGGCAGATTAGGAAATGGTTATTATTAAAGAATTGACCAACCCATTTACCAGCGATGATGGAGTTATTCTCTTTAATAGAAGCAGTTACCCTGATTTTATTGTCTACACTGACGGTTCCAAAATACACGTAATTATAAACACAGGTACTTAAAGGAATTCAGGTAACTAAAGGTAATGTGATAAGATTCTCACCTGTAGAGGGTATCCTGAGAATATTGGGGTACTCCGGTATGGACGCTGACTCGAAGGTAGGGGTGTCTGCCACGGGGGAGAAGGGGGACAGCCTCCGCCCCCGTGTCTTCTTCACCATGAAGGACCTAGGCATGATGCAGGAGCCACAGCCCTGGAACGTACAAGTTACATACACAGACAGTCGATAAACACTGTAAAACCGGTTCCTTAGTTCCTTATTGGCAAAACTCTGTCCAGGACTTTGCAAGTTGCTTGTTCTATAACCCAGTCAGCTGGGTAGTGCTGATAAGCTGAAGCACCGATTCACTTCTTCTTGACACGTTGTTGAGAAGAGGAAAACTTTTGATAGAGTTAATCTCACAATGTTCATTAACAGGAAATCTCTTAATTCCTCTATGTGGAACCACTGTCCTGTACGCCACAGGTTAACATGTACTATCTGCCAGTCGGACTCCACTGATTAACTGTAGCTCCGTCTTTGCTTCTTGTGGACATTTTAAATATTAAACCAGCGCCATCTGGGATGCACGATTGCTAACAATTGCTGTACGGATTGTGTGGAATTATTGATGTAACTCCGTTCCACCTACATTTCCTCTGGCAAACGACGAATTCCGGCAAATAATCGCGGTCTTCCCAATCACGAAATGGAGTGATTTGATTGGCTCGTCACATCTTCCCAAGAACGTCTCTCTGTGATATGGGCGGGGCTATCTAAACGGTTAACGGTGACGGCGAGATTTTACTACACAGCAGCCGAGAGCTGCTTTTGCTAAGTGGCTGAACGACAGATGGGGTGACACCGTCCGTATCGCTCGGATTTCCTATTACACATTACTTGATACCAAGTTGCAAGTTCATTCGGAATGGATCGATAAACTCCGGTGTTTGTACAACGCGTGCTGATTGACTCGACTCGGGCCGATCAGTTACGAATGCACAAGGGTTGTATTTAACCCGTCGCTAATTGAAATGATTTATTATCCTAATTTGAACGCGAGTAGCCTAATTTCGCCGCTTGGTTATCATCTGTATAAACTTTAATTATTCAACTGATAATGATTTCAGCATTAAAAGGGAATGAATCAACGACCAAAGTAAAATCGTTAATTGCAACAGAATAAAAGAAATGTTTGTTGAAATTTTTTTTGATTTTGCAAAATCTTTTTTTCTATTGATGGGTTTAGGATTTTTAGTAGATTTTCCTATCACAAACATGAAGTGTGAGATGACAGTAGCGGTGGAAGATAACAAGAATAATCAATCACCATATGTCAGTTTTGATTTTGAATATACAATCTCATATTCTGTCCCTTTAGTAAAACATATATATTTTATAGTTTGGGCACACTTGAAGAGTATTCTATATAAATAGCATAAATTTAAAGTCATTTGGTGCTTTGGGTGTTTAAAGCTTTATTATCCTACTTCGTTTCCCCGCTGTTCGCTTCTGCAACATCTTACAAACTGCAACCAAAAGTAAGTTCATAATGTGTGTATGTGCCAAGTGCTATCAGTTGGTCTGAACATGTTCGTCAAATGATAATGTGGTCTCTTGTTTGTCTTTTTTTTTATCATTTCAGGATTTCATCACCCGTTTTATTAAATTGAATTCGTGTTTGAAATTCAGTATTGTTCAGTATACATATTGGTCGACATATATGGAAAATACTTCATGAGCTTCCATTCAGTATGAACTTTTCAAGCTTTTAAACCGACCTTTAGAAAATGGTGTTTCACGACGGCTCGTATAGATATTCTAATTATTCACTCGCCAAAATCATTTAATCAGAGCCACCGATTATGCTTATAGTAACATTTTCGGAAGTAAAAAACAACAATAATCTAATAGGACGATAATTAAATGATACCAATTCAATGTCATGATGTACTACTTTAATTACCACATTTGCACCGCAGTATTTTCCTAGCTATAAATAAATTTGTTTTATTATGACGAGGATTGTACCTACATTGTAATCATTCATGAAGTGATGCACTTGTGTAATATTAACATAAGTAAACCAAGTATTTTCCTGGCTGGCATGACATCAGCCGTATTATTGTGAGGGTGGTAACCCTATTGAAACCAGATATAACGTGATGCACTTGTGTAATATTATTATCATTACACTGCAATATTTCTTGAGCGGGAACTGATAAAAGGCAGTTCATGTTATTATTGACCAAAAAATCCGAAGATGTAAGCTTTTAGTTCATTCTCATTTTTTAAAAACTCCGTATAACCTAATGACACGATAAGGAAGTTATAAAACTTAAGAAATAAGGTTTTGACGTTTAAAACACTTCATTCGAAATAAATGCCAATAATGATCATGTAGAAAGGATATTAAAGTCGTACCATGATTGAGGCGATTAGCAATGATTAACCGTCACTTCGTGAAAACATGATGGCGACAGAATGCATTTCAACTTTTCAATACAAATTACTGCTATGTTTTTTAAATCAACATTGATTCAATTTTCATCTTGAATATGGACCGTTGTCAAAATGTCATTTTTCATTTCTTCAAACAAAATGGGTATTAGATGAGAAACATGGTGCTAAAATATCAAACTTTCGCTTTTTAAACTTTAAAGTGTCGCTATTACGAAAATGTAGATTAGGTAAACAATCCAAACAAAAGGCATTCAATGCAAATACTATTATCTTAGTTCCAAACGTTGTATATGCAAAACTTGTGTAAACTGGAGTGTTTCTAATGGCAATAATAAGCATGTGATAAACAATCGTCATTCATTTATTGTGCCAGAAAACTTTAACTGGTGATCAAAATCCATGAAAATCATGGAAAAGACATTTAGTATCGACATTCAGAAGATTCGGATGATATTTGTTAACCGTTAAAGAGAAATCTCTAAGTTAGAATAATGACAAACATTACAAATTCTCTTTGATCTTAAATTTTTATGCTTTGCTAGTTAGAAATTCATACTTGCTTTTCTTGTTAGAAAACTAAAAGCCTCTATGAACTGGCATCATATTTGATTGGAATGAAATTTATTAGACTAAAATTCATCATATGCAATTATGGAAACAACATGGCTAAAGGTGGTTGTAAGTGTGTACTTTCGGAAATGCACTCGTTCACGCAGATGGGGCAACTATTTCGATGATTTATGTTTAAAAAATTTCCTTCAATATTGAGTTTGTATTTCGTATTATCGATAGACATGCTCAATCGAAAAATCGTCAAGTGATGTTTAAAGATTATCCCTAAATAATACGTATTCAAAATAGTGATTGTTAATATGGACGTTTATCAAAGAAGGTAATAGTGCAGTCGATTCAAGGGACATGCGTACAGGATCATAGCACTTTGCGTTACCGTGTTGGTGTGCTTACCAATCTTGTTAAAACTAACTGAATATTACACGTCCCAATGATCATTATTATCACTGATAAGTACACCTAGTTTTAACAAGAGTGGTATGCTTGCCTCTCGTTTAATCTTTTTAGATAATCACATTTTTGTATTTTGCACTAGATCCACTGGAAAACTCTTTGCAAATATGGCACTTTACAATTATTTTAAAAGATTTTTTTCAAACATTTTTTTCCTGATATCTCATACTTTAAAAGAAAAACAAACGATGCCGTTTGTATCAAAATTTCAACATATACGTTTAAAAGAGTGCTTAAAGAGCGCCATCTGAGAAACCATCTACAAATTGAATGTTTACTTTTATTAGTTAACCGCCTGTAATAGAATGTTTTATTTTTTTTGCCTTTTAATATACGTGACATTCACACATATAATGCGGATGTACTCTTTTGTAATCAGAAGTTTAATATTTCATTAAAATAAACTAGAAAAAGGTTACATCTGAGTGATTGTGCTAAAACCATAAATACCTTATCAGACATTAACTTCCATTAACTTATATTCCTAACAGGTATAGTGTTAAAATGATAAATCTGTTCGTTTTTTAAAGATTCCACAATTCATCTTTTACACGTAACCAATATATTTCCGTTTTCTCGTAACCAATGCCGTTAGTTGTAGACTTATAAAAGTCTTGCTACAATGGCAGGAGACCCGATCATACTTAACGGACTGTCACATGAAAGTCTAACGGGAAAATTAATCAAAGTTGTGAATAAGTAAGTGCCAAGAATATCATTAAGAGAGATGTCAATATACAGAAGGCGGAAGTTGTAAGCTTGTCAAAGACATGTCTGTCGCCCCGAGCCAACTTATGAACCGATGTACGGTTGTCGTCCTTTATATTGATTGGATATGACAGGATGCTCTTAAAAGACACTCTTTAATCTTTTTTTAGATTTATTTCTTTGTACGAAGTGAGTATCATCTAAAGAATCTAGATAAATTTAGATCGACAATTCTATATGAAGTTGTGTCCATACAGGATGACATGATATAAACAAATATTGATTTAATTGAGATTTTCATCCACAGGAACTGGGAACACATGAACTTCACCCACTTTTACCGCATAGAGCGTGTAGAGTTTTACATCTACGTTTTACCTACGTTTTACTTACGATATCGAGTTCCCATCATCTTTCTATCATATTTCTACTGATAAATGACTATACTGAATAACACTCAAATATGATATAAATTCATGTCAAGAACGTCAGTTTACACCGAAAGTGTACAAGATATGATGCTACAATAGACTGCAGCAGATACTGTAGGGATGTGGTTTATTATGATAAAGATTTATTTGTTAACATATTCGTTCATAGTTTCATAAGTTTGATCCACTATTTACTCGTGGTGTCATGTACTGCTAATGATGTTTTGATAGTTTATGTTAATCGTTCCTTGTTTTGTTTACATCGGTGTAGATTTGTTTTATGTCACCATGTTTCGAAACATACACTTCAGTGAACACATCTAGAAATTTCTCTCCGAACAGAGGTAGCTCCTATATTGACCTCTGTCGTAATACGAGCGTTTCTACGTTTAGAAACTTAGAAGCCTGATTGGATGCAATCGAAGTTACGCCGTTTCAAAAGTTTTTATTCAAACCACCTTAGTTATTTCTGTATGCTTTCGGAAAGCTAAACTTTATTTGGATATGCACTTTTCACTTTGAGTCTTCTTTACAGAGCACAGTCGCTTTCTTTAGCGACTGCATCATTGCACAGGCTAAGGTCATTTCAAATAGGTAACCAAAGCATGCAGTGTTTTCAATGGCTGATACATTGCAAGATAGTTTATGCTGCAATATTTTGCCGCTAGGCGAACGTGCCGACAGTGCGAGAAGAGCTCGTATTATAGTAGAGGTTTATATAGAAATTTATGACGGAGCTACCTCTGTGGGGAGAGAATGTGATCAGACCAGTGATATTGGTGATTCCTGCTTGGTGACGTCCCTTCCAATTTTCTTCAAATGATAGTCGACTTGATGTCATCCAACGTATGAGAAGGGGTTCAATAAGTTTTGCAAGCTGGGCATTTATGTTTACATAAACAGTGTCAGCTTATAGCAGGTGTTACTTTAGTCAAAATATAATATTGACACATGTTAAAATATAATATTGAGACATGTCAAAATAATTTCTAGACACAACAGTTATTTACACATAATAGCTACAAAGAACTACATGTAGACTGGCCCGTATAAGCCCCTCCCACTTTATCGCAATACAGTTCAGGTGTATTGCATTGGAGACGTAAAATTACCGCAATGACTGTGCAGTAAAATTGCAGCAATGGCGGAAGCAGCCCCCAACCGTGTTGCGATAGCGTCACAGGAATAATGGAAAATTACTCCCATGACTTATGTCCGCCACTGTAGGAGTCTCATCAGTACTGAATTCTCTCGAAATTCCAGAAATCAGTTGGAAGTGTGGAGGAAATCACTCACGATCATTTTGAAATGTCCAAGGTATCTGCAAGATGGGTATCCAGAAACTTCAGAGCGCAGTGGTTAGCGCTTTCGGCTTCGGATGAAAAGGTCCGTGGTTTGAATCTCGCCAGGGGCTTGGCAGCTTTGTCTGCAGTAGAGAACAGTTCTAAAGACAGTAAGGTTTGGGTTCAATTATACACCGAATTTCAGCGCAGTACCAACCAGTTCCAGCCGCTGCTCACAGGTTTCACCGCAATGCACAGCCACAATGGTCTTGCCGGCTTTCTCCCTACAATGATACCAGCAGCCGCAATTTAAGTGAAAACTCTTGAAAGCAGTGTTAAACCCCAACTCACCTCGCCTCACCTCACCTCACTACACCATCAAAGTGGATCCAGTTTTTATAAAATCATAAACTGTCTGAAAATGTAAAAACCGACAATGACTTTCAGTCGTAGTTGGCAATGATAGAAATCGCTCACTTTGCTTTTTTACGTTAAACAACATGTTTGTTAAAGGATACAAGACAGAAACGAAACCAATTAGAAAATTTTTATTTTGATGAGTTGTATCGAAGTGTGTCGATGAATTGTGAACAAAGAATACAATGGTAATTTCAATTTATGGTCGCCCAATGTGATTATAAATATTGCTATGCAGGTAAGATTTGATGGTTTCCCACCAAAAAGTGATAAATCGGTTTCTCTTCCAAGGACTACCTTATACGTTATTTAGACATTCTTAACAGCATACACCGAAATAGTCGTACAAAAAGGGAGTCGGACAACTAATGATGGCGGACAATCACGGCGGCAATCTAAGGTGTGCGAGATCTCGTGGCCTTGTGTACGTTATTACTCGAGACTTGACCAAATGGGTCATTTTTGTGAGAAAATCTTGGAGATCTGGGCCCTAGTGCGAAACCTACTTAGACGGAAAGTCATCAATAATATAAAGCTGTTCTGATTTCTGGCACTATAATTGGTGTTCATTCATTGATAGACCAAGAGACACAGGAACGCGAGAACACGACTAGGTAACAGCAACCTCGAAGGGATGAAAAATACGAAAAGTAAGTAAACAGTCAATTTTCAGTGAGAGGAAGAGCATTTAGGATAAGAAATATCAAGATTCATTGAAGTAAAATATTTTGAACAGAAAGGACAGAAACGCAGGAGAGAGAGAGAGAGAGAGAGAGAGAGAGAGAGAGAGAGAGAGAGAGACAGACAGACAGACAGACAGACAGACAGACAGACAGACAGACAGACAGAGACAGACAGAGAGACAGAGATACACAGGGAGAGAGAGAGACAGCGACAGAGAGACAGACGAAGATTAGAAAGACAAGATGCCTACATCCGGTTTAAGCTTTGTAGTTTGTTTACCAGGTGAACAATAACAAATTTACGGGTCAGAAATACATGATAATGATAAATCTTGAGAAAGGAAGAATAAGGACAAACGGATACTATTTGAAAATAAAAAATATTGCGTTTGCATATGTCACATATGTCACATGATTCTGATCAAATACATAAAATGATAATCATAGTACAATTGGAATACAGTGACTAATGCTGTATCCATCATTGCGGTGAACAATGCATTATCTCGACTTTTTTAATAATTTCTTAAACTATTATTTTGAAAAAAAGTTAACTAAACAACGTATGGTATGCCACAAAACTTGTCACTATCTATGCCATCAAAAATTGTCATAACTGTTTCAATAATGATTTTATTGGAAACTTAAAGGGACCATTCACCATCTTGAATTGTTAGCATTGCGAGAAATCAAATATGCTGTATCATGCTAATTCATTGACAAAATTAAGAAATAACTAATAGATTGATAGGAGAGGGCATAATTACAAATAATTCATAATAAAAGTTGTCAGTTACGACAATGTTTTGTCGTAGTAATGCATTCCACATTCGTAGCTCCGATGATTGACTTCATTTCACGAAGTTTTTCTTTTTTGATCGATACACTTGATTCTTTGTCATATGGTTAAATCTTGAACAACTGAAATGTTTACCTCATGATATGAGGAACATATTTGAAATTAAGTGTGAAAAGAATCATGTAAAAATCATATATATTTGTTAACAGGAAAGTCCTCCTGAATTTCGTTTCCGCTCGAATGGTCCCTTTAAAAGTCAGTCCTCTGGGGATATTTTTGCGGAAACGAAATTCAACGGGACATTCCCGTTTCTATACGTTATTATCAGTACATCATTGTTACATAACCCAGTTGAAACATGGCACTGAGGATAACATTTTGGTTGATTTCGATTCTACAAGTAGATGAATGATAGGTCACACTCGGTAAAATAAAACAAGAGTGAAGCTATTCATCGGCGCTACGAGCGTGAAAGGCATTGTTGATAAGACTTATCATAAATCATCTATAGATGTGTGGATATTCTATCCATACATATAGTATATCATTATGATGTTGTGAACTTAGTAAAGTACAGCGCCTTTTTTCATGTCACTTTCCCAAGGGCGTAACTATGAAATTTTCAGTTGTACGCACAAAGTAAGGTTGTGATAAACCAAACTTACTAAAACATCATTCCAACCAAATGTAAATGTACCATCAAAATAACCCATAATAAGGATAACGCAGGCCCGTAGCACCAATTTCGAGAGCTAGGTCATGACAGATTATTTATTTAAGAAAAACACCCGCTTACAACGTCGGTGAGACCAAATACAGGCATTTAATGTTCACGTCACGTTCTCAATCTGCAGAAAAGGGTCAGATGCCTCATGAAACTTATCATATTCTATTTTTTCATACAAACATTGAAATAAAGAGCAAAAAAGTTGTTTTTTTCCCTAAAATTAGTGGGGGGGGGGGGGGGGGGAGCCCTCCCCCCCCGCGCGCTTGCTACGGGCCTGTAACGCAATGAACAACTTGTAATGACTTTTGAACATTAATCATCGAAACGTCCAATGATCACCAATAATATTTTTGAGAAGCATTTATTCAAGAGCAGTAACTCGCTTTTGGTCCACGCTAGAGTTGTCTCCGTTATCTTACATCTCTGCCATTTGCATATATAATCTAAGTGATGGCTCCTTTCAGATTGATACGAAATAGCTGTCTGAGAAATATGTTTTTTGAAACGGTGATAAATTCAATCATTTCCAAAGGTAATTATTTTACAAAGGAACTTATTCTCAGCAGCTGTTTAAGCTGAATTTCCTTTCCTGTAAGATAAAGATATTGATTCCACACAGTCGATATGAATATTGCATTGGATCACTAAAGTGGAAGATCTTTAATTTCATCTAGTTAATTGTACATTAAATCTCATTTGTGGAATGCACCAATACACACCTTGAGCGAATGCCACACGATTGCGACCGTTAGATCTTGGTTTTCGAAGACATTCAATACTTAAAGTTAAAAAGTTTTTATTTTGCCACTGACCATTGTTTATTGTTGATTTTTATGCTCATTGTTGTTAGGACATCGAACGATGAAGAAAATTAAGTATAGAAATAAGCTAACCGGCAGCGCCAGATCCGATTTGTTTAATCGTAATAACAGTTGAACCTTTTTACACTCGAGAAATTCTCCATTGATTTCTCTGCAGTGACGTAGCTCATTTATCACGTCAAAATTCGGGCGATCTTTTGACATCGGTATTTGAAAATAGTAATTACTCGCCTTATCCAGATTTCTTTCTCCAAAATGCATGGTTCCCAGCGGTTTTAGGGTGTGATGGTCTCTCCGGGAAAACCGCTTCCCCTTTCCATAAAATACAATTTAACGCAATAATCACTCCGTCGGGAGGACAGTAGTCCTGAAAGCGGTATATAAAGCCATTAGGAAGATGGACAAACGAATTATTCTTTAGATGACCAGTCGACTGTGTAGAGCCGCTAGCAGATCTCGCACCTTCTCGCGCCACTAAAACAGGAAGACCGGCCCGAGATTTGAGTGGCGAGACTCATCGAGAACTCGCGGGATTTTTACGTGACGACAAATCTGAGCAAAGCTTTTTTGCTAATGGACAACACACCTCAAACGTGTTCATTTGGTCATTGGGTGACCCGTCTCACCATAACGAGAAAACCCATTTACTGCGTAATTGATGGCTTCGCAACTTGGGGGACAACAGCTATAAAACCGCCATTGTCGAAACTATTTTCAAAGCCGTGACTGGTCGCGCAAGGGAACAATCGTGTTGTAATTCAAAGAAGTCCGTGTCTTGAAGTAGATTAATATCCTATCGTTTATAATCCACTATTGTGACTTTAATCGTCTTTAACTGAAAAGTTTCTCAAAGACGAAAAAGTTGCATGCCAGCAAGGGCCTTGAGTGTCGTTAATAAACAAAGGATGACAGAAGACGCTTGAACAATAAAATTTCGATTTAGGGACTCGGATTTGTGTTCCAACACTTACCGTTAATTCAAATGAAAAAAATGTTACAAAAATCTCAGATTCAAAACAGTTTTCACACTCGTTAAGAAATTAGATTTTGATCGTTGTTTAATCTCCAAGAACTTTTGGGAAATCAAATTGAAAATATATTAGAAACACAAATTTCAGTTTTATTCAAATCCGTCTGAACATTGCACAGTCGTACCTTGCTGGTTTTCTAATAAGGATCTGATCCATAGAGGTCATGTCAAGTGACCTTTCACTCCAACCAATCGGGGATGAGGCTCTGAGGTCGTCAACACCTCTGTAAATATATGAAAGAGGAAGAATCAATGACAAAATTATTTGCGTACCAAGAAACTCTTGGGCCTAGATTTTCGAAGCTCTACTAGTGCTAAGTTAATCGTAGTTAATCCAGTTATTGTATGGGTAATAAGACTATCGTAATGCTAAGAGATCTTCGAAAGTCTACGCTCTAGCTTTTAAGGTATATTAGAATAGATATAAAAGGACAGTCCTATCGGGATATTTTTTGTTGAAAGGAACTTCAAGGGGAAGTTTCCTGGTTTTTTTCATATTTTAGTACATGATGATAAACAAAACATTTGAAACATGTTACTGAGGGTAACATTTTGGTTGATTAAGGTTTGATAACTTGATTAACATGAGCGCACACTCGGTAAAATATACATTTGAATTGTATGGGAATATCCAGAAAACTGCCTGCTCCCTTTACGAAGAGACGCTGCTGTGACGTCACTATCCATTGTTTTCATGACGCCACAGGCGAAAACATACAGGAACTCGCGCTACAACAAAGGTTACAAGGCAAAAGTGAAATGTGCACATGTGCTCATGTAGAAAATATGTGTCTATTTTTATGTTGAACAATTGTTTTAGCACTTTAATCTTAGATTTCAAGATTTTCTGGAAATACTTGGTAAGCAATCGTATGATGCCTTCCTCAATTTGACATCCTAGAAAAAATCACAGAAATAACATATGGTTGTATGAACATGAAATTTTGCATATTTGTAATCTTGTCGCCGGACAGCACTGACTGAGGTGAAAGGTCGATTGCGTCTACAGAAGCGGGTCCCTGGAGACTGTGGTAAGATCACTTTTCCTAATTGAATGATAATCTTTGAGGGTCACTCGCTATGTACAATCTACATTAAAGGCAAATGAGATTTTGATTAAATTTGTATGTTTATTTTTCTTTCTTTACGCTAGGGGATATGGGATCAAGATTTGGGAAATGATTTTATGACGACAGGGATAGTCTGGAGTTTTTCACGTGATGAACGTTCACTTCGTACAAATTAATTGTTCACCCAGCGAAACGGTTCAGTCTGGACTAGAACAACTCTTTGAAGTATGCAGTATCTCGTATGTACTTAAAACAACTCAAATTTCAATCATGACTGCCTTGAGAATAATTTCAAACCACATATGTTTACCTAACTTTGCTTGTATGCTTTTAAAAAAATTTAACGATTTGTTTTCATTTTTAGGCGTATATGTTCTGTTGGATACAAATTATATGGTCAGATTACATCTCCACAAGATTTTTAGTCTATTCCGGACACTGACATACAAGCTTATGAAGAATTGTGGTTATGTTTAGAAGGTCCCTTGAAATGAAATGAGCATCTTTTTAAAGCTAGTTCAAAGACCTATCAATCAAAAATTTGACAATCCTCAGGTCATCACGGAAGACTTTAAGTCGTTGCAGAAATGCAAATGCATGCATTGAGCTGAACTTTTTTGGGTTGGATTTCTGGCTAGACTTTCCTTTCCATATATTCAATATTGCTATATTTATTTGATTTCATTTTGTTTTGGATATCATCCTCTGCACTCTTCCCCATCCCACCAAAAACGTTGTCGCGCTGGATGGTGTGCCCAGTATATACAGAACGTATTTTCGTTACGTGACAAAAGCATAAAATAAATTAACAAACCAATTGAACTTTTATCCTGTAAGGTTGGTCATGCATTAAAAGCAATGAATCAATGTTTGTCACCAAAAAATTACAGATGCTTTCTATATATAATGAATACTGCTGCTTTGTTCATTCTGAGGTATAAAGTAGCTCTTGACAAACACAAGATTTTCTCATAAAAGATTAACCTGATTTGTCATTGTCAAGGAAAAGCGAAGTAAATCCAAGTACAAAGTATCAACCTTTAACCCGGCATTTTTTGGAGACGAAATTTGAAAAAGACAAATATAAATGGATAACGGGGTAATTATTTTAAGAAAATATTAGTTTCGGAAAAAAGCATTAATCTCACATAAACGCTGAAGTTAGCATTTTTATTTATTTTATGATGAAAATGTTTCCGATACTAAAAGTATATAACAAGGATTATCGTAATCTTAACTCGTTAAAGTTGTAATTTGAACTGCATTCATTTGCTTGAGGCCATATTTAGGAGTGTACATGTACGGTACATTCTTTTGTCATGTACGACCTATATGTCTTGTACCAATGACCTCAACTTCAGTTAACGAGAGAGTTTCTGTTATATGTACTGAGTCATCCTGCTAAATCAGCGCATTTGAATCTGCTTGGCTCCTCCCTAATACCCTGATCTCTTTCGGGACAGAGGCCTCCTATGGCTCGCTTGGCTTGATTTTCTTGGCTATGTTCACCTGTTATGTTTCAGCCAATGAAATGTCATTACGCAAGGAGCTCGAAGCTACTATCTTAAACTCAACGGATTTTTCCATCCGGGTTGAGCCGCTGTTGCTGGACGCGAGTCGTCTAATGTGGCTGGTTGGATAGCTAGCGATGCAAGGCTTTTGGCTCGAAGGAGATTAAGGTATTAGGAAGGAGATGAGTGTATTCAAATACGCTGATTTAACAGGATGGTACTGACTCTTGAGTGTATGTAAGATGTTTATCTGAAATGTCCATTTTATAATGATAACCATAAACAACTTTAGATAAATGAAATGATATGAAGCCTAACTTTTGTTAAAATAAAAGATTGTTTTAAAGTATGTTCCCCTGGCCTTGTATTGTATACGTTAGGCTATGTAAAGTCTACGAAAGGATATTTGATATACTCACCAGTTGTTTGTTCATGTTTTCGTCGGGTATATACTTTCTAAAAACAATAGTATTTTAGTAACCTTTTTCAGTACGCTCTTCATGTTGTTCATCTCTCATAACTCCATTATCATATTTGAGGTGAAACGTTATTTAAAAAATATGTGTGCTTGTCTGTCTATCTATCTGTCTGTAGTTTCGAGGTAGATAAAAGCTGAGACATGAGGTAATTATGTTTCATGTTCCAGCATACCCAAGTGACATTTGTTCAAGTGGATGGAATTCAAGGTGAGTTAGTTAAAAGCCTTTTGAAAAATTAACTAAGTGATCTTAAGGAATCGTTAACTGACAAAAGGGTACATGATCACTCGGATGGGGCTAAATAACATCTTGCGTTTCCGTTAAAGTAACACAGAGTATTTTGTAGGAGTAAAATATGTCAAACTTTATAAATGGTTTTATTGATCGAGAGGTAGTGGTTGTTTCTGAAAATAATCATCCCAATGCTCATAAGTACATTAAAGTAACAATAGACAGGTAAAATTTGGAAAACGGACAATGACTTAGTTCATTAAAGTAATAACAGACAGGTTAAAGTCGGAAAACGGACATTGGCGCTCAAACGACTAAACGTAATTTTGGAAATTTATTTACAGCAGTCACAACAACGAATATATTTTAGTAGTGCTTGGAAGATCATTTAATTGATATACATTAATTTCAGATTCTACACATTTATATTGTCATTTTGCGATTAAATTTGAAAATAAGAAGATGTTATAACTTTTAACGACAAAGATGTAACTTGAGAAAGGCGAATTGAACTTAACTCAAGATATGTGGTACTAAAGCTCCCATTCAAGTACCATACAAAATTTATCAAATATACTCTGTCATTTAGAAGAAGTACGAAATCAAAGACATATTACAGAGACAAGCACCGCGTCATCTGTGATTTTAGCGGTGTCTCATACAGAAAATACGGCGTCTCTGAAAGGCGGAATGCAATCAGAACTCGCTGAATAATTGAACGTGTTTGTAGTAATAATTTGACCCGCGTGCGCTTCCATATCGTCAGCAGAAATCACTCAATGAAAATTTAATTCACCGCTGGGACGAAGAGTTACCTCCCTTGAGTGGCCTTTTTTTTAGGAATCCGATCATGCCATTATTCATGTCGAGTTAGCTTAGATGCCCGTGATAAAATATTCACAATTGTTTATAATGACAAGGGACTGAATCATTTCTTCTATAATATTTTAGCTTTCTTTGTCAGGTTTGGCGTCGTGTTACTTTTTAGAAACGAGAAATAACAAAAAAACTCTCGGATACGCTTGATCAAGTTTTCAAACGTTTTGATATTCATACAGACGTATGATTTGATGTTTGGAAACTGTATACAGATCAGTTTATGTATATTTAATGGATTTCTTCATAAAAGATTATGTTAAATGGCGATGAGATGATTTATCGTGAAATCTGAGTGTTTCCTCTTTGAAATTTAAGCTTGCTATTGAATTATACATTGTGATACAGTACATATGTAAATCATCAACGCCAAGGCTGGTTTAAATTTGTTTACTATAACTTATTTCCAACTGGAAATATACTGAACAAGACGTTAAGGATGATACGTATTTTCAAAATTGAAGTATTTAAACTTTATATCATGATTTATAAATAATTGAATATTTAATTTTAGGGTGATCCTTAACATTTTTTGTTCAGTATGAATAAGTTTCTTCTCCTTTCTATTGTAATTTTTGTATTTATTACTTTTTTCCAATCTAGTTGTGTTTTATCACTTTTCGTGTCAGTAAATTATAGAATATCACGATTTTGTGTATTTATCACATTTATGATAAGTAATATGATATATACAAATCAACAACTTTCGCTGTTGAAGGTCACCTGTTATTGGCAAAATATTTAATTCATTCATTTGTGTGTTTTTAAAAATGCAATGTAAGATTCGTTTTGAATCGATCTGAGTTGAATTTGAACATTATCAATCAAAAAGTCATTTATACAAGAGAAATCGATCAAAGCCATAAATTGCATAAGCTCATACCATATGCAGTAAATAGTATGTCTGCTAACATGGCAGCATTTAATGTAATGATGTGTTTAATGGTTATTAATCGAAGTTGACTGTCTTTGAAGGATATTTGTGATTGAAACGAGTTATTAGCGTATTGTTCACTCAATTAACTACCTCCAATAGCTTTTTTATATTTTTTCTGGTAATCAAAAATTAAAAGTTATTTGTAATTTATAGTAGAATGTAATCCGACATTTTCTTTTGAATATAGGTTAAAAGTTACAATTACAAGTGAAAATTTCGAATCCGACCACGTGGTATTTGTTCCTCTCCCTCTATGTCTAAATCCTTCTTTCTTTCATTCAGATTCCTAATGGAGCAACAATATTATGAAACCGTTTATCAGTATGGCAAAAAATTGTCATTTTAGCGATACGGTCCTTCAGTACTGCAACATACGTGCGTCTATCGTTACTCTAGGTTGCAGAGGTTGGAATTTGATGGTGTGTTTACCGTCCGAACATACATGTATGAAAAGTCTACTCTTTTTTAAATTTGCAAAGTTTGGTCTGTCAGTTACAAATATATTTTTGTTCCTCTTTATTGTTTACTGTAGCCAGGGAAAATCAAATTATATAATATTATTGATATAAAATAAATAGAGGTCTACCTTTAGCAAGCCATTTGGAGGAGAGAGGAGAATTTAAGTCGGGGAAATTAAAACGACAGAGTGAAAATCATAACGGAAAAGTGCAATAAACTCGATGGACATGTTTATGTTTTAAGGCTTCAGTAAACATTAAGAAACAACAGAAGGCCGTAACTTAGATGACAAATTTATGAATTTCATTTTACTTTTGCCACATAGGCCTGACAAGGTTAAAAGAATCGGTGTCAAGCTTTGCAAAATAAGAAGTTGTAGTCCATAAACTTGTCATTATCAGAGAGCTCATTGTCAGACGTTAAACAAAGGTGTAAAGCTCGAAAATAACGCAGTGGAACACTCATAGATTATCGTTGTAATACTTATCAATGTCTAACACGAGTGCTGTCACAACCAATCTAAATTTCTGAAACAACAAAAGCGAAATAACTTATACATAATCAAACAAATTACTCCATTCCCAAAACCTGTTTCTGGAATATGTTCTATTCAGGAAAACAACAAAAGAAAATTGGCGAGAGCTCCGTGGGTCATGACATGCTAAAATTTGCTTCGACATCAAACAAATTAACGTCACCGTAGCAGTATGAGAAATGGTGACCTTTCACCTCTGAGCGCCACCTAGGGTATCCGGAAATGGTTATTATGCCGCCATGTTGAAGGGCATACCTTGAAATGATGCAAAGGCATGGTAACTAGACGTTTGGGAGAGCTCCAGAGTGTCTAATTGGCCTCGCTGTTAATTACACCATCTACATGTCTGATTAGCCAAGGCTTTGTGCAAGACGCCGTAGTAAGAGGCTATTGTGTCTGATTTTCATACTTAACAATTTAAAGAATTCATGGTTTTGCTGACGGAAACGTATGAATGACACGTTTCTTGTACATTAATTGTGAGTCAGTCCTGCGCATGATGTAAGATGTATTTCTGAAAAGTAATACTGCGTTTGTACTTTCTGCATGTCAATTTGGTTCTTAGTTCATATAGGATATGAATGAAAAAGACTTTTTATATTTCATAATCGTTTTGTTGGGTAACGTCAATGATCGGCCTCTGTGAAATATAACGTAGGGTTTATCTGATCGATAAATGTAAATGTTGTAATTGAATTTGGATAATTTTGGATTGTCATTATTCCATAATCCGACATCGTATGGTTTTAGACTATCATATGATGTGTAAAGAAATTCAAATGTCGTTCTTTTTGTTGACAATTGTTTACGATCATTGCAAACTAGCTTTTCTTAACTTTCAACGTGTTACAACTTTTTAAAGATTCATTCATAACCTGTAAAAAATGAATTATAATTGAATTGCTGTATATAGATAATGAAAATGTCTTTATTTATCTATCAATCATATTTTACATTGTATTGGCAGGGTGTTAAGTGAAATGTGAAATGTTAAATGAGTAGAAATGCATATAAATTATACCTCTGTTCAAATAAAGTTGATAAATGACATGATAAAAAAGTCTGTAAGGTTTGATTTACTTGTAACGAATCAAAAAAATTATCCAATGTATGTTAAGATTTATATGTGACATACTGCTACATCCTAATCAAACACGTGACGCGTAGCTGGCGAGCGATACCGCAAAGGGAGATAATTATGTTTCAAAGGGAGTTAAAAGGTCCCCGACCTGCTTTTCTCACTGCAGTCAAAATATGACTTTCAAACACTTTGTGTTGAAATGTTATTCTTTTTTCATTGTACCATCCTATATATAAATCATTGGTACGTTCAAATAAAGCTGTGTAAGTGTTGTGTCATTCTCTCGAGCTCCTAACAGAGGTAGCTCCGTCATAAATTCCTATATAACCTCTGTCCTGATACGAGAGTTTCTTAAACTAGAAATGTATTACTCTGATTGGATGCAATCAAAGGTAGTTGTTCAATCAGCGACTCCGTTTCAATAGTTATCATTTAAATCGTTTAAATTATTTCCGCAAGCTTTCCAAAAGCTAAACGTTATTCGAATATGCACCTTGCACTTTGAGTCTTCTTTACAGACCACATTCGCCTCATTTTGCGACTGCATTATTGCATAGGCCTGTGTGTCAACACATTTCGTATTCGTGCATTCGGTATTTTCATTGGCTGAAATATTGCCAGGTAGTTTAAGTTGTATTATTGTGCCGGTAAGGGGAACTGCTCAGGATAGAATGGTGTGGTGTGAGTAGGATATAAACGAATCTCCATTTCATGTTAATATCAATTATGACATACAAGTAAACCAAACGTGTATGTTAAGATTTGCGTGTGATTTACACATAAACTTACTCTTGAATGGTAAGTTTTACTTTTTACGTACACATAAAACTATCCATTTCTATGAAGAGTTTTATTTAAGGCATACAAAATATAAAACTATTCACATTTACAAGTTATTTTAAATCATTAAAGGAAGAACATTTGAAGTAGTTAAGAAGTTGTCTTCCAATACAAAAGCATTATTTCTTGGTCAAGGTAATCCCACAATTCAACATATGATGGATTCATTTCAAGTTCCAATGTGTTTTTCAATGAACAAGTTTATGATTTCAGTTTGAGTCATTATATGATGTAAAGGTATCTATGAATATCCATTTCCAGAATCTCTAAATCATATATAAATATATCAACAAAAACACCGTTTTTCATCCGATGTAATTACACTATTTAAAAGGATAATTTGAAATATTAAAATTTAGTGATTCTAAGCCTTTATAACAACTCAATGTTTGTTCAAATTCTCTCACCAAGAGATAGCTCTGTCATTATTTTCTATAGTACCTCTTTTCTAATACGTGCTCTTCTCGGGCTTGATTCAGGTTCCACTAGCGGCGAAATATTGCAACATGTATTAATCATGCTACATTTCAGCCAATTAAAACCCCGCATGCATTGATAACATATGTGTTGTAACCGATGTTTTCGCAATTATGCAGTCACTAAATAAGAGTCGAGGTGTAAAGTTCGCTTTCGAATAAAGTTTAGCTTCCTTAAAGCATACGTAAAGAACTGAGACGTTTATACTATTGAAACAGCGTCGCTGATTGCCGAACTAGCTTTGATTGCTTCGACTGAGAAAAGCTCGTATTACGACAAAAGTTGTAATTTATAGGAATATGTGACGTAGCTACCTCTGTTGGAAGTGAATGGTTATTATGATAACAGCAGAAATTCTGCTATTGTTACAATTACTAAGTCAATGTCTCCTAAATTTCAAAGCATTGTGCCGTTCTAGTTGGACCGAGGCAGTGAAAAAGTATGTTCGAAAGATTCTTCAATCCTCAAATCACTGAAATCAATATTCTAAGTGTTTAAAGATTTCTGTCAAAATTAAGTTGATTTCACGTTTGTTGGAATTTTAGATCTTGATGTGAATATAGTCAAATGTTATAGCTTTTCACATTTCCCTATAAAACGAAAATATCACTTTTCAATTAAATTTCAGTCAAAGGTTGGGAGTTTTTCCATCTTTTCTAAATAACCTTTCAGTAAATGTGTTTGTTTACAAATCATCTCATAAACTAGCGTTAGATATGAGTGATAATCCTACTGTTGACAGTATAAACCCTAACTATTTAATATCATGAAAACCTCATTAAGAACCTGTCAATACCACATACATCCCACAGTTCTTGATAAAGAAGGCATGACCATTTTCAGGACGTACAGCCCCCAGTGTTATATCAAACTTTCCTCCGAACACTTGGCGATACATTTTGGGTGCGATTTACATGAAATTCATATCTAGTGTGAATTGTGTGGCCCCAAGAGGACAATTATTCGGCATCTGATCTTATTCTATGCAAGGATTTCTGTCAGTGGCATTACTCTATGATTTGCTAAACGATTGAAAGTCACAGTTAAAGACAAGCAGATTGAATACCTCATAAGTCAACTTGTGTTGGGGGTAAGCAAGGTCGCTTTCTCCGTGCCTATTTCTTATGTCTTCATGAATAAACAAATTGCTTTTCGACAGATGATAATGTATTATAAGAAAAACAAACTATTTCGCATTTTGGTGAATTAAACATGCTTGCTTTTTGTATTTATTTATTTTTTTATTTGGTCACCAATTAAACTTATGTATATTCAAAAACGTTAAAGAACTGTCCAATGTTAAATTATTCATTACTACTTTAACCGTAATAAGAACTATCACACGGCTTGGAAGAGCTTCAAGTCGAATGAATGAACATTTTTTTTGTAAAATATCTTTTTTTATAAACATACACGAAGTTTCGGAGTATGTACTTATTTCGTCATCAATTGAATCTTGGGAAATATAGGGGCTTTATATACAGTGATGCAAAAAATGGAAGGGGAAAGGGAAAAATGTCTATGACTATCTTTGAGTATGAAACGTTGATGTTACAATATCACAAAAAAAAAACGATTTTAAGTTAACAATCACCAACAATTACAGACAGCCCTGCAGAAACAGTTATCAGCGGGGTTTCATCATTTCAACGCTAAAATGGCATAAGTGTTGTATTAAACAAAGCTTATGGGGAAGACTTTAGTCATCTCACCGGGGAGGGAATGGCCTATTGCAGTTCTCAGAACGTTAAGGGGATATTCATGTTGTCAAGTTATGCGTTCAATATTCATCAAAAACAAAGTAGAAACCAGCAACCTCCTCCCCCTTGCCTTCTAACAAACATCTCTGCCCATTTAACCTTTTATTAAGGATGTCCGCTCCTCAAATTTAAAGTTTTAAACTTTTTCCTAACTTGTTTTTTTCAAAGGTTTAGTGTATTTGCTTGAAATAGCCACCCCCAAAAAATGTGGTTAGTGTGGGTTTTTTCGAGATATTTTAAGACAAAGATCCATATGTCAGTCAGAGTTTTAACATGGAAGTCTATGGGGAAATGATGACCTTTTCGGAGAAATCTTAAATTTTGATTAGTTCCTGTATTAAACTTTTTGAAATATGAAAACATGTTAGAGTTAACATAATCTTCTTCCAGAAAAAAGTTTAAAATATGTATGGTACTGTGGGTTTTTAGCCGCTACGGCCCATCATGTATTCAAACATTTCAATTAAATTATCAACATTCAAGCTATTTTTGGACTAAAAACATGCTTTCTCCCACTCATTATCTTAAAATATACCTGAACGCATTCATACAAATCACATTTATTCAACAACATCTACTTTCTAAGAAAAACAGATAATAGAACTTGCTCAAATAATAGTTACAATCAAAATTATTGCTGAGTCAGCAAAATTGTGAATTATTTCAAAATGAAAATACTTTGTTTCTTTATTTTGGTGAATATTTAGTCAGAAATCATCAAAATTGAGAAAATACCGCTTCATTTTGGTTTATTATATAAGAACATTATGATTTAAGGTTATTTGAATTTTGTAACTGTGACTGAGGAGCTAACATCCTTAAACGCCACTTTGGTGTATTTGAGGACGACGATCCATAGCAAACAGTTTCCTGGAAGCCGACTTGGTTGGGATGCTGCACAGCCCCCGGAAGGCCTTGGCTTGCTTCCCGACCAAGTCAGACCAAATCGTAAGATAACGGTTGGTCGTTCTCAATCTTATAAACTGGTTAGAGCTCAAAGCATTTTAAGAATAAATCAACGCTTTACCTGGTAAATCACACAGGTAATAAGAGCGGAAAACATATTTCAGAAATAGTTACTGTACCAAGGACATATGAATCAATTTAAAATGATTAGCTTGAACCATATATCCTTCTAGGGATAACTCCAAACTTAGTTTATCATATGTTGCTTACTAACTTTTCTCTTTACAACGTTAATATTTTGAAGAAATAATCAGATTTCTAAGTTCAAAACAACATCTGTCGTGATAAAGCCATGATGATAGTTTTTTCTTTGCCTATCAAGGTTGTTTCTACAGTATCTCCATATTACCAAATAAACATCTCTTTAAATAATTTCAAGGCAAAAATTAGATTTTTAGTGTCAAACTCCCTTTCAAATCATCCAATCATGCAAATGATAAACACTTTTTGACCATTCCGTGTTATCAGTCATCATCTTTAGAATATTGGTTGCAATAAACTCGCACTCCAAGGTAAAATTAAGTAGAATGTTTTCTTGGTGATTTGTGTCCAGATTCACACGGGCTGACTTCATAGTTTATTATCCTTGGTTTATATCCCCCAGCCCTGCCATTAAAGAAACTGCGAAAATCATGAAAGAATCTCTTGCGGTTAAGGTGTCTTAACGAATATAAAGAAAATTTGTTAAATTTACGCATTTATTCTTCATTTCCTATTCTCCTGACGTTGTGAATTCAAGATGATAACATTGATAAATACGTGAAATCTAATGGATTTTCAAGGTTTTTTCCGACTAATGTGATTATTATTGAGATAGTATTTTTACATCTTTGTCAATTGCCCCTCCGGGTTCTACATAGATTTATATAAGTTTTTAAAGATTTGAAAACAACGCATGTGTGAAATTTATTACTTTTTTAGAGAAAAAGTTCCTGTTTTTCTTTAGTGCATTGGTGAAATATACCACTTTGATATTTATGGCCACGATATAACATCGACGCTTTCAGTGGGTGCCCAAGTTCATTTATAGATTTTACTGTATACATGTCAATACTTGTCTTTGTTTATAGGTTGATGAAATATAAAAGAAGATATTTTGAAAATGATGGAAAAGATGGCGTTGATAACGAAGATGAGTGAAATGATTGCGATGGTAATCTATTTTGATTTCTGAAATGATTTTCATATTTTGTTTTTTTGTTTTTGTTGATGACATTTTCAAAAATAGGGGCCGTGACATCAATTACTAGTTTAATAACGTTCATGATTGTAAGTACAAGTAGTGATGAATATAATATGAATATTCATCAAAATAAATTCTTGGATTTTCTTGTATGAGGCGTTCACAAATTGTTCAGAAAGAAATAGGTTATGTTGAAAAGATGTTTGCGACGAGAATTATAACATTCACTACATCATTGAGGACTAAGGTGAAGAAGATGATGAGAATTCAATGACGAATTATCATTATTCAGTCTCAAAAGATGTCAATAGGACTACAGTCAAACCTTTTTATCCTGGACACCAAAGGAAAAACATATTTTGTCTGTCAGAATAGCTTGTCAATATTGAAAGAAAAAAAGAACATTTGGGCAACACCTTTGTACCAAATATGGCCGGCAAGCGAATAATTTCAGAATGTATATTATTTTATCTTAGGTTCAATTTGTGCTAGGGTTGCTTGTAGACTCACACACACACAAATCTCATCCACTTTCTTTCTTCTCGGTTTCACTTTTAGTTTATTTTTTACTAACGTATTCCTGTTTATTATTCACGTCTCTCTCTCTCTCTCTCTCTCTCTCTCTCTCTCTCTCTCTCTCTCTCTCTCTCTCTCTCTCTCTCTCTCTCTCTCGACTCACGCATACATATCTCGTCTACTTTCGTTCTTCTCACTTTCACTTTACGTTTATTTGTTCTCATGTACTCCTGTCTATTATTCACATAATTTCTCTCTCTTTGTGTGTCTGACTCTTTCTCATTCTCTCTCTATCTCTCTCTTTGTGTGTGTGTCTCTCTCACTTTCTCTCTCTCCCTCTCTCTCTCTCATATCATGCATGTGATAGCGATAATTGTTTGCAGATGGCGTGGAACGCTCCAATCTAACCACAAACCTAATGTAGCTACTTCACAAGGACGATATCGTTGTATAATGCACCGTAGTCAATTATCTGCATAATTAAGGGCAAGCGAGTGAAGGTTGCGTCTTCAGGCAGTGCCCGCATTCCCCCATTAGACAGATGGGGTAGGGAAGGTGTCACACCCCCAGGGTCCCACTTCCCGAGGGGGTCAGGGAGAAGGGTAGAGAGGAAATGTAAACATTACGATCTCCCTTAGGAGTGATGTACACACAAATGGTTCTTAACCATTACCGCTTACCGTTTGCTGCCAGGAACGGTTCTTCTTTAATCGTTCCGATTGGTGATAGAAAATGTTATGTTATGTTTGTTGAACATGAAAGTCGGTGTGCATCAATTATATGGTAGAGTAAGGGCCAAATCTGAGCTCTTTCTAGGCGAATTTATGAATGTGAATGATTTAAAACATTTTTTGCAATTATTATCAGAGATTGGTGGAATTTTCTCCACTATTGGAGTTAGTAGTTTCCTCAAACTGATATTAGTTGTGAATATACTTAGCAACCGTGTACTGTGGGTTTGGAGAGGGAAAATAAACTGGATCAATATGCTTTAGACGTATGCTCATCTACTGTTCGATGCTTTCGCAGGCATTCTCAATTTATTTACCATTCGAAGAGGAAGGTCCGTTCTTTGTACGTTTCTGATTTTACTTAGTTACATCGAATATCTTATAACATAATAGAGGGGTATAATCCGGAGATTTTGGATGCACAATCGGCTGTTCCTAGAAATTGATATGCCAAGAACTAACTCAGTTTCGCAACTGACAATTCGCTGCTGTCAGGTTTCTTTGCGTAGGATTTGAATAGATTCTGCCTTTTGGTGTTTGTTGAAAAGAGATTCATACATGTCGTGGAGAAATCCGAATGGTAAGAAACTTCCTAGTGGTTAAATCTGAAGAAACACTTAATGAAGCTGAGGTCATTTTAAAAAGACATCGATCTTGGCAACCGCCATCGTTTAAGCCAATTCACATGTTACTCGCCAATTTACTTCAAAATACGTCAAAATACCATTGTTTGTGTGAGCTTTTCCTTTATCATCCATTCCGTGACGTGCATTTCACGTATTAGAAAATCAAATTCCAAATCGTTACAAATTGAGACTGACGTGAAAAATCATTTTCGAAGAAATGTCTCAGCAAGATATCTCTTGGAAGAAACGTCTGGCTTGGTTATTCAATAAATCCATATCAATAGCAGCAAGCCATACGACGTAACATGGTAGACAGCTTTACCAACAAATGTATCATGTTCAACCTGAACTAGTTCTCAACAACATCGACGGTACTAACGGCAATGAGAAGTACACGAAGGGAGGTAACTGAGGGGGTTGTGTAACTGTTACGTGATACGGGTCTCGATATGCCTAATCCCGTTTGGTCACGCGAGACAGAGATGCTGCGAGATATCACCCCGTTGTGACGCGAGATCTAATAATCACACGTGGCTTCTCGTATCGTCTACGTGCATCGCCTAGCCGCCATTATTGTGAATTATGCGGCCTTATCTTAAGGGGGACGATTAAGACAATCGGAAAGAAATCTTGTGGTTAACGGTTGAAAATGGAGCCCGTTCCCTCTTTGAAGCAAGCGTCTCAAAGGACAGCTTAAACCCCTCCCCACTAAATCTGAATGGACGCAATCATTCAAATGGCCCGTTTGGCTTCAGTTGAGGGAGATTTGAGACTTGACAAAACTGATTAAAAACAGTGATGCGTGTTGACAAATGTTTAATTGTCGTTTCTCCTTGTTTTGTGTCAGTAAATAGCAAATGCAATAATTCTACTGATTTCCTAGGAGTATATACACGGTGTACTCAAGCCCCGCTCTGCCAGCAGATTTTTTCCTCCGAGGGTTGCGTCAGGAAAATAGTTTTTGTTATTGCATTTGATTACAGAACGAAGTTAACGGTTTTTTATTTAGTAAAAGTATGTCGTTTACTCGTTGGTTATAGTAGTTTCGAATGGCCCAAAGATTTATATTATAGTTACCTTTAGTCTTCCATGGCATGCGGTACAAAGTTTCGTGTTCGCTTGAATTTAGAGCGTTTTCAAATAACATCCCAAAGTTAAAAGTGAAATATAGTTTGTTAAAGGAAAATTAGTAGTAGTCTTGAAATGCTAAATTATGTATTGGTTCTAGTTCAAATCAATTAAAACATTTACATCCCAAAATATGACGTATATTGCATTCACTTTTATCAAAGGCTTCGGAACATGTTCAGAAGCCGAGGGCCTATGTCCCTATGTATTTTTGTCGGTATTTCTACAAGACGAAGAAGTTTATTCAGTATTTTAGGCCTCATGATCAAGAGTACAATCATTTTAAATAATACATATAGTTTGCGGATGGACAGGTTAACATACGATTATAAAATTTATATTTTAACACAGGCAGGTTGCGGTTTAGAAATACCGCAACCGATATAATTACATTTATGATGTTGCTAAAGGTTGTTTGAATTTAAATTCTGATGGAAATGTATGATAATAGCTTGGTATAAACAATTTTCTTTGCACAGAATAGAAGGGACAGATAATTATAAAAGATTCGTTAGAGATAATTTCTATCGTTATCCGCAGTACTTATCTGTAACTAGTTGCGGAACAACCTCATAAAAGACACTATCGTGCACCTTGATATTTGTTAATTTGTCCAATAACCTTTAATTAGCCTTTCATTAAAACAGCGTTATTATCGGCTGTGAAAAACCCACCTGGGCTAGGGGCCATAAAATTCGAGCGGGTGTGACGTAACAAACAGACTGTACAGAGTGGCGCATCATTATTTCAACTGAAATACCGCTTTAAATAATTGTTACCATTGATGTGAGTATCCTTTTTACACCAAACGCTTAATAATGTTACATCGTCAAATGATTTATCTAACTGAGTGGAAAACATTCGCTGAAAATCGTTAATTATTGTTTTTTTCTGTGATATTGTTACGTTAGATGTATAGATCACGAGGCAATGATTCTGTTTATGACGTCACAAAAAGGGCGTGTGACCAGTCATGCATTTACTGGTTTGTGGCCATATAGATCTAAGCGGCCCATCAAAAGTGGCATTCAAAAACGGATTTCATTACCAAACTGAACATATTTGAGTAGCGACCTTTGACGCACTATACAATATTGTAATCAGACATTCATATATTCCAAAGAAAGTAGTGAAATATGTTTGTGGTTATGTAGACTTTAAAGACACTACCGTACACCAATATTTCGTAAATACAACCAAAGCAACCTTACGTTTATGTCATGGAATGTGTGTAGATTGTATAATTAGTTATTTGATAATGACTTTATAAACTGTTGTAATAAACATTGTTTGTTTGGTTTTGTCGAGGTATGGAATAACTGTTCAGAAGATGATACTGAAAAGACATTTGTTGTATACAAAGGTTTTGTTTTACAAGTCATCGAAGATTCAATAACAAAGGTGATGTAGCTTAACGTGTCCATGCATCTATTTCAGCTATTAAGATGGTGTATCTAGAATTTGTAAATTGCATATTTGTTTTTGGCACTACCAAGAAAGGATATACATGTATACTCCCATTAATCTCTTCTGTTTAAAGTGATACTAGGGTAAAAAAAAAAGGGGTAACGACTATTTAGAAACATGTTTAGGAAGAATTCTATGAAATGAAGCGATACCGGACAACGTGATCATCGATATAATGGTAGATGTAAACGCAATAGCTAATAGTCGCCAGGATGTTATAATAGATGACAATTCTAGGCATATTCCATCGGGAACAGGTCAAAACGGCCACACGACAAAATGGCCACACTGTGCCCAGTCAAAATGTCAAAAAATATATATGGCCATTTTGACTTTTTCTTTGGCCATTTTGACTTTTTCATATGGCCATTTTGACTTGGGATGTGTGGCCATTTTGACTTTTTTAGGCCATTTTGACTTTTCAATCTGTGGCCATTTTGCCATTTCGACTAGGACCCATTCCATCGCTTGTAGATATGACAAACGTTACTGATTCAGTTCAAATTCCATGACATAGATCATGTGATACATGCGATATGGCAAACATTTAATTGAACTATGACCTACTATGGGACTGGACATTCTAAATGGAAGAAACAAAAGCGACTCAAATAGTGATTTCAAATGGTGCGTTTGAGGTGAAGCAAGTTTGGTAGATAATTGAGTATGTTCATTTTTAATGTTTGATTTACATATTAGTTTCGAGGTAGTACCTGTATGTGAATCAGATCAATTGACCGTGTAAGAATTATGTAAAGTCGTAGGCGTATCCTTTTATGGAAACTGAAGTGAATAAACTTACAGGATATAGATGGGACAACCAAAAGGCTTTTGTGTCAACAGTCTAATAGGTGCACCTCAATGCATCGATCTGTTCATTTGGTTACATATTTTGTATAATCTTAGATACAAATATTATATACCATCATGATTTTAAATGTTGGTTAAACGTTATATTATTACCATTTTTCCAAGTGTCAACGAACCCACCGTCAATCTGTCTACTAAACCACAGTGTCTACGAAAACACCTACACCCTTATTTACTATAATCACCTATCTATGACATTGAATGATTACACGATACAACAATTTAATTATGCTATTGCTAATTAAATTGATGACGTGGTAGGGATATTGACGTCAATTATGACATAATCAGCGTCAGAATGCAAATTGAAGATACGAAGTCGTTGTATCGAGAAACATCAAAGTAAGAACTGGTATGACACGGAATGTTCGCTTTTGAAATACAAAAAAATATGAAGCTTTGAACAAGTTTAGAGCAACAGGGACATTTACTTCGTTTTGTGAGGTCAGATATTTACATAATTGTTATCGGTAAATATGCAACAAAGGCAACAAAATCAACAACAGAGTTAAGACTTAGTCTCGTCATCGAAGAACTCTGTAGCATTTTGTAACCAAGTAAAGTATATGAACAAGAAACAATAAACTACACCAAGAATATCCACTGACGCTTGGACAACCAACTTCGAACCAAATTCTTAGCTTAATGATGATGAAGTAGACCAAGAAAATCGACGCTTTTGTGAAAATGTCAACAACCAAGAAAAACTACACATACGTTATTTGGGAATTAATTAAAAAAAAACAACGGAAGTATTAAAGCCGTTGCATTTTAGTCACAGGCTTACTTTTGCATGGCAAATTTCATGAAAGGCAAATAGTTCATCACACACATCAGTCTTTCCCTTGACGTTTTCAACAACTTTCAGAACTCTGCTTGCATTTTAGCCCTCGATATTGAAATTCAAAACACCCTACCCTTCACTTTTGTTACACGGCAACGCTTACCACGTCATTTTGTAAAAGCCGTAGAGCACATTAAAAATTACAGCTGAAGATGCAATTAAAATAGCTCATGCTTACCTTCTTCAAATCTAGAAAGAACATAAAAAGGCGATAAAGTAGCGGATATGAAATTGCTAGATTCTCGGTATATAGTGATAGCGAATGGGGTCCACTTGATTTATAATCGGCCGAGATAAATCGGCACACGCTGATAACAGCGTCACATAAACTATAAATTGGCATACAAAGAAAAATAAAATCAAACGGGAAAGGAAAGATTGGTGTAAGTGTTCATCATTTCACTTACAATTTAGTAAGTACAAAAGTAAGTATATGACTTCAATTCCAATAAATCCATAGCGACATTCACTGATTGTATACGATTCGCGGATATTCGATATCTGGTTCCGAAATGCAATAAACTTTGACATTCCAAAACAGCTGACTGACCGAAGTACATATAAGTATGTAGTCTCTCGGTAACGTACCAGATGGCAATGATTTTCGGTTTCTAAACACACAGTGAAATCTATTGGCTGCGTAAAATCCGCAAATGTAAATTTGAAATACTCGGCTTGTTTAAGCTTGCATAGTCGTTTTGTTATGAACAAATCCATTATATATGTCTTGAATGTTGCCTTTTTGGGTTCTTACTTGTTGTTTTCGATGTTTTAAGAGAACATAAATATATATATATATATATATTTCCTTAAATAACGTCGGCATCAACAGTGCTCCATATATAACATCATATTTCACGAGTAGATGTGTGATTATATATTTTCCATGCAACATTTTTGTGCATAATTTCCAGTCTTTTAGCGTCTTCTGAGTGCCAATGAGTTGTTCGATGTTAAACTACGAATAAAATGTCAAACGTACAACTGAAAGCATTGTTAACTGGCCAATGCGACCTATTATTCACTTAAATATCAAATTAACAAAGAAAATACATGAGCTGTTTGAATGGCATTCTAGAAGTTGTCTGTATAAGGAAGACAAGAAATTTTATGGATTATCAACTTCTTTATTGTGCTGATAGCTACGTTTCGGTATAGCTTTTTATACCGTTTCAAGCTTGAAAACGGTATAAGAAGCTATACCAAAACGTCGATCTCAGCACAATAAAGAAGTTGATAATCTATAAAATTCATTGTCTTCCTTAAGAAAATACATGTATCAAAGTGAGCCACTTACATTGAAATAGTCTATTATAATTTTGGCAGCATTTCAGAATATTACAATTGGCGAAGTTGAATATCTAGGTAAGTCGTTTTACGAATGTTGAACCATGAAACATCGATCAATTCATTTGATTTTTAAACAGACTTTCTTTCAGAGAAAATATGTAATTCATACACACACCCCCATCGATCATATATCGTTCTAGGTTAATCGATTGCTTTAAAAAAAACTATCATTCACCTTTTAAGCGAAAAAAGCTTTTGTGATCTTATTGGATTATTCATGAGTTTGCGATGATTTAAATGCAGCCGTTCATCATATTGACGCCCGATGTGTTGTAGATTACAGAAAAGTGTTTTGAAAGACAGAGCACATCGATGCATCAAAGCTTATGTTTATGATGACAACATGGTAGGGCACTCTTTCCTTATAAATATATAGATATATGGGATTGCACTCTTACCGCGTGATTCCCCATGCTTGGCCCAGGGCGCCTGGTTGTGTGATTTTTATTGGCGAGAATCACGCTTAAAGACAGAAAGCGTTACCTGAAGACGGATTTAATCCCACCACCCAGACGTTTAGTATTGTATTTGTTTATCCTTCCAGCATTTTCTAAGACAAAGGTCAGGGAAATTGGGTTCTGATTATTTTTACGACTTTACCAGAACATAGTCTTAATCTCGATAAGTAATAATAAATAAACTCAACCGGTCGAGGAGTCTGCACACAACATTTGAGCTGCCCAGGACTCTTTGATCTGGAAAATAAGATGGTTTCAAGCATATTAAGCTAAACATGTATACAATATAGATATAATATTACCCAGTGGTCGTCTCTCGTCCGTGTATAAACGTTTCACAATTTCGACTTCTTCTAAAAATATAATTGCAATTGATAAACATATCATCAACACGAAATCGTCCGGTATTTGAAGATGCTTGTGCTTACTTTATAGATTCCGTAAATTTAGACGTGATAAATTTGATAATAATATGGCTATCTACGCAGGGGTGTTAAGAGTACCAATCAAATGGCTTCTATTGTGAAAAATTTCATTGTTGATTGCAGGTAAAATATAAAAAATGGAAAGTTTTCTATTACATCGATAGAAATCTAAAGCCTATGTCCTCATATACCTTAAAATAGCTAATTTGAACCGGAAAGCGTGCAATAGTGCCTTTAAGCGCAATGATTGCGTTAGTTGGACATGTTATCTGACGATGGTAGGTATGAGCAATCAGACCTACGCGAATGGTGATCGTGCGCTACGACCATCAACTAAAACAGAAAAAAATAACTTCCCAGGGGTACAACTTTGTATATTGCAAAGCGAATATCTAAAAGTAAACTAAAAGCTTTTTCAACGACAAACGACACACTCGGTCACATTATTTAAATGTTACTGAATATTATTAACTTACTCGATTTTTAAATTCAAAATTATTGAAACTTACTAAGCTCTATGATATTCATTATAAATAACTGCTGACCCATCTAATAGGCAGCAACACTTTTGAAAAATTTTCTTTAAATTTCCCATCATTGATAAATGCTTACGCCAAATGAATTTTTTCCCGAGAGTATACAACACATTTATCCGATTATCCACTGTCGAAGAAGTAAAAAGTAAAAAACTTAAATTATTGGTAACATTTTTCGCGTGAACATTTATATGAAAATGTATTGTTGTAGCTTAACTAAACATTTAAAATTGGATTGAGAACTGCTTATTACATGTGTATGATTAAAAAGATTGTCTTGCAGTCGATAACAATTATTTACGTTTGCGTGAAGTCACTTTGATTACCGGAAACTCCGTGCTACTGCCCCTTTAAAGTATTCGATATATAATATCTTGTCATTTTAATTCACCATTGTACAAGTCGAAGAAATAAGAATTTTATGGATTTACAATTCATTGAATTCTTTGTTGCAAAGAGATGCGGATGATCTGAGAGATGAAAGAGATGTAAATCCATAAAATCCATAAAATTCTTATTTCTTCAACATACTAATTTCTAAAATGCCAAAGAAGGTAAATTGCACGAATCACATAACGTAAGTTAACCGAGGTGAGGTGAGTTCAACGCCGCTTTCAAGGTGTTTTCACTTATATCACGGCTGCTAGTATTATTCCAGAGAGAAAGCCCGGAACACCTTATGGCTATGCATTGCGGTGAATTCATGAAACCTGCGTGCATTGACTGGACCTAGCGAACCATTGATGGTACCGCGCTGAAATTCAAACCTTACTGTGAGGAAAACAGTTCCCTTCTGCAGACAAAGTTACCGAGCCCCTGGCGGGATTCGTGAGTTAAACGAACGTTCGGTCTATAACTGCCTCTGTTTATGAGTAAGTATATATCTCCTTGCAATAATAGATATTTATTTTCGCTCTTGCAATATACGTTTACAAAACTTGTTAAAGATGTTTAACTCAAAAAACGTGCTACAGCCTCTTTGAAAGAAGATACATGATGTTGTTTTCCGACCTTTTTCACAGATAAATTATGACTTTATAATAAAACATGCATTAAATAGATAGTAAACGACCGAGATGACAAAGACATGACACACAACTTTGATTTGACGAAACGAACAACCTCCAACCTGACAAGCGGCGTACCTGGGAGCAAAATGTTTACGATAGCTCAGCCAATGAAGAATATTCTCATGTACCTGGAATGTCCATAAAGTGCTCGTACAGACTTGGACGAATCAATCATACCACCAAAAAAACCAATTTCACCCCGAATTATTTGATTAATGAAAATGATTTATATACTTATAAAGACATATGTAGTTAAAAACTGATAATACTAAAGTGTTATGCTATCCCAACCAAGCGTATCAAGAATCTTCAAAACAAATAATGAAAATCATTAAAAAATTTATACATTAAAAATGTGACAATTCTATGGCTAACTATTACATACACATTATGACATTCATGCGATATTACTAATCGTTAGTCATTATAAAAGAGAGAGACATTTTTCTAAGAAATAATGTTATTATTTAATGACGCATTAACCTGTCTTCTACGATAGTCCGATAACCCTGTCATTATTCATGTATAAGTAATACGTTAATAAACTTTTGTAATCACACGTGGCAATTTTGAGATAAGTAAATATGTAGGGATAAATAATATAATTCATATTTCCACTCATCTTTTTGGACACATTCCTACCATTTTCCATTCGTAATGAAGTCAAGCAATGGACATGCCCCGAAAAGTTTCATTCTATTGCACTAATGCAGGTACTTATCAATCTCATTGAAATCAGATTGAGAAGTCAGTTTTCAATGAGATTGAGTAACTACGGTAGGGTGATCACATACGCAACAGTCTATTCTACTAACCCATCCACAAATCCATTTTCATTTTGACACTATTCTTTGATTCATTCATCCATTCGCCATGACACTATACATTAATCCATTTATCCATCCATAAATCTTCATTTGTTCACACATTCATTTTCAATCCATTCATCAATCTATCGGTCCACCCCGACAAGAAATTCAACTACGTTTATGTCGTTTATGTCATGACGCAGAATTGCCGTTGTCTTGTATCAGGCCTATGGTACATTTAACCGTAACAACGAAGTAACAATCCTTAGCTTGTGTTCCAAAAGGGCCTACATAAAAGTTGATTAATAATAAAAAGGTCATAAGATAATCCTCGGCTCAGTAGAGATATTTTTCCTGCAAAAACAATGCAAGATTAATTGAAAAATGAAAATTATGTTGCTCAGTTTTCCTCATGTTAAAAACTACGAATAATCCCATTCAAATGAGACCCGCTGTGTTTCTGATCACAAAAGAGGTCATCTCATGACAACAGCCAATCAGGATTGACCCTTAGAGATCATCGGAATCATTAAATATCTAAGCGCGCTAAATTGGTAGAAATTATGGACGGTGAAATGTCATTTTACATAACCACATGACAAAGTTATCTTTAACCTTACCCCCATGCTTTAACATTTCACTAAGGTTACCTTAAGGACTTACGATCACCTTAAGTCTTTGTGAAAGCAGGCCCAGATCAGCAGCAAGGTATAACTTTTACGTTCGATCTCAATTTTTGAGACAGAATCTACGAGGCATTGAAAAGCTGGCCCCGAACAATAATAGACTAATGTGATGTTAATGTTTGGTTAGGTAAAATAAATAGTTCTTGAGCGCAGGGGTGGGATCCGTCAATTAAATTTAGTTGAAAGATTTATTCGACAAACTACGACATATCTTTAATAGTGCACCTTTCAGACAAATATTAATTCATATTTGACCAAGTTCACTCGGCCATAAACTCCAAAAAATAATAGATGAGCCCTTCTGCAGTCTAAAGTAACCAATTGTTAAAATGATATGTTTGATGACCTGGTTCACATTCAAGGTCGATTTGCTAAAGCTGTCTACAGAATAGCGTTTCTGGTGTAACTTGTACCACCGCTTGAGAACGCTCTATTTCCCTCGGGAATCACGTGGGTACCTGTCTTAGCCTGCGCTGTTAGTGATCCGCGGGATTTCTTCAAGGGACGAGATTGAGGGAAATCACGGACAGGCGGATAATTAGCACAAGGAATGTATAATTAACGAAGACGCCAGTGCTACTTTTTACACTCACGTGCAAGATGGCGCGGCTTGGGTAAAAAGATAGAATATTTGTGAAAACAAACGAACAAGGATCCCTCTCAAGGGGGACATAACTCTCGGCTCGGCACGTATCTTGAGCCGCTGATAGCGTAGTCAATGTATATTTCATTTATGTAATTTTCACATCTCGTGCGGCAGATCGCTATGTTGAGAAGTGGAGCTCTTTACTGAGGAAATAAGGCCGTAGTGGGCTTGTTTAGCGTGATCTGTCTTGGAATTGAAGATCGTCAATTAAGAGTATGGGTCGTTTCATTAATTATCGCTGATATTAATAAACTATGTCGGCACTGATACATTGGACTTTGCAGTGCTTCATACGAGTCTTTTCTTTAAATGAGAAAGATAAGACTTTTTGCCTCATTAATAATGAAATGTTTCAAAACTCAAAGGGACACTCCTCTAAAATAGGCTACGAGAGTTTTAATTTGCTATCCATTGAAAATGCATTTGGAAGTAATTGTGCTCGAAACTTGGATTTGGTGTCATTAGACTCATTTTAATCATTCAAATGCTTTTTGATTCATTTTCTCTGTGTGAGATTGTTTTGACGTCGTGTGATTTCTTACGATTAAGAAAAGTAATTTTGTTTAAAAACATTTATATATTTGTTATGATAAGGCTTATCTTGGCTGCAACACAAAAAGGGCCTCTCATTGTTTTTTCAACAAAATATCTTTTAATAAATTTGTAATGCCATTTTAGCGACCGATTTATCAACTCTAAAACATCTGCACGTTTAAGTCAATTGATGTGTACTATGCGTATACATCATCATGTGTATTACGTGTATCTATTGAACAAAATAAATCAATCATGAAGGTTGTCTTTCACAATTTACTGTATTGTGACGACGTTGCAAAATTGCATCTCGAATATACGAGGTAAAACAACTTGAAGGAAAAGCTTCAAATTTGTTTCTCAAAGGACCGCATTTAGCTTATTTGAAATCTTAAAGCGAGTGATATATCATAATCAAATCACTCATCTGAATTCATTCACGTTTGTGTATAATGTACTGCTGTATTGCATTTAGAACATTATCTACAACATACCACAGTAAATTTTCCGGAAAAAATAAACTTGAGCGTGCATTTGCAAAGTCGCTGATGAAAGCTACGTTATTAGAGATATGAAAATGAAAGCAATGCGAGTAAAGATATGAAAATGAAAGAAACGTGAGTAAAGATATGAAAATGAAATCATGTGAGTGAAGATATGAAAATGAAAGCAATGCGAGTAAAGATATGAAAATGAAAGAAACGTGAGTAAAGATATGAAAATGAAATCATGTGAGTGAAGATATGAATATGAAATCAATGCGAGTAAAGATATGAAAATGAAAGAAACGTGAGTAAAGATATGAAAATGAAAGCAATGTGAGTAAAGATATGAAAATGAAAGCAATGTTAGTAAAGATATAGAAATGAAAGCAACGTTAGTAGAGATATGAAAATGAAAGCACCGTTGGTAAAGATATAAAAATGAAAGCAACGTTAGTAAAGATATGAAAATGAAATCAATGTGAGTAAAGATATGAATATGAAATCAATGTGAGTAAAGATATGAAAATGAAAGCAACGTGAGTAAAGATATGAAAATGAAAGCAATGTGAGTAAAGATATGGAAATGAAAGCAACATTAGTCAAACTATGAAAAGGGAATTAAAGCTACGTCAGTGAAGATGTAAAATGAAAGCAACGTTGGTGAATATATAGACATGAACATTACGTTAGGAAAGGTTTGAACATAAAACCAAATTAGTGAAAGATGTGAAAATGAAAGCAACGTTGGTGAATATATAGACATGAACATTACGTTAGGAAAGGTTTGAACATAAAACCAAATTAGTGAAAGATGTGAAAATGAAAGCTACTTTAGTAAATGTTTGAAAATAAAAGTTAAGTTACAAAAGATATAAAATGATATATTAGTTACTAAAGATATCAAAATTATATGTAACCTAGTAAAGATATCAAAATGGAAATTTCGTAAGGAAAGTCGTGAAAATACGTTTGTAAAGGTATGAAATGTTTATATCGATTTAATGAAAGAGCCAAAATAGGCCATTTAACAAGACAACTGTTACTAAACAAATCAGTCATTGTTTGACGTCAACTGCCAAGCATTGAATCCCCTGGCCACAACGTTAGCTTTGGTTTGGTCGCAGTTAAAGTTCGTTATGAGTGAGTTATCAAACCGAGAGTTATCTACCGCCAAACCGCATTAGCGGTGTTTAACCTGATTAAACGCTTGGAGGAGGTGTCTAATATACTCTCCCAGTGCTACGCATTGCCTCTATTGCGCTTTTATTCAATTTGAATCAACAATACAAATGAAACACTTTTCACTTGATCAAAGCTCAGCGGCCACTGTCGTTGTCCCAGAATATTGAACTTTATGAAATCTGATAAGCAATAAAGAGGCGCCATGCTGATATTATCTAGCAACTGCCTTTACCAAAGGGGATTCGAACCGAAGAAAATTTGATTTTCTCTACCCCTCGCCAGAAATTCCAGCCGACCCTTTCAGGGAAATTGCGTAAATTAGTTTAGCGTACCCCAATCGTCAATCTCAATGAAGGGGAAGAGTAAAATAAACAGATTTATCATTTCAGCTTGAAAGATTTAAAACCACTTCGGGTTCGTTTTTATCGAGACAAAGGCCAGATTTAGAACAGTATCTTACTAAACGTCGAAAAGGTTTTTAATTCAACATGTAACGTTTGTGGTGTTTATTTCTTCACATAGGTTTTGCGTAAGAATTTTTTTTTGCCAAACATTCATTATTTATTAGATATTCGTTACGTTACTCTGAAGCTCTCGAAAACCATCATGGAATAGAATTTTTTTTTAATTGCTTTTTTGCGACTTTTTTTTTATATTTTCAAACACGAGGGATTGCTAGGTTGCATGGAATTGATTCTCGTTTTCAAAATTTTGTTTCAGTCAGTTTTTCTTAGATTAAAAAAACAACCGCACGAAAAAGGGAGGTTACTGTGAAGTTTTCCAAATATTGAAATATATGTGGTCAAAATGTACGTTGGTGATGGAAGTTGTGGTATGTAGATGAGTTGCAACCTATGAAAGATAACAAAAAGGTTTTATTTCAAGTATATTTTTAATCTATACCATGTCCTATACCAATTATATCTTATGTGACACAAATATAGATGAAATAATTGATAAATCTAAGAATTTCCAGGTTGTTGGTATTCTTTGTACCTCATCTTGTTCAACCTTCCAGGTAATATATTCAAATCTATCTACCGCCAACATTTTCAACTGTCTTCAAAAAGTGTACCTTTACGTCTGTTTGACATTAGATTTGTATCTCAACAATTGAAATTGCGTAGTTGTCCTGGGTGCCATTTCACTAAATGTTCGTAACTTATTGATATTCGTAACCACAATTGTCACATGTCTGCAATAATGTCATATATGCTTTAAAGATCAACGAAAATTAGAAGCTTAGTTTCTTAGAATCAATATAAGTTAATTATGATAATAACTCTTTATTGTCCGCAACAGACTGTACAATGGAAATTTGTTTTATTGGCACCTTGCAGCTGCAGTGCATGTGAAGCGATGATCATTCCTTTTATTGCCGAGCGTCAAGCAAATAGGAAATATCTCCGTCCTTTTCACTTGTTTTGGTTTAACGCGGCCGCGAATCGAACCCCGGCCTTCCGGAGTGATGAACGACGCTCTACAAACGGATTTAAGAGGACATATCTATATTCTTATAAAGTTGTATTCAATATGACTCTCAACAATTTCATCACAACATTAAATGCTAAGTTCTTGGCCTTCTTTGACGCAGCACGAACGTTATCATAAATCCTTAGGCTAAGGTAACCTTTGTACAAAGTTAAAAGAATGATGATGAGGTTAAAGCTTCAGGTATTCAATGTTAGTTAAGACGGCATGTCTATAAATAGAACCGTCTGTCTTTTTATCGTAGATGCTATAGAATATCGTATATCGACGGAATATCATATTTCTTGGATTCAATATTAGTTAAAAGAAAGTTATTCTTTACTTAGAACTACTCGTCATGTAACCATTGTGCTTTAGAATATCCTAGCATAACATCTTTTGTTGGTTTCATTATTAATTAAAAGACATTATATCATTATGTCTGTCATTTTATCATGGATGGTTTAGAATATCTTAACATGAAATATTTTGTTCCTTGGTTTCAATATTAGTGAAATGACGGCATATCGATATTAACAACGACATGATAATAACCGTCTGTCATTTTATCATGGATGGTTTAGAATATCTTAACATGAAATATTTTGTTCCTTGGTTTCAATATTAGTGAAATGACGGCATATCGATATTAACAACGACATGATAATAACCGTCTGTCATTTTATCATGGATGGTTTAGAATATCTTAACATGAAATATTTTGTTCCTGGGTTTCAATATTAGTGAAATGACGGCATATCGATATTAACAACGACATGATAATAACCGTCTGTCATTTTATCATGGATGGTTTAGAATATCTTAACATGAAATATTTTGTTCCTTGGTTTCAATATTTTGAAATGACGGCATATCAATATGAACAACGATATGATTAGAACCGTGTGTCACTGTATCATGGATCATTTAGAATATCTTAACAAGAAATATTATGTTCCTTGGTTTCAATATTAGTTAAAAGGCGGCATATTGATATAATAACGACATAATATAATAGACATCGAAGGAACTCCACGTCATGTAACTCTTGATGCCTGAAATATCCAAACATGTTATATTTTGACCATTGGTTCCTGAAGATGGCATAACGGTAGTTGTAACGACATTAGAACTGTCTTGTCCATAGCTGTATAAATTTTGGAACATGGAATGCTTATTTCCTTGGGTTTTATGTAAGTAAGGGCGACATGTAAATGCTTTGTATCCCTCCATAGGAAATCTTATTGTAATCTTATTGTTATCTTGAGGAGGCACTTAGCGCTGGAATCCCATAAATGTGCAGATTCTACCTAGCTGAATGCGATTGATCAGAAAATCACGTTAGTAATATTGGCATTATTTCACTTCCATCATTTGCAATGCTAGAAATTTTAGTCTCGCGAGATTACGGAATCGACGACGAGGGTCTCGCGAGATTAGATGAATGGACGAGAGTCTCGTGAGATCCCGAATCGATGAGATTCTGTCTTGTATCGGATGCAATTAACTCCCGGTGCTCGTCTGTCATGCGCACTGAGCGACATAGAATCGGGCGGTTCTTCGTGCCGGTATCTGGTATTTCCATACCTCTTGGCGAGTCGGCAACGTCCTCAGAGGGCCATTTCGGTTGGTTATGAATCGAGACAAACATATTAGCCATTTCTCGGTGATTGAACATCCAATTAAGCGAATCAAACTGAATTAGAACAAATTTAATTCAGCCTCCCCTGTCAGTCGTTAAAGAGAGTTGCATTCAGCTTGTGAAGACACTTGCAAAACTGCCATTTGCATTTACAGACCCTCTAGACCAATTTGGCAAGGGTCTCCCGTTCCACGTTTTATATGTTTTTGATTTCGCCAGGAATCGTTGCTCTTTTTCTTTCAAATCTGTGGCCTTTCCCGATCTCGCGTCAGAAGTTGAATCAAGTTTGATTTAATCTTTTTTCATTAGGTAATTTGTCTGCGTGTAAGGTCGGGGGAAGCTATCGTCTCTAAGCTGGCGAACATTGCCCATTGCTCCCAGGTACTTGATCGCCATTGTGGGACTGCAGCGGAATTGTTACCAGCCCAAAGGGCGTTCATCTGAGTTTAACTACCGCCATCAGCTATGGCCAAGACTAGTGTGGGATGTTAGCACTATCAGAGCGCGTGGAACAGTACCATTAAAGTGAATCAAGACGTTAAAAATTCCAATTGTGTCCTAAACTCGATGGCTTCCACTTAAACTGAAAACATCGTGCAAGACTGTTAATTTAAAGATATAGTTTGAATCGGAGGCATTTGTAATTGTGGTGAGCTTTTGGATGCATTTGGAAAATATATGGTCGTTGTATGTACAATCATGGACGAGATCTCGTAATTAACATTGTTGGCTAAAACGAGATATAAGTGGTAAGAGTGGTTATAGAAGTGATAAAAAAACATTACACTGGTACTTTTTTTTGCAATTTATTAAAAAACTGTTCATCTAATGATTAATAAGAAACTGATACTATCTATCTATCTTAGAAATAAGGATATACGATGGGGGAGGACCAATAAGTTTTGCAACTTCAGTATTTAAATAAAACTCGCATAACCAAATTTTTACTTTCATTTTTCAATATGATAACCCTTCATCCCAATTCACTTATTCCACTTTTCTTTAAGGCTTTTGATGCCACTTTTGTAGAAATCTGAGTATTGAGTAACTGTCCCGTAAATAAAGAGCAAGGTTTTGGGGTGTATCCTTTGGTACCCTGTCTTTATACTTAGCTTTTAATTATATGACGCAATACCAAGGCGTTTTCACTCCTCAAGAAAAGCACCAACCGATTGTAAAATAATTGTCCTTCTGTTCTCAAGTGAGAAAGTATTTGGAGAACATGATTTAATTCTGCTTGCCCTACAACTCGTAGAAACACACAAGGAGTTGAGCTCTTTGACAAATTTGGTGCCAAAGCGGATTGGAAACGATGGACTCTTACAGAGATTCAACGTCTTGATCAGTCCATGAGGAGACGTTTTGTCGAAGTCGTTTGTGTTCTTGGTACTATATTAAAACAGACTTTCGTTCTTGTCTTTGATTTTAAGACGGTAAGTTCGTAACTGTCGTCGTCCACCTGTGCTAGGCCAGCATGGTGATTTTAGACTGGCAAATCTTACTGTTTTACAAGGATTATTCTTCAAAATATATTTTTAAATGATAAACTGGAAAATTAAAAAAAACCTTGTCGGGTATTCTTTGTTTAGAACTGATTCAACAAACACTTTAATATGGAATTGCTTTGTTATTAATAGAATATCATTAATACGTATCACGACTGTTATTGAAAAAAGGAACGACCATTTAAAGTGTCCATGACCCCTGATGAAGGTGGAGAGAACTCCAGACTAGCTGAAATATTTTCCCGAACCCCATTTACCCATCAAGTCCCCATCTCCCCTTATCGATCGCCCACCTGGCATTCGTGGCCCTAGATTTTCGAAGCTCTCTTAGCATTAAAGTAGTTCTAAGTACCATACATTAACATTGGCATACGGTTATCTTAGCGCTATGAGAGCTTCGAAAATACGGATCTTCGTGTCTTTATTCTTTCGATTTCTTTAAGTTGTCTTCATATAGCTTGTGATGTCGTAATTGAGTGAATGAGTGAAGACTTAACTCGCGTTGCCCAAATTTTGAACATAGTTTGAGTAGAGACGTTTGTAAGTCACTGCATTGATACCACAAAGTAGCTCGTCTGTTCCTTTACTAATTAAATATTTAATCATATAACTGAATCAGAAAATACAGAGGTAAGTGGTCAAATGTTTTCTCTCTCCAATGAAGGACTTTTAGATTTGTGATATGATTGATATGATACAAATAGAAACCCTGGAATGATTTGATAATCATTTTCTCATCTTTGAATAAAAATTGAGTAATCAGTTAAGAATAACAGGTAATATGTAACCTGTTGCCCCCGAAATCAATCACATAATAGTTTTATACGTGATTTAGCTGAAATGACAAACATGGCGCGTCAAGTTCTCAATGTTTATGAATACTAATCAAGGTCGGGACATATTCCTTTCGTTTTCCATTCATTTCGCCAAAAGAGTTAACTTTTCTATTAACCAAGGGCAGATAATCAAATTACGCGAATGGGTATTCAGAGTCTTGCTGTGGGTTGCGCTCCCTGGAGGTATGCCCAGTTTATATCCAATCTTCCATTTACTCTTGTGCTTGCAAATCCGTACACAGGCGATATGTATACTAGACGGACCCTAGTTTACAAATCTGACTTCTCATCGAAATTCTGAAACAATAATTCACTTTTTCACTTATATACTCTATTCAATTACTTGCTTAGGGATCGCAAATAACATTGCATAAAGATGGAATAATAAACATGATTGAATTAATGTCATGAAACCAGAATATGATTCTTATGAATAATGGCCAAGCTTTTAGAATTTTTTTTAACTTATTCAATTGGATTATTGGATTTCTGATATTTCTTTGTATGTTACACACGAAATAGTCCACTACTCTAGAAAATGTGATACGTATCGATAGAAATAGACAGACAAGTCTTATTATGCAAATGATCCCACTTTACATCTTTCAAGGGGTAACTAAATGTTATTTAAAGGGACAGTCGCACGTTTTTTTAGATAAATATAGTGATCTGACGAATAGGAAAATAAATGTTTCCAATTGCAAAACAATGTTCAAATCAAAAGAAGCAGTTATAAAACGAACCTACCATGTTGTGCTTAGCTATGCAACTCATTTTCCCTGCCTCAAATATTTAAAAGGTGTTCACACCAAAATGGCCGCCAGTGATACTTGTTTATTTCCTCTATCACTACGGATGATGAGTCTGACGAATAAGAAGTTTTGACCCCATGAAGAAAACATATACATTTAGTATAAACTATCATCCTACCTCATGTAAGATGCCGATCTCTGATTGGTCCACGTGACCTTAAACAAATATCCATATACACCGTCACCGAGGGATGATAAATCCCTTTTAACCCGCTACATGAGCAAGGCGTGCTACGTCAATCAATCAAAGGCACGTGCTCAGGTCATAGGTGTTGTTCATTTCTGTTTGTCTTTTTAATAATACATTCAGACATTCGGTAAGATAAATTCGTTAAAACATTCCGTCAAGGGTGACATAGGGATATATTATTCCCTTGAAAGGTTTTATGCAACTCGTGTTCCGCTTGTTGCGTTAAACCTTTCGCGGGAACAATATATCCCTATGTCACCCTTGACAGAATGTTATAACTTAAAATTCTAATAAGGAAAAATTCGAAGAAATATATATTTTAAAACCCGTTATTCTGCCTCTTTAAGTTTGCTGCCTTCACCTCTCGCGAAACCTCCTTGCTGAGTGGTTATCTGTCGGGACATTTGGGTAACAATGGTAATTGACTAACCCCGAGGTTTAGGATTCGAATCCCCGGTCGGAGATTTCTTCTGCAAATATATTCAACCAAAATAAAACAATGATAGATTTGGGCACTTTCTAATAGTCAAGTGTTTCTGGCGGGCGAGATGCAATGTGTATATTCCGTGTCGTTAATCACCAACTGTGACGACATCTAACAATGATGATGATGGTTGCTTTAGCGTTGTCAATGACAACGATTGGAAGTAGTTGCCTGGCCGCCAGCCAATTGCTGTTTAATTTCAGATCGGGCTTGTTGGGCAAGAGGTCAGCAAGTCCGTCTCGCATGTGTGATTTTAACATATACTTTGTCTCTACATATTACTGGACATTTTAATGTTTTTGGAGGGCTGGATTGTTTCTTGAAAGCTTAAGTCCTGCTTGCCAGGAAGGATTGCACGCTGCGTGATAGTACGTGATGTTCTTGAAAGTGATATGAAGATTTACACACCAGATACTTTGTTTCATTTGGGCATTTAGACTAGGATTTGCACGTGCCAAAGTGTTCATCGTGTATACCGGCCGTTCATTATGAATACCTTGTTCAGTCACAATCTTGTTAAAACTAGATGTAATTTTTCCGTTCCCTAATTCCTTAACTTAGACATTGATTTGAATTGCATTTTTTAAACGCAAGACAATTACATATGTATTTAACGAAACTCGGATTCGAACTTGTTGACTTCAAACCAAGCGACATAAACAAGTTGGAATTACAGGATGTTACATGATATCAATTATGAAGGAATGCTGTTTGTGTCTTTTATTATGTTTGTATTTTGTAAATATATCATTATACATGAGTACAAAGTGTAAAGAGTAATAAATCTCTCCATCTATCCTTTTGTCCTTCCCTCACACGTTGTTTTCAAACAAGTACATAAAACTGGTTGGCGATATCTTAGAAATAGACTTAGAAATATAACAATGTGTGTCATGATGACGATGACGATGAAGTCGATGATGACGACGATGATGATTATGTGACGATTATGTTGATTATGATTATTTTATGATGATGACGACGACGGTGGTGTTGATGATGATGTTGAATTTGCTGTTGTTGATTACGACGACGACGATGATGATGATCATGGCCATAATCGTTGATAAAGATCTTTTTCAAACGTATCATACTAAAAATCTAAAAATAGCACATCGACAAAATTAATTATCTATACTTGATGATAAACAAATGAACACCTGCAATGTTATTCAGAACGAAAACATCACATAAATGATTAACAGCATTCTAATGAATGAACTGAATTAAAATCGTAGTTGTATCAGCGTAGCTGCAGTTGAAGAAGAAACCGTCGTCTCAGATGTAAATCAGCAACCCTACACGCTGATTGATATGGTAAGTGGGGCACGAAGTACATCAACACGCCTTGCTAATTTCATTTCTTAGCGTGATGAATTATTCTCTTTGTAACAATATTTTCATGCAACTCGCTTCTAATAGATGCCCTGGAAAGACTCGTGATGAAACAGAGATCAAGTTGAAAAGAACTTTCAAGGTGGTTTCACATTTCGCCATGTTTCGGTGTCTTTGAGTGTAAGAGAGCAACAAGGATGTGATTAAAAAACTCTCAACTTTCAGACGGGAGGTGCGAAATATGCCCAGAGAGCGCGGTTTGCTAGAGTAGAAATAGTATTTTTCTGAAATAATTGGTGCGATCTTTACCAGAGAAAAATGTGGAATTAGGAAAAAAATGAAAGTGATGTGTGGGTCATAACATACAAAGTAGGTTGGTCTGCTTCCAAGATATGTTAAGGTACGTCTTGTGTGGGTTGAGCAATGAACAATTTTCAGCTTCAACGTAAGGGTAAAAGTGACAATAACAGACGAATTTGCTAGTTAAAGAAATTTAGACAGCGATGAATTTAATGGAATGTTTCAATAACATAATGTGGTCAATTTTTATTTTCAAAAGGGATAAAGACATTCAAGAAAAAACATTTAATAAATCTTCAATAGTCTTTTGAAGATAGCACCAAAGTTAGGATAACCAACAGACTATTCACGATGGTTCACATTGGCACAATCGTATTTTACATACTTAATGAAGATATATATACTATGAAAAGTATACTTCTACTTCCGGAATTTTACCTTCTTCTCTCCTTCGACACACAAATCCTTTCTGTGACGTCGTGGTACAGTGACCGAATTTAGCCCGAGGGAACAGGTCGGATGTTCAGTCCATGTATACATACCACAAGAAGAGATGGGAACTGCAATGTTCCTCCTGGACGCTCGGCATAATGATGATAACCCAACAAACAGGGCACCCATCTTTGAACTTTGACTGAAAGTATATATTTGCAGCATTTAGGAAGGGTTGTTAAGACACAATGACGATGATGATACTTCAGTTTAAATACATATAGATAAAGAACAAGAAGATGGCTATGATGGCAATGAAAAAGATGAAAATGATAATATCGGTACAGATGATAATGACGATAACGATAAGCTGATAATGACGATAACGATACATATGATAATGATGATAACGATACAGATGATAACGATCAAATGATAACGATACATCTAGATGATAATGGCACAGATTATAATGATGATAACGATACAGATGATAATGTTGGTAACGATTCAGGTGATAATGATAATAATCATACAGATGATAATGACGATAACGATACAGATGAAAATGATGATAATGATACAGATGATAATGATAACGATATAGACCAGAAGTAACTGAACAACATGTCAAGGTGCATTTCTGAAGAACACTTTTATCTTAAGTAAAGAAATATAATAAATACATATTTGTTAAAACCATAATGTCCCCTTTAACATTACGCCTATGGGAAAAAAATTATATGTCTTAAAATGAAAGAGCGGACTTCGTACGATATATTTAGCGCGATTTTACGGACAGATTGTATACAGAAAGAGCGATTTCAACGGATTTAAAAATCCCGCTGGTGGCCAGCGGAAATTCGCTGTTGACATAATCTAGGTCAAAGCCCAGTGCGCATGTCCGGACATAATGGAATCACCAACGTAACTGGTTCGCGCGTTTCATTGCGCACAGTGACAGAATAAACAACATGGCTGCACTTGCTGAGTTTGTCTGCAGGCGAATTTTGAGCGATGTAATTTCCCGAGGAGGACGGCTGGGCTTTAGTCACGAGATGCCGAGGAAACAACTGCTAAATGCCTGGTAAGAATTGGTAAATTCCAAAGATAATCTTGCTGTGAACGTCGCAAAATTTAGATTTTCATTGCGATTGACACCTAGAATATGACCGAGTCAGTTTGAGTAACTTACCATGTCGTCATATGGTCATCATTCATTCAAAGTAGTTGATTTATTCAAATAATAATGACAGGCTACACACTGATAGTTCATAAGTACTTCTCTCCTCAAGTGTCGGCATGGACATATGCGTGTAAAAACTCGATAGTTTTCTGTATCCATAATCCAATACAATAATAATAATAATAAATACTTTATTGCCTTTTCTTGGTTGTGTTACATCACCACAGTGCTTAAATTCAAATATACAGGCACATGCAATATTCATGTACTTGAAATTAATTATTTCAACATTTATATAAAGGATATATTGTGTTAGGAACTAAAGATATTGGACAGATTATGATTAGATTCTATTATGAAAGTATCATATGATGTTGTTCAAATCTCATGTCTATTTCACTCTTAATTGTTAAAAAAGCTCCACTTCATTTCAGTTATTAATCATAACTTACATAACAAAATCATTATTTAATCATTGATTTTTACAGGTCTAAATCCTTTCACGTGGACAGATGGGCTACTTGCTTCTGGGATGAGAACACACTGGATGAATGATTATTTTTATCTGCTTCAGATGTGCGTATACATTACATAATGAGGTCCGAATATTAACATTAGTTTTCTCAATTAAAACTAATAAAATTATTTATCTAGTATTCATTAAATTTGTATCAAATTAGTAGAGAAGTAAAAATATTTTTATGCAACATATTTTTCAAGAGAAATCTGTTTAGTAAATAAGTATAAATTACTACTTGATGTAATTATTCATCAAAATGTATGATGCTTTTGTGTATATAATTCTCAGTGATATGTGTTGATTTTACTTTATCTCGATTATATAAAAATTAATGAGGTGAACCTTTATAAAAATAATATAATATGAATAATCATAAATGTAAAACATTCTTGTCTTTATCTTGTAGATTTATTTATTGTGATTTAATTTTGTATGCTCTTGAGTCAGCAGAATTTCAAATTAATAATAATCATTAAATCTCTCCAAATAGATGTGTGAGGGAATTAGAGAAAGTGCCACAGATGTCCATATACACTACCAGGATTCAGAGTCTGTGGCCTTCTTTTTGGATGGCCTGAAGCAAAGCTTGGGTGAGTTTTGCAATTGGCAAGTACAAATGTGTAGTAAATTATTGGACTGTCCAATAAATATTGCAAGAATAAAGACTGAAATTGAAATAATCTCAAATAGCCTTTGTAAACTATTGAATTTAAAGGCATATTATGTTTATGAACATTGAGTATGCTCAAATGTTTTGACTGTATTGGCAATTAATGAAATTGCAAAACATTTACTGTACTTTCAGGCATAGTTACTTTTGAGATGACATCTCATTTATATTAGGATCATGTCTTGACAATGGCATTTGAAAATTTGTCAAAGTTGATACTGCTTTCAATCATGTTTATTGACAGTCTTGAGGGAAATTTACCCCCAATTGAAAATTCAAAAATAAGTGTTGTAGTTTTAGAAAGTAAGAATTGAAGTGTCTTCTGTCATATTTGTAACTACTTTCTAATCATTTGTCAAGCAAAGTAATTTTGTTTTGATCATTTACAATTTTTTAAATTTATTTTCCAGATGTTCATCATGTGTAGCAGTTTTAATTTACATTTATCCCTCCTGAAAAGTGGCAATTATAGTATCATCAAGGTAAATAATTAATTAAATTTAATTTAATTCAGTTAACCGTGTTTTATTAACCTACATTCTCTTGCGTGGTTTATATTTGTATCATTATAAACTGAAATTGAAGGTGATTTTGGCAATCTAAACATATAAGTTACACATATATATTCTTGACAAATATCATTGGCTTTTCATTGCATGTTTCTTTTTATCTTGTCAGTACCGAACATGACTCATGAAGGCTCAAGACTATAAAACTCATGAAAATCAAAATAAAATTGAATTTAGCCAGTGTTTTTTATTTATCATTTTTTATATATTTAAAACCGATGTTCAAATAACTAAGTTTTTCACAACTAGGCCTTTTTAAAGGTAAAAATATTTTTTTTAGCAATAGTGTGATTTCTTATAATTTCTTGTTTGTGTACCATATCACCCATGACAGTTCTGTATTTCTCCACAAAATTGTAATGATTGATACTGACTAAATATATTTGAACATTGACCTTTGATAAAGTCACCTTTTAATGAAATCTCAAGTCTCTATTCTGAATATATTGAATAATTATAGGCTTGTAATCAAAGATACAAATCAAGGGTGCCAGTTTTCTTAATAGGTAGAATCAGTCTTCGAAAAAAAAATTGTTTTTTCAGTGTTGAATTTATATCAAAACTTGTTTTTTAATTTTTTAAGATGAGGTATTAACTTCAATTTGTAAGTTGAGACAAAGGTAGATTTTATATTAAAATTACATTGAGTTTGTTCATATTCTGCCCTGATTCTGAAATCAGCATGCTTATGGTAGTCAGTGTCTAACTTTTCTTGTTTTTGTTTCAGAAAGTTTGAAGAAAGCTCTTAGTAGCAGATCACCACTGTTCTGCAACAAGTTTTCATCAAGAAATGTATTGAAGAAGGAGATAGGTTGTTATTTTCTTTCATCCTATAGCAGACCCATCATGTGCTTTTGGGACTATCATGGAGACCAAAATGAACTTCTTTATGTGTAATTTGATCAAGTGACATTTAAATAGTAATGTGATGAGTAACTTTACCTAGAGTTTATTTGAAAATCTATGGGAGACCAAGGTTCGAAGCTTATCAACTCTGTTATGGTCATGTCATTGTCATCTTAACCTGCTTATGTCATTAAAGTGTATATTATTTTTTAAATCAGTAAAATAATGTTTTCAGCAGTAAATAAATAAATTCACTGTCACACGCCTATGAAGCCAGATGGGTTAATGGCATAGCCCATTATCCATTATCAGTGAACTTATTTTTTTCTACTCAACTGGGGGGCTGGATAGCGCAGCAGTTAGGGTGTTGGGCTTCAGAACAAGCAGTCTGTGGTGTCAATACTGCCACAGACTCAGAAACTTTGTCTGAAGTACAGGTCTGGGTGCAATGCTACACTGGTTCTCAGCGCAGTTTCACTCATGGTTCACTTGTTCCAGCGGTTGCTCGCAAGTTTCACTGCAATGCATAGCCACAATGATACTAGAAGTTGTTTAATATATAAGTGAAATTTTCTTGCAACCGGCTTAAAAAAAAACCATATCACCTCACGTTGCCTACTACTGCACCCCCAAAGCTAGAGATGTGACATTTTTGGTGAATAAGTTTCATGTCAATTGACAATATTTTCAAAGCTGAATATATGTATCGATGAAGTGGGAAAATTTACTGATTTGAATTTTGAAATAAAATAGATTTAATAAATTAACCATCCATGTTATTTTTTATGTGATATTATATTTATATATATATATGTTTATTGTTAACCCATATTTGTAATGCCATATAGGCAGAAATCTGTTAAGTCATAAACAATTCCCAGAACAAAAGAGCATTTTTGGATCAAGAGAAACATGAAAACAATGTTGTAAAGAATTTTCAACCTGCTTCAGTCACTGTAATAAGCACTGGTAATTTTTTGTTGCGGATGTATTCAGTTCCATGCAACAATGATGTCATAGTCTTTATCCCTGTGATTATTTAGTTTGGTTTTTATAGATAATATTTAAAATTTGATTTAAAATTGATTTGAATTGGGTCTTCATATAGTATTCACATGGAAAAGAATAGGTTACACATGTATCAACTAAAAAAAAACTCTCCTCTAATAATGTTAAAAATTTATTTAAATATTTGAAGACAGAACGTGAACAAGTAGAGAGAGGTTAAAAAAATAACATAAATATAAAATAAATTATTAAATCTATAAATTTCATTTACATAAGTTAGATGCACTTGAAGGAATAGCCACACCTTTTTTTTATTTTGATTATATCTCACTAGGCCTATCATGATTCATGGACAGTAATTTGTCAATATTATTTAACATAAACATTTTATTATTTATTTTATTTTATTTGGATAACAACTATTGTATGTTTTCGTATAGGTCTAGTTGAAAAAAGAATATCGATTCTCTCTAGTCTGCGTTGGGTATGAATTTTCAAAGGTCTCAATTTCGCACGGCACTAGAATTAAAGGGAAGCAACTCTTTTATTTCATTACTAACTACGAATTCAAGGACAATTTAAGTGTAGATACGAAAAAAATAAGTTTATTTACTGGTTTGTTGTATCGTTCTTTTATCTCAAATATGATTTTCGACAACATAAAATGTGAGTTTTGTGCAAACGTCCTTTAATAGTCACAGGCAACAAACTTGCATCTCACCGGTCACTCGGTCGAAAGTTTTTCTCCCAAACAAAACAAAATCTTCCTGTTGCAGGTGTGTGAAAATCCCAAATATTAGCAATATATTTCACACGTAAGGACTTACGAGTGGAAAGGAGCACCCTAGATTTACGACTGATATCGCTACTAGTTTACACCTGCACTTTTTTGTGAAACGCATCCAAATTGTAGATCTACGTTACGTGTGAAAAACACTCGTAAACTAGGTTACGATTTTTTGTGAAACGGGGTCCAGATTTGTTAGTATGCATTAATTCTCTATCCCATCTCTCTAACAACATCTCTCTACATGCATATGCTTAACTTACCTTTGTTTCGGCGTGTTGTTTTATTTGATTGAGAAAAAAACGCGAGGTCGTGTGATCTGTCAGAAGTTACAGACTTGGTTCCGTATTCACTTTTTCTAAGGTCAAGGTCGGTTTGTGCTTTCCTTATATGGACACGGTGTCAAATATCTAAAAATAGCGCGGGGAAGTCCTTTCCGTTAACGGAAGAAATTTCCGATAATTCCTTAATTTCATTGCAGGCGAGAAAAATGTTTCTTGGTTTTAATTATGATTTGCATTTACTTTAAATTGAAATCAGGTCAAAATTGGGACAGTATGGTTTTAACAGAAGTTGGCTAAATCAAATCAGATATACATGCCTACATCAAGAAGATAAAAGTCTCAATTGAACAATACCAAGGGGAGTTTTAATCAAGAAGAGATTGATATTGCAAAAAAATCGTAACGATACAGTTATTGTAAAGAGAATCGATACACGCAGATACTTATTGTGTATTTTATCGGCAGTAAAAAAATGTATCGATACATCGATACATTAGTGTATCGTGACACCCTTATATATAAGAGACAGTAGCGCGTTTTGTAAGATTTGTATCTTCAAATTGTCCTAAATAAGCATTTATATCGTCAGAGGGTCAAAACATATTTTACATCATTTGTAATTGTAGAGGAAATTATCAGGTATCAAACAAAAAACACTGGCGGCAATTTCTGTGTGAACACCTTTTATTTACTTGAGGTAAGAAAATGGATTCGCAAAGCTGAAGCGAGAATGGTATGTTCGTTTTAAAATGTTTCTTTTGTTTGAATTCATTGCTTTGCAATTAGAAACGTTTTATTTTGGTTTGTTGGGATCACTTTATTTCTCTGAAAAACGAGCTACTGTCCCTTAAAGTGTAACCTGCCATTTGAAGTTTGAGATAAATACTCATTCTCTTAATCAAAGTCATTAATAATATTAACTAAGGAGTTTAGATTAGGAATAAAACTACTTGAGCCCTAAATGAAACCGGAACTTATTCGACAATCTGAGATTTATTTCAAATGACATTAAAATCAATTGTTCCACTGAAAGTTAATAAGTATTGATAATTAGTGATAAATATATTAAAAGTTGATATTAGATAAACTATTAGGTGCTTTAGTTCAAAGGTTTCTATGTAATAATTTACAATTTGATATCAGCATATCGTCATAAATACATTCATCTTACCGATGAGAATTTACTAACGAAAAAAAGAAATCTGCATGCAGTCAAAGGGACTCGTTAGCCTGTTCAAATCGGCTTACAGAAGATTAGTTCACATCGGTTTATGCATTAATCAATTGAAAAAGAAACAACAAAATTCTTCACAGGGTAGTATTATTCAATAATTCCAAAGCAAACTCCAGTAACACATGATATCACCTTGGAGACACGCGCCGCAACGATAAAAACATTAGAAAAATCAAATGAAAACACAAACAGTCGCAAGCAAATCATATTAAAGAAATATCAACAGAATGTTTAGTTTTAAGTGGCCCCTGACGATCCTTTGTACGTTGCCTTACGTTCCCCTGGCGTTTCGAATACCATTAAAGGTTGCTCACATTCAACGAGCACACAGACTGCACGGAAACTAAACACACACTCGACAACCTATCAGTTTAAATGGCTTAGCAAAAACTTTGAAGTATAAACGATGTGAAACTATGAAAACTAAACGTAGACAACGACCACCTGGGGAAAATAATATCAGAAAGCAACAGACGGTAAAAAACATTTCAGACGTTAACCGTATAAAAACAACAACATTTCAAATCATAGACAATTAAGGTACCATGGCGTCATAGGGGTTAAACTCAATTTGGAATTGACTTTCGTGCGACGGATATAACCATTATAAACGTTGTCAGTCTTTCGTCTCGCACTGCACGTGCTAATACACCGGAGACTGGACATAGGCTACCAATATTTGTTTTTTAAAGAGATAATTGAGTAGCAATATTTGTAATGGTCTGTGGTTTAACTTCTGTTCAATGTTTTCGGTTAATTAATTCGATATGAGAAATGTGCAGTAGTGGTAGAGATTACTGGTAAGGGATACTAATCGTTAGGGAAAAAGTTAACAAGATCTTTAAATTGAAGTACCCTTATTAACCGTGAATGTGATCTATTTAGTTGAATTTCACTCTTTTCAAAGGCAGAAAAGCAAGTATTAAAAGGATAGTCCTATCGAGTTATTTTGTGGCAACGAAATTCAAGGGGATATTCCTTTTTATTCAACACAGTTGAAACATGTTACTGAGGGTAATATTTCTTTTTGATTTAGGTTTGACAATTTGATAAATAAGAGCGCAAAAATAAATAAAAACCCTTTAATGAGAAGTGAAGCCATTCATCGGCTCTACGAGTGTGAAAAGCCTTGCTTCGGCATTAGAAGGTATTGTCTTAGATAAGATGGGAAATAGGTAAAACATGTACGAATTAATTTCAAATATTTCTGAAAAAAAATGTTGTTTTAACCTCGCGTCTAAATAGTCGGGCTGTCCGGTTTTCGATCATGTTTTCGACTGAAGTGTCCTCTCTTGTGTTTTTAATATTTAAGCTCGAAAAGTTTTCAAAATAATGATGATTTCGTCACCGATTTCGCTCAAACTTGAACTATTTTGTCCGAAACCGAACAATGGCGCGCGTCAATGACTCAAACGTATTTTTTTAAACTGATTTACAGAAGACACAAAGACAAATATTGATTGGTAGAGTTTAGTAGGTCATTTAACTAATATATATGTCAATTTGACGCAGAATTTCGACTTCCTGATATTTATATGGCCGTTTTTCATAAATCTTGGAAAGAAGAAAATAGCAGAATTTGTGCCACGGAATTTTAGCGATAAATATGCAACTTTAGAGGGGCGGTTTGAACTGAACTTAGCACATACATGTATAGTATTTTGCCTCAAAAAGCATCTAACATACCCCGAGTCACTTTAACGCCGAGCACTATAAAACTAAGGATTTACTAGTCATCTGTAGGATGTAATCATTATAATACCATTGAACTGCATGGGATAGGGTTTTTTTTTAAATAAGAGCTGTCTTAAGGTGTGTTTTTTTGTATAAGAATACAAACTACCTATTCAACATTTGATAAATCACTTACTCGCACAACATTTTATTTTTTATGATCACTTAAGGAGTGTTAGAAAATACATGCACTACATGTATACACCGTTCAATCGGTAATATCGCTTAGAGAGGTGTAGAATTCACTCCCTAAAGGTTTCTAAAATACAATTTTGTCAAGTCACTTTTTGAAAATATTCGCGGTGGTTTTTTTTTTCCTTTTTATACTCTGTACTATAAGTATCACCTGCTGTAATAATCCAAGAGATTAGAACAAGGGGGTTTAGTGAGTGCTAAATATGGATAATCCACACACACACACACACACACACAAATAAAAAAATTAAAACAAAACCGTTTAAAACTCTTGATTTATTTCACGTAAAAAGTCGTTAATACGTTGTATTTCATCAACTATTAGGCATGGAAATTTATTGAAAAATATTAATTTTTATTGCATTTAATATGATAATATATTTCTTCCTCTTTCTTTATTCTTTGTTATGTACAAATATGTCAAAAGATACATATCAAACGACTTTTAAATCTGAAGACTTAGATGTGAGATGCGCAACAAATAAAGCGATTGTATTCAATATAAGTAGAATTAGCCATTTACATTGTATTACAATTGTATTTCTGGATCAAAAGTGAGCCTTGGTGACGGTTAAAGTCATTTTACGTCAGCTTCATTCACTTATTACCTAGTTTTTCTTCAGTCTCCTGGTTAGAGTTAAGAGTCGAGATAAGAAAAATACAAAAACTAAAAAAATAATTTGTCAGCAATTGAAAATTATCTTTGAAATAATTCTATTGGTATGAAAAGTGTATTTTCATTCTTAGTTTTTGTTCTATTCTCAAACGTGGAGTAAGTGATAATAAATTAAAGCGTCTGCAATATTCGCCGTATCAAAAAAATACATAGTTACACTTCAAACCAAAAGGGAAGTGTTTACAGGGAACAGTTAATGGAACCGTACATTGATAACATGAGCTTCCTCTTTTAAACAAACTTCAATCTTTAATGCTCTCCTGCCAAGAACAGATAGTAATAAACAATGAATAATTATATGTATTTCATGGTCACATGGACTGAATTCTTAATCAAAGAAGTGAATTTATGTTGTTTCTTAAATCAGAAAGTTGCAAAAGTTACAGAAAAATCTTGATGAATTATTTGCAGTTACAATAGTGTGTCAAGTCAGTCTCTGCGCGGATGGTATCGATATGTGATAAATAATTTTGAGAGTGGCATTTGATAACGTGTTTACGGGAGAAGCGTTCCTAAAATCGGCTATCAAAATCGAGGGCCACATCAGCATAAGTTTATGTTATAGTAAATACCAATTTACACCTCACTTATGGTTTCCATCAATGAGTTTTTCTAAATGTATCAGAAAAACTTACAATAAGGATACATCAGATTTTGTGTACATAATTAAAGAAGTGGATAAGCATTCCACTGTAACTGCAGTTGACGAAATTGAAGCACCCATAAAAGTTCCGTGTGGTTTGCGACAAATGCCTGTCATTGAGACCTTCGAACTATATAAACCTGGGCAAGAATAAAAAAAAATAGAACAATTGAAAATTTTATTTTAGGTTCTTAATTTTACCTATCAGAAATAATTATTAGTTTTTTTGTCATTTTAGGAGATCGAGAGGGTTTCACTTATTTTGATAACTTGTACCCAATTTTCTTCTGAATAAATATGTTTAAATGAAATGTGCCTTTGGTAAGACACTTATCGAAATCCAGACTAAACGTCTATAATTCTCCACTATAAAGGGTGTGGTTACGATATCTTTCTGAAACTCGATGCATCGGATACGGAAGTGTTAAATTAAACAGTTTCAAGTGTTTTGACAGAGCATTCATAAAGAGTTTAATGTCGATACTGCTTCCGGTTTTCATATGAAAACTGAGAGAAATCAAAATTATCCTTGCATAATTTTCAATTTTCAGTTAACCGCCATTTGACGTATAAAATTGTTAATAGCTCGAAGATAATACGAAGGTGAAACAAATATATCATTAAAAGATGTTAGGTATTTGTGAAAAAAGATGACACTATCATATACCTATGTCAGACATGTTTTAGAGAAGTTGGACTACCTTTACTATTTTTCGTCTAACTAAAAACAACCTATATCGAAGAATGGAAATTAAGATTTCATCCGATTCAGAACTATCAAACCGCTTTAATATATTTTTTTATAGATGAATCATTGGTGTCATGTCTGCTATCATATCATTTCTAAATTTTAAAAAACACAGTTCCACAGTATCATAATAACAAAACAGTGATAGGATTGTATGCATCACAGCCAACGTGTAAATTCTACAACATGAATAACGCTGAAACAATGTAACATGCTGATGTAAGAATTTTTATTAAACCACACACGTGATATTTCATAAATCACACCTCCGTCATAAAGTCAGCATTAAAAAAAACAAACATTACGCTAATCAGCTGTAACTCGGGGGAAAAGTATTACAAAAGGGAGGTAACTCGTGTAATCCAAAGCCTCTTAGACTGTTATAAACTTGCGCTCGCTTTCAGCCTATCGCGTTGGGTCTCTGTTACTAGTCCATTTGGGGAATCACGGCGAACCATTCTTGCCTTTCCGTCACTTTGACAGGAGGAGCTTGAAGAACTGAGGTCAAAGTGAGATTTTCCAAAATGTCGGGATTCGTGGGGAGGAATAAACGGAATCGGGTATCAAATGGAGACGATGTTGAAATGCAGGAACTTAGAGAGGAATTGGAAAGGGTAAGTTTGGAAAGTTTCCATGGTTATACGACTTTGCTGTCAAACGCACGCATTCAACCGTGACGCTCACTTTCTTTGATATCAGATACTATACTAGATGTTTTGTCAGTGACTTTCCAAAGATCTGTTTGTTGGTTCGCAAGATATTGTTGCCAGTTTCTCTGTTATAGCTTTACTGCTATAGTAAATGTATTTAGGACCCGGCGTCGAGAAAAAAAGTAACAAAAGTTTTGTTGAAGTTGTAAATAGCTTTGGAGGGTTCTGTTCAAATGAGTTTATCATGGCCTTTGACACTTCGATTGAAATAGACACATTGTATAAGTAAATATATAGATATATTATAGCATGGGAGTAATGTGGATATGTTATTTTACGGGGGTTCTGACCTTATCTATTTTATATACTGATATGCTTCATGATTATAAGAAAAGGCTCTTCTGCTATATCATAAAGATTCAAACAAAAACTTTTCAAGTGAATCTGTTCTTTAGTTGTTACATGATTAAATAAATCTAACTTCCCATATTAACCATATCTGCAAAGAAATCTTTGAAAATCACTTTGGAAGTAGAAGGGTAAGGTCATCAATTCTATTTCTATTTTTGACACAAATGTATTTTCTTATTCTATGATAAATGTTTGTAATTTATGAGACTAAAATTAAGTCTATGTCATATCTTAATAATTTACTGTTCCTTCATTTATAATATTCTTATCTTACACTGTTGTATCAACCTAGACTTTCTGAATGACGACCTAGACTGTATTAAAGGCATCTATTTAAAACAGGACTATTTAAAGCAGGACTAGTATTTTATTTGTGTTACCTGCTATCTTTTTTCTATTTTAAGTATTTTTGGTTCAAGTTAAAGTATATTCAGAAAGCTTGACCGTCTAAAACTATGATTAAAGTTTTTCTCTTTGGCGGAGTGATTTCTTAATTCAGTAATTGTGCAGAGTAAAAAATATCAAGAAATCCTATCAGACCAGACATCATAAAATACTATATATAGCAAAGTTAGGATTTCATGAAATTTCAGTTTCAATGTGGTGCGACTCAAAGTTTTCCAAGCAAAATCAATAAAATAATTCTGTATATAAAGTGTTGAACTAGAATTATGTTTTATTAATGTGCTCAATTGTTAAGTCAGTTTTGACTTAAGGTTAGGAAGATTATCTCTATAGCAATACAACATTGCCTACTAAAGATTAGCTTAAATACACTCCTAATGCTGCAATAAGCACAGAGGATTATTATCAGTCAATAGTTTCAAACAGTGTGTCAATTACTGGCTTAATTCATTGTTCACTTGGACTATTTGATTTATACGAATAAATATAAGCAGCTGATATTTGTGGCGTTTAGGAGAAAAATAGTTATATAAGGCAGTGCATAATTGTTATTTCTTTTCACTCGGAGTTTCTAAGCTTCTCGTTCCCCTTTCTTCAGGTGGATGATAAACTTTTAATTGATATATTAAAAGTTTGATAGAGGCAAAATGTCTTCACAGTGAGTTTTTTATCAATGATAAAAACGCTATGAATAAAAAGCCTTTTTGTCACATACAACTTCAAAGATTTGCATTGGTCAAAAAAGATTACACAATGTTTAATTTTCATGAACATATTCTATTGTTCCTGAAAAAGTATTTACAGTGTCATTTTCACATGATTTTCACTATTATTTGTGACCATGTTAAGAATGTCTAATATTTTTAAGAATACAAGTCAGACACTTTTGTTATTGATTTATCTGCCATAGAAGAGACAGTGGTGTTAATATATCCACATGCTGTCTTGGTGCAGATAAGGTATTTAATCAATAGTTACTAATTATAGACGTAATGAATTTCAACTAAGTGCCCCACGTCCAATCACACAGCCTGTAGCATGGCAATTGTTTGTTACATTGTTACATGCTCTTTTACCGTACGTTACAAAAAGTGAGACTTGCAATAACATTTTATTTAAAAAATGGATACATTGTCACTGCTATTTATATAAATTTTATCAACATTTGTCTTGTAAAATGTCTTTTTAATATATGAAACATAATGAATAATATCAGGTTGTGCACAAATATTGAACATTTAGTGTATATTTGTTTTATTATATTTCGAATGGTGAAATATGCCATTTATCGGTGAAAATAAAACCCGTATTTTCACTGAGTGAAATAAAAATGGTATTCTACTCAGTGAAATGACGCAACAATCATATGACATCTTCTGTGACGTCATGAAACAATTGAATTATGTCATGCAACGGCCGGGCTAGCGAAGCGTTTTAGCTTCTCCATTCATATAGTTAGGGTCATTTACAGGCTTTTGGGAAACATAATAAATAGAACATTTACACTCGTGGCTACGCCACTCATGAAAATATAAATTTCTACTTCACCCGATGAGATATCCATGGTATTGGACGAGAAATGTCAAATATCCTCTATTTATTCAACAAGGATATGCAAAATACAGAGTTTTATAAGACATTAGCAGTATTGTATGTTGAACAGGACATATCCCATTGCAGATGGCATGTAACCATGGCAACTAACATGACAATTTGAGAGTATGTCATTTGACTCCAAATACATTGTCGAGAGTATGAGTAATAAAAGGTAATAAAAGCGCACAAACACAAGTAAACAAACAATTTTGGCTCTAAATGTGACATGGTTCGCTTGTGACAGTTGCATTGCTTTCACCTTGAAATATCATAGAGCCCTTGCAAGTCTATATTATGGATATTTATATTTTAACTTTCTTTTTATGTTCAAAAATTTTTTCATTGCTGATATTCAATGGGGTTGAATAATGTGATATTTTACTCTCTGAGGCATATCTATTTACGGAACTGATATTTTATGGCCAATGTGAAAAAAATATAAATTCCCCCCAAAAGGTGTCTTAGTGCCTTTAATTCATGTTCTCATTCAGCAAGTCTAGAAAGAAATAGAATAATAATAATAATAATAATATTATATTTATATAGCGCCTAACTTCTACCAGTAGGTTGCTCAGCGGCGCTGACTAATAGCAATAAAGGTTGAGTTTTACTTTTTAAACATTCATGGACTAATATTTTGTCTATTATTTAACGAAAACATTGAGTTTGACGTTCATCATTAAAGATTTGGTTAGGAAATGAACCAATGGTCAACATAAAACAACTTGCAACTTTGGCTGTGACAGTGAATACAAATTTCCATAAATTATGTACCATGATATCACATAACTCATTATTGCAAGCAATATATGTAACAGAAGTGATTGTGAGATCACCTCCAGTGGAGAATCCTACACTCTACCGATTCAGGCAAAGAGATATCCCTCTGGCCAAAGCCAGTAGGAATGCTTTTTATTTCACCCCGCCACATATATATATATATATATATATATATATATATATATATATATATATATATATATATATATATATATATATATATATATCAGTGTCCTTTCCTGAATATAGCTTTATATCTGTCTCTTCCTCTATGAAAAATGGAACCCATTGTATTATTATCAACACTGCAGGTTCTGTTTTACGCTGGGTTGTTAGGTTTCGTTAATCTTTTTTATATAGGCATCTTGTTTCGTTGAAATAATATGAAGTCCATTTGATATTTTGTTTGCACATCAAGGGTTACAAACAGCTACAGTGCAACTAGGAGAATTGTTTTTCTTTGCTTATAGCACTTGTACAAAACAAGATAGTCATTAGTCATATTACAATTAAACTTGATAATGTTCCCTATTATGATAATCAGCCATTAAATAGGTCGTCCCATTATCCACTTGTGATTTGACACATGACTGAAATGGATTGACAACATTCTGTAACTAGGAAATAAGAGAAATTCATATGGCAATTGGAAAATCTTTAACAATGTTATAAAACCTGGAGCAAGTGTAAACAACATGTTTTGTATATGATATGTTATATCAACTGAATTTAATGTAAATATTTGGTCACAGGTAGCTTTTTTACAAGCTGCAACTTCATATCTAACAACCTAAATGTCAGAGAGAAAAACTATTCAATGTTATATCTCTGTTTTTAGGAAAATCTTTCTCAGAATAGCATTTTTTCTTATAGTCTTATAGACTGTAAATAATTATTTCATAATCATATGTAGTTACTGTATTGAAATGTAATTTCAATACTAAATATTGATATCTAATAAATGTATTCAATTTGGTTGTAAATTTATTTTTAGAATAAAAGTTGGTGTCAGTTAGCTAAAATATCATGAACAGATTCTAGTCTAACAGTGGCAACTTGACCCATTCTAGCTGATGGAGTTAAGTTTATCAGGAAGTGCTCTAAGTGGTGACACAAACTCTAAACTAAATATCTACATACACAATATTTAACATATGTGCACTGCAGACCACTGGGCTATATAATAACAGTTCTATATTCACTGCTATTGTATCTAATGAGACAGTCCAGAAAGGATATTGTATCTATTGAGAAATAATACTAAGAATAAAAAATACTTAAAATACTAAGGATTAATAATAGAAAATAATATTTCCTTATTGTATCAACTGAAATATTAATATCCAAAAGTTGTATTTATTGTGAAGTGTAGCCTATATTATAAGATTCAAAATTTTAAAAATTCAAATACCCGGTAAGAAACACTCCAAAGCGATTATTGAGTAAGAAATAATTCCAAAGCAAGACTATTGTAAGTTATTTCCAGAAAAATTCCAGAAAATATATTTTTCTTCAAATTTCCGCTAATAATAATTTAGTTAATACCAAATGTTTTAACCTCAGAGTGTCAAACATCTCATGACTCTCATAACCCAGTAGTTGTAGAAGAAATTATCATGTATCAAGCAAAAATCAGTGACTGACATTTTTGTGTGAATACCTTTTAATCATTTGAGGTAGGGAAATGGAGTCCATAGCTTAACAAACCGATCGTGGTACGTTTGTTTTTAAACTGCAACTTTTGATTGAAAGGCAATTTGAAACATTTATTTCTGTTTTCGTGAGATTGTTATTTTTACATGTTAATTCCCCTTTGAAATATATCACAAAGACTTGCAAATTATTTGGGGCCTGACACACATAGCCAAAAGGGTTAGTCAATATTCAGGTCACTATTGTGTAATAGGTCAATGAATTAATGGAGGAAGTATGAACTAGGAGTGTCAATGAAAGGGTGAAAGGATAGAAATAAGCTAATCCTATAATTACACATTTCTGTAAACAATGAACATACAACGTCATTTCTAAAAGTTTTTTGTAAGGTTGCCCTTAAGGGGACATTGGAATCTATAAAGAATAGATATAAAATATAAAGCATAGATATAAATGTAAAGAATAAATAAAAAAAATAAAGAATAAATATAAAATATAAAGAATAAATATAGGTATAAAAAATGAATATGAAATGTAACAAATAGATATAAAATGTAAAGAGTAAATATAGAATTTGAATAGTAAATATAAAATATAAAGAATAAATATAGGATATAAAGAATAAATATACAATATAAAGAATAAATATACAATATAAAGAATAAATATACAATATAAAGAATAAATACAGGTAAAAAGAATAAATACAGGTATGAAGCATAAATGTAAATATGAAAAACCTAGCCTCAGCATTGTTTATAAACATTGCAATTTTGTATGCCCTTAATTTCTAAAAAATATTTTCTCCTAGAAGTCCCTACTGGCACTGGCAAGCGCTTTAGTTTTTTTTTAGATCACTTGTGACAATAGTATGTGTCAGGGTGGTATCTAGCTTCTATTTGTTGGCTATTTACATACATTCCTGCATTCCTGACATTCCAACTGACCACTGGCTCACACTGTTGGATTATGTGAGTATTTCAAGAGAGAGTTGTGTCAATGTAGTTTCTGTAAAAAGTTGATTTTAAAGTATTCTTCACAATATAGGTTAAAGAAATATAAGATAGAAAACAATTATTGGAAATACAAGGATATATCAATTATTGATTACGATTTTTTAGTATCTATTTTTAATATCTTAGAGGATACCTGAAATTCATGTAATAATACACAAAACAATAATTATTATTATTATTTATTACCTGTGAAAAATAGCCCTTGACAAATGCACATTTTACAGTAACTACGGTAAGCCCATATTTCTATGGAACAGCGAACATGACAGGTCACTGCTGCTACGCACCAGTTGATGTCCGTGTAGTATAGTAGAGAGTCACCCTCCCACTCCAACTCTACCCCTCGTTCATATGAGTCTCACCTGGTCAAGCTGGGAACTCGTTAAGGATACAAGCAGGTAGTAGGGCACAGGCATCTACCATGTCGTGGCGGAATCGAAGAGGAGAAGGCGACAGTATGGAAATGCGAACGCTTATGAACACATTGGAGACCGTACGTAATAATCATTGATTTTAGTTTGCACCTGTGCTTTTACCTGTGTGGCTCGTTAGCTAATAAATGGTCAGTGTAGGGTTATTGTGTACTAACTTGACCTATTTAAGCGTGTGAAAGCATTGATATGTGTGAATTGAAAGTTGTTCTGTATAAGGCATGCATCAATGGACTTTTCTAAGACAGATGAAAAGTATTATTCAAATTTGCAGGTTCTTTAATTGTGTATTCTGATAAAGAATTGGCAGTGGTTTTGATTTCAGTACACTAAAGCTATTTTATATGCAGGGATTAAATAGGAATATGTTTATGTAGGTTGCTATGTTAACACTAAAAGGTGACTTTCATAAAGTTTACTTGATTAAGCTGAGTAGGGGGATATATTGATTAGATTTCAGCATGTATATCACTTCTTACTTGCAAAAGCTTACCTTTTCATTTGTAGATCCCAGACCAGTTGAGTTAGGCCTGTCTGATCAAAATTCAGATTAAAAGTTTGTCTTTTTGTGATTCCTGTCGGTTGACCTCTCATAATGGTTTGGAAAAAATTGATTTAAATTAGAATTTTTTCAAGATATGCATTTGTTTTTAAATATTCATTAATGTGATTTTCCACTGTCAGATTATCAATAATTCAGTATTCCCACATTCACCTGTTTACCTCGTTAACCCTCAACCAGCCTGAGGTCAGCTTATCAGTGTGCATTCTTGACCTATTTAGCTTTAACCCAGGGTACGTTTATTATTCAGGTAAATTGGATTTGAATTGTTTTGGAATTCTCACCTTCACCTGCGCATCTCGTCAACCTATAGTACACTGGTCAAGAGGCCAAATTGTCTGTGTAGATACTTGACCCATTAACCTTATAACATAGTGTGCCTGTTTATGTTCATACTGGAACAGGCTGTATCTTATATGCCAGTGCATGTTTCATGAATGCAAAATTGAGAAAAAATCTATATTTTTGCCTTTTAAACTTTAACCATGGATTCAATAATATGTGGTTGATGTTTTTTGAAAATATCTTTGAAAATTAAATATTGTTAAGTAGCTTCAGAGATACTAGGTTTTTTTCTGCCAATTCAGGGGGTATTTTGTTTCGGCCAGGGAAGGTGAACTTAAGAACTGTTGAAGTGTTATTGTCTCATTACATTTCTCCCAATGTACCTATTTACCCTATTAGATATTGATTACCAGGCTTGTTGTCTCTCGTAGTTTGCTTGTTCGCCAGGGTATGTGAACTTAAGAAATGTTGAAATATAAATTCATACTGGTCTATTGCTCCTGATGTACCTGTTTACACTCTTTTATATATTGATTGTCAAGCTCATTATCTCCAATTGGTTGATTAGACACCTGTATTTTAAGTGCATGTTTTGCTGATCATTGCATATTCCTTATTTTCTTTAAAATGCTGTACCATTTCGATTCATAACACTTAATCATCATACATCTTTAACAAAAAGGGTAACAGTTAAAGAATTAGCCATTTCATTCGAAGAACGACAGTTTTACCTAATAATCATTTAGATAGAAAAGAAAATTATCTTATTTAAGCGTCAAATGTTAGACTTTAAAGATAATAGAGATATCAATTTCATAAAATATAATCAAATACCCATGACAATCTCTGTAACCATGAAAAGAGAAGAGTGGGGTTTTGGGGGGGGGGGGGGGGTTAATCCCCAGAATTGTCTTCTGCAGAAGATATTGCAGAAAGATAGTAAAATAAGAAGAATCTCTCTACCTTTAAAGTTTATTCCGTTATTACTGCACAATAGTAACTGCTACAAACTCTTAACAAACTCGTCATACTTTTAACTCATTGTCCTGCTCAGGCTTTCAATCTTGGCTTTAAATTGTTTATAACAGGTAAAAATATACCTGTGACCTTTGACCTTGACAATGACCGCAGGCGTGATGAATTCTTGTAAACTGCATTGTAAGGTATGATTCATAGTGGGTGTTTGTGAGCCACATACCAGGTAAAGTTAATATATGAGTGAAAAAAAGGACAGGTATTGTAGCCACATACCAAGGGTTGATAAATTACCAAACTTTTTAGATTTTTGTGTCAAGCAACATGGGATTTTAAGTGTTTGCTTTCTTGTTTCATACAACATTGTATTTTTTTCAATTAGCTTGAGTGTTCATAAATGGAGATTTAAGTCTAAAGCTAAAGGGTAAAAAAAGGTAAAAGCATGGTATGGATATAGATGTGACAGCATTTGATGAAAAAAAAAATACTAGTACATGAACAGGAAACATTTTTAAAGTCAATGCAAATTCATGTGCATACAGAGATATTCATTAATGGGTTGACATGTTTTCTCATACTGCATGTTGTAATAAGGACATTAAGAGAGCTATAAAATCTTGATTTGTGAGCAGATAGAGAGAGAATGGCTGATGAAATACTAGTTGCATGATCGCCTTCCTATGGTGTGTGGTGATTGAAATATCAGCTAAATTTGATTTTTAATCTGCCTTAGTGGATGGAAATAAACTGCAGGAATAGATAAAGTTTTAACTTTGTAGGAAATTTGCCAAGCGAAAATGAATTTAATTACAGTAGGTTTAATGTTAAATGCTTGAAATATAATTATTTACAATGATACAGATAAGTCTTAAAAATGTAATTACTTGCTCTAAAAAGTAAGAGGTGAATGGAGTTTTCATTTAAATTTTAAGGTAGGAAATTGTAGATAATGTGCCTTTGCATTCACTGATTAATCAAAAGAAAAAATTGGCAAAAAGTCGTGTTGAATGGATATTAAAACTTTTTATGTCAGTTAACAAAAAGGGAGATAATATTGAAATACCAGTTCATCTGAGAGTAAAATTAAGCAGTTTGTAAAGATTGAAAATATTAAAAAATTCATAAGAAGCGCTTTAAAGAATAAGACATGTAACTTTTACTTCAAAACTAAGAGGTATAATTCAAATTTTGTAACTGCCTCTTCTATCTGTGTCAGCAGTCACATGTGTAATCTGTTATCAGTGGGCGGGGTTGGGAGGGAGTATTGGAGGGACTGAGTGGCTAAATCAACATAACATGGTTGTCAAACTCTTATGATACCTTCAGGTTCTTTAACTCTGTACTTCCTTGGTAATCTACCATTTGCGTGAGATAGTCTACTTTTCTGTCTTTGGACGCCAAGGTGTTAATACTCCTACTTCCCAAAAATTGGCACTGATAGTGCTCTAGAAACTCTGGTAATATATAGAGACAGTTATATCTGTTCATCCTAGACGATGTGAAGACCTTCATGCAGTGTATTTCATCTGATTCAAATAGAATGGGCTCATGTTGACTGGACAGTTCTGTAAACTATGCTGTAGGAACTTTGTTTTGCCTTCAGCTCTACGAAAGTTAATAATGTTCACATTCGAGAGAGTTATTAATCTTGCTTTAAGATTTTATGTAATCACTGGTATTTCACTGTTATTAGACTCTTGTAAGATATTATGGAAACAGCAGAAACATATATCTACTGGACAATATGTTGAATCCATTAAATACCAGCAAATAATTTTTAAGCAGATTTTTTGAACAGGTGTTTTTGATATGATGTATGTTGAACTCTTAAAGATTAATAGAAAACATAGGTTCCATGTCCCAGTTGTATCTTATAGAGAAATGAAGCTCATGGGATTACCTGCATATATTCTTAATCTTATGTCTTAATGATACGTTTTATTGCTTCTAGAAGTGTATTGGGAAATACAGTATCAAAAAAGTTAAAGTTTTTAAGATGCTCTTAACTCACAGTACATTTTATGAAGTCCAACTGTGAAATATAGTCGCAAGCGACGACAAAAGGATTCAGCGCATAAAAAGCACATTCAGTACAAAGATAGTGATGTTAGCTACCTGCCCTGAAAATTTCATGAAGATTGGTGCATGCATTAAGCTTCAGCGGCATGTTTTATCTGAAAATTGCGATTATTGGAAAGAAGTTGATAATGTGGAAAAAGTATGCTAATTAGGAATTCGCCGTGATTTGCTTTTTTCCTCGTGATGTAATTGCCTATCGTTTAAAACAGGTTTCAGGTCTCTAAGTGCATTTTGAAAAAAATTCCCATGTTAATTTTTCAAAATTTCGATCCTACTGTGCCTTTAACGCTTATGCCGATTAAGCCCAAAAGCTTATTGTTGCATCGTCACATGAAGCTCTATCAGGCTGGCAAGTTTGGCTGTAATAGCTTTAGCGGTTTGGGCTGAATCGTGTCCACAAGAATCGTCGAATCATGACAAGCAATTTCTGGAACAAATAAGTTGATAATGTGCAAAAACTATAATAGTTAGGAAATCGTCATGATTGACTTTTTTGTTTGAATTGATATTACGCTTCTTTCAAAACAAGTTTCAAGTCTCTAAGTGCATTTTGAAAAATTAGCCCATGTTAATTTTGAAAAAGGTATTTTTCCCGATTTTGATCGATTATTGTGAACGGAAATGACTGTTCGCGACCAATGTTTTTATTGATTTGTAAAGTTCTCATAGTGGTTTCAGATTCCTGAGAAAATAGTGCAGTTGTGAGTCTAACTTTTTGAGTTATCGCCCCTTGAACATGCTCACATGTGCTAAGTCGCCCGACTTCGAAGGGTTGCTGAGTAAAAAGTATTAAAGTTTGAGGTACAATTTAGAGTATCCTTTTCTCCTCAGTACTTCAGCTACAACATATGTAACTTTCAGCTCTGAGATGCTAGTATCTTCGGAGGAGAAGATTCTCAAAGGTGCGTGGGGTCCGAAAATTTCAAAAAGTCAAAAAAAGTAATATGGCGGCGTAAGTATGCATGCTACGAAGTCGCCATGATTTACTTTTTTGCTCCAAATGTAATTGCCTATCGTTTAAAAAAAGTTTTAGGTCTCTAAGTGCATTTTGAAAAAAAATCCCATGTTAATTTTTGAAAATTTGATTGGTACTGTGCCTTTAACGCTTAATCCGATTAAGCCCAAAAGCTTATTAGAACCCCTTCTCATGAAGTTCTACCAGACTGCCAAGTTTGGCTGTTGTAGCTTTAGCGGTTTGGGCTAAATCGGGTCCACAAAATCGGTGGAAAAAAAAAAAAAAAAATAAATAAATAAATAAAACACGCCAATAACAATAAGGATTCAGCAAAATTGCTGAATCCTTAATAAACATTTAGTCAAACTTTTTTTAAATTTTGGTTTTAAAAAAGAATTTCTGAATGCCTCCTTTATGTATTTTCCTTGCAATGATTTTTTCGTGATCTCTCTGCTAAAAAGCCGTTTTACTATTCCTTTTTTTTGTGCATTCAGACATACAGTAATATAATACTGGCATTGTGCTTTTATTTGCATACAAGGTATGATCTGTGATACCCTAAGTTGGCTTAAGAGCATGATAAACACTAAGTAAACATGTAGTGTTTAGTCATAAACCTCAGCAGTTAAAGGGACACTTTGATTCACAGATTTTTTGTAACATGGGAGTAAATTTATCATTCTTCACCTTATTTGCTAAAGAACTTACCAAGTAGATTACCTGGGCGCAGATTGCTGGTAATATCGAAGGATCAGCATTAGCAGTGTATTCATTATATAATACAAAATATTGGTGTGCACTAGTGCCTTTTGTCTGTCATCAAGACCCTATGGCAAAATATTAAAGGAGCCTTCTTAAGTCTAGAAAATGTTGGCAAGTCTAGTTGCCTCAGCCTGAAATTAAGTATTGTTCAGGACTCCTTTTTTAATATTATTTCATACCAAATATTGGAAAAAATATCTTTGGTGAAAGTTTTTTAGGGCCGTAATGTTACTCTTTAGTGCCTTTAAGGTCTTGACTTTTAAGGTATCATATTTTATGAAAATATCAGGAATATGCAAATGGACATCTGAATATGACATTCAATTTGATATGAAATATACAATTATTAAAGTTTCTGAAGTAAAACTAAAGATTATTTGGAAAATTCAAATAAGCACAATTAGTCTGGAATCTAAGAATTATATCATAGTTGACACAAAATAAGTATGAGAAGGTTAGCAACAACAAAATTGAAGCGTGATTCTGAAAAGCCTTTTCTTTCTTCGATCCAGAATAGCTTTTTTGTGCATATTATTTCACCGAACAATTATTTGAGGATTAGATTTTTGTATTCTTCAAATATGTTTCAAAAAGTGCATGTTCAGCACATTTAAGGTTAACTCTCTTGCTGCTTAGGGTGACACAAGCTGCCAACTTGTGTCTGAATTGAGTAATGGCTCATGCAGGAGGTTAAATGCTCGACATTATATTTTCAACAATTGTGTGATCTCTTGACACTCCAGGTAAAGAAACTGTTATAACTGGATAATTGGAGTTAAACAGGTTTTGCAATTCAGGTACAGGTTTGATCTTACAGCGTGTTGATTGATGACAATCAGATGTATATGTCATTGTCGTCTGATATCATGTTACGTTTTACTTGCCCCTGGCCTGAGATTATTATTCTATGGCACATATTGTGTATATGGTCTTTTGATGAAGATAAAACAGAAATAAATGTAATTTCATAAGTAATATATTTCCTATCAGGATTACAAAAGACATAGACATATCACTATTTATCTATTTGTTTTATTGTTTATATATATTTGATCTTTTATGGAGGATGTTTGTAAAGATAAGATTGTGTTTCATGACTATCCTTTAGAGTGTTTTCTCACACTTATAAAACCTGCTCTAGGATATGAACAAAGGGATGGACTTATGAGGTTTAATTGATGACTGTGTGAAAGCTAAGTTATCACTATTCTTGTCTGTAAAAGACTTTGTTTGATAAATTCTGTCAGGGTTATCTCAAACGTATCTACAAAGTCAAGAAAACTTATCTTAAAATCATTTATAGGGGTATCCAATTAATTTTATCCACTTCATATCTCCTTTAGGATACACTCATGAATAAATTGTTGCTTTTAAATTTTTTTTTTCCCCCAATATTTCCTTTTAAGGTTTATTCATAATGTTTCTCTTTCCTTGTATGCTGTCCTCGTTAGAAGTTTGAAAAGCGTTGATAGAAATCATGCATGTGGAACACACGTCGGTAAGAATATAGATGAGATGAGATTAGACATTTTACACAAAAAAGACATGATATGCCTACAAACTTTATATCAAATAATTTTTTTAATTCAACAAAGGAGAAGCCTGAAAGTATTACATTGTCTATTTTAATACAGGTATTTAAAAAAAAAATAAAGCTATTGGATCTCTGGCTGGCCAATGCTTGTCTTTCAAACTTTCATACTTCACCAATTTCATCTTAAGCTGAAATATAATACCTCCCTGAAAAGAATATCTTAAGTTTGTCAAGCATCCGATATCTCAGAATTTCCTGTCTGATCCTTCATTTTAAAAAAATTTGTTAAATGAATATTTTCCCGTAGATTTAGTGATTTAGCATTATGACCAGCTTTATGATTTACAATTAGATCTCTTTTGCTATATGTGATTGAAAAAAACAGTCACCCAAGTTGGTATTTATTAGAACGTAAACATTAGAAGTTATATTTTAAAATAAAGAATTTTTGAAGTTTTGAAAAAAAAGAATGAAATGAGTCATATGTAACACTCATTGGTTTGCTGATACATACAGACACTTACACCTTCCCAAGGTATAGAAGAGCTTTATGCTGTATCAGTGTTAAAATTAGCCTATAGATGTCCTCTGTGCTTGGAACTGACAGCTAGGAGATTAAATGTATGCATTGAATTTACATGAAGGGGTTTACATAAATATGGGAATTGTTTTTTTTTCAAATTTAGATAAAGAAGAACAAAGTAACTCACTTTAAAAAATCAAATGATAAAGAAATGTTAGTTTAGTAAAAATGCAAAAAGGGAAAGTGAAAAGGAAAAAATTTGTTGAACAATAATTGAATGAAGAACAAAGGGAGAGCCAGATTACGGTTGCAATCAGTTGGAGTCTGAGCTTTCTCACCAATAATTGAATGAGTCATAAATATTAAGCATAATGTTTTCTCTTACGTTTTTGTACAGTTGAAAATAAACAAAGTACTTTAATAAACTTAAAAAATTACTTTATATCTTGAAAAGCTATCTTTTCATTAAGGCCGTTGAAAGTAGAAAAAGTATCTAAACAAACTTCAAAATACAGTTTGTATCTCTGAAGGCCATCTTTTTACATGAATTGTCATTCTTTAAAGTAGAAATGTTGAGGTTATAAACCATGCAATTTTAATGCGTCATTAAAAAGGAAAATTGCAGGAAAGTTTTGTTTAAAGATGAATGGAAAAAACAACTTTCTAAGGGTCATTTTTTTATGTTTGTATGAACTTCAAGTAAAATTTTATCCTGAAAAGGTGTCTTTCTCAGTATAAAAGAGGTTCCAAGACTGAGAAACTCAGTTTATATTCATTTTACTTTTCGTATAGCTGATGAGAAATAAGATATTCGTTTCTCTTAAGTGGAAGTGATATTGCATAGTCAACACAATCATCCATGTATGCATATTAAATGTCAATACAAAACCTCAGCACTCAAAGAGGCCTTTACAGTACAGGTATTCAACGTCTTAGCCTGAGGCCATTCTTTCAACAATATGTGAACCGCTTTACCATATCACCCCTAAAATACATCTCTGCGCAAGCATATAAGATTAATCATTATATGAAGGGAACAGGCATTATTTTTACAACAAAATTGTTTGAACATCATATTTAATGCTTTTGTTTTTTCTTCTTTCTTTTCATATTTGCTGATTGACGACTTTGCTGATTTCATCGATGACTCTTATTGGTTGATTTTGTGTGCAGAATTTCAAGCCAATATTCGATAGGGTAAGTATTTGATATTTGGTAACAGATAATATGAAATTGAAAATGTTCATTTGATTAATATATGCATGTTTGAGTTTTATTTTAGAAAATGTTTGGGTAATAAAGTTCAAGATTTTACTAACATTACACTTGTTCGTTCGCTAATGTTTATACCGGTACTTAAAAGTCCTTGGATAAAAGAGTGGGATATCAAACAATTTTGGACTTTATTCGTCAATATTTTTCCTTATTTGATTAAAAATTTTGACCAAAAAGAGAGACATTTCTCACCAGATGAAATAAGTTAAAAATGTATCTATATAAGATTCATTGCATGTGGCACCCTTGGTAAAACAATCTGTTCAAAGTTTTAAAACAGGAAACAGAAGTTGGATTAAGGTACAAGCTTTACACTGTGTTGTGTGCTTGGGCAAGGCACTTCATCCACATTGCATTCAGTCCACCAGCTGTACAATTGGGTACCTGAATATAGGACCTATATGGTCGCGCAAAATGCTTAGTAGCTGCATTGAAAGTACAATGTTTAGTGCTTTGAGCATGTGCCTTCTACGTGGAAAAAACGCCATACAAGTGCACATTTATTATCATTATTAATACCAAATACAGTTAAAGTATAGTTATTCAATGTTCTATGTACATTTGTTACAATCACAGTTTCTAAAGAAAGGACTATTATGATAGCATATTGTTTATGTGTACTAAATTCTAAAGGATTCTCCAGCTATAAATAACATCCTGGTCAAAATGTTTCAAAAGAAGGAAAGTTTAAATGCACTAACAGAAACATTCCTGTAAACTATGTTTCCACAAATAAATCAGTCATGCTATCATTAATTTTATGTTAAAATTCATATACCATGGCCTTGGTCAAAATCTTAGTCAGATTCATATTATCTTGTCAATCACAAACAAATTATGTCATAAAAAGGGGATATTATGTGAGTGTCCATGACAAACCATGTTTATGACATGTGTATTATAGTATTTCCGGAGCGAGAGCAAGGGTATACTGACTTTTAGGATGAGTGTTGTAAACAGAATATGTCATGGGCATGAAAATGATATTTGTAAATTAGAGCTGTAGGATGTACATATTGCCAAAACATGAGGTGAAGTGAGGTGAGGTCATTTGGGGTTTAACACTGTTTTTATACCCGATAGTAACTAGGAAATCAATAAATAAGGAATCTTCTAAAATTGTGTTAAAGATGTTTTAGAGAGGTGAGATGTGGTATTTTGGGGTTTAAAGCCGCTTTTAAGACTATTTCACTTATAGCACAGCGGCTAGTATTATTGCAGGGAGAAAGCCCGCAACACTGTGGTAGCTATACATAACAGTGAAACTTGCAATTATACCAGGTTCAGTGTAGCATTGAATACAAACCTTACTGCATGTAGAACAATTCTCTACTGCAGACAAAAATGCCAAAAAATATTGATTATGTATTATTAGTATGTAGTATATTGTTAGTTTGCAATTTTGAATTATTCTATAAAGGTATTCATGGATTACATATTCAATGATTAATGAACAGAACTAAATCAATAATAAATGATGATTTTATCACGTCTAATGTGTACCACTAAATAATTGAAATCAGTCACAAGTGCAAACAAATCAATAAATTGTCATGTCTCACTGCATAAGAACAAAACTGTTTCTGAAGGTTGTTTAGTTAATCAATTACGATGTATATATCATTGATCAATGAGTTAAGCATGGAAAGAGGTTGGTTCACCTATCAAAAGGGGGGGGGGGGGGGTCACCTGAAGCTCCGAAACTCCTCCCCCTGTATTAGAGTAGTTGCTCTTCGAGAAATTTATACTTTGTATGTGAATTCAGCGATTATATATTCAAGTACCACACACATATAGGTCATAAACTTCTTCTCAAATCTGTTGTTAAATGTGATTCAATATGCAAACACAAAACAACTGAGCAAGTGATAAAAAAATTTTGTTCTCTAGAAATGAAGAAAATAAGGAAGTGTTTTTTTAAAATTCCTTTGAATTTCACATCATCAAAAATGCTCCACTAATTACTATATAAAATGTTGAGCTGCATCATCTATTGAATATAATTTCATATCACATCATGCCCATAAACATAATTTGCTGTAGCTAAAAATATTTGTTATCTAATCTCTGACATGAATTCCTGGAAAATCTGGGGAAAGCCTTGGTATCGGTAACAGATTGTAGACTGGTTACAGTATGCTCCATAAATACCCAGGGTGTACCGTATATATCATACATAGGTGTATATACAGCTGATTCTGAATGTTTGATCGTAATTCAGGTCATACAGACTCTTTATATTCAAGGGAGTGCTCTCTTTATACCTTTCATAAAGATGATAAACTTTATGGACAAAAAACAAGAAATCTGTATAACATATTTTGTTAACATACATGTTCCTATACCCATCATGCCAAACTTAGGTATTCATGAACTTGTAATAAGTCATTTGTATTACATTATTTGTAAAAAGAAACATTTGATGTAAATGTATTTGTTGTATAAGCTTACAAGGTAATGCAGAGAAGCAGATTTTTCTGGTTATTTATAATGAAATCTTTGGCCCATCAACAAAACATTTCGACAAAATATGCCAGATGAGTCATTGTTAAGTTGCTTAAATAAGTTGGATATATCATAAGACATAGAATCTAAAGGAGAATTAAACATACCATCTTTGCTTTGCGCCTGGGTGCTCATTTTTCCACTCTTTTACCCCAACCCGGCGCCTATTGGAAATCTCATATTTAATATATGCTTTAGACTCAGTGTTAATTCTCAATTACCCTTGACCCCCTCGCGCTTAGGGGCACAGCGGTTATTGGAGATGCGGCGCTTATTAGAGGAAATACAGTAATCTCATATTCATGTAGTGCTGACAATGTAACAGTGCCAGTGCCATATTCTTGGGACATGTAGAGAATGAAAGCTGTCTAGACTGGCTATATGCCATTACTATGCATACTATGTACACTACATGTACTGTGATGTACATGGTAAGTTGGTTGGACTGTATGAGGAACAGATGTTTTGGTATCCAGGAGGGTTGTACTCGATGGTTACCAAGACTTTCTTTCAGTCCAAAAAATGTATAGCGTATTGGCCCTTGATTCAATATTCTCCTATTTGTGACTAGATGAATATTTTGCCTAAGACAGAGGGCAGTATTTTATTTATCCCTGTTCTTGAGGAAACTCTTAAAGATTTTAAACTTCTCCATTTCGTTAGTTTTTACTCTATGGATAGTTACTTTTAATTTTTATTTGAGAATTGTATTTTTATTCTTCTTTAAAGACTCTCTCATTTCTCTCCAAATTATTATCATGTTCTACTTTTAACAAGATAAGATATATACTTTAGATATAAGGGAAATTGGTTGCTGATGAAAAATGGTTTTACACTTAATATCAATTTCCAGTAACACGTTTGTTTAAGAAATAGAGTAGCCTCAACCATCATGTGTTTTGCAATAAAGTATAGTTTTGCCCTGAACTATTATAGTTAAAGCACGAGGCCGAAGGCCGAGTGGTTTGACGTTAATAATAGTTCAGGGCAAAACTATACTTTATTGCAAAACACATGATGGTTGAGGCTACTCTATTTCTTTTCTAGCATGTCGATTTTAACTCGTGTAAATCATATTTCAGCCAAAAATAACTTAAATGAAATAAATCGAATTTGGCAGTTAATTGAAAATGCTCGACCAGGGCCATAACCAGTGACGTCATAACGTTATTGTTGTTGACGTCATGGGTCATTGTTTCATGACGTCATTCAAAAACTATACTTTATCGCGGAATAAAGGATAGGCGGCGCCTTTGATCTTTACCGCAACAATGCTAGAAACTACTTTATACTTAGTTGTTATTTGTACAAGGAATGATATCTACATATGCTAAAATTTTATAAATTGTTATGCATATCCCTTGTGAATGAAGTAAGAGAAAATGGGGTATTTAAATCATTTTCTTTTGTTGTACGTTAGGAGACAGTATGTACAGGCTAGAGGTAAAAATAATTTATGGTGGTGCATGTTGTAATGTTGTGGCTCGAAGTAGGCATTGATGATTGACATGATCAATAGATTAGTACAGTCACACACTTGTGTTGATGTTAGTGTGACATATGTAAATATATCTACTTATCTGTTTGTCATAGACTGTCTGCCGGTCGCCTTTATCACTATTTCCTTGAATATTGCATAGGCAAGCTATAAACAGTTTCGAATGTATTTATGTAGTATTAATCTTTCCGGCATCAGTGTAGCGAGCAAAATGTTTCATGGGGAAATGTACAAAGGTGAATAATTTGTCTGGAAGAGTAGAAATTTTGATGTTGCAAAAATGATTTTCATTCATTCATTCCCCAGCGTGGCCCATAAGCAGTACATATTTGGACATTACAGAAATGATCATGCATTAATTCATTGATAGAATACAGATCAAGGATTTACAGAGATGTTTTTTCATTCATTCATTCATTCACCTGTATGCCCCAGAATTGAAAAGTACAAATTAGGGATTTACAGAAATTGATTAATGAAACTTCAATGAATTAATTGGTGTAATACAGATTAAGTATCTACAGATATTCATTCATTCACTCATTCATTTCTTATGGCACAGAGGGAATGCAGCTTCAGGTTTTCAAAATTTTCACTCATTAATTTATTGAGAGAATACAGATCAAGTATTAACATGGATGATTGCTTCATTCATTCATTTTTTCATTCATTCATTTATCTTTTCATTCATTCAATCATTCATTCCTCCAGCATGGCCCAGAAGGAGTACAGATGGTGGAACTACAGAGAGAGATGGAAGAAGAAGGCGTGGCCAGTCAGATCCCACCCGAACGTCTTGAACAACTCCTTGACCTCGCTGACCACAACGACGACAACATGATCACTTACAGGGAGTTTGTCAACCTCGTATGTATTATTTTACTTATTTCATTGTGATGAAAGTGATGCTATCTACAGGGGACTGTATGTAGAAAGTTGCAATAGATATCATTTATTGAAAGCCTTTCCGTTAATTGAGATGTTACCCAAGGTTAAGTAATATATTTGCCATTTTAATTTTTTTGTTAAAAAAGATACTTAGTTTCTTGACTTTATTTTTATTATGTTTAAACAGATTGATATGAAATTAACTTTATCTATAAATCGACTATAACTAGACTTATTCCGTTTATCAATCTTAGATTTTTCAACATGGTTAACCATAGAAAAGATATTTGTTTTTAAGAGCTTGAACACGTTGTGTTGCATTATCTACAAATCTACCATAAAAAAAAAAAAAATGCAATTACCGGTAACGTTTACAAATTTCAGATGACAAGTGACAAGGGTCTTACAAAGGAAGAGAGGTCGGCCTTTAAAGGCTTCCTGAGTGCGGCCATCGCTAACATCGTCCCGGCCAGCATGAGGAAGGACTTCCTGGCCAACTACAACTGTCGCCCGCCCCCTGTCTTCATGCTTTTAGTGAGCACTGCTGAGGTAAGGGAGATAACTCTCTCTTCTGGATAGACTAGCATTCTACCTTTTCAATAAGTATAGTTAAAGGCCTATATACCAGAATCATGGGGTCAAATTGGTATTTTGATTCAAAGAATTTGGGTGTTTTCATGGGAAAAATCATGAAATATTCCATTTGCGCCCATGTGGATATAGGCAAGGATAATGTTAGATTCATATAAAACAAAATATTCATTTATCATATTCAATAAAGAGTCCATTTAGTAAAGTTGTCAGTTTTAGTGTTCTAACTTTTAACGAAGGTGGTTCTTAAAAAAATTTAATGTTTTTTTCCAATGCAATTCATTACATGCCATGCGATTGCTTATATATTATTTGGATCTTATATCAAAGCATCAGATTAAGTGTTTAAGAGATAAATGCATTTTCGTTATTAAACTTATATATTGCAGATCATCATATTTGGAGTTTATGCAGCAGAGCTTGCTGAGAAGGGAACTCCTGTTACCATAACAACAGGAGTGCCAATGTACAGCCCCCTTGTTTATACACCAAGAAGGAGATATGAGGCGTGGAGATTCCTTACCTACATGTTTATACATCAAGGGTAATCTTGTTTTTATTTTCAATATTTACAATTTACAATTATTGACTTCAAGTGAGGTTGATCCAATGATTTATCGAGGTTGATAAATCATTGGATCAACCGAGTCTGAAGTCTATAATTGTTTCATTATAAAATTGAAGAAAATCTCAAAAAATTAGCTGCCCATACAAAACAAAACCATGTTCTGAGCTTGTGGACGCGCTCATTTAGTCCACTGTTATTCATGATGATATTTTGCAATGGATGACTGAATAATGGTGATCTATTTTCTCCGTGGCTTCAGGTGGCTGCACATCTTGTCCAACATGGTGTTCCAGCTGCTGTTCGGTCTCCCCCTGGAGATCGTGCACAAGTGGTGGAGGGTCATGGTTGTCTACCTGTGTGGCGTCATCGCAGGTGAGTTGTTGTCAATCAATTAGATACTCATCACTTACTATTTATGGTTCCTTGATATTGGAGGAAAATGGGTAAATTATTCTTTACATATTCGTTTGTTGGTGGTATGAATTATTATAATGTATATAAGGGTATATAAGAGTTTGATGGGACTGATATCATTGTCTTACTCTGCGGTGTTCCATACTTGGTGAGTCCACTGCCTTTACCAGGAAATTTCCTCTGTTGCTTAAGTTCTCTTTAGGTGAAGAAGTTGTTAGGAGTATGCATTTTCATGTAGACGGATGGGGGAAATAGTTGAAAAAAATGTAGGATTTTGTGAAGGAATAATGAGTAGAAATAGAGGCAGTTGCAGAGAGGTCACCATGACATATTGGGATTCTGGTAAGATAATTACTTTGTAGGTAGTTGGGTGGAAGAGAAATTAGTGTTAGTGTTTTAATAATCCATTTCATTTAATTTCAAAGGTTTTATAGTCTTGTCTTACTTTATTTGGTGACACCCTGTAAAAACAATTCTATGCCGTTTTACATATCTATCAAAATGCCTACATTTACTCTCCAGGATCGTTAGCCCACTCGTTAACGGACCACCATGTTGCTCTAGTCGGCGCCAGTGGAGGAGTTTATGCCTTGCTTGGTGCCCACCTTGCCGCCGTCACCACGGTAACCAGACTTACTTGCATCTTTTTAGCCTTCAAAAAATACCAAATGTAACGCAAAATTATAAGCTTATAAGATTTTTACGTAAATGTATAGTTTTACGATTGTTATGAATCAGTATTATGTTGCTTGAAACTGGAACGGGAAAAGATCTAAATGTATAAAGCTTTTGGCCTACTCTATGCATTGGTTTCACTAATGTTTTATAAATGTTCTTGTTGACTTTACAGAACTGGAAGGAGATGAATTATAAATTATGTGATGGAAACATTGGACGTATCCTGCTCAGCGCTCCTGTCAGACTGATAATCATCCTTGTATTAGGTAAGCGAAAGCGTCAGACAGGATTCCAAGTGGAAGTGTCCACCACCCTCTCATCCTTCAAACCTGGCAAGGATTTACACTCAATATTGAGAAAGCTCATTAAAGGGACACAGAGTATAATTTTTTTTTGTTCGGGTCAAATTTGTCATACTTCATTAATGGTGTTATTTCATCATCAAGTAGTGGTTGTATCTGAAAATTAACATCTCAATGCTTATCACTTAGCATAGTGATAATAAACAGGAAAAAGTCAAGATTTATGATCGAAAATTGGGTGATGGTGCGTGCCAATGACTCCAACGAAATTATTTATAGCAGACACAACAAGACATATAGGTTGGTATTGTTTAGTAAATCATTTAATTAATATACATGTAAATGGGAGGCTGAATTTAAACTTCTTGACATTTAAATAGCACTTTTCAATTTACAATCGAAAACAAGAAAATGACATAATTTATGCATTTAAGAGAAAAAAATGCAACTTTGATAGACAATTTGAACATAACTCAAGCCATAAGATATTGTGGCTCTATTTAAGCAACATACAAAATTCATGAAACATACTCTGTGTCACTGTAAGTGTAATATCACAGATCACCTTTGGAAGTCGTTTACTGTTTCACACTTATTTAAATTAGATATTTCTATATTTAGTCTATCTACTGTTGAGGGATCAAAATGTCCATTGAAGAGATGATAAACCAGAATTATTTTTTTTTAATTCTCATGTATCATTTGTACAAGTGTTTTAAAAGGAATGGAATACAAATTAACAAAGTGATTTTCAAAAAATGATTCTAATTTCAAAGATGTTTCAAGCAATTTAGTGTACATTGGTATTTTGTCTTTTAGTTCACCATACATTTATCTATTTCTATATTTCTTTCCAGTTGTACCAGATACTGGTTTAGCTATCTATAGACGTATCACTGCACCGGAATCTCAAAAAGTAGGTGTGTCGGCCCACGTTGGGGGACTACTTTGTGGTGAGTTCTTTAATTGTTATCTTTATAATATTTCAAAATTTCTGAAAATATTATAATAAAATAAATTTATCAGTGCATTGCAATTTTCAACTAATGTATAGATCAAATGACCTGAGATCATGGTTTATGTGTTGTTTTACCATGGTTGGCATAATCCAAAAAGAAGAAAGACGTAATTGTGTAATTTCTTAAACAATCATAATTTCATAATCATAACAATTTAAATATCAAATAGATTAGTGATGTGGGATAAAATGCTTTAAATCCTTCTCTTGTTAAATGTTTGGTTTCAATGAAGTATTTGTTTTAGACCTGATGAAGATAAGCTTTGATAAAGCACATTTAACAGAACTCCTTATTTGGAGCTTTCTTGTATAAAGAGAAAACTTACCAATGGTAAAAATGACATTTGAAAATATTTTAAAACATTTGAAATCTTATTTCATTTCAGGTCTACTACTTGGAGTTCCAGTTTTAAAGAACATCAACAAGTTGCCGTGGGAGATGACCCTTGGTTGGATAACAATGGCCGTATTTCTCGTTTTTGTTGCATTTTCCGTCCTTTTCAATGGTTTATATCAGGGCTACCCAGTGACTGATTGGAGTTGAGGAAAGAGTTTATTTGTGCAATCTAATATCTCAACTTGTTAACTTTTCCCCTGCAAGAGGTTAATATATTTGCCCAGCAGAATTTAAGAAACCTTTTTCTTGCCACTGACAAATCAAAGTTTATGCCATTTTTCACAAGAAGAATTAGTAGACATTTTCATGTGATAATTCATCCCACTATATAACATACAGAGATAATTACATCATAATTAAAGTATCCAGGGCTACCATGGTAAAAAAGCACAGAAGTAAGTCTACTGACAATTTTTTGTGAATGTCCCTGAGAAAAGAACTGGCCTTGTAGTCCAACACAGGCCTGAAGGGTTCATTGGAGTCCAAACCCTATCCTCCCACCCAGTCCCTTTTTGGAGTTTTTTATCAAAACGACCTTAATAATGGTCAACCCCCAGGGTCAAACTTCCTTTTTCAATAAGTGAAATCACCGCCCACAACCCCCTTTCAAATTCCTGAATCCACTACTAGCTTATTTATGCTGAAGGATATATCTATAGTCTATACACAAAGGTTGTATACAAGAACTTGATATAAATAATTCACAAGAAGGTGTTGTACTGAGAGAAAAAAACTCAAACAAATGTTTGAAGTGAGCTCAAAGCATAATCTTATAAACTCATTTTGTTTGTAACCATGCCCATTTGTATGTCATGTTTTATGGATGAATCTTTTTATATCTCTTTTTGTAAAACATTTTTGTACATCATTTTGCATAAATTTACTAACATTTCAACCACTTCAGATGAATGTTATAAAAGTGTTGTGCATGCCTGCTGAAAATACATAATTTTGCATTTGCTGTTATGTGCATTCCTTAGCCCGATTGTAAAAATGGATATTAATCACTTCTTTGTTAGCAGTCAATGACAATCAGAATGAACATTAAAGAGCCACTCAGTGATTTTCATAACATATTATTTACCTTTGAAACCAACCCTAAATGTCATATGTGGTGATATAAAATCAAAACATCTTAACTTTTAATGTCCAAAAGACATTTATATGAAATTTAAAAACATCCTTATAAATGCACAGAGGTGTAGATATCACGTCCAATATACATGTATACTAGTTATATAACCTAGCAAACACTATCAACTCGTAACTGCCCTCCTGGCTGTTCTAGATAAATCTCCAAAATCACGTTTGACTATTTGATGTGTGCCACTGTCCGGTTTTCGATCATAATTGAGATGTTCTACCTTTATATTGTCACTGTAAAGAATCAATAAGTCTTTTTGGTAGCACTGGATACTTTGCGATCAAATTACACTATTGATTTAGTTTGGCATATATGACTCCAACAACTCACGGAGTGGCTCTTTAAGGTAACCTGAGTTTAGAAGTGTGATCACATTTATTAATCTTATTTATGATGATAATTGTTTTCAATGTCTGTCCTGAAACAGACAGACAGATGGCTTATTCCAGTCTCACCTCACACAAATGCATATTCATATACAATATAAAATGACATAAAAGTGAGCAACCCTTTAAGGATTATGAGAGACTATGGTAAAAATGTATTTTAAAAGAATATACAAGCCAATTTAATACTATTTATATAACCAATGAAACATCTATCTATATGCTCCTTGCAAGATCTTGTATTGACATGACATCGTAAATTGATGTGTTAGGTAGATGGTTGTCTAATTAGTTTTTAAAGACTCTTTTCTTATATCAATGAATCAAGTTTGTTTTCAAGTGTTTAAATTTTGAAATTTACTTTTAGTCTGTAATATTATCTAAGAAAAAATATACATAGAAGCTAATTACATAATTTCCAATATAATTTTGAAATTTAAACTCAAATATTTCAAAGTTTGGAAATAGGAATAGATTGATTATAAGTCCAAGCAAGTGGGATCATTAATGGAGTAGACACTATTTACTATTTATATACAGTTAACCCATTATCAGGTTTTTATTTTATCAATCTGCATATACTGCCTTATTATGATTTTAATGAACAAATCATCAGTATTGTCAAAGTACCTCATGAATTTTTCTTACCATCATTTAAAAAGGTCTATTAATGTATTAAGAAGAAGCATCTTTCCAGAACCTGGTTCCTATTTAAGTATTTATCAATGAAAAGTAAGCATTAAGTAGTAAGCATTTATTCCGATACATTTTGTTATTAACGAAAAGGGAGGTGTCTCAAAGGAATCTTACATCTTGCTACATCAGCGTAATTTGAATTAGCAGAGCCTGATGTCATCATCGCTCAGTGTATGACCAGCCAATGAAACAAAACATCTGTTGAGTTTGAGATATTTGCTTTAAAGCTCCTTGCATAATGACATTTCATTGGCTAAAGAAATAACATGCTAACATAGCCATGGATAACCATCCATCAGTTATACTATGCATTTGACTTAATAAATATAAGGTTTGAGTGCAATGCTACCCTGAATTTTAGCGCAGTACCACCCATGGTTCGCTTGTTCCAGACGATGCTCGCAGGTTTCACCACAATGCATGGCCACAATGGTGTTATGGGCTTTCTCCTTGCAATAATAGTAGCTGCCGCAATGTAAATGTAATACCCATGAAAGCAGTGTTAAACCCCATATCACCTCGCCTCACCTCACCTCACCTAATACATATCAGGCTATTGAAGGAGTTCTTTGAATACAAATGTGCTGATGTAGCAGGATGGGTATCTTAACCCTCAACTCCCAGTAAACTGACCATTAAGAATGGTGTTATGCTAATTGATGATAAAACAAGTGACATAGTTATGTTTTATCATGACATTGTTAGAACATTTATGATGGCTGGTATTTCATTAGTATATTTTTAAGAACTTGCAGGCCATAATAAATGCATTATCCCCCATGCATTTCTTCATTTGAATGTACTTTTTGATGATTATTATACAAACAAGATTAGATATTGTATGTTCATAATTCAATGTATATTCATGAAGATGGAAGATATTTCTCTTTGATTATTTTTATTTTCATAGTTTATATTTTTTTTATTCATATTGCTTTTCTAAAAGAATTATAAAATACAAATCACATTAGTGATCTTGGAAACTCTATTGATGAAAACACAATCCTTTTTGCAGCGGTTTTAAAACCCATTTCAAGCCAATCTTTATGATCCTGTAATGCTGCCCCTCAGGAATTTCAAGTATTATGGAAATGAAGTCTGAAAATCCAGTATTTTTACATGTGTTTTTCATCTCTAACATGGACCTGCCCTGATTGCTAATACATAAATAATTCTTATATGTATTTTGCAATTCTGATGTATAGTGGAGCCATTGTTTTTTATTCTAAGATTAAAAGGTTGAAGGCATATAGAAAAACAAAGATTTCCACGGGTTTTGTATGGGGAATTCAAATTGCTACTCAAAACAAACAAACCCCTGTTGTGGAGCCTTACACCAATAATGTGAAATAAATGATCCAAATATAGAAAATAAAGAACATTCTAGTTTCCTTTTAAAGAATCTTTCAAAGAGCTTTTTTTCAAAGATTAATAAAAGATTTAAATTGTAATTTATAAGGTTGAAAGCATATAGAACAAATATTTTCATGGGTTTGGTCAGGTGTAAATTCATTTTCTCAACTGCTGAATTTTTTTATAGAAAAAAATAGAATATATTATTCATTTAAAAATAAATCATATACTGTCCTGTTTATTTGACTAACACAGAAAAATATGGATTTCCTTATGTCTTGTATCATAATTATATCACATATTTCTTGTTGATTTTAAAATTGTTTTACTTCTCTGTTAAATGGATCAGGGTTACTTGTTAGTATTATTAGGGTCTGACTGCATAAAGTTTTTAAAATGTTGAGTTTATGTTTAATCAATTTGTTGTTGTTTATATTTATTGTACTTCATTCATAAATGAAATATTTCACTGTCATGGTTTTTTATGATATGTTTCTTGTACAAATTGCATTGTAGATACACCATTCTGATCAGATGAGCCTGTTATATTTTATACGCTTATATAAGTTTGTACATATTCTAAATGTGTTTTCTTTAAAAAGATATGTCATGAAAATTGCTTATTTAGAATCATTTAAGACTACCTAGATATGAATTTTTGCTGCCTCTAGTTTGTTAATAAATTTAAGTCTATTGATGATTGAATAATTGCAGTAGTGTAATATCATGAGATTTTAGCATTTGTCTTTGTAGAATAAACATAGAGTTGTAATGCTTTTTATTGAACTAACATATCATATTCTTAGCTTAATGTCCAAACTGTCCATGCAGTTTAGATTTTTATTGAATAATTTTAATCAGGCATTTTCTTAATTGATAAATTAAGAAGGTCAAGAAATTAGTTGTTTAGACTATGACAGCTTATTATATTTTCATTGCAAGCAATCATAGATGTTATCAAATTTGGCTTTTTGTAGAATGTCATAATTGCAATATTGATTAGAATATCAAAATGAGCTTCATGCGTTTCAAATAAAGCTTTTCATGTGATTTTCTTTCGTTTTGTCATTTACATTACGCTTAATATTTTTAAAAATATAGCCCACTAGTCAAAATGATTGCACCAATTTCATTACCTTTATGATACGCCTTGCAAAATGTGATTTTGCTAAAAGAGTCTAAAATGTCAATCTCATTAAAATAGGATCATAATTTCTCTGCAGTATGTTACACAGATTCTATTTGTATAAAATAGATAAAAATCTTAGTCTATGGATATTACTAAAGCAGGATGATATTCAAACAATGTTGTTGGTAAATAGTAGATAATTTGTTTAAACAGTAGCTAATTGTTTCCAAAAACAAACTTCAAATAAACACAGAACATGGTCTCTTCGGCCATTTAGGGTCCAACAGAATTTATGGGTCTGTTGAGGTCGTTTTAGTCTCGTATATATATAAAGTATATATATAAATATATAAATATTACAAGTCAAGAATAATAGGGAGTGATTGTTTTCTGGTAAGTATTCAACATCACTTGCATTTCAAATCAAAAACACTTGATAGATGTGGAAATAAGATTGGGCTCCATTATTTTTGGATGATTACTTTTAATCTAATTTTCAGTGTGAAAAAATGATTTAAATGTGTAATCATTCCTGATTATGATGTGCAATTGTAACCGGACATATCATGATAATACTTCAAACACGTTCACATTATTAATCAATCATGTTTCATAGCTGCATTGGCCATAGCATCAATGTATTAAAAGACCTGAACGAAAGTAGATGAGGAATAGCATATGCTAAATATGTTATAACCCTCTCACCCCATATAAACCAGACACAAATTTATTTTAGCCGGATTCCAGGCCTGTTTAGCAAAGGCTAAAGCTATGTTAAACAAAGTCGAATTACAGTACAAGGTGATGTTTTGTCGAAGAGAATGTCATAGGAAACCAGGAGTCCACGATCAAGCACCGACTGAGGGATTGGGAAAGACACCTTTGACAATTTTTAGAGATTTTAGTCATTTTCAGAATTTTGAATGGGCCATTCCCCTTGGTAGCAATGGTAAAATTTCAAATTTGAATGGGCCATTTTTCCATCCAATGTGCAAAATGGCCCATGGCCCCTGCCTTTCCCAATCCATGAGCACCTATTACTATAATCTAACAAACGACTCAAGATGTTTCTACACTATTGTTTTGGACAATACAAGTACCTATGAATAACGAAACGTTTGTTGATGCTTTAGCCTTTACAGGCTTTCCCTAAACTTAGGTGGACACTATCCTGCTACATCAGCGTATTTGAATCCGTTTAGGCTCTTTCAAATCAGTTTACGCCAAATGTTTTAACGTAAGAGGGTTAAACATCTCATTGCTTGACCCGGTCAGCCGTAGTCGTAGAAGAAATTATTGAATATCAATCAGAAACCAATGGCGGCCATGTTTGAGGGAACTTTTTAAAAATCATTTGAGGTAGGGGAATGGATCAGCAAAGCTTATGAACATGGGACGTTCGATTTAGAAATGCGTCTTATGATTGAAACACAGTGTCTTGCACTTGGTAATATTTATTTTCTTTTTCGTTAGATCACTTTATTTATCAAAAAAAACCGTGCTACTGTCCCTTTAAAGCATTTGAGGAACTGAATCCAGACATATCTAAATATCAATGAACTTCACAGTCACGGTTTCTTTCTTAGCCATGATCATATCCTGAGTATAACTGATCATCTGGATATAAAAACAATAGGCCTTTTTAGGATGACGGGAAACTACATCATTCTGCATTGCTCAATATAATCTTTAAAATGACTTTTATGAATAAAATGTACGTCCCTCAAAAGCATTGGGTTCAGCATACTCATCAACACCTATACATCTTCCGGGAAAGCTTGTCTGATTTGTACCATGACTTCATTTTTTCGTATAACCAATATTCAGTGTCGAAGCTTTAACAAAGAAAGAAACATGAAAAACGTGCTACATTTCTTTTAGTATATGATTTTGGAATTGAATTAACCTTTGCCACGTGCGAAAATTCTTGCTCATTCGAATTTAAGACATCTTTTTCGGTATGTGTACTCAACCTCAAATATCCTCAATATATGAGTTTCGTTAATTTTCAATGAAAATCGAAAGCGTTTTATATGTAAAAATAAATAACATGTTATAAACACTCATAATAGTAAAATATATTATAGGTAACAGCGATCAATGTGTGATATTTGCATTGCATTGACCTTTTCTACGTGCGAAATTTTTGCTCAATTGAGGTCAAGACAACTACGTCTGCATGCATACCCATGCAGCCGTCAAGTGTCGATCAAGCCGATATGTGAAATTGGAAAACGTTTATAGATGTGTAAAATAGCACGTCATTCACATTCATTAAAGTTATAATATCTTACGTAACAGTCACGATATATCTGTCTCGGAAGACACTTAATCTACCATTTCTCTAATATCAGGGTAGGGTGGTCTCTCTTTTTTTTTTCACCTCCGACCAAATCAAAATGCAAATATGAAAACTGTGTTCGGTCTGCCTGTGAACTTACTGCTATCAACAAACGCTTAAATCCAAGTGTTCGCATGGAAAAACGTATTTTATATCAAAATATGTGACAAGGATAATTTTTTTTCGGAAAATGCTGCACGAGGCCTTTCAAGGTCAAGGTTGCAAAGTAATACATTACGACCTCACAGTAGCTTAAAGAAGCATGTATCACAAACCAATCCAATTATGTTACCAAAGTTAAAGTTTTATAGACAAACAGATGGACAGACCCGTGAATCAAAAAGAGGCATAAAATGTCCTCTTTCACGTGCATCTTTGAGAAAGAGATAAGTTATATATTTGATTATTTTACGTCAATGTTTTATGTAAATGTAATACAAATCAAACGTCATGTAGTTTCGACAAATAGCATTAACTTTCCCAAATCCCCAGGTACCAGATTGATGCTTAAGACCTATTTTGTTTATGAAAATAATCTATTTCGATCACAGTAATATGGGATGGTCTGGAAATAATAAGAAACACAGTTCTTCAAAGCATTTTATCAATTTATTACATTCTAACATTTAGGATAGAAAAGAATCACATAAATGCATTAGGGGGAGTACAAGAATTTAAAGGCATTTTGTGGTGAATTTCAACAAAAAACAACAAAAAACAACAACAAATACAATGCTTAGATGCAATAACTTCAAGTCTTTCATATTATTCAGCGCTACTAAACAAGTTGATGTCTATCTGGGTCTTGTGAAGGTTTAACTACACTGGTCAAAACCTTTGTAACAATTCGTTGCCCTTTTAAACTACAAGCGGCTTTGGAAACTTTTATAACGCAGTTGCCATCAAACTGTCGATGAGGTGGGTTTACTATGAGAATGTGGTATATGGGTGAGTTTCAAGAGGTGTTTAAGAGTATCGGGACACGGAAGTGTGTCAACAACATTAGGAAGACGTCTCCCAAGATGGCGTCTGATTCTGAAAATACAAAGGTCTTGGAGCGACCTCGAGTTACGGTTAAACCAGGAATATTTCTGAGTTAACTTTAACTCATCATCAACTCCCATTAGCCAATGAGGGAGTCGGTCATAGATACTATTTTCCTGGCTAATGTCACAACCCGCCATAACTAGCAGGTCAAGGACATCACGGTGGCGCCGCGTCATTGCCAGATGGAAGGGCGTTTCGTTGCGATCATTTTTCGGTTCCAGAGCCACACAGATCCCCACCACAAGAAACCTAGCAGCCGCAAGGTTCCCATTTAAAGCACATATATGAAGAGGTGTCAGTCCCAGAATTCCTTTCTGTTCCGGGTCAGCCCCTCTGGTGAATAGGATATGCATCATCTCAACGTCATTCATGGACGTTGCAGCGTGAAAAGGGATCTTTTTGTCCGTATTAACAATACAATCACCACCGTCTAATAAAGCAAGAGCAGTTTCCTTACAGCCTTTCTTTACCGCCCAAAATAAAGCACTGGCACCAAGACAATCCAGTTGGTTAATTTTAGCGTCTGCGCAAATCAAGTATTTGCAAATATCCGGTTGTTTGCTAAGCACAGCTACGTGTAGAGGAGCGCGGTTTTGCGAGTCCGTAGACTTTACGTTCACCTTGGCTCCTTTTTTCACCAGTTCCTTCACACGATCAAGTCTCCCTTCAGCGATGGCGTCGCAAAGTTGCTTGTTTTCACGACCGTTTGCCATCCCAGTCATGAATATTGGATCTTCATGAATGTCCTGTCCAAAGTTTACTATTCCATTAAGTCGATGGTCGGCATTATTGGAATGATGATTTGTGCAACATAAATAATTCCCCATATCAGATGTGGTGACGCTTGCATCGGGTTATCTCAAAAGTGTTATCACTCTTGGTTCAAGGAGAAAAGGAATGTATCGTCACATGTCTTTGGTGGATATAGTTGTTTGACATTGATCACACCAAGAACCATAGCGGGTGAAGGCATTACCCCTTACCAACGGTGCCTTCACGGTTATGGTGTACCAGTAAGTTCGAGTCCGAAGATATCATTTCTCTGAGGCTAGGCCTATAGCACAAAGTTTTGACAGTTTGGAGTTATCTACCTTTGTTCCTTGACATTGGAAAGCAGTATGAATTGGATTTCCTAGTCATGATAGTTTTAAATCTTTGAAATACTCTTGCAAATCAGTTCTGTTGAGAATGTGAACCACATCGAAAGAATTTGCTTAGATGGTTTCATCAAGTTTAATTTTACGGGATTACTTCAAAGAAATCCTTGACATCTTTTCATAGAAACAAAGTGTTCACTGGCTTTGGGTTATCTCTTGATTATCTATTCCAGAAATTGTTCGATAGAAATGGTTTCTTATTCTAAAACGTCTTTCAAGTAGACATTTAATGAAATTGTTATCTCACAAAAAACACTTGTGAATTTACTTAACAAGTTTAAAATTTGCTTGTCGGCTGAAAATGCACACTCGCAGTCTTGCAGGCCTGCAGGAGTTATTTCCCTTATTTAACTCCACTGTCAATACAAATATACACGTCCAATAGATGAAACGGTATTGTCAATAGCAATTTGTTACCCGTGATGCGCCCTTTGACTAGGTCCGATACACACCTATTAAAGTTCGGCTGCCTACATAAAAGCAACGCTCTCTTAGTATTAACACGGATATATATGAATAACGATACCTTTCATGCACAAGCCTGAAATCAAGTACTAGTATCCATTAGAGATTTCCAACGTAGTTTCAAGATATACTATTCATGATTAATTCGTATTCATTATCTTTAGATAACATATACATTTAACGATGGACCAACCATCTGATCATGGAAATAGAGGCCTGAGGATACCCGATCTTTCAACACATCCACAACCCGGAACTGGTGTCTCCATTGAAGATTTGCTAAGAAACCAGATATTACACACTTGAAATCCAACGTTGTTCTTAAATCCAATGGAAATAGCCCTTTCACCTCAAATTTAAGGCGTTGTTCAGAGTCAACGTAACATTTTTTTGCAATCAGGTGTATCGAAAGCTACTTGGAATATTAACACGACAATCGATGATAGTATACGTGCTGACATCATAATACGTACTGTAACAGAGCACCGCAACAACGTGAGGTCGATATAAGCTGCGTAGTCCAGTCGTGACTGTGGTATGAATGAGACTATTTATAGATGAAAAATTTTCAGGTAAATAATGCTGTATATTTACCTAGAGGAATTGAATTATGAGTGCATCATCTAAACCAATATTAGACTTTGTAAATGATAAGAGATACCTGATAGTAACTAGGAAATCGATTAAAGAGCCACTCCGTGATTTTCATAACATATTATTTAGCTTTGATACGAACCTAAATGTCATATGTGGTGATATAAAATCAAAACATCTTAACTTTTCATGTCCAAAAGACATATATATGACAAATACTGGTTTTCCATGAATGTCTAAAAACAGCCTTATAAATGCATAGAGGGGTAGATATCACGTCCAATATACATGGATAGTAGTTATATAACCTAAAAAACGCTATCAACTCCTAACTGGCCCCCTGGCTGTTATAGATAAGTCTGCAAAAGTACGTTTGAGTATTTGACGCGCACCACTGTCCGGTTTTCGATCATAATTGCGACGTTCTACCTTCATATGATCACTGTAAACAAAACAACGAGCTTTAAAATGTGTCTTTTTGGTAACAGTCGATACTTCTCAATCAAATGACACCATTGATTAAGTTTGGCATATATGACTCCAACAACTCACGGAATGGCTCTTTAAGAGTAAAACTGTAAAACGTATTAAAAGAAATTAAAAGAAAAGGGCTAAAACATCTATGAAAAATTATTCCAGTGAAACTTACATGTGCGACACGGGTTCGTAGAAAGAACTTGAAAGAGCTCGAAGTTGAAAACGCTTCTTTAAAGCATAAAATGATAATTTCTTCGTTCATTTGCTCATCAAAACATCAATCTTATTTTAACACTACTACATTGTACATACGTGTTTTAGCCCTTTTAATTTGATCATTATTACCAAAGATCAATTGATTATGAACGTACAAACCGATTATCTAACTGGCGGATACACAACTGTAATAAGCTTAAGAGAATCTCACAGATCTACGAAATCATCGGGTTGATTGACTGAAGAGTCGTAAAATCTCAAGGAATGCCTTGAAGATGGTCTGTAAGCATCTATGGTTTGGGCTGTAATAGTCGTAAATCCATTTACAGGAAATCCAATTACACTCGTTATATTAATTCAACATAGACATACAAAAATAATTAATTGATTACATTTTTATTCAATACGAAAGTGGGTCACATATTCTTAACGTGTTTAGTTGATCAACCTGAGTAAATGTAGACAACTCTCCATCATACATGCGAAGTCGTGTTGGAGCACAGAAAAGCTATAGCCTATATATCGGTTTAAGCCAAATTACAAATCAATTTCATGAAAACAAATTAATGTATTAACCGTTGCCGAAATTCGTACTTAAAAAACCACTCCGTGATTTTCATAACATATTATTTAGCTTTGATACGAACCTAAATCTCATATGTGGTGATATAAAATCAAAACATCTTAACTTTTCATGTCCAAAAGACATATATATATGACAAATACTGATTTTCCATGAAAATCTAAAAACAGCCTTATAAATGCACAGAGGTGTAAATATCACGTCCAATAAACATGGATACTAGTTATATAACCTAATAAACACTATCAACTCCTAACTGCCCTTCTGGCTGTTTTAGATAAGTCTCCAAAATTACGTTTGACGATTTGACGCGCGCCACTGTCCGGTTTTCGATCATAATTGCGACATTCTACCTTCATATTGTCACTGTAAAAAAACAATCAGCTTTAAAATGTGTCTTTTTGGTAACAGTCGACACTTCGCGATCAAATGACACCATTGGTTAAGTTTGGCATATATGACTCCATCAACTCACGGAGTGGCTCTTTAATATCATCTTTAATTATGAAACTATTATATTTTGTCACCAAAAATAAACTCATAAAAAAAAACAAAATTTAATAAAAATATTCGATGAATGAGGGTATGTGAATGCGTGGGTGTCTGATTGAATATTTCATTTATCTTTTATGAAATGCAAATATGTTTCACAACATATATTTCAAAATTATATGTCACTTTCTTACAATTTCACATATGTGGCGGCCTATACATTTAACGTGTAGCATCGTGAATGATGTCATTGAATGTACGAAAGGAGCCAATAGGAAACAAAATTCTCCAATCTCTTTCCATAGCAGTAGCGCGAGTAAAAATCTCTGTTCCAATTCGAACACTTCTCGGATTTCTGAGAGTTTTTGTATTAAAAATTGTACTAGAAAATTCCTTGATGTTAATGATTTTTTTTTAAACGATTACTTTAACTACATAAATTTGATTATTTCCAATCAGGCTTCTCAAAGTGTGGTCCGAGAAGTGCTCGAATCAGAACAGAGGTTACCGTAGGAATTTTATTACGCCGAGAGGATGCTTTCGATGTCTGTTTCTGTGTCGTTTGTGATGTTTCGGCTTGAGGACATTTCGGTTTCATGAGCCCACTTATTCTTTAAAATATATAATTTATAATGGAAGACATTTCAGGTCTACAGTAAATTTTAAAACCCACAAATAATCAGTGCGATGTCGATGCAGTTCCTCCTTTCAACTTTAGGCTAAAAGGATAAAAACATTTGTTGATATCTCTATTTTGAAAATGGATTTTTCTTTAAAAAAATCCTTTTGCTGAAGTAATGTTGAATGACCCCCATTAACGCCAAATTAACATCATTCATTGTTCTTTTCAACCTAAGAATAGCATCCGTTGACATCTCTTATGGCATGCGATAAATTACCTTTCCCTTGTCAAGATTACAAAAATACGTCTATGTACAATGCTATGCACAGGCGGCAACGGAAGACTTGCCGATGTCAAGGTTCAATGATTAGTTGCAGGAAAGCATCATGTCTCTCTTGCGATGGAGATAGGAAAATGGCGATGACAACAATTGATGACGTCACAATTTGTCGTGCACATTGAACTACGGCGCCACTTCATTTTGATCGATTTCGGAAGGATGGTGATTAATTTGTGCATTGGAAATCGGCTTTGTTGATTTTACTGGCATTGCACTCTGACAATTTACAACCTTTGAAAATATTTCGACGATGAAAGGTGAGTTTTTCGTTGTTTGTGATTGAAATTTGGAATAATCTGTGGAAACGGTTAGAATAACCTCGACACAGACTTGGCAGATGGATCCGAAAATAAATCGGGAAATCTGTGGAGCTTGCAAATTATTCAGTTCGTCTTATTGTCGCAGTTTATTCACAGCATTTAATCTCAATCAAAACATTCGATATATGTCCATATTTATATTTTTTCTTTTTCATGTGTAATCAACATCAATGAAGGCAAAATAGTTATCTGTTCTCTTCTTCTTGTTTTTCATTTATTTCACAACAACAAATCATTATATTTTTCTTAAAACAATACATTTTGCATTTGCAGTTATGTGTCATATTTATGCACAACTAAATATGACTTTTGTTGCATTTAGAACACAGGATGCATGATGATTTTATGCATTGTGCAACTGTATGGCAGACAATTAGAGTGTACCAAGGTTGTCAAACATTCATTTTACATTGATGTTGATAGTTTTCCAATGCCATCAATATTATTTTAAAAGATTTTTTTTTTGCAACCAATGATATAGATGACATACAAAAGAAGTAACCTGTTTGAAAACAAAAATCAATTGGTTACTTCCATTTGTGCTTAAGATGCTACTAATGCTTTATAAACCAACTGTCAATGTAAAATATACAGACTTCAATGAGTTTTTAATAAAACTATAATGAAGATAAATGCACAAATAGATGAAAAGATCTTATATTCATTCATATTAAATTCAGGTTAGATTTAAGGTATTTTGATCATTTTTTTATTTCAATATTTATCAAACTCATTGTTGAAAAGGTTAAATGATTCAAAATGGCAAGATAAAGGATGAAGAAAATTAGGAAATCAACTGTTATGACATGTCAAATGCATAAAACTCCAAATGATAACACTATTTCTGTCATTTGGCCGTCTTCCACTCTCAGAGCAATGCAATGGATGCCAGGTGATGCCAATGGTTTTCATCCAGATAGATTTTAACACAAAATCTCGATAAGAACACTTAGGTCACAGACAAATCTTGTTACATGTAAGAAAAGGCTGACTATTAATCTGATTATATCCTGATCAAGGGAAAAAGTTATTCAGACTTGTACAATAGACTCTTCTAAGATTGGTTTTATGTTGTTTGAAGAGAAGAATTATGTGCATAAAACGTTGTATTCTTAAGTGTATATTTGGCGTTTAATCACAGTTGTTGCTCAATGATTGCAAAACTTTTTAACTTGTAGGTTTGCCTTCTGTATGATTGCAATGAGTGCAAGTTGAAGCAATTGTTCATTGTGTAAGGTGCATAGATATTGGATCTTACTTCCACGAAGCTTTACGTTAACATAGGTGATCGTTTGAGTACATGACGACTAAAGTAATGGAAGTATTTAGTGGCTCTAGCCTCTGACTAGCTTCTCTATGACTTGGTTATTATGCATATGACATCTTATGTGCTATGTTGAGATGTGTGATCACGAAGCTCCTGCTAGTGGGATATCCCTTTAACTCAGTTGGTAGAGAATTGGGCTGTCACCTGAAAGCCCTTAAGTCAGTTTTCAGAGATAATTCAAGTGAAGAGGTACTGATTGTTTTGTAATATAGTACCATCTTATGTATGAACATTAATGTTTCCACGGAAGATTCTTGATAAAACTGTTCCTTTTGAAACAAATCTCAGTTACGTTTTGCATCAAACATCAACAATCTTCAATAATGGCTATTATGACAAATGCTTCAACATAAATGAATTAATGAGTTTCCCACCAATTTACCTGAAGCGACACCACACCGCCTACACTCCAGCGCACCTTTGATATACAAACACTAAAGACTCAGGTAGTTAGTTATTCAGGTGACAAAGGTTCAACAGTGTGATAAGACGCCTACATACTGATGTCAACCTGCCTGGAGGGATGGTTTGGGAACGTTCTAAGAATGAGGTTTTAGGGAGATGTTTTTTGTCCTTTGCATTTTGTTTGTTATATAGGTTTGATTTTAGGAGAGAGGAGGGATAAGTAATTTTGCACTTCTTAACCAAGGAAATATGAAAAGTTTTCCTCCTAGGATATGTTTATGTTACTTCATGTATCTCTTTATTTTGAGATATTGAGTTGAGTCAAACATAGCCCACACAATGATATATATCATTCTATTGTGTAATTAAATATTTAATTAGGGAGGTTGAAGTTGATATGGAGAGGTTTGTTTTACGACTATTGTTTTGCAAGTATTGAAGTTGTCATTTTGTTAAAGTTAAGGACCTCATTTGAGGAATTATTGACATGCTTATATCAAGATGTAACTTTGGATAAAAATGTATTCTACATTCACTTCATTTGAATGACCTTCCCCTATTAATTAACTTTTTGATAGCTCAAAAGGTAAAAAACGCTGATAGGACAACTCAGTTTTTTCATGATGGAGAGAATTTGAAAAACATTGACTCCCACCATGTCTCAGTTCAGCTGATTACAAGGCTGCATTTAGTGTTGTGCATTGGCCATTGCAAGTGACTGCGCACACATTAATTCAAGGCGAGAGTTTAATAACACAAAGGTGAAGGCTTCAGCCACTCCACACCTACACAGCAATACATCACTGGATGACCCTGCAGTGACAGGCCCTACCTTGCTTCTATTGTACCTGCACGCAGTGTACTTATCACAGACACCGCTCTCAGGGACATCCACGACATGTTTATTTTTAATGTACCTGCACATAGATTAAAGTTTGTCTGTCAGACACCTCTCTCAGGGACATCCACGACATGATGATTTTTAATGTACCTTAACAGTGATTTGTCTAACATAAACTACTCTCATGTACCTTCACGACATGTTTATTTTAATGTACCTTTCCATAGAAGATTTGTCAACAGACATTGCTATGATGAATATACACGACATTTTATTGTCACAATGACTGCTTTGAAATATGAAATTTGTCGGTTTTGTGTCTGCACATAGATAGCTCATCTCACAGAAACTGCTCTGATGGATATGACACATGATGTTTACACTGACATCGTTGAGATTGTGGAAGGCTTCATGATGTGTTCATATGTTTTTTGTGACTTGGACAGAGTCTGGAAATGAGGCTCCCTGGTTTTCCAAAATGTTTGTAGACTTGAGAAAGTTCCTTTTAGTTTCACACAGCTAATGTCTGAAATATTGCACAATCAGCATTAGCGGCGCCAAATAATACCTGATTCACTCCTTTTAGTTTCCTTGGATGGCTTTGAATCCCGCCAGGGGCTGAGCAACTTTGTCTGCAGAAGAGAACTGTTCTACACGCAGACAGGTTTGGGTGCAATGCTTCACTGAATTTCAGCGCAGTACCACCCATGGTTCGCTAGTTCCAGCCGATGCTCGCAGGTTTCACCGCAATGCATAGCCACATGGTGTTGCGGGCTTTCTCCCTGCAATAATACTAGCAGCCATGCTAGTGAAATACTCTTGAAAGCGGCGTTAAACCCCATATCACCTCACCTCACCTCCTTGGATGGCAGACTTAGGGAACTGTATGGTTTATCATTGCTTGATAGAAAATGAGGTGATTGATTAAATCCAATAATCTACGCATAAAATGGCAACAAGAGTCATGAGAAATTTACTGTAAAGATTACTGATGAGTTCTTGGATGAAGTTAAATTACATAACTTAAAAGATATTAATTTTTAAAGCACTCACTTCCAAGGGAAATAATTATAGTATCACATTTGCAATTTAAAAATTGTATCAAATTGGTGGTTTTCTTATCACACCCTTTTGGCTGAGGGCGAATGCAGGATGTTGTATGGCAACACTCATTTATACTATATCTATATCAGCCACTAGGGTGTGAGTTTTAAGTCTTCTTAACTTGAAGGCTTTAATTTTCTCTGCATGCTGGTACAGGGTACTTGATTAAGAGTCTGTGGTGCATGAAAATTACTACTAAGAGCAAGAATGTGATAAAACTCTTTTGATTTTCAATTGATTGAACATTTTCAATAATTTGGAATCGCTGAATAGTTTCACATTCATTTAGCTTCATCATGAAGAACCCTTTGAAACTGAGTTTGAGTTGATTGTTTTTAGACTCGTCTTGGCGTCTATGTTTTAAATCAAAGAAAAGTATGTACATACATTTTCTTTGAATCTGGCCCAACAATTGGCAGTCTGTCCATCAGCACTTGTTATTTGAGAGAAAGGGCGTAACAAACATTGAATGTCGGACTGATGTAACTGATAACTCTGAGAGTTGCGTAAATATTGCATGATTCAGATGTGGGAACAATTCAGTCTTGTGTGTTTAATCTGTGTTTTTTTGTTATGATTTTTTTTGTTTCGTGTAAAGTTCAAAGAATCGTAGCTGCCTGCGGGAAAATTCAGATTGCTATATAGGTATAAGTTCAAAGAAGAAAGTCAGTTTTCATGGTTGAATATTTGAAAAAGCATGTTATGCATTATGTTGATGTAGTGATATTTTGAATGTTAATTGGATTCACATAAGAAAATATGTTCAGTTACAGAAATCATTCTCGACAGCCTGGTATGTAAGTTTTCCAAGTTTTGTTGCTAAATTAATTAACACAGGATAAAAAAAAGTCCAAAGTCATTGAGTCACTATAAGTATATGATATCTTTGACTCATCCCAAAGAAATCCCACAAAAGTCAATAATTGTCTCTCTTTATGAATTATTAACTACCAAATTGACCTGACTTCCATATATTGCTCTGTGCTTTGGTGAAAAGAAACTCTTTAAGTTGATGACGTATTGAAAGAACTTTTAACTCCTGTTATGTACTTGTATAGATAATTATTGGAAAACAAATAATTTGATGTTTTGCATAAACCATGTAATGATATTCGTGATTACTTTTAAAAGGTTCAATACCAAAATTGTTCAAGATATTAGACCAAATATGTTTATTTAGCTAGCAACCTCAAGTTCTGAAGTGATGCTTTTGCCATAAGTGACGAGTAATACCCTGTACAAGAGCCCCTGATTGTGATCTGTACTGTACGTACTGTACTTGAATGTTTGAACACCAATACAGAAATCTGCCCCCAAAATGATATGAGACAAATATAGCCGCTATCTAGAGAACTCTTGAAGTGAAGCTTGGTCTGCAAGTGGAAGGCACCTACCTGTATGGAGGAATCCTGATTGTGATCTATAGGTAGTTAAGTGAGTACAGAGTCTTGGAACTCTTCAGTGCATGAGGTACAGAAAGATGTTGTCTTGACAACATTGACCACCATTAGGCTTCAAATAAATGAAGCCTTTAAGATCACAATGCAAATGTACTAAGGGGTTTGATGGAGAGCAGTTTTCAAGAATCACTTGCAAAAGAGATATTAAAAAGCCTAAAGTTATTTTATGATCATTTACCAATAACAGTCATGTATGAACTTAAGCGTCAATTTGAATTTCATTTCACAAAAATAGGACCGTCCTTTGAAGTGTAACTTGAACTGGAAGGCACCTACCTGTGTTGAGGGTCCCTTATTATGATCCATGGGTAGATAGCAGGTACAGAGTCTGGGAACTCTTCAGTGCATGAAGTACAAGATGTTGTCTCGACTACAGTGACCACCATTTGTCATTGATTACAAAATTTTGAAAACCACAATGCAAATGGGCAAATAGGGATTGGTTGGAAAGAAGTTTTCAAGAATCCTTTGTATTATGAAGATGAAAAATATAGTTTTCCAAATGCCAGGTGCATTTCTTTTCAACATGATTCAGTTGATACTTCATTCCTATGAAAAAGGCGTCTAATTCCAGAAACATAGAACCAGTCCACATTGCTTTAATTTCCTCGGTCTGATCAGTGATATTTGTTAAAAATCTTTTTTAACATAAAACTTTTTGTGAAAAGACATTTATATTTTGTTATGATTTTCACAAGTTGCATAAGCTGCTAGAGTTTTGTGAATATTACTAAAGTGATTTAAGTTTTCGTTGCACCTAAATTGTCACTTTGTCTAACTGAATGGTGATAGTTAAGACAAAGCTGACATCAGATGAACATGGTGGTTATATGATGAATACAATTAGGCCAAAAGTTAATTGGTATTTAATAAACAATAATAAACAATGCAGGCACAGTATGTGCAATATTAAACGGCCGAGTACAAAACCACCATCATGGACCTATCATGAATTGCTCCCTGATTGTAGTCAATACTCATGTCTTGCAATGGAATTACAAAAAGTAAATAATAATCTGACACCATCATGTGACAACATATTGTATTTCCCAATTTTCAATTGGTTACCATGAAATAAAAGGGGTGAATATACTAAACGTTTTCGGCACAATATATGAAATTGAACTTAATCTATAAAACCAAAGCTCGCGTGAGATTTTGTACAAATGAGAAAATTATGATATTCTGATGGAATCATTAAATGACACATATTAACACATGTATAGCATTATGAGTTCAGCCTTTAACAGCTATCAAGCATACTGGTAGGATTAATCCATTAACTTGGACAAGGCAATGATTAGGGTGATTATGTGGATGACCGCTTGACCACTGTCCGAAAGGTTGGAGGTTGATTAACGACTGGTCAGTAGGTATTAAATCTACAATCAACACATGAATGGAGACATTATTCTGGAATTATATATATATTTAAAATAGAATCAATGTAGATTTGACAGGAGGCAGAGATGTGTGATTTGTTGATTTACAGAGCTTGAAGTGTTATGTGAAGGTATTAAAGTACTCATTTAGTGGTCTGTGGTTTTACATGTTTCAGGCCAGACTTGATGGCTCTAATGGTTATGTTCTATCATTGTGTGCCCTTTATCCGTCCAGGCATGTTGATCATGATGGAGAGCAAGGATCTGTCTTCATGTATCTTTGTTTTTTTTGAAGGTCAAACTACTATCAATGATGTTACTCCTTCATAATCTATCATTGTTTCAATGGAGCTGTATGTGTCTATGAGTCTATCATCGTCATTTCTGTTGTTGCGGCCATTTTTCTAATTCCTTCTATCTTTATTTGAAGAAAACTTTTAAGCAAACTGCTCCTCCGACATAAAGGAATCATGAAATTTTAAAGTAGCTTGTAAAGTTTTAAATGGAAGTATTTATTTATGAGATACCCAGGTAAATCAATGGTTAAAGATGGAACTAGATGAATAGGTGAGTGAGTGAGTTATTGTTTAGCGGCACTTTTTGGGCAATATTTCAGCTATTGGCAGCTTGAACCTAAGAAAGTCAATGGATATTGTAACATCACTTGGGCAAATTCTTGATTCCGATTGGCTGATTTGAAGAATTTACCTACATTGAATAGCAATAAGTATCCACTAATTGGCTAGGACAAATCACTTTGTAATGATGCATCATGTTGACTACATTCGGACCAACTAAAGATTATCTTGATATCTTAACCTTGTTAAAAATTTTTTACAGGTGTCATGTTTATTTTCAGAAATATCTTTTAATTGAGAGTTCATACTGTTGTTTTTTTAACCGGGTTACAATGAAGTAATTTACTAAAATCATAAATATTATGTTGCCAGCTAAGTGACATGAAATTGTCTGTACAAGGAAGGAAGTATTTGTAACTTGTCTATTTGCAATACATTTCCAGAATAATTCTAGAATAGGTCTAGTTGACATAAAAATTAGTTTTACTTCAGCACTTGACCATAGTTTGGTTCTAAATTGTTGTTGTGCATGCTGTTAAAACACTCACACAGATCTTTAAAAAGATAGAAACCCAACAGGAAATCTAATTATCCCTCCAAAGGTGTGTTTAAAAATAAATAAAATAAAATGCTAGAGGTCTTTTCAGGCTCATTTCAGCTCATCAGGGCTATACATATATATATAGTATAGGAGAGATGGGCTTACAGCATTGGCCAACAAGGCATGGTCAATAATCATTAAATACTTGATTAGCTGCAGAGCCAAAAGCTTTATTTTCATTCAAATCGTATGGTCTTTCACACAGTGCAAAGTTCTGCAGCACTTTGACATCTCTTCATTGTTTTGCTAACAACATGGGGACTGGACAATACTCATGTACATGGAAGCGTCCTGACGAGGCTAGGGAACTTGGCAGTGAGGTTTTTTCCTACACTGAAGATGACTAATGCTCTTTCATACATATTTCATGTGCGCTTATTTGGTAAGGGATTCTAAAGGCTAGCCATAAAAGTTGTCTTCAGTTGTCTTGGCTCAAATGCTCAGCAACTTATCTTGAGTAGGAACTACCAAACATGTAGTTGAGTTTGGTAGTAATGGTGTGTTATTAATGTCCTTATTTGAGAAATTCAATTAGGATACAGAGGTTAGGGGTTCAGGGGCTCTGCAGGTTTATCTGGAGAAGATAACTGTTTCGCATGCAGTTAGGTTTAGATTTCAATGCTGCAGCATCTCTAGCAGACCTGATTTGAGGAATCTTGCATCACATGAGTTCACAACTAGTATATTTTGCTTTTGAAGTCTAGGAGTATATATTTTTAAAACTTTATTGAATATCAGTTTTTTATGCAGTTAGGTTTTTCAATGCAATTCAATGCTGTAGAGGTACACATAGTTCTGTGTTAATGTAATTAAGGTTCTTCAACATCAAGTACTAACATTATTTACCTTTACTTTGCCTGACATCTGCATCATGCTCACATTCCATCACAGAATGTTCAGTTTCATAACCAAATCCACCCCCCTTAGACCTCTCCCTCTTTGATTCAATCACCCATTCCCCACCCTGGCTGTCTTTGCCTTCCCCCGTTCCCTACCCCGCTAACAAATACCCAACATATGTATGATCAATCGACCCAGTCATACCTTAGCTTTTTCACCAATACCTGTATCTCTTTGGTTCAATTGCCTCTTCCACCTCCCCACCCTCTTCCCCTTACCCCCAAACATCACCACCAACTACTCAACCATAACTCTTCCACCTCCCCACCCTCTTCCCCTTACCCCCAAACATCACCACCAACTACTCAACCATAACTCTTCCACCTCCCCACCCTCTTCCCCTTACCCCCAAACATCACCACCAACTACTCAACCATAACTCTTCCACCTCCCCACCCTCTTCCCCTTACCCCCAAACATCACCACCAACTACTCAACCATAACTCTTCCACCTCCCCACCCTCTTCCCCTTACCCCCAAACATCACCACCAACTACTCAACCATAACTCTTCCACCTCCCCACCCTCTTCCCCTTACCCCCAAACATCACCATCAACTACTCAACCATAACTCTTCCACCTCCCCACCCTCTTCCCCTTACCCCCAAACATCACCATCAACTACTCAACCATAACTCTTCCCACCCTTAACATTTCTTCACCACTACCACCAACTTCATCAAAACCTCTATATCTTTGATTCCATTACCTCCCCCCTCCTCCCTCCCCCCTTCAAAGTCTGAGCAGTGTGAGGGAAGATAGGTTTACAACAGAAGTCTACTCCTGATTTCCTCACCTCTCCTCTAAAAATAGAGCAGGCTGGATAAGTCGCAATCAGTTTGGTAGGCAGCGAGCAGACAGAAGAAGAAGGCTTCTGGCAAATGGACTGGCAACAAGTAAACCTGGGCGCTCTGCCCTCTTAAACTCCGAGGACCCAACTTTTCGACAAACTTTTTTTTTACGTAACTAACAAAGAAGTGCAGGCATGGAGTTTGACGTCCTCGTTCAGACGATGGACGGAATCCAGCTTTGTCCTCGGAGCGTGACTGGCACTGCACTTTACAGATCAAAGTCGGTAGGTGATATTCTTCACGCTTGCTTTTTCCTGCTGACTGAAGGCGTCCATCTTGGACTGATGTGCTTGCCAGCTTTATGAACCAATTTGTAGTTTGTTAAGTTTATATTTATAGGACTGGCACCGCACTTAACAGATCAAAGTTTGAAGGTGCAACATTATGCTTCTGCTAAGTGGTGTTGATTGAGGGTAATTTACCTACCCGTTTCTCATACTGATAAATGAATATGTAGCAGTTTTGTTTACAACATTTATTCAAATTTACAAAACTAAATTTCAAAATATTGCAAATGTACACAATACATGAAAATTCAAAAACAAGGAAATCGTAAAACTCAAACTAAAACCCAAAATATTGAGATGCGAGGTCAAAATTTCTTAAAGCAAGATTATAACATGGTGTAGATCGATTAATTTTGTCAGAAATATAAGGTTGAATTTTGCATTGTCACTCACTGTGTAACATTAAGAGAACATGGTGTTTGATAAAGGAAAATTGAAAGGTGTATGTTAACAAAACTTTAACAAAATATGCCAATATAAATCAATTTTGAATGAAAAAAACAAACTCGAATGGTAAAAGCAGATTGACAGAAATATCTAAAACTCACACTGAAAATACAGATCCATATTTTTTTAATAAAAGTACTTGTTTATCAGTTACAATCCAGGGGGGTCTATTCACAAAACAATATTAAAACATTGAAAAGTTGTTCAATAATGCATCAAACATAGAGACACTCACTCCTATATATCTAACACAGCTTTTACACCACTTAACACAGAAATATTAGTAAAACATCAAAAATAAACATTCTTATCATTTAGAACATAAAATAGACAAAACATTGATATACATGACTCAAAGTTGAATCAAACAAATTCATTTGATCAACACAAATTGAAAGAAATTTATGAAAAAAGTTACAAGGAAGTTTACTCAATTGTATAATGTTACTTGTTTTGATATAGAAAATCATAAAAAGGTAGATGCACAAAACGGAAGCAACCATGAGATGCAAAAGTCAGAATTACATAAAAAAAAGAAACTCCAATATTTTATTGCACTGATTGTTAAAAATATATGTAAGATATTGCATAACTGCCCACTCAATTGCTGTGTAACAGGACCTGTAATGTTTTTAAAAGCACAGTCGGAAGACTGATTAACAAAATTAAAACAAACATTGTTACATAACAGCTAAAACAACAGTAAGAAAACAATTGCTAAGGTCAACAGGTTGCAAAAAAGATAAGTAAGACTTAGCACCTCCTCATAAGTAACTTTACCTGTAATGTTTAATCAAGAACAACAGGAGAAAGCTAGAGCTGCCTGGTTAATTGTGTAGGGAGGTAAATCCTTGTTGGTTTTACCAATTAACCCAAGTATGATCGTTGTGAATCTATGAAACCTTTGTTGATGTAGGCTTTGGACCCTGTTGATGCTAGTAATTAGCTATCGGATTGCCTCACTAGCTAATTAGTATTGCTTATTGCATTACAGTGGACAGATGCATATGTCGACTTTCGCCGAGATGTATATCGTTTGGGTCGAGAGTTATAGCATTTCCTGAGAATGAGTTAAAAAAGAATAATGATGATAAACTTTAGTATGGTGAAACGTATGAGTCCAAAAAGATTTTAAAATTTCCAATTTGAGTATAAGCACTCTTAATGATTTGGTATTGAAATTGTCACTTTAATCTATGTGAAAATGTAAATAGTGTATGCAAAGTGAACTAATAAGTGAATTGATTATTTGCATAAAATGTTACCTAAAAAATATCCAAAAACAATGATTGGTAAGTATTAAATTTTTTCTCTTTCTGAAATGATTAACAAGTATCAATATTTTTAAATACTGTGGAAACCACCTCTGATTCTGGAAAATCTGAACAAGAATACAATTTCTTCATTGACCTCAGCCCAAACATTTAATTGTAGGTACTGTCTGTAATTGCTTCGAGTAAATTATAGCTTTAGTGTTAATTACACCTATTATGAAGGTGTAAATGAGATGAAGGTCAGAAGGGGGGAAGTTGGAAGGGGTAGGGGAAGGGGAGGGGGGGGAGGGATGTGTAAGTTTATCCCTGGAGTGATTCCACATCTGTCAATCATAATAGACATCTGAAGAAGAGTTGATCCACAAAGAACGGTTGGTGCTCTGAGCTCTGGACTTGCTTCAGTCTTGTACATGGTTATTTCTGCACTTTTGTAGATACATGAATATCAGAGCTGATCCACAAAGAATGGTTGATGCTCTGAGCGCTGGACTTGCTCCAGTCTTGTACATGTTTTTTTCTACACTTTTGTAGATACATGAATATCAGAAAATGTTCTTCTCTAGTTGGTCTCTGGTCTCTTTGTTTAGTTTTTAATTGATTTTAAGGCAAGTGAAATGGCCAATTTACTTCAATTCATTGTCACTTTTGTTGATTTTGTGAAAAGTGAATTCTTTTTCAGAATTAACATGAGAAACTTGTGTTGTCTAATTTAGTATAGTTTAGACAAGTATGTATGAAAAGTCCGTCTTATTTTCTTAATAAGATTTTTATTCCAAATTTCTTAGGAAAAATTTATGTAAAAATTAACTTGTACCGTAATTCAATGATCTGATAAGAATTATTAAGAGAACAAATACAGACAGACAGAAAAAAATTTGTTTTGCATGGTTTGTTTAAACAACCGTTCCCTAAGCATTTTATAGGAGACTCAAAATCAAAATAACATCTGAATAAACACAGGTATGAATACGGAAACACATGATTGATGTATGAAAGACATATTTAAACTATGAGGGGGCGGGATAGCGCAGTGGTTAGCGCGTTCGGCTTCGGATGAGAAGGTCCGTGGTTCGAATCCCGCCAGGGGCTCGGCAACTTTGTCTGCAGTAGAGAACTGTTCTACATGCAGTTAGGTTTGGGTACAATGCTACACTGAAATTCAGCGGAGTATCACCCATGGTTCGCTAGTTCCAGCCAATGCTCGCAGGTTTCACCGCAATGCATAGCCACAATGGTGTTGCAGGCTTTCTCCCTGCAATAATACTAGCAGCCGCGATATAAGTGAAATAATCTTGAAAGCGGCATTCAACACCAACTCACCTCACCTCACCTTTAAACTACGAACATGTTTTTGTATCGGTAGAGAATAAAGAGCGAGTCTAGATAATGCTGGTTACCAAACAGTGATTTGGATCTATTAACTTGTGGTGTTTTGGCCCACTGGGTGGAACTTTAACCCCTGGGATTCAAGATGTCGTATGTGTGAACAGATAGGCACCTATGGCAGCAAAGGGGTTAATCTGGTAGTTTGCCATTACCTTGGGCAAAACATTACATCCTATCCTCCCTCCCAAACTCACCATGTGTTTTTCTGTGATTTTGTTTTTGTGATCTTGATAAATGTGTGTGAGGAAGTTTGTGTAAGTTTTTGTGATATTGCTTAGAAGATAAAGATAACTTGATCTTTATTGTTTATTTGTTATGATTGTTGATATCATGATCCTAGAAACCAAACAACATGTAGCTCTTTATGGTTAATTCATAAATAATTTGTTCATAATCTTGTCAGTTATTTGGTCATGAAAAAGTTAATTAAAGATATTTGATGTAAAAGTAATTGAGGACATTTGATGTAAAAATGATTACGGATATTTGATATGAAAATAATTAAGGATATTTGATGTAAAAAATTATTAACTGTATTTGATGTATCAGGGGTTTTGAGGTTAATAATTTGCACTTTATTATAAACATGTGCTTCTATTTTTAACTATGAAAGAGTAAAATTGAGTGAAGAAGAAAAAAATCATAAGCATTGCAAGTACTGCCAATTAGCTGTATGTAAGAAACTAAGTGTTTGTACTTTCTGGAATATGTGTTGCCAATTCATTAGATAAACACAAAAGGAATTTCGTCATTTGTTTTTCAAACTGGAAAAAAATTGTAAATTCCTAATAGTATTTGACACCTTGTTGAAAAAATTACCAGCTACATTCCAACGTTTACTTTTTGTCATACAAACGTGACATTTACAACATGGCCTTGACTAAACACTTCATTTTCAAAAAGTCCATAAAACTTTCGCCAGAGGATCACGTTCAGTCAGCCCTGACCTCCCTTTGAAGTGAGTACTGCCTAATGACCCCACACAGGGAGCTATCCCCTTTGTGTGGCGTCACGCTTGAGCAAGTTTGGAGGCCATACACCTGACACACCACAACACGGTCCAGCGAGCAGAGCTAATCAAACTCTTTGTCCCGTTGGGTGCGTGCAGGACTACACAGTCTGTCAGTCAGTCACAAGTCGGTCAGTGTGGTTAAAGATGGCTCTCACACAGGACATGGATAGTACCTGGGATACCATGGGGCTCTGTGATTGCCAGGAGAAATATGCTCCTTCTAAGAGAAAGGTAGGGAAAGATCGATGCCAATTTGAATTTGTTAGCCTTGACAAAAATAGAGTTGATGTTATGGAGGTTGCGATAGTGTTGGAATGCAAAGTTGAAATTATTGTTGATAAGTGTTCAGGAGCTGGGATACTGATTTGCTGTCTTGAAAAATATACACCTCTCTTGAGAAAGATTACAGGGACACTTCAAAACATCAAATTAAGTTTTATCATCATGGCATTTGGGTGATGTTATGTTAGATGAAATTATAACAGTGTTTGAATGTGAAGTGGAAAATGGTGTTGAGAAAGTTTAGTAGCCGGGATACTAATATGCTTTGCTATAAGAAACTTTCAAAGTAATGACGATGTTAATGTATTTTCATTATTATTAAGTCCAAACACTTTTGTGTACAAATCAAAGGGAGAGTTTTAAGGACTTGCAAGTTTGTTGTTGGATATTTTGATGATGAGGCATCTGATTTTTGCCTACATGATTCAAATGATACCTTGTAAGTCACAAAGTCAGTTAGACTTTCACCCTTGTAAAGTCAGAATAGAAATATTTTTTAAGTCATGCAGGCTTTGTGTACCAAATTTGATTGTGATGGATTTGAAATCAAAGTGCACCATTGGTACAAGTTTAGGAGATTTGAATTGACAAATGGACCATTAAGGAAAAGTTAGGAATGTATTCAAATGTATAAGAGAATTTGCTATCATACATTCGAACCTCTTGATGAAATGTTCACACCATAAATGTATCATTAGTCCTTCATTATAATTTCATTCTTCACCCTCTATATATATATACAGAATTTATGTTGATCATTTTACATTTGTACTCTGCCAAATTGAGGTGTAAATACAATGAACAATCTTGAATCTGAAACAATCTAGGGTTTAATAATCAAAATTTTAGAATGTATGTGACAAATAATTTAATGTTGTAGAGATCAAAACTAGTATCTTGTAAAACAATTTTAGGATGTACCAGTATGTGGCAGAACAGTCTTGATATGAGTAGTTGTTTACTAGTAAGGGAAGGTAGAATGTTCAAGTAGGGATGAGTAAGAGATTGTTGATGAGGAGGCCATATCAACTGATAGTGTTAGATATTTGAAATTGTTAACAGTCAGCTATACATGTTGACTGACATTGATATTTTTATCTTTTGATTGAAAGCATGTTGTCTTATTAAAATTAAAGACGAATGATTTAAAAAATTATAATATAATATGCCAACAAAAAGATACCCTTGTTGATAAAATAGAAGTCTTTTAGGTCACTATTACTTTGTTAAGTATCAAAATTAAGATTGAGGTTCCAATGGCTTCGACAGAAGGTGAAAAAAAATTAATTCTGTGTTGTGACATTTGATTATATCTTAAATTTCATGTGTATGACAATGTATATGATGAATTTCATGTCTTTAAACTTAAACCTTTCATGAAAACAAAATACATTATACATCATTGAATATACTTCCCTTAAAACATTATGACATACTTCCTAACTTAATCCCTAAAAGAAAAATGTCTCTTTTTGAGATAATAGACACAGTCATGTATCTTAAATAAGTGCTCTTAAACTGTGGGGCCTGTGTGATAAAATTTGAACTAATTTCGATGGCGACCATTAGCATGAATAGCTCATGATGATTCATAGCCCGGGGTAAATATTTGACATGGGAATTCTGCAGATGATGCATGAGGCTTACAAATATGTGCAAGAAGACAGATCATGACTTGAAAGTCCAGGGTTGCATGGAATTGAAACTGGAAGTAAAATTCAGATGCTGGCTTGATGAGTGCATGAAGAAATAGTATACTGTCACTGAGGGCAAGTGGTCATCCATGGACACTGGTCATTATTCTAATGTAATTGAGATGATGAGAGGTCAAGAGGCCATTATTGTAACTGTTATTGATCACATAGTTTATATGCATGTAGAAGATAGAGACATATTCCCCGAGGTCATGAAGATTGACCAGTAGGAATTGAAGTTACAACCTCTGCTTTGAAAACCTCTTCTATGTGTTCACCCACATTTCCTGAATTGTGCTGATCTTTATGTATAATGAAAATGATATGTTTTGGCACTTGTTAGAGCTTGACATTGGCACTTTGTCCAGTGGCAAATGGCTAGTGACCAAGAAGATGGATAAGCAATGTCAGTTCTATAACATATAGTTCAAAGAAATTTTATAATTTTAGATGTTGTAATATTCATGCAGACAAGTTTGCATTAATGCTTTTAGATATGAACTAGTTCCTTGCCAAGGTTAATTCCACCCCTGGTTGTTATTTAACTTTTGATTTCTCAGCTGTCAGCACCTTTATTATACAACTGACCAAATGGCCATAAATCAGAAATGCCTGGGATTGTCAACAATGTTGCTTCATTAGCTGGTTATGATTCAATTAGAATGGAAATTGTTTTCGTGTTTCTTTACTGAATCGACTTGTTTGGGGTTATTTTTGCATTTGGTCTATTTGTCAAAATAAAATGATACCTGATAAATTCCTGTAATGATTTTGTTGAATACGTGAGATGGCTGAGATTGTTGATGGTGGAGATACATTAACTGGTAATCCTGCCATGTGATCGTGATGAAGTCCCTCGGGCTTGAGTGTGGATGATTGGTTTAGCTAACAATAGATTGATGATTGCTTCCAGCAGTTGTTGGCGATTGTAAATTCTCTGAAGTGTCCAGTTCATTATGACATTTGATGGGATTTTGTTGTGCTGATGACTTTATAGGTTCTGAATTGTTAATAATGATCTTCTTTCTTTTAAGAGTGGTTTTCAAGCCAAATTACATTTCCTTCAATGATGTCATTTATGAAAGCATTTGTTGTAGTTGACATATAAAGCTGCAGACCAAACCTTTAAAAAAAACATTTTTCATCTGTGATGATCATACAGTTATTGTCATCTGTAAAACTGACAACCTTTCCTGTAGTCCAAATATGAGTAATGATGGCAGGCCAGTTATACTTAGAATTTGAATAGTTTTCAAAATTTCTTATTTTTTTCAAGAACAGACATATTGAATCAAGAGTGAACCACAACAGAGGGCTAACTACAATCCTATGTGCTGAGATTTAAACAGAGCGAGTATTCCCCAAACTGCACGTAGCCTAGCTGCAATAAGCTGCATTTATCAAGGTGTAGATAGTTGTATCTGGAGCTGTCCAACAAGCCAGTTTAGAGGAGCCTTTATCAGTCAGTGTGTCAACTGGAGAAATCAGAGGCTCTCACAGACTAGACCTTCTCAAGGCCCCTCAGAGGTGGTAAAATATTTAGTCTTCTTAAGTCAGTTGAGTTGTGTCTTCAGCAGTGACTCAACCGTACACATCAGAGCTTTCATAGTCTAGACTTCATAGAAGTATAATTAAAAATCAAGCCTTTTCACAGTGTTTCTGTAGGTTGAAAAACATCCAGATTTAGTTTCCTAAGTAATGCATTTCCCAGTCCCCTCAAAGGTAATAAAATATCTAGCCTTGCTTATTAAACTTATAGCCTTTCGATTTTTCTGAGGGAAATCTTTGAATTATGGATTGTCCAATATGTTAAGAAGTTATCCCCTTAAATATTTAAGAGAGTAAAAAACAGTCTAACAATCTCTGTCTATGTGAATTCTTTCCCATGTTGGTTCAAGGTAAATAAGTCAGTTGTGGAGATATGAAAGAGAGGCAAATGAGGTTAAGGGTCACCCAATGAGCCCCTATCTCTAACACTTGACAACCAGATGCTTCCCCGTGCACACTTTCAAATTTGAAAATGCCCGCTTCTTTATCGATCAATATTTACTGGGTGATTTGGGTACAGAGCACTAATGCTGGCCGCTCTGCGTGAACTGACTGAGGAGGTCGGAAATGTGGGAACACAAGTGTCTTACTAAATCTCAGGTAGGCTAGGACGCTTGCATTGAATTGATTGAGTTGGTTTATAGCGATCATTTGTATTTTGGCCAGTTTTTTGTGGGAAAAGATAGTGGTTTATGGTCAGTAAAGGTGTGATTGCAAAATAAGTCATTTTTAACATGACTGTCACATTAAATCTCAGGCAGGCTGGGACAGTTACATTGATGGAAACAGTGGCTATTTGGTTTATATCAATTTTTTGTATTTTGGCCAGTGATTTTTGGAAAAGATAGTGGTTAAAGGCCAATGAAAGTTTATTAGAAAAAAATAAATTAGTGCTGCTTATAGGACCTAATTAATGTAATTCAAATTGTCACTTGAATGTGGTCACAACTAGTGAAGAAGATTTTCTCGATGACAACTTCTTTATTGTGAAATTCACGACGTTCCATGCATACTCTTTACTTGAGATTTACAGAAAATCTTGTCTGTCTCATTTACAACAATTCTAAATGCCCTTCACAACCAGTGACATATTTCACTTAAGTACACATGTATGCCTGTTGTTTGTATGAAGATTTGAATATGAACAGTCCCTCATCCTTTTCCAAAACAGGAAATTGCTTTGTGTTGAATAGTGTCATAATGTACTTAGGAAAGAATTACTTAGATTAATTTAAATAATGATGTAGGTCTTCCTGTTTGTGAATTACTGATGGTGCAATTGTTAAGGAGTTATCCAACAACAATCTGATTCCATGATCATCTTTGAACATGTTATGTACACCCATAAGTGTACCAATTTCTAATTAAAAGAATATATCAAGCTTTTTATGGCTTCATGTTGACTAAAATTGACAAGTCTTCAATGTTCATTGCATCCCAATCCTATTTCAAACAACCACAAACACAAACTATAATTAAAATAATAAGCCACTCATTAACATGTTTGAAATGCATTGTGTGTAAAAAATCATGTGTCAACATATACATAGAAAAAGGGATGTCACCTCGAAGTTTGTTTCCACACAAAAATCCTGACATTACCTCCCTTTAAGGTGTCAGCGACTACACACTAACCATCAGATAACAAACCAAAGAGGTTATCCTATTTGCAGACACTATTTACATTGTACAACATCGTCTTGTTAATCATTCTCGATCCATTGCAACCCAATCCGTTCTTACTAAGCCTTAGCAAAAGACATTAACATGGTCACCTGCCTCTGTTTATCCTGATCCCATGCGACCCTTAGTAGTAGTTTTAGCGCTAAGATAATGTCAAAGTGTCAATTACTTCATGCTGACAACAAGTTGACATGATGTAAGTTTACTAAGTGTTTACCCTTACCCCATCCGATCCTTACTATTTGTCTTAGCGCTAAGATAATGTCAAGGTGTCAGCCACTGCATTGCAGCAAGCAGGTGACAAGCTGAAAAAAAGACCTGTGTACAGACACTGTGACCTTATTGACAGAGGCAGGTATCGGCTAGTTAATCTGGGCCGGGACACTAGTTAACAGGTAGACAAACCTGCAAAGGTGCCTGCATTTAGGGTCAGGTGGAGCGCTTTCTAAGGTCAAGGGTAACGCTTGTAACACAAACACTATCAAATGGAGACTGTTCCGTTTGTATGTTTTGGTTATGTAAATTTTTCTTTGACACCTTTGGTCATGTCTTTACCATTTTCTGAGCATTTGCAAAACCAGGGGGAGTTGTTGAACCCTAACCTAAGGTCATCCTTACTTTAAGTACCATCCTTCAGCATTGTAATAATGTTATCTTCGTGAGTTATGGTAACATTAGAGTTTTATGGAGCTCTTTGTATAGCAGATGATAAAGACTTTGGAACAGTTAACTCTATCTTATTTTCGATCCTCAGCTACAACAAAATAACCTCAACACATTAAATATCCACCCTGAATGTTGTGTGTTACGTCTGAAGTTCGTCAGTACTGGGTTGTTTTGATAGTGGCGAGTTCAGGAAGTTCTCGGACCACAAGCACCTGTTCCTGATATTTTATATATACTTACATATCTGTGTATCATCTATTTGATGTGCCTGATATTTATACACATGGCCAACAATATGCAACAGGCAGTATGAAACTGACACCTCCCTCCCTGTCATGGGAGGTTCGGAAAAGGAGGATATTTTTAGTATTTATGGAAAATAATGGTATAATGCTTACAGAGCTGATTTCCAAGTTTGAATAAGGGAAGTTTTGTACCAATTTCAGGAGCATTTTGGGGATAATTTGTGTTTTTAGTATTTATGGAAAATTAAAGGTATAATGTTTACAGAGCTGATTTCCAAAGTTTGAATAAGGGAAGTTTTGTATTAATTTAAGGAGCATTTTGGGAAAAATTTGTGTTATTTTGCTGTCGTGATGTAAAATTCCGGGGTAAAACAAATAATCTGTTGTCCTGCTTCATGACTGTAAATAGGAGCCTTTCATGCCGTCTAGGTCCTCATTCAGCAAATCTAGATTTGACTGCATACAGACAAACTGAAGAAAAGAATATCATGGATAATGGAACAGTAAATTATTGTAATGTTTCTTAGACTGATGTAGTCTATGGTATACACAATACATACATAATGAATAGTGTCAGTATACAATAATTAGAAAATATCATGCTAGGTATTTATAGATCTAGGTCTGCTTATATCTGTACATATATATACATACATACACATATCTACATAATCGTTATCAATATTTTATTCATGAACATGAACATCTGTTAGCATTAACATAGGGAGGCCAAATGACTTTGCTTAAAAAAAATTTGATACCTTTCAAATTGTCTAGATTCCACTGAACAAGTCTAGCTCTCTGAATACACTATGCCAAGAGTTGTATATTTGATGAGAAAATTGAAAAAATTCATGACTCCTTTTGTAAGTGGCGGGGGATTGGATTGTGTCTCGGGCAGTTCAGAATCTCTTTATTGTGTACGAGTTAATATTCCTGTAAATAATCATCCCTGAAATGGTTTGAGACAAATCGATTCGGCCATGGAGAGAACATGTTTCAATGAGGAGAAATAAACTGCATGAATTTAATTATATAGAAAATATAATTTTGAAATTTATTATAAACATAATTAGTTTTACATAAATTTGTTTGGTACAAATAGTTTTGACATTCCTTATAAACATAATTAATTTTACATAAATTTGTTTGGTACAAATAATTTTGACATTCCTTATTAACATAATTAATTTTACATAAATTTGTTTGGTACAAATAATTTTTACATTCGTTATAAACATAATTAATTTTACATAAATTTGTTTGGTACAAATAATTTTGACATTCATTGCCCTTATTGATAATGCTAGAATATACTAAGCAGTTTTTGAGAATGTTAAATCCCAGATTCCCATCTCTACATTCCACACATGTTTATGATAGCTGTTCAGTAGGGCGTGAAACTTCATGAGCTGAGTGAAATTGGTCAAAGGCAGAGCTAAGCTGGTTTTAACTGGATACACATTTGGGATTGGGGATGTTTTTGTGGGGGGAAATAGCTGAAATTGACAAAATATGTGTGGGCTGTGTTGATGAGTGTTGATGTTTCTTGGGGTACAGATGCTCCGTGAATAGATGTGGTGGATATGTATAGCTTGTTATTGTGGATATTGTATTGTCCGTCATGCCTGGAATGTCAAAACATTTATTTTCTCATTTGTATGAATCTTGAACCAAAAAAATAGTCTACATGTTCATTCACACCTTTAAGATTTCTATGTTTACTGCTAATCATACCTTTGTGCTCCAAGTTTTGAAGTTTATGTTATTTATTGTAATGGGGTCATCCAAAAGAGGTTACTCTGATTCTTAATACCTCCAAATATCCAGTATCTCAGATCCTTTGTTTTACCAGCTAAAAAAAGTTTTCAGGTTATGTCTACAAAATCTTGTTAAAAAATTAGAGAGTCCACCATTCAGGAAAATGAGGCACCAATAAATTCAACAGATAATGGGTTAAGCAAATTTTTAGTAATTTCATCATTGATAGATAAATAAAAATATAAAAAAAATTCATCATCAGTCAGTGTAAAATTATTGTTATTACATCCCTCTTCTATCCATACTCCACCGCCATACCGAATAAATATGAGCAATGTCCCAGTTACCTGGATTTTTTTGGAAGAGATTCTTTTCTCTCCATATATACAAAGAAACACAAAGTTTATATTGCTTATGTCCAGGAGTTATTTCTGGATGCCGATGATAGTAAAGCCAACTGCTTCAATCTTGCTAGTTTCATTAGCCACTGTTTCCATGGAAACGTGTCTGTTTACCTATGTTTATAGGTATGTACATGTTGATGTAAAGCTAGGGTAAGATTGAGATGTGTTGAGTTGCTGGCTTTGTTTGTAAGAGTGATGTAACTGGACTGATGAATGAGCAGTTTTCAAGTCTTGGCAAATCTTTTGTGAAGTCCGACTGAGGTAGCTCCGTCATAAATTCCTCTATGTCTTAATACGAAGGTTTCTTGTGCACGAAATGTAGAAGGCTGATTGGATGCAATCAAAGTTAGTGTTGCAATCAGCGACGCCGTTTCAAAAGTTATAATTCAAATCGCCCAAGTTATTTCTGGAAGCTTTACAAAAGCTAAACTTTATTCAAATATGCACCATACACTTTGAGTCGTCTTTACAGAACACGTGTACCTCATTTTGCAACTGTTTCATTGCATAGGCCTATGTGACTACAAATATGTTATTCATGCATTCGGTGTTTTCATTGGCTGAAATATTGCCAAGTAGTTCAAGTTGCAATATTGTCCCGCTAGGGGAAACTTCCTGAAGCCCGAGAAACCTTTGTATTAAGACAGAGGTTGTATAGGAATTTATGACAGAGCTACCTCTGTTGGGAGAGAATGACTGCGATGTTGTATTTGTAAAACTGATATTGTTCCTGTCTACCGTATTTTAAGATGGAGTATATGTAGCGACAAGAAAAAGCAAACTTACGTCTTTGAAACTAAATTAAGAAGTACAAGTTCAATCATGTTTTTTGTTAGTTGATATTAAAACATTTCAACAAAGATTCATGCTTAGAACAATGAAATGTAAAATCATAAAAATCTAAATGAAAGTTCTCTTGTTACCAAGACCAATTATATTTTTAAATGACATTAAAAGTTGGAGTGATGAAGAATAATGATACTTTTATGGATAAACAACTTCTTTATTCTATGTAAGTGCTGTTTCGACATATATACAATTGTCAGTAGCAAGCACATTACTATTAATGTCTAAAAATGGCTAATTCAGAAAAAAAGGTTGTTTATAAATAAAAAAAAAATTATTGTTCAGTTATATTTTGGATGCAGATTGTAGTTGTGGTTTTAGTTTCTTACATTTCAGATAAATGTTTTCCTTTGTTCAAAGAACAAATGCTGTATTTTATGATTTAAACCTAATTTTACCTAAAAGGAATTCTGTAAAGAGAACTGACAGACAGTGCATTGTAAACGTTATATAACAGAGACACCCCACTGCTTACCATGCAACATCCACATATCTTTCTTTGTGATCGCTGAACCGGAACCTTCCTCTGCCCCTTGTTGCGATACATCCCATTATCTTAAATACTTTGATGCCAAACAATGTTCTTAACATATCAGCCATGGGTACCTATAGTTATGCAATCTTATATCATTACAAATTAAAGATAAGACATACAGTGTCTGTGCAATAAAAAACTAAATTGTACTTTGTATTGGACTTTGGCCTAGAGAGGGTTAACCAAAGGATTAACCTACTTTTCACTTACCCAGTGGGTTATTAGGTCATGGCTTGGTCAAATATTTGCTAATATACCAAAAAAATACTTTTCAATGAGTTTATAAAAAAGATAGTGTTGATATTTTTATCGACACAACAAATTTAGTTGAATTTGAATAATTTCTAAAAAAAATTTCTTCATTATTTGACAAACCTATCATTTTGGCAAGTGTTATTAAGATTGGGTTTCAGTCAGTTTTACAGCCAATGTATTCAAAACACATATCAGAAATGCATTATGAAGATTTATGATGAAAATTGTGAGGGAATATTTACCATTTGTGACCTCAACAATGGGGTCTCATATGGTTGGAAAGGAGGTATGCAAGCTTTAAATTATTTACATTTGTATATAATAAAGATAAGTAAAGGTGATTACATATGCTTGTGAAAATATGGTTGACTTTAGTTTACACAAAGCCTGGTTCAATCAGATAACTTTATTCATGAATTATAGGTCAAGATCCTACAGCTGGGGTCTGATAGACCCCAAATCGTAATAGGGCTGATATACTTCTGCTGATGGATGAAAAACAGATTTTGCATGTTGATAGATATAAGAGTGACAGTTGACAGCAACTCACGCAGGGGTTATTAGCGTATATTGTGCGGATGACACGGAACCAGGTGTTGACATGCTCCTGACGTGGCTGAGGTCGTCCATCACCTATCCCATGATCCCTTAGTCATCCTCTCGGTGTTAATGAGGACGATTTGACCACGTTGATTAATACAATTGTTTGTTTACCATAATTGGATCACACAGGTCACTTGAGCTTAGAATTTCATGAAATATTTTATATAAAAGTCTAGGTATTTAAAAAAAACTTTTGTACCCTTACATTACTGTTGAAGTGAAGTGAAGTTTTCATGTATTACAACGATTTCAACAGACTTTTCATTATGTAATAAGTGTAAATACAAATAGATATGTAAAGTTATATTGTGATCAGCTTCATGAAGTGTTACTATTTGAAAAAAGAAACAAAAAGAAGAACATCAATTATTTGAAATGAATGTCTTTGCAAAAGCTTGTGCCCAATATTCCCCTTGAGTTACACATGAGTTATTAAGACGTGGATGAAAATGATGTGGAATAAATGTCTTTCATCTGGAGTCGTATCCATATACCATACAAGATACAAGGATGTGGATGATGAGGCAGGACAGGTTGACAGACGTAGAAGCACCTCTTAGAGCAGAGTGAAGCGATCAAGCTGCAACACTCACACCACCACCGTGGATTCTCTCCTAACTGCCTAATCCTCAGCCTCGATCACAGTATTGAATTCTTCTCATCGATTTTCTGTTGTGTTTTCAGACTGTAAAGCGACACAGCTCGTACCATGGACCCCCGTCTAAACAGCGACAGAGAAGGAACCTGAGACGACCCTCTGGTTCCTACGTCTACGTCAGGTAGGTTGTCATTTGCATTATCATCCCGTGTGGTGACATCTTTGTTGTAAACCTGTGTGTGATATGGGCCATTTGAGGTTTTACCATGCAATGCCTTCCTGAGGCTGCGTATTGCAATTTGAACAGTATGGCATATGTTTGAGAATATACTGCAGTGCATGTGACAATGATATTGTTTTATAGGTAGGTCCCTATCGGCATAATGAACATCTTTTATGATGCCATCTGTATTGTACCTTGCTTGTGATGCAGGAGATCAGGAAGGTTTAACATAGGGAGCACTTGCATCATTCCCTTCTTGTGTAGGGCCTGCATAGTACAACTGGGAGCTTGTTGCAATATGGTACTGTATTTGGTAATGTATTGCAATTTAAAAATAGTGGAATTGCATAACTCTTAAAACAAAATTGTCAATGTTTTATGAATTGATTCTACTCCATGAAGTAAAGCTTCACATTTATTCACCCTCAGAAGTGTTTGAGCTATTTTAGATGATATGACATGTGATCTCTTTCTGGCCTTGATTTTGAAATTAATATCTATTACACTTTTTGTATGATTATGTGTCAGAATTATATTTTTGCTGCTAAAAATATATAAGACAAATTGTTTTTAAAAAAATGCAAATTCATACCTTGGAATAAGTTAAATTTTTTATCTTCCTGATTTTTTTCCTACTTATTGAAGTTTCATTTTTGTAATCATTAGACCTTCAGTAGATTCCAGGGTAAGCTTTAATGTACCAGATTGTGAGGAACACATTCTCCAGATGTAGCAGATTCACAGACAAACCAGAACCTTGGCCTTCTTGACATGTTAACATAGACTGGCCAAGTCAAGTCAGGGCCATGTGTGTTTATAGACAGATCAGTGCCCGGTACTTTTTGTACTAGTGGGAAGGTGATCGCTGAATTTGTTCTTTGTGATTGACATTCCTTTGAATCTTGAATCATTCCCACAGGGTTGCCCATTTTGTGCATGTGGTGTTCAATTTTCATTAGTTCTTGAGTTTTATGATTGATTTACTCTATGGTTTTTTGTGTCTCCACAACTTGTGGCCTGTGAGAAAAGATCCTCTTCACTAGTATATTAATGTACACTCTGAAGCTTTATATTTGGTTGATACCCACTTGTGTATGCAAGGTGATAGACGCAAAAAATCATATTCTTTTAGAAAATCATTGCATTTACGAAAGAAAATCCTGTGTTTACTATATCGAGAGATATTAAAATTAAAATTTAACATTTTAAATTTAAAAGTTTAATTGCAATTAATTTGTTAAATATTAATGAATTTTGTTATCTGTGTCTTATCAATTTGTTGCCCGTGAAAGAAGATCCTCTTCACACTTACATTTATGTATGCACTTAAGCTGTGAGTTGGGTTGATATCCGATGTGTGATGGCTATTTCCTTATGGCTCATTACAAGCTGTTAACTTGAGTAAGTAGTCACACCCACTCTAGGTATTTCATTTCACAGCTAAGATGCTTTTGATAACTTTAAACTGCAGTTTTGACCCAGGCAAGTCGGTTAACTATATTTATATCCTTAAATTTGCTTTCATTTTCCTTAAGAACGCTTGATAAGAATAAATTGTTATTCAGATTCATTTTCGAAAAATTTTCTTCTTTTTTTATTTAACCATGAATATTAATTCTTAAATAATCTGGTTTTCATATTCCTTATTCTTTCATATTCCCTTTAAGAACACTTGGAAGAAGATTATTAAAGTTTGATAAGTTGTTCCTAATCCCTTCTTCAATGAATAAGAATTAAAATGATAATCAAATCAACACTGAATATGTTTCACCAATACAATGGACGTCTCTTTAGTAATCTAGATTCGCATTTCTCCACATTTAATAATTCTCGCAAAATGAAAGTCCTAATAATTTCAAATTCAATTCTGTTCACGTTTGAGTAATAGCAGCAGCTGTCTGTTACAATTAAAACCTGACTTAAGAAATTGATTATGAACGTCTTGGTGTAACAGACCAGTAGTATTGATGTGTCGACACAACCCTCGCCCAGATCTGGTATTGTGTTAGGGGCTTCAACAAGGGTGCTGCTGTCTCCCTCCACTATTGTCTCCTTGAGCTACCGAACATAATTGAAAACTAATTCATTTTGATCAAGGCATCAGCTTTTCCAATCTTTTTTATATCAAAGATTTTTGGGGTAGATTTCAGATAAAAGAAGAACTCTGCTTTGGAATATATTGTTCTTTTCTTGTTTGGGACAAGGATATAGGATTGTCAATACATTCAGTATTCAGTATGTTGCAAATATGAAATTACCATATCAAAGGGTTGTCATACCAGAGAATGTCAATGCAAGATGTCACACTATAGACACAAACATGGCTTTTGAAGATGATGCAAAAAATATCTTTGTATCTTTTGATTCAGCCTCCTAAGCTTTCATTGAAGTCATCTATGTGACTGTTTTTGTCTTTGTTTTGGAACTTTTGACTTCCCTGGAGAATTGCGAGCATTGAAAAGAGCACTGATTCCCTTGGGAGGATGAGGCTCCGCCCTTGCTATCTCGGCCTTTTGAAAGGTCGTTTGTTTCTTCTTGGTCAAACCCATGTGCATTTGTGATAGGATATACTATGTAAACAAACATAGGGCTGGTTACGTAATGCATCGAGCTTTGCAGAAACTAGACTGCATTAAGGTCTCTCACATCAGTATTTTGCTATGAAATAGTTTATTTTACGAAACTTTCCCTCTGGGTCATGGTGCCTTTGCAGATTTACAATGAGAGAGAATACAGCTAAAGTTAAGAGTCAAAGTGCAAGCAGATATTTTTAGTGGTATCCTAGTATTCTTCAATGAGTTGTCTCCCTTGACAAGACAAGAAGTGGGGCCATTTGCCAGCATTTGCCATGTTCCTTTTCAATGATTGAAAAGTAAATGAGTTCAGTGTTTTCCTTTGTTTATAGACTAATGCAGAATGTTTTCAAATAGATAATTTCTCTATTTCTTTCTCATGTCTTCAGAAGATATATCTCAAAGGGAGCTATTTCTAATCTAGAGTGAATGAATACAACTTTAAGTTTTAGAGACTTACGCAGTCTCTAGAGAATCTTTCCTCTCACAAGCAATAAACAATGATAAACAACGCTTTGATGTGCATAACTCGCTGCAAGATGTGTGATAAAAATAATGATGCATGGGCTATGCAGCTTTTTTGACAAAATAGAAAATGTCATGCTCTATTTTTTTTTTTATATCACCTCATGTTTTCTGCTATCACATGTGTATACAAAAATTATTGTATGATTAAAAGGAGAAGCTAACTTATCATATCTAATTGTAAAATTTCTGATTATTTTGTAACAATATTTTGTATTTAAAACAGATGTAAATGTCATGCAAACAAATAGGGAATTTTAAAAAAAAATTTCACCAGTAAACTTATGAACAGCGAATTAAAACATTAGTAACTGATTGATAAATACCTTTGTTCCAAAAAAGTACTTTCGTCCAAGATATTATATATTGATAACGTTGAAGTAAGGGAATGGCCGTAATAATTTATTTATGAGCATGGTTGACCTACACACACTTGTTAACCCGTGACACAGTGATAGGCGATAAACTTCTATACCTCTTTGAAGATATTCATAATAACACCGGAAACATCAACATCATAAAGCTTATTCAATGGAGGTAACTGAGTGGCCAATCACATCACAGCAAGTTCAAAAGAGGTCATTCTTAGACCAATCACAGAACAGCCATTTCAATAGAGGTTACATCTTGTTCAATAAAGGTTATTTGTTGGTTAATCACATGCTAGTTTAATGGAGGCCACTTTTCAGCCAATCAGAAGCCTCAGTGCCACAGGTGGAGAGTCCATTAGAGTGCAGATGTTATTTATGAGGTTCAACACACATCTCCATTCATGATCTGGTCATTGGTGTATGGAAACATGAATCTCTTATAAGTGTATGTCAGTGCACTTCAGCAATATTTTTGTCCTGTTTGAATGTTATATTCCATTAACAGGTTCATACATGTTTATACACTCTCATCAGTAAGATATTTTGAATAGTCTGAAAAAGTTTAGGTTCTTATAAATCAGCAGAACAACTTTAGGAGTAAGAAATGTGAGAAATGAACATTGATAGTGGTTTTTTTTTCTGTACTGGCCATGAATTTTCCTTTTTTTAAACAGTTTTAACAGTTTATAGTTATATCATAAGCCAGTATGAACAACAAAAATCTTTTCACAGTTTCGAATTTCATTTTCTACATTGTCAGTAGGTATTAGTAATTGGTCACATATTACAATGTGTACAAAAGAAAAGTTACCTATTTTTCTTCTCTTATTTCCAAGTTGAACCTCAAACCAAAGTTCAGATTGGTGTTACATTGGTGTCACATTCTTGAACAAGCAGACCAAATGTCAGATGAGTAGAATTCCTACAGAATAAGCATCAAGAACCAAAAGTAGACGAGTGTCCCACGAAGCCTTTGCTAGGAACATCATCTGAGATACCTACCATATTCTTAAATCAGTATCATGTGTTTGAGTAATAATATATTATTGTTATTATATAATATCATCAATGATAAGATAATATTTCGTCAGGATATAGGTTAACGACACCAGGTAGTCAGTTAGGCCCATTTGTTTTTGTCCCACACCTTTGGCGTCCTAGCCTAAGTGGCCTACATATTGTGTGGCCTACTTGGAGTAGCATTAAGCCTGTAGCCTGGTGGGGATCAGGTGTGTGGAGCGAGAGCTGGATAAACCGAGGAATCTGCCCAGGAACACCTGTCATCTTCCAGAATCTGGAACCAAAATGAGGCAAATTAACCAAGATCAGGCAGATAGCCTCCTAAACATTTTGATTCCTGCGCTTGAGATTCTTATAACACCTGTGGAGTTAACGAGCCGAGAGGTTTGAGGAGAACCTTGGATTGTCTCAGGTAGATGAGAACTGGTTGTTAACCTTCCGTGAGAATTTGTTGTAATCTTGACATATTTTTCTGGAGGATTTCGCCTAATCTGGACATAGTTTTCATAGATGTACTTTTCTTGAGGATTTCCCCCTAATCTGGACGTAGTTTTCCTGGATTTACTGTTGTGCAAGATTTCCTATGATCTTGTCACATCATTGTAGAAGTTTTTGCAAAATCTTCCTTCACGTCTGCTGATTGGATTTGGATACATACGAGAAAATTTTAATAATCTGTGAGGATTGTCTATGACTCAGAAGATTTCCATCAAGTTGAATCTACTTATGAAAGATTTCATATCAGAGTGAAATGAAAACTTTACTATCCTGTGATTTCATGTCCGAAAAAGAAATCACAACGTTTTGAAAAGTTTGAACTATTTTGACTGCTTGTGAAGTTTGTGTATGAGTTTACATATATACCTTAATGAATGAGATTGATGTTTGAAACATTTTGTAAAATAATTTTGAAATTAAAGAAAATAAGTCTGTACAAAGCATGGAGGTTGTAAGACCAGCCACCCCAACTCTGTTGTTGACAAGATGTGCCAAAAAAGGGTAAGAATTCAACATTTGATTTTTAAAAAAAATAATCTTGTGTTTAATCTTAGGTATACACCTTCTAATTTGCTTCCTTCCTTTTCCCAAACTATATTATGATTTATGTGCAGGAAATTCTCTCATTTAGAGTCTAAATATCCAATTTATAATTATGCTTAATGTTATTCAAATTATCCCATCTTGACTGGGGAGATAACTCCTATTTTTTCTATGAAAGTTTTTTTGTTGATTCTTAAACTCAAAATTATCTCAATTTGCTGTTTGAGTCTCAATAATATTTTTCCCATATCATTAAAATCATATTTCATTAAACCATGTAAATCATACTTGAATTAGTGTCACGTACATCCAGGTTATTGCTTCCGGCTAGTAGAATAAATGGATTCGGTAGTTGCCATTTGCAGACAATATTTAATATTCAAATCATATCAGGGATAATAATTTACCTTTATGAGCTTGTATGTCCCAGTTATGCAATTTTGTGTGAGCTATGACATAAAATTGAAAATACCACACCAGCTGTTGGCACATGCGAGACAATATCACATTCCAGGCTGTCCAAAATGCTTTATTGACATTCCATGGATGGTAGACTGTGGAAGGTTAGAGGTCAAGCATTGTGGCATGAAAGAGGTTTAATACTACGTAATATTACACCGTTGGTCTAGTGAGCGGAACCACTGTAGATCCACTTCATATTACTCCAGATATCTGCCAGTTTACAGGATGTTTACAATGCTAGCAGGTATGTATATCGGCCATCGCTGTGGTGTGTACATTATATTGGCATCAATATAGCTGTTATTTATGTCTTTGGATAGGTTTTCTGTTTTAATATTAATGTGTTTTGTATTGATATTAAGTTCTCAGATCTTTGTAGAATTTTGCTATCATTTGATGATGCAATTTGTATTTGTGTCTGTCGTAGTTGAAGTGGATGCAATTAATATATTGCTTTGATAATGCAGTTTTGCTCCAAAAATGACAAAATTGGATACATGGTGTGTTTTGTAGTGTTCCCAGTTCTTTGTGTAAGTTTTACTCTAAAGTATTGATGCAATTCATCTCTGTCTGTCATCATTCTGCTGTGTGTAATATATGGCATAATTATCGCTGTAAACAACTTTGGATAAATTCCAAACTTCCAACTTCCAACTTCTATTGATGTCTTCCGTACTGCATAAGGCTCTGCTGTAGTTTGTACATTCAGTGTTTGTCATCTCTTTGGTATGTGCAGTATATCGACATCAGTAACTCTTGTTGTTGATGAATTTACAGATTGATTTTGTCTTCTTTTGATTGAGTTGGATCAAGTTTGTAAGGTGAAGGTAAAACTTCTGCAAATGTTTTTATACAAGCATTGATATTAGTGTCGTAAACTTTTAATTGAAAAATTTTAATCATTTCCTTCAATCTGTATTTTTTAAATTTTTAGCTGTTCATGCAGTGATCGATATGTTGACAACGTCAAGAGTAACACTCGTATGACCAGATATATCATTTGCAGAAGCTCTATAAAGAATCATAAAATTATTTTGATAAGGTAACCTCAATTCATTTCCCCTGACATCGGAGTTTTTAGGAAACATTTCTATGATAAAAGAAACTGATATTCCAAATTTGTTTTAATATGTTTTTGGTTTGAAAGTCAAGGAACAGAGCGCTGTGTACATTTGAGTTGTTGGCAGGCCCTGGTATTTATTTAGAGGCAGTCTTTGAAGAGGCAGTAACATTGTGATGCTAAATGCTGTGTAAATGTTGACCCTTGCTGCAGAAAATTGCACTGACATTTACAGAACAAGAGAGGAACAGGTTTTCAAGTAGCCTTGCAAGTTTTCTGCATGCATGCATGTAGTTGCAGATTTATATGTGGAGCCATAAAGAGAAGATATTTAGAACGTTGTCTTCTGTGACAATAGCAATTATAAGTGGGTGCTTGTCCAACTTGTCAGAAAAATAATGGATGATTTGCTGTGTTTAACTTCATGATAATTTAGAGGAAAGACAATTTATTATTTGAAATGACAATAAGTTTACATTTATATATATGATTTAAGTTAGTAATGATTAATTAACTAATCCCAAGATAGCATGTGTATAGTCACTTAACGTGATCAATATTCAGAGGAGAAATGATAGAATTTTAAAAGAAAATTAATAACAATTCAGGATAATGTAGGTTAGGATACAAGTCTCTCTTATGAGCTATTTTCCCATGTTTACCCCTAAATTCACCCAGAGCCTAAACTTGATAACCATATGAAAATCAAGCCTAGATTTTGTTGAAATTTCCATTTTTCTGAGTCTCATTTCGAATATTTGATAACTGTGTTTTTGTGAACAAATTATTACAATTATCAGAGACTGAATGCCAGTCAATGGTAAGGAGAACAGGACATGATTACATTCAGAAAAGGATGGGTGACTAGAGCAAGAAACAGCAGGGGAGGGAGGGGGGATGATGTAAAAGCGAGGAGGGAGGATTATGTAAGAGCATGGGAGTAAGGTCAGCTGGTGAATGTGTGGGTGGGTAGCTGGTATGTCCCCCTCCCTACTTTCTCTCACTCCATCATTGGAATTTACTCCATCAGGGGCTGAAACAGGTATGTCTGTTAATTTTAGCAGTGAATGGAATTGCATTTTGGCATTGAAGGTTATGACTGTTTCCATGTGATTATTGATTTGAAATTTGTTGTAGTCACTGAGTGTCTTTGAAGGCAAGTAAGTAGAAGTTGCATATGTCAATGCTAGGACTAGCGTAACCCTTGGAAGGACTTACATGGACATTTGATTGTAATCCTAAAGAAAATTCTTGATTTCAGCTGCTTGGTAATCCAGATTAACACAACATTTCTAGACATGATAGTACACTTTTTAAACTTTGCTCTAGTTTTTAGCTGACAAGGGTTTAATCTCGCAGTTCCAGTTTTGGTAATAATCTTATATGGTGTATTTATGAGAGATTTCTTCTGTATGTTGTGTTTATAAGAAGTCTTCATCTGCTGTTAGCACCACTAATGGCTGAAGTACTGCCAAGACAACAATATGTACTCTGTTTATTGTACGTACACCTCAATTTGGCAATCTAATTTTTTTTTAAACTCACTCACTCTGCTGTGAATTCTTTGATTGTGTCCATTACCTATGATATGGGACATGAGATTGTAAATAGTGAAATTGCTAGATTAAAATGAAGAAGCTAAAGAGAAACTCTTGTTTTCACCTTTACTAATCTCTGATACATCCATTTGCTGTCTGGGGGAGAAAGTTTTTTTAAAAGTAGAAGAACAGTAATTTTCAGAGGGAGCAAATTGGATGTTCATCTGTCCTCAAGAAGGTTGATAGATGTCCCAATTTGTTTGTATGATATCTTGAAGGAAAAACTTATTCTATCATCTGTTTGATATTCACACATTTTTATATATATCAGTAGTTAAAATATTCTGTTACTTCAACTTAAGTATGATAATTATTTTGTTTGATTTTCTCTGAATCCTTGTCTGTCTGTTTTTGCAGTATAAGGTGTTTTTGAAAATGGAGGATTTTTTCTGTTCATAAGAAGGCTATATTGTACCATAAGGACATATTACCTGGCTGGAAAAAATCTGTTATTGCACATGACACATGTTGCATATGGTATGGTAGTGCCAACAAGCTCAAGCTGGGAGGGAGATACTGCTAGATATCAGATGGGAGAGGCGATACGGGTTTATATCCCCAGCAGTTCATCTGACCAGAGGCTATCACACTGACCAGTAGACAACAGGTGTGGAGCTCATTAGTGACCCCTCCTATGAAGGTCAAGGTCAAGCAACTCCATGGGTCGTCTGCTACTTCCATTGTGCAGAAGGAGATGAAATCTTGCTTTTCAATTGTACCAATTGAGATTTCGAATTGATTTGTACGCTGTGTTTGCAATGGGATGAAGGCGGAATGAATGCAGAAACACGAGGCATTTGACCGGGAGTCTAGACCCCGACTCAACAATTACATGGTAGGCAGTTTCCGAGGAAGCTATTAGGCAAGTCACGTATGTCTTTTACAAGTTGACAGTGTTCTGATATGTTTGTTGAGAGCAGAATTTGAAGTTGACGCTTAACGGAGACAACTTTTGTCTAGCCCAGGCTTGCTCTTAGTCTCTGTAATCCATGTTTTCTGAAGAGATCAGGGGTGTTGTAGTTTTGCATCTACCGTAACTCTACTGCAGTTGTTCTACTTAATCAAAAGTTCATTCACTCATCATCTAATTGTTGTGTGTATATCAGTATTTGTTTCAATCTACTAAAACTCCCCCAACCCCTTCAGCCTTAACCAATTTTTAGATTATTTTTTTTCAAATCGCGCATTTTAATGGTGAACCCTCAAGGTGACCCATGCCCCATCCCTCATCTCTCCCGCGCTGGTTTCAGAGTTCCTACATCCTACATGGTACATCACTGGTTTCTCAAATTATTCCCTTTATTAACTGGTCAACATTCTTGCTGTTTCTTTTCACTCATTGATGTCATTGATTAATTTCACTAAATTTTCACTTAATTCATGAGGTAATGAAAGTGCGTACAAAATTTCATGAACAAATTATTTGTCTGTAGCTATTCCAAGGGTTGTTAAAAGGACGGAAGGTGGTGGTAGTTAATGAAATGTCAGATATTTGGGGGGCGTCTTTATTAACAGGTATCAGGTGCATCAGACTAATTACTTCATTAAGCTCACAATCAGACCCGACTAGACATTATAGACAATCTGGAAATATAGAAGCCTTGGGATAGTCTAAGATCTAGAAGCTGACAACATAGACTAATTACTTCATCACGCTGACGATCTGACCGACAGGACGAGCTCGAAATACACTTTACGACGGCTGCTGACGTAAGAAGTGCGGCTTACACGAAAGGAGTGACAGATTTGGGATTAATCTATCTTATAATATGGAAATACTCTCAGGCATGACATTTAGACTGTTTTCACAACGCAGTTAAGAAGTTGTCACCACTCTCTTTTGAAACGTGTTGAATGAGAAAGGGGAAAGTGTCTTGGATTAATTGCAAATTTATTTTTTTTAATGTTCTCTTAAGTGTCTTATCAAAACAAATTTTTGAAAGGTGGTGTATATAGGTCTTACAGTCAGTTGTTGTATTAAACACTATGAACCACGTGTCTGTCATAGCATCTAATGATGTGGTATGCCTTAAGAACAGCCCATTGAATTGACTTTCAATCATCTTATGCTTGGGGCTTCCCTGGACCTCCTTTTTTCAAAACCCCAAGGTGCTTGAAATGTGACCTTAGTATTATTTTTAATTAAGGGAGTTATGTTTAGCCTTAACAAACTTATCTTTGTAAAAGGAGGTCTTTACTTCGACAATCTGACAGTCATTTAGCATCAGTATGGTTGTCTTTGACTATTTATTTGTCAATGGTGACTGACAGTCTTTGAATATCAAACAATATCTGGATTGAAAGTATAGACACAAAAACATAAGAACATTTTTAGACCTCGAAGAAACAGAATGTGTCATTTCCAGTAGTGTTGTCATTTTGATAATGGGAGAGTGAATCCCAATAAAATATCTAGAACAAATGTATTGAGACCCAAACAAGTTCTATATAAATTCTTGAATGAACAGAATTCTTAGGGTGAAGTATGCCTGTTGGTCAGTGACTCCGTGTTCTGAGTAAGTGTCCTGGCATGTTTGACCAGGCAGGAGAGGCAGGTACCAGATACAGTACACCTTAGCTTGACCCACTATTGTTGTTGTTGACCAGAGCGGTCACTCCTCTTGTCTCCAGTTGACCGTCACAATACCGACACCATCATGTGGAGAACCTATACATGCCACTATCTAGACAATCACAATACTGACGCCATCGTGTGGAGATTCCTAGTAACCTGTAACTTCTCTAAAGACACATTCATGTGATAAAGCAATTATTGATGGTATTTCAAAATCCTCATGTGTGTTATTGGTCAATAATGTTTACTGCTTCATGACATTTTCTTAATACAAGTTTTAACAGCATTTTCATGAACTTGAAGTAATGTTTCATTTAAGTACTTCAATTTGTGTGTATCACAAAAAGATAAGTTGATATTATTTATTTTATATTGGAGGCGTTTTGAATGCTTTTGCTTGAGAGATATACAAACTGTGCTGCATTAGTCGCATGCAGTCAACAAAATTCAAGATTGAAGTTTTCAATCATTTTTAAAGTTAATCAAGTAACATTGTCAACAAAATAGTGGAAAACATGAGCTTGATTTCACGTGAAGAGTTGATAGGAACTTTTATGCAAAAAAGTTAGAATAATGTAGATTTAAAATGATGACATGAATTGATCTTGTAAGCCAGCTGATGATGTTGAAACTTTAAACAGAGATTACTGTTTTCCTCAAATGTTGTAGATAAACTTTTCCATGAACAATACCAAAATGTATGTCAACACATAGGACCAGCATCAGCACTTGGGCATGGCACTGGAATATTGAAATCAATGGGTGAAAGCGTAAATATGTTTTTTTTTCAAACCTTAGTCTTACTGAATGATAACCAATCATTTCAAATTAAATGAAGTTAGTCACAAATCACGTCAATATTTGACAATACCGTATTCGACTTAATAACCGCCCACTCCCCTATAAGCGCCCACCAACCACGTTTTTGACTGAACAATATGAGTCCTGATTTAGCGCCCACCTCTCAACATTGCTAACCTTGCATGCTGATTCATTGAGTGAGGTTTTTCAGTCTTGCAATAAGTCTTTTACTTCCACTAAAGTGAAGAATACAGGGTATTTCAAGACCTCCAGTCACCATCAAAATGATAAAAGTTATAAAACCATATTTCAAAGACATATGTATCATAAGAAACCACTTTCAAGACTCAACTTGAGGACAATTTTTATCGTTTTAATTAGCGCCCCCTTTTACCAATTTTTTAAGCGCCCCAGGCGCTTATCACGTCGAAGACGGTAATCCCAGAGGGTTAATGTCTTCACTTTTGTAATGTGGTCAAGATTAGAAGTGGCTGTTTAGCATCATCAATTAACCCTCTTGGAGCCGTTATTGACATTTGTGTCCTGTTTATGTTTGATTAGTCAATCCATGGATTAACGCCAACTACGCAGGGTTCTTTAGCGGCAATACAAGTAGATTGATCTGAACCACGCTAGGAGAGGTGATTGACACTTCCCTTTGTCAGGCCAGGTCATTTGTAGGTAAAGGGTCAAACTACAATTAATCTCCCATAAAGATGTTATGTTTTCCGCTGCTATCTATTTTTATGCTTATCAATGTGGATATTTCCTCTTCTGATGGGATTTTATCTTTATTCTATAAGGGTCAAGCACCACATGAAGTCTCCTGGAAAACCAATGATTCTTGCTTTTGAGAGCAATGTTTTTTTCTGTGCAACTTTATGTATGATTGCTGAAGTAATTGTTATTTTTTGACTCAATCAAGAGATACAAATTAAGAATGACTATGGTATGGCTGTTAAAAATAATCACGATAATTGTGAACTTTTGATAACATCTTTGATGCAAAAAAAGGTTTCTTGTTGTGTATGCTATGTTGTCAGTTTCCATGAATTGAGTTTTGAATAGTGAGAAATTACAATTTTATGTAATAATGAAAGTAGACAACAGTTATCTCCGACAGCACTTAAATAGCTATGACGAAATGTTAACACAGATAATAACACATGGGAAAACCTATTCCTGGGGAATTATTCAAACACAGATAAAAGCTGAAGGTAAATAGACCTTGACCTTAAAAATACTGGGCCTTACATCTACATCAACTCTCATAGACAGTCAGTAAGTCAGTAGGAAAACAATCAGTTTTTCATTTGTTTATTGTGAATGGCTATTTTATTCATTATTGATGAAGGAACTCTAAGGTCTGTGTCAATATATGGAGTTTCTTGAGAACAGATATCATATCTCAGCTGGTTTGTAGATAACATGTAATCTTACAATTACAATCTGAAATTAAAATTTGGCCATCCAAGAAAAAATATTTTTGAAAAATTGAAAAGAAGACGGAGATTTCTTCATTTTCAGAAAAATATATATATACTTGCCAGGCTTTAATCTAAAGACTGTTTATCAGCCAAAACCAAGTACTCTCAATTTAGTTATTCCCATGTACACTCTCTTTTACCTATTTCTGAGTCTGTTATATTTGCCAGTGACTATTGAGCTGAGGTTGTCGTCTCGTCAGCTGTCGCTTATGTCACAGTAACACTGGTTCACTGCGTCATATATAGGTGTGCTTACATATCTACCTGAACAAACTTACCTGCGACTTGGACAAGTGCCATTTGTGACGAGCTTTATAACGTTTGGTTATGCACATTGGCCATTGTGATCAGAAATTTTGGTGGTGGTATTGTTGAAGAATTGAGTTAGTGTATTTATATCCTGGTTGTATCTGGTATCGGTGACCATTGTGTGAAGAATCTATTTCTGAATATTCATAACAGAATCAAGCTTGTTGTCAACAAGATTAATGTGTGGCAATTGTGTCAAGAACTCAAAGAAGAATGGCTGCATGTTTGAATACGTATTCTAGTTCAATTGGAGATAGGCCTGATGGAGCCCTTATGTCAAGGTAACTATAACCTCAGAGTTCTCGTTAAGAAACCATTTTTATTTACCATGCTTATTTAAAAGGACAGTCCTATCAATGTATTTTTTGTGGAAACGAAACTCAAGGGGACATAACAGTTTATACATGTTTGTTAGTAGTTCTTGAATCTATCATAGCCCAGTTGAAACATGTTACTGAGGGTGACATTTTGGTTGATCAAGATTCGACAACTGAAAATTAGGGCAACAATAAGATAAATAAAACAACATGAGAAGTGAAGCAATTCTCCAGCACTACAATTATGAAAAGCCTCGCTATGGCATTAAAAGGCATCTTTGATTAGTCTTATCATAAATCATTTGTAACAGTGTAGATGTTCTTTTTCAGGTAATGTTTATTTTTTTAATGTTGTAAAATTGGTAAAAGTAGAGCATTTTTCCTTTTATTTCCCTCAAAACAAGATGGCAGACCAGATGCCGACGGGTCAGGCTCTTTACATCTTGTCCCATGAAGGAATATGGGCTCATTTTCTTCAGTTTAAGAATTACATATGATTAAAACAAAAACTTGTTAGAGACTCATTTCTATTATCATGTTTTCATTTTGCATTATATCGATATAAGTTGGATATACTTGCAGTTCTTTACATTTCTTTACATGTATAATTCTTCTGATAAAGTCGGTAACTCAGTTCACTTGTTCCATTATCTTATCCTAGCCATGACACAAATATTTAACCAAGATACCAAACATTCGAGAACAATTGTAAATTGATCCCGCATATCAATTAAAATACCAGACAAACGCCTCTGTACTAATTACAGCGTTCTTGTAATGGTTGAGTAGCTCCCATTGACGTAATACCTTCCCCTGTATCAGCCCACATCCCACATATAAACAAGACTTGCAGCTTCGCAAATATGTGTCAGGATTAACACGTAGATAGACTGTTTAGAGGTCTCTCCAATCATTTTTCTTTATTCACAGATCTCTCCATAAGGATTTGCCTTGAGGTGATGAGTGAGATTTGAGATTCTCAAATATGTTTTTCAGGCTGTCTAAAAGTAGAATTTTGTTGAATATAAGTGATATTGACAATTTGAACTTAACTAAATTCATATGATGTTCCGGCTCTATTTTAGCCATATACAAAATTCATTTTCACTTTCAGTTCGATGCTTTATGTGCATTATCTCTGCCCACGGCAGGTAGAGTGTTAAGCAGGAGTTTGATCTTCCTCTTCCTCCTCCCAGATTAGATACAGTTGCGTTGTGGCTGCTGATGCTGGACTCCTCTGAAGTGACACAGAAAAGTGCTGCGTAGTTAAAATGATACAAGATGATTGAACTAGTTGTACTCGTTGAATGACAAGCGCAGTGATTATTTGTTCTAGAAATATAATGGCAGACAATAGTCAAAAATGAAGTATTTGTTGGTTTGAAGGTTATTGTGGAGATGGAAGACAGCATTTCTGTTAATTCAGAAATCTGAAAACTCTTTACGGTAACGTTAGTGCTCCTGTTATGAAGTTTTAGTCTAAAAAATTTAATTTTAAGATATTATAATGTGTTAACTAAGAGGATAGCAGTGAACAAGTTAAGGGACTGTATTTCTGACATGTGATTCAAGTGATTATAGTGATTAAATTCAGTTTCTTGAATATTCTTAGCATAATTATCATCTACCTCTATTTGCTGCAAGTGAAATGTACACGGTTGTTAAATATTTTTAGTAAGTGTGTTCATTATTTTAACATGTTTAACACTTGTTTTGCCACAAGCAGCAAAAGTCACAAATCATATACCTTAGCTTAGTCATGAATTATTGAATATGCATTTGGTTACAATAATAATACTTTGATATTTATAAAGACTCTACTTTCACTTTTCAAATCATATTCTTCCTCATTTACTCATCAACCTTTTAAGAACAGTGTAAGGAGTACTTAGGTCAGTATTTCCTCATTGTTCGCATTTGAAGAAAATAAGGAAATCGGTGGTCAGGTCAGTAAGAAGGTCAGTCACTGTAGCTTCACATTTGATAAGAACCATTTCAAGTGGCCGGTTTATACGAATCACAACTCATTCTCATGTTAATCACTTGAGACTAGGAACTTACTATGAAAAGCTTTTTCTTAATATTTTAGGCTATGTGTTTGTTGTTGAAGGGACTCAACCAATTATTTAAGTGCCTGTTAGTATGGAAGATTAAATGAACAGTTCTCGATAAATATGAAAAAATAAAAAACCTGAACATGATTTATTGATGTCATTTGATAATAAACTGTTAATTGTGCCATTTTAAAATTCCTGGTATCAAATACTGACATATTCTAATCCTCAACTGCTTTTAGCAAAGAACAAACTGACAGTTTCATCTACAACTGAATATTATCATGATCTTAAAGCAAATGCTGATATTGCAGTTTCTCTCAGTAAGTCACAAATGCGAGACATATTAACATTTCTATGTTTGTCGCAAATAAGAAATATGAAAGGCTATTATGTTTGGCAATCTGTTCAAATACGTGAAAGCAAAGGAACTCTCGTTAACTATACTGTGATTGTATTCAACTGAAAGGCATTATTCATAACTCATTGTTAATTCCCTTGTGAAATGTGATACAATTTATTAAATATGATAAGAGGAGTGATAACAATAACTGACATTTGTTTATAATTCCCCGTAGAGAGGAGATAATATCTGCTGAATTTGCATCTGTTTGAATAAAGTTATCACCATAACGCTGCACAATTATGCGGTAATTTCGTTCATTTTTATTGTTATGAGTGTTCAGATTGTTTATCTGAACAGTGCATGCGTTCATTGTGATAGGAATTCCAAGGTTTCTTTATGTTGGTTTATTTTACAGTGCTTTAATGAGCTTTAAATGCCATAAACTAATGAATTTAAATGATTTTCAATATCACATTAAGTTTAAAAAGAACAAACACGCAATGAAATTATGTTTCATTAGTTATTTTAATTGACATCTGTTGTTTTTGTTTTATTTCAATATTTCTAATATTGATTACTGATAGAATATCATGCCTATGATAATCTATCTTTGTTAAGGTTTGTTCAGCTTAAGATTTTCCATGACATTTTGAAAAATGATGTAATTTGACGTCTCTAGAAAATGCTGAGTCGTATTTTCTAAATGCATCACAGTCCTAACTATGTGACACAATGTGTCAGGTCCATTTTCAGCAAGGATGTAATTATAGCTGGATTATTATTGCTTGTGTCAATCAGCGGCAAGTTGTTATATATAGGACTTTCGGTGCTTTCGGTGCATGCTGCTCTAGCTAGATTTTAATCCCTTATCAATGTGTTTAATTGGTGTTATGAAAAGTTGAACCTTAAAGTGGGAACTACTGGAGGAAATTTGATGAAAATATAGCACCTGGGCTAGGGCTGGGACGGGTAACCCGGATACCCGGGACGGGTGGGTATATAGTAGGACCCGGGTACCCATAACATTACCCGGACCCGTTTTAATCACGTGACAAATAAATAACGAATTTATTGAAAGTGTTTCAGTGTTTGTTGTATTTTCAATTACAACGAAGTTGTAGCATTTTGGTCGAAGTTCATGCAGCAGCAGGAAGCCAGAAACGTAATACGAACTGTCGGCATCGTTGTCAACAATAACAAGAATTTCAAGAAACATGGTCAGCCCGGGAAAGTCGCTGTCGACACCTCATATTCTATGCAAATATCATTAGCTATCAAAAATAACGTGCATGATAACAACTGGATCAGACCTTTTCATTACAAACAGAATGTTAGAAATAGAAACCAACCTTAAATACTTAGAAAACGAATCCATGTTGAAGGAAGTTCAAGGAACATTGCCATCTAATTGCCATCGATCTGATGTTACCGCGACTCATGTAACCTACATTTTCATTGGAAGGCTAATTATGATATAAATGATGTATGATATTTACCTCTGACGTATCGCTTGGTGATTGGTAACTTAGACCAACCCTTCATCCAATCAGCAACGCATATGTGACAGAATGATTGTCATCAGGAATTTCCCCACAAGAAACACGCACAGTTACTTACTGAGTTATCGTGTACTTAATAAATGTAAGAGAAACGGATTTTATAAATTGCTTTCCATTCCAAGGCTTGTCCACATATCCGTGGTAAGAGCCACTGATTTCTTGTTGAGTTTTAACATTAGCTCTGTTTTACAGTCCTCATACATATTCATTATGTATTTTCGTATGGTTTTGTGTGAGGGCGGTGTATAGCTTGGGTTCAACGCTAGGCAGAAATTCCTCAAACCTTCCCCCTCAAATACACTTAGGGGTCTGAGGTCCCTAACACACGCCATTGCTGCCATTTCTGTGTAGGCCTGATAGGTACTTTTTGAAAGAGGACGTCGTACATGACCTAAAACGCAAAGGGAGTAAATTTAATATTTTTTCCCTGTAGTAATTTTGGTTTTAAATAGTGTTTAGAGAATCAATTATTGTCAATAATATCCACTTAAAATAATTTAAGTTTCTTTTTATTCATCTTTTTATTAATTAATATTATTTTAAATGATTAATATATCTCCTTTCATTCATAGCGAAAAATACTTTTCAATGCAATCAAAAGCAAATCTTTCTGTGATTTGAACGCGATTCCGAAACACTAAAGCTATCCTACTTTGAACCGTTCTATTTGTGTTCGCAAGAGTTACCTCCCTTATACATTCATAGCGAAAGTAGCTGAATTGTGATTGGATATTTGGATATATTTACTTGACATGAGGCGAGTTCATTTGTTGTGAGACAGGTAAGGATATCTATTTATTATTTACTTTGAAAGCGTTAACTAAACTTAACTTATCTTAACATTATTTATTTATACCTTCAATTGTATTTTGCCTGTACACCGTTGATTGAAGGACGGTAGTTTGAAGCTGTTTGTTTGTTACAGAGGGGTGTTTGTTGTTCAAATGCTTCCACATCGATGATGTACCCCCTCCTTTGTGGCTTAGCTGAGTTGAACACAAAATGCATTTTGTTTTCGTGCCTGATGCCACCGATTCAAAATATTTCCACACGCCACTCTTGATCTCGGCCATGCCGGTTTTTATTGAAGGGGAATAACTCACAATTAGTGTATTGACGGGTACCCGGGTCGGGTCGGGTAATAGGGGGTCGGGTACCCGGGTAGAAAATTTAGACCCGTCCCAGCCCTAACCTGGGCATTCATGCTGACTCTAGTGGGTTCCGTTCAAGATTACAGGCATTGGGTTTCGAATCAAGAGGTTCATGGTTCGCATCCATCCAATGGCTTGGCAACTTTGTAAGCAATAGAGAACTGTTCTACATGCTGTAACGTTTGGGTGCACTGCTACACTGAATTTCAGCGCTGTTTCAGCCAGTGCAATGCATAGCCACAATTGTATTGCAGGCTTTCTCCCTGCATTATTCTTGCAGCCGTGTTATAAGTGAAATACTCTTGTAAGCAGCTTTAACCCCAATTCACCTCCCCCCAAATTTCCGAAGAGAAGTCGTGGGTTGAAATTCCACATTTGTCATATGATTGCAGTCAGATGGTCCTTTAAGGTGAAAGGACATGCACTAGCTCAAGTTATGTTGAAGGATTGGCTTAAGTCTTAAAGAATATGCCTGAAGGGTACTGTTGTATACTGTTGCTCTGGAAGGTAGGTGTAAAAGATGAGTTGTGCCTTGTTTGTTATTCCATGGCCTCCTTTGAATAACACTCTTAACTAAGGTCAACTTGAAATCCCGTTCTATAACATTGCACTAAGGTTACCTTAGTCACGTCCGATCACCTGAGGGCTTTGTGAAATGAGGCCTTAAGTTTAAGTCCTGCAATAAGATTATTTGTGACTTGTATGGTAGTCCTGCACTTTGACTATCTCTTCTATTGACTAGAATTGGAGCCAATAATACAGTAAAACTGCTCATACAGCAAATCTAGCAATGCTTATGCAAGACCACATTCTCGCCCAACAGAGGTAGCTCCGTCATAAATCCTATACAACCTCTGTCTTAATACGAAGGTTTCTTGATCTAGAAATGTAGAACGCTGATTGGATGCAATCAAAGTTAGTTGTGCAATCAGCGACGCCGTTTCAAAAGTAATCATTCACATTGCCCAAGTTATTTCCGTAAGCATTCCAACAGCTATACTTTTTTCGATTATGCTCCTTGCACTTCCTGTTGTCTTTACAGAGCACAAACGCCTCATTTTTTGACTGTTTCATTGCACAGGCCTGTGTGACATAAATTATGTTATTCATTTATTATGTGTTTTCACTGGCTGAAATATTGCCAGGTAATTTAATTGCAATATTGTGCCTGTAGGGGAAACTTACGGAAGCCAGAGAAACCTTCGTATTAAGACAGAGGTTGTTTAGGAATTTACGACGGAGCTACCTCTGTTGGGAGAGAATGGCAAGACCAACAAATGAATATGAAATAAAAGATTGTAATATTTTAAAAACTAATATTTCATAGACTACTGGATTGTTATTGCCGGATGCTAGTTTTGTATTCTGCAAGGATTTTGGATTTTGGCCTGACTACTTATTCCTTATTCCTTCGTGTTATCCAAAATCTAGCATGTCGTATGAGCTGCCTACATTACTGATCTGTAAACTTAATCTGTGTAAACGTCAACAAATCACTCGATCAGATTTCTTATAAGCCTACCTTGACTTGTCGGTCATATTAAGACTAGCTCATTGACATGGTCATATTAAGACTAGCTCATTGACAAGGGAAGAGGTTGTTGCATAGGCTATTGTTAAAACCTCAAGTTATTGGAGATTCCTTGGGCATGCCTACTTTCTTGAAAAATAAGCTTCTGTGAATATCTTCCTTTGAAAATTCATAGTTTATTCAGACAAGGACTCTTGCATGCAGAGACAAGGGGAGATTTGGCATACGTTATTTTCTACTCATTTTATTGGATATTCTTTGGACATGTTGACTTTCTGTAAAGAAAGCTGCTGTGAAGAGAAGCCTTTGAAATTCCAGAATGGAAAAACTTTTTACTTTGAGACTTCCAAGTTCTGTTTAATGTGAAGTACAATCTTATTAGTCTTTGAAATCTAAAATTCTCTTTGTGGATTTTTTTTTTAAGAGATAAACCGGTTCGTCTGGTTAACGGGAAATCATTATGGAAGTAGGTACAGAGAAGAGCTAGACTTGGTGCCATGTTTGGATCGGTTTTGGATGAAGGTGAAGGTGAAAGCGATGCCTGAGTAGATGAAGCTGTGTAATAGAACGCAGTGCAGTGCAATATCTGCGGAGACCTCGTGTGGTGATGAGAATGGAGTAGCAGGAGATTTGATTTGCTTCCCCTCAGTTTAATCCTGTTTATGGATTGATTTTGTATTTGTGTTGTATTACATGTTTTCATGTGGATTTTACCTGATTTCATCGGCCGACAGTAGTCATGTCTGTACAGTATGTCAAGATGTGAGTTAACATTTTTCATATGTTTTTAAAGTTTTGTTTTATTGATATATCTTTTTTGTCAGCCTTCATTTTCATCTGTTTTTAAAGTTTTATTATATTGATTTTATGTTTATTGTCAACCTTGAGCCCCTTGAAAAGTTTTGTGTGTTGATTTCATACATATAGTATTGAGTACCCTGAATGGACCATGTATGTTAGCATTCTTTTTTTCATATTTTAAATGATTTTGTTATAAACATTCAACATTAAACAGAAATTGGGGTTAACATTTTCTCAACAGTTCTGTATAATTCTGTAATCAAACAAGTTATGCACTTATATACACATTTTCCTTGTGTCTTTTTTTACAAATTATGGAGAGTCCTATTTTCTAGGAATTATTAGTCGATCTTCAGATCCTAGAAAATCTTTGTATCAAATCATATCCAATCTTTACAATTCTTTGATAAGTACAACCCAACCCACCTGACCTAGATTACCTCTTTGATTTATGATTCATATGAAGTGACCTACTGCACCAGTTGCAGTATTACTGTATGTGTTGTTATTGTCAGTGCATATTTATAGATGCTGTCACAATAGGAATTGCCAAGGACATGTTTCTATTTCCCTATCATCACTGGGAGATCTGTGATATATATATCTGTAGTTGCTGTTTCTTTTCCCTCTCTCAGACAACACCTGTATCTGTCATTACAGGAATAGTTGAGGAATTTGAAGGATTTCGAGTGTCGTCATCGAATTTCATGAAATTAGGTAGACTAGTTTTCATGTTGAGAGTTGGAATCTTACTTAGGACCATAACAAACATTGTGTCTATGTGTTCCTTCATAAGCTCAGACTGTTAGCGACAGAAGTAAAATATTTCAGGGGAAAAAAAGGTTTTCAAGACTGTTGATTTTGGAAAGAAGAGGGGTTTGCGACTGTTGATGTCATTTTAATGATATCAGGTTGGTTGTAATTTACATGTCTTGATGTTGATCATTGTTTAGGAACACGACTCTCTACGTTGCTAGGGACTTTAAGGATATTCCAGTATTAAGTTCTTCATCGTCAGCGTTGTCTTCACCATCATAATCATCATCATCATCATTATCATCATCAATTTTTCAGGGGTAGAATTTACAAGTGGGACATTAGGGCATGCAGTTAACCTCAATGTTCCAAAGAACTTGATGTGATATTCCAGTATCAAGTTCTTTAGCATCAGTGTCATCCTTAGTGGTGTCATCATCTTTTCAGTAGTGGATCTACAGGAACATGTTTGGTCATCGTAATTATCATCATCATCATCATCTACTATCCATACTATCAATCTGAGTTTATATCTTTCCTTGATTCTAAATGTCTCCATCTGTTTCAGGTGTGAGGTGTGCAAAATGAACATACCTCACCGAATCCTGACCCCAGATGACCCTGGCAAGTCCATGGTCAAATCCCTGGAGAGCGACAGCAGCGGAGAGTGCTATGTCACGCCCCAGTCATCATTCGCTGATGTGAGTACTCATTCTGAATTTTAGATTATTGATGTTCTACTTTCAGTATATACCTCACCTGCAATCTCACTTTTCACAAAATTGAATATATTGTATGAACATCCAGTCCCCAGCTTCTCAAGGATGACGTTTTTTGTTTATTAGGAATTATCGAGAATAATCTATCACTGCATGTCATAATTATATACTATACATAAGTACTCAGTATAAGACTTCTACATTCCTGATCAAAACCTTTAGGTTTGTTAGTCTAGTTTGTTTGCACATTGGCTGTAAAGATTTAATGCATTTAAGCACTTGACATAAAATTATTTTAGCAAATGTTACAAGATATCAATTAAAATACCTAGCTAAAGTAACTCCCAAAAAGCAAATAGGTTGAATTCCTTACTTTCTTTAGTTGCTGAGAAAATACAAGATGGACTGTTTTTACAATAGGAATGTCACGATACACCAGCCTTACGATACAATAATACGTATCACGATACTAAGTTGACTATACATTCATGTATTGTGACACCACTATTTTACTCCATATTGTCAACTGTGCAAACATAGAGAACCTTTCCTCCTTCATTCAGATTGCAACAAAGCTATTGTATAGAGACCTTCATTACTAGTTAATACCTACTGACTAAGAATGCGCGGTATTATCGGTATATCGGTATATTGCAATACAATAACCTCACGATACAAACCGGTGCAGTTTTCTGAAAATATCCGATATATCGGAAGTTTTAGAATTATTTTTTTTCCACATGATTTTACTGAAAGTTGTAAACAAAGGTGAACGTGCAAAGTAGAAATAGCAAAGACATGTTGAAATACGAAACCAGTCACTTAATTATCTCTCTTTGCAAAATGACGTCCAGTTGAGCATTGATCACTGTAATAATTGCTGTTATTTAGTCAAGAGAACATGGAAAAACTAAAATACGTATTACAATATGTTTTTCTGTATCACAATATATTGCGATATGGAAATGAGGACCGATACCCATCCTTACTACCGACATAAGTATATGTTATGGTCATTCACCCATTGTGATAATAGTCTCAGTCAACTCCCAGACCTCTGTGGACAAACTGACTCAAAGTGCTGAAAAAGTTTGACTTGTCAACATTAAGCCATTAATTGGTGTGCAGCTAGTGCAGGTGGCAGATTCAGAAATTTGGAAAGGGGTCACTTAAAAATAATAACATAAGGAGGGGGTGGAGGGGGGGGTTCTTTTTTAAAAGACAAATCCAAAAGGTTTGGAGGGTTCAAACCCCGCTGGATTGGCCACTGAGTTTTTATGACAGGACAGGAAACCATTCTATATGAAAGTTGAACAAACTTATGTGAACAAACTGACTCAAAGTGCTGACCAAGCATGAACCATTTTTTAGTGTGCAGCGTGCAGGTTAAGTCAGTTTGAATGTCATGACAAGAAACCCATCTATTTGACAATTGAGCCACTTCTGCATTGGTTTAAGCCATCGATCTGTTCCTTGTCCTGGAGCATACATATTGACCCAGAAGGAAAGTACAGGAAAAAAGTATTTTGTGTACAATTTTGATTGTTGAAGCAGGACAAAGTACCAGTCAGCTTGACACTTTATGACTGGTTTTGACTCATGGTTCCATTCCTGGTTTGATTTGGCAGACTTTCCTGGTTTTCAGATTGACAATTAAATAATGTATAGTAATTTACTATTGTCAATCTATCTGTATGAGAGTGTCTAGATGCTTATCTTGGTAAAATATTAATGATAACACTAGGTTGCTGAAGGTTTATGGTTGTTTTGTGAACCACAGTCTAATAGGACAATGAAGTGCTCATTAAACTTATGAACAAAGATGAAGTTAACATTCTTATCCTTATTGTATTTGTCAACAATGTTTAATCTTTATGACAACTAATGATAACAATCACCCCTAAGATTATAGACCTAGTGAAGTGTTTGCTTGTCTCCGATATTGTGCTCGCGCTATGCGTGATATTTCCCAGTTCACCTTGATATCTATGACTCAGCGAGGAGTTGACTTACTAACTTATTCAGGTGTATCAAGTGTCTCTGTATTAAGTTCATGTCTGTATCGAGTTTGAGGTCACCTGTATTTTATATCCAGTCACATGTATCAATTTCATGTTCACCCGGGACTTAACCTTTTGTGGTCACGGTTATTAAGGCAATTGTCTGTATCTGGTTTTCCAGCAGAGTTCTCAAAGACCCTTTTTATTAGTTATTATTGCATTTGGTAATGATGATTAATTATGTGGTTTGAATCCAACCAAAAACATCATTTCTCGATCTCATTTACATCTGATTTTGTCATCTGAAAGTCAAGTAGATATTCACCTTTGCGAAAAATCAAAGAGTTTGTGTCATATTTTCTTCTGTAGCTGTAAGTTCTTTATGTCAAGCAGTACCACCCATGGTTCGCTAGTTCCAGCCGATGCTTGCAGGTTTCTCAGCAATGCATAGCCATGATGGTGTTGCAGGCTTTTTCCCTGCCATAATACAAGCAGTCGCGATATAAGTGAAATAATCTTGAAAGCGGCATTCAACACCAACTCACCTCACCTCTTTATGTCAAATCTTTAAAAAGACTGCCTATATTGATAGTGGTTTGTGTGTTTCACTTTGGATTAAGGTTTGAATATCTTGCATTGCTTGCATTCACCCATCATCTTTATTGTTGCCAGTCACCTCTGAATATCATGTTCACCTTTTTATTAGTAGTTTGGTCAGTGCAGTCAGATAGAAAGGTCATAGGTTTGATCTCATTTGTCAGTATCACACTCAAGTTCACCACTGCCATATAATCACCATCAGTATCATCTTTACCTGTAGAAATTTGACCAAGATTCGGCAATGGTCAGAGCGTTTAACTTTGGATCAAGGGCTTAAGCTTCACTATTCAGACTTTACTGTTTAATTATGTCACAAGTCTTCGGTAATCAACTGCTCTAGAATACTTCGGTTTATGAACTCTTACAAGATAAGCCTGCTAATCCATTGGATTAGTGTAAGTTCAAACATTGTAAGCTCAGATTGAATCTACCCGATCACTTAGCAGCTCAAGGCTCTGACATGTGGCAATATGAATGGAGAAATAGCTTTGATCAACAATGGCACCAGAAAGAATCACATTGGCTTAGAAAACCAGGTACTAGATTTTGGAAGATCTCTTAGCGCTAAGATAGTCGTAGGTCAATGTTAATGTATGGTACGTACGATAAAAGAGCTAAGATTCAGGTCCAGTTGCTCATGTTTTATAGCCTTATGTCCTGTCACCGAAGGAGTCAGTTTTGTGAGATTGTTTAGTTTTATTTCAACCCAAAGTTTCACAATATGAAGCCAGAAATATATATATGTCTTAGTTAGACACCAAAGGTCAAAGGTCAAAGGTCAATTAGGAATTCATTGATGAGCAATCAGAATGTATTGCCTTTTTAAATTACAAATCAATGTACTGGCGGTGACAAAAATATACACTACATTCCAGAGCATAAAAGGATTTTGTATCACATTAAAATCTCTCAGGTTATGTCAGTACATGACTAAACATTAAGTTTCACATTATATCCTTTACACATAGCTACACATCTTCAAATGCCAAATGACAGACCTTACTTTGCCAAGATTAAGCATGTTCTTGATAGAAAGTCAGAAAATGCCTCCATGGAAACTGGTTGCATGTGGAATCTGAAGGGGTAGAATTATCTTAGAAATGTAGAGACATGCTCTGTCATTAATGTCCACTTTGGGATACATTCGCGAGCTCAAAAAGTCTCGATAGACATTACGGCTGTTCTGTTCAAAGGGACTCTGGGTATTTATTAATAGATATATATCAAATCATCTCTCTTGTCGTCAGAGTGGGGCTGATTAATGTCCATGGGCTATGAATGCAGCTATTCATTGTGTAGTCTGAGGCACTTCTGTACACAATTACATTATGGTGAATCGGTGTGCTGTTATTTATCCATTTGTGAATCCTGATACTTCTATAATGCTGGGTTATCAAGAGGGATCCATGTTCCTCTAATGCACTGTTGTTCCTAGACCGAGTTTCAGTCTTCTAAATAGTAAATACTGACTCTATCATTCAGTGTTTTACAATGTGACGAAGGTGTGACAACTCTAATTGATTTGAGAAATATCAGAGGAAGGTAGGTGGCAACGTCTCCTGATGGTCACAGGCACGGTACAACTCTGGAGATTTAATCAGCAGAGCTGTTATTGAGAACTCTGACTGCAAACAAATAGTCTGGGCTATTGCCAAATGGTTACGTGTGATTTAAGAGACTGTGACAGTTTTCTCACTCCTATACTTGCCGAGGTCAATAACCAAATACTAGCTGTGACGTCAGTTAACATTCAAAGGACAGCCTGATAGATGTAAAGGAGACATGGAATTAAAGATTATGAATTTAACTTGGACAGCGAAGGCACTTTTGTGTTGAATTTCATATGGAAGATTAATCTACAGTTTATCCATGTCAAATGTAGAATGTGATTCTTGAATCGTTAAAAGCTTGAAGGGTGACCTTTATGGAAGAAGACTTTCTGGAAAATACTTCAGAAAATCAAGAAAGATCCATATGATTAAGAGACAATAGCGAATATGGAGAGGGGCAAAACGTGTGTCATCAACTTGAGGAGAATAAAGGCATGAGAAAGTCTAGCAGAAGTGTCATCCATGATAGTCTGTTCGTCCAGTAAGTTAAGAAAAGCTGTTCAGACGAACACACAGTTGAACCTTTTTAGAGGAACAGGTCATTCATAGCTTGATTGTGACAAATAGACAAGGAGACTCGTAGACAGTCTAAGACGGACTCCGAAGTGATTGATCAGAATCGGTCAGTTGAGAATAGAGTAAGCCTCTTAGCTCCGTGCGGCCACTCTCGTTACGGATAGTATCGGGGGACATTTGGTCCTGACACTGGATAGGCTAGCCAGCCATGGTGTATATTCTTTCCCTGATAGAACCCCTGATATGTTACAAGGTGAGTTACCTGTGCCTCTTCCTTGTTTACTTGTTGCCATGACAACTAATTGTTCCTTTAAGTAACTCTGAAACTTTTGATATATTTGGTTCTTTGTAAATTCTTCAAAACTAAGGGAATGGTATCTTTTGAAGTTGTAAAGCAAGTAGTATCATAGATCGAGTCATTGAGATCAAGGGTAGGCAACTAATTGTCATATGAATTTGAATAAAATCTATTCAGATGTTTTTAAATTTGATATGATATTTCACTGTTGGTGCCAAGAATAGTCATTTGACTCATTTGTGTACAGATGTTTTTACTTCAATGGAATTACAATCTCATGTCATCAAAACCAGTGGTGTTACATAGTAATTTTATTTAATCTCATTGGAGTATTGACACGATTCTGAAGTCTATATTTCAGCTACTTTTGATCTGTTCAGAATATTTTGAGTTCGACATATGAACTACTACAAACAATTTCCTTGATGGCAATTTTTTATGAACTCAAGGTAAAAGTTTTTAGTTTTGTTTGATTTGTGAAATTTGTTTACTTAGTAATTTGAAGGTCAACAATCAACTACTCATAAGTTCAAGGGCACAGAACCGGGTCAGGTGTATTGATACAGGAATGACTGAGGAAAAAAGTTGTTATTTATTTGGTTTCCTTGACTTTTCTTCGCAGATGTTTAAAGCTGAAAATAGATGTGAATATTCTCCACCTGTCTAGCCAAGTATTTATTTTTTCGACACCTTGGTGGGTTTCCGTGTAACATGTCAGTTAGCAACTCAGTTCTGCTTACAACTGCTTGTGGTCGTTGCAACATCACTAATAGTGTGTTTATAAAAAAATTTAAGAATTTATAAATCTTAGTAAAGGTATATTTGACAAAATGCTTACATTTATTGCAGAACTGTCAGTGTTTACTTTTTTATGTTATTGTCGGTGCAAAACAATGATACAAGTAAGACAACGTGAAAAAAGCCTCTTTATTATTCTCACTATCCACAAATCCAGGTTTTATGCTCAGACCCACCGTAGTTGAAGCTTTGGAATGGTTGTCAAGGTGCTTGGAATCCAAACAGCCTGCTGAACATCCTTCATAAAAACATATAGTTTATTAACAGCAACAGAGTACTCAACGAAGGTTGAACAGATAGTTTGAGAACTCTCCTTTCTGGAGGAAGGAATGTAGAGCTCTTCCAAATTGGATGTGAAATTGTTGCTTATCTTTGTGGAGGAGGAAATACCAGAATTCTTCAGTTTTGTCTGTTGTGAAGATTGCATTTTCCTTTTCTGAAAAGAATTATTTCTTGAAATAAAAGTATATTCCTCTGACTTTACTTGGATTCTGTGGATTAAGACGGCAGTATTGATAAGTGTTCTTTCTAGGCCTGAAAGCATGAAGTTCTACTGTGGTTGCTTATTTGAATTTCATATCAGAGGTTGAAATACTTGGATTGGACATGTCAACAAGTCTTTACTATTAGGTTTTGATTATTACAGCATAGTTTTCCTACTCAGCGAGCAATCCTGGATTTTCTATTGTTAATTAGCTTGGATTCCTATTAACGGGCCACTCATCAGTCCCGAAACTAAAGTGTTGAAAGTTGCTTTGTTGAGGAACAAGAGTAACTACCCCTACATCCTCCCATTTGTCAGTGCAAAACGGAGAAATTTTTTTCTCTCGAGGCTGTTGATATGCGGAACTCTCCTTACTAAGGAGGCTGAAAAGCACTAGTACCTACTGAAGCAGAGAAAGCAGAACAGGTGGAAGACGTAGATATTTATATATTTGTGTGCTGGTGTGGAAAAGTGTTCACTCACCTTCAGGCCAGCATTGGGAGAGAGGTTCTTCCTCACAGGTAGGTTTTTTCTCTTGAAATTGTTTTTCTTAATGTTTTATCGTCTCTGTATATGAAGCATCAAGGAGTCTTTTTATGTTGTATTCCGGTATCCGATCGGAATGTAGGGGATCATTCAGGTATCCAAAGAATTTCTTCTTTGTGAAAGTTCCAAGTGTTTCAATGTCTTAGGGTAGAAAACTCCTCACCGGTAGTCCATCCACCAATTTCATTAATTTGTCAAGGGAAGGCACTTTTTGACAATAGACTTGAAGGTGATGTTTCATGTGTTTCACTGTGTAAAGCTTTTTTTGACAATCTTGTCTCTTTGTAGTCTTTATGCTTTGGAGAATATGGTCCCCCTCTGTTAATAGTAGGAACGATATCCACAATTCAAAATACAAGTTTTAGCCCTTGTTTAAAGCAGTGTTCGAAATAACTGCCCTACAGCCAGCAAGTCGCTGGTGAATTTCAGGAGGGACTAACAGGAAAAAGGGGCAGCATGCCTGCCTAGCTTATGTGATTTTAGGTATACTATGTGTTTACACATTGCAGGGCTTGTCATATTTTAAGGAGGGCAGGTTGGGTTTTTTAATCACTAGCCCTGCTTCCAAGCAGTAACTAACATTTATTTCAAACACCGTTTTAAAGTAAAGCACTCCTTGCAAAATCTAATGACAGAAAATCTTGTTAGATTATGTGAAGTGAATCTTATTTGTTAGTCTTCCCTGCTGTTAGAATAGCCAGAATAGGTTTGCAAATAGTTCAACAGGGTGAATGGCATAGAAAACGGATATTAGCTTGTAGTTGGGTATGGTTTCAGTCATGTAATGCCGAAGACTGTTCATAATGAAGGAGATCATTTTGGCTTGATCCAGTCCAGTGTTACAAGCTGGAGGATGTAACCATCAAGACAAGCAACCCAAGCTTAAGCAGATTATGTAGTCACATCAGTCGTGTTTTCATTGGATCCCGATGGAAATAATTTTTAGAACTTCTTTGTTTAGCTTTCATAAGAAGCTTGTAAGAAGGTCACTGACCTGCTGTTTTTGGATTCACCTGGAAATGCATTGAACCCTTCTGTTTTCCCTCAGCTTTGCATTCTGTTTTTCCTCAAAATAGAATCCTTAATTCTTTGGAACCAGGAAGAAATCATTTTTAGAACCTCTCCTCTAAGCTTTGATAAGAAGCCTGTCAGAAGGTCATTGACCTGTGGGTTTTGAAAATACATTGAACCCTCCTGTCCTCCCACAACTTTGCATTCTGTATTTCTGCTGAATTGAATTTCGGTGAAGAAAATACAGAAACATAGAGAAGAAACAGCACCAAGAGCTTTCAGTCAAAGAAACCATGACTTCAGTGTTGCCTTTTATATAGTCTGGTCTTGCAAAACACTAAGGCAATCCTAAGTCACCAAGGTAGCCTTAATGCCATGTTTAAGAATGGCAGTGATATCAACCTTAGTGTAAAGATGTTTTCTGAAATGACCACCTGAAGTTTAAAGGGGGTTGATAAAAAAACAGAACCCCATGGTTGTATTTGTGGAAAATTGAATGGACTGAACTTTTAGATGCAGAGATAGGGTGGGTATCATATCTTGATAACTTTGTTCAGTGACCAGAATGTTCCATGACATGGTTAACCATTGACAGTTTATACTGTAGAGTCAGAATTTCCAACTTCCAACCCATTTCAAGTAGCTAACTCACGGCACATTGATCCTTTTCTCAAGTATATGATAAAACTTTTAGCCACTACCTCAAGGTAGGCCATTCTGTATCATTTCAGAACTGGTATGTAAAGAGTTAATTTCTAATCGTCACAAGAGAAACAATCTATCAAGGTTCAAGATACACACCTAAGAATAGATCTCATCTAGGAATAAGGCTTTGCAAAATAAATCATTGTAAGATTAAAACTGCCATGAGATTTCACATGTAATAGCAACGTGATTCTAATAACCTCCTAAGCCTATCACAAGATACCATATTTCCTTGACTTCAACCCCGGGGTTCTATTTCATTGAGCACCCCCTTAACCCTGGGTCTCTATTCAAGGCCCGGGTTGTATTCCAAGCTGAGTTTTACATGTGGTAACCCAGGGTTGTATTTATATCAGCACCACAGACCCTCAGGTTGAATTCGAGGCCTGGGTTGTATTCGAGGAAATATGGTAAGCTTTTTCCTGGGTGCATGTCCTCATGAAGGCCCAATGAGTTGAAGAAACAGCTAGTACGAGGCAATCTATTACAGAGAAGCTCCTTAGCATCCTGTACGTGTTGACACAAGCTTGCATTGATGGATATTTCTGCGGAGTTTAATTCTCCTTGATAGTGATTAACTTTTCAATCATGGAATAAAGAGGTTCAAAATACTTCCCCATTGTTGAATCTTGATCTCTTCTGATTCATTTGGAACCTTTTTCCAATTGATGTTCAGAAATAGCTTCATGGTTACACGCGCTACCCTGTTATTTGTATGGAGGAAGGCAAGTGGATGTTTTTACATCTGCCATGGTATCATGGAAATCATGGATTGGTGAGATTGCCAAGATTAGGGTTAGTGTTTGTAAAATTTGCCATGGTTCGACAATTTTCTAATTTTAGTTAAGGAAGTTTTGGGGTTTTCCCTCATTTTAGTTCCAAAAATTTACTGTTGCTTACCTTTGTTTTGTCAGTAAGAGAAATTTACTGTTGATAAAAGTCCAATCAGGGTATTAGCAAAGGTACAAATTGCTTTTTTAACACCTATTTTCGTACTGTATTATAATCAGATATATATGCTATATCAATAGTAATGAATGTAATACTTTGGATCACTGATATTGAATGTCCTAAAATAAATATCCACTCAGCAAATTTGCTTTGCTATAATGAATCAATTCATTCAGTAATGGAAAAGTTGCTGCCTTGAGGCAGGTAGGTGAATGAATGCCTGCAGCACCGAGGAGGTTAATGTTGAATTGAGGTGTGATGCAATGAACCCAAGCGATGCACTAAGTGCAGCTCATAATATCAGAGGTTCACCAGTCAACAACGTCATAGAGTACAGTGCTGATATTCGTTACGTGCAGGAAGGTTCGTGCTAATGCGTAACTTGACATAATAAACATGCACATTTAGTCTTAAATGCTTCACACCCATTCAGAAAGTGTAATTGCCTTCCCCTTTTGGAGCAGATTAGTGAAAGGTTGGACTTGTCTTGCAGAAGGTGTGAGGGTGTTACCATTAGAATGGGATCAGAAGCACATGTTGATATGGGCCCTGGTTGATAAGGTGCAGTACGGTGCATATCTACCCTCCTGCACTAAACTGTACTACACTGTACTACACTTGGCTGTACTACACTGTACTGTTAGGTTAGAGGGTGGCACCAGCATATAACAAGACGCACCTGAACTTGGGACCACTATGAGCTTGTCTTACCTGGAGAACACTCTTCTATCTTGATGCCATAACTTTGGATATGGGAAGAATCAGAACTTGAGACTGGCTCCAGTATTAGGATAACACAAATATGATGATTTTGTAAACCTAATCAAGGGTATTAGCAGAACTGGGTGTCCACGATAGAAGATCCTAGAGTCTGTCCAGACAGGAAGATCCTAGGGTGTCCACAGTGAGAGGATCCTATGAATGTGATACAAGGATTACTGCTTATCTTTAAAGGAGTCAAGGTTTTTCTGTGAATTCAAGGATACATAAACTTGGATAACCGTAATAAAAAGGCTGTAGTTGATTTACATAGTCTGAAAGACAAACTGAGAGATTATTATGGCACTTTCAACGTATGATGGTTGACAGCACATTTGGATTTTTTTAAACTTGAAAGTTGATTGCTGACTTTGAAGACTAGGCTAATTGTCTGTGATTACCTTGACTGAAGGATGATTTGAGGAGCACTGTTGAATAAGCAGCAGAAGACAGCTGTCATGTTTCTTGAGTTCAAGCTCAATAAAACCTGGCTCACTCGGATTGAAGTAAGAATCATTCCCCATATGCATGGTCAGTCAGTTTTGTGTGTCATTACCTTGTTAATAGAATTCTCAAGTTTGTATATCACATCTTAGATTAATTATTTTATTAGTAAGTGAAAATACCTTAGTAGATGGCGCTTCTTTTCTCTGATTAGCCTGATATCACATCATCAAGGAAACCTAAGTAGATGCTGCCAAATGTTCTAAATGTCATGGATTGTCTATTCTCAAAGCAACATCTACCTGTGTCACTGTAACATTCATCAAAATCCTAGCCAAGGTATTGACACAATTCTCTTCTCTCAGGAGTATATAAGATCAGGGAACATGTAAGTAAAGTTATGGATCTGCCTCAAGACCTTGAACTGAGAGCCGAGAGCTGTTTCGAAACATTGATTCTAATATTACTGCCATTCCATTCCATCATGCACTAGTCTCAGGAGTATTTTGAGATCTTCTAGAAAACTGAAAGATCATGGAGCTTGATGGTAGAGTCTACATGAGGAGCTTATGTTGATGTAGTGCTCTTGTATACTCTGTGGAATCACTCCACTGTCATGTTACTGTCATTCTTGTCATCTTTCAGTGGTCCTAAAGGTTGAGTTGATCATCAAACTTGTAGGTAGAGTCCTAGCTAGTGTCATTCAGCAACTCGAACTTATATAGCTTTGTATTAGGTTGTATTTTTTATTTTCACATTGAAAATGGTGAAAGAATGAACGTCCTATATCACAGAATTGAGCCTCATTCTGTTGACAGTTATGATGAAGTTTAGAACAAAAAAATTAATTGATCGGGGTAGTCAAATTAGTAACTAGAGAATTTTTGTGTTGCACTTCTAGCAAAAATTATTTCATCTTACTTTCATACCTTGTTTATCTACAAAGGATTTCAATAATTGATTCCCTGTCAGCACTAAAACAAACCTTGACGTTGTTTTAGACCATTAACGGAAATTGCCTACTACGTATAACCACCCAATCGATTCTCCTGTTCAAAGTTTATAACAATCCATCACGACTAGATAGCTTAATCTTTATATACTACATGCCATTATTCCCCACACTATGCTATTATCAGCCGTATTGACCTAGTATTTGAGTGACAGACTGGTAGGCAGAAAAATTTGTGTATATATATATATATATATTCCGACCCTAGAGCACTTCATGCATGACATGTCAGTACTAGGTGCGTGTGTGTTAGTTCCACTCTATAATTATTCAAGATTGTTCGGTTCGTTCGTGTGTTGTCAGTGCAGGTAGTCGAAACTGCCGAGGTTTGACCCTAACACGGCTAGTGTAATAACACGGTCTCTCATCTGTGAGATAAAGATGTAATCCTATTTCTTGTGGTACTTTTTAAAATAACAAGCGTTAACTTTCATACACTGCATTTAATGTTATCAGAGGTAAAGAGTGCCGTCAAATTTTACCTACTGTTATTCTTGTTATGTGTGATAACATCTGCCTAGCGTGTTTAATGATGAATAAGTTTGTGACTTCAACTTCCCAACACAAGGTATGGGTTAAACAGACAGAATGAAAAGAGGATAATGCAAATGTTGTTTTGATAATATGCGTGATTACGTTATAGCTTGAATGGGGACTATTTTTATCAACGGCTATTGAGACATATTGCAAGCGTGTGTTGACTTCGTGGAGCATGAAGTAAGGTCTCTCAGGTGTGTAAACAGACTAAAGGTGTGCATGCAAAAGGACTGGCGTTGATATCACAAGCTCCCTGATAATATTCGCACCTGTGTTGATAATTCACTGATCGGGATACAAAAAGCGTGTTTGTCTGAATGCATGTGAGTATAGAAATGTCAACCAAGTACACCTGCTGTGTATTTAGTACACAGATAAAGCTTGCATTTAGGGTATGCTGTATTTGGTAAAGAAGTTTTCACTATTTATGTGAAAAAAATGTCTTAAAGAATAACTTTTTAGGTTTAGTAAATTTCAGTCCTGTTTGACATAGATTTTGGACAATAATTGTAAAATTGGTATTGATTTAATTCAACCATTTTTCTTGTGCACTTATGTATATCTGTGTGAATAGATATCATGAAAATAATTTTTGTCTTTAATTAAGTAAATTGTGCTCCTGTCTGACATAGTTTTTGGACAGTAATCCGCAAACTGTTGTTGTAATTTATCAATTATTCTCGGCCTCCTTTCACAAAGCCCCAAGGTGGTCGTAAGTCCTTAAGGTAACCTTAGTATAATGTTAAAGAATAGGAGTTAAGGTTAACCTTAGTAAAGGTTGCTTTGTGAAAGGAGACCCTGTAACCATGCATTTCTAGCCTCACCCTGATGCACGATTGTGGCCGGATAATTTTATCGAACTTGTTTGTTAAAAAACATTTTATATGTACCATGATTTCATTATTTGTATGACATTTATAATCTTATGCGAATTTGATGACTCAGGTACAAACACGTTTAGTGACTTAATAAGCCTGAGGCGGTCATGCTTCCCTGGTTATTATCACTGTATATGTGACGTATTAACTTCTCTGCCTCCAGACTATAATGGAATATGGAAATATGTGGTGACATTTGATACACACACGAAGGGGGTTAAAGTTTGAGATAATTTAACATGCACTCTGCTAAAGGCTGTTCAGTGAAGCAAATTAATGCAGAAATATTTGGGTGAATTACTCTTTGTCAAGCCGTGACTCATCTTGCTCTCGGCTTTCTCAAGATCATTGAGCTTGTGATGTAATTCAAAAATTCTTTTGTTAAATGAATTGTAAAGCTCACAGTTTCAAAGAAGAATATTTCTTTTTAAAATCTTTTAATATTCATTGTACAGTTCATTATTGAACAAAGAAATTTGGCTTTAAGATTTGTGTTCTTTGATTCGGTGTTGATTATATCATATGAGAAATTTTTTTATTGAATGCAATAGCTATAGAGTTCATTAAGAGGTATGGGGTTGGGTTTTTTTGTGTTTACTGTCATTTATGAAAATCATATAGAATATACTAATCACATTGTGTGTCAGTTGACATTTTGTTTTTTGAAATTGATATTGCACTAAGATTTCCTGTCATAAAATTCATTTTGACAAATTACTTTAGTAATGATCATAAAAAAAATTATGAAGAAAAAATTTTCATTGACAGTCTAAAAATGTTTTATGATAATAATTTAAGAGGCACGTTCACATCCCCTATTGGAAGGACTCACTGCCTACAAGTTGAGTTAACCCCCTTCACGCCAGGAGCTATGTTCTGGAAATAGCGCACTATCTGATAAAGTAGCAGCCGCAAGCTAATCACATAACATGAAGAGCACTTTGGGAAGAGTTGGGTAGAATGTCCTTTCATTTACTTAGTGATTGTTTTCCACATCATTACCAGCGGGAGACAAACAGACCTCCTCTGATTTTATTAGGAAAGAGGGTCCCATGGGGAATATCATCTTTATCCTCTAGGTGCTTGGTATATTATGTGTTTTTGTCATTGGCAGGAGAAGATGCAGGCAGCAGTAAGATGGTTAATTGTTTAAAAGCAAATGTTGAATATTGGGAGGGGATTTATGGCTCCTATTTTCCTTTGTGCTCAGCGGATCTGACTATTTAGTATTCTTTACATCAAGTTTATTGCCATTAAGTCTGATACTTTTTCTCTTTTGTTTTGAAATTTGATTTCTGTCCTTCAATAAATTTTGCCTCTTCAAAGAAATGCTAACCATGTTTGAAGTACGGAGTCATGATCTAAGAAGAAATGTTCCAGAAATGCATATCATGTTTTATTTTTGTCATGATTCAGGGCTACATTTTCTATGTTTCAAACTTCATACGTCATAAATGTAAGCCTGAAACCCAGACCTACAAATAAAGAACACGTAGAGACGCTCTCCGCCAGTTGTAGATTGCTGTCTGCCCTACAAGCCTCTATCTGATACCTAGTGGCGCCCTCTTCCAAATACATTCAAGGAATGTTAGCAGTAATATCCTTTGTAATCGTTTCCTTCACACCTACACAGAGCTTTACGACTAATTTAATTGAGAGTTTATAGGAAGACCATTAACCTGCCCTTGATCGTATTTCTTGAGGAGATTCCGTTCGCTTTACAAATGGAATCATCAGGAAAAAAACTTGTTTACGTGGCTGTTATAATTTTGTTTTAATTGTCTATCTTGGCGGTGATCTTCTTTATCTGCATGTTTTGACTACTTTGGCAAATTCAGTTACTATTTTCATCAAGGTTGAAACAGTATCTTTGCCAAATTCTAAAAATACCCAGTGAAAGAGTTGTTTTGAAGAGTTTTGTTAATGATTTGTTTACTTTGGTTCATCTGAATCTTACAGTGAGAATGCCATTGTTTTCACGTCAACCCATCAGGTTATGAGTATACATACGTATTCAATGGAATATATCTTATAAAATCAAAAATATGGTTTCTAATTTTCCATTGTTAAATTAAAAGAAAAATTACCTTCTAGAAAACTTATTGTTTCAGAATTCTTCTTCTCCTACAGCTAAGAGTTATGCTAATCGAGTCCAGTATTAATGCATGTTTGAAAGGTTTAATGCATGTTCGAATCTCGATAAAGTGCATTCATCCCAGATTCACAATCTGGCCCACGGCAAAGGTAGGGATAAATTCTATGGATAAGAATGAGGCCAGTATCATCACCATGCTAAGGCTCACTTCCATACCGGATGTTATTCAGATGCGATCATAAGGAAATCCCTCGATCAGAATCTCCAAAGGCAGAATGCCAAGTCTTGTCAGAAGTTTGCAACTTTTTAGCAAACCTGAATTTTCCGATCAATGGACCATTGATCGAGATCAGGGATCCCAGCCTAAATTGACCAGGTATTGATTATTTTCGCGGAAGGGAGCACAGTATCGCCCCCTGGAGTCTCCTTGTGTAAACCAATGTTTGTATGGGTTAATCTGACTTCGTGCTGCCTTGCGTCAAATTTTCACTTTACTTGGCAATCCAATTACCTTCAAAGTTGTGGTTCACCTCCGTGTAGAGTTCGTTCACCTAGACCTGCTCGGTCTTAGTCCAGTTGTGGCTGATTGTGTCACCGTCAGATTAGCAGATCAATACTTCGAGCACTTGTGTTAGGGCTTTAAATTACAATGATCAAGGGTATTCACAACACATTTTGAAGGTTGATATTGGCTTCAGCGATACATTGTTGTAGCTTATTGAGCAATGTACCTTTGGCAATGGAGAGGTTAATATTTTTTTATGTTAGCAGTTTATATGCATGACATTGTTGAGAATAAATGGTTTTACTTTTAAAGTCTTGGCAGAATAATAATTATTCTGTTTAAAATTAGTTCAAACAAAACATTCAATATACCTATTTGCACTTGAAAACAGTAGCCTAGAAAAAATATGTTGTTTTTTTTCAAAAGTATTAAGCAGATAGACACATTGTTTGTTATCAAAGGTGCTAATTCTTATTGGAAATAAAATGTCATAATTTTGAAATGCACAATGACATTGTGTTGTTTAACTTAAAAACTTCAAAGTTCTTAATAGCTAAGTCGACTAATTATCTCGTTAGATCAAAGGTGGACAGTAGCCAGAGAGACAATAGGTAGCTCTTAACGAGTTACGCCTAATTGTCCCCATGTTTACTGGGCTAGGCCTAATTAACAACACTCACAGATCAGCTCCTGTGTACAGGCTGCAATCTGTTGAAAAAACAGTCCTTTGATGTTTTTTTAACAATAAGAGTTGGACACTTGCCTCACCCCAGTTGCTTCATATCACTGGTTGTTTCATAGAAGCTTGCTTCAGTGAGAGTAGAGTTAACCCTCTCAGTGCCATAGTTGGTTTTACTTGCTTCCGTCAAACTTGCTTCATTGACAGTGTAGCAGTGGTTGCTAGTTTGATTTGACAGTGTCTTGCCTATGACAATATTAGGAGTTACCGGCTTCATGTCAGAGTACAGTTCACTTTAACAGAGACATATAGGAAGGATTCTCTTGTGCAGACTTCAGCTGCAAGTTGGATGTTTGACTTGATGAGACGGAGATAACACTGGCAGTAGTCTTAATGTCTGGTGCTTTAAGGCTTCATTCTTGTGGAAGTGACTGATAGCTTATGTCTTGTCTTAAGTTTGCATCATGAGAGTTAAGGATTGTACTGTAAGCCCAATGGAAGTGAAGGATAACAGTTTCAGAAGAGGGACGTTTGCAAGTTCATTCAGGAGCATTAGGGGTGTGTCGTCTTTCCTTGGAGAAGATGTCAGTTGTAAAATGCTGAAACTCGGAAACCGTTCAAGCAGCATGAGGGTTAAAGGATCTCAATGTAGTGTTAACTCTCCACCTGCCCAAATTGACCGAAGCAAAAAACCCCGATTTATAAACCGTTCAAACAGCTTGAGTGTCAAGGATTCTGGATTACAATCTAGCATTAACTCTCTGTGTGCCGAAGTCAAGAGATGCAGTCCTTTGAGATTTAGAAACTCATTCAAGAGAATGAAGACCAGAAACTCTTCATCTCATTGTGATGAAAATCTGCATCCTACCAAAGTTAACATGGTTGGAGATGGAAATGTTGAAAGTACATCAGTAGCAAAGAGGTTGAATTTCAAGTCAGTGGCCGAAATGAACTCTTCGGATACCTATTCTGCTGATACAAGCATGTGTGTGAGTGCTAGTTCGGTATTTATGTCAAATATTCTCATATAAGTGTTCGCCATGCTTTATTGAGGGATGATATTTAAACACGTAATATAACTCTATATTTTCTTAAAGCAAATTAATCACTGAACATAAAATGCACCTATTCAGTTGGAAGTAATTACCTGTGATACCTGTTGTTGAGACGTTACAAAATGCGGTGGATTCAGTCTTCTTTTAGCCTGGCAGCGTGACTGTATTGTTTATTTATAGATGGAATATTTCAGGAAGGGTGTTTTTGTTTGGCAGGTAGAATAGGTTCATGAACTCTGTTTAAGCAACTGTCAGTTCAGGTAGTTGTATACTGTACGTATATCCGCTGATCCATTAATGGGTGGACCACATCACCAGAGGTGTTTATTTGAAAGATAAAAACAGCGGAGTTCCTGTTGCCAGCGCTTGAGATTGAGTTGTTTTCAGTATGGTATACAGTTGAGCTAAAACCACCAGCCCATTTAGGATGATTTTATGAAAAATGGTGGTATCATTGAACAAAAAATGGTAGAAGATAGTGATAAAAGGTAAAGCTGTTAGAAATTACTGATTCTATAAACAAGGTTACTTCTTGTTGAATCAGTTGTTACCTTTTACCTCCAGGTTTCAGATAGCCTATTTTAGTCAGTGTCCAGAATAAGAGTTTCTATTTGGGATATCTTTTAATTGGCCACTCCTATAAATTCATCAGGATATCAACACGAATCTGATATGGTTCCCTCTTGATCCACAGATATAGTACCATACTTTAATTGCATGATAAATGATGATTATCAAAACTCTTGGACAATCTATCCAGAAAAACTTCTATTCACTTCAGAAGCAAGTCTATAAAGGCAGACAGCCTTCTTACCAATCTCTTGTTCTTGATTTGTAGATCTAGATCTTTGTTGATTAAGTAATAGAGAACCCCGATGAGACTCCCAGACAGTTTCTAGTTGAGTTTCTATATTCCAGTTTCTCTTAGATAAGTATGGAATGAGTCCTGCCTACCTATGCTATTCGAAAATCTAGATATTTATAGATCATGTAATGGAGAACCATTCAATGATAGCGACTCCAAAGCAGTTTCAAGAAGAGTTTGTACAGTCTAGTTCTGTCAGAGAGGTCTGGAGTCTTACCTACCTCAGCTTTGTAAAGACTGAGATGCATCTGTTAGGAGGGGAAGTCTGGAACTGGAAGAGTCCATCTGAGCATCTTGTGAATTAAACACCGGAAGTATTGCATGGCAGAACCTTGATGGCAGGACTTGCAGACGCAACTGTAGACTGACTAGATAGAAATACTTCTAGATTACGTTGATAACGATGCTTGGGTTGGATCTCTAAGCCTCCTGGGGCGTTTGATGGATGGATTTGGTTGAATTTATCACTTGCAAAGTAGAAACATGTTTTTTGGTCAGAAGGAGGAATATAGCCTCTTGCATGAGATAAAATGCCTCCTAGAGAGGAGAGCTCTTGTAGATAAACATATCCTTGGTTTTATTTTGAGATGGAAGCATCGCCTTAGATTATTGAAGCAAGCACCTGTTAGCCCCATTCCTCCTCAGCAGATGTAATCAGACTTTGATTAACTTACTTCATCATTCTGGGCCAATTAATGATACAGGATGGAGAGGAGGTAGATGTAGATTAATTAAATGGGATTCATGCCAACCTCATTTTTGCTTTGTTGTGAGGAGATGTTTTTGAACCTGCTGTTAATATAGCCGTGATAAGATCCAGTTTTGATAAATTTAGATTGTAATGTTAATTTGAAATTCTTTATGAAAATTGTAAGAGAACAGTCTCAAGCCTCTTCACCCTCTCCCAATCTGGAACATCATCCGTCCATTAATCCTATAATGGGATATTATCATGTCATGGAGAATAAAAGAATGTACCTCAATGCCTCAGCTCACCTTCCATAAAAATCACCATGTTGTTCCTCGTGTCACTGAAATGCAAAGCCACAATTGCATTTTAGGCTATTACTGCATCAATATTAGCCTAGATGATAGATTATTATTAGTCTGTTCAACCAAAGCCATCACTTCTCTTTACTAGCTACTAGTTTGGAATTACCTCAGAGTTCAGTCTCAGTAGCTAAATGAGTATGCTTTTGGGATTGAACGTCAGTACTGACAAAGGACTGTCTCTGAGGGTGCAGGTTCGAATCCTGCAAGGGATTAACCCTGAAAGTAAAGAATTAGTCATAAAGAAGTTATGTAGAAAGTGTGGCATCCACACATTTGTTTTGTAACGCATGGTTATGTACAAAAACATGGAAATAATTATCACCCAGTAAAACAAAAAAAATGTCAATATTTCTAAAGTTGAGTCATTTGTTTGCAGGGGGTGAGTCAAGGCAGCCAGGAGTCCCTGGAAAAGCGATCCAGTCTACCCCGGATGAAGAGCTATGATGCTGTAGTTTTCGATGTCCTCAGGGTCTCGCCAGATGATTTTGCTGTGAGTATCTTTCAATTTCCAAATTCATTCATAATGTCCGATTTTCCAAGGAACGAGTACCTTTGGTACATTTTTATGTACCCTTGAAGACCTTGAAAAAGCTGGCTTCCATATCTCTATCTAGATTATCAGGCTATTGTCCCCTGTACATTTACATCTAGGAAAATCCTTGTGACCGTGAACACCTTGCAAACTTCCCTTTGACGTGTCAATGAACAACATGTACATTCAGATAATGGTCTGTGATGAGTTTCGTCACTACCAGATAGCATGAATATGGACATTCTTTGATTTCGACAGCAGAAAAGATCAATATTCATATTGACTGAAACAAACTGGAAATTGGTTTTGTAAGATGTATTAGCGGGATGTATTCAATATGGATATAAAGAATACATGTTGACATTTACAACGTAATTTTCTTATTTTCTTTTCAGAGTCAGATAACCCTCCTAGACCTGCCTGTTTTCCAGTCCATTGAGCCAGACGTAAGTTCTACATAATCTTGTTGATTTAGTTGTCGGAACTATTCACTTGTCGGTGAGGTGATTTGGGGTTTAACGGCGCTTTCAAGAGTATTTCACTTATATGGCAGCCGCTAATATCATTGCAGTGAGAATACCCGCAACACCATTGTGGCTATTGCGGTGGAACATGCGAGCATCGGCTAGAACTAGCAAACCATGGGTTGTACTGCACTAAAATTCATTGCATTGCATTGCACCCAAACCTTATTTTGTGTAGAACAGTTCTCTACTGCAGAGAAAGTTGAGGAGCCCTTGGCGGAATTCGAACGATAGACCGCATGATCCAAAGCTGAACATGCTTATCACTGCACTATCCCGTCCCCTTCACTTATCAGGCCCTGGATGATATAATTTGATTTTAAGTTAGAGGTCTAGGGTTTGAATCTTTACAGTGCCTCAGTGACATTCTCGGCTGTATTACTGTTTTGAATCAAGGTTTTGGTGTACAGTTGCTTTGAATCTATTACAGGAGTTCTTCAGCTCCAGCCACTGCTGGCAGGTTTCATTGCAACACAAAGTTGATACAAATACTGATACTTTACTGTTTCACCACCAGTGCATGACATGGCATATGTATGTAGAGCTAAGTACTTTGAGTCAAGTGTGCTGTAAGGATGTGTTTAAGTAGGGAAGGGCACTAGTGTTCCCTTTCTTTTTATGATAGGTGTATGTGATATCACACAAGTAGACAATAAGGAAGCTACTTAACTGTCATTAGAGTCAAGCAATAATTTAAATGATCCTTGGTTCCTCTTGTATATTTTGACCTTTCATGTCATATTGAAGTTTTTATAAAAAATTTGACATCTAACTTTTCATTTCATCTGATTATCAGATTTGAGTCCAGCTTGTTTTCAGAAACTAATATGTTTCAAAATGAACAAGGCATGTCATCGATGAATTAATTAAAATGAAAACATTGATAAATGAAGTAAAATGACAGAACTTTCTGATGCTGTCTTGAAATGGCAAAATGTTACTATGTGATATATGACCTGAAACATTATTAAAGTAATATCTTATAGTAATTGATGATGGTCAATCTTTGACATGATGCGATTTGATACAAATGTTTTTTCCCTCGATTTCCTCTCATTTTAAAAAAATCATAGGAATTTTCGTATGGGTTGGATTAAGGACAACAAGGAATTTTATGGATAATCAACTTCTTTATTGTTCTGGTAGCGACGTTTCGGAATAGATTCTTATACCATTTTCAAGCTTGAAACGTTGCTACCAGTACAATAAAGAAGTTGATTATCCATAAAATTCCTTGTTGTCCTTATACCGACAACTTCTAGAATGCCACTCAAACAGCTGGGTTGGATTAAGTTTTTGAAAAGTGCTTGAAATACTGAATGTCATCATGGCTTGGGATTAAGAAGTCTGTGGTTTGAATCCCGCCTGGGGCCAGGCAATTTCAGTACCGTAGTACCCATGGTTCACTAGTTCCAGCCAAAGCTTGCAGCTTTCACTGCAATGCATAGCCACAATGGTGTTGCAGGCTTTTTTCCTGCAATAATACTAGCGGCTGCAATATACTGTAAAATCATAATATTTCGCGGGGGTTTAATTTTCGCGCTTTTTGCGCAAAGCAATAATGTGCGAATAATAAAACATCGCGAAATATTATGGTTATGAACGTGAAGAAAACCAATAACAGACAAATAATTTGGTTGACACATTTTACTACTCACTGGAATGTTTGGCTCGTTTATTAATGACGAGTCACTAATTAGAGCTCTCACAAATGTGTACATCGTACGCCGATATGCACCTTGTTTGTTGTGCAAACACAGTCATCACAATAATCCGGCCTGGCGGAATCCTCTCTTGATCGCCAATATGCGTGTCCTGATGTTTTGATTGGGGTACACTTGAGCTTCGATTCGGTGCGTATATTTTCGGTTCAGTATGATATTTCTTTGAACGAGATCTCGAGAGGTCACATCATTCAAACATTATTGTTTGGAGTTAAAGATCAAACTAAACCGTTCCGAATGTTTACTTCCGGGAAAACTTGGCGACAGGTATCGTTAACACTTCAAAACTTGAAGACGTTTAATGACAATAAATGAATAAAAATTTGATCATTGACTTTTTGAATAAATATTGTTTTTATAAGTAAATTACTACTAGTTTCAGTGTAATCTTTGCTGCACAGTGCATGTAGTTTTCCTCACCAAATTTTTGCTATTGCTTAGTTGATATGCGCGAAAATTAAACCCCGCGAATCAGTCATTTTTTATGTTTGCGCGAAAATAACACCCCGCGAAAATAAATGATTTTACAGTAAGTGAAATACTCTTGAAAGCGGCGTTAAACTCCATATCACCTCACCTATTGATTCACCTTATTTCTAACCGGGTACCATAAGCTTTCATTGCATTCATCATTTACAGCATAATGTCAAGATATAACATAAAAGATATTTGATATAATATTGTATTGGGAGAAACTAAATCTGAATGTTTTATTCTCCAGGAGCTGACATCATGTGCGTGGACCACAAAGGAGAAGCTTATCAAAGCTCCCAACGTTGTCGCCTTCACGCGCAGATTCAACCATGTGAGTTTTAGCACATTTTGTCCTCAAACAATTCATTTTCAATTGAAGATTGGGGTTATTTTATGTTTGATTGTGACTTTGATACATTTTTGGAAATGATACAATAGGTTTCATGATTCCCCTAAAGGATGATTCCATACAGGGAATAAGAAGTGAAATTATTGAATTCATTCATTACTGTTAAATGTTGATGAAAAAAATATGATGCTTTACGTATGCTTAGATATGAGATGTGATATATGTTCATGTCTTAAATTTTGATAAATAAATCTATATGTATAACTATAACACAAGGAATTGAGCAACATCATTGAATTCACAGAACATGAGACACAATAAGCTGATCATGTGATTTCAAAGTTCCACTACTACAGCTGTCACTACTTTGATAAAACAGGGTGTGGTTGATATCCTGACCTACTTGCACTTCATGCAGGAATAATTGCTATAATAACCACTGGCGCTGTGTGATATACATCTGTTGCACATCACATGCATCGCTCAAGGACAAATTGGATAAACATGATTCATGTCATCCTGTAATGCACCTTGCCTGAAATAAACCTAGCGTTCAAATTTTACGATATCATTTATTTATGGATTTAGATATACCTTAAAATGTCGTAGGGTAAATCCAAAGCTGTACATCAATTCAAGTGTTAAAAGTTTATCTCCTTCTGAAATAGGTGCCTGCACACGCCAATTCTTTGTACTTTAGACGAGCTGTTGCAAATGTCAAATTCTAGAGAGGCAAAATTGCATTTTACCTTGTAATTTAGAAATAGATGTGAAAACAATATAGATATGTATCTGGCCTTGTATGGTAGAGTGGACCTAAGCTTGCAAGTCTTTCCCTGAATAGTGTACATGATGAATTTGTGAATGTAGCCCCAAGCTTGGATACCTCTATATTTATATATACCAGCGATCTAAAGACCCTGAATGAAAGGCATGAGTCTTGGCAGTTGGCCAAACACAGGGCCTTATTTCCTTTCGTTAATTCATTTCACGTCTGGTAGAACCAAATTGCTCAGTTTAGTCCAAACAACATCGGCGTAAGTGCCTTAATTAGCCGTGAGATAGAAAAAAACAATATTTGTTAGGAAAACAGATGGCTATGGACAACACTTACTGATCATTTTTGGAGAAAAGTTATTTTATTTTAGAGTTTCTGGTGATTAAGTGATTAATTACAAAGCAAGTATAGGGTGTAATTCATCACCCAGGGAAGGAGTTTTCAAAATTTTACCTGTTGATGTATTGATATTCAATGCCATGGAGAAAAAAATCTAAATTCTGAAATTCAGAATCAATTGGAGGTTTTTAATCATTTTACAATGTCCCATTAATTTTTCATCACTTAATTGTGTAAGGCAGGGAGAGATATTCTCCGATTAACTGTTAACTGCAACCAGATGAATCTCTGTGAACTCCACGTTAAGAGTACAGAGCAGATCATTTTTAGCTACACGACTGCCTTTTGAATTTGTGAATTTGAAATGTTATCAGTTGTGTAAATTGTTGAAGAAATTTATTGTGATATCTTCTTGTTTGTAGCTGCTATTTACTTACAAATTGCTGCTCAGATTGTTGTCTCCAGGATGAAAGTACCTCTGTTTGTTGCTTATGATAATATTTTCTCAGACAGTGTGACAGTTATAGTAATTTCCACAGTGTACACAAGTATAAATATGTATCATAAATCACAACTTGATGTTGGCTTGTTTTGAATCTGTGCTTTGAATAACAAAAAGTTGTTTTTCCACTCGGTATAGATATTATTGTCTTTTTTGGCACAACATGGACACAAGAACATATTATTCTGTAACAAATTTTGCCAGATTTCTTCTTCCCCATCGAAAAACTGAAATTGTAGTATGCAGAAAAACTAAAATCCTTGAAAACATGAGAACAATTTTTATGGATATAAAAGTTCTTTCTTTCAAGAATGCAAAACTTATAAGTTTACAGAACTCCATCTTTATTCATTTTATCTAAATGCATCTCTATGATCTCACAGAAATATTTTTATATCCATGTTTTCAATCTATTCTGTGTTGGATGTACAGGAATCACAATTTTTCTGAAACAAAAAACTGAGATAAGTTACTCTCTGAGGATAGGCCAGCCCAGAATGTAACTATAAAAGTGGGTAAATGGTAATTTGCCATAGAACAAAATATACCCTTATTTATATTAATTGTCAATATTTGGATTTGCCTTCCATTAACTTTTCACATTTTCCATTCTTTGTTTAGGTGAACTTCTGGGTACAGAAGGAAATCCTGAATTGCCAGACCCTGAAAACCCGAGCTGAAGTTTTGTCTCATTTTATCAAGATCGCAAAGGTTTGTTCAGCTTTTTATGCAGGTAAAATCTGTAGTAATATTCATAAGACTTCCAAAAAGGTTTTGTCATGAAGTCTAACCTTTTCATTTTAGTGTTGATATAAAAAAAACCCACTTGGATTTCATTTGTAAATCTTTGAAATATGTTAAAACTCTCCTAGGGATATAGGGATATATATATATATATATATATGAAAGTATATAAATTGAATGATTTTTAAGTTGTTGTGAATTTTATTCCAGAAACTTCTTGACCTTAACAACTTGCATGCAGTCATGGCAGTTATCTCCGCATTACAGAGCGCAGCAATATTTAGGTTATCCAAAACTTGGATGGTGAGTTTTGAAAATACTTTCCTATAACCAAAAAGTCAAATTTGCAGTCTAATTTCCCAATTGTTTGTGAACAGAGGTTTCATTGCAGTATTTAGAAAGCAGGGTTGCAGCCTTTCTCCTTGTGGACTTTCCTTTACAAAGGGATATTTAATTTCACAAAAAGAGTTAACAGTGAAAATATTTTTTATTGGACAATAAAGTTAATTTAATGCCATATGCCATTAATCAGTGACATTTATTCACTACATCTAAGGGGAAATAATGATATGCAGAAATATAAATTTCTTTATTCATGTCAAATTATTGCAGCAAAATAGACAAAGACTCTTGTAAGCATTAGCACAAGTTCACTTGGTGTGGTGTTTCCATTTTATTAAAAAGTCACCTGTAAAGGGTTAACTTGTCTGATGTCGATCCAAGAATAACTAGACAATCAAAGAATCTCATTAATTATGGTTTCACTTCAAAGATATTGCAATATCCACTTGAAAATGCATTTCTAGGAGAAGATATAGGTTCACCTAATATCTTTCTGTTCCATTTCAATGATGTTGACTGGTCTCCTTATTTGTCTTAAACCCATTTAATTCTTGTGCATTTTGTTACAAAAGTCACCAGCAAAGAGTTAATTTGTCCATGATCAATGCTTCATATCCTGTAGACAAGTTTTCTTCCATCCAAATTAGAATCTTTCAATCAACAACTGTTTTTACATGCAAATAGCATGGGCTCAAAATGAAACCCTGTCTAAGTCGGGCCTTTGTCCAAATACAAAGTTCCCCTTATTTTGTTTGTGATGGTATTAGACTGTTTGTTTGGTCAACATGGTTCTAATGTCCAATCCCCCAAATTGAGATTCCCTGTCAATTGATTTTGTTCTTGGATCTGGGCGTCCAGCTTCATTCTACTACTAATAGCTGGTAATGGATTCCATAAATGTCAGAAGTGATTGTCTCCGAACAGTGGAATGTAGCCTGTAATTGTTTCTATTCATATCTTTCTATAATTTTCAGGATGTGGTCTGATAGTAGATATCTATCTGTTTAATAAGTTAAAGTACTTTTATAGTGAATTATTAGATTATTGAGAATGAAGCTTGTCAATATTGCCTAGTATGATATCATTAATATCATTGAGAATGAAGCTTGTCAATATTGCCCAGTATATCATTGATATCATTGAGAATGAAGCTTGTCAATATTGCCTAGTATGATATCATTAATATCATTGAGAATGAAGCTTGTCAATATTGCCCAGTATATCATTGATATCATTGAGAATGAAGCTTGTCAATATTGCCTAGTATGATATCATTAATATCATTGAGAATAAGCTTGTCAATATTGCCCAGTATATCATTGATATCATTGAGAATGAAGCTTGTCAATATTGCCTAGTATGATATCATTAATATCATTGAGAATGAAGCTTGTCAATATTGCCTCCTAGTATGATATCATTAACATCATTGAGAATGAAGCCTTTGAACATTGCATCCTAGTATGATATCATTAACATCATTGAGAATGAAGCTTGTGAACATTGCCTCCTAGTATGATATCATTAATATCATTGAGAATGAAGCTTGTCAATATCACCCAGTATGATATCATTAATATCATGATAGTGTCATGTGAGTACAAGTTATAACGTTTAGATCATGCAGGTAGATATCAGAGGTCGGAATGGTACAGCATTGCATGTACAGCTGAGATTCTGTATTGGCAGGTCACGTTGACCCAGTTGACAGTCGATATTAAAGCTAAACACTTCACTTGCCAGTGTTTTGTAACTGGATCCTATGTCGACTCGATCCTTCCCAGTTATGTCGACATTAAGTTGCAGCTTCCTAGCGTGCAAGTTAAGGAAGTGTTGTCAAAATGTATTTCAATTTCAATTTTAATCAATCAAGAAAAAGGGCATCCATCACGGAAAAGAGCTATCTTTATATTAATGCTATGGAAAATTTTATCTCGATGTGAACTTTATAAAGTTTGAAAATTTGGTTCATAAATAAAAGGATAAAATGTTTGTTGCATACTATTTAAATTCTTGTTTTGAGGTGAAATTTGAATATTTATCAAAGTTTGTGTCAAAGTTTTCTGCAATATAAACCAGAAATATCTGTGGGTTGATAGTTTGTGACAGAATGCATGCACAAGTCATCAATAAAATGAACAAATTCAACACTTGAATTTCTGTCAGTGAAATGTTGCACAAAACAAACTTGATACTAAGGTCAATTAAAGGCTTTCTTTTTAGCATTGCACTAAGGTTGCCTTAGTTAAGTTCAGTAGGTACCAAGGCCTTGTTAAAAGCTCTGACTTTTTTTCTCACATATTGTTTTTTTTCCAGATGCTATCAAAGAAAGACAAGTCTATGTACGAAAAGATGGCCGATCTGTTTTCCGAGAACAGCAACCGACAGAAGTTACGTGATTACATGGAGAATGTCAAACTGCCCTGTATCCCATACCTGGGTGAGTCTTCGTCTTTCACACTCATATTTAAATCATAAGTGCAAAATACAAGCTATGTGACGTTCTATCTCACAAAGAAATACCACTGTTGTACATTGTTCATACATGGTTAACATGGGATACCCAGATATTGGGAGGTTCTACTGCAATGTGATGTGATTTGAGTGTTGAGGCTTTCCTCCTTAAATTAACTTGCAGTGGTATTGAAATACTTTGGGAATTCAATGTGGGACACAAAATTCCTTCCCCTTGCCTTGTCTCCTTTTATCGACCCCAAATCACCTAATTGTAATATGCGGTATTTAACAATTGAGTCATTTAAAATTTGCTGTGAGCAGGGGTTAACTTTAAGCTTAGTGGAATATTCCGTAGCATGGTATTTAGGCTTCTTCCGTCATGTTCTCAGTTGAAATAAATACAACTGTCTGAAATTGTGTCAAACGATTGCATCATCTCCGAAAATTGCCATCTATTTCAATCACTGAATTGCAGGAACAGGAACTAGTTCACAATTCAGAAAATATGCTTCCAATTTCAAATGGAAAATATTTGTCTGTTCAAGAAGCTGAAAAATTACACTTGAGGAAGTTGAAAACAGTTTACACTCTATATATAGATCCAGACAGACAGACAGTGACACTAGGCATAAGTTAGCCGCTGGCGTTATAAATAGAACACTTACGAGAAATCAATATCTATAATTTATTGAATGCATCATGATACTACTGGGCAATCACGTCTCTATAGTTGCTCATCTTTGTCCTGTCTCTGAGTCAGTCTCCCTCACTGACACATCATTCTAACAGCCTTCCTCCCTATTGATTTTCTGTACAGGTCATTAGCTTCAGACAGTACTGCTTTCTACACAACTGTTTATTGTTGTGGTCTTCTCAAGCATACTTCTGCTGACATGACTTGCCAAGTGTTAAATGTATTTGTTAAAGATAGCTTAATGATAGTTCTTCTACATATTTACATAAGTAATGCGTACAATTTAGATGGCAACTACCATAAATCCTGAATTAGGCGCTTCATTGAATAGGAGCCTGCATCGAATAGACGGCCTTTCACCGAGCTTTTGGAAATATATAAAGGCTTGCCATATCATTTAAAGCTGGGGCGCAGCGAATTTGTATTCTATAATTGTTCAACCCTTCCTTTTGCAACTTCCACCTAACAACTTATCATGAAACTCGCGCCTGCCTTGAAAAGACAACTTCCTCGAATAGACACCTATAGTGTAGATAGTTTGTAAAATAAATTCTGACGTTTGATTGAGGTAGTTTTTGTAGCCTATAACATGTAGGCTTCTGTTGGCAGGACTTTGAACTGATAAATGTAATAATAGATAAATTGATAAATAATGAAATGAGCCAAATGGGAGGAAACAAAAATAAATCAGATTACATTGAATGAAAGGACAATGAACAAATATGATAGTTAAGGATAATTCAACCATGGAAGCTAACATTGCTGTATCTGTGTGTCCAGGCCTGTACCTGACGGACCTGATCTACATCGACGTGGCACACCCCCACCACGGGGGCATGGAGAGTCAGCCTCGCCGACTGCAGATGAACAACATACTCAGGGTCATCGCAGACTTCCAACAGTCACAGTATGGTACGTTACTTTAATCCTTGGGGGACGTGATAAAGTATATTACCCATATGGTTAATTGTAAGTGGAGAAATATTTTTAGTATGAGCACATGTGCACTTTTTACTTTGCCTAGCAACAATTGTTTCAGCGCGAGTAACTGTAATTCACTCTCACTCTGGTAATACAAAACTTCACACTTGATTCGTTAAAATCATATGTCATACTTCTTCTGGTATAATCTCTATGTCCTACATGCAGTTTTGATTTGTGTTTGAATAAAATGCTTATCGCTTAAATGTTCCGTCAGATTTGTATGTCTCTCAGATTTGAACACTCATGAATGGTATCGGTATCTAACTTGCTTTCGCTCGTTGAATACCGAACCATTCACTCGTTTCATAAAAATGTTATTAAACGGGACGTCGTTTAGTATTCTCTATATATCTGATGACTGTTCTCTTTCTACAGACCACCTGTCTGTGCTGGAGCACATCTGCAACTATCTTAAGTCGGTCCGCTACATCGAGGAGCTGCAGAAGTTTGTGGAAGACGACAACTACAAGTCAGTACTTCTTTACACTTTGATATTATTCGCTGCTAAAACATTTGTTGTTTTATTTTATTGCCCTTCTTCCTTTATAGAATTTCTGCCTGGAAATAGATTGTTGAAGGTGTACACCTATGGGCTGCTTTTGACCATACCATTAATATTGTCCTAAATCTAATCATTACAACTGTAAAGTATAACATATATACAAAATGAAACTAAGGAACAAACTACCAAATCTCAAACACATCAAAGAAGAAATCAAATCAAAATATTATGTTGACCGTTACAACTACTATTCAGAATGCAAGTATGAAAACTTCGCAAAGTTTTGGCCCATATGCCATAATCTTTTCTGATTTACCATATCGGCCAACTGGTGCTTATTGCTCCTATCCAATTTGATAATATCAGTGCCTGCCTCTCAAATATGTATATAAATGTACTTGTGAATCATATTGATGTAACATTGTTATAAAATGAATTGTTTTTTAAATGACTTGTATTGATGGAGATTCAAAAATAAAAAAGTTTTAAAAAAAAGAATTGTTATGCCAATATACTCACGGTTTAGGTTACCTGTTGCTCTTTACAATATTCTTTATGCTTTGTGAACGGAAAATTTTACCCAAACACTTGTATTTCAATATGTATAAGTTCCATATGATTCAGTGCCTGACATATATATTGCTGTTATATACATTGACAAGATAATAAGGCAAAATTAAAGATTGCATATCAGCCGATGATATTAATTTGTAATCAAAAAGGTAAAATTCTTGTTAGCTTTTCTGTGGCAAATCCTCTTGGACAAACTTGATCATGATTACTTTATATTTGTACATTTATATATATAATAATCCCATTACAGGCTGTCACTGAAGTTAGAACCGCCCCACAGTCAGACGTCCAACTCGTCCTCACGTGAAGACGTCAACTCACATCACGTCCCCCCCTCCCCCTCAACGGAACCCCGGAATATGCTCTCGCCTGGAGGAGGACCCAAATTCGCCCCGACACATCGCAAGTCTCGCAGCTTAAGTGCTAAGTAAGTGGAATAAGTGGCAATAAACCCATCAAACATCCCGTGATGTAAGTTAAGACTTGGCTGAATACTTATGTTGTAGATAAATGTCTAAGAGAGTTATCAACTTAATATTCCGACTGATAAAACAATCTTCACACCAAGATGTTGAAAGTCTAGCATCCTTGTTGCTTCATTCAAGTGCAAACGGGACATTTACATAGCTGTTAGAATAAAAATAGAAGTGGAAATGACTGTAAAACTAAGTACAAAGATAAGATTAAAGGGTTCTAAACCAGCCCTAATGAACACAAATAATAAAAGCTTATTAATTTAGGTGATTAAGTAAAGCTTATTAAGTCTTATTGATAAGTTTTATTTAAACAAGTTTTAATCACTTAAAAAGAATAAGGAATGATATCTCGGAATACCTTCTCCTTAATTGATAAGATCATAAATGACAAAGTAAAACTCTAACTAACGATCCCTCTCTCTCCAGTTTCATGAGCTGCACACACCCACAAGCAGACCGGACGTACTCCCTCCCGTCGCGGACGACGGCGCCGTACGTGCAGGGAATCCGTCACCTTCTGGATGACAGCGTGTTGGAGGAGTCCCCTTGTGCTTCGAGTGACGGCTCCGTCTGTAGCAAGTTCCAGAACAGTGAGTTGAATTGTTGTTTTAGAAACTTCAGACTGCTGTTTTTAACTGTTTACATAAGATTTTCAAAACAAATTAAATGTAAACTAAGGATGCGAGGTATTATCGGTATGTTGCAATACAGAAACCTCACGTTACGTACTGGTACAGTCTTCTGAAAATATCTGATATATCAGAAGTTTTAAAATTAACTTTTTTTCATGTAAAACGTTACAAAAATACCATATGATTTTACTGAAAGTTGTAAACAAAAGTGAACGTGCAAAGTAGAAATAGCAAAGACATGTTGAAATACAAAACCAGTCACTTAATTATCTCTCTTTGTAAAATGACGTCCAGTTGAGCATTGATCACTGTAATAATTGCTGTAGATTAGTCAAGAGAACATGGAAAAACTAAAGTATGTATATTGCGATATTGAAATGAGGACTGATCGGATCTTACAATATGAAGCAGATCAAAGGTTGTTGATGTTCATTATTCATTTTTAAGCAGTACAAACATTTGAAATATATCTTTATGTTTTCATGTGTTTTTACAAAATGATATTGTTTTCAAAAATTCTACCTGCTAATGGCTAAAATATTGCCAAGCAACGCTAAATAATTACTCACTCTAAAAGAACTTTAATTATATAAATTTGTAAACTTGATGAAAAAGTCATAGTGTAAATTATGTTATTTATTTGTAAATATGAATAGCATTGTTTACAATATAGTAATGTATTGCAGTGGAAGGGCGCGAAGTGGCGGAGACTGTTGAGCAGGAGGCATTCTGGCCAAACAAAGACAAGTGAGTTTATTTTTCATCATAGAACAAGTTTTATTTTGGTTTCATTTAAAGGCTCTTTCAGCTGAGAAAGTTATTCCAAAGAGGGTACGAGTGTTAAGGGTTTGGGTTTTTTTTGACAAAGAGAGGTTTTTCCTTGCTTTGTTATAATAAGACAAAACTCCCACTTTGTGCGACATCTCAGCTGAAGCCTTTTTCATTATTATATTTGATAATATTTCCATAGTAGGTGTCAAGCATTAAATAGTCGCCAGGTCTGAATTGATAGTTAACTTTGCACCTATCAGGGCACATTAAAAGCTTATCTGCATGAATTTACTAATTGTTGCAGCCTGAGCTTCCATGACACAGAGGAAATGCCTCAGTCGATATTCCAGGCCAACTTCACGTGCGAGGGCTGTTTGAAGAGGAAGACACTGCTGAAGGATGGCAAGAAACCAACTGTGAGTTGCCTATTGGATCCTGGAATTTTTTTGAGTTCATTTTGATATCTCTAAGAATAGTAAAAAAAAATTTAATTTGGAAAAGTAAGGCATTAATATTTGTATTCAAAACAGCTTTTTTGCTCCGCTTAAATTCCAAAACATGATGTATTTTTTAAAAAAACCAAATCCATGCATATTTGCCTTTGGCTTAATTACTGGCAGACTCAGAAAAAATTCAAGGGCTTGTTTCCTATCAACTTTTATGAAAAGTATATGCCAATACTCAGCGGAACAAGCTAAATATTGATATAGCGATGGAGAGCTTTTGTTTTCTTGATGCCTGATGATAACTAAAGGTGTTTGAATTTACAAGATCTCGTTCTCCGTGCAGGTCACATCGTGGACGAGGTACTGGGTAGCCATGTGGGGAACCAACTTGCTGTTTTACCCGGCAAAGTCGTTACGCGGCACGGATCGTTCTTCTGTGAGTGGCTGGTTTAGATTTCATTATTGTTTTACCTTTTATTTTTACTTCTGAAATTGATATTGAAGTGCTTTGCACATTTGAATATTTTAATCCATCCCAGGACTGGCCAGGTCTATCTGCCTATGAGAAGCAACTGGTTTGATCATTGATTCAATGCTTCTCTATAGGTAGACTGTCTTCCTGCCAGAAAGATAACAATTGTTGTTAAAGTTGAATAGTCATCCTAAAAATTCCTTTTCCAATAAGCATTAAAACTTTATAACATGATGTTTGTTACTTGTATAAAAAGATTGTTTATGAATATGATGTATCACCTAAATTTCAATGAAAATGCAGCTCTTAAAATCTCTTTATACCAGTATATATTTGACGAGTGATGATCAAAATGTGATTAGGTAATCCAATGGTCAAGTCAAGCCAAAGCAAGTTTATATCGCAAAAAAAAACCTTATCAAGCAAACAGAAAGTTAATTTAATGGTTATCAATGAGGACAAATCAAGAGTTATTTTGAAACAATTTGAATTTTTCATGTGCACAGTTCAAGACGAACCCGAGCAAGATGATGTCTATTGTCGGATGGATGGTGGTGATGGGAGACAACCCACTTCAACCTGATGCATTCCAGCTCACAGATCCTGTCAGAGGTACGTGGACATCATCATTCTTTCAAGTATTTTGATCTTTGAATAAAAAATGTGTTTGTTTATGTATCACGTGTATGTACAAGCTCTGTAATGACACAAACTGAATTCCCTTCGGGGTAATAAAGTATTATTATTATTATTATTATTATTATTATTATTATTTAAATGGCAGATCCAAGAATGACAGAGGGAGGAGGGAGATAGGGGTTAAAAAAAACTTTGACAAAAAGTTCACACAACAAACTTCAATTTGATGTTAAGAATATTTTTCAAGAACACTCTGACCAACTCTCATAGTATCTGCTTCATTTGCGATCAAAGGGACATAACTCTACATGATCATTTCTACTTTCAGGAAATGTTTACAAGTTTCGAGGGGGAACACAATCACTCGCCTTGCAGTGGTGTCGTTACTTGAGCGAAGCATCCAAGAGGTATCAACATCGGGTGAGTTCTATTTGAAATGTTTAATCATCAAAAATAAAAAAATATTTAATCTGGTGTTTTGTCATGTGAAATGGATACATTGCTCAAGAAATTGAGGGGTTCATTATTTCGAAGTATTTGACTTAAGCAACAAATACTGCGCTTTTGTTATGATATAGAAATTCTTTGTGAATTTGATGAGAATGTGTTATTAGAAAGTACAGAAGTACAGGACAGGTACAACTTTTCACATAACTGATTTTAGATCACAGATCAAAAGTAAACAGTTTGCCTTATAATGGATCTCAAGCCTCCTGATTGTGAGACTGTCATATATATCTCTTTATGTACAGATGATTTTCCTTCATTTACCCATTTTGCTCAACCAGTCTCTTTATCTTGCAGCCTCCTGTAAACTTGATGTCTTTTGAGTGAGGCACTGGCTGTCTTCACTAATGATTGCTCAAGAATCATCACTACAAGGGCTGTGATTGGCTCCGCAAGTCACATGACCAGTCACCGTGGTAGCAGCCAATCAGCTGGTCTGATACTGCTGCACCATGGCCATCACACGTTCATCAGGTTGAGGTTCATCGTCATGGTAACCTACTCACAAAGTCAACGTCTGTGGATGTCCACGAAGATCCTCGGCGTGCGTGACACTATCTTCCTCACCACTGACTGTAGTGAATCATTCCAGTAATGCTCACGTGACCATGTCTCCCATGACAACCAATCGGAATTGTCCCTACTCGGCCAGTACAAGCCCTGGCCCCATCATCCAAGAGCGATGATTGATCATGTGTCGTCTTGGTTACGCGACCCTGAGATTATCTATAGACACACAGACAAACTGCAGTGCTTCCAAACTGGGACCTATGCAATACGATACATCACAATCCTCTCTCTCGTGCCTCGTCGGATTTGTAGATGAACGGATTGTCGAGGAAGGACCAGGTTTAGTTCAATCGGCTGAGGATTGATTGATTATTTGATTGATTGATCAGCTTTAGTTCTTAGTGTGCTCAACCAGCAATGTGCAATCTCCAACTCAAAGTAAAACAAATCTGCATTCTGTGATACCTCCCCAATGTAGCCTTGTCTCTGCCCGAGTCCTCAAAGACAGACACTTCCTGTGCCACTCGTTACCGCTCAGCGCTGCACACGACTCCACACATCCTGGAGGAAACTAGTTTTTCGCAAAAGAATTTTGTTCATAGAAAGTCTCAAAGGTTTTACTGGATGGATACTTATCACTTTCGGAACCATGGCTCATTTTTTCAGGAATTGCCTTCATTTCTCTTAGTAAATTCAACAGGAAACTTCCAGAACGAGGACTTATTTCTTTGAGGATATGCCTTTTTCTCATCAGTTTTTTCTCCGGCATGACATTGTTGAATCTTAAGGACGAGGTGGCCACAGTAAGTGTAGTACTTTGAGGATTTGAGCAAGGCAAGAATTTTACTAACTGTATTCTGTGAGATCAGAGAAGCTCTGAGACGGACAGGACTAGACAGGCCTCTGATACTGAGTTTTACTCATTAGCTCCTATACAAGACTTGTTGTGTATTTAATGCTGAATTGTGCAATGTGGATTAACTTGCCGGCGTGCAAGCGGTGAACTAGGACTGACTTACAGTATTTGAACTGTACAAACGGATTTGTATTACCCTCCAACTCGCAATCGCTGCTGACATGGCAGAAAATGGATGCTCAAGTTGAAGCAAGGACGATCATACTTGGAATGATAACGGATTTTACTGTTAGTATGTATCTACAGTGTTGGAAATTTACTAGGGTTGCTAAATCTAGTCATTGGAACGTCATAGCTAGTCTATACGATAGAAGGATTAATTGGAAAAGTGATTTCGTAATTAAAATGGCAGTTTGGAAGGTGAAAGTGTAATTTGGACAATTTATGATTTTTCTTTTGTTTTCGAATTAAATGAAATTTTTTTTAGCAGTTTATAAAAATTACACCATGCAATTTAAGATTTAGAAAACTAATTATCAAATTTCAAACATCTTGGAAAGACAACACTAGACCGTTGTTTATAACTGATAGTCAACCTGGCAACAACAGTCATCAAGTATGAACAAATTGAAGTTGTCATTTCGATGAATTTCCAAGTGAATTATTGTTGCAGATTCGCTGCTGATGTTAGTGCTATGTTTAAATTATGATTTTAATTCTCGGAACAATTCAGTGCTTGGTTTTAAAGACTGTTGATGTATGTTGTGGAAACCAAGATGTGTTAACAAAATGTGCTGAGCTTGCGACTTTGCTCCGAGGTGAATTGCTTGTTAATGTTTTACTGTAAATTGTTACTAATTTGTTGAGGGAAGTTTATCCTTATTGTGACGAGAAGTCAATGCTTTAATATGCATGCAATCGTAGGATCTGATTTCTTTGGTTTCTGCATAATCGCATATTCGACATATTAAGCTATAGGCATAGCTATGTAAGTAAGTGGTATATACAGTATTAAGTATATAACTTGTGTTAGGATGTTGAACAAAATTAACAGAAAATTCAAAAGTCTTCATGTACTATATCTTGAAAAAAATAATACATGCCTGTATTACAAAACTGAAAATCTATATTTTGTAGAGATGGATATGTCCTTTTTTGGTTTCGAATGAGAATATTATATTTAGAAGAAACGATCATGAAATGCGTTGATCGAGAATTATTGTAGGTAGGTTTGTAGCATGCAACATATGCTAACGTAAGTAATGGCATGTATAAAGTACCCCTGTAAAATAAAGCCAACAAAAACAGTGTCAAATATTTATGAAAAAATATATCATAATATTTTGCTGTGAAATGACAAATGTTTCTTTGAGCTAGCTTATAAACGACTAAGTTCTTCCACTTGCTATCGCTTGGCCAGCAAACACTGACTGTGAAATGACTGGGTTTTTTCTTGGGACATGTTTTGTGCACAACATAATGGTCATGACAACCAACTCACATCTATGATTTCATGCGAAACAGCATAGTTATGAATGAATGAATTGATCTCCGGAAATCGACATCTGGTGAAAATGACTTTTAATCTTTGGAACTCTTTTTACTTTTTAATGAAATCTGGTTTTGTCATGAATTACCCCAGCTACGTCACCTCCTGTTCATGATGTTTGCGACTGTCATTACTCAGTCATAACAAACAAACAAACAAACAATTGTTACGTGCAACTCTCGGATCTTGACAACTGCACTGTATCAGCCCAGTCTTGATCTTTCTGAATCAAGTTTTGTCAGGCTTCTCTTCATCTTCCAGTGTGTACTGTTTGGCAGTCAATTCCATTCAAACTTTACATCCTTAACCTTCAACCTGCCAGAGTGGAATTAGTCAAAGTAGAAATACTCTTATATTACTATTCGTGCTCAAGAGCACAGTTCCCAAGTTGTCCCCACACAGGCTGGATGACCAATTTCTGTTACCAATAACATAGACTTGCTATAGGTAATCTTTCATCATAACTAATGCCAGTACGTTGATAAAATTAATTCATCTCTGCAGAATGAAATAACGTGAGTTATTTATTTATTTATTTTAGAAAATATGTAATGAGACACTATCTTCAAGTTTTGGTAGTATATTCAGCAACTTCTTGACAAAAAGCAATATAAAGCCCATGGTAGAGGAAGGGTTAATGAAGTGGAGATGTCTGACAAACCCTCACCATGTCTAAGAGGAGTTTAAGAAGGGATGCAATTATCCCAATCTTGTGGTTATGGGAGGCAGCAGACAGGGCTGATCAGTGAACTAACCGAATGGAGAATTGCATTCCAGTCTATGCTAAGTTACGTTGCTTAGCAGTTTATTTTGTATCCATTATTGATATTTAAAATGTATAAACTTTTTTTCATGCAGTAAATCTGATATAAAATCATTTTACTTGTCTGTTGTTCTTCTTGCTTAATTTATGTATAATGTTTACATAAATGAAGTGTTCTCAAGGGAACAAAAATAAATGTTTCCAGTTGCAAGACATTTTTTTAATGAAGCAGTTTTGAAACCCACTTACCTTGATTGGTTAAGCTATGCAAATCCATTTCTCACCTCAAATTATTAAAAGGTATTCCCTTAAATATTTCGCTAGTGGTTTTTGCTTTAAACTTGATTATTTCATCTACAACTTCAGATAATTGTGTTGAATAATGAGGTTTTTTTACCCTTAGCCTCTTAAGATAATCAAATTTGGGAGAATATGAAAAATTATATCTTTCAAAAGATGTGTTACCGTCCCTTTAAGGTTCCTACAGTTATGCTTGGTAGATCAGAGTAAGGATTTCATAAGATGATAGTTAGAAAAATAAATTTCACTTTCTTTAATTCTAAGCATAAAAAATATTTGGAATGGTTTGGAAAGAAAGTAATGATTGTCCCCGCTGCATGACTATGAATTCGGCAGCATCTCTCCATACATCCGTACGTCTGTCTGGATTCTTGTTAACACGATAACTTATGAAACTTAGCATCTAGAGTGTTCATATTTGGTGACAGCTTTCAATATAGGAAGACTCAAGACGCCAGTCGACTTTGATGACCTTGACCTCATCTTCAAGGTCACCACGACACTTTGACCACTATGTAATATACATTGTTAACGTAATATCTCGTAAAGCTTAGCACCTAGAGTGTTCATATTTGGTGACAGCCTTCAATAGAGGAAGACTCAGACGCCAGTCGACATTGGTGTCCTTGACCTCATTTTCAAGGTCACCACGACACTACTTCTACTGTATCCTCTAAGAATTCGCACTTGTATTTTGTTAGAAGGAAAGAGGTGCGAATATACAAACTGATAGTGACAGAGTCTTTCTTGAAATATATCACAATGAAGAGAAGATTCTCAATTGATCATGATAAGACACATCAACTTACAGGTAACATTCATTGTAGCAAAAGATAAATAATATCAATTACCGGTATACCAAATATCTCATAAAGGCGGGGACACTGCCGTGTTAATGGCAAACACTTGTTCTCAATTAAAACTTCCAGTTACTGAAGTTCTTAAATTTTAAAGATTTTGATGCTATGCAATACTAAGAGAATATTGGCTCAACGTCATCATGTAATTGTATATATTTAAAAATATGTAAATATACTTTTGGTGGAATTTTGAAACAAAAAGTGCATAATCACCTATTGTGGAATCGCCCAGAAGAAATAACACTTCACATTTACAGTGTTCAAAAATGGGATCGCCAATGCAAGTATAATTAACACAAAAATTTGGAATTTTTACTGAAGCATTCGTAAAATATTTTATCCTCATGAAAATCAGCGCAGTACCACCCATGGTTCGCTAGTTCCAGCCAATGCACGCAGGTTTCACCGCAATGCATAGCCACAATGGTGTTGCGCGCTCTCTCCCTGCAATAATACTAGCAGCCGTGATATAAGTGAAATAATCTTGAAAGCGGCGTTAAACACCAACCAACCTCACCTCATTTAGAAGTTGTACCCCTGGTACATCTTGAAGTGAGATGACAACATTCATAAAGCACAGCCTTTAAAGGAGAATCATAACTGATCCGCCATGTTGTAGCGACTGATTAGATCCCGATGTGTTCATTTGTCTTCGAAATTATCAAATGTGGTCTTAAGAGTGCAAATCACGAGAGTCGACCACCTGCCTCAATTGTATCTACGAATTCGTTCCAAAGGCATCTGATTCAACAAACGATGTTGCCTCTGGATCAGCAATATTCTGATTACGAGGTTCCATCATTCCATGACCAAGAATTTGGCTGATGGTTTTATTCTGAAGAAAATCCCTCGTAGCACGGGAACAGTGCTGCTGAACATTGAATAAGGACGAAATGCTAGTGCTTTTTTGTCATAATGAATAAGAAGGACGGTGTCAAGGAGTCAAGGATGTTGCCATAGGTAATACAGAATCCCCTTGATCCATGACAAGATTCATCTTAAAGGTATTCCGAGACCACATGTGACTCCTAACTACAGGGAACTAAAACTCGGATGTTTCCTGTTCATTCCCGGTGTTTCAGGTACTCTACACATGGCTGACGACCTTCAGCACTTTTAAAGTATAAAAAAGGAGCTGGCCTCGTCCAATCATTGAATAAAATATAAGATTTGGAGAAATAATTTTTTGATACGACACGCGAAACGTTTGGGACCTATTGGAGATAATCGCCTATAACTGTATGCTATTGGAGAGAATATATATATAGGCTATATATTTTGGTCAAAGAATTTGAAGATTGAACAACTATTCAGTAAAGTTTTGGTTTTATTAAGGTCTATCCTACTAAATCAGCGTATATGAATCAGCTGAGCTCCTTCCCAATACCCTGATCTCTTTCGGGCCAAATGCCTCGTGCGGGTTGCCTGGCTTGATATTCGTGGCCAAGTTCACCTGTTATTATTTCAGCACATGTAATGTCGTTATGCAAAGAGCTTGAAGCTACTATCTTGAACTCATCGGATTTTCACATTCGGGTTGTGTCGCTGTTGCTGGATAAGAGTTATCTCATTGGCTGGTTAATTAGCTAGCGATACGAAGCTTTTGGCTTGAAAGAGATCAAGGTATAAGCAAGGAGGTGAGCTGATTCAAATACGCTGATATAGCAGGATGATTAAAGAGCCACTCCGTGAATTGTTGGAGTCATATATGCCAAAATTAATTAATAGTGTCATTTGATCGCCAAGTATCGACTGTTACCAAAAATACACATTTGGTTTTGTACAGTGACAATATGAAGGTAGAACGTCGCAATTATGATCGAAAACCGGACAGTGGCGCGCGTCAAATAGTCGAAGGTAATTTTGGAGACTTATCTAAAACAGCCAGAAGGGCAGTTAGGAGTTGATAGCGTTTGTTAGGTTATTTAACTAGTATCCATGTATATTGGACGTGATATCTACACCTCTGTGCATTTATAAGGCTGTTTTTAGAATTTCATGGAAAACCAGTATTTGTCATATATATGTCATATATATGTCTTTTGGACATGAAACGTTAGGATGTTTTGATTTTATATCACAACATATGACATTTAGATTTGTATCACAGGTAAATAATATGTTATGAAAATCACGGAGTGGCTTTTTAAGGTCAGAATCAAACTAACGAAAGACAAATTACGATGAGCTTTTTGAATAAAACTATAATCTATCTCTGACAAAATACTCAATGACGCTTTTGTATTATCTAAATGGAAGCATATACAAGACTTTATATTGATTTCTATCTTCTCCCTGTGTTCCGAGAACACGTGAACATGTTATATATTTTGTACCTTTGCTGCACTCTAGAAACTTGTAATTGGATAAGTTGTAAAGATATTAACAGGTACCTATTTTCGGATGATATTTTATGTACTCCAGGAAGCAACTGCAGCCCCATGAGCGCTTCAGTTTTATTTGCTACTGAGATCTTTATGTCAATACCCTAAACGACTTAGCCTTTCATCCATATGACACTCAAGAAGGATTTAAATTTGAACTCAAATTGATTCGGTTACTCAAGTCATTTATCACACGTAACATACCTACCGACCTACCTACCTATATATATATATATGTATGTATGTATGTATGTATGTCCAAAGAGGTTCATTCGGAAATCCCAAACGGTAAAAAATGAAACACAGATATCATATTTACCAAATTGTAATCCAGGGCGTTTCGCACAGGTGAATAGACTCCAGTTTTCTCAATGCTTATGGCAATTACGTCTCTGAATGGACAACAGACTTTGAACCAAACAGGATTCTGTATTTCCAGCCAAGACATTTACAACTCGCAACAGAGGAAATGAATATGTGAGATCCGTTCTGCAGGAAGGTCAGATATCGTACTTTCTTCTTGTTTCCGATGATTGTCAAGCGACAGTAGACTTACACATTCTTATGGTGTCTACCAAACAAAACATCCTTACAGCATTCCAGCATACTTTCATTTCAAAAACGTCTAAACAGAAATTTACGAAATATGGATTTGAATGCGTTTCTGAAGTCTCTGCGGAATATCCCATACACAAGCGGGTTCATGGCGCCAGAAAGATAGGCGACGATACTGGCAACAAGACTGACATAGTCCTGAAGGACGTTGTCGTCATTGACCGACACCTTGTACAGTTTAGTGATACTGAACGGGGTCATGCTTAAGAAAAACAAAAACACAACGACCAGTAACCCGTATATTGCCTTCAGATTTGAGCTTGTCGTCTGCTCCCGCCGACCTTGACCTTTGACGACGGCAGGTACTATTTGACGTTGTCTGTAGGCTGTTTGAAGAACCCGGGTGTAGCAGACGACCAAGATGAACCCTGGGATTGAAAAGCAGACGACTACAGCGGAAATGACGTATGAGAACGCTGCGTTCCTTTGCTGATACCAACGAATCGCGCAGATGCCTTCCCAGTAGTCGTAGCCAATCCACCCGAAGAACACAGGTATCAAAGAGAACGTTATTCCCTGAACCCACGAGTACACGATCATCATCAAGACCCTGTTTTTCGTCATAAGGAAATTGTAGTGGAGCGGTCGGACCACGGCGATGTATCGGTCAACACTTATGAAGCCGAGAGTCAACATGGCGACGATGATGAAACAGTAATTGGCCATGCAGACGACATCACACCACGCCTGACCAAATGGCCACCTGTCCGCCCCAATGGCGACCAGCGCAGACAACATCACTATCAGAGCCGAGGCAAAGTCGGTGGCGCTCAGATTGATGATGAAGATGTTGGACAATTCCTCTCTTAAACTCGGGGTGTTCATGACGGCGACGATAACGGCGATGTTTCCAATAACAGCCATAATGAAAATGACGAGTAGAACGACGACGATGATGGCATTTTCGGCAACTCCTCTCACCATAGCGTCTGACGTCGTTGTGTCGTTCCCGGTTGCGTTCATATTGACAACCTTAATCGTAACCTTTTGCAGAATGTTCAATCACATCGATGCAACTTCAGATGTTACCTCAAAAGCATATGGCGTTTGAAATGACAACGCTGAGTCCAATGTCCGAAATGCAATGACAATTCCAAAAGTACAGTTTGTCTGAGGTAGATATGTTTAACCATCAACGTTTGGTTGGATCCTGAAGCCTTAGGATCTTATAAAGGAGAAACCGGATTACTGAGACTATGTTCTAAATGGCAGATGCAAGTAAAAGAGAGCCACACACATGCAAGTAGTCGAATATATGTGACGTTTGCACTAACATAGATTAACTTTGAAAGTCGCAGTTTCCTTCAGATCCTCTCTTTAAGAGGCACATTCATTACCTCGTAGATGCTTGTTCGTCGAAGAGTATCCTGTTTTAGCGTGATGATAAGTCGTTGGTCTTTTCTTTGACCAGTTAATCGCGTCGGTCGTAATGAAATCCTTCTTGATCCTAATTGAGTCACTCTTAATCAGCTCCCGAGTAATCACACACTTACTCGCAAGGAAAACTTTCGACAAAATGATCGTCTAATCATGAGATTCTAAATGAAGCCACTTTCTTCTTCGTCATTGACACGAGATCATTGCTTTTTGAATTGCCCAATACATTCTTTTAAAAGAGAATCGTATCTTTTTTCAAGCCTTTTGATGTCGTTTTCTTGTTCATTTAGGTAAATACGACATTTGTGAGATAGGCATTGCATTATCGATAGCATCAAATGATGTTTGTCATGAGGCCGTCTTGTATGTCAATATTTTTCACCTTGTATTGGGGCAGATTTTACTTACGCTCTCGACGTGCTGCCAATCAAAACAGATAGCTGACAATAAGCCCGTTTATAACCGAATATTCCTTCAAAATGTGCACAATTATTGTTTCTTGAACATAAACTCGTACCTTCATCCACAGACCTTATTTTAGCCGAAATTTACTTATAGTTCCATTGACGCCATAATCGTAAAAAAACTATAAAAAAAATTTTTTTTAAAACCCAAACGTTCTTTAAATAATTGTCGTACCTTCATTTTTAAATGATGAAAACAGTGTTGCCTTTTGGAAACATTTTGGCAACTGTCAACACAAAATAACGAAAGAATTGAGGATCCTTCAGAGATTGAAGTCAGCGTTCGATGAGAAAACAACCTTTCCCTAGTTCAGATAATGGCAGGATCTTTAGTTATTCCATTTCTTCCCAGGTATGGCCGTATAAAAATGTCATTATGGTTACGCTGTTATAAAAATGGAATGAAATTGCATCTGAGGAGTTCCTAAGCATCTCCCAACAAAGACTGCATTTTGTGTCCTGTAAGCAATAACTGTCCTTCTATATTGATCGTGCTAGGATACCTAATTAAGGAACTTCACAGCTTCAGGTATGTTACTCTTTCCCCACTACGACCCAAACCATGATTGTCCTAACCATATACCAGTTCCACTTCACTTTTCGGCTGTATTCTTCTCATCTTCTCACAGTATTCAATTAAATAACACATTTTAAAATGATATTTGATTATTAAATAACTATACCAAAGTAAGCGTTCTTCAGGAGAGAATGCTTCTGACGTCTGATCACAACCTTCTCTTCATAATGAATATTGACTGCTTCCTTGACACTTTAATGCTTCAAGATGGTTCATCCAATCAGCGTTCTCTATAAGAGGCATTCTAGAAGATGGTAGTGTAGATAACAGAGTTGATAACATATCCGTAATTGTCTCCAAGAATTGTTCCAAGAAAAATTACGCTTTTTCATTATGATAGTAAAGTGTCCTTGAATATGTTTGTTTTCGTCATAAATAACAAATACACTTCGTCGGCATCGCTCCTCGGCGTGTGTCAGTTTCCGAGTAACCGTTGCCGATAGCGTCCTGTCGAAATCATCATTTTGGAATCCATCATGGATGAAGTATCTGAAAGAAAATGTTTTTATTAGCCGGTATATTTGAGATAGCAGTTGACAATTAGTTTTATTTCTCCCTTATGTTCACCAACTATCATAACAACTTGTTTCTTTAAGGTTACATCTGGGAATTGTCGTTCGCATAGAATAAACCTAGTAGTTCTAGTCCTAAGAAATAACAATTTTATCAATGCAACAGCGACCCGGCAACATTGATGAGCGCGTTATTGGAGATTTATTGGTAGACGGTGGAAAATTATTGTATTTACAGTGAGGACAATGTCAATAAAAACGTCAGTTTTAATGACAGAAGCAAATAAGCTTTATGATGTTCAGAAATCGGCCATTAACGATCCAATAAAGGCGTAAGAGGTCTAATTCATTGTCATTATGAAATACAGAGCTAATTTCCATGTTCGTTATTCAACAAATTTGATAATTAGACTAGTCAAATAAGGAAAGGTTTAATAAATAAATAATCAAGGTTTCTGCCCACATCTTACGAATTGTTATTTCTGATGTTTGCTTGTAGGATTTTTGTTGAAAGAAAATACAGCAACGATAATCGAAGTACTTGTTTTTGATTAATGTCTCGTTTTTGAACACAATAATTCTTGTGTACTCTTGTAACTATTTCTATCTCAAAGTCGCTTAGAAGTTTCTGCTTGACAAAGACGGAAAACAGAATAGAGACCGATAGACGAGCTTAGAAAAGAGAAATAATTGGTGTTGCTATGACTACCAATGTATACAATTTCAGCTCCGATAAATACATTTCCGTCAAAACGTATTAACGTTTTGTGTAAGATTGAATACTTGCTAAAGATGACACTGGTCATGTAATGTATAATGTTTGGATTTTAAGATTTTAATTAGGTTTTTTTCATTGGCTTATAAAGGATATTCACTAGCCTAATTGAAATCTCATTAGGCCATTAAAGGCAGCGTGAATCAAAGTATGAAAAGTTTTGTAAAGTTAAGAAAGATGAGATCAGGTTTGAATACTTTGAACTTATTTCACGAGCATGCGTCAAAAAAAGTCTCGTTAATTTCAACATATATGCCACAAATGTTTTGAGAATCTTTTTTATTAGTCAAATAATCCACTGGTATATTAAATATAATTATAATTTTGTTCACGCCAGCAAATGGGATTGGTCGTAAGTCGTCGGTAAGATAGGAGAGAGTATTTATAACGTTTATTACACGATACGTACGTAATCGTGACGCTTTATTCCCGATTCAGACCTGACAAACAGAAAATTATTTATGAGCTACAGCATTCAAACTCGACATCACTAAGTTTTAAACTTGTATAGCCTCAAATCGAGAATAAGAACGGGTGAAGTTTGGGTATCTCAATGGGGTATTCTGCTTGTTTTACTAAGCGTTGTTCGGAAATGTTCTCATGTAGCCTGATTATACTGCAGTATGAAGGTAGGAATACTCGAATACTCGATACCGTGAGTCATTATGTCTGCAAGTATGATAAATATATGATCGGTATTAAAAAAGAACGTGGATATATCGCCGCGTTTACGTGAATTATACGTAACGACTCGCCCACGATCGGGTGAAGTTTATCGACAGAGTTCTGGGCAATGATACGTTGCTGTACCGTCTCTTGATTTTTTATGGCGACGACATACGTATGCCGTAGGTTCTATGGGGAAATTTTTTTTTTAAACTGTGTACATCTTGCCTTTTTTTCTGTGCAAATTAATTTGCTCTTTTTTTGGTTATTTATTTTCATTGTTCAGTCATTTTTACCATGTAATATATTTCCATTTTGTTTTACTTTAGTATTACAATGACACGAGAAACACATTTGCGAAACGACGAATATCATAAATTACTCCGCCTTATTAAGCATAAGAAAATCGTAGGATTCGAATCGGCACTAGTGGGATAGTTTTGAAGGATAGATAAGCGGAATAGAATTGTCAGATGGGGTTGTAGAATCAAAATATATTCATCAAGCCAGTTTTATTCTTCACAAAGTGTGTTCCATTAAACAATACTTACAGTTCGAGGAGATGAACGACGAATCCAATTTTTTATATGTACATAGCATATTACTTGAAATAATTACGTTTGTAGCATTTAGTGGTAGAAGCTAACTTTATAAAGGACATTCGGCTTCTACACATGCGTAAGGTCGTTCCTATATTGTCATTGAGAGCAAGTAATTTGTGTGGAACATGTGGGGATGAATACGGAAATCGAGTGAAAAATTAAATAAGCGAGAAATACGAGGAGGCTGCGGGATGTGGTATATCAAAATTAGTAAAAACCACTAAATTCAGGACTAATCGCAATTTTCTGAATTTAAGTTGATATCCCATCGTAAAGGTCAACTTACGCTTTAAGAGCACTCTTTTTTTATTGAGAGGTTTCATACTATAGGCTTACATTCAAATATAAGTAATCTTGGAACAACAAAGGTTGCTTTCATGGAAATGTCTTATTCTATAGAAAATCTGTGGTAATAATGATGTGAAATGTGGCTAACATCATAGTAATTTATGATATTCGTCGTTTCGCAAATGTGTTTCTTGTGTAGTTGTCATACAAAAGTAAAAAAATGGAAATATATTACATGGTAGCCATGAACAATGATATATAAAGTCATAAGCACAGCTTGCGGATATGATAAACCAAACTGACTTAAAGATCATACCAATCAAATGTAAAGGTAGCATCCACATTATCTATGGTAAGAATAACGAAATGAACAACTTGAAATTGTACGCAAAGTGTATGACACTTGGAAGCAAAGTGATTAGCAACTTGACATGACGGCTCAGATGTTTAAATTTGGTCTGAGACATGCGAAAGACGCTAATGCCAAACAATGTCAAACATTTTTGACACTTCTATAAACAATAAACTAGTCGTCATGCGACGACTGTCACCAATTATATTTTAGAAAAATATTTATTCAAGAAATGCAAATGTCAAATACTGTGTACATCCAGACTATATGACGTTATACAAAATGATTTCGAATTTCAAAGTGTAAGCACTTGCTTATTGTGCCACAAGATAGATACGCCTCTGACTCATTAAATTCCTCTCAAACCAGCTTTACCTGATTGCTCTATGAATGAATACATCTAAAAAAATTACGAAAGCTTACATTACCGTTCTTTAACTAAAAAATGTGTCTCAAAGATGCTTTACCTTTGGTTATTCTTCTACGAACGAAAACATCTAAGTAACTAAAAGAGCGTTTGAAAGTCAACCTGAAGAACAAAGTATTAAAGCTCACCTTGTGCTCCGATAGCTTGAGTGGACCACTCAGAGCGTCATATCACCTTGTCTGGCACAAGAATGTCTGTTATAACGGCGTATCGCCCTGGCAGCGATGGGTTATTGACCGCACCGGCTCACGTTCTGACCAGCGGATGAAAACTGCTACGCAATAACTCACAGACATCGGCCAAGATATGTCAACATTAGGATGTGCCATTGTGAAACGGAAGTGTATTTAAAGTGTTCGATTTTTACATTAATGTGACGCGTGTTATTTTAACTTGACCAAAATAAGACCATACGATATTGTGTTTCCCCATTGTCGCACGAAGGCCTGTAAAATGACGACATATTTGCCTGTACCTTTCCATCACTGTACCTTTGAGCAATATTTGATAACCTAGTGATGATTTTTATTTCACAATTTGTGATCAGGTTTAAATTGCAATAAATGTTTTGACATCTACGAAACTGCAGAATAAATTCGTTAAACACAAAATGAGGTTATATTGAAAATTAACCTATAAAAAGCAAAAACCACATGCCAAACGCGTTTTTAGTTCAAGGGCAAGACCAATTCATAACTTCATAATTAAAGTGACAGCTTTTTTAAACTGTACGGACAATAAAGGGGGGGTGTTAAGAATTACAAGTTTAAAAAATGTGTAACGTTGCCTTTCTTTCATTTTTATCCGTTCATTATAGTGACAATATAAAGGTATTCAAAAATGCATGAAATGTTGTGAACAAAGATTTGTTTAGTGTATATTTCCAGCCTGTCAAATTATTGATATTACTTTCTTCCAACACAAGACGTTAACCCACGTCTTAAGTTTACATGAACTCAGTGTTTTCAAGTTCTGTCCTGGAAATAGAAGTGAAAGTCTACAGAAGTAGACCTGCCACTGATTGCAAAAGTATTGGTGATAAAAGGGACTAATTGAGTAAACATATCATTGTAAAGGGACTTTGTTTAATGTTCATTAGATACACATTAACTGGATTACCTGGCACATCCCATTATCTATTCAATAACTGTATTATATGGAATATTAGTTCCGGTCGCATTAGCTGTTCATTTGACCCGGCCACACCGACTTCGTGACTAATAGCCATATATTTATAATTTGATTGTTCTTGATTACTAATGTTGTATAGATGAAGTCTTTAATCTTCTATTATAAGATTATCCTTTCGTGAATAGAATCAGGAGAAAGGGTTCGTATTTCAATACATATGTCCACAACAGACGGTCACAACTTCCGGTTTATTCATTGCAATTGTTTACATTATTGGAAGCTTACGTCTTCGAAATAAATCGTAATTAGGAATGAAACATATACACACCAACAAAGTTAAGCAGCCCCACTAACTCACTACGTTCGTCAGACATATTCCAATAAGTAATACCTTATTTAATCGCCAATATACCACTCTTTGATTTGCCATCATTGGTATAAAAATTTGTTTTCAACATATACCAATAATTCAGCTTTATCTTAGGGGTGGCTTACTTTTTTCGCTGTGTATATTTTGCATTACTACACTTCCTGAGCAGCTTTTCAGCTATTCAGGCAAAACGGAGGTAATGATACCAAAATAAAAACAAAAAATAACAGAATATGGGTAAAATAAAATAAATAAAATGAAAATAAAACCCTTGTTTAACACTTGTTGAAATACAAAAGTTCAAAAAAGGCTGTTAAAGCCTCATATAGATTATATCAGTTGTCTCAACTATGTAGGTTCATTTAACAATTTTCTCCAACTAATGTCTAATGTAGAGGACAAAGAAGCTTTGACACAACTCCAGAGTGCAGATGACTGAATAGTATTCATTGTATAGAAACATTCTGTATCAAAAGAATGTCATTTACAAAGTGAACTAATGTAACATATATTTTTATTTCACATCAAATTATTTACAATAGTCCAAATTCTTGAACTGTTTAGAGGTGCACTTCTTGCAATATTCGAACCCATACACCCAGAGTCATGCAACACCATCAGCAACAACTGAACTCTGTGATTCCAAACAAAATAATGTTAACAGAAGGCACTACAGTGAATTTAATATTTAGCTCATCAGGCCTGAAAGGCACCATGGGCTTATGGTATCAATATCTTCCCATCCATCTTACATCTATAAACTTTGAACACTTTGGTTTTCGAGAACTAAAATCTTAAGTACATGTACTTTTGGAGCTGTCAAATAAAAACCTATTTTCATCTCATTCTTCAGAAGCCAAGGAAATCTGAAATCTGATGCACAGATTCTATATCCAATGGGTGTTATTTATTGTAATCAACAGGGTCAAGCCCCAAAATGTTGGGGTTTTTTTTTGCTCAGGGGAGTTGTAAATTTTAATTTGTACACAAATTTTTTTCTTTGAAGTGATGTTTCCCTTCTCAACGTTCATCTATATAGTAGTGTTTGCATAAGTTCACAGCAGTGGATCCGGACTACAAGCGTTTAACATTTAGGATATCATCTGGCCGTAGATATTGAGCCTTGTTCTGCTCTTTGTAATCTTGTGCTAATGTAAATGTAGACACTAGTGAAGCTCTCATAAAATACAAGCCCATCCAGCAAACACATTGAATTTTTAAACATCCTTAAAATATGGAAAAAATTCTATTCTTTACAGAAAACCTTCATCTCTTGAGAATTGTGTACATTTCCAGTTCTTTCAAGTTTTTCAGATGAACTGTTCTTTCCTGATCAACTTTCTGCAGCTACTTCAACTATTATTTCAAATCCATTATTTACTCTAGTTCTCTGACCATTGAGCTGCCGCTGCAGCATGGATACTCTGTCTTCCATCAACATCTTGACAGATCATTAGCAGGCCATTGATTGAACATACAAATCCTTGCTGACTCTTGAACTAGTCAACTGTCTGTCTTAATGTTCAAGTGATATTCTACTCATCCCTGCAAACCAATACAATAGTTGTCTGCTCTCTTAGTGTGTGCTGTCTTATCTACTCGCTAACAGCGAGTATCAGCTCTGTCTTGTCACTAATATTCCCGCTAAGCCCTTGGTTTGAGGTTATCAATGACATCATTCCTATTGTCTTCGTGAGTCATGATAACAATGCCCCTGCGATTGAAGGCCGAGCAACTACTGAGAGCTACTCGAAGTAAAGGTGTCCTGACTTTGAGGTTGCTGCCGCAGCGTTTATGACTTGAACACATGTGAACCTTGATAACTCCCTGTTGATTGTTTAGCTGTAATGTTCTCCTCTCGTCTCAGCACAGTGGAGTCTTGGAGTTCCACTTGTTCTCAGTTCATTGTGTGAACTAATTGTCCCACAACCACACAGTTAGTATGAACCCCAGTCTTTGCTTACTTTGTTCATCATCTATCTTGAGAATGTTCTAGTGTCGTCCTCCTCAGCACCCTAGTCCATTCTAGGAGATCTCTGCAGGAAGTCTGCTGTTTCTAGCATGAAACTGTCCATCTATCAGCATCTCTCCACAAGGAATAGGTTATCAATTGAACCTCTTTCTTCATTAATCTTCATTCAAAGCTGGTCAACCTGCAGCAGAATGTTCATGTGCTGTCCTCTCTTCCCCTCCTCTACTACTCCCCCCACTAGTGAGAGCTGGAGAACAATCTGTCCATCTCTCACCAGGAGCAAGGGTGAGCTTCTTTCTTTGTTAACCCACATGATGGTCAACTATCCTCAGAATGTTTCAGCGCTGTCCTCCCCTCCTCTACTACTCCCCCCACTAGTGAGAGCTGGGGGACAATCTGTCCATCATTCACAAGGACTGTCCATCAGTCACAAGGACCAAGGGTGAACCTCCTTCTTTGCTAACCCACATGATGGTCAACTATCTTCAGAATCTTCCAGTGCTGTCCTCCCCTCCTCTGCAACTCCCCCCACTAGTGAGAGCTGGGGGACAATCTGTCCATCATTCACAAGGACTGTCCATCATTCACAAGGACCAAGGGTGAACCTCCTTCTTTGCTAACCCACACACTGGTCAACTATCCTCAGAATGTTCCAGTGTCATTCTCCTCTCCTCTGCAACTCCCCCCACTAGTGAGAGCTGGAGGACAATCTGTCCATCATTCACAAGGACCAAGGGTGAACCTCCTTCTTTGCTAACCCACATGATGGTCAACTATCCTCAGAATCTTCCAGTGCTGTCCTCCCCTCCTCTGCAACTCCCCCCACTAGTGAGAGCTGGGGGACAATCTGTCCATCATTCACAAGGACTGTCCATCATTCACACGGACCAAGGCTGAACCTCCTTCTTTGCTAACCCACATGATGGTCAACTATCCTCAGAATGTTCCAGTGCTGTCCTCCCCTCCTCTGCAACTCCCCCCACTAGTGAGAGCTGGAGGACAATCTGTCCATCATTCACAAGGACTGTCCATCATTCACACGGACCAAGGGTGAACCTCCTTCTTTGCTAACCCACATGATGGTCAACTATCCTCAGAATCTTCCAGTGCTGTCCTCCCCTCCTCTGCAACTCCCCCCACTAGTGAGAGCTGGGGGACAATCTGTCCATCATTCACAAGGACTGTCCATCATTCACAAGGACCAAGGGTGAACCTCCTTCTTTGCTAACCCACACACTGGTCAACTATCCTCAGAATGTTCCAGTGTCATTCTCCTCTCCTCGGCACACTGGTCCAAGAGTTCTACTAGATCTCTGTACACTGAGTGGGAGCGGCCATGTGTCACAGACAGGATGGACTCTGCCTAAATATACAAACAAATTCAACTTGGGTAAAAGAAGGTACCATACTTTGTTGATATCATATGTTCAAGAAATACTTCTTGAAGACCTTTTGTCAAGAGCTTACTTTCACACCGCTTGAATATGAATAAATATCACTAAGATCACCTTAGCGTAATGTTAAAGCATGATTAAACTAGTTAAAGTTACCAAAACAGATAAGAACAATGATCAGTCTACATTGACAAAATTGGATTAGTAGAAGAATATAGGCCAAAATATCCTTGGAATCAAATTAGGACTAAGTGATGCTGACAACAATTTGAGATCAAGAATAATATCAAATTTTTACTTAGACAGTCTCATACCAATTTCTTTAAGACATTTGAAAAGTTGTCATGGAGAAGGAAAGCAATGGATGCAACAATTCAGTGTGGAACTAACAAGGTAATCAAACAATTGGGCTAAAACATCCCATTCAAAGAAATAAAGCAGTTGACTAATCAAAGAGCTTGGGTACTCAAATACCTTTTGTAGAGAGGATGATGCAGCTGCCAGCTTCTTGAGGTACAGCTGCAGTTTACCCAGCTTCATCAGCTGTATCCCAACTGTCGGGGTGAGGGGTGGGTGCAACTGTCTGCAAAGAGAAGGTATAAAGACAAGGGGATCAGTTTTTCTGACACACCATTGAAAATACTTCAACAGAAATAGAAAAAGGGGACAAAATAACACAACACCACCATATACGTCAACATACAAGATTTGAACTTTCACAGTCAAGACGTTCATCAGGAGAAGACTTTTGACCCATCTAAACTATTAGGGCCACGTGGCTTAACCCCAGCAGTATCCACCATAAAGTAATAATCAGAGAAATATGATGACATTTTGGACATCAAGCTTCTATAACTAAATTAAGAGCAAAAACTATAAACATGATAAATTACTAAGTGATATTGATAATTTTCCTTACATATATGGTTGGACTGTCAGCTCCCCGTATTGCATAGCTTCCTCCCAGAGTCCTGCGTCTATGCAGGCATCCATTGCACGATCGAGGGTCTTTACACGGTTAACATTACACGAGGACAGGACTTTCTGTTTCTCCAGGAGATCTTTACAAAACTGAAGTCTTACCTCGGGATCTGAGGACAAATTGAAACAACCGGGAGATAAAACCTACATTTCTGTTTTAAAAATACTTTTTTATAAAGGGTGCGTGGAAACAACTTGCTGATTATCTAACACTTCAGTTCTTAAATAATGTGTTAAAAATTGTCAAGAATTGAAGGTGGAACATGCACAGAGTTTATTGTTTTTCAAACAGGTGAAAATGCATAGAAGTTGTTTGATTCAAACAGATCTTTAAGGAGAGTTTATTAAAAAGTATCATATCATATTTCTGAATCTCTCAATTATTTGGACAAGCTGCAAGGGAATTCCTTGCCTTTGTAGAATTAAAGATATTCTTAACATTGAAAATATAAACTATCATACTATCATAGACTATATAGTTCTATTGAAAAGTGCTAATGACATCTCAAAGACAGACCTCCGCCGTGTTTCTTGAGATCATCCAGCTTGAGTACAGCATCCACAGACTCCCCAATCACTTTCACACACCTGGCTGTATAGTTCCGGTCTTCTGTCTTTGACTTACATGAAGCACAAGCTTCATACCCATCTGCAGGAAATGTCATGATTAAACTTTACATAACTGATGTGTTCCATTTGCAGTGAGGTAAGCTTTAGCTTCTGGTAACACTTACAATATGATAGCAATCTGAATTAGATTCTGATGCACTTGACAGAAAAATAAGTAAAGGTTGCTTTGTGAAAGGTGGCCCCTGTTTTCTTACCATGAGAATCCCCTGTCCCTGTAGGGTATAGAACACCGTCACAATTCTTTTGGTTACATTGAATAGCCAACATCTTCTGGTCCTGAAAAAGTAAAATCCTTTGAAATTTTAATCAACCAATCATTTTCTCTTTATTGGCTATTGAAGAGGCCATAGACCTGAACTACAGATACCTGTATTTTATTATGTTTTCAATGGTGAAATATGCCATTTATTAGTGAAAATAAAATCAGTATTTTCACTGAGTGAAATAATAATGGTATCCTACTCAGTGAAATAACGCAACAATCATATGACGTCATCTGTGACGTCAAGAAACAATTTAATGACGTCATGCAACGGCCGCGCTAGCGAAGGGATTTAGCTACTCCATTCATATAGTTAAGGTCATTTACGGGGTTTTTGGAAACATAATAAATAGAACATTTGACATTTCTCGTCGAATACCATGTATATCTCATCTCGTGAAGTAGAAAATCATATATTTACACTTGTGGCTGCGCCACTCGTGAAAATATCATTTCTACTTCACTCGATGAGATATTCATGGTATTCGACGAGAAATGTCAAATATCCTCTATTTATTATGCAATAGGAAGTATATTTTTTGAGTATAAAAGCATAGTACCTAACCATTTGTGGTGTAACAATTCATCGATAGTATCAATGTTTGTATCATCTACTTGGCCATATGAGTGCGTCATTACAGAATACATTTAGACAATATATTGAGATATTTACATTGTGAGTGTCTATGATACATCAATGTATTGCCATAAAAGACAATAGATCACATTACTATTAAAATAATTTGTTTCAAACATATAACTATATAAGCTGACACAGTTTGTATTCTATTTTAGATGTTACAATGATTAGGCAGACAGAAAATATAAAATATTTCTGATATTGATCCACAATTTCACAGTCGCCCTAACTCTGTGTTTCCATTCATGTAATGTTTATGACTAGTTGGTAGCTAAGAAATAACATTACTTTTTTATGTCATATGTATTCTTCTTTCATAAACTGTAGAGAATTGGGATATGTATTGTATTGCAAACATGGTATCGTGATGGCAATACTTTCATGAAATATCATCTTGCCTAATAAAACTGGAATCAGAATATAGTCTCGGCACTAAGGCCACAATACATAGGTCTACTAACCATTGACAAATTTATTGTAAATTGAAATTCATTTTCTATGAAACATACTTGTATTCAGCTAGGTTTAATGGTTGGTCAAGGTTGCATTAGAAATAGTATTTTAGGACAGTTAAGAATCCTGGAATTTTCATATTGAATGTTTTCAAATTATATTTCCTGTAAATCAGCCATGCAGAATGGGTTAGCACTTTAACAGTCATTATTGTTACCAGAATATTCAGCTATCCACAGCTGAAGTGTATCTCTAAACTGTGACAGAACAAATAGACACGTTGAATCGAACAAGCCAGCCTAATGCAATATGGCACACCTACACAATAGAGTCCATATTTCATCATTGTCACTACGTCTCTGAATTATGGATTCCAGGTACAGACAACATCTGGGTTTTTTTATGAATAAGCATAAATACTTCTCTGCTTGTAACAGGTGTACCAACAATGCCTCGGTGAATCAGACTGTTTGTTTTATTTTCTAATTATAACAATATTTTTTTAATTTATGGAAACAGAGGAATGTGATAATATTTTCTGATTTTCAGTTTCAGGACCTAATTAGCAAGTTCATGTTTCAAATGTCAATTTTACAGTGTTTTTGTTCTGGATTTCCTCAGTTTTGTCATATTCCATAACATCAGTAAGTAAGTAAGTAAGATTTACGTAAGTACTTCAGTAAGTCTAGACGGTACCAATACACAATGAAAACGCAATAAAAAGAAATTATAATTAAGAAAAACACTGCATCATTTAAAAAACATGTTTTAAAGCCAAATTTTGGGTTTTTTTAAAGTTGATTATTATAAAAACCATCGGATTTGCGTTTTTAACAATAGATATTATTCTTAAAAACAATTTCAAAAGGGAAAAAGTTCTTAAATAGGAATTTTAAAAATTGGTAACCCATTGTTTAGCTTATCATATAGTCTTACTTATTGCTGATCTAGTTTCTCATTCATAAGTTTAAAGTCTGAAGTGATAAGCTCTATAAACAATAGAGGGTGAACACTGTACACAGAATCATGTTGTCATACCACAAAAACATTAACTCTCTACCGGCCGAATTTATTTGTGCACATCCATTATTGGTGGCCATTACACATCTCATTAACAAAGGCAATACTGCAAGACAGACCCCTGGTTTAAGAGAAACTCTGAAAGTTATTAGAGTCATGTTATATAATTTTTTTAAAGAGTACTGACTGTTGTGTAAAAGTATGGTTTTAAAGCTGTCTGAAGAGTGATGAAGGTTTAGGGTCACAATATTAAATCAAAATCAGAATGAGACACACATTAATCAGCGAAATTTAACTTTGGAAACGTATCAAAAGCAGACAGATGGATAGTAATGAGTTGATAATCTTTGATAGGTTGTCATAACTGGCGAAAATGAAAATTTAATTTTTTGTAGATTATATTTTATTCATTAAAATCTAAATATTTAAGATACTCAAAAAAACTTAATAGAACAAGTTATTCCCAAATGAGCTTACTGGCTACCTATTAAGTAGAAATAAGTATTATAAGTTTAGTTATTATCATATATGTTTGTTATCAGGGGTTATGTGAGATGTTTTGAATTGACATCATCATATATGCTATTTAGGTTCATATCAAAGTCAAGAAATCAATAATGAACTTCACAGATTGTTTCTTTGATAGGCTGTTAAACCATAGTATAAGAACCTGCAGGTAGGGGGTTAAGAATTTCTACATGCAGTGTAGGAAAATGGCCAATCTGAAAGCCTGTCATTTTGTTTTAATTAAAACAAATCGAAATTATCTGTTTTTAGATATAAATTCCCCTTGAAATTCATATTTGGATTGTTAGGTTTCAAGAGTATTCAATACATATTCTTTTGACAACACACTATCATATAAAGCATAAAAATCATTTCATTTTGAAATAAAACATATTCTTTTCTTTGTCTATAAACTTAAATATATTCTAATCAAATTTATCAAAATCAGATTGTTACTAGCTGTGATGTTCAATTATTTCATTTTGAAATATTATATTCTGCAAGCATCCAATTTTGAACATTAACATATTAAATTTTATTCAAAGAAAATTCCACTGTGGTCATCATCATTACGATCATAATTATTGGAAGATCTTCCTTTATTGAAACATTAAACAAAATAATCTTTATCCTTACAATTCATTAAAGGTTAAAAATAATTTAGTTAAAGCTAAAACCCTAAATTCATCCATTTTTGGTTTATTAAAAAAATACAATGTATAAGACAGATGAGGTAACACTGAAAAATGTTCAATTCCTTCACATCAGATACAGCCAGGGACCATCCAGTCATTTGCATAGATTAGGACAACAATAGGTACAGTTATCCCTTGTGATACAGTCAAGGTTCATTTTGGTGGGTTCATGGTCAATATCACCCAGCTGTGCAATATACGACATATCACACATGAAATAATCAATACATGTTGGGATATGAACAGACACCTGTTACAATTTCATAAATTACAGAATATTTGCTTGCATATATGGCTTGGCAAGAAGGTGAATAATTACAGAGAAGGTTGGTTGGATTAAGACAAGGATGTGTGCTGAGTCCTTGTCATTCTATGTGAATTGAACAGTTTTCAAGAAATTTAAATCTTTGTGATTTTTTTTCAAATGGAATCTTGTGTACTATTAGATGCATTTTTCTCAAACAGAATGTATGGGCACTATTGGTATAAAACAATACTTTGGAGTGAGACAGTGATGTCTATTGAGACCTTGTCATTTTACTGAAAAGATTTCAAGAACATTTTCTTCATTTTCTGATGTCGAATCCTCTACACCTTTGTAAAGAAATTTGGCATGGAATGAGACATGGATGTGTGCTTTGTCCGCCTCTTTTTATGTGAAGTGAAAATATTTTACAAACTGAAAAACATGGGACTTAGCAAAGAAACGTGCATATTTTGAAGTGTGAATAATCCCATTTGTAATGATCTACTCACTGATGACATACCCATTGATGTGACATGCCATAACAGCACCATGCAGGATCCAATTCAAGAGATAATGCAGTGTGCAGTTTGCCTTTGTCAGGTGAACAAACCAAGAGTGCTTCCATGTTTCCATTCATTCTGTGAATCATGTTTAACTAATCATGTTAGGACAACATCAAATGTCAGTCGACACCCCTTCAGAAAATTTCTCTGCCCAACTTGTCGAGAACCTACCATCCTTCCAACAAAAGGTGTCGAAGGATTTCCTCTGGATTTCCGCATGAACAAGTTCACTGATGCCTTGAAGGAAGTTGTGAGTCAAAAGAAGAAAGGAATTTGTGGAATCTGTTTAACTGATGAAAACTTTCAAACCGCTGTCAAGTTTTGCGCCGACTGCCAGAAATATTTCTGTTCAGTGTGTTTGACCAAGCATCAGGTCACGCCAGTTCTGAGTAATCACTTGATGCTCGACCTCCACCGAATTGTTGGTTCCGGACCTGTCTGTCACTCTCATTCGAATGAACATGCAGGGTATGTCTGCAGCACCTGTCTGTACCCTGTGTGTGTCATCTGCATCATGGGTAAGCACAGATTCCACAGTATCTCCCATCTGAATGTAACAAACTCCATGCAAAGAACTGAACTCCATAGAAGTTTAACTTTGGTTCGGGAACAGATTTGGTCAATCCATGAGACACTTTTCCATCTAACATGCCTGGAGGGAAGACTGAAAGGCCTGTATGACGAATCTCGACTTCAGATTAAGAAGCAGTCCCGGAAACTTATCAGCAGAATACTGGGAGATGAAAATCTTCTTCTGAAAGATCTGGAGGTAATCTATGATTCTAAAAGCAGTGAGGTGTTCAAGTTGAGAGAGAAATGTCGTGATCGTCTCTCCAAGTATGAAATGCTTCAGAGTCAAGTCGGAACTGTCCTCGAAGCTGAAAACATCCATGAACTGCTTCTAAAATATCCAAGTCTCAACAAAGAGCTTATTAAGTCCAAACAATCCTCAAGTCTGGAGATGTCAGAACACTTGTTGAGATTTGTCAGATTCAAACCTGGACACCCTTTCAAGCTTGGGAAGCTTTTGGAGGTGAACCTTCAACAGGAGTCTAAGAAGCTGGCCAAGAGACTCGAGTCTTTGAATATGGATGAAGCAGAGAGACTGGGATCTCTGAGTGTAGCTCAGTCAGAGCAAAGCAGCACAGAAGAAGAGGAACTAGGTTCATATCTACCACAGCAGCTGGAGTCTCATCTGGCTGAGGTAAAAGTATCTGCTGCTAGCAATGACAAAGATTCAGAGCCTCAACTACCAATTCAGAGCTATCCATACCAGGATCCAGTACACCATTCCACAATAAGAAACTGTGATAAAACTCTAGGCAACATCTGTCTTCCTTACAATGTCTGCTTCACCGAGGAAGGTTCCCTGATTGTTGCTGAGAACGGGAATAGAAGATTACAAGTGTTTGACACCAATGGTAAATCGTTGAATATAATCGCAAATGGTGACATCATTCCAAGAAGCGTTGTTGTGACTCCTCGAGGTAATATCGCTGTCACGGATGAGCTTACACGAACAATAAAAATTTATGATCTTGAGGGTTATGCAAAAACAACACTGAACCCTGCTTCGGCGACTTTTCCGTTTGGACTTGCTGTGACCCCAACAGGACAATTAGTTTTTACAGATATGATATTTGAAAATGTCACAATCATCACAACATCAGGGATTCTTAAACGCCAATTTGGATCACATGGATTCACAGAGGACCGATTTGACAACCCAGGCTACCTTGCAGTGGACGACCAACACCGAATATTTGTGTCCGATTCAGGCAATCATGCAGTAAAGGTCTTCAACATTCAAGGAACTTATCTATTCAAGTTTGGAAGCTATGGCACATGTAATGACAAGTTGAGGTACCCAAAAGCAATATGTTTTGATGAAAGTGGGAAAGTTTTTGTTGCAGACGCAGGAAATGATAGAGTTGTTCTCTTCTCACCAGACGGCCAGTTCCTTGGAACGGTTGTGGACAGATCCCTAGGCTTACATCGACCCACAGGTCTTGCTTACAGTTCTCAGGGTGTCCTAGCTGTCGCCATGCCAGATCTGAATGAGATCAGATTGTTCAAACTTTCCAAGAAGGACCTCTATCCAAATGTGAGACTTTGATGCAGCCTATCGTATTATTAATTATTATTTAATTAGATGATTAGTGACTGATAATTTGATATTCAACGTTAAAACTGTTCGCTGATCTCAATCTTAATGTGAAACAGGGTTAGAAACTAGGATAATGTTTATTCTGTGGCTGGTAAAATGGTAGTCAAAACTAGTAAAAATTTAAAAAGATTATGTCTATTCACGATTTCATAACTAATCACCTTTCTTTCTCTGTACCAGATTGATTGAAACACATTCAACTCATTCTAGGAAAGGATTGGGCACAACTTGTGCAACTTAGAAAAGCCCTATCCACTACAAGAATTCATAGAAACCACTGCTCATTGTTAAGTAATTTTATGTATCATCCCAACTGCGGATCCGCCCCATCTTAAGATGGGACGCGTCCCAACTTGGGATCCCAAGTTGGGACGTCCCATCTTGAGATGGGACGGGGGATACTAAAACATGTTAATAATATTCTTATTTTATAATGAATTGTGTCAGTAAAACATGTTTTTAGATGATTTTGTTATATTCTTTTCACACCTACGAAGAAAATTTGATATGATGTTCATTTACTTCACTTTCTCACTCGGTTTCATCTGTAATCGAGTACGAACGATTCAACACTACTCAAACATTTATTTAAAGTCACATTTGATTACTGATTGAATCACATTTGTTAAGCGACATAACCAAATCAGATCAATATATATATATTTATTTTTGGATATTAGTTTTCAGCATTTTTCAAACGAGCAATAGACGCGTAGATCGAACAGCTGTAAACAGAGAGAAACCAAACGGCTCCACATTTCACAGAGACATCTATGTATCTTAGTTTCTTTAAAAAAAGGTGGTATAAACTTTTAACAATCAAAGATATGAAGTTATTCTAATACAGATCCAAGTTTTACAATACTAGTGATAAATTGCTTTTTTTAAACATATATTTAAAAAACGTACCTGATACAGAGAAACGAATAATCCATGCAAAAAAAACTTCTATAAGCAGAAATTAAGGTACTCTCCATCGTTACAATCCAGCACTGAATAGACTGAATGTGTTAATGTGACAGCTTGGCATGACAGAGGACGAATGATTGGGCACCAATTTGCCCACCGTAGGTAGTGTCAGGCTAAAACAACATATGGAGACACCATAAACCTATGTTGTTTTAACAAATTATTATCATGTTTATCTACTTGGCGACTTGGTTGATTGTATCAAATGTTAAAAAAATTAAAAGTTCCCATTATCAAAGTCTGGTTCCCCAACATTTTAGATATTTTCAACTAGTATGAACTTGGAGTTCATTGAATATTCCCTAGTAACTCATTTCAATATACTAAAATCTATCTTAACGGCGACAAATCTTTGTCACAGAGTGTTAACGAATTCCTAATAATATCTGTTTATCATTTCATAAATGATGCCAACCGATTTTTAAAGCTCTTTCCTAAAAGTTGTACAAAATGACATATAGGTATTTGCTGCCTGTTGCTAATCCTTTTCCTTTATCCTTTTTATCCTTTTTCTATATATATATTCTGAATTGTGTGTAACACATGTTTTATGGAAATAATAGACTGTTTAAATTATAGTATTACACTTACTGACCATTATATGATTACACATATTGCATATTTTCATACAATGAAATATGATAATATTTTACGATAAGAAATGATAGTTTCAATATCAAATTTGTATAAGAAATGACAGTTTCTATATCAAATTTGTATAACCAATAACAATATGAATCATTAAGTCCTCTGAAGATATTACATTAGTACATGTATGTCAGCACAAAATAACTCGATAATTGTTAGTATATCAATAAAGTTTCATTGATGTGTACTTACAAACCTAATGCCTTTTTTCGGGGGGACATGTTAAGTAGCATATTTAAAGATAATAAAACGATTAGTTAAGTAAACTTTCAGCTGTAAAACAACAATATTACACTGAAATGTAATTCTTCCCTCTCACCTACTCATCTTATTTGACTCAGTTGACTAGTTGATTAACTTATTAGCAGTAACAACACACAACAATTCTCTCAATTCAACGCTTCTAACAAGCATAGATAGACGCTTGTACATATAAAAAACAACCTTTTCTCAACTCTGTACCCTGGTTTGTGGCAAAAAATCTTGTGAAGGTAAACAAAGTTTATTAATGAACTCAAAGTAAACAAACTCCGTTTATAATCTTCTTGTAGTAATGATAAGAAATGAGTTTATGAAATGGAAATATTGTATTTATAGATTAGCATGAAAAAATTGCCTTTGCAATATTGAATATCTTAACCGAATTGTGTTGCAACGGTAGATCGTATTTGTTTGACTTTGTGTTGTATGTTTGATGGTTTCAAAATATAATTTCTATTGGCGCGGCATTAATATAAGCTTCCAGATTGCTATTTTATTTTTTTGAAATGAATAAAATATGTTTAAACCATAATTTCTCTTGTACATCTTGGAAACTAAGTTCTAATCTTTTAAAAAATCTATTAAAGAGTCTGCTATTTCCCCATAAATAAGCAATGGACGATGTTAGATTTCATTTTGGTAAATGTAATCGTTCTGTTTATGAAAAAAATATTTTGAATATATTCAGTGTGGCATAACAACATTCATCGAATAACAATACACTAACAAAAAAACATAAACTTTTGTTGTTGTTTTAGGTTAGGGTTTGATCACGTCTGCTTCCACCTATCAGTGATATTGCCGATAGGGGCCAATGCCTTGATAGATATGAATGATAACCATTGACTAAAACAACAAACGCTCGACGTGTACCTTTGTAGTGTTACAAGCATGCTCATGTACAATTGGTACCCATTCTTGTCACTAATTGGAAGGTGACACACAGGTATTAGTGTCATAACCGAACCGGATGTTTACCAAAATCCCTTCTTCCGGACATCCCCCCCCCCTAACCCCTTAACCCCCTCCACCCATCTCTGAACTACCAAGCATGTATGTTTGCCATTTGCACCACGACACTGAACAGATCAGGTTCGATCAGAAATATGAGGAGGCATAACTAGATTTATTTACTGGACATCTTATAAGCATTGACGGAACACGACTTATAGGTTAGTGTTTGTGAATTAGGTCTAAGAAACCTAAAGTTTTAGATACTACTATCAAACATAATGAGTATATTGAAATCTTGCTTAACGGAACGGTTTATGTTCAAGAAATTAGCATTCACTAAGAGTTGGTTTTGAGTGTATAATTGAATATAATTTCTTTTTTTTCTATTTGCTTAACATGCTGTCACAATTGAAAATATTTAAGAATATAATGAAATGAAATAAAATTTTGTATAAGAATTACTTTTGAAATCGTATTGTGCTATGATGAAAGACTAGTATGCGATGAGAGATAGATATAGCCAATAAGTCATGAAAATCAACATAAAAACAAAATATCGTTCGAGGTCCATAAACCGCTTATCTAAAGGATACATGTTATCATGTTATTACTAAATTCAACATTAGAATAAGAATATTATGAACATGTTAAAGAATCCGCCGTCCCATCTCAAGATGGGACGTCCCAACTTGGAATTCCAAGTTGGGACGCGTCCCATCTTAAGATGGGACGCGATCCCAAGTTGGGATGATACAGTCAAAACTAGTAAAAATTTAAAAAGATTATGTCTATTCACGATTTCATAACTAATCACCTTTCTTTCTCTGTACCAGATTGATTGAAACACATTCAACTCATTCTAGGAAAGGATTGGGCACAACTTGTGCAACTTAGAAAAGCCCTATCCACTACAAGAATTCATAGAAACCACTGCTCATTGTTAAGTAATTTTAGTTACCCGGTAAGTCATTGATATTTCATATGCTTTTCCCTTGATCAATACCAGTGATATTATATTTTAGAATTTTTATTTAGCTTGCTTTGGTAAGGGGTCAGTGTTGTAGCTCTATGCCAGTTCTGAATGGCAAGTGGTAGGAGTGAATCTATAAACTTCAGGTCAAGTTTGGTTTTTATCAGGGCACAGCGCCCTTTATTTGACTTCTGCTGACACAACATTAAAAATGTAACAAATTAATGTTTTGAAATAATTTAAATAATATTGATTTATTGAATTAAAAGATAACATCCTAAAAACATAAAATTATTTTAAGAAATAATTAATGGTAAACGATACCATAGAAACATATCTGAAAATATTTTATATACACTATATAGCCAAAATATACTGTGTACTGAGCTGAAAGCAAATAACTGAAGTTTCATCCCTAAAAAGTATCTGGTACAATAAAACAAAAGCAATAATGAAGAGATGACCTGAAATATGTGTATTAATGTATTAATTTATCCTTTTCGTCATGATATATACAATTTAATGAACTTTTTCTTGTTATTTGTCTGTCTTTTAAACAGTTTATACAAGGAATTTGTATAAAGAAATAAACCAGTTCAACTTTTTTAACTTTGTTACTTAAGAATCGACATAATATTTTCATTCAAGGTCATAGAATCATATCAATCTTGTGACAAAGCATTTATGAAAAATACATTTTATAAAGAACAATACTCAGGAAAGGGACTGAAATTTACATAGATGTACTGTATTTGACGTAAAAAGCTTCCTCTCCCTAAAGAAGTGCCCCCTTTTCATGTTTTCAACTCATGAAACAGTGCCAACTTCTAATAACAAAATAAGCTGTTTCGTTGTTACTTTTTAAATCTTGCTCTTTCTTCCATTATTCAGGGACAGTAGGCTATGTCTGATTTTTTTAATGTAGAATAGCAAGATATTTTACATGTTTGTCTTAATATCGGTTTGGCCATTTTAATAAGCGCCTCCTCGTTTCAACTGAACAACTGCCAAGGGCGCTTAATACGTCAAATACAATTTTACTATTTAAATTCCTACCCACCAGTAGCTTGTCCTGACATCGCAAACATTTACACGTGAAGTAGTACTGCTCCTTTAGTTGCCTGTTCCTGTCACTAGAGGGCGCCAGCTGGTCTATGTAACTCACATACACCTACATCAAACAAACAATTGATTCAGTGTGACTTCAAAAGGGTCTTGGATTACAATAAATATTCTAACGATGATATAGTAAATCTTATCATGATTCTTGACTAAAATGAAGATTTATTTTATCAAAAAAAATCATTTTCATATTCTCTATTCAGGAATATTGCAAAACTAGGCAGAGGTCAGGGAAGGTGGCGGTTTACCTGTAATATATATATTGAATTCTTAGAAATTGGTAGGGAGAACGGGGTATCACGTTTCAGATGGTTACATATTAAGAAACGAGTTTGACCATCTCACCTCTCTCGGGTTTTCTCCCTTTATATCTGCAACACATCGAACAGACAGCGATGTTCCGGTGAACACCGCAACAGCATTCGGAACACAACTGTGGTCCAGGAGGGACGGGCTGAGGGAAGAATGTCAAGTCTAGTTGATAATTTTAGACAGTTAGCAATAGCGTAAATTTACAGCTCGGGTCAGCGGAACTGGCTGAAGAAGGAACACAATCATGTTCTCATCAGTGACATTATAACTATCTTAAGTGGTTTAAAGTTTTAAAATTTTAAAATTTTCACACATCATAGAAATATAAATTTGTTTAGAGCACAGTCACGATTTATCTAAAGGTTTATTTCAAAGAAACCAGACTCTCTTGAAAATCTAAATGCCGTATTTCCCCCAAAAGAACTCGGGACTTGAATATAACCTTGGCCTCAAAGACTACCCATGGGGTGCTGATGTTTATAAAAACCATGTAGGCCTATACCACACATTTTACTCAACTTCAAACAAAACCCCCGCCTCTAATACAACATGGGAGGTAAGTAGGCAAGAAATGAATATGAACTCTTGGGTTTGATTTCTAGGAAATATGTTACCCTTATTAAACTTTAGTAGGCGGTTGTTAGGGGAAATTGTTTTGTGTTTTATGTAATCTGAACCATATTCATACCTTCATTTTCAAATGGACTACAGTATATCCACATCCACATAACAGGAGGGGAATTAAACAGTGTTAGTCAACTCTCAGTTTATGACTGTTGTTTAAATATTTTATAGTGGTGTAACGATTCATCGATAGTATCGATGTTTGCATCGTCTACTACGCGATACGTGTGCATCGATACAAAAAATGTTTAGACAATATATCAGGATATGTATATCTTGAGGGTCAACAATACATCGATGTATCGCCATAAGAGACAATATATCCCGATACTGTTAACATAATTTGTTTCAAACAAATAACTATAAACGCTAAAAAGTTTTTTCATCTATTTCAGAGATAACAGTGATTAGATCAGAAACAGAAAGAGAAATTATGAGGTTTCCGATATTTTATATGTAATTGCACAGTCACTCTAATTTTGTGATTTCCCTTCATGTAATATCTATGACAATTTGGTATCTTAGGATTAACATTACTGTTTTATGTCCTATCTATAGTTTTTTCATAAACTGTAGAGAATCAGGATACATATTTTATCGCAACCACTGTATCGTGATGATAATCGTCTCGCAGGTTCCTTGGCAATAATTCCATGATATATCGTCTCGCCTATAGCAGACCTGCCTACCTTCTGTTCAGTGAATGTGTAGACATATTGTAACTTGGGTGTATTTAGAAATTTTTATGTGTACAAAAACAATGAAGCAAGTATTTATACTGATAGTTACAACGTATCATGATCTGGTTTGACATTTCAAAACCTTTTCTCACTTAGTTAACTAAGAATATACAGTTCAAATTGAATTCGACACACATAGCAAGCGAATATTCAAAATATATTTCTATGAAATGAAGAACTGATTTTATCAGAATAGGTGTACAATTTGCAACATTGGTGTACAACCATATTTTAAGACTTTCAAGTGTACAAAATACTCCAAAAGAGTACAAGTAGGCAGCCCTGCTATAGCCTAATGTAACTGGAATCGGGATATATTGTCTCGCCACTAAGGCCATGATACACAGGTCTAATATTTTAACACATATTGGACCGACCTGATGTATAGCCCTGACCCAATGGCCTGCATCTCTCCGTCACATATAGAGAAGGTGTTGATCACCATCTGGGAAGAATTGTTTTAAGATGTTGGATTAGAAAAGGATATGAAACAAAATTGTGTGGAAATCAAAATCTGTGAGAAGTCATCATGAATCATGATGTTTAAGATTAAATGTCTTTTCATACTTAATCTCTTCATTTTTCTCTAAAGGTCCTTTTTTATATTCATATACTCATTTGAACTCATTGTTAAGCTAGAATGATTATTATCTCTCAAAACTGTTCCACTCATTTTACTGCAAGAAGGACAAGGTAAGGTGAGTTGCCGTTTAACATCACTTTCAAGAGTATTATACTTATGGGCTACTAGTTTTATTACTTGGAGAAAGTTTGCCCTGAAACTTGCAAGCATGGGCTGGAGCTAGAAAATTATGGGTGGTACTGTGCTGATATTCTGTGTAGCATTGCACCTAAATCTTACTGCTTGTAGAACAGACAAAGTAGTCGAGCCCTTGGTGGGATTCGAACCACAGACCTCTTGATCGGAAGCCAAAAGCGCTTACCACTGCACTATCCCAACCCCTATTGCCAGGAGGGGACATGATAACTAATATAGTCAGAGTAACTGTAAATGTTACCAAACCATATCATACCATTATTATGAACCTGTACATGTTCGCAAATGTACATGACAATGAACTGTTCAACTCACTTTTCCATAAATTTCAAGAAGTTCTTCACCTGAAGGAAGGTCAACCTGACCTTCGGTTACCTTTTTTAAGGTCAAGGTCATTTCTGCTAAAATCTTACTTCTCTGCCCATCTTGCTTTATGTCCTCGGAGTCTGAAAACAAGGAACAAATAGACTTTACTTTCTTTTTGTCATGAATGGGCTGATGGATTTGCAGGATTGTACAATCTTTTCTAATAACCTGTGAATCAAATCTTGGTAAAACATTTACAAAAGACACGCAAGATAATTTTCAATCAGATAAAAATGATTGGCGTAGCTACCTATACGCAATGTACTCAATTCAGTACACTTTTTTTCTTCAAATTCCATAAATTCAATTAAAAATTAAAAGTAAACCAAACTTGCACCTTCCTTTTATGTTTTATTGAAAATAGAAGCTTAACATGGATACAAAAAACGTTATTGTAAGGTTTCTACGGCACTGAAAATGAACAGAAAAGAGTAAACTATAAACTCACGAGACTGAAGATCACCAAAAGTCCTCCATTTGACAGAATCAGGAGGTAGCCCTGCCTCATCCCCTTGCTGTGAAGTAAATGTCAAACTAGACTACAAAAACTAAACTTTGAAAGAAACAATATGTTCTCAAGCCACTATAGCTCAAGATTTATAAAGTGATTTTAGTTCATTTTAATTCAAAGCTGATACATTTTGAACAATTACATTAGGGTGAAAAGAATTGTATAAAAGTTGATAGAGGTTTGCAAGTGAACCTAAGATTGTGTTATGGCTATTGCTAGGATCTATGGTTTAGACATAGTGTCATATTATGAGGTAACAATGAGGAACAATTAAGTACAAAATATTTAAACCATATACAACAATATTCAACAATGTTGCAACAAAGCTTATATGACATTACAACAATGTTTAACATAAAAGTAAAAATGTTATTGTAACTGAATAACACCTCATTCTAAAAATAACTCATCTAGGATTAACATTGAAAGATAATTTCATTATTATACAACAAAATCTAACAATGTTTCAGTGCTGAGAAAAGTAAACACAATGAGACAATGTTGCACACTACTGCTCTTATATCAATGCAACAATAAAAAATGATGTTAATCACTGTTTATACTAATGCCATTACTCCTTGATAAATATTATAGATATTAGACTGGTAGCCAGATGTAACAAGAAAAGAGTTTTAGATCTTGCAGCTATGTGGAACAATGCTGCCATTAATTATACAACTAAAAACAACAATATTTCATTCAACAGTAAAATTCTTATTAACCATCTTGAACTGTATACATAGACATCACTCAATTATAGTATTTTATTGTAGAATATAAAAGGATGGTGGAAGTCTTGATCTTTCACTTAAGAATGCTAGACACTAGAGTAAGGGTGTTATATAGACATTTTACTATACAATATGTATCACTATAACTATATGTTTCGTATGATACATAAAATGAAACACTATTTTCAGGAATTTTCTGTAAAAAGAAATATTAATTTTTGACAAAACTTTTTTTTGTGTAAAATCAACAATTTTAAATTTGATATCATACATGGATATCACAAATCTCAATATTATGATTTATTGTCAGGACTTTACTAGAAATTGTCAGAATATTTCACAAACACTCACCTGTTTTCTGAGAATGAGACGCAGGAGAAGTCGGACACTCTCTGTTGGAATATCTGGCGCTACATTCTTTAGACAGGCACATTCCTTCTTGTGGATTGGCCAGTCTTTCCGCTGAAAAGTATATGGTCCAATTACATACACTGACCAAACTGTTGGTGCTCACTAATCTCATTTTAAACTTGACACATCACTTCTTAGAGGAGGAATACAAATTGTAAATATACTTACATGTGCAAACTAGTGAATAAGGCCTATCAACTAATAATATATTGTTGTTACTGGTAACCTTTTTAGCATCTCCTTGCATTGTGCCATTTCAATTGATAAAAAAAACTGGAAAGCTTCTTTAATACACTGGTGTTTACAGCATCATGGAATTATCTTCTCTTCTCTCCATCAGATAATCCTAAAATAGATGCATCCACTCACCTGGCAACTCGTGTTACAATACTTCAGTAAACCACATCCTGTGCATTTCTTCAAGTTCTCAGAGCTGAAATATATAACATGACCAAGTTGAATACATAACTTTCATGAAACATAGAAAGAATGCATGATGGCAAGCCTGAACAACTGACTGTAACTTACGACAAGACAAGTCAACAATGCCTCGTAATGCCGCGGCAAGACTTCACACTCGGAGCACCGATTAAAGGTTTCAGTTATTATTCTTGTTTTATTTTATTGAGTCTGATTTGAGGTTAAACGCCGCTTTCAAGATTAATTTACTTATATCATGGCTGCTAGTATCATTGTAGGGAGAAAGCCTGCAACACTATTGAGGCTATGCATTGCGATGAAACCTGTGAGAGTGGGCTTGAATCTAGCAAACCATGGGTGGTACAGCGATAAAATTTTGAATATCATCGCACTCAATCTTATTTGTTCGTCACACATTTCATTAAAGTTTACATAACCACAAACATATTTCACTATTTTCTTTGGAAATTGGAATATATGAAGGTCTGATTAAAATATTGTATAATGCAACAAAGGTCGCTACTCAAATATGTTCAGTTTGGTAATGAAAGCCTTTTTTGAAAGCCACTTTTGATGCCGCTTAGATCTATCTGGCCACAAACCAGTGAATGCATGACTGGTCACACACCCTTTTATTGACGCTATAAACAGAATCATTGCCTCGTGATCTATACATCTATTATAACATTATCACAGAAAAATACCCAAATATTAACGATTTTCAGAAAATGTTTTTAACTCAGTTAGATAAATCATTTGAAGATGTAACCTATTACGCGTTTTGTGTAAAAAAGATATCCACGTACATCAATGGCAATAAAACAATTATTTAAGGCGGTATTTCTGTTAAAATAATGATGCGCCACTCTTTATTACATACCCATGTAATCTTACGATTGTAATACGTAATGAAATACAATGAATTCCGTATTGCACTCCTCAATCCGTATTGCACTCCGTATTGCACTTCTCACGGAACTACTTTCTCAGCGAGGGAGGTGTCATGTCAGCTATTTTTAGAATTTGCCGAACGTCAAGGAATGCTTCAAGTTATGAATGTTTACATTGTATTCGAATGAAATGTTGATATACATGTAAGTGATATGCATGTGTCATTGAAGAAATTTTAAACATGTGAACAAATATCTTGCGATATATTCATCACAGTTTCGTGTGCACTCTATTGCCATGTGACATCATAGGTGGAGGAATGTGATGACGTAATATTTCGTGAAAGGGTCAGTCTGATTGAAATCGACCGTGTTCCGAGGAATAAAAGTTTAAAAATATTGGGTCTATCGAGATTGGAACTCTATTTGTCTAGGCTATCCTCTCCACTAGGTCTGAAGGCAGCCTCACTGCTCGCACGTGCCGACACCAGTTTAGCGCAGACAAAACCTAGTCAATAGCGAACCAATCACATCATCGCGTTTAAAATAAAGATAGCGGTGATCAAGGTTAACGAATGGTAAATGGGAGTTACCTCCCCCTAGCTACTGATACCGAATGCTTTTGCCGCACGCATTGTGATTGGTTAGCATAGTTTACGCAAGAACATGCACTACAGTAGGGTGCGGTCAGACCTAGTGGAGAGGATAGCCTAGACAAATAGAGTTCCAATCTCGATAGACCCAATATTTAGAAACTTTTATTCCTCGAAACACGGTCAATTTTAATCAGACTGGTGAAAGGGTTGGCGGAGTAATTTCTTTAGGTCAAGACAAAATTAAACACTCTTCGGCTTTATTTGAAGTAAATTAAACGAGTAAAGGGTATGTAATAAATATAGAACGTCATTCTAGTGCATTTTTTCATTTGTATTGAACTCGTAGATGTCACAAAGAGCAAAGAAACAACTCGTTTCTGCGAACTCGTTGTTTCTTTGCTCTTTGTGACACCTACGAGTTCAATACAAACGAAAAAATGCACAAGAATGACGTTCTATATATGTACAGTCTGTTTAATACGTCACACCCTCGCGGATTTTATGGCGCCTAGCCTAGGTGAGTTTTTCACAGCTGATAATTATGCTCACAGTCTTAATGAAAGGCTCATAAAAGGTGTTTATTGGACAAATTAACAAAAGTCAAGCACAGTTCTTATTTTGTTGAAAAATCTTGAAACGAAAATCGAGAAGTGATAAAGTCGAGGTTAGCGGTAGTTTAAAGGAGCCTCTTCCGATTACTGTTACGCGGCGATAAATGGTCGGTAATCACCCAGTACCGTCAATCTATCTGATTTCATAACAGTATAATTTCAAGTTACCTCAGAAGACAGCTATCACATCTGATCCCCCTACAGTGTGCGGACAAAACATGCGCATATGGTTCAGCTGTCAGTATTGTAACTCCTCTTCGCCAACCCATTTCTTCACAATCTCTTCAAAACATGTGACAAGCGACTAGCAGACCACCATTTGCAAGCGGAAATTGCCGCCGCTCCGCTTCTGACCAATCAGATTCCTGATTGCATTGCACTTCCGCGACGCTTGCAACAAAAACAAGCTACACGTGCTTTAGTGGGCGTGGTACATACATTTTTAAAATAAACATGAATTTTAATTCAGATGCAATACGATATGAATTCAGATGCACAACATTTCTAAGCGTATGATAATTTTCTAAACTACCGTTTTTTCGCTGTGTGCAATCTAAATTAATGTAAACGTTTAACATAATACTGTTATTACTCTTTATTTAGTGTAGGGCAGGTTGGGCCGCTAAAACTCATTTGCTGTGTTTTAGAATTATAGTTAGATAAAAACACAACGTAGGACCAAGGACCTAAAACATCATGAATTCACTTAAAATACTTTGAAATTAGTTCGTAAATCAAATTTTTAACATTAAAAAAATTGGACCAACCTGCAGCGTCGGACGTGGGGCAGGTTGGGTCACAGGAGTTTCCTTTATACGATTGATTCATTTTGTCACAATGTAAAATGCAAACACACAATGGTAAATGAACTGCATCACAATAACGGAACTAATTGGTGTTTAATTTTGTTATTCGCAATATTAATGTTTACAATATCTAAAATAATGATCAATTACTATGAGCAATGCATCGCCCGACCTGCCCTATACAACCTGTTACGACATTCCTAAACTTTAATAACCATGATCAAATTCATCATTCTCATCTTATTCTAAAAAACTATTAAAACTTTGTATGGGGAATGTTAATTGGGTCATTTTGAATCTCTCAAATCTTTGTTTTGTTTTGTCAGATACTGTGTGACATAAGAGATATCATATGAGTGTCTATGACATACTACTTTTAAGACACAGGTTACTAATACTAGGATTTCCTGAGCGAGAGCGAGGCACGAGTTTCGTAAACATAGAATGCCATTGGCACAAACATGGTTTTCTGTTTATTACCAAAGTCAAGAAATCAAAGAAAAAAATCACTACCTACATCCAGTCATGAGTGTATAACCAATGAACTATATATACTTGAAACGCAACGTCATAAACGAACTTAGAATTGCTTATGGCGTGACTTGACAATTGAAAATCGATATTTTGCCCTAGAGCATCGTATCAAATATATGAACCAAGATATGATTACCCTCGTAGGTAATAATCCAAAACGTATCATGACACGAACATTTTGTACCTGAAAAGAAATTCTTCAACGACTTGATTCGTACACTTTGCATGCTTTCTTCACACATATTTTCGTCATTAACTTTAGTTCTGCTTTGAAAAGACTCAAACGTTGAACTAATCATGTTGTTACAATAAATACTCATGACCATGTTCGCAACTTTTATCCAACCGAAAATTTTATGTGACATGCACTCAATACGCGCTGTGTATAGAAATATGTGATGTGAAAAAGGTTTAAAGCACCAAGTATGTATTTACCTTTAAAGCGTACCATCGTGGCACTTATTCAATATCATAGAACATATCATATGGAAGTTGAAATATTTTTTACTTGAAGACATTGAGTTTAGAATTTTAACCAATATAGTTCCTTGCAATAAAGTACACACACCATAATCCTATTTGAAAGAAATTAATATCTTGTGTGATTTCATTGAAAGTTTTCCTTACACATTGCGGACAAAAGTGTACCGCTATCAAATTACATTTCCATTTATAGAATATGACTCCATATTACGTATCCCCTGAGGCGGTACCTACTCGCTTACGTAACCATGGCGATATATTATAGGCACCCATCGCTGGTTAAGTTATGGGTTCACGATCTTTATGAACATTTCATCCCTTTTTATATTTAGCTGTTCCTGATCAATAGTTTGGAGATTGTTTTCTTTTGAACGATGGATACTCTGTGTTTAAATCATCGGCAGAATGAAAGAAACTATAAGTCACAGGTCAAGTTGACTTCACGAACTATGGTTTTATGACGTCACTTGCAACGAGATACGGTAACTAGCGCTGAAACAATCGTTGCTATGGCAAAAGTGATATGTTCACGTGTGCTCAAATTGAACACATTATGTCAACAATTATGATTAACCATAGGGGGTCATAAATCAGCGTCTTGTTGCCAGAATTGCCTACCTTCCGTTTGGTGAATGTGTAAAAATATTGTAACTAAGGAGTATTTGTAACTTTTCTGTGTAGAAAAACAATGAAGGTAGTAATTTAGAATGGGTTCAAAATATCTGCTCTTAAAATATTTCTCACTTTGCCAACTAAGAATTTACAGTTTAAACTGAACTTTGCAACATCTAAGCACTCCAATACCCAAAAATATTACTATGAAATAAACATTTTTAAAAATTCAGAATAGTTGTAGAATTTGCAACGTTTGTGTACAATCATATTTTAAGACTGTCGTGTGTACACAATACTCCAAATAATACAAGTAGGCAGCCCTGTGTTGGGGTAACCATGTGTGCTCATTAGGGTTTCACTAAATATTGACTTATTTTCTTGTTTCTATGTCTTCCGTAATCAGTCGAAGTCAGTAAATCGACATCCCCCTCTTCTTACCATAAACTGCTGTTACAGAAAAACCTTTCCGACTATGAGATTTGCCTGTTTTACAAGGGTAACGTCGGTGATGTTTTTTTTTAAATGTTCGATTTTATAATTACTTAAAGAGCCACTACGTGATTTTCATAACATATTATTTAACTTTGATACGAACCTAAATGTCATATGTGGTGATATAAAATCAAAACATCTAAACTTTTCATGTCCAAAAGACATAAACATGACAAATACTGGTTTTCCATGAAAATCTAAAAAACAGTCTTAGAAATGCACAGATATCACGTCTAATATACATGGATACTAGTTATATAACCTAACAAACGCTATCAACTCCTAACTGCCCTCCTGGCAGTTTGAGATAAGTCTCTAAAATTACGTTTGACTTTTTGACGTGCGCCAATGTCCGGTTTTCGATCATGATTGCGACGTTCTACCTTCATATTGTCAGTGTAAAAAAACAATAAGCTTTAAAATGTGTCGTTTTGGTAACAGTCGATACTTCGCGATCAAATGACACCATTGATTAAGTTTGGCATATATAACTCCCAACAACTCACGGAGTGGCTCTTTAAGATTTTAGGTTTTCATATCTTCAGACATGTTCAGCCTGAAAAAAACCCTTTCTAATCTGAAATATATTCTTGGATTCCATAGTGTGTATCACGAAAGTCATTAGGTGTTACAATACTTTTCTGAGGTGTATGATTCTTAAACAATGGAATTTGTACCATCTTGCATGTTTTTTTCAGTATTATATAGTTTGTATTTTGGTGTTTCAGTAACTCATTGAACTATAGCGATAATTTAGTGTTTATTTATTCCATAAAATACGGTAGTTGATACCAGTATTCTGGTTTGTAGTAGTTTGAACTGAAAATGCAGAAAAAGAACATTAAATAAAAGGACAAAGAAAATATACAAACTTCATTGTGACAATGTTATATTTTGGGATCTCCAGAGTTACATATATACAAATCCCGGTACATTTGGTATGATTTAATGCAGTCATACTAAAACGATAACGATAGGAGACATGTACAATGCACATACAATCATAAACAAAAGGAAAACAAACAACGTTTCGCTGTTTTGAGATGACGCAATAAAGATAGAAGATCGAGTCTTTAATTAATTATAAGACTCATCTTCAAAAAGAAAATTGATCTCAATAGATAGGCCATCTTATTGTCTTATAGTACTGGACTCGGTCTCGGTATGCAAAGAGAACGAAAACCTGGATCCTTGTCACAAACCTTGAAAAATCTTGGCAAAGTATACATCGATTAGTCTAGAGGTCGCTTCTACAACTTTTTGAAGTTCCTGGCTTGACAGCCAGGATCGTTAAATATGTGCACAAGATAAGGTTTCAGTTTCACTTCTTCTTTTTCCCTTTCTTCTTTCCTCCCTTCTTTTTCCCCTTCTTCTTTCCCTTTTTGCCTTTTCCTTTCTTCCCAGATTTCTTTTTCTTATTTTCTCCGTCTGGAATGGAGAAATCGGGTATTTCCGGAACATCGTTAACTTCGTCTAATTCCGGCATATCACCTTGCTTGGCGTCGTTGAGGATACTCCACACAGCGCTCTGGTGTTGAGAAAAGTCTATTGGCGCCACGCTAGAGGAAGTTTTAGCTTCGAGTGATGCTCCGTTTAGTATAAGATGCTTCGCAGTTTCGATGTGGTTTCCTTCAACACAGAGGAGAAAATCTATTTTCAAAAACTATTCTATGGATTTTGGTACTAGCTTGGTCATAAAACTCAATTATTTTCTTTTTAAAAAATGTATTTGAAAGTGTACACAGAAGAGCCAATGTAAATCTTCATGTTTAGATTCAAAAGATGAAACTGGGTGCTATGATAGAAATGTAATATAAGTTGAACGGAACAGGGAGCACTGGGAAATTAGATTTTAATGACAGAAGAGTCGAGAGGTTTTGCTACAAAAGTTCCATTTGAGATTAGGAAAAAAACAAAGGGAGAGGGTGTAAAAGGAAAGCCAACTGATTATAGTGTCAATATATTATCAAATTCAATTAATTCATAATACAATTTTTATTTGGATCGCCAGCTTTTAGAATGAGTGTGTCACCTCTCTTTTATTGATATACACAAGTTCGAGTGTTCTCAGTGTATCTATTTTCATATTGATGAATACCATATAAAAGAATATGAAGATTCCAGCCAGTTTTGAGTCCTCACCTTTTACTGCCAGATGAAGGGGAGTGACTCCAGCTTCAGTCATCGTATTGACCTTTGCCCCCGATTCCAACAGCAAAGCCACAATCTCAGAATAACCCCCTGGAATGAAACGAATCAGACATGAACATGCTTTCATATCATGTTTAGAAACAAAAGCAAGACTATGTCGATGAGAGAGTGATCTATAATGACTTACCGTTTACCGAAACTTCCGGCATGCGTACATTTATTGTTCGGGGAAAAAATTAGCATTCATGAAATAAACGTTAACCATGTTTTAGTGGTAGGCCGATTTGACAGTTCCATTTCCTGAGTCAGTTTAAAAACTGGTCACTTTCGATGACAATTGATAACAAAAGATATCAACTTTATAAATGGTAAAATGCATAACCATACTAAAATAGCAAATGATAAGAACGCATGAAACATTTTTATAAATTGACAATACCTGCGCTTGCTCTTGATAATGCGGTATGACCCTGTTCATCTCGAGCGGCCAAATTGATACGTTTTTTCAATAATTTGATGACGGTTGATAAATCGCCATCACCAGCTGCTGTTATCATTCGTTGTTCTGTTTCCTTTGGAATATACACTTTAGATATAACCTCTTTGGCCATTTTGATGTTGTCTTAAACTTTCTTTCTCGCGTTGTCAAGCACTTGTTTATATCGCCGCCATTTTGATTATCTCCCCTGAATTTTGAGTTACTTCCCTTGACAAGTTGCCTCGAAAATATTGATAGGCGATAAAACTTTTTTGTTAAAAGATTTGATTCATTGAATAACTAATGAAAAGTACATTTTAACCGATTAATGGTTTATCACATCAAATCCAAATATTTTATTATCAGAAAAATCAACTATGATATAATAAAACACGAGATATGATCAAATCTATACATAAAGGAAATAAAATTTAAATAAGATAATTGTTTAATGTGTCCACAATAATTGACACTCGTTCTAGTAAATGATATTTAGTTGCACAAGACAAGTCCTAAACTAAATTGTAAATCTTTAATGTGGAAACTCAAATCTTTTGGACATAAATCCTTCCAAAAGATTGCATCAATAAAATGGGATTCTCTCCCTGATGTTAATCATTCCCCATGAATTCCCCATACCCTTGAAAACTTTTAAAGCCATCTTAAATCTCATCTTTACAAAAACTGTCATATTAATTGACTCTGTTTATATTTAAGGATTCAGCAATTTTGCTGAATCCTTATTGTTATTGGCGTGTTTTATTATTTTTTTCCCACCAATTTTGTGGACGCGATTTAGCCCAAACCGCTAAAGCTACAACAGCCAAACTTCGCAGTCTGGTAGAACTTCATGAGAAGGGGTTCTAATAAGCTTTTGGGCTTAATCGGATTAAGCGTTAAAGGCACAGTAACACTCAAATTTTCAAAAATTAACATGGGATTTGTTTTCAAAATGCACTTAGAGACCTGAAACTTTTTTTAAACGATAGGCAATTACATTTGGAGCAAAAAAGTAAATCATGGCGACTTCGTAGCATGCATACTTTCGCCGCCATATTACTTTTTTTGACTTTTTGAAATTTCCGGACCCCACGCACCTTTGAGAATCTTCTCCTCCGAAGATACTAGCATCTCAGAGCTGAAAGTTACATATGTTGTAGCTGAAGTACTGAGGAGAAAAAGTTAGTGAAATTTTTGCTCAAACTTTAATACTTTTTACTCAGCAACCCTTCAAAGTCAGGCGACTTTGCTCGTTTTAGCATATTCAAGGGCGGAACACTCAAATACCTAGTTGTCGAATTACGTGATTTTTGCATGAGAGGTAGACATGATTGAGGTCTTTAAGAATCAAGAATAAATTCGATCGCGAACAGTCATTTCACTTCACAAGAGAGAGTCAAAGTTTGCATCATAGTATATGTCAATTAAGTGCGTTAGCATGGGTTAAATTGCAGTCAGTTGAAGGGAAACACACTCTAGCGTGATAAAATGCAGATATGCACCCCCCCCCCCCCCCAAATTTGCCCTCCCACCTTTTTAAAGGCAAATCAGAACGTGCGCAGAACTCTACATTGCTCTTGTAGCAAGATTCGATAAGTGCGTTGGCAAGGGGTAATTTGAAAAGTTGAAGGAAAACACCCTTCCTGTCAAGATATACGGACATGGGGCAAAGTTTGAGAGAAATACTCTTTGATGTCTTATAAACAAGCTCGTAATTGACAGTCTAAAGAGGGACGAAATCGCTCTTTGGAGCAAAAGCCCGTACGACTGCACGAATGGTCAACGTGTGTGAGAAGACCAAAAGCATTCAAGTGCGTCAATAACTGTCAAAATCTGATCAGACAGGCAGAGAAGCGAGCAAAAAAGCCTGCCTGCCTGACTGACCTGGCCCGACTGACTGACAAAGTCTTGATTATGTATATATAATAAGACCCTCAACTTATGTACCAGCACTCAGCAACTATATTCCAGTGTCGGCAAACCACTTGATCTCGCCAAAGGAAAACACTAGCCCTTTTTCAACTTTTAAACCTCTACTGCCTCCCCTGCAGATACCCCTTGCATTTTGATGTTGTTGCTTTCTTGCCTCAACTGGCAGCAGGCCGTGTACATCGAGTAAACCTCACTTCCGCTCCTACGTACTGAAAACGTATACAAAACGTCCTTTTGCTTCACAATACGGCTAAATCAACTGCAGTGTACTAGAAATGTCTTCAAAACGCTATCTTAACTTGGAAAAGCACTTAGTTTGCCCCCAAGAGCCACGGGTGCTCATATTTTGCTGAATCCTGTCATTGTTGTCGCTTGCGACTATATTTTTATTTATTGTCAGCGCTATGAGCAAACTTGGCGTGGAGTTTGGCGCTATATAAATGGCCACATTATTACTCATATAATTATCAATGAAAAGATTTCACAGTGAAAACTGTATGACGTCTTGTACAAGGCTGTACCCGAGTGATTACATAACAAATTCTTGGTTTTTCTATGAATTTTTAAAAACATGGGGGTTTTTTAAGCGTAGGAAATACTGTGATACATCTGTACAATACACGAATATTTGTTCGATCAATCATATCACGTATTTTGGTCTAAAGTAACCCCATAGCTGCATCTCAAACATAAACAGAGAATGAATACAACAACATAAACAAGACAAAGTCCTCTGTTAAAAACTTCCTATAACTGAATGTGGATTGATAAAAATATTATTTATAGTTAATTATTTAAAATGCGAAAAGAAAGAATATCTATTTAATCCTAGGGCGAGCGTAGACAACGACAAGAATGTGTCCATTTTATGTGGGTATTTATACCAATTACTCTTCGACTAGCTTCAATTTTAAAATAATTTGTTAGACGAATACAGTTTACAGAGGGAGAAAGGGAGAGAGAATTTCTGTCCCATCTTATACAAACAGAAAATATATACACAAATTTAAAAAGGTATTATCCTCCAAAAAGCTACAGGAGACAAAAACTATAAAACAATAAAAATTGTCCGATATATCATAATAAAAAAAGTCATTTATAAAGCCAAAAGGCATGCAAACCATACAAAACTTAATAGTAGTACAAATATAGATCGCTTCCGTCTTGAATGTTGTTGACTCTCAGCATATGAAGAAGAAGCTAGATGACTCTAGATTAACTAGACACCTTGTCTAACTATGGTCTCCATTCAAAGTCTCGTTATTTAAAGAATAACCCATATCAGTTCTATTGTCCTGCTGACTGAGAGCTTTCCCGCATCATAGCGTTCATTCTCCCCCCTCCCCCCATGGAACACCTAGCATAGGAAATTATGGTGGAATTACCTCTGTGCGGATAAAAAGCAAAGAGTTTATTTTATTTTTTAACAGCAATATACACACGCAAAAAAATCATGAATGTTTCAAAGAGAAGAACGCTTAATAACTCAAATCAACCTATGTCTATCTGTTTCTGTGTGTTTAGTCACCTTCAAAGACATGTTTTGTCATTATGCCATATGTCCACAATGACTCAAAAGTCCAAACCGTTGTGTTGAATTCCGCTATATTTAAGGTTACTGAAGTGATAATTTAGCAAGTTGTACTCTTTGTTACTTCTATACGTACATACTGGCTCGCTGTGATTGAAGCGCGCGTAAAATATATACAAGGTAGCTAAGAATACGTGTACACAAAAACTATGATACATAACCGAGCATTGTATAAAGGAATTTTCAAATTTCGGGGACGTCATCTATTTAAGGGCTGCGTTTATGATTTAAGATTATAGATAGTCTAACGGAAACCTATTTTTGGTTACAGTGGCGTCATATAATAAGATTATTGGTTTAATTGACTATCACGTCATGCAAATAACAATCAAAAGACAAAGCAAACGTAATTTCCTTGACCCGAGTGACCTCAATAAGCGGAAATTACGTGACAATTAATTATATCGGCGGGAACAATCAGCAGTTGGTTAGGTCACGTGCTGGGCAGGCAAAACATCAGACGACCCCCAACGAAGCAAACAGTAAAGCATGGCTCTGTGACGTAGACAACCGTTATTACGTAATCAGACATCCCACTTTGAAATTGATGAACCCCTGCGCCGACAACTGTTTTACAGCAGGTGTCCGTCATTTGTTCATAGATTAGTGAAATGTGACAAGTAAAAAACAGTTACATCACAATTTGTAATAGATATTGTTTGGAATTGTCAGAATCGGATTGTTACGTAAGAATTTATAGATTTGAAATATCCAAAATGAGTTCTACTCAAATTTGTCTGGCACCTTAACGCAGATAATGTGATAATTTTAGACTAACGTTGGGAAACTGTGATGATTAAAGTTATAATATTATGATAGTGTGCCCTTATTTGGAAGTTTTTATTTAGGTTTATATCTTCACAACAAAATCATTATTGTCCGTGTTACAATCTGTATTAAATTACGACTTTCACTGGAATGCTCAAACCGATAGCATGAATACTCAAAGTATTAATGAGTAAAAGTCTAAACTACATTTAGATAGCAAACAATGAAGTGACACCCGGATACTTCGACATTTTGAAAGGTAAATAGGGATCACACCATCGTTACCATGATCTTACAGTGCCACAGAGTATGTTTCAAATTTTTTTTATGTGGCTTTATTGAGAGCCAAAATACTTTTTGACCTCAGTTAAGTTAAAATCGCCTCTCTCTCAACTTGCATCTTTATCTCTAAAATGACAAACTTATGATATGACAATCGGAAAACAGTCCTAAATGTTAGTAATTCAAAATTAAGTGTCCAACTAACGTTTATAGAAGAAGAAGAAATATATTTTATTTAAGTATCACACAGCGTACATGCATGGAGCGAGTTATAGTAACAATGTGTGTATAGTACACTGTCCAGACAGGATTTGCCTATGGGACACTAAATCACATTAAAAATAGCTAAAAGCGCTTAAGCGCTAAAATAATTAAAATAAATTTATGTATTCATGAGAGCCCTGTTTGAATTAGATGGTGGCATTTCTTCTTCGTCTAAACATGACGCTTGTTGCAGCGGCAAGTGGTAGGGAGAGTTCGGGAGAATGCAGACAGACAGACAGATAGACAGATATTTTATTATAGTCTCACCTCGTTACAAAGATCCAGGTATAAACACATAAAAAGGTAATATATACAGATAGAAGTCCAACCACAAAGTTAAAAATTGCATATAAAAAGTAACAGGCCACCCATTATAGGGTTATGAGAGACTCTACATATTTAAAATATATTTAAAGGCAAGAAGAGCTATAAATCTTTAAAATTGTAAAACTAAATTACAGAAAATAATTCTTTTCGATAAAATACTGAAGCAGGTTTTGGCACTTAAATATATCACAGCTTGGGTAGACAAGATAAAACTGACTTTCCGAGGGTCATCAAAATTTGTGAAATCTTCCGCTGTACATTTTCGCAACAATGCTTCTCTTTCTGTTTCATACAAAGAACATCTAAGTAATACATGTTCCTCGTCTTCTACTCCATTGTGACAAACAGGACATATTCTCTCAGTTACTGGCATGTTTGTGTGAGAAAAATGACTTGGTCTGTTGGAGAGAGATTAATAAAAAAAAATAGTCAAACGTAATTTTGGAGCCTTATCTAAAACAGCCAGGAGGGCAGTTAGGAGTTGATAGTGTTTGTTAGGTTATATAACTAGTATCCATGTATATTGGACGTGATATCTACACCTCTGTGTATTTATAAAGCTGTTTTTAGATTTTCGTGGGAAACCAATATTTGTCATATATATATGTCTTTTGGACATGAAAAGTTAAGATGTTTTGATTTTATATCACCACATATGACATTTAGGTTCGTATCAAAGGTAAATAATATGTTATGAAAATCACGGAGTGGCTCTTTAACCCGTTTATTGTCACTATACTGAACTGATAGGCATTAGGATTCTAATTTTCCTGAAAAATCTATTACTTCTCGATTAAATAACACCATTCATGAAGTTTGAAATATTGAAACAACGACATACTCTGAGCTCCTTTAAGCTACCTCGTAACCTCACTGTTGAGCGTCATTAAAAAAATACACGATACTTTATGAATAACACCTCAAGAGATTTATTGAAATATAATTTACAAATCTCTTAATGATAATCAAGGACTAAGTTTTTAAAGTCTAATATTAAAAATATTATTGTTATTCAACTTTATTACAAAATTTCTCAATCATAAGATCGTAAGATCTTTTTGTTATCAAATCAACATTCATAAACAAAATTTTAAAACCTAACAAAATAAAGCAAATGGTTCATGACTTTTCTTTTCACCAGTATCATACAAAAAATACCACCAAAAAAAACGTAAACGATAACTACCTAAATATATCAGTGAAAATAACCCTATTGATCGAGAATGCTTGGTTCAATTGCGTTGCTTTATTTCTATCTTCGTCGGTGACGACGTGATACTAAGAGAATCATTTCATCATATTGTGACATTATTGTGACGGAGTTTAGCTTAGCATGTACAAGCAAGTTGTGTCAAATTGATGAATAAATAATATACATGGTAATCAAACATCAAATGAAAATTGCAATCAACAAAAGTAACGTTTAAAAGTTGAATGTCGAGAATTTACTTTCTAAACATTCAACGTTTTATAACATTGTCAATTTTTTTTAACCTAATATAGAGTATTTTTGCACGTTTTTATTTGTATTCACAACAGTTGAAAAAAACCCAACTAAATACCTGTTTACTCAAGAAATCAATAAAAGGTTTTTATTGGTATAATTAAGTTAGATATTGTCAAATTTTTAAAAAGTGTAAGACAACAGAACTGAAAATAGAATAAATATTTCGCTGAAAATATCTTTGTCGATTTATGATTAACTGATAAGATAAAAACCATCTATTATATGTAAGATATTGTATTTGAAAAATAAGAAATCGCCATACATATTGACGTCGGTATATAAACTGACATCCACATTTAAAAACTATACGAAGATCAAATGTCTTGAAGATTTTATCTTATATGGATTGAAACTATATAGTAGTTACTGATCTTTGAAATATCCCCGAAATATTTCCACATGCTTAAAACGATGTCAGTACAGAAAACAACTACGTTGTAATGTATTTATCAACTTGATTGAGAAACAATTCCCTCGTGCTAAACAAATTTCTTAATTTTTCATGGAATATTTATGAAACACCCAAGGAGACAATGAACAAAACGATAACTTTGATAAATGAAAGCAAATCATTTATCAAAGTTATTGGTTAATCCCTTCATCGTTGATTACCTCAGTTTTATATATTGAAACTGAATGCAGAAATTTCAGAAGGTAAAGAAACTAACATATCGAGTTCCTATAATTTCCTTAATTACTAATATCTAAAAATGCCCAGTCACCCTAATAGATATGACGGCAAAGGCAAAGACCTTTCAAACTATTGCGAAAGCGGAAAAGGGGCGGTAACTCGTGAAGGAATAGCATGAATATAACGGTATTCCAGTCAGCTGACCCAGTTGTATTTTTCCTTAGAATTATTTATAGACAAATCGAAAGGACATAATTAGTGAGTTAGATAAAGGTTTCTGGTTAAACAGTAGTTGTTAATATTGAAATGTCTTAATTTATCGAAAATCTAACGGCACAAATCTATTATGAACAATAGTAAGTGAGTGTCAGATTTAGGCTACTCTATCATTTTGATCATTATATTGTTTAAAGGCCAGTCTACAATAAGTTCAAATCAATAAATCTTGATATGAACATATGAATCCCCTCTTTATCTAGTATCAATTTGACATTTCCTAAAAATTTCATTAGCAACAGCGAGTCAACGTTTCTCATTCTGAATTCTTATCATTTTATTACATCAGCAATAAGGAAGCTATTCAAAGATTCATGCGGATATTAAATTTTTGTTATATAGGGTTTATATTGGTAACATAAGACAAAAGACGAAGATTTATTTCTTTGTTTGAGATCTGATGACAGTCAGCTGGGATTTACAGATTACCTGCATGACGCGTGTAAATATAGATGTCTGTCAACTTTCTTCAAACTGCAATTTTCTTTACGCTTTTTTTTTTGAATTTTGGTCACAATTTAGAATCAAATTCATTTGATTTTAGTTTTGAATGACTCCCCCCCCCCAAAAAAAAAACCCCAACCATTATTTCACTAGACCGTGTTGAACTATTCATCTGTTATAAATAGGAAAAAGGGAGACATTATAACTTTTTTATTTTCAAATTTGAAAACCTGAAATTACTGTAGTCACTGTACCTCTAAATTCTTTCCTTGTTTTTTTATTATTATACACCATGAAAATGACTATGGGCGTCCCAGTATCAAACCCATTTTTATACAGACATACAGTTAAACATCTCATGACATAGTTACAAATAAGACAGATTTATGTCAGGCTCTAAGAAATTGCAAGTTTTAAGAACGGGACTTATTTTTGGCAATGAATGGAAATTACCAGCCCTGTTTAATTCGCAAACTTATCATATATATATTTCACATTGGCATTGTCTGAAAATTTGAAGACCAAACGCTTTTATCGTGAGATGTTTGATGCAAAAAGGTAAAGAGATGTTTTTTGTCAATTTTAAGATTTTCTTGGCATTATTACTTTTTCAACAGTGTAACGGTTTAGTTCCGTTTTTAAAAAGTCAGGCGGAATTTGAAGTTTTTCTATAATTCTGCAACTTAAATTGACACAGTTAAACTGCTTTCCATTTCGGTTTACTATTTCCTAAAGTTGGCATCCATAAACGCGGTGAAATCAGAATTACGATTTCAAAATCTATAACAATTGCTGCAAAAAATTTGCAGCGTGGCCTAAATTTGGACATACCGGCATGTTCAAAAAACCCTATAAAGCACACGTTGCGTAAAACTAACACATTACTCAACCCACGTGGCTGTTCGAGATCAATTACTCCATAACCTGCCCTACACGCGATATAAACACTGCCTAGTTCAGTTTGAGTAATTATGATAAATTAGTACAGATCGTCTCCCTTTACACGTTAAATACTGATCGGAATCTGTACGCAGTGAGTCGTTCACATCCCGAGTCAATGAGTAGTATTCTGTCTGCGTGTAAGCTCAGGCTGCTATGACAACTATGCTGTTTGCCTTTATTTGGCGGGTCACATCTATTTTTAGCTTTCCGGGTCACGTTGGTTTATGATGATCGTATCTGTTCCTTAGCGGGATTGGCCCGCCCGTACTGACGTCATGTGCTAGCATCATCCTTGCGGCTCGTTGATTGGCTGAGATCTCGGGGCTTGACGTCATGCCTTTCAAAACAGGATATCGCATTGTGAAACGGGCAGTAGTAGAGCAACCAGCATACGGAGAGGACGTGTTCACGCTGCTCCGAGTTTTACGCATCATTTGGAAATCGACTACTATTTGAGGACCAACTTTATTTATTCGGCTCAAGCAGCCCAGTTTTATTCATAACTTGTGATAATGGCCGTAGCAGCAGAACCCCAAAGACTAATTGCGGTCTCCCTCGGGAAAATCGCCTCATCACGCTCTCAACGTGGGGGCATCAACCTTCACAAGAACTTGTTAGTGGCGAGTGTTTTACATAAGGCAAGGACGGCCTACATGATGGAGAATTTCCAGCAGATGCTTGCTGCCAAGCGTGCTCAGGCCGAACAAGCACACACCCAGGCTGTAGTGGCCGAGAAAACAGGCGCCAACTCGCACGAGACGACTCGCCACGAGGTGCACGTTTCTAGGTCAGCGAGTAATGCAGGCTCCTCACGGCCGAGTGAATCATCCGATAAGGAGAACACCCCGCCCAAGGATCTGCCGGCGTCTGAGGGAAAGATGGATACACACGAGAATACCCCATGTGCCAACAAAACAGACTCTGTGTTGAAATCTTGTGACTCTGTTCAAAGCGGCAATCAGAATGGGAACAAGCGTGGTTACGTAAGCAAATCCAGTGACAGTTCATGTTTGTTAAAACGGCGGAGGAGTAACCATGGCTTGGATACGGACGCTGTTCTCGCTAAGAAGGCGAGATATTCTGAGAATGTGGACAGTGAATCTCAAAATGAACAGCCCATGCAGACTGAGCCTACTCAGATTACGAATCTAGTCAGTATTTTCAACACGGGATTCGGTGGACTGTGCTCTCAGAACTCTGAAAACGGTGATGTTCACAGGGGTTACTCGAGATCAGACTCTCTTTCATGCAGTTCCCAGGTTGTTGACAATCGTGTCGGACTTCCCACGCCTATAGCATTAACTGTGTAATAAGCTTGTACCAAATATTCTACGCGGACCGATGTCATGTATGTGACGGGACTACTGACAATACTCATTGACGGGCAGCTGTTGTCCGGCACGTGATCTCATGACATGACATATCTTTCTCAGCAGGTGCGTGAACCATCAGGACTGAGTGTTAGGACTGGATGTGAATGTAAGCATGAATGGAATGCAACTTGCTGGTGGATATGTCCTACATCATTGACATTACCAAAGACAATGCCATTACATGCATTTAATTGGCGACCATTTAATTAAGTTGGATTATCGACTGGCCAGGACAATGGACAGGCTCCGGTCTTAATCACGATTCTTTGTCCCGCGGGCTATTGTTCGTGGGAAACCGCTGCCTCATGCCCCGAGCTATTTTTAGAATGGGCGTCCCCCGTAATGTTGGGCGTCTGTCTTTGTGTAGCGGGACAAAAGATCGGAATACATGTCTGTTGTCCTGGAAACGTGTCCAGACTCGATTGACTTGTAAATCCATGGTTTGTTTGTTTCACCGAACTCTCTCATCCGTGACCTTTGTTGTATGAATGGGTATTGTGCGTGGCGGGCCTTGATGGCTCGTTTATTTATCATGTTTATCAAGAATAAACACTAATTATTTTTATCCAAATCTCCTTGTCGCTTCTTTGTTTTGATGTTGTGGTACATAATGGATTTATTTAACTAATGGCGGAGTATCACCTTGCTCTCTCACGGATCCTATTAAGGAAACGAGGATCCCATTGTTGGAATACGGATAACTTGACGCTGCTCGGATACTGTTGATAAGTAACAAGTGTCCTGAAGCTGAAGTCTAGTTCTCACGGTATTATTTGATCTTCAAATATTTATTAATTTTGATTTCTAATGCTAGTTTGGTCTGAAGACGCTACACACTAGCCACTTAAAAGTAAACGAACTTAATAATCCTTAATGCATGGGACATCAAGTCATATCGTGAGACCAGAACTTGGGGTTCAAAAGAGCAATTTCAAGTATCTGAAAAACATCCTTCGTTATTGAAAAGGTCAAAGCATTCCTCTTTCATACGACCGAACACAAATAGTCACATTTCCACTTCCAATTACTTTACATCAATTAGTGGCCTCATCAGTCGAGCAAGGATTTGCAAAGTACTTTTCGGACTAAGCTATTCCTTTAACAATAACTGTGATCTGAAAGATACGTTTGACAATAACTACGTATACAGCTTGACATGGAATTAAAAAAATTATCATTGCTTACGTCAAAAATGCAAGAGATAACAGAGTAAATATATACAGTTACGTTTTCTGGGTCATAGATCAAATGAATGAAATCACGTTTATTCAGCTGGAACATGTACAATGTTTGGGCTGTAGTATTCAGTCCAGAATCACCATCAGAAACACGTGGCGTAAACGTAACCATAATTTGCAAGCTATGACGTCGATCGCTTGTGGAGGGTTAACATAGTTGTGGGAAAAAAACCTGACCTGATTTACGCATTGAATGATTCAATATCCAATAGGCATGATGATTAAAATATCTTGCAAAATGACACTAAATACACTAAATGACCCTCACCCTCGATCATACCTGCACATTAAGACTAATCTTTTGATCACCGCCAAAATCTTAAGAATGAGAGTATCTTAAATATAGTGAGTGAATGAGTTATTTTTTAACGCCGCTCGGGCAATATGTCAGCCATTGGCGGCGTATCTTAAACACTAGATAAGAGCCTGCACAGGAATTTAAATTTCACATTGGGATACATTTTTCACAGGAAGCTTACTTTGTCTGCACGTATTACGTGTACACATTTGTCATTTCAAGGAGAATCCGCCTCGCATGAGCAATTTGCCAGTCACAGGTTGACACCTAGCCGAACTCTTCCCTGAGTCACGGACTGACTCCCTGATAGGATAGGTTGGAAAACACGACCAGAGTAGGTTCACATGTTTTATCTAGACTTGTCTAACCCAAATAATGTTTTGAAATCATCTCCGAATTAAGCCGAAGCCCGCAAGTTTCATCGCAATGCAAAACGACAATAGTGTTGCGGCTTTCTCCCTACAATGATACTAGAATCCGCGATATAAGTGAAATAATCATGAAAGCGACGTTAAACCCTAAATCTCAACTCGACTAAAACACGACCATTTGAAACGCAGGCGTCTTTGATGCTCCTTTCCTAATATTGATGAAATGATAATTATCTTATAAGGGAATGACTGTAAGTCTACATAAAACTAGTCCTGCTCTGAATGTTAATAAAAAGGCAGCCTTTCTTACAGTCTACCTCCCCACACAGCAGATCTAGACGTACCAAAACACATGTAACTGAGAAACTAAAATATTAGCAATAAGTGTATCATAAACAGTTCATGGACTAAATATTAAGGCTTGTTTGCATATAACGGATCTCGAATCAAACCCTTTAATGATTTATTTTTCTCTAAGACATCCTTTGAAAACCAAGATTGTAATTTTTCTAGACTGTTGGACAGTTTCCTGATTCTTCGTCTTTCTTAGATAAAATATCACCTTTTCAAATCGAATAATACCAGTTTAAGCGCCCAGGCTATTGGATTTACCATTTAGTAACTAAACAGCTGAAATATGAAAGATTGTAACTTAGATTAATCAAATAAATAGGCTGTTGGTTTTAACATTTATTAACAAAACAGCTGAACAATGAAAGATTATTTTTGCTTGAATAGATATGTATGTAGTTGAATTTTCGACGTCAAATTAAGTGCAACTAAAAGTAACAATTAGTATATGAAAAATACGATCTGAGAGAGCATCCAAAATGAAACACATATGATTGCAATTGAAAATTGTACTTGTTGACAATTTTTGATAGAATTGAATCACAACACAGATTTTTTAAAAACATGTAGTTAAAACATGTTAGTGATAAAAATCTAATGAACTGTTACAAGGTCCTTTTAAATCCAATTCTTTTTGTCATAGTCCAAATTAACCGAACAAGACTCTCTCTCAGTGAAAAATTCTGAGATACTGCGAAGTATGTATTCAAAGGAAATGGGTCAAGTTCAGACCCTGTAATCTGTCGTAAACACGATTACAGGGCGTGTTAGCGGGATTCTCCGTCGTCACGATACAGTTGGGGTTAGGTCGACTCGCTGAACGCTACTTCTACTATTGCTTATTTCATGGAAAATCACTGACAGTGAAACAGACAGACAATTTTGTATTTACGTCTCACTTCTGTACAACAATCACATCAAATACATATAGTGATAATCAAGAAACATGGATAAGAGGGTACAGAACCACTCAATATGAGTTATGACAGACAAAAAACGTAAAGGCACTGTTTGAAAATATTTAGGACTTAAAATTGGTAAGTTTAAGAAAATAAAGTACTGTACACTCATAAAAACGAATATCTGAAGTGTTCATTAGCTATGTGAAATTATCATTTATTTGTCAAAATAAGTTGATATTTGAAGCCTACAAATCGAAGTGGTTTACTCAAGAACACCAATATTTTCTTGAATACAGCTTTTTAATTTGTGAAAACCTCGACGTTTCGGAGCATACGCATACTCCATCATAATGTTTCAATGTAGGCCTCTGTTTATTTAAAAAAAGAGAGAGCTCATCCTAAAGATCATTAAATGTCTCTTTTTGGTATTTAAAGCGTATTTGGATTGCCAAAAGGAAAGCCTCTTTTTATTATCAAATAAGTTGTGAGACGTGACTACCCATGTACCGGATGAAATGTTAATCGTAAAAGTCTTCAGTCTTACCAAATATATATCCTGACGTTCAGACTCCTTGCTTAGTGATTAGGGAACTTCTCCTTTGAATCTTATGAATTTCTTTACATGGAAATGCTTTTATTGATGATATTTCACCAGTGATGATTGCTGTGGTTATCTTACATAAAGTCTTTGAAAGTCATTTAGAAGTGATATACATAAGGAAGACAAGCTTTTCTGGATAACAACTTCTTTATTGTGAACATTTCGGAGTATATACTTACTCTTTCATCCTCCTGCCTGCATCCCACCTGATGAAGGTGTAACTTCCCGCATCCCACCTGATGAAGGTGTAACTTCCCGCATCCTACCTGATGAAGGAGTAACTCCCCGCATCCCACCTGAGTAAGGAGTAACTCCCCGCATCCCACCTGATGAAGGAGTAACTCCCCGCACCCCACTTGATGAAGGAGTAACTCCCCACCCCACCTGATGAAGGAGTAACTCCCCGCATCCCACCTGATGAAGGAGTAACTCCCCGCATCCCACCTGAGTAAGGAGTAACTCCCCGCATCCCACCTGATGAAGGAGTAACTCCAAGACTTTATCGACTAGAATGAAATTAGATAATATTTCCTTGAAAACAACTTCTTTATTGTGAAATTCACGACTTTTCAGTGGTATATGCTTATTCCTTCATTCTTCATCCCATATCCCACCTGATGAAGGTGTAAGCATATAACCCGAAACTACGTGAACTTAACAATGAATAAGTTGTTTTCCAGAAAAAAATTGTCTTAATTGTATACAAATTGCTAGAGTCTTTGAGTTAAAGGACACTGTCGCGGCCATAGCATGTGTAAAATGGATGGTAAATACAAAATTGTAATGAAGGGTTCTTACTGAAACAAATTGCTCTTACTTGTGTAAGAAAACGTGTCATGGTAAATGTTAAACTGATACCTAGTCTAGTTTATGTTAAGAGGTAATTTCAAAGTAGAAATGTCAATGCCCAACTAAAACTTATGAAAGGAATATTGTTTTCAAAACCTTCATGTTTCAGTTTCGGTGAAATTCAAGGGCTGTGATAATAACCTACCAGCTTGATCAACATTTTTCGAATAATCTCATTAAAATAAGATCATAATTTTCTCCTCTACGTTTCACATATTATAAGATCTCAATTTATTGAGATTTGATTTTTGAAGTTCTCATATTGCTCGCATCGTGAGTTTAAAGTCAGTGTTAAAGAATTGTACTTGTTTTTGTAGTAAAATTGCCCCGAGGATCTAGTCCAATTAAGGGTTAAGTGAAATCGATGTATCGATCAAACGGACAAGCTATAACGTGTTTAACAAATTTACCGACTTTCCGGGCTGGTCGATGTCAGTTGTCTGGTCAAGCAAGCAAGAAAATGGTCAAGTGGTCAGACGCTCTTACATGTCCATCTTACTCCTGTGATTATTCATTTCCTGTTTAATCCTTCAAGTTGTCCTATAGACTAAAATATAGTCTATGAAAGTTAATAATTTACTGTTCCTCATCCATAATATTTTTTTCTTTGGGCTCCTAATTTCAGTGTATTCAGGCAATCTAGACTTGCTGTATGAGGAACTAGACTGTATTAGAGGCTCCTTTTTATACACAGTCACGAAGCAGGACTAGTTGTCGTAATACCACATTAATTATGAAATTAACATTATTGGGATTGTCGACAAGTTTAGGATATTATTTAGGAAGGTCTTGTCTCGATTCGATACAGTAGCTGGGAATCTTCGGCAAAGAAAAGATTTTAACTGGATGTTCGACAAGCTCTGAATATCATTGTAGAGGCTTGACCTAAATGCGTATATTCATAAAAAGAAAGAACATGGTATGGACTATCTGAAAAGAAATGTAGATTTGGTTCAGATTCAGGTTTCTTATAAACAATTAATGTGTCTCATTGTGAAAGTATATAGAAATAAGGCGTTAAAGAAAACACGACCTATATATGTTTTTAAAATACCGTCGTTGGTTCTTGAATAACGATGAATGATGGAAATATTACAAACGCAACTATCTATCTTCTAATTCAATCAAAGCAAAAGTACTCAAATTTGTATAAAGCATGGTTTTATTTGCTTCTCTTCTGTAAACACCTTGACCATCCGCGGCTCCTGTTCTGAGGTACCTTTCACGAGGGTTGGGAAAACTGGGTCACTGAAAAACGCCTGAAGCAAAACAAACCCCCTTGATCTCGATCAGACATATTACATAAGTCTGTGGAATGCCAGGTGTTATCCAACGATTGGAAGCCAGGTGTCATTTTCACCTGCAGGACAACAAATTAGGTGTTGTTACAGCTTTCCCCTCAAGCTACCTGTGCCCAATCCTAATAGACGGTCTTCAGTCTATTTAAACATGTTTGTTAATCCTTTAAACTGCAATTCGAGGAACATTATTTAGCGTAAGCATATTTTTTGTATGGAAATGAAAAAGTATCGACAAAAGAGGGGAGGTGATGGGCTTGAAAACAGCTACTTTGTTACACGTACATTCAGATAAAGAACGATATCAGATGATACTCGACATACTTGGCAAACATACAGATTAATCTGTCAACTTTAGATTAGACTGTCCAAGAGACTCTGAATTAATATTTCATTAAGCTGTCGTCGATCAAATTATATATAATATGTTGTTGTTGTTTTGTTTTCTTGGGACCGTTTTAAAACATCCGGGTAACTTGACGGCCATATTGTTCTTGTAGATTTTCCTAACAGTCTAAGCATATATATATATATATATATATATAGGTCTATAGGTGTCAATGTTAGTGTCTTTCACATTTGACAATGGCAAAACATTTGAAATAAAATCTAACTTTGATTGCAATTCAAAAAATGTCATTTATGCAATAATGTGCCCTAAGTGTAAAAAATCCTATATTGGTAAAACTGAATGCCTAAGAAATAGGGTAACCTTACACAGACAACACAATAACGATAGCAGATACCGCTGTTTATTTGTAAATAAACATCTTTCTACTTGTGCAAATGGTGATTTCAAAATATTTCCTTTCTATAAATTATTTCATAAATCTAACATGGGCAATGTCTCAAATGCACTTTTACGACTTGAAGAGTCCTTCATTGACACCTATAGACCCTCACTAAATAAACAATGAGATGATTACCCTTAAATCACTGACATATATCTCTAACTACAATTGAGCTATTTAAAAACAAAAGGGATTATGTCACATTAACATATTGCTCAAGGGGTAAACTCATAAGAGAGTGATTGTGTCAATCAGAAGACCAACAAGGAAGAACCATGATGTCACCTGATTAGCATAATTTACAATATATCCTTGTACATTGTACGTATATTTTGTTATAAAAACGCTTGTAATGCGATGTTAACGATCATATCGTTTCATCCCTGATGAGTCAATACTTTTGACGAAATACTAGTATCGGATTAAAATGATTCTTCAAACGACTATGTGAAGTATGTTATATTTAATATATATATATATATATATATATATATATATATATGGAGCCATAAAGAAATGGGAATATTTTTTTGGAAAAGGACGGTTGTTCATGTGCACTTAAAGTAAGTTTTGTAAATTTAATTGAAATGAACTTGCAGATACAATGTTAGTGCCTTTCATAGAATATATTATATATTTTATTGTAACATCACCCTAAACTAAAAAAAGTAGCCAATCAGGACAAGTGTGATTTGGACTCGACTCTTCACGCCCCTGCAGCTACTTTCCAAAAACTTATTAACATTTCTTATAAATACATATCGGATTTTCTCCGACGATCTTATAATTATCACTATTAAAGTTGATATAAGTAAAGTTATATGCAGCAAAAAGGAAGGGCTGCGAAGACCTCCACTACTACGACCGAAATAGCGATATTCATTACATTGTTTATCTAGGTTGTTAAACTATAAAATGTTATAACGCCTGGTGAGTCATATACACACGTTATCACCCGGAGAATCAGCTGATATTGTGGGCTTTTAAACATTTTGATGTTATTTAGAAAATACACTTATTTGCATGTAAAAAAATTCTGGGAGTGAAGTCAAATACCCCTAGTAGTATGGTATACGGAGAATGCGGAAGATTTCCGATTTGCATTTTAGCTAGAGCAAGAATAATAAAATTTTGGATTCGCCTTTTAAATATGCCTTCTTATAGATATCCACGACACTGTTACGATATGATGAGTTAGTACGATAAGAGGAAAGATGAATTGGGTATCAAACATTCGGGGGTTATTAAATACAATTGGATATGGGGATATATGGCAGAGTCAAAATGTTAATTTCCATTCAAATTTTGTTAAGAACGTCACACAGAGACTGAAAGATAGTTTCACACAAAAATGGGCTACGTCAATATCACTTTCAAGCAAATGTTTTTACTACAGAATATCTAATGATATCTTTACAGAGAGTATTATTTGAGTTCATTAAATATAAGAAAATTCCGGAATGCATTTGCACGCTTTAGTTGCTCATCGCACGATTTAGCAATAGAGACTGGAAGATATCAGAACATAGCAAAAGAAAATAGAATTTGTAGGTTGTGTTATCTTTTTTGGAAGACGAATATCATTTCCTTCTAATTTGTCCGATGTATGCTGACTTTGGAAAAAGCCATATTCCTCAATACTATTTCATACAACCAAATAGGTTAAAATTCTCTCTGAAAATGCTGCGAAGACCACCACTACTACGACTGAAATAGCGATATTCATCACATTGTTTATCTCGGTTGTTAAACTATAAATTGTTATAACGCCTGGTGAGTCATGCACACACGTTATCACCCGGAGACACAGCTGATATTGACGCAGGTCAGGTGTCAATCAACGTGTGTCAACATTTTGTCAACATAATGATGACTTCTTGTTCTCTGGTCAACTTGCAACTAATCACTTGATATATCATTAGGCTTACGTCCATATGTAAGTAAAACACCTGCAGTAAATATGCAAACACCTGTCAAAATAGTTACATAATAAATATAGATTATTACCCGAGGTAATATGACGTTTACGAAACGAGTGTAAATTTGCATGATTGAACGAAATTTCACGAATTTCTTAAAAGTCATATGGCACTTACGAGTGTAATAATCTCCTTATTACCTATTTAATTCCATTTAAATCGCAGGAAAAATTCCACAAAACGGCCTTACGACGGCCGCCAAAGTGACGTCACGAACCATGGATTCATGACATCACAGTCGACGAAATAATAGAAACAATCGTTGCTAGGTAATAGTCATATATGCACATGTGTATATATGAAACATGTGAAACATTTCACTACTTAAAACAAACCATCTATGATAAACGTATCATCGACTCAAAGAACACTAATGTAGATCTTTTGAAATATGAAATTAACAATCTTCCGTGACTTCTTAAAGAAAGTTGTTGGATTCGCATTTGCCAAGCCTTATCTTTGATGTCATTTCGACCGTTACTGTAAAGTACAACTCATTATGTAATCGGTTAAGTATAATGACAAAGTCAAGGTAAAAAATCGCGATCGAAAACCGGACAATGGCGCTAACGCAAACGCAAGGGAAGTTATTAGCTGTTATTTGTTTTATTTGTTTATAAATCCAGTATTTGCGTAATTTGGACGTGTGATTTTGACTCATATTCGATTTTCGTTGAAAATTTTTAATTATCCTAATTAAATTTGTCATTTGGGGATGAATATGTCAGATTTATTAAACCTATATATCTTCATAGGTTGTATTTAGAGTCATATCAAAGTAAATTCAGATATGTAGAACCATATTACAATATCACACTTAAGTGCAAGATTAAATGTTATCCAAAGATTTAAGATATATGACTACAAAAGCGTCTTATGTATTTAATCAAGTTAACCGCTTGTTCAGTTTGACATTTTAAAACACAAATGTTCATTCTCATTTGGTTGGTGAAATATTAATCACATGCTGTTACAGTCATTCTTATCAGCAATATGCTTTTTGTTTTGTACTAAGGAAATTGTTTAGATATTTTATTCATAACATATGCAGTATTCTTGTTCGTGTTTATCACTATTGTGCCATTTGACATTAATAGAAGCCATTGGAGTGAATTTATCAGTTACTTACAATAGCCTACCTCAGGGATACAATTTCAAATAGAACCATTTGACATTTACTTATAATGGTATACATTCAGTAAGATTATCTTGTAACCTGATACGGTCGTCATTTTGAGAAACAATTAAAGAAGAAAAAAACTTAACCGATAAATACGTAAAATAAATTTGTGTGTGTGTTTAACTTGCTTCTTTATTCAATTATATATTGTTGCACAATTAAGTTGTTATGGCATGCACCGGTAGGAGATGATATAGATCCTGAAAAATTCAATTATGCAGATCTAGATAATAAATAATATGTTCAGATCACGATTTTTTATCCTATCCTAAAAGGCTGTTGCCAAATGCTCGATGTAGGAAATAGTAAACAACGCAATAACTTTCTCTTTGTTCAATTCGATAAGCGTTGTAAAAGTTTCGAGATTTATCTCTATAGTATTTCTAGATTCTTCTACTCTGGGTTTTTCCTACCACACACAGTCTTTCCACTACGTTAAAGCCAAAAATACGCAACGACGTCACCGTCTATTCTTATCAGCCAATGGGAACGGCTTCCTTAAAACTGGGTCATTTCCCTTGAAGGCGTTGCGACTTGCGCGTTGATTTCGGCCTGAATGACATAAGTATATATATCCATGTACCTACAGAACGCTAGGTGTTAGCCTCGAGATAAGTGAGTCATGCGATGGTAGGCCACACCTGAAGAGCTCAAAGTCTATTGACAATGTCAAGAGATAGGTGGATGTAATTTAAATGATGATGTAAACTGCTATGTAGCTTGCAAATAGGCCTAATGCATATAACCTGATATATGAAATATATAGGTGTAAATTGCAATGTTGCGATACTACTGTGAAACTGCAGTCCTTAAATCTATTTCGTTTTTCAAATGTATGATGAAAGCAGCTATACAGCATGCAGCTGAATTATCTCGGGGTTGAATACCAAGAGCTAACTCACAAGGAATACGAGCTAGTAACATTGAAAGCAGCTATACAGCATGCAGTTGAATTATCTCGGGGTTGAATACCAAGAGCTAACTCACAAGGAATACGAGCTAGTAACATTGAAAGCAGCTATACAGCATGCAGTTGAATTATCTCGGGGTTGAATACCAAGAGCTAACTCACAAGGAATACGAGCTAGTAACATTGAAAGCAGCTATACAGCATGCAGTTGAATTATCTCGGGGTTGAATACCAAGAGCTAACTCACAAGGAATACGAGCTAGTAACATTGAAAGCAGCTATACAGCATGCAGTTGAATTATCTCGGGGTTGAATACCAAGAGCTAACTCACAAGGAATACGAGCTAGTAATGTTACTAAACTAATCATGATCATAAAGAATGTTATACAATGGTATTTTACTATCAATGGGTATTAAAACAGAACAAAGAAATTTTAATCATTCATCTTAAAGTGACACAGAGTATGTTTCAAAATTTTTTTTTTTAAATAAGAGCCAAAATACCATTTGTCCTGTGTTAATTTCAAATATCCTTTCCAAACTTCCATTTTTATCTCTGAAACGCCCAAATTAGGATATTTTCTTGTTTACAATGATAATACAAAAAACGGCCTAATAAATGTTAATAAGTCGAAATTGTGCATTCATTTCATATGAATATAAGTTACATGACTTACTAAACACTTCCAACCAATTTTTGCCTTTGTATCTGCTGGAAATAAGATTTCATAATAACCTTTGAGTCATTGGCACGTGCCATTGTCCGGTTTTCGATCCTAAATTACAACTTAAAACTGTTTATTATCTCTATGCTGAACTGGTAAGCATTACGATGTTGAATTTCTTAGACAACTGCTACTTCTCAATCAAATAACACTATTTACAAAGTTGGATATATTTGACCTCAACAACATACTCAGTGCCCCTTTAGCATTTTTAATTTGGACTGAAATAAAGTGGTCCATGCAGAATATCATTCATTCGTGATGAGTTTGATTCTGTCACAGTGAAGTCAGTGAACAATCAAAACAAAACAAAAACAACACAAAAAATCCCTTTTTCATAGCAACCGGAACGTCCCTCTTAATGGCATGTTTACCAAATCGTGCAAATGTTGTATGCATCTTCAAGGTATAGTATAGTATAGTATAGTATAGTATAGTATAGTATAGTATAGTATAGTATAGTATAGTATAGTATAGTATAGTATATCGTTTATAGACCACCATGGGAGGTCCCCTGTCACGCAGGTTTAGTTGAGGGCGTGACATGTCTTGTTTGTTAGTTAGCCTTTCTAGCTACGTGACGTCACAATGAAACATAAGTCACCAAATTTATGATAATGACAACAGTGCATTCAAGTAATAAGCTTGCACCATGTTCAAGGAGAAACATCGCAAAGCGATATGCAGATTTAGTAAAGTAATGAAAGCCCTTATGACTCATAACTGAACAAAATGATATGCTTTAGGACTCGATGAAATGAAGCAAATCGTCGAGGACCTTTCAGGTCGTGACGAAGGGAGTTCAAAATTTTCCGAGGATCTCCGACCTAAGCGCTTAAGAATGTATTGTGGCACTGTTAGCAATTCTGACATGTAATTTTAGCTGTAAGAGTTTGATATTTAGTACAAAACGCTTGTTAGGTTTGACAAATATATACTTATACCTATTTGATGCATAATGTTTTCTAAATGAATATGCCATCTTCTCAACTCAGTAAAACTGACGCTTACTCTTTTAGGACTCAATTAGTGCTAAAATGCTTCGAAAACCGCGTAAAAAACATTTTAGAATCATTGACACACAACAAAACCCACCCTAAACATCCAAAAAAATTCATTTACTGCATCATCTCGCATAAGTAATCCGAGGGTTGTCTTAATCGATTTTTGTAATGATTAGACATCTTGTTCACTTCTCTCCCTAGAAAGTCGGATTTACGGTTAGTGGGTCTATCATTTGTCTATCAATCGATAACAGGACAGATGTGACGCTAAGAAATGGCTGTAAAGTTCTGCGTAAAAGGATTTATTACATAGACAGAAAGACAACCTAAATGTTTTGTAGATTGTCATTATATATCGTTATGTTGATGCATGTATTTTGTACAGTATTGTACAGCGGCAGCTGCTGTTGGCATCATATATCAAATTCATTTCAAGAAAAATTATTTATCTTAAGATTGTTTGCAAAATGAGAGACAGAGACAGACAGACAGACAGATACAGCGAGTGTAGACAGTCAGAGACAGGAAAACATAGGCAGACAGAGGGAGGATTCTTTGCACTTGATTGCATCTCCATGACTGCCATGCTGTCGTTGTAAAGTTCTAATTTTGTTGTAACGAAAAGAAGGTCCATGGGAAAGTCAGTATTAAGCCCTGTAATGTCATGTGACCTTTTGTTGCTACTGTATGACAAACTTGAAAAGATTGACATCCACATGTATCAACAAGTCTGCTCAACTGCATACACAGAAGGAGAAAGGTCAAATGCTTTATCGGCAAGAATTTTTCATAACATCGAAGGTTAAGATGGTAAATGAACATACAACCTAGATCCAAGTAAATGTTATATTTGTATTTGTTTAGAATCCATACCTAAACGAGTCTTCATCAAAATACATGTCTTGACAAGGGTTAAAAATGATATAAAAACATATCATGATCAGTTGTCAAAATTTCAGCTTTTCGGTTTATGTAAGAGACTTTCAAAATATGATGGGAAAATAGATTATTCATGTGTATATATATATAGTTGTGTACAAATCTGCTGTGTAAGCTAAAAATAATCATGATCATTTCGCGTGGTAGTGATGATGCAATAACTGTCTCGTGAGATTGTGAAATTCTCCGAATGTCAAAACAAAACTCTATCATAGGAAACTGATATAAAACGTCTAAAAACGGGAAGTTGTTGCAGATCATGGCCGTTTCACACAAAGTTGTTTTTTCTTGTTGATTTTTGCGACCTTGAAGTCAACGATGTCCGACCTTGTCACCGGAGCAGGCCGATTACATAAACTCACCGAGCAGAGGTGACCAATCAAAAGAGCTGACACAGCGTCACGTGACATACGGCTCGTTGGCGCTGATTCATGTGACCTACTGCGCGTTTGCAAACAACATGAGGTATACACAACAGGTTGTTGTTTATTGAAGGCTCGTGAACCAGTCATGACCGGCCGATGTCAACTAATTCGTTTGTCTCGTGCTGTGACGTGATATCTCGTGGAAACTGGGCCAAGTCTCGTTCAAGCTATCACTTGGACAGAAGGGAAAGAGGACATGTCTAAGCCTCCTGTTTACATATATTTTCTTATTTGTACACACACACCCCCTTCCGTTGTGTATGAATAAAGACGCTTATTTTAGTCAAAGGTTTAATGTTTGTTGTGTGTGTCTTGGCCTGTGTTTAAAAACTGTAAATTCAATCTATTACACAGAATTTCTGATAAGAAGAAGTTATGGATTATGAACACTTCTACTATAAATTTTCCAGTCAATTTACATTCTGTTTTGCTGCGAAATATTCCATCATATTAAGATATTATTTATGTCCAACACATCGTGCTCTATTATCACCTGTACTTCCTCTTTATCTCCATGACTACAGATTAATTTTCCTGATTACCTGAAGAGTTGTCACGTATCTTCGCAAGGACGGATCTACCTGATCTTAAATAACATTTATCATGCGTAGATGCTTATAATTGAAAATATTCCTGTTTCCGTAGCAACCTTCACAAACAATACTCTGATCATATGCAAATGTATTGAAAATAAACTTAGAAATGATATTTTGAATTATGAATAAACCTTCGACTCTTAAGACTCAAAGTGCAAAGTGCATGCATATTTGAAAATTTTTTACCTTTGAAACGGCGTCGCTGATTGCTCAACTAACTTTGATTGCAAGCATACATGTTTTTACATTTCTAGACCGAGAAACGCTCGATTACGACAGAGGATGTGTAGGAATTTATGACAGAACCTGAGAGAGAATGTGTTGAAATATAAGAAGAAACAAAATAGAAAGAGAAAAAAATGTATTATTCTTCTATCATTATGCTATACATTCAATATCGCCCTATAAAACCATGGGAACGAATAAAAGGGGAACAGCTGAGTTGACAAAATATACTCAACGGAATAAGATAAGAAACACCTCCATTTTAAACACTGATCATTTTGTTAGTTCAGATAATGATCCATATGATGATTTAATGTTGAATATTGTGGTGGTCCGTAACGTTTTTTGTTGAGTATAAGTCTAACTAATGGTTCCAAAGACAATGTCAATAGTCATTTGAAAAAAGGCTTCTAAAGATAACTGGCTCACAGTAAGTGAATGAAGTATGAAGGCAGTCCTTATCGTTTGATTGATAAAACCAAGCGAAATTTGAAATTAGAAATTGAAAGCTGAGGAATAACTAGCTAGGGTTTGACCCAATCCTCGAGAAATTTCAATCTAGATTTGTATATAAGATATTTAAAAGTACCCACTAACCATTTACTCTAAGAATCAGAACCGTGGATGGGGGGGGGGGGGGGGGGGGGGGGGGGAAAGATCGTGGTCTAGACTTGAAGAATGTTGTAAATCAATTTTGATTTTTGTCGCTGTTTCAGAATCTAATTTAGTATTAGAATTAAAGTCTAACTTATCTGCTACCTGGTGATCTGATAAACTATGTCACTTTTTTTTTCTTTGAGTGGCATTTTAGAAGTTGGTATGATGAAGGAAATAGGAAATTTATGGATTAACAACTTCTTTATGCAATCTCTTTGCAATAAAGAAGTTGTTAATCCATAAATTTCCTATTTCCTCCTATGTCACTTTTGTTTTGTCTTATCGTGACAGACAAGATATGTGATGGAAACATTATCATGGAGAAATTCTGTTCGTGATTATATAACATAAACAAATGTTCACTTGCAAAGTCTGTCACTTTAAAGAGCGTTCCCGATACCTACATGTACAAATCCGTAAACAAGAATATCTCATAAGTATCGTCAGCACGTTAGGGTATTTCCTGGAAACTAACCCTAAAGGAGTATTATTGGAAACACGTTTCTCAAAAGCAAATATCCCCTTATTTCAGTTTCTACAAAATACCCGGGTTAGACCGTCCCATTCGTCCGGGTGTTCACTTCCTGGTTAGGTTGAATGATCGTCTCCATGACATGTTTATATTCCCTACATAACCTATTACTGCGTCATTCTAAGCTCACGGTGTTTATGATAGCTTCCTTGTTGCGTACATTGTTCAGGGAGATATGTATACGGATACATATATATATATATATATATATATATATCATATATATATATATATATATATATATATATATATATATATATATATATATATATATATATATATATATACGTCCTTGCGTTGTGTAACTTAGAATGTCGCTTAGTCTCCAAAATGATTTTTTTCTCTGATTTTGTTCGCTTTAAAAAAATAAAATAGAATAAAATAAAAACGGGTTGCTTCATTTTCATGAAACACCCTCTCTACTCTTCTTGTATATTTGCTTATGAATCTTATTTTGTGGTAGACTATGTAGAACTGCATTATTGTAAAACCTCAATTAAAATTCGACCGGTGGTCAATACGGTTTTGGGGTTAACAGCGGTAATGTACCGGTTACATACATTTAACCTCGGGTTAAACTAGGCCTCGAACAAAATCCGTGGCAAGAGTATTCTGAAAGATATGATGTTTTACTCAAAGAAATACGGTACGTACTCGTTGTAAGCATAGATAGCATATATAACGTATCTCTCGGACTGTTATCTACAAGTACTTATGCAATGGCTGGGTGACAAAACATGTGATATCAGGTTCACGTAACATACTAAAATGAAAGTTACGAAAATATAACGAGTGAGTGAGTGAGTTATTGTTTAACGCCGCTTGGGCAATATCTCAGCCATTAGCAGCGTTAAAAATATAACGAAAATACTAGCCTCACAGTCTTTATTACAAAGATAGATATACATCCTGATGATCCAAAATAGATGGTAAATAACGGATCCACGATATAATAATTTCCAGGACCTAGATTATCGGAGTTCTCTTAGCAGTAAGATAGTCATAAGTACCATCAATTAACATCTGCCTATATGTATACGACTATCTTAGCACTTGGAGAGCTTCGAAAATCTAGGCAGAGGACTATACGTATACAGTGACTTCATTCACAGATTAAATTCCTTGTTTATAACAGGTATGGTTGTTGAATGGAATACGATAACTGGTCATTACACACAACCTATCGACCATTCGCTTCGCAAAGCAACCTTTCCTTACCAAACCAATCTGGGTCAAAATTCATAAAAAGTGTTCCCTAAGATAAGATATACATTGCCACCATATAACAGTAACCTAGATATTGTTAAAGATACCAAGACCAATAAAACGGAAGCCTTATGAATATCGGAGAACCTTGATTACCTGAAAGAATGTTCCTGGTCAAGATACCTCCAAAGTGTTCACATAAATAGAATTGATTAAACAGGCGTATACAGATTGCCGTGACATGTAGCGATGACATTCTTCTACCAGTTTGAAAAATCATGTATTAAGTTTCATTTCCCATAGAGGGTATTGTCCTATTCTTTAAATGAAGGATGAAAGGCCGAATATCTCAGATAAATTTTATGGTGTAATCTCAAAATGTTGTTTTTTAATCTCTATCCATGCAATTGGAAGACACATTTCAGGGTCAATCTTTAAATAAGTTGCCCAGTTGTACTTAGCTAAATTCATGATCATGAAAACTTATATTCCATACTGCTTTCTAGCCTCCATGTTGATTGGCTGGAGTTCAAAGGTCACCTGACACGACCCATGTGGAGCAATATTCAGATCCGAAACGTAGCAAGGTACAAGTGATAGGTTCGGGCTGATTTCAGCGGGATGTTGGCTCAGTATGTGCTGAAGAGGACTGTTCTATATAAGCTTTGAGACCCGGATGCAACTTTAAATATAGAATCGGTGAAGAATCATCCCGAAGTCTTTATAGGTTTCAGCATATTTCATCGCATGCTGCGGGCTTAATTCCTTCTATGACTTCCGGTGAAGACTGACATATAGTCCCTGTAAAAACATTTGTGACTGTGATATTATTCTTTAACATTTGTATAAGAAGCCCATACGTAATGTCGGTTATGGCTTAGAAACTAGACTTGCCAACATCTTCTAGACTTTAGAAAACTCTTTAATATATTCCCTGGATTACAGACTATGTCTGTTACTGATTTACTTGTGAAATATTTTTGAAAACGATAATTATTCGTAAATTACTTCCTTTTCAACCTGCAATAATGACCCATAAAACATCGGTTCAGAACGAGGCTTCGACAGATGTAGACGCCATAAATATAACAATTTTTCAAGGACATTTATAAATTGAAGTAGAAATACAAGACAATCTATTTCTTTGAATAAATAAAGAAGCTGTACTTCATAAAATTGTTTTGTATGTAAGTCATAAGCAACCTAAAACAACAACAAATGTCTACACATTCTGTTCAAGTGACCCACCAAACTAGAACGGTTAAAACAAAAGGTTGGAGCCACACATATATAATCAAAGTCTTTGAGAAATAAAAAAAACCAGATAAGCAACAAACTATCAATGTGCCTCAAAATTGCCCGAGTGACCCACAAAATATCTAAATAAAACAAAATGATTGAAAACGTGGAAGCCATAAATGTATTGAAGTCCGTGTAGCCATAATGAGTCCCAGAGACCCACAAGATGTCCACGTTATATGAAAGTGGAACATGGCGACCTTGGCGTGTTCAAGACGTGAATTGTAAACAATGTAACTGGAGGGAACTCCGGCAATGTTTGTCCGTACCGTTACACAAACAACCGGATCTTAGAACAGTCCAGAATCCGGGTCCCCAGTTCATCCATGTTTACCTGGCTTCTGGCTCGGTGTCTTGATGTATTGTAAGTTCGGGGCATGTTTGTCTCGGATGCAGGAAAAAAGTTGTCACGATTAAATTTGACAAAGTTTCCCTTGTTTTACTGCTTTGTGAAGAAAGCTTCGTTGTAAGCTTATAGAAAATGTAAATTATATTTACAGAAAGTTCTTATGTTTTATTGCTTACCAAAATATATTTCGTGATATTGCGATTTTCAACACCGACATTCTTTTTATAATTTAATATGATAAATTTCGTTTTGTAAGATTTGTCAATGATTTTATCAACACATCAAAATGTTTAATGATGAAAATCTTGGATTTGACAAAATGAGTTGATTCATACCATGTACAAAGTCTTCACGTCCTTTAGGTATGACGATTATGACTCTATACCACACATATCTATGCCATTGTACATACTGACTAAAAATCTGTGTCAAAGACCATTGAATCATTCAGAAATAAATTTCAAATTCTGAACACGACTAAGAGAAGCAATCGGATTTGATTTCATAGAAATCACCTGCGAAATTTCATCGAAGGACATCGGTAGTAATGTTTTCTTTTCTCAAACAGCGCTCAGTCAAATGGCAAATGTGTTACAGTCTGATTTAGCCTACAACACATCAATATTGGAGTCACACCATCACGGAGACGAACATGTTTCTATTCTCTATAAAGCATCAATTCTTTAATTGTGGCGTGACATAGAAAAAAATTCAGTCTCCTTCTTTTTCTCCATGTATACGTAAACATACTTAAAAATGCACATTACGGGGATTCACGTAAATATATCTAAAAACAATAATAAAATGAATTTAAAAAAGCGATATGAAAAATTGCATATGTTGTTTTCTAGAAATAATTTGGCGCTTAGATATAGTAAGAGAAATGCGTAAAGGTTTATCAAATCTGATTATGGCAAGAACACACACGACAATCTACTGCTGCCACAGCTGTGACACTCTATTAAGGTGCGGAAATTGCTTCGTTCTGGTTGCTGCTTTCAGTCTTACAATGCTGTTTGTTCGTCCACTTCAGTGACACGGGACGCGACGTCACGGGTAATTTACAACTAACAACAAATCTCTTTGTTAATGAATGCAACAGCTTGGAAAACAATCGTTACCTTGGTTTAACCTCTTCACTGCCAAAAGACAATTTACGTCCCACAAGTTGAAATGTCTCACTGATAAAGGCACAATTCGACCTTGGTGTGTGTAAAACTTCCTGAATATAATTTATTCCCGTCTGTGCATTAAATCTTTGAGCAAATGACAAAACACACAGAATAGGACAATTAACTATTTTTAGAATTCAACCCTCAAAAAAGCATCTCCAATAAAGCATTGTAACATGCACTAGTACAAATGCTTGAACTTTTTTCGGGTCGAGTTCATTGCAGGATTCGAACCCTTTCCCCCAAGAGTCATGAATCATCGCCATGCAGCAATGACCAAATCGCACACCGGGCCTTCTCCAATGTTATGAATGAAAACACATTTGAGACTGTAATCACAGCATATCTGTTTTAAAACTAATAAGGTAGGATCTGAACCCACACTTGTTCAACTCCGCCAGTATGGCATTGTTTAGATTGCTTGGTGACGAAAGGGTTAATCGACGTGACCTTTGACTCATGACCTTTATAACCAAGGTCAAGTAACTCCAGACAGGTGGTTGACTGATCTTCTTCCACCTGTGTAGCCAGACAGGTGCGCGTTTTAAGATATCATTCTCATATGCAAATATTTGTTATCAACTTTCACACGTATTACTCATTAATTTAAGACCTTTACATCACAGTACCATGTTGATTATAAATGGTAAATACTGTGACGGTTTGTTTCGCCGTTTCTGGTTAGTAAATGTGAGAATTTCATTTCCACTATAAGACAGTTCAGTTCACAATAATCATTGATACCAATCGCTAAACCTGTAACCCATAACAAGATATCAAGGCCTATTCTCTACTTCAAAACATAATTCATTGATCAAAAATATATATAGTTTCTATGAGTAAGATGACATGTCACATATTCATCAAATGTTTAACCAAACATAGGAGACATCTTACTGCTTAAAATGAAAAGAATATATGAAAAACTTGGCTCCCTATGTAGTGATAATCCAAATTGTATTCCTTGGCATTGAATTTGAAATCTTGAATGGATGCTGTCACAAGTGATCCCAACGGATACGAGCCATGTTTTGACAATCTTCCTTGAAGGAAATACGAGTATTCACCCTTTGTTTGTTCGGGATTTGTTTATCTTTCTGATCAAAGCGATTTATTCGAAATAACTTCTTGAAGGGCACGTGAACGCATCCATGGTTTAACCTTGTCTCCTCCACTTCCGGTGTCTCGCTAAATCTCGCGTGATCCTTTTGATTACCAAGTTTGTTCTGAGAATCCTATTTCCCACCAGTGTCAGAAGATGTATGCCTAACTCTTTTTTTGCTATTCATAATCAAGATCCATTTGATAAGTAGGACCTTTGCTTTTCACAAATTCGATGAGTTTCTTGAATGAAGTCGTTTATAAAAACGCAGGTGTATGTGGTCCAAAAAAATAACGGTCCAGAAAACATCTCGAGTCGACGAGTCATATGTTTGAAATATCATATACACTTATTTAAGCTCAAAGTTAAGTCAACTCACCTTGCTTTCATACTCATCAGAAATCGCGATGAAAAGATATTTTCGTGTTTTCGATGATAATCAGACAATTGCCTTAAACAACGTTCAGGATTAAAAATTTTACGTCCTAATAAAATATGCATGGCGTATTCATCTACATCACCGAAATATTGTATTCTGTTTGTCTGCTCTAGTTTCAAAATCATATTTGACTGCTTGGCTTGCGTCAATGTCCTTTTTTCGAATCATAAATCTAATTTAAACTTTTTTGCTGTCAATACACTGAACCAATAAGCCTTAAGTTTGAAATTAAAACAATATTACTACTTGATTACGTGAGAGCATTTATAACTTTTGACACATTTGACACCAACAACATACTGTATGCCCCTGAAAATCCTAAAGGACCGGGTTATAGAAATCAACAAATGATCTTTTAACCTTGAAGTAAGACTCTGTCGACAGTCTGCTAAATAGAATATATCACTGGTTCTTCCTCTTACTTTTAATATCATACATTGGTATGATTAAACCCATATCCACAACAGGCAATGTGGTAATGTCAATCCCGTTAACCTTTATTTATGGACTAATCAACTTACGCTTATTTGAAGCGATGTGGGTTAACACAAAAATTTAAATTCTCACACTTCTACTGTTTTCAATACACAGACTTTCCTCAACGACGTGACCGGATATCCCTGTCCAAAGCAAAGGGTCAACGATCTAAAACGCTCAGTCTTGTTATAGCCACCCCAAGAGAATTAACTCGAAACAAACATACATTGAAAATCATCCTGCCTGATTATGTATGGTATGTAAATCAAGATAGAATTTGAACAGCGTAAATCATGACTGACGTAAACCACATTACACCATTTAGTTAGCACGGTGTTGATATCGTAATTGAGAAGGATACAAATTTATTTTTTTCATTAAAAATAACCAAAAGTGTCATAACACTTGCATAATGAGGTAATCTTTGCTTTATAAAAGTTATGGCGAGCACATCCCCAATGGATAAAACACCTTTTGACCTAATGACCTTAACACATAAAAGTATCAAGATGGCCACTTGGTTCAGCCTTGGCCTTGTAAACACGAATTCTTCGTTTGTTTTGAAAAATCATTTATCAACTTATGATATTGCATTAAAATTAAATGCAAAATTGGCCAGAATACCTCTTGACCGATTAAGGGGGAATGACCTTAAAACATAACGGTATTACAGGGAAACCTTAAGTTCCCTCGGCGCGGTGATAGTTAAACTTCAACAAGCAAGGATGTTGGGATTAGGGACGTCGCCATCATTGTTTGTTGCTTGTCGACTTTGCTTTTAATGTTTGTTCGGCTCAGATAAAGTTTGCCTTTCGTCAGTAAACAATCCTGGTAAAGTGCCAAGGCTGGTTTAACTGCAGGATCTCAAACAGCCATTGTTGCAGCCAGCAAAAAAGTGTTCTTGTAACGGATTCTGGTAAAGATGCTCGAATGCCTTTCCTTCAGAAGTGCAAGGTCGACATTTTCTCCTTTTTTGTTTATTCTTGTTTTCGAGCCATAAGTAAACCATTTGTTTAGCAGATATTTTGTGATATTTGGTTTTGATGTTTATGTGTTTGAATAGGCCTCCTGTTTTGAATTACATAATAATATTTATTACTGAATATGAGTTTTAATCTAACCCATTATTAAAAATTATCTAGCTTAAATAGATGAATTGTCTAAGGCAATTTTCACATGCATTGAAGCATTTATCTTAATGATTCCGCATATTAATTATCAGAAAGATAATTATGTAACGGGAAAACAAATTCAAAACCATTGATATATTGCGAAATCCAACAAACAATTAAGTAAATTTACCTTTTTTGTCCATCGTATAGAAGGATGTGAAAACAAACTCTTAAATTCAGCGAAACTTAACCTTTTCTTCAAATATAGCAGGTCATCTTAGCATTACGCAAAGAAGTCGGCAAAAATTGGCTACTTGATAAACATATTATATATTTCGTAAACACGGTATTTAACAATGATACGTAAAGAGGATACCAGGGGGCCGTTGCACAAAACAACTTAACACTAAGGTTAACCTTAGTGCCATCATTTAACATTGCGCTAAGGCTACCTTAGTGACTTAAGGTCACCTTAGTGTTTTGTGCAACGGGACCCAGTACAATGTTTACGAATTACACCCCTTGGGAAGTTATTTCCTTTGTTTTATTTGAAGGTTATATGCCATAACCACCATGTGCGCAGGTTGGTTATCTCATAACCACCATGGTCGGTTATGAGTGAGTACATGAGTTGAGGTTCAACGTGTTTTTTTTAAACAACATTTCAGATATTAAACACCTGTCGGTTAAGAGATGTTCAATGTGAACAAACAAATTGACTTGTAAAATTTTGAAATTTCAACAAGCTAGAGATTTAACATTTATAAAGGGCGTATCTGGGATTCGAACCCGGGACCTTTGTATTGTCAAGCAACACCTCTACCTCTTGAGCTAACGAGGATCCATGTCAGCTGAGGTACTTTTTGTTGTGTCATGTGTACACTGATTTCCCCCTGTATGTATATATATATAATACTAGGTAATAGGTTTTGTATATTTTTAATGTAAATGGGCTAGTTTTTAGCTTTAAAATCTAAAGCAGGCGTGTATTGTAAATATTCTATGTGACTCGTTCGGTCAGAAAACATAAAGCCGCAAAGTGTTAAAATATAACGTTTATAAATGCAATATATATGAATAATTTAGTTTAAAGTTATTTTACGAATGTTCCGCGGGAGTGTAAGCCAAATAATGACCTGATTGCCTCGCGTTATGGCAATAAACTCAGCTCGGGCTACGCCCTCGCGAGTTTATTTGCCATAACCGCTCGGCACCAGGTCATTATTTACTACATAAGCTTCATGAACTGGAGGCACATATCCAAAACCATTGAGATATTGCGAAATCAAAAAACATCCAGGAAATATCCATATTTGTCGATTGTGAGAAGGATCCCGGATTGAAATAAAAAGTTTATAAATACAGCGAAATTTAACTTATTCCCCAAGCTTCGACAGGTCTTGAAAGCATTTATTAACATAGAGAAAGTATGGAGTAAATAGATTTATTGATCAACTTCAAAACATTTTGTAAAATTGTCTTTGATGAGAGAAATAAATACTGATGCACTCGGAATATATTCATACCTTGAATAAATTGCGAAATTCAGGCTTTCCCAATGCAAAGCATAATAATTACCATAACTCTGTTACTATGGTTGCCATGGAAATGTTAACGTCTAAATGTTCTGACGTCTAAAAGCGGCTCTGACGTCAAATGCAAGTGAGCTCTTTTATTCAAAGGACACAGACTATTCGAATCTTATATTGATAAAACGAGCCGACTCGATTGTCTGAAGATGGAAAACTGTCAGTAGAAGAAATGAGGTTTGGAACAGATATTTGTACCTGCTAGCGTTAGGCATAGATCTTGATTAAATCAAATTTATATTTTTGCATGTCGATGTATCCGTGACTTCAAATTCAATTAGGCGAGGTACGTGTAACCGAATGTCAACTGATCAACCTCAGTTTCAATACTGGGATCATGTTCTTGAATTGGAGCTTTTGGTTCTCCAAATCATTGAATCATTCAGGAAGGGAGACTTCAAGAAATATGTGGAATCACTTGCACAGTTAATCCCATGGGTGTTCAGCTTGGATCATATCAATTATGCAAGATGGCTTTCGGTACATATTAGAGACATGTGCTCCTTGGAAACAATGCATCCTACCCTCTACCAAGAATTCCTCTCAGGAGGGTTTGTCGCACGCAAGACAAACCGTCCCTTTTCTGCCATTGCACTAGACCAAGCCCATGAACAAGTGAATGCCCTTGTGAAAGGTGACGGTGGGGCTGTTGGTTTGATGGACAACCCAAATGCCCTACAGCGTTGGATGGTGGCAGGGCCTGAAATATCAAGGATCGTAGCAGAGTTTGAAAAGAGTACATACAGTAACACCAATGAGTCTCCAAAACACCATGAACAAATTGCATCAGTTCAAACCTCATTTGCTAAGGAAGTTGCTGCTCTTATTGATATCTTTGAAGAAATGGGGAATCCATTCAAAGAAGACAGTGGCGATCTCCTCACAATTGACACAAAGCTCATAATGGACTCCAATGTACACAAGACAGTGAGGAATGTCTATAAACTGGGCCAGGAGCAGTACAACCTTTTTGTGAAAGACAGATTCGTGGATCAAACTAAACCACTCAAAGACCCAATCAAAAAGAATAAGCTCCAGTTGTTCTCTAGCAAGAATAGTCCTCCAAAGCAGAAATCCCCAGTGGCAACAATGAAGGAAGACTGTACCCTGTTCTCCAGACTATACATTGCTTGCCAGTCCAGGGAAGGCAATCTTGATGAATTTTTCAAGCATGAGAATCAGCCATGGCCCCCATCACTTTCAAAGGCTGGTGAAATGAGATCTGGCAACAAAGCAGATCTTCTTACAGAGCTTGAATCACTAGCACAACCAGCAGTAGCAAGACCACAAGCGACTGCATTGGTATTGGATGGAGCAGTAATTGTTCAAATGCTGTCACCAGGAACCTCCAAGACCTTCCAAGATTACACAAAGAATGTTTTCATGCCATATATCCAGGACCAGCTGCAACACGTGAAAAGGCTTGACATAGTGTGGGATGTTTACAACTCAGACAGCTTGAAGGCAGCAACCAGAGAGAGAAGGGGAAATGGAGTTCGCAGAAGGGTTGAACGTTCATTAATGGTACCCAGTAACTGGCAAAGCTTTCTTCGTGTCAATGAAAACAAAACAGAGCTCTTTCATTTGCTGGCAGAGGAGATTACAAGCACTCAATTTCAAGGCAAAGAGGTGTACAGCACTCAAGGGAACCAGGTACTCTCAACATCTCAGAGAGATGACTTAAGTCATTTAGAACCATGCACACACGAGGAAGCGGATACTCGACTAGTACTGCACCTTTGGGATGCTGCACATGATGGACATGATAAAATTATGGTGAGGACATCCGACACTGATGTGGTGGTATTAATTCTATCAAAACTGCACAGCATCCAAGTTAGTGAGGTATGGATATCATTTGGAGTTGGGAAACACCACAGATACATTGCATCACACGATATCGCTTCTGCCCTGGGCCCATCCAAAGCACCAGCGTTGGCAATGTTTCATGCATTCACGGGAAGTGATAACACATCCTTTTTTGCTGGCAAAGGCAAAAGGACAGCATGGGGCACTTGGGCTGTGTTCCCCGATGTGACAGATGCATTCTTGTTACTTGCTGATGCTCCATCAAGTATCCCTGACAACATCTTTGCCTTGTTGGAGAAATATGTTGTTCTAATGTATGACAGAACATGTGGACTGTCCAGGGTGAATGAGGCAAGGCAGCATCTATTTGCAAGACGATCCAGAGCTTTGGAGAATATCCCTCCAACACAAGCAGCTCTCAAGCAGCATGTACTAAGGGCAACCTACCAGGGAGGGCATGTTTGGGGGCAACTACTGCAAAAAGAGCCATTGCTACCAAGTCCTATAGAGTGGGGATGGGACAAGAGGAATGGATCATGGCAACCAAAGTGGACCACCATTGGTCAAGCTCAAAATGCTTGCTATGAACTGATTCATTGCAACTGTAGAAAGGCATGCAGGGGTTTGTGTAAGTGCTTCAAGGCCAGCCTCCAGTGCACTGCCCTTTGCCTATGTGAAGGCAATTGTTATCAAGATTAACCAAACATCTGCATATTAAATGATTCTTCTTCTTTGATTAGTCTTGTGTATACTGTGAAGACCACAAAACTAAACATTTTGACACCAAAATCATGATTCTACAATGAACAGTTATAAAGTTATATATGTATTTAGTCAAATTGGCGGCCATTTTGGAAAATTTGCCATAACGACCACCAGGGGGAGCTGCTGAGGTGGATCCACATCCCAAAATGATCAGTAAGGTTCAAGCCACCTATGTGCCAAGTTTCATGCTTCTAACCCAAAGTGCACGATTTCTTGCTTAACCGCCCCACTAGTACGTGTGATTTCGGATGTAACGCCGCTTTCAAGAGTATTTCGTTTGTATCGCGGCTGCTAGTATCATTGCAGGGAGAAAGCCCGCAACACTATTCTGGCTTTGAATTGTGGTGAAATCTGCGAGCATCGGCTGGAACGAGCGAACCCTGGGTGGTACTGCGCCGAAATTCAGTGTAAACCTTGTTGCCTAAAGAACAGGTCTCTTCTGCAGACAAAATTTCTGATCCACTGGCGGGATTCGTACCCCAAACCGTTTGAGCCGAAGCCGAACGCGCTAGCCTCTGCGTTATTCCGCCTATTATTCAATTAGTTCTACGTTTGTAATTTAAGAAGACTAAGGGGGAAAAACCTAACATACGTTTCTTGAAATGATTATTCAAGCTTATAACGAAATGAACTTTGTAAATTCATATATTTTTTTTCCAAAGAAATTAAATATTGTGTGTGCAGGCGTTTAGAATATGGTGTTGTAATCGTGTATCACGGTAAATCAGACTTCGAAATATGCTAGCTACTAGTGTTCGAGGTCCGTACCTGATCAATTTCATCTTGTATAAGTAGGTTATCGATTAATTGTGACGTCACACGCACCAATTCTCGCATGCTGTGACACAAGGACGAGATGTTAACAAACAAACAAATAAAACAGGCTTGTGAATAATCTGCGAGCAAATCTGAAACTTCATTCAAGAAATAATGATAACTTTTCTTCAATATGAAAACGGAATAGTTCAGGCATAACATTTAAATGTGACAAACGTAAAATTAGTATCGCGTGATAGCATTGTTTCTTAAATACATAAACATATCGGGGTTAATATTTTCCATACGATGTCCCGGCGGTGTAAACTACATTTATCTCTTTTGTGATGGTGACGTGATGTCATAAATGATTACGTAGCGTTTTTCCCGCTTTGCACTATTTAAAGATAGGGAATTCTTTTCATTGGACCTATAAAACAACTCTCAAACAACAGATACAAGTCGGCAGAAAAACTAGAAAGGTCGTCAAATCAAAACCAAATGACCTCCAAGGCTCTATTTTCATTTTTAAAGTTTGACAACAAAGTTTGAGATTCAAAACGAAATACAAGGAAAGAATACTTCAAAACATGGAACACTTTCGACAATAAAAACCTCATTGCTTTGCAAACTCTCCCACCAAACCTCACCATGGAGTCCAATTATATATATACCATCAATGAAGGACTCCCGACAATTAAAACGGACACGTGCAATTCATCTTTTTTTAGATGTGATATCCGATATATCATGCTTAACGCCTTTTAAAATCGTTTGTGATAATTGTCTCAAGAATTTCTTCTCAAAATTTGCTTACGTGCAATTAACAAGATATATTTCGTAGAACTTTGCAAAAAGAATGTTTGATATAGATGAAATTTATATAGTTATCTCATTGTGAAACTTTACATTTAGAGTTCGTGAAAAATTTCAATGACATCCATTAAAGGATCGCCGCACTGCTATGGAGACACACTTTCCAGGAACCTATTCTCCCACATTCAGAAATGGATGATCTAGGGCATCAGACCTCGCTATGTAATTATAAGAATACATTGGTCTTGGTGTACTCATGCCGCAACGCGCCCACGTATCGTCTGTCACAAAATGTACAGCGCAATTGGATACTTCGTCAATTCTCGTCTGTTTCCGTCAGCGATCGATCAGGCACTTGGAATTGAGCTCCGTGACTCGGCTTCTTTGTGTCGGGAATAGATTTTGGGTCTAAATCTAGTATATTGATCACTATCCTGCGTTTGGCATTGACCCCATTAACTGGTGCTTGATGGGTCATTGAACTTAAATGCTCCAATGTTTTGTCATGATTAAAAATCAAATATGTTTATAAAAATTACATTTCTATCGACCATGAAAGTTTCGCTCGTTTTTATATGTTTGAGGCTTATGGCTTACCTGTCGGTATCAAACTAAAAATATACCGCATTCAGTAAAGTAGAGAAGGCCATTTTCATACGGAGGCGACGGCCATTATTCAACCGGGATAAAGGAATCGACGCACCTATACAAGCAAAGTGGATACTGGTGCATCGTTTCTCGTGTTTAAATGATATATCTATGAAACAATTGTTCCTGTTTTTGAAAATATCTATAATTGTAAACAACCTAGTAAAACTAGCCGTAATAATACACGTCCCTCGGTTCGTTATTAAGACAGGATCATTACAGTTATCACAACTGACTGTATTATGACGCGTTAAATCACCAGGGGCGTAACTCGGAAACTTTCACTTGTAATCACAACTTATGGATGGGATAAACCAAACTGACTAAAACATCATAGCAATCAAATGTTAAGGTTCCATCAAAATATCTATGGCAAGAATATCGCAAGGGAAAAAACTTGTAACTACTTTTAAACATTAATCATTGAAACGTCCAATGATCAGACGGATCACACTGTAAGATTATTACTTCGATGCAAAGTGATTTTATCAACTTGACAATACGGCGCAGATGTATGGTCCGAGACACGCGAAAGACGCTAATGCCACAGAACTTAATGTAAACAATTTTTGACACTGCTATAAACAATAAAGTAATCATCATGTGGTTGGACGTGATCGATTTTCCGCGAAGAACTGTGCGTTTTGACGACTGTCACCAGTAATATTTTAGAGAAACATTTATTCAAGAACGGTAAATGTAAAATATTGTGTACATGCAGACTATATGACGTATATGCTAAATGCTTTTAGTGAATTTCAATGTGTAAGCACATGGTTTTTGTGCTATAAAGTAGTTACGCCTCTGATCACTTGATATTCTTAAAGACATGCAAGGTGAACTTATCATAACCATACTTGTTCCTCTGGATATGTAGGTTTTTATATACTCACATACTTTTCACATACTCTCTCAAAATTGATTTGAACAGAAGATGGACCATTGGGGAATTCTAGGTATAATATAATAATTATATAATGTAATATCTCTTTACTGCTAAGTGCCATTAAAAAGTGACTGGTATACAGATTTCAACTTCTGCAACACTTTTTGTTTCAATACCTTGGGTAGGCCTAGTAGCACGTTTTTGAAAACATTCAAATGCTCTTCAAATGTTCCCCGATAAACATTATATGCCAAATGTTTTATCTTCAGAGTGTCAAACATCTTATTTCTCACTCCGGTCATCGTTCGTCACTTATCAGGAAAAAACAATGACGACCATTTTTGTGTGATAAATTATTTTTAATCGTTTTGTGTTTTAGTTTTCATACAAAAAAGATACAATATTTCATGGCTGTTTATTTACCACACTGAAAAAAAAGATTAACAACACCATCAATATCCAATAATTGATAAAAATAAAAATAAAAATTAGGATATTGAACATCGTTTGCTCTTTTAATAGAATTAGGAAGAATAAAGCATTTCAACGTTTCTACCACAATCAAAATTTGCTTTTTGTTGATTTTATCATGTACATTCATATCTTGGTGTTAAACCAATATCGCCATGTGAAGGAATGCACGCGAAAAGCGAGAAGATCATGAATCGATGAATGACTAATCTCAAAAACGTGCTTCACGAATTGCACGAGCGGTGATTGATGTCGCGTGGTGCGCATGCCCAGAAGCTGACTGAATGTCATTAGGTCGGCTGTTTGATGAGTGTTGTATTCGTTTGACCTTGATTCAATATTTTAATTATACGAGTGAAATATGTAATCGTGCTTGTTTTCTGCAATAATTCTGCTTCTCCTTTCGACAATGGTCTTTTGCCTTTATTGGAAAATGATGCAGTTTATTTTTTAGATTTTGATTTCTTTTGCTTGAAATTTTCTTTTTCTCCAAGATGAGACTCATTTGATTGTGAGGGAAAATCATATATCTTGTGTTTATTTTATCCTCAGTATAGTTGAATGTAACGGCGGAGTAAAATAGTTTCTTCCCGTACGTCATCAAAGTATTTCAACTAAGAAACAAAAAATCAAAAAACGAACCCTTTTTGAAATTAGCAAACAAGGACAAGCGGTCAAAGCATTTCTTCCAAACAATCTGGAAGTCTTATTTAACCCCTATCTCACTCTACACGCGTTGTGAAAAAGTCATTTATACATGCACATCTCATTTATGTTTTGTTCGTATCAATTTAACCTTCTATGCATGTCTCCACAGCTGTGACAATTCTATCATTGCCGACCAAAATTCCTGTACGAGACTCTGATCGATTGCAGGTTCCGGAGTTCGTCAAAGACGCTGTATTATCGGGCCAAGGTACCGCCGAAGGCGATGTCAGACAACAACGCTTGCTCTCCCCAAGGACGCTGCTGGCTCTCAAAGAACAGAAGAGGGCAGGCTTTGATGCCCTTCCTTGACGTCATCGCCTGAAGGTGGCGCCACCCCCGAACTTTGAAACCGTTTTTTAAAAATTGTCGTCATGTGCCGAACCCTTTCTGCCGCTCATCTAAATATTGAGTTTAGACATTTGAAGAGTTTCTTATCAAATAAATGTTTAAGTGATTTTCGTCTTTGAAAGTATGATTTCAAAGTATATTGAACATACATGTAAGAAAATCTATTTCTCAAGAAAAATAATTAATGACTCTTAATGTCCTCCGTCGAAATCTTTCCGTATCTAGAATCGCGCTCCTTAAGAATAAGAAGCGTACTTGATGTGCATCATGACACAAATTAAGAAATCGATAAAATAGGTAGGCGTTTATCTGTCATTTCTTCCTACCTACAAGATATACGCGAAACCACTCACACTCCTCCAAAAAAAGTGAAGATTCCTCACGTTAACTTTGAATTTGAAACCTAGATAAGCTAGATTTGCTACTGAAGTCTGTATCATCCTTTTCCCAACGTTGAAGTGATAAGAGCAGCAGGTGAGGTAGTGATTCTGGAGACCACGAGGTACTCAATGTAGTTAACCGCAGGTAATGAATGGGAATACTTGGTTTGTGCAGCAGCGTGAAGAACTGGGTGACTGACGCACGAAGGTTTCTAGGACAGGAAGTGCAAGGTGGAACACAGTTGGGTCTGTTCAAGAATGAGAGCCATGTACGTTTGGCACTCCCTAGTGCTATTTTCAGAAATATTGTAATTGAAATATGTTTACCAATCCACCTACCATTATTTTCTAAAATATTTTCTGATATAGAAATGGATAAAAGGGTGTAGGCCACTTACTTAATTACAGCCTTCGGGTGGAATCGTGGACATTGTATTTCATTTGATTGTATCTTGGTATGGGCTGTTATCACCAGATGGAATTTCCACTTAACAAAGGCAGTGGTAGATGTTTCAAAACAATCATTGTATAGGAGTATCATCAACAGCAGTTACAACAGCACCGATGGAAGTAGTATCAGTAGAAGTGGAGTAGTAAATGTAGTAGTAGTGGTGGTAGTAGTACTAGAAGTAGCAGCAGAAAGTGTAGTAGAAGTAGCAGTAGTGGTAGTAGTAGTAGTAGTAGTAGTAGTAGTAGTAGAAGTTATAGCACTAAATGTAGTAGTAGTGGTATTAGTAGTAGAAGTTACAGCAGAAAGTGTAGTAGAAGAAGCAGTAGTGGTAGTATTATTAGTTGTAGAAGTTATAGCACTAAATGTAGTAGTAGTGGTAGTAGTAGTAGTAGAATGTACAGTACGAAGTGTAGTAGTAGTAGTAGTAGCAGCAGTGATAGTAGTAGTAGACAGCAGTAAGTGTATTGGTAGTAGTAGAAATAGTAGTAGAAGTAGCAGCAGTACGTTTAGTAGTAGAAGCAGCAAAAATAGAAGTAGTGGTAGCAGCAGAAGTAGTAGTAATAACAGCAGTAGTAGCAGCAGCACCAGCAGTAGTAGTAGTAGTAGTAGTAGTAGTAGTAGTAGTAGTAGTAGTAGTGGCATGTTAGTAGAAGCAGAAGGAAGAGCAATAGAAGTGGTCGCATTAGTAATTAAGTACGTGTAGATGTATTAGAAAAGTGGGAGAAGCATAAACATACACCAATATGTAACTCTACAGCCGCTCGAAAATTCAAGACGCAATAAAGTATGAAATTAACATCAGTTGTAGTTGTAGTTAAGGATAGAACGATTCCATTGTCTAAAGACGGAGATCGAGGGACAATAACCATCGACCTTACTTAACCGTTTGAACGCTTGTACATCAGATTGTCGCGTGGTATAAGCTTCTGTTAGTGATCTAGGGACTACTTCATCTACCTACGCTAGACGCTATCGATTTCCGATGGTCGCGAAGGCCAGTTGGTAGTGTAAGCTTTGCTCAGCTGTTGCCGTGGTTTCAAATGTATAAACATGCGTCGAGGTCAAAGAGGCAATTGATATGACGTTTATAAACTTGTCTCTCTCATCAAATGACAATGTCGTGTTGAAGTAGTGCATATTATATTTCTGATCGAACGTGAAACTTTTAAATTTCCTCTTTTGAACAACAGTGTAGTCTGATTGAAATAATTCCTGACCGAGGAATAAAAGTTGAAAAATCGACTCTACCAGGATTCGAACTCGTACTATAAGTGGTATTCCTCTATACGAGGAAACCACCGAAAGAATGAGTTCGAAACCGCTTTTGTATTCCTCGGGACACTGTCGATTTTAAAAACTGGAAAACTTAGTTGTAGTTTCATATAAACTTTCAATGTTTCTTTTTCAATAGTTTTCATGATGCAGGTTATGAATTGGTATTGTCAGCTCAAAACCACTACCAAGTAATAATCGCAGTGTTGCTTAATTAGCATCTGAAAGGAAATTATGTCTTTCTTATTATTATATTCTAATGTTAAAGTAATGTACAAGAGCCAGTTTGAAGAAAATCAAACCGAGAATTATGCCCTAAATAATAATTTATAATCGTAAATGGCTCAAAACAACACAAAAGGTAAAAGATAAGAATCAGCGAATCTGACAGTTGTTTAAGTATTTGTCAAAAAAAATTGAATATTTTTAACAAACCATCATCTTTTTGATAAGAGTATTGGATGTAAAGGGTTTAGTGACATCTGAGATAATATCCAGGTAAGCGAGAGTCATTTACGATTATACATTTTTGAGTTTTGAAATATTCATCGGGGAGATTTGATCTCAATGGGTGTGATTTTGTGCAATGTCATGAAGAAAGAATTCTCTGCCGGGGAATAAAGTGTTTAGTGTTTGATCTTATCTTTGAGAGATTGTTCATTCCCTTGATTCCTGTCAGATTTTATCCTATCTGCTCTGCGTATTGTTACAGTCTGTAGGTAACTGTGTACAGGATTAATATTTAACCAGTTCTGTATATGTTCCCTAAGAACACACATGCTGTATACATAATATGACAAATCGATAAGATCTGTTCATGTCACAAAGACCAACGTTGTAGGTCATCAATACATACGTGGGTTGATAAAATATGCATATATCTACGGAATATATCACTTGGTAGCAGTTTCATAATTTTCATCGGTGCACATGTACACGGTCACATTTGCAATTAGTCATGTCAATGTCACGACAGTAAATTTCTTGACTGGGATTGGATTATTTAATCTCTTTTAGCGCTATGATAGCCTTGAAAAAATGGTAATGTGAGCACTTTCAACAATCTTAAAGCAACGGGAATATGTCATCATAAATTCCGTTTAATAGATGAAGTTGAAACAATGATTCGTGGGACCATTCAGGAGGTCAAAGCCAAGGGTTGCCAAGCACAGTGTGGGTGTCCCGAGACCCATATGCCGTCCCCTGTGCGCTCAGAGTATTGGAGCCTATATCGACATTCTTGTCCCATCTGTGGGCGTCTGTCAAAGCGTTAGTTAGACAGGCTTGTTAGACACTGCGACGTGGGCGGCTAATAATTGTCGCTAGCAACTTCGCCGACGAGGGATGAAGTAGACCCACATAGATTGATGAGCATAAGCGTTCGCTTATGTTCACATGGTGGCTAATCAAATACGTCAATGTATTTTTAAATGCTGGAGACTATTTTCAGTAGAGTACACAGATTAGTGGTTGAAGGTTTAGAACCTGAAGGATGTTCAAGCATATGTTTATATGCTTTTTAAAATTAAAATTTCTTGTTTCTCAAAGCTCAAACACGAGGGAACTGCCAAGCAACCAGGATTACAAGGATGTTTACATGATTAAGACAAACCACTCACACATCGTTCACACCAATACAACATTAATGATCATGCATACCAGTAACAAAGTGACACAGAGTATGTTTCGGGAATTTTGTATTTGGCTTAAAAAGAGCCAAAATATCATGTGACCTGAGTTAAGTTCAAATCGCCTATCCAAAGTTGCATCTTTATCTCTTAAATGCCAAAATTATGACATTTACTTGAAAAAGGGCATAAAATAGTTAAGAAGGAAAAACTCAGCGTCCCATTTACATGTATATCAGTTAAAGGACCTACTATAAGCAATACCAACCTATGTTTATCGTTGTGTATGTTGTAGATAAGTTTCCAAAATTACGTTAGAGTCATTGGCGTTCGCCATTGTTCTTATACAAGCTGATAAGCATTGAGATGTTAATTTCAGAAACATTCGATGAAATAACACCATTTATGAAGTTTGACATATTTGGCACCAACAACGTACTCTTTGCCCCTATATATAAGAGTATTATTCAATGAATAAAGTATAGGCATTTCTCCTTAATTTTCCTTCTTCTCTCTCCCTATCCAATTAACATTGCCCACTCTATACTCCCCCCCCCCCTTTTGCTCTCTCCCTCCCCTTGCCGCTCCCCCTTCTGTTGCTACGTTAATATGGCGTATACAGAATCAGAAATAAACTTCTTGATAAAATACAAAATGTATTACTTTAAATCATGCAGATAAATCAAGCACGTACATGTTCATTATATTAACTCTCTTACTGCTGCGCGAGGAGAAAGTTAGCAAAATATGCATTCCTAACAGACCTTTGTCCAACATTGACTACAAAAGTTCAAGGCGAATGGTGAGAAAACAAAGATGATCAATAATAGATATGTAAAATTACATGTCATGTTTATATAACTATGGTGTTAGAATGTGAAACCTACATCCAAACAGTTCAGGGTGTTGAAGGATGGGCTGAGAGAAACAAAGTCATCTCCAGGGTGAAATAATCACCTGCATGTCTGGATGAGAAAGTAGTCTATTGAGCCAATTGCAATTATTGGTAGTCATGAAGTACAAACAATGTTTCTGCGCGTCTTGCTTGAAGAGGAGATGTGACCGTCTTGAATTTGTCATATGGAATTAATAACGATTAATGTTCGTGCGTTCTTGTAGTTTAACTTCTCCTTAATTAAATACGCCCAGGCGTGGTTCAGTTTGCAAGTCTGGGGAGATACAAATAATTGAAACGAAATTAAATGAACTTGATTCTGTTAGAAGTTTGTCATGCTAAGCGATTAGGTTTTTCATGTTCTTAACTTATCGTCGTTTATCTAAACGCCTTACACCGATTTGTCAGAAGAGCGCAATTCGTTTAATTTTCGCATTTCATTAAATTCAACACCCTGTTTTTCAACACACAACGCCTAATACGAAACGGAATTCTGTTAAAGCCAACTTATATACCCTGACGGACATACAGACAGAATAGATAAACAGATGCGACAAATATATAAAGACAAGCAATGGCGGCATAGACAAGAAGGGAAGATATAAAGTAATAAATAAAGGACAAAGACAATATGGATTTGTCAAAACTTTTATATAATCTTGGATGTTTTTTAAATTCTCGCATATGCCTTTCATGTTTACAACGAAGCATTTGGATGGCTATCCTAGACTAGAATTTAGGTTAATAAATATAGACTATTTCTTTATCTATAATATTCTTTTCTTTAAGCACTTAAACGTATGCATGGTCACGAAGCAGGACTTGACCATCCAAGCTGCTTTAATTCCACTGAACATTGAACTATCATTCATTTTTCTTGCTGCGTTTACAGTTTTCGATTCTTTACCCGTTTTTGCAGTTTAAGTGTCGCTGCTTATCGGCGCCAGCGGATTCGGTTCGGTCGGCAAACAAATCAAGTGCGCCCCACCCGTGTCACATCACGAGTGTGATATACCAGAATCTAGTAATTGCATATTACTATACTTATGGCAGATGCACTAATCATTGAGTCTATCGTCTTATGAAAGTCTTTCTGTATTTGCAGGAGGAAGCATGAGCTATTTTGATCGCATTTACAGCTGGGAAAATTCATGTGTTCTACGTCAGGGCTTTTCCAAATGACGTAAGAAGCCCTGTCGTGCGACATCGGGGAACGGTAAAATGTGTTTTGAATTTCAATATTGCGGGCTTGGATGCGCGCAAAGTTCTGAAAAATGGTTGCGAACGCCAGGGAAAAGATTGATTTATTGATTTGAGTGAAACTATCTACTAGTATTTGCTTGGCGTGCAATGAAATTTGCCTTGCAAAAATGAGCCTATGACTTTTAAAAATCCGTCAAACCCCGTTTGAAAGGATTCGAAAAATTGACTGGCTACAAATAATTAAAAAGGGTATGGCTATCTTGATGTGGATTTTAAAATTAATTAATCCAACTTAATCAAAAATTTACTGTCGTGACATTTAAGCTTATGAAAAATATGCATTAGGTAACAAACTGAAATAAATTTTTACTGATTTTCAAAACTTGAATTCAGGAGTTCACGTTGACTTCGAACTGTGCAGATTACAACGTGATCGTTATGTAAGTCATTATACAACCATAACATGATGTCTCGTAATGAGAAATAGGATTTACTGCACAGCCAGGTATCATATTATACAGGTATAATGAGAGTGTTAGAAATTAAAGTCGTGAGGTTTTTTTAACTAAATAAAAATGTAGATAATATACGTCAATATCTTTACTTTCTTTCGTTGTTTTAAGTTTTACTTTTAACTATGTTGAAATGCAACTTTCCTCGGATGGAATAAAGTAAATGATTTACATGTGAAGATATAGTCCTTCTCTCAGTCTCCTAAAACATTTATTCTGGGAAACCGATGACAAACAAAACTGAGCTTAGATGCTGGATGCTTAGAGTCTTGAGTCTTGAGTCTCTGAATTATTATGCAGACATTCATTGAAAATGCTGAATAAACATTGATGTCAAAAATAAAAATGAATGTTCAGAGAAAAAAATTCATATTTGAAAAAAGAAAGGATTTGAAGAAACCTCTGAAAGTCATTCATTTTAGACCTTATTTCATATATATCTTCTCTACTTGTTACAGACTGAGACAGACTTGCTTAGGCTTTATTGAACAAAATGGTTGCATGATAACCCATTGTCTGGCTATGTCTCAGACACTGATTATAAAACATGGTTCTATTTCAAGATTTTATAGATAAATATTAAAATATCCATAAAAAAACGTCTTTATCCTTAATATTTAACAGATAAACTATAAATCATGTATTTACATAAGCGTATTTTCCCAGGGAGGAGGATTAAATATAGACCGGTAATTATATTCTTTAAATAGTTCATGTCAGTGCAAATACTAAAATTTCATATTTGAATACGCGTTTCACTATGGGATGAAACCCAGTAAATAATTCCTATCTTAAAGATGACTTTTTCATACACATCATAAAATGATGTCTGTTATAACTTTAAAGTTCTTGTGAAAAAAACCAAACATGTTATTTCACAATTAAGAATCTGGTTGAATTCCAAAACGGGAACAAGTCTGAACGTTGATATTACAAAATTTCTTCTAGGGGACCCAAAGGCAAATCTATTGAATAACCACATGTTTATTATAACAAAGAGTTTTAAACAAAGCAAGGTTTAGCACCAACGTTTTGAATTTCAATGAACTAATTAACTTCATAGAATTTAATTTTAATTTAGAAAAATACATTTTGTTTCGGAGGATAACCCTAATTTTCAAAGAAAATGGTCGTGTTTGTACCAAATTGATAATGTACTGTGAGTACCTTCTATTTCGTCTATTTTCTATCCTATCTACCTCTGTTTAATTCTGGTGATACTTAGTATTTATCAACAATGATTGGGGAAAAAGGTTTAAAGAGACACCAAACCAGTCTACAATTCAACATGAATCAGATCAAGCCTTTAATGACAAACAATGCTATGTGCAGATGTTCCATTTTGCTTGTGATGAGGTCACGTGACGCAGGTGTCACGCCATCTGGTGATGATGTCAATTTCATTGTTGTCGCTTTTAGCAGACATTATCGCGTTTGTCAGTGAATAAGGTCGACAGGTGCATTATGTAGATGATATAACGGGTTTAATATGTAATATATATGACATTGGATTTTAGACATGAATAATGACTGATAATGATATCTGCTAAAAACTGAATATTAACACGAATGAATGCGAACGAGATTGCAAATTACCGTAGGGTTGCATTTTCTCGTGGTGACTGGAAAAAATTACCAATTCATTACAGAATATGTCTCGTAAAATCACATAATTATTCAGTAATGACATCTTAAATCAATCAGGAAAATCATTGATAAACGCTTTACGTCAAAATGACCAATATACTCGGTACGATTCGGTTTCGGTTATAGTAACAATCAAGTTACGTAAAAGGATTCTTGTCATTGCGTTCACATTATAAGGCTCAAACATTTATATTAAACCGAATTTGTATTAGTAAATTTCGAAAATCATATTCATGTTTATCACAACGTTTAAGGTTTAACCATACAGTAAAGCTTACTTTACTTTCAATATTAATACAAAAAAGCTTTAAGATGCATATAGCAAACCATTTGGTTACAGTGAACAAAATATTCATCAAATAGGATTCATAATCGCATGGAATACGTTATTCACATTACCGTCTCTATTCTCCTTACATGAAATGCGCATTACTAAATGCATTGATTGTCAAGGGGAAGTATCTAGAACAAGTGTACCAATAACATTATGTACATAAATGAACATGTAGTTTTCAGAAATTCTAAATCATATTTTACTGTCACTTCGAGTCGTCAGAAAGTGATAACTTCAACCCCACCCAAATGTTATTAAACCCGTCAACAGCGTTGTCAAAGCATATCGACTGTCGGGTAAACTGTCGGGCTTTGTGAATTGGGCCAGTACGGTGTATAGTAACAAGTTTACGCAGGATCGATTTGTATCATTGCTAAGAAAAGGGTACCCATAACAATAACGGTATAGATTTTAGTATTAGTATTTCATTTTATTTAAGTTCTTTTTAAAAAAAAATCTCTCGCGTCTGATCTCAAATATATGGACACGAGTTTATAAACACGCCAGTGTGATACAAAAATGTATCAAATGGATCAATTCGAGTCAAGTGTCCAATCTATGGCTTCATTTTTTACATTTTTTTCAATCATATACACATATTTCATATTTTCATATTGCAAATATTTTGAATAATAATCAGTTATATATTCATCTCACGTAAATAACTCAAAGGTTTATGTACGGTTCATCGTGCAACCGAATAATTGACATACATAATGTCGAATGTTTTATGAAGCAGCAAAAAATCATTAAAACATGAAACTGGGCAATGTCTATCAATTAATTTCAACCAACAGTTTTACCATTATTGCATATTCCATATCCCTTCGAAATCAACAAAGATGTTTTAAAGGGAAATTTTGGATTTTCTCATCTATTTACTAATTTTGATGTATAGCCATATTACCGATGGATTGGTCTATGTGTCCACGAACAAACACAATCTAGTTTCAGATATATTTGGCTGCTGTAATTCATCCCTCAAAATATTGCATTAACTGTATGCGATTGATTGCATAAGTGTTTGAGAAGAAAATATCCTGAAGCAGTGCCAATTCCAGTGCTGAAGAGGCGTAAACTACGTAAATTCATTCCAGGAATTAATCACCCCATTGCTAGAGTCCATTGTGGTTGCCCTGCAAGCACACCTTAATCATTGACTCAATTTACTTATTTTCCAGTCTCTTGTTGCAAGACTTATCGCCCACGTGTTACGGTGTTCGCGGAATCACCTTTTACTTGTACTGATATTTGTAAACAAGCATGGCTTCGATCTCACTGATGACGTCAGAGAACCGGTTATTTCTGGATCGTGGGGGTGAATAACTGTTCATAATCGCCTGAAACGGCCACGCGATGCCCAGTCCTAATCGACTTTTCTTAAGCTTCATTAAATGCTCAGACCACCGACTTGCATTCATGTATTTTGTTGCAGTCGGCTATTCACGGAGTTTGTCGCTTTCATATCGATACTATGTTAATATCAATTGCGTATAGCATAGTACATTGGAGGCGCATAAGTTGTCCATCGATTTAAATGATAGATATCTGTCCATACTATAATGACGTGAAATTATCTCTCCAAACATCCAACGTTATACAACCCAATTCTAGACGCGTATTCATTACAATGTATTCACAGGTCAAAGGCCGCTGTGAACAGTAATAGGTTAGAGTAGTCACGTGACATGCCGTCGGGTAATCTCGTGACGTCATGTATCGTTTCGACCTACTTCTGCCGGTCGGAAAGTGCAATATCGTACGGAAAGTCCCGTCTCGACTAGCTCGTTGGTCCATCGGCTCAGCCAGTCAGAGTCGACGCCCTACTTAGACGACAGGGAATCCGGAAAATCTGGATTATATTAGATAGCAATCGAGTTATTATTATTTAACAAGTTTCTGTTGTATATGACCACTGACTGTGTCAGGAATTTCCTGAGTGCGAAGAAGGTCAGGTCTTGTTGTGTACTCGCACTGTACCGGTGGACTCGTAAACACGGGAGCGGAAAATTTACAGTTGGCGACGGCAAGGAATTCCTCCCATTGTTTAGATCGCCATTTACATAATTGTTTATATAACATTTAGAACTGTATATTCATTATGACGCCGAAGTGGATGATAATTTGTTCTGAGTGGCCATCGTCCATAAATTTTCCTACTTTCGAATCCTCTTCAGATAAGTTTCTCCTCAAATGTTGAATTTCTTTGGAAAGGGACGTTGCAACTCTAGGATGAAAGTTTGGCCTTAACTTTCTTCACTTCTGGTAGAGAAAGCGGGATAGTGTCACGCATTGGCTTGCGTAATGAGAGACCGTTATATTATCTTATATCACTATTCTACTTTGATTATTACGAAAACATGAGTCCCAACAAACTTCCTTTTGAAATATCAGCTTTCATTAACATCAGCATTAGGAAACTTTAGTAAATTGCTATTTATGTTGAAAGTTCTGCCACGAGGTCATGTTGTGCGTGAAGACATTCTCACTAATAATATTGTCGTAGTAGTAGTAGTAGTAGCAGCAGCAGTAGTAGTAGTAGTAGTAATTTTAGTAGAAGTAGCAGTAGTAGTTGTACTACAAGAAGTAATACTAGGTATTGTTTAAAGTAGTAGATTAATAAATCGTTGTAATGTTAGTATCATGTAGTAGCTGTTATTAAAGTTGTAGTAGTAGTTGTGGTAATAGAAGGAGTTGTAGTAGTAGTAGCAGCAGCAATAGTAGTAGTAGCAGCAGCAGTAGTAGTAGTAGTAGTAGTAGTAGTAGTAGTAGTAGTAGTAGTAGTAGTAGTAGAAGTATTTTATAATCTATATCAGCTATACAATACTGTACGTACTTCCAATTCATGTAAACGAGCTGTGTATTATTGTAACAGTAGCTGTTTGTGTCGATTCACCGACCATGGTCAAGTTAAAGGTAATGTTATGAACGCTATAAGGCAACGCGCAATATATTGTAGTCACGTGACCCTTTCTTCAGGGATAGGCCGGAATGTTGCTCACAATGTCTTGAGTTGGGTCACATCGGAGGTCGTTAATCTTTACCTTGTTTACAAGACGTGATGGAAATATTATGATTTATATAATGAATATTATATATGTATGTATGTATGTATGTATGTATGTATGTATGTATGTATGTATATGTTATGATTCTATACAGAGCAAACCAGAAAGGTATATTTCAGTTTAAACCGCCATCCAGTATAACAACATCCTATTATCATTCAGTTACCTTTTATCGTGTTTATTGTTTATTGTTAAGCACTAAGATTTAATTTTCAGAAACAACAACTACTATTCGATGAAATAACACCATTTATGAAACTTGACATATTTGACTCCAGCAACATACTCTGTGCCCCTTTAATTCATCCGATAATTCTTACCTGACCGAATTTATCGGCTACCTCTCCACATCAACTGACCAGACAACAGATTTACTGGTCAAGATGAAATGAAAATAAAGGGTAAACTGATACGAACTAGTTCAACCTGACCTACTGATATCTTCATTTTAACTGGAATGTAGGGGATAAGTACAAACACGAGTATAGAAGAAAGAGAAAAGAAATAATCTTTATTAATGTGTTATTGTTTCTCATCACTATAATATCATCATGGAAAAAAATTAACAAAACACAAAAACGAATCTAGTTAAACGGCTTATGAGACACAAAAAACATACGACTACAATGAAATATTGATATATTATTGTTAAAACATAAAACAAACGGGGGTAAAATAACTAATGATGGAATAAATTACGTCGTCTTTACATTATTTTAAAGAGACTTTCCTATCATCAACCTGTCCGCCCTCTTTTTTTGTAGGAAGTGACGTAATGAATATGTTGTACTTTAACTAACTATTTTACAACATTGTAAAAAAAAATATGTATGGATAGAATATCCACACGTTAGCAAATGATTCATGATAAACTAATCAACAATAATGCCGTAGCGAGACTTTTCACACTCGTAGTGTCGATGAATGATGAAGTGAGAGGGGAATAACAAACTCATATGTTCTAATGAGTGGAAGATGACAAAAAGAGCTATCTGCATTATATTATAAAATATATTCCAAAAATCATATCTTAAACAACGAAAAGATGCAGCCTCTGGCTGATCGTGACACTCATCTTCAAACTGGCTGACTCGCCGCTCCTTTTGAAGTGGGTGAGAAATAATTAAATCAAAATTGTATCCTCTGTGTATTGTGAATCATGACTGTTGTGTACTAAGTACCCTGTCCACTACAGGGTATCTACACTATAAGCCAGTCGTCTGAAACTTTACTGTCTACAAAAGGTTTTAGTTAAATAAGTGTATTAAGCTTTTACCCTCTACATTAAAATGTACCTAGACTATAAGCATGTCAACCCGAAACTTGACTGGCTCCAAAAAGTTTTCGTACAATAAGTGTACTAAGCTTGTACCCTCTCTATCAAAATGTATCTAGACTATAAGCCAGTTGTCTGAAACCTTAATTAATGTCTACTAAATCATTTCGTACAATAGGTGTACTAAGCTTGTACCCTTTCTATTAAAATGTATCTAGACTATAAGCCAGTCGTCTGAAACCTTAATGTCTACTAAATCATTTCGTACAATAAGTGTACTAAGCTTGTACCCTCTCTATTAAAATGTACCTAGACTATAAGTCAGTCGTCTGAAACCTTCATGTCTCAAAATCATTTCGTACAATAAGTGTACTAAGAATGTACCCTCTCTATTAAATGTGTCTAGACTGTAAGCCAGTCATTTGAATTCTTAATGGCCACAAAAGCATTTCGTAAAATAGGTGTACTAAACGTTGTACCCTTTCTATTAAAATGTATCTAGACTATAAGCCAGTCGTCTGAATCCGTAATGTCTACTAAATCATTTCGTACAATAAGTGTACTAAGCTTGTACCCTCTCTATTAAAATGTGTCTGTAAGCCAGTTGTATGAATCCTGAATTCTGAATCTGAAGCTTTTCGTAAGCAAGTCTTGTATATGCTTGTATCCTGTTTTAAAATTGTATCTAGGCTATTGGCAGGTCGATGATAAAACAGAAGCAAAACCTGTTGATAAATGATAAATATAGAGATTGAATCTTTAATGATGTTCCAAATTCGACCACCAGAAGAACTAGTTAGACTCTAAGTCTGGTTCCTGTGTTGCTTGACTTCATACACTCCGGTATAGTCAACTCCTAATCCTACTAAGGGATAATGGTTATACATTTAGTGTAACAATGACTTTGCAATTTAAGAGCTCTTAATTAAGTCTATGTCATCATATTCATAACGTCCAGACTGTCTCGATGGATACAATGACAATACCATCTGAAACCATAATAGAATACAAATTGGTTTATTACAGACAATATCCATTCCGTTGTTCAAACTATCTAATCTCTCACAAAGTTAAAACATTTATGGAATTAATAATATATATTAATACAGGGTAATTTTAGGTAGCATTTAGACTGACGCATATTTTCCTTCACAGTCATTATGACTATTGTATATCAAATCAAAAAGTTGAATTTTTTTCTATGAATAAATGAATCAAAGCAAATTTTTCGGAGATTGGGTGTCAGTTGATTATTTATTTATTTATATACTTTTATTATTAGCATTTATAGAGACAAGCATAATTGTACTAAGTCACCTAAGATTCCGTTTTTGTGCACAGTTAATCCTCTCTATCATCTAAAGATATCTGGACTACTATTGTTTTTGTGTGTAATATAAACGATAGATTGTTGCCAGATGGTAATATCGTTCTGAGCATGTACTCAGAAAAATTCAAGCCTTTTTTATGTTGCGTGTTAGGAAATTTTTGTGTGTAAAAGGCCTCAATTATATTTCTTTATAAAGGTACTGGTTAAATATCATGTTAAGTGATCATTTCCCTTAAACTGTGTCTAATTGTTTTTGTCTATAGCTTTTAATTATATCTTTACCACGCACTTGTAAGGTTAGAATGCAATATACATTATCATCTGCCTATCAAACAAACCTCTAGAGCTTTTGGTGGGTTGTTAACGGATAAAGGATGATCTTATAGAAGAATGCGAGGGAGGTCCACTCAAAACCACATGACTATGCCTGTCACAAATAATTATGTGAATATTCTATGACAATGCAAAAAACTCAACTAAATTCCTCAAACATTTAAAAGTAATTCTGACTCTTTTTGTTACATGGATGTAATGATGTTAGAAACGTTAAGGTGGTGAGAGCCGACTGCAGCCTACACTCCCGTGGCACCGCGGTCACTCCGTCTCTATATCATGAAGTATGGAGTGTTGTGGGATAAAGGAGGATGGTCTTGTAGGAGTGGACAGGGCTCGTCTGAACGTGGGATTAACGATGAAGCTTACAGCAAGTGACATATTGTATGATCGATAATAAGTGTGTATCCAACAGTTAGGATCAACACAAGCGTCTGGTTTTCAATAATTTATTCATTAAAGGGGTTCTTATGAACATTGTAATGAGGTTCAGGTATACTGAAAATCGATTACAGTAGTGTAATATACGTAAGGAAGCAAATGTCCAACGCACACTCATTTAACTGAAGGAAAGGCATCAAGTGTAGATTTGGATTTCTTCTGTAAAAAGTTGTGGTGTTTCAATCATATATGGTTAAATCTAAGGGTTTTTTTAAAATGACGTTCACGGTCATAATTGCTTTAGAATTTTATTTTTGTTTGGCAATATTATTTTTTAATTTTTAATTATCCAAAAAATATAAGTATATGGCCTCAAATATGTTTTGTTCTTACTTCCTTGTCAATTTTACAGACATGGTATCATTATAACGTTAAAACGTCATGATAAATTCATAATTCATCTTATTAGTAGAACTTCTATTCATCTATTAATCTATCCCAATGACTTCCTGGTAGAGTCTTCTCTTGATCTTGAACATTGTTTTCATCCGGGTCACTGAGAACCAGATATCTGAACGTGTGTTATTGATTATATCTAGCTCTAAACCGACACGCTGTCAACGGCACGAGGCAACAGCCCTAAATCTGTCTGAACCGGTCAAATCTGGTTAGAATCCCTAGGGGGTAATGTTCACCACGTATTGTGCGTATTTCAATCTCTGCCACGGTCATCTCCATTGTTTACGCACGTAGTACAGAGCTTACTAGATGATGTAACTTGTAGACTGTTCAGCCGTTTACATAAGATCTTACGATGAATTTTCTGTCTCTCTCCCTCTTACAGTATGTGAAGAAATCGAGTAGGTTTAAATGGGTTTGAATTATTTTTAATTTTTATGGTCTTGATAAATGTAAAGACGAAAATCTGAAAGTACTTCTTGAACTAAATCTTAGAAAAATTTTATAAAACAGGATAATCAACATATCATTCACTTTACAAGGTCTCGCTGTGTGATTCTATATTCTTCCTTCATCCTCATCTAAATCTTTTTCTTATTTGAAAAGACATCAGAATTGTTTAAATTTGCACAAATACCAATTTCCATTCAATTCGCAAACTAAACCGTTTTGCCATTTTGCATCGACAAAGTCTACGACATTTGAGAAATGTCAACTTCACCGATGACATTCGATGTAATAACGTGGTATTTTGAAAAATCCATAAAATATCATCTATTTATCAAAATAAATCACAAAAGAAACTACACTCCAAAGTGTAGTCACTTCATCGAAATTCGGTATCAAGGTCATCGTATAAAATTTCCTAAAACATCTGAAAGTGTGCAGGTGTCCACATTTTGCTTTTCCAGACGTTCTTTTTTTTGTTGCTTTTAACACTTTTGAATGCTTAGGTAGTTAAAACCAAATCTAAACTTGCTTTTTTTGGGATTATGTCAAAGTAAAAGTATCATTTACTTAAGTCAGTGGGTTCAACTTAAACGTATACTTCTTCTGATACATGTAGTCACCAGCTGTGTAAGACACGCATCCACTGCTTGGAAAGGAAATGTTTAAAACGCCTAATATGCAACGCGAACAAGACTAATTGGGTCTTATGAACTTCACTTCTACACGCCCTTCAAGGACTAAACTTAGGTCCGATTAACAACTAAGCGCTATATCCAACTGCTTAAAACGTATCATCTTAAAGAGGGTAGAGCAAGTCTACACATTCAGCAACTATGCGATATTCAATATACCCACTGCTGTGAATGTATCGTGTACTACACAAGTCTGTTCGCAGGCATAGTGTAAAACCTGTCCGCTGGCTGTTGGCTACTGGCTTTTGGCTGCTGGCCGTAATGGGAAGTCTGCTGGCTGATGGCTTCTGGTGATTGTCACCTGGGTTTTGGAGTTTTGCATTTGGTGATTGTCTATTTGACATATAGAATTTGAATGCTGATCTCAGATTCAAAATTACTTAAGGACCGACAATCAGTATTCGAAAATACTTTACATTTATTATTCAATTTTTAAAATTTGCTTCTATTTTTAGTATGGGAAGGTGCCCGGAATAAATTGGAATTTCTGACACAAATCTAACTTCATTTATATATCAATAAACTGATTTCAATTGGGATAAGATACTTTGTGCCATGTTGTTCCCATGTTTCCTTGTTGCTTTGTCAAATATCAGTCACACAGTTACTCTTAGTTTGATACTTTGTAAAATTCAAAAGAGGACATGAATCATTATGGCAGCAGGGAGTGTGGGTGGACAAATACTTGTGGGAGTGGGATAAACTCTTCTACACTGAAATTTAACCTTGAGCTTGCGGTGAGATACAAAAAGAGGATCCTAGTAGACCCAACTGTCTTCAGTACACATCAGCACATTCAGTACAAATGACGTTATTTATTTAAAAAATTAACCTTGGTTAATACAGCTAGGTTTAAAACCATTTCTACACTATGTCAACTCCCTTATTGATGACAGATTCTTCCACGATTAGGACCATGCAAGGACCGTCACTGGGCCTTAACTGGCACTTTCCCAAGATAGTATGTTAATGGTAGCTATAATCTAAAATACAATTCAAGCTCTAGTTGGTGTCGTTTCATATATATTTAACTTGTTTGAGCTAAAGGATGAAGGTGGTACTAGCCATAATCTGTGTTGTGTAGGGTTTACATTTACATAAATGACAAATATATAGCTCTTAATGTATTTAATAATAATTATCTGCTATTCATGTCGTTTGTTTTTAAACAATAGTTTTGGATTTTAGTAACAGGGAGTGAAACGAATGTACAGAGAGAAGGAAGGGAGATCAGTGGAAGAAAGTCATAGGTCAAGATCAGTGATAAGGAGTTGACAGGCCACAGCATTTTCACAAAAATTGTTTACATCTGGACTGTGTCCTTGTCTGGCTGTCCCAGGGCAGCTGAAAATGGCTTTAATTGAATATGTAGACTTTTTCAACAGGGCTCAATATATCGTATCAAAGTATGGGACAAATCTGCCAAGTAGTTATGTAGTCTTACTGGATTGTTGATTGATATTCTTCAGTGCTTGTCTAAATTCAGTAGCACCAACAATTTGAGTTGTCGGAATGACACTTTAAACTAAAGAAAATGTGAAAATATATATGTTTTATGACAATTGGCCCTCTTTCCTTAGTTTCTTGAAAATTGAATTGACATATTTTTAACTGAAAAGGAAATGTCCTTCAGGTGTCAGCAATGATTTATACAAACATTTTATATATAAATGGTACAAATTAGTTTGAAAAGTACCCAGTCTGTGGAAACACTAGTTGGAAGCCTATAGAGAATAGCATCAAAGTTACAATTTCACCGAAGCATATACGTTACAAATTGCATCTAAGCAGCGAAGTTAGAAATTTTATCACAGTAACGAAGTTACAATTTTATCTTTTAAACATTATTATCAAATCCTAAATATATTTAGTGCCTCGAGTTTGAACCCGCCGTATCAGGACCTGTCTTTACACTCTAACATGTGGTCTCCCTCGTTACTCTATACATTTGTGAACAAATGGTCAACAGCTAGATTTATCTGTTCGTGAGAAGCTCATTCATGAAGTATTTGACATTGATAATTTTGTTTGTATAGAATAATATCAATTAAAGAAGACAATTCATGATCCTAAAATCCAAAAGATGTGGTGAATCAATATTTTTACCCATTCAAGTAGTTCATAAATACTTCAGCTGTCCATTTAAACCCAAGCTTGATCCAAATCTGAAATTCCAATTTCTCTCCTTCAAATATTTCACAAAAATATTATAGAAAGGGACAGGCAGACGGATTTAGATTTACTACTAGTTCAAGAAGAGTAGGAGGGAACAATAACAGTTATGAAACTAAATCTAATCATCTGTTTTATGTTTCACTGTAGTAGAAAATTTGAATATCAGCCTACAATCACCAAAAGACATACACCAAATGCCAGCAGCCAATTAGCAGCCGCCAAAAGCTAAACACCAAACACCAAACGCCAAAGGACAGGCGACAATCACCAGCAGCCAACGGCCAACAGCCTGGTTTTACACTATTTCAATATTGCGGGCTTGGATGCGCGCAAAGTTCTGAAAAATGGTTGCGAACGCCAGGGAAAAGATTGATTTATTGATTTGAGTGAAACTATCTACTAGTATTTGCTTGGCGTGCAATGAAATTTGCCTTGCAAAAATGAGCCTATGACTTTTAAAAATCCGTCAAACCCCGTTTGAAAGGATTCGAAAAATTGACTGGCTACAAATAATTAAAAAGGGTATGGCTATCTTGATGTGGATTTTAAAATTAATTTATCCAACTTAATCAAAAATTTACTGTCGTGACATTTAAGCTTATGAAAAATATGCATTAGGTAACAAACTGAAATAAATTTTTACTGATTTTCAAAACTTGAATTCAGGAGTTCACGTTGACTTCGAACTGTGCAGATTACAACGTGATCGTTATGTAAGTCATTATACAACCATAACATGATGTCTCGTAATGAGAAATAGGATTTACTGCACAGCCAGGTATCATATTATACAGGTATAATGAGAGTGTTAGAAATTAAAGTCGTGAGGTTTTTTTAACTAAATAAAAATGTAGATAATATACGTCAATATCTTTACTTTCTTTCGTTGTTTTAAGTTTTACTTTTAACTATGTTGAAATGCAACTTTCCTCGGATGGAATAAAGTAAATGATTTACATGTGAAGATATAGTCCTTCTCTCAGTCTCCTAAAACATTTATTCTGGGAAACCGATGACAAACAAAACTGAGCTTAGATGCTGGATGCTTAGAGTCTTGAGTCTTGAGTCTCTGAATTATTATGCAGACATTCATTGAAAATGCTGAATAAACATTGATGTCAAAAATAAAAATGAATGTTCAGAGAAAAAAATTCATATTTGAAAAAAGAAAGGATTTGAAGAAACCTCTGAAAGTCATTCATTTTAGACCTTATTTCATATATATCTTCTCTACTTGTTACAGACTGAGACAGACTTGCTTAGGCTTTATTGAACAAAATGGTTGCATGATAACCCATTGTCTGGCTATGTCTCAGACACTGATTATAAAACATGGTTCTATTTCAAGATTTTATAGATAAATATTAAAATATCCATAAAAAAACGTCTTTATCCTTAATATTTAACAGATAAACTATAAATCATGTATTTACATAAGCGTATTTTCCCAGGGAGGAGGATTAAATATAGACCGGTAATTATATTCTTTAAATAGTTCATGTCAGTGCAAATACTAAAATTTCATATTTGAATACGCGTTTCACTATGGGATGAAACCCAGTAAATAATTCCTATCTTAAAGATGACTTTTTCATACACATCATAAAATGATGTCTGTTATAACTTTAAAGTTCTTGTGAAAAAAACCAAACATGTTATTTCACAATTAAGAATCTGGTTGAATTCCAAAACGGGAACAAGTCTGAACGTTGATATTACAAAATTTCTTCTAGGGGACCCAAAGGCAAATCTATTGAATAACCACATGTTTATTATAACAAAGAGTTTTAAACAAAGCAAGGTTTAGCACCAACGTTTTGAATTTCAATGAACTAATTAACTTCATAGAATTTAATTTTAATTTAGAAAAATACATTTTGTTTCGGAGGATAACCCTAATTTTCAAAGAAAATGGTCGTGTTTGTACCAAATTGATAATGTACTGTGAGTACCTTCTATTTCGTCTATTTTCTATCCTATCTACCTCTGTTTAATTCTGGTGATACTTAGTATTTATCAACAATGATTGGGGAAAAAGGTTTAAAGAGACACCAAACCAGTCTACAATTCAACATGAATCAGATCAAGCCTTTAATGACAAACAATGCTATGTGCAGATGTTCCATTTTGCTTGTGATGAGGTCACGTGACGCAGGTGTCACGCCATCTGGTGATGATGTCAATTTCATTGTTGTCGCTTTTAGCAGACATTATCGCGTTTGTCAGTGAATAAGGTCGACAGGTGCATTATGTAGATGATATAACGGGTTTAATATGTAATATATATGACATTGGATTTTAGACATGAATAATGACTGATAATGATATCTGCTAAAAACTGAATATTAACACGAATGAATGCGAACGAGATTGCAAATTACCGTAGGGTTGCATTTTCTCGTGGTGACTGGAAAAAATTACCAATTCATTACAGAATATGTCTCGTAAAATCACATAATTATTCAGTAATGACATCTTAAATCAATCAGGAAAATCATTGATAAACGCTTTACGTCAAAATGACCAATATACTCGGTACGATTCGGTTTCGGTTATAGTAACAATCAAGTTACGTAAAAGGATTCTTGTCATTGCGTTCACATTATAAGGCTCAAACATTTATATTAAACCGAATTTGTATTAGTAAATTTCGAAAATCATATTCATGTTTATCACAACGTTTAAGGTTTAACCATACAGTAAAGCTTACTTTACTTTCAATATTAATACAAAAAAGCTTTAAGATGCATATAGCAAACCATTTGCTTACAGTGAACAAAATATTCATCAAATAGGATTCATAATCGCATGGAATACGTTATTCACATTACCGTCTCTATTCTCCTTACATGAAATGCGCATTACTAAATGCATTGATTGTCAAGGGGAAGTATCTAGAACAAGTGTACCAATAACATTATGTACATAAATGAACATGTAGTTTTCAGAAATTCTAAATCATATTTTACTGTCACTTCGAGTCGTCAGAAAGTGATAACTTCAACCCCACCCAAATGTTATTAAACCCGTCAACAGCGTTGTCAAAGCATATCGACTGTCGGGTAAACTGTCGGGCTTTGTGAATTGGGCCAGTACGGTGTATAGTAACAAGTTTACGCAGGATCGATTTGTATCATTGCTAAGAAAAGGGTACCCATAACAATAACGGTATAGATTTTAGTATTAGTATTTCATTTTATTTAAGTTCTTTTTAAAAAAAAATCTCTCGCGTCTGATCTCAAATATATGGACACGAGTTTATAAACACGCCAGTGTGATACAAAAATGTATCAAATGGATCAATTCGAGTCAAGTGTCCAATCTATGGCTTCATTTTTTACATTTTTTTCAATCATATACACATATTTCATATTTTCATATTGCAAATATTTTGAATAATAATCAGTTATATATTCATCTCACGTAAATAACTCAAAGGTTTATGTACGGTTCATCGTGCAACCGAATAATTGACATACATAATGTCGAATGTTTTATGAAGCAGCAAAAAATCATTAAAACATGAAACTGGGCAATGTCTATCAATTAATTTCAACCAACAGTTTTACCATTATTGCATATTCCATATCCCTTCGAAATCAACAAAGATGTTTTAAAGGGAAATTTTGGATTTTCTCATCTATTTACTAATTTTGATGTATAGCCATATTACCGATGGATTGGTCTATGTGTCCACGAACAAACACAATCTAGTTTCAGATATATTTGGCTGCTGTAATTCATCCCTCAAAATATTGCATTAACTGTATGCGATTGATTGCATAAGTGTTTGAGAAGAAAATATCCTGAAGCAGTGCCAATTCCAGTGCTGAAGAGGCGTAAACTACGTAAATTCATTCCAGGAATTAATCACCCCATTGCTAGAGTCCATTGTGGTTGCCCTGCAAGCACACCTTAATCATTGACTCAATTTACTTATTTTCCAGTCTCTTGTTGCAAGACTTATCGCCCACGTGTTACGGTGTTCGCGGAATCACCTTTTACTTGTACTGATATTTGTAAACAAGCATGGCTTCGATCTCACTGATGACGTCAGAGAACCGGTTATTTCTGGATCGTGGGGGTGAATAACTGTTCATAATCGCCTGAAACGGCCACGCGATGCCCAGTCCTAATCGACTTTTCTTAAGCTTCATTAAATGCTCAGACCACCGACTTGCATTCATGTATTTTGTTGCAGTCGGCTATTCACGGAGTTTGTCGCTTTCATATCGATACTATGTTAATATCAATTGCGTATAGCATAGTACATTGGAGGCGCATAAGTTGTCCATCGATTTAAATGATAGATATCTGTCCATACTATAATGACGTGAAATTATCTCTCCAAACATCCAACGTTATACAACCCAATTCTAGACGCGTATTCATTACAATGTATTCACAGGTCAAAGGCCGCTGTGAACAGTAATAGGTTAGAGTAGTCACGTGACATGCCGTCGGGTAATCTCGTGACGTCATGTATCGTTTCGACCTACTTCTGCCGGTCGGAAAGTGCAATATCGTACGGAAAGTCCCGTCTCGACTAGCTCGTTGGTCCATCGGCTCAGCCAGTCAGAGTCGACGCCCTACTTAGACGACAGGGAATCCGGAAAATCTGGATTATATTAGATAGCAATCGAGTTATTATTATTTAACAAGTTTCTGTTGTATATGACCACTGACTGTGTCAGGAATTTCCTGAGTGCGAAGAAGGTCAGGTCTTGTTGTGTACTCGCACTGTACCGGTGGACTCGTAAACACGGGAGCGGAAAATTTACAGTTGGCGACGGCAAGGAATTCCTCCCATTGTTTAGATCGCCATTTACATAATTGTTTATATAACATTTAGAACTGTATATTCATTATGACGCCGAAGTGGATGATAATTTGTTCTGAGTGGCCATCGTCCATAAATTTTCCTACTTTCGAATCCTCTTCAGATAAGTTTCTCCTCAAATGTTGAATTTCTTTGGAAAGGGACGTTGCAACTCTAGGATGAAAGTTTGGCCTTAACTTTCTTCACTTCTGGTAGAGAAAGCGGGATAGTGTCACGCATTGGCTTGCGTAATGAGAGACCGTTATATTATCTTATATCACTATTCTACTTTGATTATTACGAAAACATGAGTCCCAACAAACTTCCTTTTGAAATATCAGCTTTCATTAACATCAGCATTAGGAAACTTTAGTAAATTGCTATTTATGTTGAAAGTTCTGCCACGAGGTCATGTTGTGCGTGAAGACATTCTCACTAATAATATTGTCGTAGTAGTAGTAGTAGTAGCAGCAGCAGTAGTAGTAGTAGTAGTAATTTTAGTAGAAGTAGCAGTAGTAGTTGTACTACAAGAAGTAATACTAGGTATTGTTTAAAGTAGTAGATTAATAAATCGTTGTAATGTTAGTATCATGTAGTAGCTGTTATTAAAGTTGTAGTAGTAGTTGTGGTAATAGAAGGAGTTGTAGTAGTAGTAGCAGCAGCAATAGTAGTAGTAGCAGCAGCAGTAGTAGTAGTAGTAGTAGTAGTAGTAGTAGTAGTAGTAGTAGTAGTAGTAGTAGTAGAAGTATTTTATAATCTATATCAGCTATACAATACTGTACGTACTTCCAATTCATGTAAACGAGCTGTGTATTATTGTAACAGTAGCTGTTTGTGTCGATTCACCGACCATGGTCAAGTTAAAGGTAATGTTATGAACGCTATAAGGCAACGCGCAATATATTGTAGTCACGTGACCCTTTCTTCAGGGATAGGCCGGAATGTTGCTCACAATGTCTTGAGTTGGGTCACATCGGAGGTCGTTAATCTTTACCTTGTTTACAAGACGTGATGGAAATATTATGATTTATATAATGAATATTATATATGTATGTATGTATGTATGTATGTATGTATGTATGTATGTATGTATGTATGTATGTATATGTTATGATTCTATACAGAGCAAACCAGAAAGGTATATTTCAGTTTAAACCGCCATCCAGTATAACAACATCCTATTATCATTCAGTTACCTTTTATCGTGTTTATTGTTTATTGTTAAGCACTAAGATTTAATTTTCAGAAACAACAACTACTATTCGATGAAATAACACCATTTATGAAACTTGACATATTTGACTCCAGCAACATACTCTGTGCCCCTTTAATTCATCCGATAATTCTTACCTGACCGAATTTATCGGCTACCTCTCCACATCAACTGACCAGACAACAGATTTACTGGTCAAGATGAAATGAAAATAAAGGGTAAACTGATACGAACTAGTTCAACCTGACCTACTGATATCTTCATTTTAACTGGAATGTAGGGGATAAGTACAAACACGAGTATAGAAGAAAGAGAAAAGAAATAATCTTTATTAATGTGTTATTGTTTCTCATCACTATAATATCATCATGGAAAAAAATTAACAAAACACAAAAACGAATCTAGTTAAACGGCTTATGAGACACAAAAAACATACGACTACAATGAAATATTGATATATTATTGTTAAAACATAAAACAAACGGGGGTAAAATAACTAATGATGGAATAAATTACGTCGTCTTTACATTATTTTAAAGAGACTTTCCTATCATCAACCTGTCCGCCCTCTTTTTTTGTAGGAAGTGACGTAATGAATATGTTGTACTTTAACTAACTATTTTACAACATTGTAAAAAAAAATATGTATGGATAGAATATCCACACGTTAGCAAATGATTCATGATAAACTAATCAACAATAATGCCGTAGCGAGACTTTTCACACTCGTAGTGTCGATGAATGATGAAGTGAGAGGGGAATAACAAACTCATATGTTCTAATGAGTGGAAGATGACAAAAAGAGCTATCTGCATTATATTATAAAATATATTCCAAAAATCATATCTTAAACAACGAAAAGATGCAGCCTCTGGCTGATCGTGACACTCATCTTCAAACTGGCTGACTCGCCGCTCCTTTTGAAGTGGGTGAGAAATAATTAAATCAAAATTGTATCCTCTGTGTATTGTGAATCATGACTGTTGTGTACTAAGTACCCTGTCCACTACAGGGTATCTACACTATAAGCCAGTCGTCTGAAACTTTACTGTCTACAAAAGGTTTTAGTTAAATAAGTGTATTAAGCTTTTACCCTCTACATTAAAATGTACCTAGACTATAAGCATGTCAACCCGAAACTTGACTGGCTCCAAAAAGTTTTCGTACAATAAGTGTACTAAGCTTGTACCCTCTCTATCAAAATGTATCTAGACTATAAGCCAGTTGTCTGAAACCTTAATTAATGTCTACTAAATCATTTCGTACAATAGGTGTACTAAGCTTGTACCCTTTCTATTAAAATGTATCTAGACTATAAGCCAGTCGTCTGAAACCTTAATGTCTACTAAATCATTTCGTACAATAAGTGTACTAAGCTTGTACCCTCTCTATTAAAATGTACCTAGACTATAAGTCAGTCGTCTGAAACCTTCATGTCTCAAAATCATTTCGTACAATAAGTGTACTAAGAATGTACCCTCTCTATTAAATGTGTCTAGACTGTAAGCCAGTCATTTGAATTCTTAATGGCCACAAAAGCATTTCGTAAAATAGGTGTACTAAACGTTGTACCCTTTCTATTAAAATGTATCTAGACTATAAGCCAGTCGTCTGAATCCGTAATGTCTACTAAATCATTTCGTACAATAAGTGTACTAAGCTTGTACCCTCTTTATTAAAATGTGTCTGTAAGCCAGTTGTATGAATCCTGAATTCTGAATCTGAAGCTTTTCGTAAGCAAGTCTTGTATATGCTTGTATCCTGTTTTAAAATTGTATCTAGGCTATTGGCAGGTCGATGATAAAACAGAAGCAAAACCTGTTGATAAATGATAAATATAGAGATTGAATCTTTAATGATGTTCCAAATTCGACCACCAGAAGAACTAGTTAGACTCTAAGTCTGGTTCCTGTGTTGCTTGACTTCATACACTCCGGTATAGTCAACTCCTAATCCTACTAAGGGATAATGGTTATACATTTAGTGTAACAATGACTTTGCAATTTAAGAGCTCTTAATTAAGTCTATGTCATCATATTCATAACGTCCAGACTGTCTCGATGGATACAATGACAATACCATCTGAAACCATAATAGAATACAAATTGGTTTATTACAGACAATATCCATTCCGTTGTTCAAACTATCTAATCTCTCACAAAGTTAAAACATTTATGGAATTAATAATATATATTAATACAGGGTAATTTTAGGTAGCATTTAGACTGACGCATATTTTCCTTCACAGTCATTATGACTATTGTATATCAAATCAAAAAGTTGAATTTTTTTCTATGAATAAATGAATCAAAGCAAATTTTTCGGAGATTGGGTGTCAGTTGATTATTTATTTATTTATATACTTTTATTATTAGCATTTATAGAGACAAGCATAATTGTACTAAGTCACCTAAGATTCCGTTTTTGTGCACAGTTAATCCTCTCTATCATCTAAAGATATCTGGACTACTATTGTTTTTGTGTGTAATATAAACGATAGATTGTTGCCAGATGGTAATATCGTTCTGAGCATGTACTCAGAAAAATTCAAGCCTTTTTTATGTTGCGTGTTAGGAAATTTTTGTGTGTAAAAGGCCTCAATTATATTTCTTTATAAAGGTACTGGTTAAATATCATGTTAAGTGATCATTTCCCTTAAACTGTGTCTAATTGTTTTTGTCTATAGCTTTTAATTATATCTTTACCACGCACTTGTAAGGTTAGAATGCAATATACATTATCATCTGCCTATCAAACAAACCTCTAGAGCTTTTGGTGGGTTGTTAACGGATAAAGGATGATCTTATAGAAGAATGCGAGGGAGGTCCACTCAAAACCACATGACTATGCCTGTCACAAATAATTATGTGAATATTCTATGACAATGCAAAAAACTCAACTAAATTCCTCAAACATTTAAAAGTAATTCTGACTCTTTTTGTTACATGGATGTAATGATGTTAGAAACGTTAAGGTGGTGAGAGCCGACTGCAGCCTACACTCCCGTGGCACCGCGGTCACTCCGTCTCTATATCATGAAGTATGGAGTGTTGTGGGATAAAGGAGGATGGTCTTGTAGGAGTGGACAGGGCTCGTCTGAACGTGGGATTAACGATGAAGCTTACAGCAAGTGACATATTGTATGATCGATAATAAGTGTGTATCCAACAGTTAGGATCAACACAAGCGTCTGGTTTTCAATAATTTATTCATTAAAGGGGTTCTTATGAACATTGTAATGAGGTTCAGGTATACTGAAAATCGATTACAGTAGTGTAATATACGTAAGGAAGCAAATGTCCAACGCACACTCATTTAACTGAAGGAAAGGCATCAAGTGTAGATTTGGATTTCTTCTGTAAAAAGTTGTGGTGTTTCAATCATATATGGTTAAATCTAAGGGTTTTTTTAAAATGACGTTCACGGTCATAATTGCTTTAGAATTTTATTTTTGTTTGGCAATATTATTTTTTAATTTTTAATTATCCAAAAAATATAAGTATATGGCCTCAAATATGTTTTGTTCTTACTTCCTTGTCAATTTTACAGACATGGTATCATTATAACGTTAAAACGTCATGATAAATTCATAATTCATCTTATTAGTAGAACTTCTATTCATCTATTAATCTATCCCAATGACTTCCTGGTAGAGTCTTCTCTTGATCTTGAACATTGTTTTCATCCGGGTCACTGAGAACCAGATATCTGAACGTGTGTTATTGATTATATCTAGCTCTAAACCGACACGCTGTCAACGGCACGAGGCAACAGCCCTAAATCTGTCTGAACCGGTCAAATCTGGTTAGAATCCCTAGGGGGTAATGTTCACCACGTATTGTGCGTATTTCAATCTCTGCCACGGTCATCTCCATTGTTTACGCACGTAGTACAGAGCTTACTAGATGATGTAACTTGTAGACTGTTCAGCCGTTTACATAAGATCTTACGATGAATTTTCTGTCTCTCTCTCTCTTACAGTATGTGAAGAAATCGAGTAGGTTTAAATGGGTTTGAATTATTTTTAATTTTTATGGTCTTGATAAATGTAAAGACGAAAATCTGAAAGTACTTCTTGAACTAAATCTTAGAAAATTTTTATAAAACAGGATAATCAACATATCATTCACTTTACAAGGTCTCGCTGTGTGATTCTATATTCTTCCTTCATCCTCATCTAAATCTTTTTCTTATTTGAAAAGACATCAGAATTGTTTAAATTTGCACAAATACCAATTTCCATTCAATTCGCAAACTAAACCGTTTTGCCATTTTGCATCGACAAAGTCTACGACATTTGAGAAATGTCAACTTCACCGATGACATTCGATGTAATAACGTGGTATTTTGAAAAATCCATAAAATATCATCTATTTATCAAAATAAATCACAAAAGAAACTACACTCCAAAGTGTAGTCACTTCATCGAAATTCGGTATCAAGGTCATCGTATAAAATTTCCTAAAACATCTGAAAGTGTGCAGGTGTCCACATTTTGCTTTTCCAGACGTTCTTTTTTTTGTTGCTTTTAACACTTTTGAATGCTTAGGTAGTTAAAACCAAATCTAAACTTGCTTTTTTTGGGATTATGTCAAAGTAAAAGTATCATTTACTTAAGTCAGTGGGTTCAACTTAAACGTATACTTCTTCTGATACATGTAGTCACCAGCTGTGTAAGACACGCATCCACTGCTTGGAAAGGAAATGTTTAAAACGCCTAATATGCAACGCGAACAAGACTAATTGGGTCTTATGAACTTCACTTCTACACGCCCTTCAAGGACTAAACTTAGGTCCGATTAACAACTAAGCGCTATATCCAACTGCTTAAAACGTATCATCTTAAAGAGGGTAGAGCAAGTCTACACATTCAGCAACTATGCGATATTCAATATACCCACTGCTGTGAATGTATCGTGTACTACACAAGTCTGTTCGCACGCTGATTCAGTTTACTTCAGCGCTATATTTAGCTCCAGACCATCTATGTCGGTGTATGCGCACGCCCCTCATGTAAACACACGTCATACATACACTGAAGTATGCGTACATGTTTCCAGGTAGTGTGGTTGCACGCACGTCATTGAGAACAGAATACATTGACCTTTTTACCCCGCGCTCTGGTTAACCAAGTTGCCAAACCGTGGAATAGAGAACTGATACTGGAATTCGATATGAAGTGCGGTTATTGGTTAATTAGCGATGGCGGTGTCTTTGCAAGTCTTGGAATTGACTTCGGTCTCTGGACATTAACCACGATTATTTTCAAAGGTGTTCGAGATAAATCCGATAGCTTATAACCAGGGAGGGTATAGGGTTTATATATGGTAAAGCTAAGAATAAACAGACCGTCTCATTGGTCGGGATGCTTTTGAGAACAGATCTTTCAATGGCATAGTTCTGGGAGTACCCTTGCACTAGAATTAAGACACCGGAAATCGATATCGTAAGTTAAATATATATAAACAATTGATTTTTTAAAAATACACCATATATATATGTAGTAGGGTAACCTCTCCTATACAGAGGGTGGGTGTTTTTACCTGCGTGCTACGATATTGAGTGCCTGTGACTTCTTGTGAGTTTCATATCGTGACTTTAGTTGAAATAAACATTGTGAAATTCGTTTTACGGAACCGCTTTTATTGCCATACGTAAATATCTTTCTTTAGTGTGACGTTTCCTCTTCCAGAAACATGCTGTAGTTACATGAAGCACAAAGCATAGGCCTCATCATATATATGGTACCAATAATTCACGTCCTCAATCTGATGAAATGGCTAAATAGCTAATAAATATTTCATCTTTCCATAATATAAATGGACTATCACCTGCTCGTCTTTTGTATGTATAAATGATCCTTTGACGTTATGAAAATCGTGTTTGGAGAACGACAAATGCATGAAATACGTGACAATTATAACATCCTTCATAGTGACTGCGTGATGACAAACATTGTTTATTTTATAGGACATGAGTCATTTCACCTCCGTTATGCATCGGTTATCAAGTAAATAACCTTTCATAACGCTACGAAATACGATTATGATCGGGTACCAACATAATGCTATAAATGCACATTTCATATGTTCCATTTTTAGTCTCAGGAGCAAGCGTCCCGATGACTCATCATTACTACCAATCGTTCTAACCTGCTTCTGTCTTCTGAATAGAACTGATGAAATGTCCAGCACATATCACAAACAGAAAGAAAAAAATATTCTCACAAGAGTCATATGATATGTAACAGTTAAGATATCCATTGTAATAACAAAGAGTGTAACATATCACCCTGTCATATCATTGGATTTTGATACACTATAAACTATTTGTGCAACTATGTTATCGTTCCACTTGTTGACAGAAGTATCACCTCATCAATCGCCTGACAATCGATTCAAATCATGCAATCAACAAGATGTAATCAACGAATCACGTGTGTTAGATATTGATATATGCATGAAATAGATATTAATGTCATAAACCCTCCACGATCAGATTTGCTGATATTTAAAGAATTCTGGTCATTCTTTTCTTCTAAACTTCTGGTCTTATATCTAAAATTTACTCTTTTGTTCTATTCTTTTCAGCGTTTGTTTATGCATTTATTAACGACACACTTCATTGTGATAAAATTGTGTTGTAACAACCTCTTTGTAGAGATATGAAATTGTAATACGCATATGACACAACTTTTGACTGAAAAGACTTCCCATCATCAATGTTCTTTATTGCATAAAATGAAAAGAGCCAGTCAGAATATGAAATAAGATAAAAGCCTTAGCAAGTCTTTAAGTCTCAATTTTGTTATATTTTTAAAATTTCCGATTACTTTAGTTAAATATTATTTCAAAGTCTAATTGTTCAGCTTCTTCTAAATCCAACCCTAAATCCTTTTTTAAATTTTGATTCTATAACTTGTTTTTCATCTGCATATCGTACACGTAAGGTTATGTTTTTAACTTTTGGATATGAAGATAATAAGAGGTTATTATAACTGTTTCATTGGTAAAGAAAAAGGCGAAAATGTTTTTCGACAGGAATGCACACAGTAGACCCTAAATAAGATAAAAGCCCAATAGAGGCTATTATAAAATTTGTAGGAAACGAAGAATCAGAGCCTCCTTTTAATTCTATGTACTGTATTCACTAAAACAGTTTATTCATTGATCAAATATTCATCTCAGATCGTTAGACTACGTACAGACGTGCACGTGACACTTCATACTAAACAGTATTAGTCATAAGGCGGAACCCTGGCGTATCCCTCTCACTAAGTATAGACCATGGTGTTGCTTACGTCAAGAGCAAATTCAGCATTTTCTATTTTGAATTCTCTTACTTATTTGGTATATCTAAAATATGGTAGTAGATATTTTGGTTCAAAATTCATATTTATGGTTTGCTGTTTCATAAAGAGAAATATATTTTGGATGTTTTTTAAACGTTTGTTCAAAAATTGCGGTAAACATTCTTTCCTGTAAACGGAAAATTTAATTTCGCATCCTTTATGAAACTCGTGGTTTTATATTGAAATGTGGTGGTGGTAATAAGCGTTGCAATTTGGTATTCGTTTGGCAAGACACTTTTTGACAGTGTCTTTTTTTACACCTAAGCCTCTAGTGTCACCACAGGAAGAAAGTCAGCAACGTTGGTGGGTTTACGTAGTGTGATGAAACCCGTGTTTATCATTGTGTAACTGGATACATTCACAAATGACGACATGACTCAGTGTGCAATATTATAAGCACATGTAAAGAGAAAGATGTAATGTTAATGATAAGCCCGTTGGTTCTATGACATTCCAAAATTTCACTAAAACTACGATTTCTTTGGGTTGATTTGTATATAGCAGTTATTTATAAGATCCTAAAACTCACAGTCTATACAAATCTTATAAACGATATTTCATTTAAGTTATTTTTCGAAAATGAATCTTAGAGCGCTTGACAATGCTATGAACTGCAAGAATGCTTGCAATGCTAAACTGTTGTAAGTGTACTTAGAGGGTCGGCGTCCACCCATGCAAATCAAATATGTCCTCTTTGTTGTCTGAAGCCGATCACGTGACCTGATGACTGGTGACAATCTGAATGCGAGGTGTGTCTTGTCAGGACGTGTCCATTGTCGCACCTGTACTCAGTGGTTGACCTCTATCATGTCTGCATTCTTCACCTGGACATACCTTTACTACCTTGATACAGTACGCTCAGGTGTGAAGTGTGCTTGAACGTATTCCAGTCTCGGTCCTGGATTTAGATAAAGAATAGGGTTACCCTTTATCATACACAATGTCTCTGTTTACTTGTACATCTCACACTAAATCTCATTCAAATCAGGTCTAAACTTATTGCTCGTGCCTCGCTGCGTTTCTAGAGGCATCGAGGTAAGGGCGATGTCTCGATCTTATTTCAATGAGATTGTCTCAAGATCATCTTGTGAAGAATCGAATCGGTATATCATTGTACAATCAACACAACAGTGAAGGTATTCATTATTTCCGCATCAGATGGATCTTTTCATTACCTGTGAACTGTAGAAGAGCTTATGTTGAAAATCTGAGTGGCCCTTCATTTATTTGTAGAGTATGTTATCTTGCTTTATGTCGCAGTATGTTTATCATTTGACCAAATTTATTTCGATTATCCTAACCATAGCATCTCTAGAACGAAAATTGCATTTGTTACTTTCCTATGACATAATTCATAAGAAAAATCTTTTTCCAAAATATTTTATGTTTACCTCACAACCATGTTAACGTCAGTCATTCCATCTTCAAACAACGACTGACCTCATTGATTGTCCATGCTATGCCAGAATGGGCAGCATAGTAAGTAATTTGAGTTGGGTATTTGACCAAGGCGTCGCTCATAAAACTTGTGAATAGAGAGTTGACCGCTCTCCTTGAATGACAATCTATTTTTTCTTCTATTTATTGTTAGCAAAAATTTACTTTTGTGGGATAGTCTTTTGATGTTAGGTGCAAAGAAGCTGAAAAAATATAGGGGTACCACTTTAGATATATTTCGACCTTTTCACCTTTATCTATTTTTTAATGTTTGACACCGTCACTTTATGTGAAACACTGGGTACATACTAACGTTCAACACATGCATACGCTCATGATACGATCAAAATTACAGCAACATAGGTTCCCTAAAGAAACTACATAAGTTTAAATTAACAAGATTAGATCATTCTCTCTCCACAGAGGAATTTAGTTTGGAATAAATGACAGAGCTAACTTCGTGGAGAGAGAATGAACTTAGATAGGTGTCAAATCAGAAATCAGTATCAAGAGTTATCTGGTTCAATGCTCATCAAGACGCTATCATACCTGTCGCGAGGCGGGTGACCCACAGGTAGGTGCAATCAAGCTGCGAGGCTCTCACCACACGAGGTCAGGACAGTGCGTTGTTGAGACATGTTCTGAGATAAGCGAGTTCTTAGACTCAAATTTAGTCTATGAACAATTTTAATAATTTACTGTTCCTTCATCCATATTTTTTTCTTTGGGCTCCTAATTTGTGTATTCAGTCAATCTAAACTTGCTGAACGTGGACCTAGACTTTAAAAGGCTCCTTTATATACACAGTCATGAAGCAGGGCTACCGAGTGGTGACCCTCCTCCGTGAAGAAGTTGAACATGAGCATTGACTAGACTAACTTAATGCATAATATACACCATTAGATGGATACCAATTGACAAAAAAGATAAAGAAGATCGTTGCCTTATCTGACAGGCAAAACATTATAATAAAAGCATTTGGATTGATCACAGTTAATGTGGTTCTGACAATAACGGTTAGTCTTAGAGTCTAATTAAGTTCGCTTGGTACCATGGGCTTAAGCTTCTGTCTTGAATCATCTGAAGTACTTATTTTCGAAGACCACACTTCATCTGTATTTGGGGTGTGTTTTGGGGGGTCCACGTAAATGTGGAAAAAACTAAGTGACAGTCAAATTTAAAGTTTTTAGTCATAGATCAAGGACATTTATAAAAATAAAGAACTTTAAAGTATAACTTCACAACGTCTATGTCTCGTGAATAGATTGTGTTATTTCTACGTTTGATGAGAAAACAGCACAAATGTAGGTATGTGAACAGGTGCGGCCTGGTGCATGTTATACCTGGAATGTAGGTCAGTGTGCCTCATCTGCAGTGGAAGGAGGGATGGTCGCAGACAGACACGGATGAATGAACTCCCACGACCTTCAAAGACTTTCTTTTGGTTTCGATAATCAAAGTTTCTCTGAAATTTCATTTATTTCAAATAGCATAACTACCGTCTGATTAATTAAGGAAAACAATCTCACAACATTCACCATTTTCTTAATTGATTTACCTAGATACATAGACAAGGACATCTACATAGACATAACGCCTGAGGTCGCTTGTGTCGTGTGATGGAGAGAGGGATGGTCAGTCATGGGTGTGAACAAATAACCGTCTAGCTGTCCAGTCAGGGTATCTTAAATATAAACGCTTACACGGTATCTTGAATATCAACGCTTACATGGTATCTTAAATATCAACGCTTACATGCTATCTCAAATATCAACACTTCCATGGTATCTTTAAAATCAACGGTTACAAAGACACTCAAATATAGATAATTAAACACTTTTAGAACGATTCAATTGTTCTTTTACAATTTTCTTACGTACACTAAGTAAAAAATCAGAAAATTAAATTCTCAAAGATAATATTTATATCGAAAATAGGAAAGGGCCTCAGAGAAATGGAATTTCTTGGCCATCCTTATACTTGATTAACTTTCCAAGATATTTTTTCGGGATTGCGTGAATTAGACTTGAATATCATTAACTATCTCTGTATCGAGGTAGTGTCTTTTCAACATTGCACTAGGATCACCTTGGCGGATGAAGGTCACCTCCGGGCTTTATGCAACAGGACAAATGTGATTATAATCCTACGATGATATAAGCATTTAGATATACCATGTAAATTGCATTTAAAAACACGAACACGCAGGCGTCTGAAATGGTTAGGAGGGCTTGAGCGGATATTGGAGAGGTGGTCTGTGGGAAATAATGGCTCCAGTAAAGTACCGAGGAGGAAGGAAGGTTGAAAATGAGTGGGAGACATAAACTATGTCAATTTTATTAAAACGTAACATTTCATTTTTCTAAAAAAATATTATCAAATGGATTCGAATGATGCCGAGTTCAACATGGTTTACTTCAAGCCGCAGTGACTTTGAAACCTTGAAAACTCCTTACTAGTTTGAATTAAAAATGTTGTCATGTTGAAAACTGCAGTGCTGATGCACTTATCTCAACATGTCCGTGAATTGAGAAGCATGTTTACGTTGAAATTGGTTTTCAACGTTCAATTGATACAGTATGTAGAATTGTGTGGTTTAATACAAACTCAAATTACTAAGAATATACATTTAAAGCAGGTTTCGAAATCTGAATATTTGCCTTTTTTCAGAAGAGGAATTTTATCTTTAACTAATAATGCTAAACGTATCTCAAGCGGAATCTCACAAAATAATGATAAAGATGACATTCATATCCAATTTTACAAAATAGATCAGTTCATGACCCCGGTGTTAAATAAGTCATATACGAGGTACATGGGGCTATTGTATTTATACAATGATCTATTATTAGCTAAGTATTTTAAACACACCTCTGTTTCCGTTATTGTCAAACATACCATTCCATCCCCCGCCGTGTCGGCCTACGGTGTCTGGACCTCTCGTAACCTCTCGTGACATCTCTTGACCTAAAAACGAGATCTAGGTGGGTCAAAGACCTACTAACATTTTTAGTAAAAATGGACATCGGTCAATACACTCTAATTAAAACCAGCTGTAATATCATACGTCCTGAGGTCCGTTATTATTAATAATGATAATAATAATAATAATAATAATAATAAGAAGAAGAAGAAGACACCCAGGTTAAGACATTTACTATAAAACCATAAAAGAGTTACACAATATATGCATTTACATTATTCACATTCTACGTCATACGTCCTAAGGTCCGTTAATTACGGATCAGTAAGGCTTGTTTGGTCAATGCATGGTCATATCATATACCTGTAAGAAACACTATTTAAAAATTTCCACGTTAAGTTTATCTTTATTTCACCTTCCTCATCCTTTCATTTCCTCATCGTCGTCATTACCACCTTAATAATCATCAGCAGCAGCAGCAACAACAATAACAGCACAACATTCATTATCAACAACATCATCAGAACTCCTTTTTGAAGTGAAGAATTCATTGGTATTTCCATGCAATCAGCTCCCGAAGACCTTTTGAAAGATACGTAAAAAATGAATTGTTGATAGGGAAAGGGCGGCTGTAATTTTTCAGATTTTATAAAAGTTTGGTTTTAGACATTATAGAAGTTGTATAGAAATATGCCTGGACACCATCTATAAATCTCAACCGAAATTGAAAATAAAATCTCGTCCATGTACGCACAAGAAGACCGACTGTATTAATATATTCTCATTTCAGAAGTGTTTCCTTCATTGTATCAGATCAAGAATTTAATGTCCTGGTAAATCATTGAATTAAAGGAGCATTTTACGCAATGTTAATGGCAAATAATTTAAATTCGTTCAGAAACAATAGTATTTATGTGAATTTTGTTCACAAAAAATATTGTTTGAAACTTAGACATTAGATTAAAAATGCGTTCGCATGCAAAACAATCATTCATTTTTAACATACATGCCCTGGTTCACGTAAATATGAAAAAAAAACGAACGTCAGATTTTTAAAATTAAGATTCAATACTACATTCCAAAACAACATAACTATTCATTAAATCCGCTTCAATTTACCGAATAGGATTTGAAGAAAACAGAAAATTGTCTCGTAAACATGGTAGCTAATGGATTTATCTACTATAGTCAAACCTTTATCTAATTATATATTTATAGCGTTGAAAACACGCTGACAAGATTCTGTTTCCCTTCTCCACAATAGGTAATTATCAATTAGTATTTGGGTTGAATTATCTCTCCCACGTTGTAAACACATTCGGTCTTCGAAACGAGTGTATTATTGTGTGTTATTTGTTTTACCCGAATATAATATTGATTTGCATGTGCTGTAGGCGTTAACCATTACTGTTATTTTGATATCTTTCGGCAACATATGGTGTGGGTTTTCACTACAACAATACATTCAACACCACTGCTGATATCGTTTTGAATGATAGATATTATTCTAATATTTCCTACATTTAGCATAAATTGCATTCCTCCCACAAGCTTTATTAAACAATATAATGTATGAACAAATTTCATATTTGATAATTCATAAGCAAGAACACATCAAGTACCATTATTCCATAGATTTATCTTTATTGTTTACCTAGAAAGAAGCATTATTATACAACGCGAATGAATATCATTTGTCATTCTCTTAGAAAATAATATTACCAATTTACTTGGTAAAACGCATATACACATTATACCAAAGAGCACATAGGATATATTTTCTATGAATCATGGATGTAAGTAAATAAATGTAGGAAATCAGTCCATTCAAATTTTGCGTTGTACGCAGACGTTAAAACCACATGATATACAACGCCTACGCGTTGACGTGACATAATGTATGTCAAATTGAAGTATATTATTTCATTTAAAGTTTTTATCTTTGATAAAGTCTTTTCATCATAGCATTAAATAGTCGAAATATAACCTTGAATGCTGTGACGTCATTATCCATCTGTAAGTATCCATGAACTTCAAATCAAGCAATTCTAAATTTTGAGATAGTGTCTTAAATTGTTAACAAACAACCTATGAATACAATATCATCTATATAATGATCGGAAATTCAAGTATGAATAATTTAGTCATATTTATATCAATGAAGAAGCATGGCATATAAATCAAGTTCAACATTTATTAATCAGCCTGGCGCCATGAATTTTATCACTTTGTTAAAGTATATGAGATCAACTAAACATCCATGTACAAAACTTATCCCTGCATTGTATGACGTCACCACTAATAATGTACGCTCACGATATAGTTTTTTAAAGAAACAAATCATTCTACAACAATTATCATGATAATCTTCTACACTATAGATATAGTTTTACTTTGACGTCATAGAAATGTTCATTTGGTGTTTTCACAATTAAAACTGTGCGATCTCTACATACAACGCCTATAAATTGACGTGAGATTTTCACCCAAAACAGATAGATAATACAAAATGTCTATGTTTGTTGACGTACAAAATCTATTTAGATAAACTAAGAAAGTTTCTAGCTATAAATATTACAAAGTGAAGGATCACGAGAGATTGCTTATTTGATTTGAACGTATATAAATCTGTATTCTGGGCCCCGTTGCACAAAACACTAAAGTGACCTTAAGTCACTAAAGTAGCCTTGGTGCAATGTTAAATGATGTCATTAAGGTTAAGTTGTTTTGTGCAACGGCCCCCTGGTCCTTAAAAACACCATAGGCATGATAGGAGTCTCTTTAAATCGTGAAGCTTGGAACATTAGCAAAGAATGGTCTCCAATTTCCGAATGAAATATACATGCATAAGCAAACATAACAATCGAAATATGACAATACGTCTCAAGATATCCGAAAATCATTTTAAAATTATTTTTCTTAGAGAGAGAGAGAGAGAGAGAGAGAGAGAGAGAGAGAGAGAGAGAGAGAGAGAGAGAGAGAGAGAGAGAGAGAGAGAGAGAGAGAGAGAGAGAGAGAGAGAGAGAGAGAGAGAGAGAGAGAGAGAGAGAGAGAGAGAGAGAGAAAGAGAGAGAGAGAGAGACAGACAGACAGACAGACAGACAGACAGACAGACAGACAGACAGACAGACAGACAGACAGAGACAGAGACAGAGACAGACAGACAAACAGAGACGGAGACTGACAGACAGACAGGCACAGATAGATTATCACTCACAACTGCTAAGCATTGATCCTGCATATGAGATCAATTACACTTTTTACACTTAATTAGTTAATCGTAAGCCAGGTGGTCGTCGCATTTCAAACAACTCAAACTCCTATAACTGCTAACGACAGCTGTTCTGGTTAGTGACTTTTGAATTATTATTATTATTATTATTATTATGAGTAAATAGCTGTAATCGATTGGTATTTAATTCATATGGAGGTATTTCTTCAGTCTATTATGATTTTAGAATATCTTACGCATAAACAACAATCCATGCATAAACAACTTCAAATTATATCATCTAAAATTAACGAAACCTTCATCGAGAGAGAGAGAGAGAGAGAGAGAGAGAATTAATAAAACATTATAGATGAAGGAGCGTCTCGCCTTCTCTGCCAAATGTCAGGATGTTTCGTTTCATCTTCTTGAATACCAAAGGTTTGAAACCAATTTACGACAGAATTTATAGATGCTAATGAGATAGTGTTATGTGCTGCTTTAATAAAATTAATTTCACCATCAAACCTTTTGATAGCAAAGGGAATATAATTTAGTTTTTTAAAATAATTTGTCAATGAACAGAATAATTTTCATCGAGAATGTCTTCGCGTCTGTCATTTTGTTTAAAGCAGTGTCGATAGTTTGCAACTAAATTGAATTAGATAATTGCCTACAAAGCATGTGACGTCATGACTGAACTTAAACATACTTTGAAGCTTGTAGAGAATCGAATTTAATGTTGACGGCCATTTGTCAAATTATCTTACTAACTTTGGCTAGACTTGTTTTGGCTCCAATTATACTTACAATTTACGTCAATGGTTATTTATAAACAGAAAATTGTTAAAGTTAGACTTGTTTTGGCTCCAATGTTATGAACGGAAGTGGATAAAAAAATCCAACTTATTTTCAGCCTTTGTAAAATATTTCCTTTCTGATGAAAGAGATATATTCATAAAGCATATGTGCACACATCACATTTACCTTTTCATTACAATAAGAAGAGAAGAGAGAAGAATATATTTTATTTACGTGTCACATGTTGTTGCAAAACATTTTACAAAATCACATATTTTGAAATTTGTGCCTTCACTTAAGCGGTCTGTCGCAAAATGAGCAGGTCAAAATGGAAAATCGAAATCGATAGTAAATGAATTATTTCACTCGGAAATGTGCTAAAGTTGTAGATAATCCTCGTTCTTCCTATAATTCTACTTGAATCAACACTCGTAGTCCTGCTTCATGACTGTGTATATAAAGGAGCCTTTAATACAGTCTAGTTCCTCATACAGCAAATCTAGATTGACTGAATACACATGAAAAAAGGAGCCCAAAAAAATAAATTAAGGATGAAGGAACATTTAATTATTAAATTTTTTCATAGACTAAATTTTAGTCTACAACACACGGTTCGTTACTCCACATGCTTGTGGATATTGACACACTCCCTCTGTTAATAATGTCTTCATCAATCGAGGATTTTTTAATAAAAATCCTTGATCAAATCATTTCATCAGGGATCAAGAATTGTTTGAAAGATGTGCAAGTAATGAAGTTAGACGTTATTCTCCATGCACCGGTTCCCCCCGTGTGACCCCAGAGCTAGTTGTGTGTGTCAGGCAGACAGGAAGGTCACAGAGTGCACCAATCTCCTGCCGTCCACAGTGAGGGGGGATATAATTAGTAACATACCGGCTTATTATGTGATATAGTTGACAACTATACCAAGTATTTGATTTGGTGAAGTTTACAGACTTTATGATTTTTACTCGGCGGATCACCAACAGATTATTGTTTATCCCTTGACCATGATATATGGCTTTCCTGTATGATAAATGTATGGGCTACTGTTAAGCACCGGAAACACCTTTTTGCAAATTGTTTGTAACTATCTGTATTAATCTTTATCTCATGTAAATATACCATTTCACATTTTATCTTCATTCAATGGAGGAAATAAAGAATATCTATCTATCCATTATGTGATATAGTTGACAATATAAATACCTATACCAATGATTTGATTTGGTGAAGTTTACAAATATAATAACATACTTGTCATTTGATGAAACATGTCTAATCATAAGTAACATAATAACTTGATAACTATAACATATCATAGAAGTATACTTTTCTATCTAAGTTATAAATGAGTTATATACAAAAGTACCAGCCTCTTTAGGATATAAGATGTGATATAGCACTGAGATAATTTATCACGTGAGATATGAGAGGAATGAATCGCACGTGCAAGAGATATAAAGAAGCTATATGAATTGTTGATTACGTAAGCCCTTTCCCACTATAGTGTAGAGAGGTTTTTTTTAAAAGAAAGCAACATTCTAGCGTTGCGATGTTATTAGAAACATTCGTAATTTATTTTAGGTAAGGTATTTTTATTTATTGTAGTATCGTGTTTTAAAAACATGTGTGAGTGAGTGTGTGTATATTTTACTATATGCTTGTGATCTTATGATTTTAAAATTTGTTGTTTTATTATGCTTCTGGTGTCGCATAGGTCATAATGGTCGGATAATGTACATTACACTTTTAAGTCTATGGTTGCAATTATGTGACACTTTAATAAATATTTCTTCTTCTTCATCATCTTCTTCTTCTTCATCTTCTTCTTCTTCTTCATCATCTTCTTCATCTTCTTCTTCTTCATCTTCATCTTCTTCTCCATCTTCTTCTTCTTCATCTTCTTCTTCTCCTTCTTCTCCATCTTCTTCTCCATCTTCTTCTTCTTCATCTTCTTCTCCATCTTCTTCTTCTCCTTCTCCTTCTCCTTCTTCTTCTTCTTCTTCTTCTTCTCCTTCTTCTTCTTCTTCTTCTTCTTCATCTTCTTCTTCTTCGTAATATTATATCAGGCTAAATAATCATGTAGTCTTGTAAATGAATCAAAACATCTGCATTTGTTAGGTTTGATAATACATAAACTTGAAGGCGAAACGATGTATATTTTATTTATATAATTGATATAAACTGACCCATTTGTAGAGTTCTAATAACGCTTGTTGAACATATAACGGTACTATTTAATACAAATACTGACGAGTCAGTATGATTGCGTTTACACTCAATTGAAATCTGTTTTCTTGAAATATACTGGACAAAAGAAGTTAAATAAAAGATAAGGTAAGATAAGATCATCTTTATTGTCCCAAAAGGGAAATTTGTTTTTGTATAATTACAATCCTCCAGAAATGTGATGACAACAAATAAAATAATATTCAAAATAATTCATGTCAAAACAGTTAACATAGACTAGGATAGATAATTTACGTAAAAATGAAAAACGTGTTGCAACTTTAGACAGAATTTATTTCTCTAATGCTGCACGGAATGAATGATCAGCGGAACCTTTTTGTTCGAAAAGTCGACATACGCAGCCTACGTCCAGAGGGTGATGTCGAATATTCCAAGAAAAGTGGATGGGAACAATCACCCAAAATGTTGTTTCCTTTTTTTGATAACCGCTGCTCATAAAAACTGCCGATCGTTACAAATATATTGGGTTATTAAGCTGAAAAGGCATGGAACCCGCGTTACAAATTTGTTTTGTGTTTTGTTGGTAAACAAGGGATATCAGTGTATTGCAACAAAGTGATTTGGGCGAATATGACTCAATAAAACTAGTAGGGAGAGCAGGGGCCGTCATACGCGATGACATAAACCCAAGATCAGTTATCAAATTGAGTTACCTAACTAAACCGCATTTGCGATGTCGCAACTTTACGACCGAGTGAGAAGGGGTCATTTGGAGGAATGACATAAACCCGAGGATATGTTACCAGTGTCATCCTCACTTAACCGGATTTATGATGTCGCAACTTTAAGCATGGGTTACCCATCATACAGCGTACAATGCGGGCAGGTTTAGAGGTCAACCTGTCATGCAGAAAGTACTGTAAATTTGTGTAGGGTGGTGGAGTAGCGTTTAGTTAGCCTGTCACCAGTCTAAGCCACAGTTCATATTCTAACCTTAATTCACCAAAAACCAACAAATTCACACAAACTCAAAACATAACCTCAGAAAAGCAAGTCTAGATTTGATCTGAACAATCTCATTTTCCTGAGGCTCGTTCATATGATAAATAAATTATACTTTTTTTTAGAATTAGCTTCTCACTCACTAGACCTTTGACCAAAACAACATAATAGCCTTTGGAAACAAGAAGATTGTAGCACGTATACTATTTGTCATCATCATTGTCGTCGTCATCGTCGTGGTCGTAGTCGTCGTCATCATCATTTAGATTTTTATGGAGCCAATGGTCAGCTACGCTTGATAATTGCTTAGTTGAAATGGAGTGTAATTAAGTCTGAATTCTTCTCTTTTAGGCAGTCCATTGATACAAGAAGAGTTTCGGATGCATTTCCTTATGTCCGCGTACATTAGCCCCTTGAATAGACCTCCTTATCCGGGGTAATTTATTGTGGAGTCATTTCCCACCCGGGGCAATACATCACCCACATACTTCCTGTACAACCCCCTTCCTTTCCCTCCCCCTCCCCCAAAACTTTGCTCTTTTTCTATTGTCGAGCAAGAGCATGTCAATGTGTCACCTACATAGCCAGGCAAGTGACTCAAACAGGAAATCGGGAATGTTAAGGGCAAACACCTATACTTCTCATAAGTGAACATTGTTTTGATAGACAATACCTTTCTGAAGACAGGAGCCTCTATTGCATTCATGATCATTCATAACCAAGCCCAGACAAATAGTATGACCTTGAAAGAGCAAGACCAAGAGCAAAGCATGAAGAAAAGAATTGCTTTATACTAAAACTCATTTAACTGACATTTAAGGTACGCTATGTCCATAAACAGTTGTATTATCAAACCTTGGCAATCGGGCTAGTCCAGCCAGTGCACGGGAAGTAAGGGACAGGCGGTTAGTGGTGCAGAGGACTAAACCAATTTTCTTTATCCTTTTGATAGGATGTTTAACAAAAGGTATTATCAATCATCCATTTAATATATTTTTTAAATGTATTGAAAGCATCTCTTGGTTATCTCTATGTATCGTATTTAATCATATTTATATTTCGACATTTAACTATCATGTATGACATGTTCCCTAATGATTCAAGTGTCCCATAGGCCGGACGCTTTTTTGAGTTTGTGAACCTTAAACATATTTTTTTACTTCTTCTTCTGTAGATAGAGACTTAACAGGCGTGATCACCGTTGGGCCATTATGATGATACTCAGTCGACAGTTCCTTTTACCCCACAGTCGCTCGTCTGAAAGGCTAGACTAATTCAGTCTCTGAAAAACGATTCTCAAGAAAGATATCTTTATATTTCAAGAAAGACATCTCAAAGAAAGGGCTATTTCAGAATTCAATTCTTGACTTCATTTTCAAGAGAAGTCTCGGCTGAAAGGATACACTAAGATTCAGTATCTGAAAAAAATCGTTTGAAGAGGTTTTTTCGTTATATAAGAAAGAAACTTCAGAGTTCGAATCAAGACTTGATTGTCAAGCGGATATGTTGAGGTCAAAATGTTATCGACCTCAGTCTGGCAGTTCGACTAGTGGGAGGTCGTCCGAGCGGAAAATCCAAAGCTTATGTTTAACCACTTATGCAGACATCGCCCACGATTAATGACAAATCAACAGTAAGACTTATTAATCATCGAGGGACCGTCCTCACGAAAGTTGTTAATCATCAACTGAATACATTTAATCAGGAATCGATAAAAAAAACTCCACGTGAATGGTGTGCCGTCAGGTAATTACTACATAAATACCCAGATTGAAATATTGAAGGCTTTCTAACAAATACAGGACTTGTGTATGTGAGGTATTTTTTATTTTGGACTATTCATATTGTGTACAGCGCACCATTCTATGAAATCTCATTGAAATCAGATCGAAACTTGTTCCTGTACCTCGCTTCGTTTGCAAGAAGCTTCAACCTGATTTCAATGAGATTTCATTCTATGGCGTAACGGTGACTTTAACTAAAATAGGAATCACTAATACTAGTCATTACAAGATTGCTTACATTTGCCAAAATCAAAAAAGATATTTCCCTTATCTATATCCATCTTCTTTAAATAGGGTTTAATGCGTTAGACTTGAATTCAGACCAATTTCTTTTACAAAAAGTCATTGTAGTGTACGGTCCCAATAATACCATTAAGTTTCCCAATGACGACATCTAACATCCTGCTTGTACTATTAAAGGGACACAGAGTACGCGAAAATTAAACCCCCGCGAAATATTATGATTTTACAGTATGTTGTTGGAGTCAAATATGGCAAATTTTATAAATAATGGTATTTTATCGAGAAGAAGTGGTTGTCTCTGAAATCACCATCTTATATCTGATTAGTTCAATTGTGAGACAATAAACAGGTTAAAGTTGTAATTTATGGCGAAAACCGGACAATGGCACGTGCCAATGACTCAAATGTTATATATATATATATATATATATATATATATATATATATATATATATATATATATATATATGTTTAGCAGATCAATTAACTAATATTCATGTAAATAAGATGAACAATTTCGGCTACAGAAAAGTTTTATGGCGGTTTTCTATTATCATTGTAAACGAGAAAATGTCCTAAAATTGGGAAGATGCAAGTTTAGGGATATATTTGAATTGCACTCCAGACAGATAGCATTTTGGCTCTTATTTCAGCTATTAAATATACTCTTTGTCACTTTAAGTTTACAACTCGACATCTAACATCCAGCTTGTACATTTGTGTACACATACTCTCGGTTATCTTTGTTGTTTGACTGACACTTTAACTTTGTACAAGTTTTATATTCTTGAGAAACATAACTATTCAATAATGTAGAGAAAAGGGTATCTGATCAAGGGGTTTTCGACCAAAACTCCATAAGAATGTCGTCATGGCTTGTTAGGGTAAAGCTAGATGAAAATCCATGTCGTAATCAACAGTTTATATGACGGGACAACTTGCCTATAGATAATCCAGATTTAGTCTCGTCTATAACTTTGTATAACAACAGCAAGAATAGCTTATGATTTTCGGTTTCAATTGTCATGATAACGTAGAGACTTTTTCTTAAATTGTTGGGGTGATTTTGCATTTATAGATTTAGGAAACCTAAAAGCTAGGCTTGCTTTCCTGGTGACATTAGTGTTTAAGAAATACAAATCCCGCACCAATATTGGTACATTCGAACAGATTTGTGATTTTACCACACAATGGCTATGAGTAAAAAAGATGTTCTATGGTCATTGAATTAAACATTATTATCGATTTCAGTTTCAGTCTAAATAAATGCATGCTTCATCTTCTCATTGTATAGTGTATCTAGCACCAATAGGAATAAATAAAGTGTACATTAAAAATCATCTAATATTTTCTTAAAGACTTATTTACCTTGTTATTCCATCCATATGCAACTTGTATAAAAATGCTGTATCTTACCATATCACCATTGCTTGAAAACGGTATAGGAATCTATACCGGAACGTCGCTACCAGTACAATAAAGTAGCTGATTATCCATAAAATTCCTTGTTGTCCTTATACCGACAACTTCTAGAATGCCACTCAAACAGCTTTCTTAAAGACGTATTACATTAAGAATGATTGACAATTTCTGTATTATATAAAGGCATGAATGTTATCAGTAGTATAAACATGTCGTTTAAGACAGTCTTCATTTTTCATCACCTCAATTTATTTCATTGCCAATAAACATCTGTCATACACCCAGATCTTGTATACAGATATCAAATAAATAATTTCGTTGATATATATTGAATTGATGGAAAGGCAGAACTATAAGGGCCTGTTTAAAGTACGAAACATTTTGTTTCAGAACAGGAACTTTTAGTCTCATTCTATGTGATTTTATCTTGACATTGCAAAATAACCCTCAACGCTTCTGAGAATTGCTCCGTAACAGTACAGACCGACTAAACACTACAAGGAAGTGTGTACTCTTCCTGGGGAAAGAGATAACGAATATATGATACTACTTTGATAAAAACGCTTGAAACATTATCATCATCATATAATCAATTCTTGATATAATGTAAAACGAAACTTATCACTATGTTTATCTAGAGCTGACATAAAAAGTTGTAAAACCGATAAAGATGTTTGTGGAATTTTCCACGGGAAAAACCTTTGACATGGTCCCTTTATATTAATACCATGATGTCACATGAACGAACTTCCTGCGTGGGATGTCCTTATAAGGAAACCTTACTACGGGACGTTATACGTAACAGATTGGCGACGGTCATTGTGTCAAGCGGAATGAGGCGTGACTAGGGGTCTTCTCAAACTTCCACAATGATTATTCATAAACGTTATTAATAGGCAAACAAAGAGGGGAGTCTTTTGTGAGTGAATCAAACTTTCCGATGCCGTTGCTTAATCACACCATTGTGCTATTCGTCATACTTTGAGCTTTGAATCATAATGAATTAAAATACTTTGAAATCAAAAAGTATGTATAAGTATAATATTTATTCACTTCATAATAGTGTTGAACGGCCCTTTCAGTATCATACCATCAGTGTTGTTGACGACAGCTTATCGGTATCACCTGACGAATTCCTCGAAGCAATGGGTAACTTTATCTCGGAGTCAGCTTGCCTCTTTATGTAAATGACTGGCATAATGTCTAGACTGACATATTATCCCTAAATACAAATACCAACATTTGTATCTGTAAAATAAAAGACAAAGATAAGATAAAAAAGAGGGCTGGCTTTTTTTAGCTAAGGCAATGGTGACATGAGAATTCGTAACGATTTCAAGTGGTTCCTTTGAATTTACGTTAAATTTTAAGAGATGCGTTACTTACATGAAATAATTAATCTTTCAAGTTTAAAGTTTTGTATAATCCTATATAGGATTTCATTTCATTAGGGAGATTCGATCAATGATGTACATTATATTTATTTTTATATACGTCTTTGGTTTGATAAACTAGTACAGAGACAATCAATCTAGAAACTAGAATGAATCATTCCGCATATTGACTGGAATTCGTCGATTCTGACTAAAGTATATCACATAATACAAAACTCTCATCAAGACGAAACTCACGAAGTCAATAATATTATTGATATTCTTTTAACAATTTATTTTCAATGATAATTGCAAACTGGCAGGGACGTATACAGAAATAATTATCAAGAACAGTCAATTATAGGAACAGTAGTTTTCAGAGACGATTAACAATTAGCCTCTGAACTGAAAATCAAAATATGTCTAATCAAGCATTACACTTAAAGACATCAGAAACATCTCCCCTAGTCCTGCTTTATAACAATGGGTAAATAGGAGCCTTTTAATAAATTTTAGGTCCTCATTAATCAAGTCTAGATTAGACTGCATATGAAATTCAGAGCCTGCAGAATGGATGAAGGAACAGTAAATTATTACAATATTTCATAGACTCAATTTTAATCTACATCTCTTCATTTACTTATCTTTCTAAACCTCAATAAAGGTCAAAGTTTTTTTATTTGAGTCAATTGCATTTATAGACAGCAATTGATTGATAGAGAGCAACCACCATGTGTTATAGAGCCTATTTTAGTGTCTAGAATTCCTCAAACTGTTAAATAAGGTATTTAAGATATTTTTAAAAAATATTATTCGATAGGCTCAATGTAAGTCTCTGTTGGGGAAACGAGGAGGAAAGTCCCTTTAAAGAACGAGTTCGACTGAGCTATTTCTTCCGATATCCCTGTTAATATATCAACTCTGTTGAAATAAATGTCTTTTTCAACATATTTCTCAAGACAACTTATAAGCATGAACAATATAATGCATTTCATTTCCAGACAGGCTCAGTAGTGCCGCCTCTTTAAAGCAAGGACTTAGCGTGACAGCGTTACCCTAAAGAGACTTAACTAAAGGCTAGGACACCTCGTGACAATGTGACGTGTATCAACAGATTCCGAATGTCCTATTTAGCGACTGTGATGTAATGTATATAGGCGTATTGCTTAAGGTCCTGTTATGGCAACAGTCAACACGTTTCGTAATACAAGTTTTTATGCTATAAATAACCAGTCAATGTCTATTTTTACCTGCTTTAGGATCTAAATATGTCTAAAATGATTTAAATATCGATGAAGGTTTCGTTAATTTTAGATGATATAATTTGAAGTTGTTTATGCATGGATTGTTGTTTATGCGTAAGATATTCTAAAATCATAATAGACTGAAGAAATACCTCCATATGAATTAAATACCAATCGATTCACAACGATAACATCATCAGGGTAATAACATATGTTGTTGCTACTAATGGATATAAAATGGATATGGATATAAAAAGTACATAAATCAATATATTTAAAATTTGATATTCAGTTCCCAAAGGTCTATTCAACTCACACTTATTGTATTAATCATGTTACTATCATATTTAAAATAGGAGCCTTTAATACAATCTAGGTCATCAGCCAACAAGTCGATTTTTCTGATACACAACAACACCAAGAAATTGATATAACGAAAGGTGTTTCGTCATTTGTAGTAAGAGTACTGAACAATTGCAAGACAAGAAATGACTTTAGTAACCTTTATTGATAGAGAATGAAGTTAACACTACCTTGTCCATGCAGAAAATGGTTAAAGTTTGTTAAGAAAGATAACGGTTTACAGCTATTAACTCATAATAATAATAATAATTCAAAAGTCACTAACCAGAACAGCTGTCGTTAGCAGTTATAGGAGTTTGGGTTGTTTGAAATGCGACGACCACCTGGCTTACGATTAACTAATTAAGTGTAAAAAGTGTAATTGATCTCATATGCAGGATCAATGCTTAGCAGTTGTGAGTGATAATCTATCTGTGCCTGTCTGTCTGTCAGTCTCTGTTTGTCTGTCTCTGTCTCTGTCTGTCTGTCTGTCTGTATCTCTCTCTCTCTCTCTCTCTCTCTCTCTCTCTCTCTCTCTCTCTCTCTCTCTCTCTCTCTCTCTCTCTCTCTCTCTCTCTATCATCTCTCTTTCATATATCGCTCTCTGTAATTCCCTCTCCGTCTCTCTGAGTCAAAAACAATAATGAAAAAAGGAGACTGAAATCACTTCATATCAACCTTTCTTGTCTCCCTAAAACGTTTGTTAACTAAACATTTGTTAGCTTTGATAATAAAATGAATCAGGACTTCAGCTCTAGAGAGGCAGCTGTGTAGCAGGACACAAAGAACTGTGCTCATGTCATAATGACATTAACCTATTCAAATTTTTAAAGTCTTCGCTGATTTCACCGCCAGGTGAGCGGGTCGACCTATTGTAAGGAACCGTTAAGGTGGGAATAGCCTGTCTGGCAGTCTCCTGAATCTTTATATCGGCCTCCATTTCAGTTCTTTAATTGCCTCTGGTACAATTTCAAGAAATTCGATATTGGTTAGCTTATGCATCAGTAGGTTGATGGTAAAGGAGAAAGTGAACTACATCATTGTGTTGTAATTATTTTATTTCCTGATGAACTTGCCTTGTACTTGGTAAAAAAAACTAGCGTGTTGTACTTGTTAAAAAAAAACCCACTATAAGTGATAAATCTACTTGAAAAGCAACACCAGTGAGGGTTGAAGTTCTTCCAGCGAAGTACCTTATTTAGAGGTTTAGATAAGTATCTTAATTTGAAACATTATTTCAATATTGTTATTGATGTTGAACTTATTTCACTTTTTACAAAATGGAGATTTCGATTAGGATTTAAACTGATTTAGCTACTTTGTTACGTAATTTCTTTACGTAGTTAACAATGATCCCAAGATGATTGATCTCGGATGAAAACTATTCTGAGAGCAGGGTCTATGTAATGTTAGCAGTTCAAAGTCCTTCGTGTATGCATCTGTACATGAGTACTGATTTTAGAAGCATACTTACGTATGTACATGTATTTATACAATGTTTATTGCTGATTCTAAAACAACTAACTTCAACGTCAGTTAGATACCTATATATATATATATATATATATATATATATATATATATATATATATATATATATATATATTATGGTAGTGGCCATTTCCTACAATATTAACAATTTAGAATATCTCAGTTTCAAATGAGAAATCAGAAAGTCTGAACTTAAACATTTAAATGCTTTTATATAATATAAAATCACTATCTTATCGTACATAAAGTTATATCGATGTAGCTAAATCAGTTCTTATCCTAATCAAAATCCTGATTTTCTAAAAAGTGAAATAAGTTCAATATCAATAACAAATTGAAATAATATTTAAAATTAAGATAATCATCTTAACTTCTAAATAAGGTACTTCACTGGACAAAAGAACTTCAACCCTCACCGGTGTTGCCTTTCAAGTAGATTTATCACTTATAGTGGGGTTTTTTTTAACAAGTACAACACGCTAGTCCTTAAGAACTCTCTCGTGCTCTATAAAGAATACAAGAACAGGGGGACTCAAAACCAGTCTAGATTCTGTTTCCACGCTCTGCGAGTCACGGACAAAGATATGATATTGATGACGTCATAATCAAGTGGAAACAGGTAAAGGCTGGATGCATGTTTTTGTACTGACCTCGTGTTTTGAAAAATTTTGGTTGATAGCGTGTTTTCTTGTTTTTCAAATGATACAGGTTTTTTTCAAAATCTATCTTAAAAGTTTGTATATGCAAGTGAATTCACACTTAACAACAAGTATTTTTTAATTCTTTTTTATTTTCCATATTTCCCAATACAGGCAAAATAAAAAGGTATTGACAATGACACGGTAATACAGATATAATACTATACAATGTGCAATGACAAAAGTGTGCTTATGGTAATATACAATTGGCTATAATTTTTTCCTTCAATGTAACAAATGCAGAGTTGAGCAGTATTAAAAAACATTTGTTCAGCGCCCGATGATATAAACACGTATCTTGAGATGTGATAATATCGAACAATTTCTTTCTTTAAGTTGTCAATCTATGGACTGAAGTTATTTATGCTACACCTATTGATATACTGTTTGACTAATAAAATGATTGCATTGACAGGATTATTGTTTTCCCCTTCATTCCTAGAATATTTTGTTTTGTTTGTAAATTCTAATTTTAGCTGCACTGAATTTAACCATGATTCTATATGTTTCAATAATCTAAAGATGGGTTCCCATTCCCATACATGGTTTATTGTTTCTATATCTTATCTTATCTACATCTCATGACATGAAGGTACTATGATTTTCCCGATGTTTTTTGTTATTTTATATACAGAGTGACACGATTGTAAAGGATAGTATCTAGGACAACAAAATGCAGTGAATAATGTGAGAATAAACAAGACTTAAAAGTTTGAACTCTTAACAAACGTTGCTTGTATCCTTTTAATTCATCCACTGTTTTATTGACGTACTGATGTTAAAAGAGATAGAGGTTATTTTATTAATTATTTGAAAGAAACTTTGCAAAATTATGGATTTAATCTTGAAAGAACAGAATTTTTTTTTATCAATTATCTTTGTGATTTTCTGTTTTTTATAGAGACAAACACTTTTAGTCAATGTTTTATTTTACATTCATTTTTACATTGTTTTTTTTTTCTCTTAGAAATACCTGTAAATAATGGTATAGGCCAAGGATTTATATAGACCGGTCTATACACGTCCTTGGTATAAGCAAATGCAATTTACCCTAATACATCTCTGCATCACGCAATATTAATCATCTCGATAGGTTTAAACCAATGACGAACATTGCTAATGCGTTTTTCTGTTAAATACTTTGATTTCATAACACTAAATATATCACGTATAACGACGTCCATAACGACATCATAACCCGCCTTCCAGTTCTTTGTAGATAACACCTTATATAAACCAACCAGTTGTTATTGGTGTTGCTAGGTGGGGCCGCTGCAACCATGGAAACCGATCAGTCACAGATGCCGGATGATTGACACATCTGAAATAGAAAGCAATCAATTTCATCCTCATCGAAATACCAAGGTCGTTTGTTTCTGATCAGTAAACATGGATTCTTACTTTATCATATATCAACAAGGGTAATGTTTTAGGGTTATCTACATTTGAAGCCAAATTGATTTCTAAACAGGTAGGAAAGTACCTATGTCACATGGAGAGAATAAACAATATTCATACAGAAAGTATATTCATACAGTATTATTTTCATTTAAAAAATAGAGAAAAAAACACCGCAGAAATGAGCGAAACATGGGTTACGAACGCATCGATTGAGAATACCATATTTTGAAGGGAGGAATTGGAGAAACTAGTTTGAAAAAAAAGGAAAATTGAATGGCCAATATAAAACAATAACTAAGAGAAATGAATAAGAAAAAAGGAAAATTCAAAGCAGATGGACAAAGAGAGAGTATGATAAAATAGAATGGAATAAGATAAATAGAATTTTAGTAATAGAATGAAAGAATAGAGTCTCAAATAAAGAATGAGAGAATGAGAAGTTGAAATAGAAAGGAAGGAATAGAATAAAGAAAATGGAATGACATAGAAAGACAATAATGGGCTAAAGACATTTAGAGTTTGAGAGACATTGACAGGTGAAATGAGAGAAAATGGAATTTAAGTAGCCAATATGGACTAAAGAATTGACTGGAAGTATATATATGAAGGGTCGGGAAAATATTCGTATACCACCTTATGAAAACATTATTTCTAAGATTAAATAAATATTTCAATTTGATGCATTAAAGAGCCACTCCGTGATTTTCATAACATATTATTTACCTTTGGTACGAACCTGAATGTCATATGTGGGGATATAAAATTAAAACATCTTAACTTTTTATGTCCAAAAGACATATACATGACAAATACTGGTTTTCAACGAAAATCTAAAAACATCCTTTTAAATGCACAGAGGTGTAAATATCACGCGAAATATAAATGGATACTAGTTATATAACCTAACAAACACTATTTACTCCTAACTGCCCTCCTGGCTGTTTTAGATAATTTAAGTCTCCAAAATTACGTTTGACTATTTGACGCGCGCCACTGTCCGGTTTTCGATCATAATTGCGACGTTCTACTTTCATACTGTCACTGTAAAAAGGCAATAAGCTTCAAATTGTGTCTTTTTGGTAACAGTCGATACTTCGTGATCAAATGACACCATTGATTAAGTTTGGCATATATGACTCCAACAACTCAAGAAGTGGCTCTTAAAGTTACGCAGATCAGAGTAACTTAGTGCAACCCCGTTAAAATTTTATCTTAATCAGACAGATCAACATAGCAATTGATCATTTTTATAAATTTAGCGACAAGATTTCAGTCTAGGGTCAAGTTGAAAAGGTCAAGGGTCAAACATCTTGCCACCTGTTAAGGGAGTAAATCAGAAGACCCACAAAGTATATTTGCCGACTTGCATTGACCCTCGTTAATCCGCTTTCATCACAGTCTGTGTCATCCCTGGTCAAACAAACCTCGTTAACAAAGCTGGTTATACTATTATACAGACAACTAACTCGGATACAAACAAACGACCTCTGTTTGACGTGTCAACTCTTAGTACTCTAAGCATCCGACTGACCAGCGAAGGGATTACACTGATGTAAGATGTTACAAAGCTGTTGGTGGACAAACATGGCTGACATCCTGACAATAGAATCGATTTGGGGAAACTTTCCTGACACAGGTTAAGGAAATTTGAAATGGATCGCAATCGAAAGATAGTTGTATTAAGAACAAGCCAAAATCAAATATAGAGGAATCGTAAATAAGCATTCGATAGGTTAATGAAACTGTTTAACATAAAAAAGTGTAATGACACCAGTCTCATTAAAATAAGCTGTAATTTATCAATTTGATTCGCTAGATCGCTATCCATCTTTAATACTAAAAAATTACCTCATCTAAAGCTGTGGAGAAAAAACAAAATGACAGCGAATGGTTAGATCTTATTTCATTGAGAATTTTAAAGACATATACATGGGGAGAATTTTACGGAAGCTAATTAGGGCCACGCTAATAAGCATCTGTAGATATTCGATCACAAGTCAAGAATCAACAAACGTCTAGACAGCTAGTTCATTAAAGAGCCACTCCGTGAGTTGTTGGAGTCATATATGCCAAACTTAATCAACGGTGTCATTTGATCGCCAAGTATCGACTGTTACCAAAAAGAAACATTTTAAAGCTTATTGTTTTTTTACAGTGACAATATAAAGGAAGAACGTCGCGATTATGATCGAAAACCGGACAGTGGCGCGCGTCAAATAGTCAAACGTAATTTTGGTGGCTTATCTTAAACAGCCAGGAGGGCAGTTATAGGAGTTGATAGTGTCTGTTAGGTTAAACAACTAGTATTCATGTATATTGGACGTGATATCTACACCTCTGTGCATTTATAAAGCTGTTTTTAGATTTTCATGGGAAACCAGTATTTGTCATGTATATGTCTTTTGGACATAAACAGTTTAGATGTTTTGGTTTTATATCACCACATATGACATTTAGGTTCGTATCACGGGTAAAGGATTTGTTATGAAAAACAGGGAGTGGCTCTTTAAAACAGACAGACACTTTGCACTTTAGAACCTTAATGACATTGTGTCTAATCTCTCAGTTGAAAATTTATTTCGAATACTACGTATCAAATGTTTCTGATTGGCACCCAACAGTAAATTGTGAAATTTTGTTAGATGTGGTCACGTGCATCTCGTGCGTTGCGTGCAGGGGCCGTGAGTGATTGACAACGTGATATGTCTCTACATCGTCTTTGAGTGATTGACGAGTCGATTGTCCAAGGCCACATTGCGAAACACATGCATATAAATCGACTGATACTTGTATATTACTTGCAATCGAGCGTTTGTTCACTTGCTCGTAACGGGTTAAAACGTGAAAAATCAACCTTGTATTGTGAATACTGTTTGAGGTTCAAGAGATATTGTCGACCAATGTCAATGAAATTCTACATCCCTCAATTCTCTGTCTCTTGTTCAGATAATTTTCTAAAATAACAACAATAGCAAATCTTTAACAATTACGCGAGTCAGTAGTACAAGCTGAATCAAACACAATTTCAGTGCTGAAAGACGATATTCAGGGTCTATTCATAAGGTGTAAATTATGGGGCGAAAATCGTTTTTCAAATTAGATTTTCATCGTTCTGATTGAAAAAACATTACATTTTCACATTTTTTGGGTTTTCTCATTTCGAGGAAATTATAGCGTTTATTTGTATTTGTTTGATGAAAAAATTAGTAATACTATTCATAAATCAAATGTTTTTAAAGAATCGAAGACATTATATATACAAAATGATGAATAGCCTATTTACTTTATTAATCTGAAGAAAAATAATCACATGCACGTAACATTTCAAGGTGCTCTAACACGTGTCAGGATGTTTTACTATTTCAATATGATAACACAAAATGGGTGTTCTTATCCGTAGGCGCAAAATAAGGCGACAAACGCAAACTGAATGGGGCCATTTTAGAATGAACACCGTAAACACATTTCATTACCTCTTTAAATGCCCACTATATGATAGATTCCGATCAAATCAATACGATATAACATTGAAATCTATCTTGAGCAGCGACAAACCCTTGTCACTGAGTGCTAACGAATCCCTTATAATATCGGTACATGTCATTTCATAAATGATACCAACAGATTATTTTATAGCTCTTTTGATATTTTATAGCTCTTTTATTAAATGTGTACCAAATGCAAAGGTAGACAATGCTTGATATGAATTTGAGTTTTGTAAAAATAACTGCAAATATATATTTCCACCAATGCTTGTTTCAGGAGAAGCATTTATATAGGCATTTGCTGCCTGTTTGCTAATCCTTTTTCCTTTTTGTATATATACATTCTGAATGTTGTTTGTTACATGTTTACTGGAAATAGAATAGTGTTTAAATCATATGATAACACAAAATGGGTGTTCTTAGGCGCAAAATAAGGCGTCAAACGATAACTGAATGGGGCCATTTGAGAATGAACACCGTAAACGCATTTGAGTTATTGAAATTGATTCGCGTTGCTGAACCTAACTTTGTATGTAAATCTTTGTATTGAATTAAAACAGTTTGCAATAGGTAACACATGTTTTCTTTCCATGAGATTTTTTTACTCCCCGTGCTATAATGCCTTTAAGAGATTAAGAAGAATTGACAGACAGAATGAGTTTCTGGGCGTCGATATCGTTATTAAATTATCATGTGTACATTCGCCACGTGTCTCGTCGCGCCAAGGACATTGAAACTTATTTGAATTATGTAACCAGATACATAACGACCATTGTTATGTTCATGTAAAAGAAAGTTTCGTGGTCAGCCACATTTGAAACATGATTTGATGTTTTTGCAAAGTGAAGAATATGTTTCTGAAACACATATGTAGTGTCAGAACGTCTTGACTCTATGCTAATTTTCAGCCTTCAGGATTTAAATATACATAAAAGAAGGAGGCGTTGTCAACTCACTCAGCCTTATTTAATTAAATACAATCATACCCCGCCGTCCATTCCCATAACTATACCTTCCGCCTTATGTTATCTTCAGTTAAAGGGGCAGTAGCACGTTTTTTGAAAGATTTTTTTCTTCAAATTCTGCGCAATAAACACTAGAATTTGCCAAATGTATTATCTTCAGAGGGTCAAAACCACAGGGGCTTGTATCGCTTAGAAATAGCTTTAGAAAGACATATATACCTATAGACCCTACCCTACTACTATATATATAGTAGTAGGGTAGGGTCTATAGGTATATATATAGTAGTAGGGTAGGGTCTATAGGTATATATGTCTTTCTAAAGCTATTTCTAAGCGATACACGCCCCTGTGGTCAAAACATCATACTACTCAACCCGATCGTTCTTAGATGAAACAATCAAGTTTTAAACAAGAATACAATTGCGGGCAAATGCTAGGTTTATTTCGGTACTGACATCGGTAGGCCTAAAGTTGACATTTCCCTCTCTAAGATGCGTCACTCGTATAATATCAACTTACCCATGACAATTGATGAAATTAACCTAGCATTTGGCAATCTACATTAAATATCATTTACTTATTTATAAGAATCTAGGCGAAAATAAGAGTAGCAAACGTTCGCAAATTCACGCTTTAGAGACCCACGGATTCATAAAAGTATTGGTCTACTCAGAATTGGAAATTCGTCAAAATTGTTTCTCGCGTGAATAAATCATTTATCTGATCTAAAATAATCATTACTCGTTGGAACACTCCGTAAATCCTCCATCGGTAGCTTTGGTCTCGTTCTGTATAGGAATTGCCCTTGAGATATCGTCTGCTCGATCAATAATTGATTGAATCAGACGATAAGCAGCGCAGCGACATCAGGTGCGAAGTCATCACACGAGCGTTTTAGTCGTTTGCAATATTTCACAAGAAATCCATCCATGAAATTATAAAAATGATGTTAATCCAATCACTTGTGCCAATTAAATTGTGAAATTACTGATTTCGTCTGCATATGAATATTAATATGGCGGATGTGATTCCTCGGCTTTGCAAGATTCAGTGCATCAATCCTTAACGGCGACCATCTAGAATCAATAACTGAGCTGGAAAACGAATATTTAATTCAAATGGCCGACCGTCTGCCTTCAAACAGGTTACTAGGGAGAGCAAGATCCTTCACATGTGTAATACGCGTGTCATAAGATAACTCTTCATCCGGTTGTTCAGTTGGTATTGATGTTCGATGAGAGACTTGCTAAAGCAATAAATAAAGCCATATGGTGTCAGACAGCGTAATGATTTGAGTAGGTTAAATCAATCCTTGTGAACGTTTTGCTATATATGTGTAATTGGAAACATGGCATATTTTCATCTCATCTATCTATATCTGCTTACATAGATTCATACCTATCTGATAAGCAGGAACGTATGTTAAATTTCATATTCATTTAACATAATTATAATTGAACCTCATTCATGAAGAACCAAATTCGTTCACCCGTAGAGTGAGTTCTACAGATTCATTGTGGAAGTTTTTCCCCTGAAACATAGTGCTTCTATTCAAGGATAAACTTCGGTTCTAGTAATAGGTTAAATGCTCGACTTAAACTTGGCTTTTTCCACGACAACAAGTGCAATTAGGAATTTATTTAAACGTAGTAGGGTTTTTTCTTCTGAAAATGACACTTCCGAGTTGAAAGTTGAATCATTACCGTCATAAATGTCGTTTATTACCCATACGGTTAATCATAAGTGATGACATATTTTCAATATGAGCACATGTGCACATATCACTTTTGCCTAGCAACGATTGTTTCAGCGCGAGTTACCGTATTATGTCGTCTGTGACGTCATCAAACCATTGTTCGTGACGTCACTGAAGCGGGCCGCCGCAAAGAAAGCAGGCCGCTTTCCGTGTGTTTTAAATGAAATAGAATCGGTAATAAAGAAATTATAACCCTCGGAATTGTGTCGCATGACTTTTACGAAACTCGTGCGAGCTTGTGTATAACCCTCGCTCTCGCTCGGGTAATACAAAAATTCGCACTCATTTCGTAAAAGTCATATGACACATTTCCTCGGGCAATAATCTCTATTTATCATAGAGTGCTGCAAATCTGTTGCAAGACCATTGGACACGTTCGTATTCGCGGTGAAAACACTTGCGTCTCGTGTTCTTATTCTGGTAACTATTACAAGATAACTTGGTTCTTTCACATGCCTTTATGTATTAATTAAGTGGCTTTCAATATATTCACTGACCTTTTTATGCGGTGGAAAATAATAAACTTATTCTGAAGACTTTACTTGAATAAGGAACTGACCTTGAACACAATCAGTCTTGGTTTCTCATTGATTGACAGTTGACGTGCATCTGACCCCTAACCTTTCACCTCTGCCCCTCTGAACCTGCATTTAGCTCTGTTCGCGCCAAAGCATTGGCTGTAGCGATGCTTTCCGCGGATTCCAGTGTCCTGTTTTAAGGTCAATCTAGACTGGCATATTGTCTCTAAAATATTTTTGAAGACAATACGTAATTACTTATTGAGGGAATAGATATTTGATATTGCGTAGATTTGCGTTGATTTGTTACCATAACAAAAAATGATAAAAGCAGGTTGTATTGCCAGAAGATGCCAGATTTTGAACCGATGCATTTACTTACGTAATAAATGATACAAAATATGTTTACGAATAGTTATTATTGAAGTCGGAAGGGAATGCATACTGTCGTGCTCCGAGGTCAATAAAGACTGTCACTCAACCTTTAGAAAAGTTATAGAATAATGCTTTATGTATATTGATTATTGAAAAGAGAGTTTCGTGAATTAGAGATTTCAGGGACAGTGGCAGATTCAGGAAATAAAATGAGATGGTGGAAGGGGGACGTTAACAGAGGGGAAATCCTAGATCCTGTATCCGCTACTGAAAATTAGATTCAAATTAAGACGAGAGGAAGGTGAATCCTGTGGCAAGGTCAGTCTGGTTCTCTGTCACGAACCATGTTTGTCAAAGATTCTTCGATTGTTGTCCTGAGACGGTACGCGTGTGTGTATATCGATTATAATGGACACGTTGATGAAGTGGGATGTCCGTAAGCAAGGAGACATTTTTTCATGGTCCCTGTATCCACGTGAGATGAGGGGACTGTAGGAATGATTGATTGACGGGACAGGTCAAAGGTCAAGAGGACTCAACGGACATTCAAAGTGGACAGTGGATACACTGGAGATCAGTTTGCACTCATCCTTGCTTTCAGTTTTGAAGGGAATTTAACAGACTGACTTAAAGTCTCGGAAATTAAAATTTTTGCTGATCCCCATACAGTTTTCATTAGATTGTATTTCAGAGAATGAAACGACAATGCTTACGAAACTCATCAAAGTGATCACCAACTCAATCGAACGCTGAAATGTAATATCCAATCTGTAAGATCTCTCTCAACTGAAAATGTCATTTTATCACGATTTTCTGAATTATGACTGTGCACCTGAACGTGTATCTAGACACGGAACGTTTGTCATGTAGATGAAGAATGGCACTATATCAATAGGTGAGAAGTGATTAATACTTGTTTTGCCGATATGAAAACACGAACTGACTTGTTCGTTGTTTTATCGTCCAGTCGTAAAATAGTGTAGAAATAAGGTGATGGAGAAGGATCGATGGATAGATCAATGGATGAGTTATAATCAATCAGGCGTGTGAATGAATTGTCCCATATGCGAGTGTAAAGTCAATTTGTAGATGAATTTGCAAACTGAATAGGACAGCATAAGAATAGTATTCAAAGGAGCCTAAATACACCCAAACTAACTTTACTTCTCTATAACCATTTTACGCTTCGTGGTTAGACTTTACCAAAGTCTGTCATCCAGACCCAATGGCACAATATTAAAGGAGCCTTCTTAAGTCTCGAAAATGTTGGCAAGTTTAGCCTATAAAGACATATATATATATATGTATGTCTTTGGTTAGTCTAACTTCACCCCTGCAGGTCTGTATTTGTGTCACTGATTCCTCAAGGGTTAATACTTGTATTACAAAATTCGAAACTTCTGCCCACAGAGCAATGGACATACGTAGTTATTATGTGTTTTCAAGATTCCTTTAAAACCAGTGTGGTGATTGTAACTTGTTGACGTCAGAGGAGACAATGAGATAGTCTAGAGTTGTCCGGTTTGATGCCTCAAGGTCAAGTGGTCATCCCGAGTGGACAATGGGATACCAACCAACCAACAAGGTCACTTTGCATTCTTTCTGTTGTCCTTTCAAGAAAGGAAAACATTCCTCCTTCTATTTTTTACTTACATTAGTTTTTTATTTTTGTTTCCGATTAGAAACTTCAGATCCGTAATGTGTCAAATATACAAAAAAACATATTATAATGAAATTATGGTTAAATTATATATTCCAATGTTTATCATACCTGATGTCTCTATCTTTTAAGTATACTTTAGGTACCAACCAGTTTTATGTAAGCAAATCAAAATCGGATGCATTTTAATAATCCAAACTTAGATTGTTATGTCAGCGTGCAGGTGACACTATAAAAAACATGTCTGGCTGTTGTTTTGTGAGTCGTATTCAGAAAGACCAGTTTTTAGTAATCCACTTAAACTTGACTCATTTTAAATTCAAACCTAGACTGTTATGTTTACGTTCAGGTAACACTGTAAATATGGCCGGTTGCTGTTGCGTGTGTCGTATTCAGAAAATATGATTAGCTAAATGGAAATTCATACCGGAGCAGCAACATATTTATACTGTGCATTCATCAAATAACTAGACACACGAAATATAAAATATGATTTTAACAGCAAATTCCTACCTTCCAATGTAGACACTAACTAATGTTATTCTTTAGAATTAAGAAGTTCTCAACCCTTTTTGTAATTCCGTTAAGCGCGTTCAGTGTATTGGTTAAATTACAGTTGACCTCGCTTGACGAAGTAGGTGGACAGAAACACATGGTTATTAATAATAATAATAATAATAATAATAATAATAATAATAATAATAATAATATACACATAATAACACAATATTAGAAGCAACATCAGGCCTCATAAGGCCGAAATTACACCTTTCAATACATTAAATATAAAAATGCTTTTATAAACATATAAACTGAACACCAAAAGAAACGTTACACCTCCTTAAATTGGAATATCACTAAAAGTTACGCGCTCAGAGAAACTTGGTTTGTTGTGTCCTAACATCCCATAAGCTTAGTCTTATGTGCTAAAATAACAGACCTCAAAATTTTTGGATAATTATGTAATCGCAATATTATCATGGCTGGGTCAATTGCCCTAGAATTAATCATCCATAAAAACAACAAAGGCATTAAAAATCATGACTTTAATGACATATAATCTTTGGTAAGTATCTGGCCTTTTGAATTTAAACATTCTTATTTAAAGGGTGTAGAATTCTTTTGGTGTTCGGTTTAGGGTCCTTATAGACGTACAAACACACAGAAACCGGAGAAAACATTGATATTTCTAACACAGTCGAGATAAGAAGACCAATCTTTTAGTCAATGAAGAAAGCATTCTTAACTATCATTTTCTTTTTTAAAAGTATTTTTTTTGGGTGAAAAATATGAACAGTGTATATAAATGGTGTATATGCTTAATTACATATCCGGCTCAATGTCCATCTTGGTAAATATATACAATACTGTATATTTCATAATCAGTAACCTGCCTAAGGATCAGTGAGACCAGAAAGGCCATGAGAAATCAAAATTAAGAAGTTTTTATCGATGCGATTTGTCTAACACGATCACAAAAAATTCAAATTCAATATACAAACTTTACAAAAAAATTCATAGACGAAACATCAGACACTGAAGTAAATAATAATAATAAAAACGAGGAACTTAATCCTGAGACTCATTTATTACTGCAACGTACAACCTAAATGTAGTTGTAACGTGATGGGGACGTATTTCAAACAATTCTACAACATGTATAATTACGAAACAAGTCGGCTAATTTAAAGTTCCAGAGGCGTAGAAAAACAGCTGATCGTGACTTGAACCGACAAGGAACGTGCTTCATAGACCTTAACGCCCGTCTGTCATGTCGGCCAGACATGGACACATCGCACATGAAGTAAACAAATAATAGATTTGCATCGAATGTTGTACATTACAAGCTCTGAAGTTTACATAAGGGCGACGACTTTACGCAACCAGTCGTGAAGTTATGTAATAGGTCTGCATCACGGTTATTTTGAGTCTCATTTTAAAAAATGCATGGTTTTTCTTAAATTGTTTTCTATGCCGTTCAATTTCAAAAATACATTTGTCTACAGTTTCGAAAGGGGAAAATGAAAGCCTGTGTAATTTAATACAGATCTTGTATACAGTAGAAAATGACTTGGTTTTCATAATATAGGGCTATTACTAGAACTTTTAAGTGTCAAATGGTATGTTACAGTTAAAGTGTAATAACATACATTAGAATATTACATATCCCCCAGTCATATTATTTATTTATGATACATTATAAAGGCGACACAGAGTATGTTTTCATGTTGTTTCACATGGCTTGAATAAGAGTCAAACTACCATGTCCTGTGTTGAGTTCAAATCTGACTGACATCTTGAACTCTAAAATGCCAAAACTATGATATTTTCTTTTTTCTAAGGATTATCAGAAAAATGACATATCGAAGTTAAAAGTCGATATTCATTGTCCCATTTACATGTTTATTAGTTAAACGACATAATAAACACTACTGACCCATGTTTGTCTTTTGGTCAGCTGTAAATAAGTTTCCAAAAGTACAATTGAGTAAGTGGCGAGCGCCATTGTCCGGTTTTCGATCATACATCACGACTTGTCCCTGTTTGTTATCTGATAAGCATTATGATATTGATTTTTAGAAATAGCCGCTTATTCTCAATTAAAATAGGACCAATTATGGAATTTGAACATTTTTTACTCCAATAATATAGTTTTTGCCCCTTCAACAACATGAACTAAGACATAAACAACAGAAATGATTTGTAAATAGATAATATGATACTTATACTAAGGTAATAAATAGGCAAAATAAACTAAGAATGCAATTTAAGTTATGAATAAGCCAAGACATTTTTTCAAATATAAGATTCTGCAAAGCAAAGAATGACATGTAAAATGATCCAGCGAAGTTCTGTCTTTTAAGTTATCATTTTCTCTTTTTCTATTTCCATGGTCGAAATTCATGATAATTCATGATAAATTCACTAGATTATTCATGTGCATAGTGGGTGGAATGTAGCAAAGCAACTTAATGAAGCTTATAAACAAGTATATTTTTTTATCCGTTTAGTAAATGCCATGCACTCTATAAGTAGCTGTTTATTAGAAAGGAGCCTTGCATTCAGTCTAGAATCCACTTTCATGTGTATAGTAATCTGAATTGGTCATGATATGAAATTGAAAGAACATGCAAAATAAAAATTTATTCAAAATAACGACAAAGTCTTTGAAGGTCATTTAGAAGTGATGTACATACGAAAGGCAAGTATCAAAATAAAATATTGTCACTCTTAGAATATCTCTTAAAATATCGTCGCTCATCAAAGCCCATGGAAGAAAGCATATTTACATTTTTGAAACTCAATATTACTTGAAGTTGTGTTGAGGTAGGCAAGGACGTGTATAAACCTATATAAATCTTTGAGGTAGGTAAAATAACACAGCATATGTGAACAGATAGATTATAAAAAATGTTTACGTTTGTTGACGTTTGAAATTTATTCTTATAGATGAAGAAGCGTCTGATCTTCTCTGCCAAATGTCAGGATGTTTCGTTTCATCTTCTTGAATACCAAAGGTTTGAAACCAATTTACGACAGAATTTATAGATGCTAATGAGACAGAGTTATGTGCTGCTTTAATAAAATTAATTTCACCATCAAATCTTTTGATAGCAAAGGGAATATGATTTAGACAGTTTTTAAAAATAATTTGTCAATGAACAGAATAATTTTCATCGAGAATGTCTTCGCGTCTGTCATTTTGTTTAAAGCATTGTCGATAGTTTGCAACTAAATTGAATTAGATAATTGCCTACAAAGCATGTGACGTCATGACTGAACTTAAACATAGAACCTTGTAGAGAATCGAATTTAATGTTGACGGCCATTTGTGAAATTATCTTGCTTAAAATTAAAGTTCAATTGACGTCAACAGAAAATTGTTGAAGTTGTTTATTTTCAAACTTTGGTTAGACTTGTTTTGGCTCCAATATAATTGAAAGGAAGTGGACAAAAAAAATCTGACTAATTTTCAGCCTGTGTGAAATATTTCCTTTCTGATGAAAGAGATATATTCATTAAAGAGCCTGTTGTGAGTGGTTGGAGACATATATGCCAAACTTTAACAATGGTGTCATTTGATCTCGAAGTATCGACTGTTACCAAAAAGAAACATTTTAAAGCTTACTGGTTTTCAATAGTGACATTATGAAGGTAGAACGTCGCAATTATGATCGAAGACCGGACAGTGGCGCGCGTCAAATAGTTATTTAACGTAAGTTTGGAGACTTATCTAAAACAGCCAGGAGGGCAGTTAGGAGTTGATAGTGTGTGTTAGGTTATATAACTAGTATCCATGTATATTGGACATGATATCTACATCTCTGTTCATTTATAAGGCTGTTTTAGATTTTCACGGAAATCCAGTATCTTTCATATATATGTCTTTTGGACATGAAAAGATAAGATGTTTTGATTTTATATCACCACATATGACATTTAGGTTCGCTTCAAAGGTAAATAATATGTTATGAATATTTTTTGGGTCTTTAAAACACAAAAAAAACCATGAAAAACCCACATCTATCTTACTGAATAAAAAAACCATTTCATGAATTTCTTTGAGTGGCGTTTCGGTAGTCGAGAGTTACGTTCTTGCGACCCGGATCTGAATGACAAAATTATACAGAAAGTAATGATTTCAAAAAGATTCTGGAGACTTAAAGACAGTCTAAAGAACAGACATACCAGACGGGTTAACATTCCACGAGCTGCAGGCGGGGCAAGTCGATGGATCACGTACATTATTCATAGACTGGTTTTCGTTTCGTCTATTTCTGGTGCCGAAGTTGACTAGGTCTAAAAATAGCACCGGCTCAAACGTGGTTTTCCGTCTTCGGTTGGGATTTTCCGTTCGGTAATTTTCGAGACTGTTCCGGTTTCTGCGAAAGTTGGATTTTCCTTGTACGTGTATTAACTAAGAAAGATAGCAACCTTGCAATTATGAAATGCGGAAGGTCAAACTATCAATGCGCGATTCGTAAGTTAAGATTGAGTGGGATGTTTTGAAATTGTGCGTCATTTATAGACATTAATCATTGACTCGTTCAAATGGCGGTGGTTGATGACGAAAATATACTGATAATGTCAAAATTAGAATCCGGTTGGATAAACAGAACGATTTATAAAAGTAAACAGCTTTGCCCTTTACAGGAATAGATTCTCGGAGCTGCTCTGTAGCGTATGGATGATTATCGATGGAAAGGGTTGGAAAAAAGGAGGAGAAAATTACAAATAACAATCGAATCAAGTTTGTTTACGGACGACTATTAACATGTTGTTACATAACTAAACCTTAGTGGGCGTATTGCTTGCATAAAATACGTAATAAGCCTCGGAATAACAATCTGGTAATACATTTGAATAAGAATGGCATAAACATAAATTGTTATTTTATATTTTTCAGAAATCCATTGAAATAAAACATGTTTTAACTTCATTTTCAGATATAACAATTCACATGTGATGATTCGTGAGAATCAAGAACACAAAAGATCTTCCTCAGTGACGGTGACTCAACCACAACAATAGAAGAAAACATGTCATGGTTTCGGTTCCCTCTCTCGCTCAGGCCCAAGTATAATTTCCGTCACTATCCTGACCAGCATTTTGAGGACGCCAAAGAACAAGCCTCAAATAAAGAAACAACGCACATTACCGCGTCCCGACTCCATAAAGGTCACACAGCGACATATTTTTGACGTCGATTACAATAAAACCATGATTCACAGAAAAGGCTAAATTGAGAGCCATTGTCCCATTGCTGTGACCGTTCTACGCACCTGCCCTTTGATTTGGTCACGTGACTAAGGTCATGGCCTCATAGAGGGTAGCGACTCAGCAGCTGTTCGGGTATTGCAGTAGAAAATTCGAACATTATTATGATTTTATTTCCTGTGTTAGGTTTACATGTTAATCCAGTATGATATATGTTTGAGATACATTGATTATTTATTTTAGGAATTATTACAAAGATATCGTGTTCGATTTATTTTTCGATTGTTCCTGAAGTTCTCCAGTGATTACCACTTAACATTTCTTTATAATTAAAGTATTATTTTACAGGATATTTCGCCGATATTCGTGTAATATTTCATTGATTAAGATTCAGTTATTGATTGATAAGTGTGTACATTGCAGTATGAACATTTCATATTTATATTTTTTATTTTTTTTATTTTCTCAAAGGGGCAGTAGCACGTTTTTTGACAGGTCTATTTCTTAAAATTTTCCTAAATAAAGATAAGTTCACATCATATTACGTATATTTCAATGTTTCATACCATTGCGTAAGTCTAGATTTGCTGACCACCACTTGATTCTATACCGTGTAGTGTTGTTGTGTTGTGTGGTGTGGAGCTTTTATGCTCCTGGTAGGGGCACCTAAGCTCGACAGGTCGACGGGTAGAAGTCAGACCAAATTTGAGTCGTTTTAAGACCTGCTGTCTATCTCTCACTATGCCTTTCTTTCCGTCATTGCCTCATTCTTTCAATACCATTTCCTCTGCCTTTCCATCCTCTTTTGGATGCTTGTGATCCACGTGTTTTATAACTGAAATATTGAAACTCACTCACTCACCAGACTTGCTGAATGAGGACCTAGACTGTATTGTAAGCTCCTATTTTATAGACAGTCGTGAAGAAGGGCACCTCTTTGGTGTCCAAAGATCGGTGCAGTCCTTTCTCGGCTATCGATGACAAACCAACCACATAGCGGAGATTGACCAAATATCCGGCACTCAATGTCTGATTGACCGGTGCTTGACCATACCGTTATCGATTACCTATTGGTCACTCTTGGACCAGTCACGTGACATCAGACTTAATCCACTTATGACAATAACCGGTCATATCGACCCACGACCTCTCAAGACTTAATGGACCAACAATATCCCTGAAACAGATTGGACAATGGTCACACCAATTCGGCCAGTATCGATGATCGATATCCTAACGGTTAAGCCTAAGCGCGTGCGGCGGCTCAACTGCTTGTCTGGTTGGATCGTTACGAGTACTTGAGACCAACTAGATTAGTTTTTAGTCGCCTTAACATTCGGTTTCAGGGAGATTATCTACCGACAGTTGGAGTTTAAGAAATCCCTCTGTGCGGTGTCAAGGGTTTGATGAAAATGTATTAGGATATACAGAAATAATATTGACATAATGTTCATATTTGATTCAAAAGCCTTTTGAGATTACAGTCTTTGTATAACAAATTACTTAATGTAATTCTATAGCATTTTCATAGAAGAAGTCTTGTGGGTTTATATTCACGCCTTCTTATGACAAACTTGGGAATTTTAACAAGGGATCGGAATTCTGATATATGAAGAGAGATAGTACGTTGTCAACAAAGCCAGATTTTGGAGAAAATATTGATTCAGGGAAGAGCGATTCATTCCAATTATAACTGATACACTAGGCCAGAGGACAGTCAGGTGAACAGTGGCCATTCCGGCCAGTACTGATAATCAATAATCTAATGGTTGGTTCGTCATCTATTTGACCCCTCGAAGTGACCGACGCCTTTGTGTACATGCATAATCCCCTCTCTCCACTGACAGTAAAAACACTATCGATATTTTAGGGGGGAAATCAAATCTTGTCATTTCTTGTAACGTAGAAAACAAACTGCCTCCCCCCCCCCTCCCACAAAAGAAAAAACAACTAAATTTTGATTAGGGAGAGCAAGTTCTTATGGATAGTCAACTTCTTTATTACACGAATTGCGACGTTCCGTTTCGATACTAACATTGCCATATATATCGAGCAAGTGATATAAATGGTTTCATGAAGGCGAAAATGTGTACATACGTGAATTGATGCTTTTAAAATTGAATGTTATGGTGTACATATTATTTTAATAATAAGTTTAAAGTGGGGATAAGTTTAACAGGAAACAAGGTTGAAATACACATATGATAGGTTGGAGAAACAAATGATTGAGGCCTGTCGATTTACCTTCACTTCAACTTCCGGTTCAGACGTACCGAAAAGACCTTTGTTTGCATTGGTCCTGTCTTCCTAATGACCCTTCGTCTCTACAAATACAACTGTTCTGGTTGACCATCATCAAATATGGCTGGTCACTCAACTTGTTAGCCATGTTTCGTGACTTTAAAACAGTCTAGATTCGAACTCAGCAAGTCTAACTTCGACTGCATGGAATGCCTCAAGAAATTAAATAACATTGATGAAGGTACAGTGGCAAATACAAATATTAAATCTATAAATTTGTTGGTTAGCGTATGCTTGTTGGTATATTATATACCATCAAGTCTTATGTCAGATCAAGGACGTATATATGCGTCTATGGTCACTGAACTGAACTTTACAAGGGGATACGCAATCATTAAGTACCCAGTTACAAAGATCTCTGGTCATTATGCACAATGTAGACTAAAATTTAGTCTATGAAATATTTTAATAATTTTCTGTTCCTTCATCCATTTTAGTCTTCTCTTTGGGATCCTAATTTCATGCAGTCAAATCTAGACTTGCTGAATGAGAACCTAGACTGTATTGAAGGCTTCTATTCAATAAGCAGGGCATCTCGCTTTACAACAATCAGAACATGCACCGAACGATTCAAAATAATTTCAACAATTGCCATGACAACGATAATGCATTTTTATATGAAAACGTGTTCGTGTCTAAATATTGAAAGGGAAGTCATGTTGATTGAACAGAGGTATATAGGCCCGATGTTCTCTCTTTTGTACTTCCTACTCAATAGTCAATATATTACTGTAACGATTTAAATATCTTGATTGGTTTTACTCACAGGCGCTAGACGCTGAATGTACAATATCATGTAAGTATATATATACATGTAGCTATATAACATAAACAAGGTCTGACACTGTCGTATCTGTTTCCGGTCCTATTGCAGACACGACAGTGTCAGACCTTGTTTATGTTAAATAGTTATATGTATATATACCTACATGACATTGTACATACAGAGTCTGGCGCCTGTGGTTTTACATGCAGTTAACCGTTGACGACTGTTTTCTTGTCTACCACACCAGAATAAAATTTAGTAAGAACATCATTTTGATGAGAGGTTATCTTACAACATGGTAATATTCAAAATTAAACACTGATTTCGTAAATCTTTGAACATACACTTCTGTTTTACCATATGTACATGTATTATCATCCACCATGGCTAAACAACATTGCAGTTAGAATTTTCGCAAGATCTTAAAGAGCCATTCCGCGAGTTGTTGGAGTCATATATGCCAAAATTAATCAGTGGTGTCATTTGATCGCGAAGTATCGACTGTTACCAAAAGGACACATTTATAAGCTTATTGTTTTTTACAGTGACATTATGACGGTAGAACGTCGCAATTATGATCGAAAACCGGACAGTGGAGCGCGTCAAATAGTCAAAAGTAATTTTCGAGACTTCTCTAAAACAGCCAGGAGGGCAGTTAGGAGTTGATAATGTTGGTTATAGGTTATAAAACTAATATCCATGTATATTGGACGTGATATCTACACCTCTGTGCATTTATAAGGCTGTTTTTAGATTTTCATGGAAAACCAGTATTTGTCATATATATTTATTTTTGACATGAAAAGTTAAGATGTTTTGATTTTATATCACCACATATGACACTTAGGTTCGTATCAAAGGTTAATAATATGTTATGAAAATCACGGAGTCGCTCTTTAACGTTATAAACATGTATTTGATAAAACAACATTCCTTCAAATTGATTTGTGTATGATGGAAAATTTTGATTTGAATAAACCATTTAGGTTGTTTATACAACGTTGACCTAAATAACAACTAATCAACGAAACGAACAACACATGTAGAACAGCTAACTAGCCGTGATTTCAACACCGCACAGAAATGTAAACATGTTTATTGTGGAGTCGCTTGGAGAGAAATCGATTTGCGATGAACAGTTAATTAAAAGTATTTGTTATGTATCTCGCTCCGGTTTCATCAAGATCTTGAGTGATTATAAACTCCCGGTACAAAATTTATCTTTTTCTTGTTTTCATCTTTTATTCCAGAACTTTTTCACATAAATATGAATGGCTGACTTTTGATATATATAAGCGAATTAAGGTGCATAAAATGTAAATTTCTCTATTGTACAAGTGGCATTTTTTAGATAATAAACTTTATGCAATTGTAGAAATTCTTTTATTTGCCGGACATACCATCCTGCTGAATAAGCGTATATGATATTTTTTCAGCCAATGAAATGTCGTTAATAAAGGATCATACAATGCGTGGGAGAGACTCCTTTTCACATTGTGGGAGTGGACAATCCCCCGTGATTGCCCTGGTTTGTGGTGTTCTGAACTCAGCGGATTTTTTCATCCGGGTTGTGCCACTGTTGCTGAATGCGAGTCGTCTCATTGGCTGGTTAGATCGCTATTGATAAGAGGGTTGTGGCTTGTGGGATCAGGGTATTAGCCCTGAAGGAGTGAGAGTGGATTCATACATGCTGATTTAGCAGGATACGGATATACATCCTTCTTTCTTGACCAGTAAACCACCGAGCTTCGTTATTAGTTACATAAATCTACAGTCATAATATGCATATGAAATAACAGACTTCGGACACTCGCAGAACGTGTGATCCCATACTTCCCTGCCGAAATTTAAAAAGGCATGATAAATTTTACATGTATATATCGGTGAACGTGGGATAATTGACATATCAACCCACACTTTATCACACATCACGTTTAACGCATCGACAGAAAAGAAGAATATTCAAACACAATGCTAACAGCACTATTGATAATTAGCTCATGACGTCGATCAGTACTTGATGATTCTCAAACCGTTCAAGGCCAAAAACTGTTACCATCCATACCTATATCTTACATACAATGCGTGGGAGAGACTCCCTTTCACTTTGTGGGAGTGGACAATCCCCCGTGATTGCCCTGGTTTGTGGTGTTCTGTAGACGTCGCCTTTGAATGAAATTCTTGTCATTTCATTGCCTAATCAAAAAGAATACCACAAAAAAATTTTGAATCCAATACATACATATACTCTGAATCTTCGTGTATGTTCGGGATAAAGGAACCGTTATCTATATCTTGTTTTACTTCCAATTTCCCTTACTAAATGTCACTTCAATAACCTAACTGATTTCTGGTTTTAAATGTCCGAGAGAAAGTCATTGACCAATGTGTACTAAACTATTTACTCATATCTTACCGTAAGCTCTGAACACGTTATCAGCAATAATTTCTTTAAGACACGTTGATGTTCCATCTTTTAATGTCAGCGACATTTTAGTTGATCATAGTTCAACGCTAAGGCGTAATTCACTATGATTTCTAATGAACCATTAACATACGTACGAATACCCATGCATATTAGTCCGTTATTCAGACCCTATGACAAAATATGGAGGGAGCCTTCTGTAGTCTAGAAAATGTTGCCAAGTCTAGATGCTTTTTGAAATTAAGTATGGTCTAGGACTTTCAGGATAATATTTCATAGAAGAAAAATAAAAAAATTACAATGACATTTTTTTTCAGGCTCTATATGTTAGTCATGCATATCTACGTTATGAAGTCCTCTACCAACCCTGAATTAGGTTTCCCCAGAATACACAGTAGCAATACCCACGGCAGTCCCGCAATGATCAATAATGGAAAAGAGTATTTGATAATTATAGACCACGTCATGATAACATTGCGAAAATTAATCACTCTGCCATTCATGAAGTGATGAAATCATAAACAGTTTGCGTGGGACGAACTGACCAGATGTCACGCAAGATGAAGGCAGTTTAAACACGTATCACAGCTGGACGGCGATATCTCCCGATAGATACATATACTTATACGTACACATAAGCCAATACGTGCTACGTGGCATTCCATAAACTCCTTACTCATTTAGTTGTAATTTCACATCCATTTTCTCCCACCTTTGGGTAGATTAACATCTAGTCACTGAAACAATGATCTCTTTATCTTTTAAATATTTGGTATGAACTGATATAAAATAATTTCAAGTGGCTGAGGCAACTAAACTAAATTTCTAGACTTAAAACGTCTTTTTAATCTTTAGCCTTAGGGTCCGGACGACAGACAAACCTTTGGGTAAATACCAACCCCTGGAAACTTAATTCTAACGAGTACATTTTGTTATGATTCCTAATATTTCTCTTATGAATAGCAATTATCATGAAATTATTATCTTTCTGTGAACTAAAGCAAGTAGCCTATTTGTTACGTCTATGACGTCATCATGTAACATGATAACATAATCAAATGTATTAAATGTCATTGAAGCATATTTGACATTCTCGCAGTTGAATGAAACGGCACTCCATATCTAAGCGGCTTGACTCTTGGTACCTGCGGACTGGCTCGAGTTATCGGTAATCAATAGATGATCCTAGTTCAAGGCTTATCAAGAATAAACAGACTGTGTAGGCCTGAGCAGTAAACAACCTCATGAAAATGAAATTACACAATTTCTCTTGTTTTGGCAAATAATGGAATGAGGTAACTGCTCAAAATGGCAGTGTTGGAGCGATTCTGACGTACCAATCATGTTATATCTGACCTAATCTAAAATGAAATTGCACAATTTCTCTTGTTTTGGCAAATAATGGTATGAGGTAACTGCTCAAAATGGCAGTGTTGGAGCGATTCTGACGTACCAATCATGTTATATCTGACCTAATCTAAAGTAGGGATGCAAGCTTGTTGTTCTACCAATGTGTGTCTTTCACTCTAATACAGAAATCAAGATGTAGCTGACGGGGATGAAATCCACACCCCTTGTCTTCCCAGCATGAGGATTTAGATGTCCAAGACTTGATCAATTTCTCCTACATTATTTTAAATAAAATAGTTTCTTCGCGTAAGTGTATACCCACTATTGTATCTTTTAAAAAGATGTTAAAAATTAAGGAAATCATCCAAACATTGTAAGATATGTAGGTGTTTGTGAATACGATTTCAATTAATGGGGACTGAGCAAATCTAGACATGTAGATACATTAGCTTTTAGCTGACCCCTGTCCGTCCGCCGACACCTGTAACCTTTCCCTGACCCCTGCAACTGACCCCTAACCGAGATCGCGCGTTATCCCGCGTTATTCATCCCTTGGATTTGATTGGACACAGCTTCTGGAAAAAATTCACACGCACATTCAGTGCATGGTTTATGACATGCGGTTAGTCATATGCTAGTATCCGATATCGAATACATAGGTCCATTGATATTCAATGCACCATGGGAAAACAATGCAACTAGAATAGTTTTCTTGGAAATGAAAATTCGAGAGTATATTTCTGTTTGTGCATGTATACTTATTATGCATGATAAATTCCAAAGGGAATCAATGGATAAAAAACCTCGACTCTGTATCGTAATTTCATACAACGATTCGACTGGTATCATTAATCGATTAAATCATGCGAATTGTTAAACATTCAAATATAAATGCTCTGTTCGTTGTTCGTTGCACTCTATCTTATAAATTTAAAATTGTTTTCAATTTCAGAAATAATCTAAATCTACAAGATTAAAGACGATATTTGAAAAAAAGTAAGATTAAGTGTCCCGTAGTCCTGCTTCATGACTGTGTATATAAAGGAGCCTTTTATACAGTCTTGGTCTCATTCATTGTCTCATTAAGTTATAATCGGTAGTCACCTCCTGTTCCTGTAAGTGCAGATTTTATCTCACGGTTTTTTACAAAAATTATACGAAAATGTATTTGGTATAGGAACATATATATGATAATTCGTTATTTAAAATAAAACAAATTATCAAACAAAATGTGTTAGAAAGGAAGGACATATCTAACTAGACGATCTGAAGCGTTTTCATTTACTTTATTGAGGAAGGTACGTATGCCCGTATGGTAAAAATACGTTATTTATAACCTAAACCTTTTACAGACCAGACTGTATAGCAATATTCATTTTCTATTGCGATTTTGACACTTAATATTTAATAGACCAAATAATCAATAGACAGTCTTAATTGTCTTATCTTTGTTAATACATTTGAGCAAATCGCAATAAGTCATTAAACTTCATACACACGTATTCACCAAGCTGAAGACAGTTTGTGTGATATGTAGTAAAAGGTATCGATAGTCAAAGGGAGGTAACTCTACTCATCATCACGTGATTGTGAATGCATCATATCAGAATCACCTGACTAATTTGCGTCGTTGAATAAATCATTTCACAATAAAGAAATAAGTCCACGTGTCACTTTCCACATTGAAACTCAATCTGAAATTGAAATATAATAGTATTTATTCATTTTTTTTTTCCAAAGAAGTTTATTTTTTCGAAAATAAAATCTCATCTTTAAGAAGCATTTTTATCGTCTGCACAACGCTGGTTAAATTGCAACCCTGAATATGTAATTAATTCAATGCAACTTATGGCCTACACTTCAGTAATAAAAGATTTGATTTGATAATAAAAAATCTTACCATGCCAATTAATATAATTGAATATAATGGATATCAGATGTAAACATGAAGTCAATGTGTTATCGTGTTATTATGTTACTCGTAACCTTTTCATCTCTCAAATTACTTTCTCAGACCAGAAACGAGAGGTCTAGTGATCACGGACCTAAACTTAATGATCCGGCTTCGCGTTCTTTGGCTGACCTAAATACATCGAATACAGGTGAAAGATTTGTAGACGCAAACAAATAAATATGAACGAGGTGTTAACGCAGGGCGTTTTTAAAATACCGTAATTTTGAACATTGCTTTGACACGTCGACATGACAACTGCTATAGTTAACATTTTCAAATGATCAAGACAAAGTAAACACTTCAATTTCATATTGGAACTTGATAAGAAGATGTCCTTAATACCAACAATGAGTACTTAACCAAACATGCTTGATAACGATACAAGAATCTGTGTCGAAACGTCGCACTTTCAGATTAAGGTGAGGTGAGTTAGTGTTTAACGCCGCTTTCAAGATTATTTCACTTATATCGCGGCTGCTAGTATTAGTGCAGGGAGAAAGCCCGCAACACCATTGTGGCTATGCATTGCGGTGAAACCTGCGAGCATCGGCTGGAACTAGCGAACCATGGGTGGTACTGCGCTGAATTTCAGTGTAGCATTGCACCCAAACCTGACTGCGTGTAGAACAGTTCTCTACTGCAGACAAAGTTGCCGAGCCCCTGGCGGGATTCGAACCACGGACCTCCTGATCCGAAGCCGAACGCGCTAACCACTGCTCTATCCCGCCCCCACTTTCAGATTAAAGAAGTTGTTATCCATAAAAATTGTGTACTTATTAACCAAACGTGTTTTCAAAAGACTTTAATCGTTATTAACATTACAAACGGGTTAGGTAGAGATTATTAAAAAGTGTGTTTCCGTCATTACTGTCATACATTAGGAATAAAAACTGTTGTGCGAACCATTCAGGACAATTTTTGTAATTTGCCTTGGTGGTATAGACGTATGTAATGTAGGAACATAAAAGGTATCTAATTGTTTCTGTAGGTAAAACGCTTTTTTAGTTATTACTTTTGTGGTACATGCAGAATATAGTTACAAATAACATATATAATTGGCTGAACAACATACAACATATTAACACATACTTCTGCGTTTGAAAAATGGCCTGCCTTAGATAATATCCGAATAAAACAGGTTTTTTTCAGGCTTTACCTTCGCATGAAGAAAACGGGACATCTTATTATCTCACAAACGTCATTAAACTTGCTCATTATTCGAGAAACAGTACAAGGAAATCTCTTAAATTGCAAAATATATGTCAAGAAATAAATTATCACGTCGGATAAAAGTCAAAAGGATATTGGTGTGATGTACATTTATAATCTCACAAAAGGCAAATCCATCTCAACTCGGCTAGCCAAATATACACGTTCCTACATAAACCCTTAATTTTGAAACGTTTTATTTGTACTAACCTAGAGGTAATACGGTAATAACGGCGTTTCAATGATAAGAAACCGAACGCGGGGTCATAGACCACAATTCCATATCATGACACAATCACGTGCAGGTTTTCCCTCTTTAAAGCTTGTATTGGTACACATTATATATATATGAAAGTATGTTATGCTAGATGTTAATAAGAAAAGTATCTGTCTGTATATCAAGCAAAATAATTGGCAACGAAGCTTGCCAGTGTCTTAATGGTCGTGTTGTTTGACATGGTATCAAATATCATGTTTCTGCAACAAGAGCGTGCAAACGTGATATGTAAGAAATATCAAAGTAAAACGCCTAGATTCAACTGGTATATTGAGTAAGTTTAATGATGATAAACTAACCGTGTACTTGCATAATAATGTTTATAGCCCAGTATTTCTTGTCTTTTATATGTTCATACACTGGTTAAATATAAAAAATCTTTCGGGTTGAATTCCATTAATTCAGTCCACAATCAGTCAGTTTGAATGTACTCGGACTAAAACACATTTTCGTTAATTCCTTTTGAAAAATGAATACTGTAAAAGTAGAGCGCATTCTCCAAGAATCTGATTATTTTATGAGCGCTTCATTCACCGTTCCTGCTGTTTGAAGTTTGAAGTTTAAAGCAAAGTTCTGTTGTACGAATGTTATACATTACGTTAGTTGTTCATATTCTAACAAAGATAAACATAAATTGCAATCATTATTTGAGGAACACATCTTCTTTATCAATGATATTTTCTAAGTAATGTGTAGAAAAATTAAATTACAATTCTTGATCAAACTGATCTTTGTTCCTTCTACAATGATCAAAGACTTTGGCCCACATCTGCTCATGAAATATTCCGGTGATCTAGGTTTATTATAAATCCTGAAATTATCCTTGGCTTTGACAACATAGTTGCTCAGATAAAAAATAGTTATACATTGTGTGTTATGCAAGGCAAAATGGTAACAGACATTGCAAAAATGACACTTATATAAGTGGCAAATAACCGTCAAAATGAAATATTGCTATAACCTTTATAGTTTCCTATGGAAATGGTTATAGCTGTTTCTGAAAAAAATATGACCTATAATAATTAAAAATTTGATTTTGAAATTAAAAACTACACATTAAAAAATATTATTCAAAACTTTTATTTTATATGAGCTGAATATTTCATGTATTCATTTTAACATCAATAGCACATACAGAAGATAACAGGCTAACATAATAGTTAGGTAAGCAAACAACTGGTTTCAAACTGTAGGGAAAATGGGTTGCACAATGGTTTCCCTCTGCACAAACAAAGTAAACAAAGATTGGTTATATAATTTCTTTATACACACTGAAATGATTTTTAAAGCCAAATTAAGTGTGGCAAATTTTAAAGTTTCTTCTTTCTTAATTTCAACCAAACATTTCAATAGCACTCATAGAATAAATATTTTTGGAATATTTTCATTCACTAAAATTCAAATAATATTTTCTTCCATTTCCAACAACAGTGTCCTGGTATAATTTTCCTCGTGTACACTGATAAACTTACCAGCGAGTCCTGCCTCAAATACTCATTAAACATGGAAAGGACCCTTAAAAATAGAGCCATTGGCTATTCAACTCATGAGACTATCTATAATTAATTATACAAATGGTCACAGGGTCACTTAATCTATCAACTAGAATACCCATCAGTTAAGTAGTCTGTGTACAAGGATTTAGCTTTCTGGGCCTTTTGCTTCTGGAGAAGAAGAAATTAGGATTTTAAGAGCGTAGCTCCTGACCGTATAAAGGGTTACAGGGTCACCAAATCTTTAAATCAGAATCCCAATAAGCCAAAGAATCTGTAAACAAGTTTTAGCTTTCTTGGCCTATTGTTTCTGAAAAAGACATCAGGCCAGATGAGGTAAAAATGGGTCTCTTGGTCAGTGGTATGCAAACTATTTTTTGTTGTACCAATTGCTTTCTTAATGAAGCAATCACTTAAATCTGCTTGTCTCACAAGACCTTGTGTTAGTGAGTCCCTTGACCCAGCAGGTCATATTTGTAGATTTATCACTGATAGCGACATCAACAAAATCAAATCTTGAACAAAATAGTCTCTGTATCTGTACCAGGTTGCTCTGCAGATCACCTGTGCTTTGCCATTAAAGTAAAATTTGCATGTAAGACTAATATGGCCACTTTATATAGTATATATGAAATAAGAAACAATCGTGTAGCTAACACTTCACATTTACCTGTTAGCTTGTTTTCAAACTTCTTTCCGGATAATATATATACTCATATATAAATATTCTTTTTGTTGGATGAAACAGGGGTTATACTCTCTACGTGGGCTTTTAGAAACATCCTGGTTTGAAAGTGTACATCACATAACTGTATAAGTCAACCTTGGTCATAAGTCGACCCCTATCTAATGCCCCTAAAGCTTTTCAAAAGTCGATATGTCATACACAACAGTTGCAGATCCAGGAGTTTGGAAAGGAGATGCTACCCGTATGGAAAAGGGGGGTTCACCCACATGGGTCGCCCATTTTATGGTTGAATTCAAAAGGAAACCCCTCTGATCTGCCAATGTTCAAGTCAATAACTGTCTTTGCATATGTGAATAGGAGCAAACACTGTATGTATAGAACAAAATGAGAGTCAGAGACAAACAGTTTTCTTTGTTAGTCAACTGAACTTAAAGAGCCACTCCGTGATTTTCATAACATATTATTTACCTTTGATACGAACCTAAATGTCATATGTAATGACATAAAATAAAAAAATCTTAACTTTTCATGTCAGAGGTGTAGATATCACGTCCAATATACATGGACACTAGTTATATAACCTAACAAACACTATCAACTCCTAACTGCCCTCCTGGCTGTTTTAGATAAGTCTCCAAAATTACGTTTGACTATTTGATGCGCGCCACTGTCCGGTTTTCGATCATAATATGCGACGTTCTACTTTCATATTGTCACTGCAAAAAAACAATAAGCTTTAAAATAAGTCTGTTTGGTAACAGTCGATACTTCGCGATCAAATGAAACCATTGATTAAGTTTGGCATATATGACTCCAACAACTCACGGAGTGGCTTTAAGTTTAGCATATATGACTCCAACAACTCACGGAGTGGTTCTTTAAATTTCCTGTAAACAGTAAGAGAGCATGCCTGAAACAATCCATCTTGTTTAACCCTTTCAAAACATTAACAAGCAAGGTCCAATGACCGATCATTTTTTTCAGTGGTAACAAAAATGGCTTGTTTCACCAACCGGCCATACAATGGCCTATGCACGAGTGTAAGTGTATAGAGTGGCCATTTTTTATTTGAGGGGTATATTGATGATCATCGTGGCACTTTAGTAATACGTAATAACTAGATTTTGAGACTATGTTGTATGAACATAATCCTCCATTTCAAGAGACTTTCTCTTGCTTCAACATTACATTGAGAACATATTGCCAATGCTTGCTTTCCTAAACATGGTTCACAATCAGTCTCAGAGATTGGACACCTCGGGTCACAGTTTATACAGGTTTCCATGGCAACAGACCGACATCATGATGAGACCGGTTGGCTGGTGAGAAGACTGCCGAACATGAAATGCTGGATAACCGGAAACTTGGCAAGCACCTAGAAGGGGAACAAGAAGATAACATATCCCAACGGTTCCCTATAATTTGTAACATATATATTTTTAATCATAAAACAAAAATGTCTTATAAAACAATTTAGTAGAGATTCAGAAAGATGGGATGAACAGTTTCTTAGTTCTGCTGCAGAAATGAAGCCATCATTGTAGAGACTTCTAATTCTACTTGTTTCCATGGAAACGGAAAAAAGTTATTTTTGAAAATATCAAAATACACCACTTCAGTAGATGGGTAACATACATAAAAATTTTCAAAAAGATGAGCAGTTATCAATTTTGCGGATTGAACTTAGCACTATAAAGAGTTAAAATTAAACTAATTTCAATGGAATTTTTATTTTTTTTTCAAAATTCCAAAAATATCAAAAAGCAACACTCCAGTAGGTGGGCAATACTCATGCAAAGTTTCAGAAAGACCTGATGAACTATTTCTCAGTTCTGCTCCGGAAACAAAATGAGTACAGCTGGACAGACAGGCAGACAGACAAAAAGCCTGGTGATGAAGATATCCAAGGGTTAAAATACCAAAGGATCTGTTGCTGCACATGCTTAATGTTTGCAGAAGCTGAGACAAGATGGCTGCCCTTTTTCACTGATCGTTCCAGTGGCAAACCAAGGAATATTAAAAAGGGTCTCAACTGGAAGAAAGGGGTTGAGGGAGCATTTTGGGAGTGAGTGGACCGCCCCAATTAGTTCTATCATTGTAGTTCTACACCCCCTTGGTGAGTTTGTAAGGCACCTACAGAATTCTTTATGGACAAAAAGGTTGACTTTCAGGTTAATTTTCAGTACACATTTTAAATGTTTTATCTCTCTCATTCGGATGATTCCCCTATTCAACTGATTTCTAATAATTACCGGTGATATTAGAAAACTTCAATCTGGGCTGATCATAGACAGGTGAAAACGTATTATAACACATGATCTTTGATAACATACCTCTGCTTTGTACATCTTGACGAGCCCCGAGTTCACCTTCTCCCACCGACCAACTGCACTGATGTTCCATAGCTGATTAGAGTGCTCTGCAAACGGTCCTGTTTTCACCTGGATAATATAACATCAGTTTCAATAATGATAGAATTCATTATCAGATTCCAAAGTCGAGGAACAACAGGGAACCTGCACGGTCCAAGATGCCTAAACAGATAAGGGACATGTTTCACTGAAATCATAAACATTATTTTTTCAAATTACCACAGTGGCCATAATTAACTTGTGAAATTGTAATGTCATTCAATCATGTGCTGAAATGAGTGATCCAGGGGAATCCCTTGACTATTTCCTGGAGGGCGGTCTCAGTCTGATTAAAATTGGCGTTGTTCCGAGGAATAAAAGTTTTCAAATATTAATTCGAACGGGATTCGAACGTACACCAACAGGAGCTGGCCTCTTGACAACGGTCTGAAAGCACCCTCTATGCTCGCACGTTCTGACGCAATCTAAACTAGCCAATCACAATGACTCATGCAAAAGCTTTCGGTATCAGTATCTAGGGGCAAGTAACTCCCGATTACCAGTTGTTAACCTTAATCGCGACTATCGTTATTTCAAACATGATGATGTTATTGGTCTGCTAATGGCTAGGTTTCGTCCGCGCTAAACTGGTGTAAGAACGTACGAGCTACTAGGGTGCTTTCAGACCATTGTTGAGAGGACAGATCCTCGTAGAGTACGTTCGAATACCGCCAGAGTAAATATTCAAATCTTTAATTTCTCGGAACACGGTAGATTTTTATCAGACTGAGCGGTTATTAGTGGGATTCTGAACAAAAGGATATTCTCACAATGCATCTTCCAATATCATATGTAACGACATAAAGACTGATAGCTCTATTTAAACAACAATGCTGTTGATTACACAACCTGCTTTCTTTGCAACAAATCAGAATCCTCCACTGACAGTCAAGAATGTGTTCCACTTGTGACAAGAGGTTACTGGGGAAGAAATGATGTGAGTAACCTTTGCAGCTAAACAGTACTGACCTGATTAATGTACTTGATACAGCCCAAGAACATGTAGTCCTTGGAAAAGTGGTCAGTGATTTCGGGCTTTGGAAATGATTTCGGTTGAATTCTTGGATGTCCTATAATGAAATAAGAATATCATAACTTAAGTGTTTTATATGCACTGTAGCTTGTTTATACTGTTGATCATGGCTTGATTTTAGCTATTTCATAGCTTTGAATTGCATATCACCATTGATCATGGAATTAAGCTATTTAATAGCTTGGAATCAAATATCGCTAATTTATGAAGTGGTTAAATTTGTAAATATGAATATATATTGCTGCTTTTCTTTTGCATTTATTTTTTCTTTGGAATGTCTGTGTTTATAAGGCTTACACTAAATACCAAATCTCTTTCTTTTATTTGGTACATCCATTGCCTTATTAATTGAGGATTTACTGTTACACTCAAACTTTAAAAATATGAAAATTTACTGTTTACAAAGTAACTGTGAGAACTGATTGTTTAATGATATAATTGGTATTTACTAGCAAGTGTGTTGTTTTTCAAATCTTCAAACTTTAACATGTCTCCAACAAATGTTATTGATTTACATCATGACAGTAAATGGAAAAGTGTTTTTTTTCATTACTTATCCCATGTGTCTTGATTGATTATTTATTGTAGCCATTTAAAAGTGATGGACATGAGAAAGACAAGATTTTCTGAACAACAACTTATGTATTGTGAAACTCACTACGGTCCATAGTGTATGCTTTCTCCTTATTCTAAAATGTCGTTATATTAAAAACAAAGAAACGTTATTTAGAAAATCTTGTCTTTATAAGATTGATTATTGCTTACCTATAAGTTGGGAGCTGCCCCAGATGAAGGGGATGAACTGGTAGTCATCTAAGCTCCACACACCATGACTTCCTGCCGGCTCCATCCGGTACACTGTCTGCAGCTTCCTCACAAACTGCATGTACCTGTGAGGAGTTTGGCACATTTCTGACAAATTTATGAGCGGTAATTTCTTGATGATGAGATTATCTAGGCTGAGTGTGTTTGCTTGGAACTAACAACTTACACTCTGTGAGTATGTTTTAGACGAGGTAGACAAACCTTTGCTCATAGTAGGAATCATTCATTAACTTGATTGCCACCATCCTTCTTTTCAATTGGATGTTATGATTCGTCTACTAACTGCACTGAACTGGTGTCAGAATATGCTCCATGTGTAGCTACGGTCATCCCGCGTAAAAAGGAAGGCCCTAGTCAGAACAAGTTCAAATCTCGATAAAGTCAATATTCTGAAACTCACACATAGTCGATTTTAATCAGACTGGTCGGTAATAAAGAGGAAATGAATGATGGTTTTATTTTTCACAATGATAAAAAATTGGTATAGATCTTTATATAATTTTTCAACGTCTGAACCCATTCAAGGGTTAGGCACTCAGAGGACTGAAAGCCAACAATCTAAAAATATAAAAAACAGTGTCAGTTGGCTATTTCTGTTACAGTTACCTTTCAAAAACCTTGAGCACTGTAGCCACAAAGTCGTCTGCTTTCAGTACTCCAAGCTTGTACAGACAGCAGAGGAAGGCCACAAAACTCAGCTCATGACCTTCAAACACAACATAAGGTCTTACTATTGCACTTTGAACGTAAAAGAAGATGAATTGCATGTTAATAAGAATATCCATTGGATGAATTCCATGTTATTTTAAAATGTACTTTATATGATGAAATACGAAGGCAATATTTACCACATAGATATCTTAGGAACAGTAATTTTGAAATGTTTGTATACTTATGTCTGATGATAATACAAAATCAATTCTAAATCTAACCAAATTTTGTAAACACGCTTTTTCAATTAGAAATGAGACAATGAAAAACAAAATGTGAACTATTTCAAATGTTAGTAAATTTCCATCACCAATGTATGCACTTGTATATATATGTATGTTATCATGTTTATTTGTATATGGGCCTGTGGCCAAGGATGCAGTAAACTTAAATGAATTGAATATTGACCAAGAACCAATATTCTCTATGGGCCAAGCCTGCAAATTTTCTCAGGTTTATTACTGGTACCCTGGTATCCCCAGTGGCTGCAACTAAAAGGGCAGTAACACTTCTTTTGAAAATTTTACTTCTTCAAATTTTTCCCAGTACACATAAGTTTGTGCCAAATGTATTATCTTCAGAGGGTCAAACATCTCTTTACTCAAACTGATTATCCGTAGCCAGAGAAGAAATGATCAAACATCCAGCATAAACTACTGGCGGCTGCTAGTATTATTGCAGGGAGAAAGCCCGCAACACCATTGTGGCTATGCACTGCGGTGAAACCTGCGTGCATTGGCTGGAACTAGCGAACCATGGGTGGTGCTGCGCTGAAATTCAGTGTAGCATTGCACCCAAACCTGACTGCGTGTAGAACAGTTCTCTACTGCAGACAAAGTTGCCGAGCCCCTGGCGGGATTCGAACCACAGACCTCCTGATCCGAAGATGAACGCGCTAACCACTGCGCTATCCCGCCCCCTGAACGCCTCTTAATCATTTGAGGTTAGGAAAATGGATTCTAAGGATGGGTACTGCAATAAACTGCGATACAGAAAAGCGTATTGGAATACATATTGCAATATATTGGTACTTTTTTTTTAGTTTTTCCATGCTCTCTTGACTAAAAAGCAGTTCTTAGAACAGTGATCAATGCTCAACTGGCCCGTCGTTTTGTAAAAAGAGATAATTCAGTGGCTGCTTTCTGACTTTTACAAGCCTGTGCTATTTTCACTTTGCGAGTTAACACTTTGTGTTACAAATTTCATTAAAATCACAATTTTTGGTTACGTTTTTCTGCAATTTTACACAGAAATTGTTAATTTTAAAACCTCTGATATATTGGATATTTTCAGAAGAGTGTACCGGTATGTATCATGTTGTTTCTGTATTGCAATATACCGATAATACCGCGCACCCTTAATGGATTCCATAGCTTCACCCAAACATGGTTTGTTCATTTTAGAACTGCTTATTTCTTACAATTGATAATATTTACTTTTGTGAGATAACTTTATTTATCTAAAATATTTTTTTATCTTTTATACGTGATTCGAGAACATGTGTAAAAGATGTCACCTGTGCCGTAATCTATCCTGGTGGAGTTCCCTACACTCTCCTGCAGGTAGACGCCTAGCTCCGGGAACGCTGGCTTGTACTTCTCACCTATAGTCTCTAACAGCAAACTGTCACAGTTCTGTAAGCACAACACCACTTTCGAAAATTTGAATGAGGCTTGTTGAGTAAGAAAGATGATCTCAAAGTTTTTACAGTATTTCCTCATATTATGATCTATTCAGTAAGCATTTGTTCTTTTCATTCAAAGAACTGTTTTTAAAATTTCTTATTTTTGCAACGTTATTTTTTTTTCTAGAAATAAAATTGTAACCACATTTGCATATTTTCATTGATGAAATAGTTTACATAAATAACGAAGAGTAAAATAGAGAAGAGGTTCAAAGAGGAAGAAGCAAGCAGGAATTATGGGGACCTCAAGGAGCATTAGACAAAAAAGGAACGAGCCCTACCTCTTGTAGTTTAGCAAACCAGTCCCTGAAGGCCTTGTTTCCAAACCTTTGTGGTTGTTCCACCGGTGGGATCTCGTCTACCCATCCCGACAGTTTGTCGATCAGAGCTTCCAGCTTCTGTATGGGCTGAATAAGGTTTCATCACAAGCGTTTAGAATAAAGTTTTGAGAATGAAAATAACTTGCATCACAAACAAAATCTTTAAAGACTATTGTTCTTTAGGTCAAGCTCATCATTGCTATGGTAAGGGGGGAGTAGGGGGGATTATATTTTCACCAGGTAAATCATACACAAGCAAAATTCTTTAAAGGCATTAAGAAGTTGGCGTCGTAAAACACAACATATCATCTTGAACAGGATTTTAACAAAATTACAAGTATTTTGTATATTTTTGAATGATACCTACCTCTAAACTTATATGCATTTCCTTGTTTGTTTACAAACATCTAACAACAATCAATACCTTGATCAAGTCTAGAAATAGACATGTCAAACTTTTGAGTCGCAGCCGTCGCACGAACTAGCACGTGCAAATGACAAAGCCACGCCCCCAACACCTCAGCCTAAGAAATCACTTTCCTTGCAGAAATAAGCAACCCGATAAGCTGGTCTCCGTTTTGTGGGGAGGTCCGGGCGGGTTACCAACTATAAGTTTAGAGGTAGGTATCATTCAAAAATATACAAAATACTTGTAATTTTGTTAAATTTCTTTCATTCACTACCTCTAAACTTATATGCAGATTCCCACAGATCGGCGGAGGGTAGGAGATCAGTAAGCGATGCTGGGACTCAAAAGGAATCATGCCTTTAACCAAAAACCGAGATCACAAGAACGAAGTTCCTGCTAACCCAAGTAATGGTAGGCTGGCCTGGACAGTCGTGGATTTACAACCGTTAACTGCCGAGGCCAACATAGGATTTCTCAGCGAGAAGGAGGAACTCCGTCCTTACAACCTCTTCCAAAAAGAGTTGTAATTACCTATGTTACTGTTTGGATGACTGGACTGCCCCGGCTGCAACGAACGGTCCCAGTTGGTGGAGGCCCTGGAGGTCCGACTGGACATCTCTAAGGTAGAAGGTGGAAAAAGTTGTGGAGGAGGCCCAATATCCAGCGGAGATGACGTCCTCGACCGAGGCAGAGTGCCAGAGGGGGGCTGACGTAGCCCAGGCTCTAATCTCATGAGAAGACACCTTACCATAAATCGGCGGAGTGGACGCAGATTTATGGTAAGCTGCCTTAATCGTCTTTTTCAGCCAAGCTGAAACGGTATTCTTGGTTATGTCCTTGTCGGAAGAAGGGAGGCAAGGAAGGAACAATCTATGCCTACCCCTTCTAAAGGACTTGGTTCTGGTCAGGTACTCCCTCAAGGCTCGAACTGGACAGAGAAGAAGATCCTTTTCCATGCCGTCTGAAATAGCAGCGGACAGAGCCGGAACAGAGAAGCATCTTCTTCCCAAGGGACCAGCGATGGACTTCTGGTTTTTGGCCACGAAACCGGGGAGCGTCGTTAGGGATACGGACTGCCAGTTCTTAGAGTGTGTCATGGTGGAATGGTCCAAAGCATGTAACTCTGAAACCCTGCTTGCCGAAGCCAGCGCCAAAAGGAAAGCTGTCTTCCAAGATAAAAACTGCAGGGGAACGTCTTCAATAGGCTCGAACGGATCTGCGAGTAAAGCTGAAAGAACCACCGACAAATTCCACTTGAGCTGAAACTTTGGGGATTTCAAATCCTCTAACTGGAACGATCTAGCCAAGCGATGAATGGTCTGGTCTCTGGACAAGTCAACTCCTTGTAAGGCTAAGGCAGATGTCAAAGCCGACTTGTAACCATCGATTGTTCCAGCCTTCAACTTCTTATCCTTCCTTAGAAAGAGCAAGAACTCAGCGACGAGTGGAATGGAGATAGCAGCATCAGGCTGGAATTGCTGCTTCCACTCGGTGAATTTTCTATACCTGCAATCGTAGAGGGCTGAAGTGGAAGCTCTGAGACCTCCACGGACTGCCTCTGCAACTTCTTGGGAGAAACCACTTTTCCTGAGATTACGTTGGATAACCTCCAGGCGTGAAGACAGAGGGACTCGGGGTTTCGATGAAACCTGTCGGACCTTGGTTGTCTTAGTAATGTTGGAAAAACTGGCAGCTGTACCGGCGGACGAGTTGACGCAGTCAACAGATCCGGAAACCAAGGACGATTGGGCCACGCTGGAGCAATCAGAACGATGATGCAGCTGTGACGTCTCGCTTTCTCCAATACTGCTGGAATCAGCGCTGGTGGAGGAAAGGCGTAAGCAAGGAGACCGTCCCAGCTGATCGACATTGCGTCTACGTCGAAGGCCTGAGGATCCGGAACCGGACTGACGTAGACTGGAAGCTGCGTGTTGAGCCTGGTCGCGAACAGGTCTATCATCGGGGATTCCCATAGGCCTGATACCATCTTGAAGGAGGTGGGATGCAGAGTCCATTCCGTTGACTGGATCTGGTTCGGACGGGACAGGTTGTCTGCCAGAACGTTCAGATGGCCTGGAATGTGTCTGGCTCTGAGTTGACAGTCGTTCCTGTCGATCCAGTCGAACAGCTGAAGACAGAGATCTAGCAATCCCTTCGATCGAGTGCCTCCTTGGCGATTGACGTAAGCCACTACCGTGGTGTTGTCTGAGGCCAACATTATTTTCTTTCCCCTCACCTGGGTCTGCCAGAACTGAAGAGACTTCAGGACGGCTAACAATTCCAGTTGGTTGATGTGAAGAGGAGCCTCTTCCGGAGACCAAGTTCCCTGAAACATCTGGTCCCTGAGGTGAGCCCCCCAGCCGACTGTGGACGCGTCTGTCACTAGCAGAACATCCTGCACGAAGGGGACCAATTGAACGCCCTGCAGGACGTTCTGGTCTTGAAGCCACCAACGAAGCGATCGGAGAATCTCTGGTGGAGGACAACAACGAGTTGAAAGCTCGAGCGATCTCACGGAGTTGATCCAGAACTGAAAGTGACGGAGTCTTAGCCTCCCCCTGTTGGTCAAATCCTGCATGCTCGTGAGCCTGCCCAACAGGGACATCCATTGCCTTAAGGTTTGTGGAGACTGGGACATGGATAGGATCAAGTTCCGCGCTACCGTGACCCTGTCCTCTGGCGGAAGAACCTTCGAAATTCCCGTGTCGAAGATGGCTCCTATGTACTTTACTCTCTGGGACGGCGTGAAGTCCGACTTCTCCGGATGCACAATGAAACCCAGATGTTCCAAAGTAAAAACGGCAAACTCTCTGTTCGTCTCCAGACAGCGATGAGACTGGTCTGGTAAGAGGAAGTCGTCCAGGTACCCGTGAATCCTGATGGACCTGGAGTGTAGAAAGCTCAGGACCGGAGCTGTGATGCGGGTGAATAGCCAAGGTGCTATCGAGATCCCGAACGGAAGAACCCTGAACTGGAACAACCTGCCGTTGAGAGCAAACCGAAGGTACTTCTGGGATGCTGGATGAATCGGGACGTGGAGATAAGCATCCCTGAGGTCTAACGAGACCATCCAGTCCCCTGGTCGTAGAGCCAGTTTCAGCGCCGGAATCGACTCCATCCTGAAGTGCGGTGGTCTCTGCAGGAAGTTCCGGTTCAGGATCTTCAGATCTATGATCATACGCAGCTCGTCTGTATCTTTCTTTGGAACCAGGAAAACCGGCGAATAGAACCCGCGTGAAACTGTGGCCGGGTCCAGTTCTATAACTGCCTTCTTCAGCAAGAGCTTCTGGATTGCGTCTTCTGCTGCTATCAAGGGAAGACCAGATAGATGAAAGCGGGGTCCCTCCGGGATGAAGGTAGTCGGAGGTAACGAATCGAATATCAGACGGTAACCCTGCGAGACTACAGATAGGATCCAGGGGTCGTCTGAAACAATTGGCCAATTGATGGCAAATTGTTGAAGACGACCCCCGACCTGACCAGGAACCACATTCAAAGGGAAGGTCGGGAGACGGGCAAGGGTCGATGACTGGTTGGGAATGGGGGTAGGGTGGTCAAACCCGCTGCTGGCCTCTGCCACGGCCTCGTCCACCACTCTTGCCGGGAGTCGGGAACTTCTCGTACCGAGGGAACTTGTCAAAATTCTTCTTGGGCGTAGAAGTGGTCTGGCTCTTTTGAAAATTCTGTTTCCTGGACGGAGTGGACGGCTTGTTCCTGGGAGACTGTCTCCTTCTGGGTGAAGCGGACAATACAAGAGTATGGATGTCTTCGTTCTTTTTCCTTTCCATCTCCTTGTCCCTCCGTTCCAAGGCCTTGGACACCGAATCGCCGAAGAGAGTGCCTCCGAACAGAGGGGCCTGATAAAGCATCTCCTTAATCTTCGGGTCGGTGTTCTGGGGTAGCTGCTTCACGTAAGCGGACCGCCTTAGAAGAGTGAGCTGTGACTGTATCCAAAGCAGATGTCTGTCCAGGTCCAGAACTGCATCGCCCAGGGAGTCGAAGAAAGCGAACGCAGTGGCCAAAGATGAATACGGCACTGAGGTAGAACCAGTGGGCTCCGCAGAATCCGGGATGATAGGGAGCTGCCTGGCTGCGGTGGCGGCGAACCAATGGATGTAAGAAGAGGTCTGCATCGCTTTATTGACCGATGTCTCCACTTCCCTCAGGCGTGAGTCGTGCACTTTTATCTGGTCCGACGGTGTGCCCTTACCCATGAGGTATCTGAAATTATCGTCCAACAGGGTCTCCTCCGTGTTGGCAAACCTTGCATTATGGGTCTTGTACGGAAAGCACCTGTAGAATGAGCTACGTGCTGGCTGGCCAGAGTCCCCACCCTGTCCGAGAGTTGAGCTGCCAGCTGAGCCGAAGAGTCTGGAGGAGGAAGTGAGTTGGCTGGAGTCGACGGTGCCTTGGGTACACCCCTGCTAATGTCGTTGTGTATAGGCAGGGACGGCGTCGGGGGCCGTGCGAGATCCGGGAAGTGGCGGTATACCTCGTCGATCTTATCGTACCAGCCCAACACCGGGAAGACAGATTCTTCTGTCCCTGCTTTCTTTGACTTCTTCGTAGGCGGCGCTGGCTGAGAGCCGTAGAAGGAGATCTCCGGAGGGTCCGACGACTTCCTTTTGGGAAGTGAGCCATTGGACCGTTGATTGGGAGCCGTACGCTGGCTGTCCGATGGAGTGTGGCTGCCCTGCGTGTGCTGGACGTTATCCAGCCGATGGGGATCCGCGGTGCGCTGGGGATCCCTGGAACGCTGTGGGCCACTTGTTCCTTGCGGATCCGTGGCATCCCGTGGGCCCACGGAGCCGTGTGGGTCCACTGGCTGCTGGTCCTTCCGCGCGGGCCGACGGTCCGAACGGGACGATGAAGAGGAGGAACCAGAGTATTGCACAATACTGCTGTTGGTGGCCGACGTGGGTGGAGCGGAGCCGCTGGGTGGTGCCGTACGGTTCGCCTTTTTGGTCCTACGAGCCGAGTCGTTGACTGTCTGGTCCCGCCTCGGTGTCGTAGCTGACCTGGGGAGCTTGCCCTTGGTTTTCTTCAAAAGTCTAGGGTCCCTAGATGATGGAGTAGGGAGGGCCGAGTCGATGGCAGAGGGGGCGTCGATGGACAGAACATCATCTTCTTGCTTCTCTTCACCCCCCCGCCGACCAGTTATGTGGGAGACTACGTCTCGCCCTGGCGACGGGGGAAGCCTTTGATCCCCCTGGACACCCTCGCCCTCCAGATCAGGTACACTCAACAGACGATTCATCAGAGGCATCATTTTCTGGGCCATGACACGGAACTGAGCTAGGTCTGCAGCCAGGTTCGATGGAGGAGGCGTAGATACGGTAGAAGACTTCGACGAACTCTTAGTCAAACTTCTCTGACGAGCAGCAATGTAGGCCTGGAAGTCTGGCTCTTCCAGATTACCGCAGAACTCGCAAGGCCGGTCAAACGAGCAGTTGGAGCCGTAGCAGCGAGGACAGCAAGGGTGAGGGTCGACCGCAGACATGAACTTGTGACAACCCTCGCACTTCTTGGAATTGTTCATGGTTCTGTGAACAGTTAAGGAAAATCATTAACACACAGACAGAACAAACAAAACAATCCAATATATATAACATGCATGGATATATATAACGAAAGTGATAATAGATATATATAGATAAATATATATGAATATGAAGTTCTGTGAAATTCCCGTACATAGAATTACACAGAAAATAAGAAAAAAAAGGAATTAGTTATATATATACAATATATATATATGAAATAACATACTGTGAAAAATTCCACACAAAAGAATCCACACAGAAATATAGGAAGTAATAAGAATTATTATGATTACTTACGGTATGGATATTTTCCCATACACAAAGTATATAGTATTGAAGCGAAGTAAAATGAGCGTCAAGACGCCATAGCGAAGACTAATTATAAGCCTCTGTAGGCGAGAGAACTACGACAGCTGTCAGTCGCCCAGGAGAAACAAATCAATAAATGGGAAGACAGGCAAACGGGCATTACCGAAACCCGAATACCCACGAAAATTATTAGAGGGAATTATGATACCTGAAAAATATTTAGCTAAACATGATAAAGCTAAATAAAGGTATTACAATAGCATAAAGTAATAAATACCCACGGATATTTAATACGACAAAAAACATAATTGTAACGTGTGCAAAACACGTGGAAAAAAGGTCGCCATATTGAACGAGTTAGGAAGAAAATCGTTCAAGAAAAAAAGGCGAAATGCATGATTAAATACAATTTTAAACATGAAGAAAGCATATATGGATTAATCTCACAATGTCAGGATACGGAAAACTATCGAGGTTTCGTAGAAGGTAAGATTGCTAAGAATCAGCAACGTCTTGACAGGTTGCGAACAACAAGGAAAGTGATTTCTTAGGCTGAGGTGTTGGGGGCGTGGCTTTGTCATTTGCACGTGCTAGTTCGTGCGACGGCTGCGACTCAAAAGTTTGACATGTCTATTTCTAGACTTGATCAAGGTATTGATTGTTGTTAGATGTTTGTAAACAAACAAGGAAATGCATATAAGTTTAGAGGTAGTGAATGAAAGAAATAACCTTTTTGTTTAACCTGACATTACTTTAGTATTTAATATTGTGCCCTCTTCATGGTATCTTCACAAAAACACTGCTACATGTTGGTTCTATAGCGTGACGTACGTACAAATGTGATATGCTATCTATTATCAGAGACATAAAATTTTAGAAAATACAATAAACTTTCAAAAATTAGTAACAGTCAATGGTGTGGCACACAAGGTAATATCAAAGAAAGAACTTGCCTGGAATAATTTTTATACTTTAAATAGTGACATCATAATACTAAGCCCTCGAAAATGTTATGTTTAGAAATAATTTGGGTTAACTTGAAATAAGATCAACGTATTCAAAAACACAACAGGTCGAGGCACTGACTATACTATAAAGAGGACCTACTTTGTGCTAAAAAACTAATAAATCGTTTTGAAACAATGCAGACAAAAGTCACAAAGTTTATCTAACATTGAAAAACAAATCCCATACATTTGGAATAAAGAATATATTACGATTCTATAAAATTTAAACGCTTCTATTCTATAAGATAAAAACAGCATTTACCACTTACCTCTGAGACAGGATATGTGTCCGATATCTTCTTGCCCTTCACCGCCTCGTTCAGCGTGAGGATGAACCCAGTCAGCTCTCCATATGCCTTGAGGTGGTTAAATAGAAACTTCAAATTTCAGGACAAGAAATCAACTAGTCTGATGCTAGTCATCTAATGGCCAGACATCCCTAAATCCCCCTATCTGCATGATTTTCAAGTGAAGCAGACATTTTGTTAAGAAACTATGCTTCGTGGACAGATAACTTATAATTGCTTTAAACCTGCTTCATTGTGATTCTTATTTGGTAAAATATTTGCTTGATTAAGAAAACTGTATGGCTGACTATCGGGATTGTTTACAACTTTAACTCTTTATTACTTATCCAGATAAATTTGATTCAGTTGTATGAACACATAGTAGCCAGGAGGGCTAGTGACCTTAATTTCTGCTAATCAGGGTCTCCTTTTACAGAGCAGCTTTAACTAAGGATAACCGTATCTCCTATTCTTTAACATGTCACTTAGGTCACCTAAAGACATTTGATCCCTACTGCTGTGTGGTGGGAGGCCTAGGAATCAAAACCCTAGCCAAGACATTCTTCTGATATTTTTGCTTAATAAAATAAATAAATTCATTTTTTAATATTGACCAATTCTTGTGTGACTGACTTAACCAAAGACGCCCTTTTTATGATTTTGATAAAACTCAATGTTATCGTCATGGAAAAAAACCGGCCTATATGTATTGCTGTTGATGTCTTGTAACCACGACAATGGTTTTTGCTGCAGTGCACGAATTGAAATTATGAACTATTGAATGTTTTCCTTATAGATAATTTACTTGAATTAGTTCTCACCTGAGATTTCTCCCACTTGGGTATGTCTCCAGGACCCTGAATCTCTTTGTGCGGCACAGAGAACGTGTGTGAAGTGACATCTATTGTTTCTTGTGACAAGCTCGTAGCAACTTGGCCAGGCCCTGTTAGGGTAAACAAAGACATAATGGTCGTATATATTTTGGAAGATTAGAAGCAAAAATCCAGTCAACCAAATGACAACTAAGTAGTTGTGATGAAAAATAAATGAGTCATCATCGTTCATGCAGACCATTAATGATTTTATATAACATTTGACTGGCTAGCAGTTTATTGATTTTCTTATAAAATGCTTTTAAATGACATTTTTAAGATTAAAGGCTCAATAACGACACGTACTGGATTTTCCTTCGGTTTTCATTTGTATGAAATGGCCGCTTCGCCATATGTACAAGTATGTACCATTTTTATAAAATATCAGTGACACCAACAGGTCAATAATATCCTTTATCAATTAACTTGTTCGCTTGTAGAAAAAACGGGGCCAAACAAAAAAGCTACCTTAAACAACTATCAACATCTTCCATGCAAAGCAGAATATCAAACATCAGTCTTAGATTTATTAAAGAGCCACTCCGTGAGTTGTTGGAGTCATGTATGCCAAACTTAATCAATGGTGTCATTTGATCGCGAAGTATCGACTGTTACTAAAAAGACACAGTTGAAAGCTTATTGGTTTTTAACAGTGACAATATGAAAGTAGAACGTCGCAATTATGATCGAAAACCGGACAGTGGCGCGCGTCAAATAGTCAAACGTAATTTTGGAGACTTATCTAAAACAGTCAGGAGGGCAGTTAGGGGTTGATAATGTAAGTTAGGTTCTATAACTAGTATCCATGTACATTGGACGTGATATCTACACCTCTGTGCATTTATAAGGCTGTTTTTAGATTTTCATGGAAAACCAGTATTTGTCATATATATATGTCTTTTGGACATGAAAAGTTAAGATGTTTTGATTTTATATCACCACATATGACATTTAGGTTCGTATCAAAGGTAAATAATTTGTTATGAAAATCACGGAGTGGCTCTTTAAAGATAAAAAGGAAAAAAAGGAATTTATTTAGATTCCTGATCTCTCTGCTATTCTCAATAAAACATTGACATTAATGTCAAATAGATCATATGATTCACCAACTGCTGGTGCAGACATAGATATCCTTTCACTGACACTGGAGATTTATTATGGAAGGACAACAGATTGAAAAATCATTCCAAAGCTAGGTTTCTAACACACATCTTATCAAACAAAATTCTGGACATCGAAAACACAGAGGAGCTAGAAAAAGTAGGTTTTATCATTTGTACCAGAAATTAGAATTATCATTTTTTTAAGATAACCAATTTTACATTTTCTATTTAATGAAATGATACTGTTAAACTTGCATCTATCAAATAAGATAAAAAAGGGATGAATATTCAAGACACAAAATGAATCTGTTGACAACTCTTTATACAATAAACAATAAACATTTAGACTCAGAATCAATTTTCAGAAGCTAACAGTATTTCAGGGGTGTCTACCGGGTTAAGAAATGCTATCCTCGACTTTCAAACATAGGGTTAATCAGGATGAAAAATTAGAGTCGTTGGCTCTGTCGTTCATCAAGTATTGCATATTTATCATTTCTAAGGTTGGAACCTATATATTATACAATACTTCATTCTTCCTTGCGGGAATTAATATTTTAGTATTCTTACTTGCTAAAGTAGTCTATAAATAAAAGACCCTTACAAACTCAATTTCTCACTGACAAATGGTTAACCATATAATCAAAAGAATGATCATTGACCATAGTAATTCACTCACGTAACAAATGTGTGTTTCTTCCAATGCCGCCGGGCCAAATTATCTCTGTGAACTTAAAAATGAGCTCAAGGTTCCCTGATCAACTAGCTACTGGGTATTCCCCCCAAAGTGAGCTGTCTACAACTTTCAAGACTAAAAGTGTATCAGTTCATGTGAAAGTGATCAAAATGTCATTATGACCTTGAAAATAAGGTTGAGGTCACAAAAATCAACCAGTGTCTATGCTTAAACGCAATTTAGGGATTATTATGCAAAATGTCACTAGGACAAAATGTCATTTACTTTAAACGAAACTGAATCTGTATTTATCATTCAGAATTGATTTGTCTTCATACAAAAAGAAAACCGGGTGTCAAAGTGACGTGCATATTTGACTCGAACAGCAAGCATGCAGTTTAGGGAAGAACAAGCTTTTATATAAACATTAACTTTTGTCGCAAAATTGGTAATAATCAAACATATAACTATCTAACAATGTATATATTTATTCTAATAGGCATAAATATTTGCAGAAATTTCATTTATTGTAGTGTTTTTTTTCAATTCACAAGCTGAGGTCCAGGGATTGGGAAAGACACCTTTGATAATGGGGCTTTGAGTCATTTTCAGAATTTTGAATGGGCCATTCCCCTTAGTAGCAATGGTAAAATTTCAAATTTGAATGGGCCATTTTTTCTTCCAATGTGCAAAATGGCTCATGGCCCCTGCCTTTCCCAATCCCTGGAGGTCAAGTGTGAAGGATTAAAATACCTATGCCGAAAAATAGGTCAGTTTTGAACATTTCTATTCGTGCAATATTTGAGATGGGTTGCTAAAATACCTTACAGGGAGGTAGTGGCAATAAACTGTCGTCTGGCGATAATTGGTCCTCAGCCAGTACATTGCTTGACTAATTAGATTCTAGAAGAAAACTCTAAAAAAAAACCTGCAAACTTTTTCGACTCAAACAACAATCAAATAATCAAATAACCATTTGTTTACCTTTCAATTAAGGTTCATTGAATGAATCGTTTAAGTCTTTACCAATTGATCATATATGTAGATATATATGTCTTTTGGAAAAGTTTTAACAAGACACACCAAGTTTGGGATACACCAGAAATAAGATGCAATATCTCTTATTGGTGATTATCCCCGTAAACAGGGTGTAAGAAGAATGCAGACTAGAGACCTTTTTACAGACTATTTACGTGGACAGTGTTTCAGATTTATGATGTGACCGCGACATTCTCGCATGATTTCTAACTAATGTTGCATGTGTTTTCAGCCTTATGTCCCTAACTGTTTAATTGTACAATTGTATTTTGAAAAAGCTCTCAACTTCTCTTTATAGAGGATACAATAATTAACTGTCGGGAAATCGCAAGTGTCATTGTTTACATGCTGTTACTATAACCTCCCTCCATTAACTTCAAGTTCCGATTACAAGCTCCATGCATAGACTGAGCACGATATATAACAAGCCAACAGTGTTTGGAGCTTGCATAAAAGGGGGGTGCACAAAGGAACAGCGAAGTGAAATCTTGTCACTGTCAGCTTTTTTGACAGGCTAAAAAAAGCATGTAGTTAAAAACTAAGAAAATTACTGAATAAGAATGATTTGAGTAACTGAATAAAAATTAAATTTTAGACACCTGCTGCATGGTTCCCATATGTTCGGCCTATTTTCAATATATATATCTTTATGTGACAGACATAAATAACGGTATAATGGGATTATGGAAATGGAAATGTTTATGTCACAAATATCAGATCAAATGATTTAACTTTTTGTTTGTTTTAATGCTTGACTCATTGTTTTTGAAAATGTCTTATCATTTTATAGCTTCATGTGACATTTAAGTTTCACTCTGACTGAAAAAAATCTTAAACACTGCGGGGATAATCACCGATAGCAGATATTATTTGATCTCATTTCAGGGATCCAGAACCTGAACAATTTGACAGTTTTCAGCTTATAGGCCTATTTGCCTCAAATTAAGACGTACTTTGATTTGTTGTTTATCGATATGTGTGTATTATTTTACGCAGGACTGACATTGACACTGAACTGACATGAAATATACTTATTTATGATTCATTGAGAACGAAAACACAGTTAGGAATGTAAACATTCACCCACCTGCTTCTGTTTCGGCCATGTTGTTTACCGGTACTTCCTTTTCCGGTAGAGCATGCGCAGCAATAACGTTCTCAAAATAGCACTTTCACGCATGAGCAGTGATACCCAAACAAACTAGCACATTTGAGGTGTACTTTGACCAGACTGAATCGTAAATAACTTAATTTAGGCACACTCCTTTCCATAATGTTTCGACACTTGCGACGTCCATTGGTAGGTGTAAATGTCCTATTTTAAAGTTATCTTTGCAACTGTTAACATTTATCCATGCCATTCACCTGCTTGTGATGTTTTAAAAACTTTTCCTGTTAGTGTTATCTGTATTTTCTTGAAAGTGTCTTATAAGTTTGCCCTGAGATAAGTGATGTTTTATCTGCTCTAAGTTGATTGTTGGACCACGACCTGCCATAAACTTACCAAAATTCCAAAGGTCAAAGGTCGATATTTATATGATAATAATATAGCTAGATTTCAAATCATATACCCACATAATAAATTGTCGTTTTTGAAAATAAATAAGTAAGAGAAAGCACTTAGGCTACAGCCTTAGCTGTTTTCTAAGAAAATATTCATGCAAAATGGACCAACACAAACAAGATTGTGTATTATGTTCCAATTCACTGAACATGGATTTTATTGGCAGTTCCTGTTTTATTCTTGACTATTATTACTATTAGTGGACTTATGAATACATGAGATAAATCCAATTATTCTAATGTATATATATTTGAAATCGACATTCCTTATAAACTGACCTATATATAGACTAACTATGCAATGTAAATATTCATGGTTACAACCATTTCAAAGGATGCAGCAGTGGTATAGGTTTCACATTAAGATTCAGTTATTTTGGTATTTCAAATGTTTTATGCCCTTTTTTCAATTAGTAACAATCAACAGAAATATATTTACTATTAAGAAATGAAATACTCTAAACTATTATTTCAGCAGAATATAAAGACATTCCCTTTGTCAACTGCAGTAGATGCATTTGTAGGTTAATGGAAAACGTTATACTTTTTTTAACCAGCTGACAAGATATGTGCAATGTAATTAGAAATTATTCACGGGCATTTTGGTTAATGGCGATTTATGTTATCCTATCCAAATTAACATTGTGAATAACAATCAGCTGTTGATGTAACAATTACATATATGGGTCATCAAATATTTTTTCATTTCATTTAAATGTTAACGTCTAATACAGTAATAGAATAGTTTTGTTTGTATTTAGTTGGAATATTACTGTTTTTGATTACGGTAAGAAAGTTGTTTTTCAGTTTTCCGGTAGGTTTTTATTGTATATTATTCAATATTTTGAAAAAAAAAGAGGATTGTTATTGAAGGAATTAATATCTTTAAAATAATTTGAATTGATTAGAAGTAAATGATATTGTTTGAATGACATCTTTGAAAATATAACATATTTTTATTGTATACGTAGTTGTTGATAACATTGTTTGAATTATTTGGTTTGGTATTGTACAATCTTATTTAAATTAACCGTCTAGCGAGAAATAAAAAAAATTAAAAAAATTACTCTACCAGGATTCAAACTCATTCTATCAGGGTTTATTCTCTCCACAAAGGTCTGAACACAGCCTAATTAGTTGCATGTTATCAGGGTGAAGTAATCACTCCCTCCTGGATTCCGCGGAGGAATATTAAGAATTCTGCGGCAGATTTAACTCAATTCTGCACCCGATTTTACCAAATTCTGCATAAGATTCCGCAACTTCAGACACTTCAGAAGTCTTAAATGATAAAATAAAAAAAAATTTCACTTCTTTTAGAGCTAGCTAGGTGATATTGAATTTGCTATCCAAAGATAAACTTGTGAATGTAACATCTTTAGTTGTAAAAAATATACTTGGTAACCAATATTTTAGTTCGTATTTGTGTAACCATACATAATTTTGTCATAAAGCAAACTTTCCATGTATTTGTTTTATTAAAAACATTTTTCAACTTACAAAATGAGTCAATTCTGCGGCAGAAAATGATGAATTCTGCAGGCATTCTGCATTAAAATAATTTTTCCGCGGACCATACCATTTTCTGCATAAGAAGCCTGTTTCCGCGATTTTTTCTGCAACCGCGGAATTGCAGAATCCAGGAGGGACTAAGTAATGTTTGCAAAACCTAACCTCAATCTAGTGTTTACAAGCTTATTGTCAAATCTTTTGTTAAATGAGAAATGTCTTTATCCCACCAGAATGAAACAAGAAACTTGGTGTTGGCAACAATGCAGAGCGAGCCGAGGATTCGTCCGATTGGGCGGATGTTTTCCCTCCAAGACTCCCTCCCCCGCCTACCAGTGCCTCCGATGGAACAAACATTACAGAAGTACCTGCGTGCCGTTAGACCCCTGGTTAACGATGATGACTACATGCACACAGAGAAGGTTTTAGCCACTTCATAGATTAACTTTATAGAATTGTGATGATACAGATATTCACAATACAATTTGTATCAAAGAATCTCTTTATTGTTACATAATCGTATGATTCTATATGACAAATGTTATGATACACTATTTTTGTTTATTAATAATAGAAAGAAAGATTGATTGTGACAAACATCTTATTTTAATGAAAAATAAACATTTTTTAAAGTCGACAATATGTATCGCAATAATCATAAAGAAACTGTATCACAATATATATATTGTCAGATAAAGAATCAGGATACTTAAATAGATCATCATAACTCTATTGCTAAGTTGATAGAAAATACCTAAATATCTCTACCTTATTTACCTAACAGACTTGATACATTTATTTCACATCGGCCTAAATCAATTACGTAGGTTTTAGAAATAAGATAATTTTATTGAGGACTAGTTTTTTTGTAACATTGACATCTAGAAGATTTTAACCTTATCTCACTTAAACTTTTAAAATGCCAATCAAACAAGTCATTGAAAAAACAAAATTTGGTTATATTCGATATTTTTTATTGGTACGTAACATATAATGTTTATGCTTCAAAATGTCAAAAGTCTTTTACCTCTACAGGCTGAAAATCAGACTCGTAAATGTAGTTGTGTCTTGTTACTTAAGAGAGAAAGAGTGAAAATAGTTTTTGAAGTTGGAAAATAAAGTTGTGAATTGTTGCAGCTTGTTGAAAAGTTCAAGAAATCTCCGGGTCCTGAACTTCAGAAGATGCTGGAGCAGAGAGCTGCCGAGAGGACAAACTGGGTAATTACGAGAATTTTGACGTCATACTTTATTATTGTAGTTGAGACAATGATTTTTCATGAATTCAGAACTTTTTTTAGATTGATATACCCTCTTCATAAATGTTTATAAGTATTTTGCCATCACACATAATTTTTTGTACCTCAGGGAATCATTTTGTCATCACTTCATTCATATATTAACAAAATGATGTACCCTTGGTGCAAATGTTACCAAAAACTACTTGTAAGGTGATCTCTCAAAAGTTTAAATGTAGATTTCTTGTTCCTTGAATCTTGATTAAGATAATGTAATGAATAAAAAGCTAAGACAATGTAAAAAAAAAAGCTAAGATAACGTAATGAATAAAAACTAAGATAATAAAATGAATGAAAAAAATTTGCTTCAACAAATAAACCCATATTAATATTCTGCTAAAATGTTTGATTTTCAAAAGAAGATGTAGATGAATGAATTGGTAGTTTCTATCTTTTATAATGACGAAATGTCAAGCTATAAACAAATTTGTTGGTATAGCAAAAGATATACTTGTATATATATTCGAGTCTTTGATGTGTTATTACATTTCCAATTGTCAGTTGTCCGACTGGTGGAAGGATGTAGCATATCTGAGTATCCGAGACCCGGTTGTCATCAACTCCAACCCCTGCATCATCTTCCCTAAACAGGATTACACTGACAAACAGGGGCAACTCAGGTGAGACAAGATCATCTTTATTATTGTCCCAAAAGGGAAATTTGTCATGTATAAATAAAATTCTCCAGCATTGTGATTGTAACTAATACAAATAGAAACTCAAAACAATTCACATTATCGTTTACATTGACATTGATTATTTATCTAATTTGAAGACTTGTCAGAGGGTGAAGGGAATCATTGGTAATTTTGTTTGCTTTTTGGCTAATTGCTGCACAGGTACAAAGGTCAATTATCCACATTAGTCAATACCGATGCAAAAGGCTGTCCCGCCTATGAATTTGTGGTAGATTCCTGATACAAGTAATATTTACAAAATATGACTGGCATAAGCGGGATTTAAAATTGAAAGATAGTCTGGTTTAAACTTTAAATTTGCAAAATTTTGCCAAGAGTTCTGAAGGCTTCCTGCCTGACCAGAAACGAGGTTAATGGAATTTCGGATTGCCTTTTTGTTATAGCCTGCAATTGTCACATTGTTCCACTTGTAGTGGTTCCAAGTAGTTTAGATTTTATTGTAGCATTCTCAAAATATATTCAACCTTCTCTTGCTGTATCAATAATACTATTTAAGGCCATGATTAATTACTGGTACTAATCCTGGAGGCCCTCCTTACATTGACAGGGTGGTTCACAAATGACACCAGCAGGTTAAAGGTTAAAGAAGCTTTTCATATCATTTCAGATTTGCTGCCAAGGTGGTAGCTGGAGTTATTGACTACAAAGTGATGGTAGATAAGTATGTACACAGATAACTATTAGATTTGTTGCCCCTTGTTACAAAACGGGAAATATGCGTTTCTTTAAACATTATTTCCCAAATGCTTTAAGCCTGTTATATTCAAGAGATTTTCATTATCTTTCAGATATTTCTTTCAGATTATGATCAGCTGATGTTCTGTTTTAATCTTTTCTAATTATTTTTTTTGCAAAAGATGTTTTTTAAGAATGTCAAAAATGAAAACTTGTACTCAATATCAGTCTTTTCTGGTGTGTTTGATTTGTCGAACAAAAGGTAACATATGTCTCCCCCCAACCAACACTCCCCAGCTTACATGCTAAATTTTGACACCTTTTTTAGCTCATCAGGTCTGAAAGACCCGATGGGCTTATGGCATGGCAAGGCGTCCGGCGTCCGTCCATCCGTCCGTCCATCCGTAAACTTTTCACTTTTTCGACTTCTTCTCCAGAACCAATGACTCTAGAGAGCTGAAATTTTATGTGCATACTCCTTGGCAAATGGGGATTCTAAATTGTAGATTTCGTGACCCCATGACCCCAAATGGGGTCACAAGGGTCAAAACCTTAAAAATCTATTTTAATCTTCTTCTCCAGTTCCAAAAGGTCCAGAGAGCTGAAAAGTTATGTGTAGACTCCTTGGGCACTGGAGATTCTAAATTGTAGATTGTGTGACCCCATGACCCCAAATGAGGTCACAGGGGTCAAAACATGAAAAACCTATTTTCATCTTCTTCTCCAGTTCCAAAAGGTCCAGAGAGCTGAATAGTTGTGTGAAGACTCCTTGGGCACTGGAGATTCTAAATTGTAGGTTTGGTGACCCCATGACCCGCAATGGGGTCACAGGGGTCAAAACCTGAAAAACCTAATTTCATCTTCTTCTCCAGTTCCAAAAGGTCTAGAGAGCTGAAAAGGTGTGTGTAGACTCCTTGGCCAACGGGGATTCTAAATTGTAGGTTTGGTGACCCCATGACGCCAAATGGGGTCACAGGGGTCAAAACCTAAAAAACCTAATTTAATCTTTTTCCTTAGTTCCAAAAGGTCTAGAGAGCTGAAAAGGTGTGTGTAGACTCCTTGGCCAACGGGGATTCTAAATTGTAGGTTTGGTGACCCCATGACCCCAAATGGGGTCACAGGGGTCAAAACCTAAAAAAACTAATTTCATCTTTTTCCCTAGTTCCAAAAGGTCCAGAGAGCTGAAAAGTTGTGTGTAGACTCCTTGGGCACTGGGGATTCTGAATTGTCGATTTTGTGACCCCATGACCCCAAATGAGGTCACAGGGGTCAAAACATGAAAAACCTAATTTCATCTTCTTCTCCAGTTCCAAAAGGTCCAGAGAGCTGAATAGTTGTGTGTAGACTCCTTGGGCACTGGAGATTCTAAATTGTAGGTTTGGTGACCCCATGACCCCAAATGGGGTCACAGGGGTCAAAACCTAAAAAACCTAATTTAATCTTTTTCCCTAGTTCCAAAAGGTCTAGAGAGCTGAAAAGGTGTGTGTAGACTCCTTGGCCAACGGGGATTCTAAATTGTAGGTTTGGTGACCCCATGACGCCAAATGGGGTCACAGGGGTCAAAACCTAAAAAAACTAATTTTATCTTTTTCCCTAGTTCCAAAAGGTCTAGAGAGCTGAAAAATTGTGTGAAGACTCCTTGAACACTGGGGATTCTAAATTGTAGGTTTGGTGACCACTTGACCCCAAATGGGGTCACAGGGGTCAAAACCTTAAAATCCTACTTTCATCTTCTTCTCCAGTTCCAAAAGGTCTTGATAGCTTAATAGTTGTGTGTAGACTCCTTGGACAATGGGGATTCTGAATTGTAAGTTCGGTGACCCCTTGACCCCAAATGGGCAATGGGCCTTTTTTATTTGATTGTGAATAACTCGGACGTTAGAACAGGCTATCTTTCCTACACTGCCCATGACCTCATGGTCTAAACCACAACACCTATTTCTATCAAAAGTCTGATGAGCTACAGAGCCCATGGCTCTATTTTTGTTTATTTCATCCTTTCAGCCAGACTTTACCAGTGGAGCAACTTGGAGGAAAGCCGCTCTGTATGATCCAGTACTACACTATCTTGAGTGGGTGTCGGATACCTGGTGTCAAGAGAGATACCCACGTGCTCTACCCCTCTACGGAACCAAACCCCCCTCGACATATCGCTGTCCTGCATAATAACCAGGTAGTGCTGAGTTCTTTGTGATGTCACCATACAAAGGACCAATTAATTCCTTCTCTTGAAGTCAATTAAGGTAACAAGCAATGTTTCATTTGTATTTATATGATTTTCTTGTTTTGCACTCTTACTCTTTCCAAACTTACTTGTACCAAAAAGAATCACTAGAACATAGCAAGACAGAAGCAAACCTTGGTCTATAGAGACTTGCTGCAGGTAGCTGGGTTAGAATTATGTACAAATATACATATTCAGGCTTCTTATCTTATTTACTTATTGTATAACATCTTATTCATTAAAGGGGATACAGAATATATGTTGTTGGGGTTAAATATGTCAATCTTTATAAAAAGTGTTATTTCATTGACAAGTAGTGATTGTTTCTGAAAGTTAACGTCTCAATGCTTATCAATTAAGTTAGTGACAGTAAAAAAGAAAAAAGTTGAGCATTATGGGTTTTCTTTTTAACAATAAAAATTTGGCTCTATTTAAGATACATACAAAATCCCTGAAATATACTCTGTGTCACTTTAAAGGGAAATCATTCTCTATTCAAAATTACAAATTGCATGTTTTATAGGCGAACTGTTTTTGTTTTCATTTTGAGCTTGGAGCTCCTAAAATGACTGTAAGACAAACCTCTCACATTGTATTACTGTGTACACATTGTGTACAAGTCAAATGAAAATAAATATTTCATTTATCATCAGATATTCTCGGTGGATGTGTATGGTTCAGACGGTTGTCCCCTGAACACTACACAACTGTACGAGCAGCTTAGCCAGATCGTGGAAAGGTCGCCAAACGCAGCGCCGCCTGTTGGAGTTCTCACCATGACTGACCGCACCAGCTGGGCTAAAACCTACAAGAAGCTTGTCAAAGGTAATATCAGTTAAAGATCTAACTTTCTAAACTTTTGTTTATGATGAATTAACGAACATTTTTCCGTGGTTTCCATAAGCAAAGCATCTTCAAACCTTTGACCACCTTATATATGCTATAAATAACCATCCAATGAAATGACTCCAAACTAACAGTGCCTGGATGAGTTGACCAATGAGTGTCTAGAAGAGAAGAAAAGCGGGTTGCAATGCCTGGCAAAAGTTGTCAAGGATTGTAGAAGCCTTGTGGATAAGTAGCATGCTGGCCTCTTATGCCAGTGACCCTGGGTTTGAATCAGATTGGCAACATTTGTGACTCGAATGTGGTACTATGCTGTGTCACCTAGCAAGACACTTCATCTACAATACACTCAATCTACCAAACTGTTCAAATTGGTACCTGAAAACAGGAAGACGGGGACCTATATGGATCTACATGTACAGAGTGATATTTAGCTGCATCAAAAGTACTATTCCTTCAGGGTAATGCTAGAGGTTGTTCAATTTTAGCATACTTATGCACTGATTAAGCCCAAAACAAATGGACATAAATCATGAAACATGAAATTTCAGACAAGAGCAACATGGCGGCTATGGAGACGATACAGAGGAGTATATTTGTGCTGTGTCTGGACTCGAAAGGGCAACAAGCAGCGGATCCCAGTGAGTCACGTAGTCTGGCCACGTGTCAGATGCTTCATGGGGGTGGACTCAACTCTGGCAACAGATGGTTTGACAAGACATTGCAGGTAAATGCTTATCTTTTCATTTTACATTAGGTTTCTAGAGCTTTATTGTCTTTCTCAGGTTTGCCTTAAAAAGTGGGGGCGGGATAGCGCAGGGGCTGAGGATCAAGAGGCCTGGGGTTCGAATCCTGGCAGTGGCTCAGCAGCTTTGTCTTCAGTAGAGAACTTTTCTACATGCATTAAGTTTTGGGTTCAATGTTACACTGAATATCAGTGCAGTACACCCGTGGTTCACTAGTTCCAGCCATGATATAAGTGAAATACTATTGAAAGCAGCATTAAACTGCAAATCACCTCACCTAACCTGCCTTGATCTTGTGTAAGAAGAATGATTAGGAATGCAGGTATACAACAAGATTGCTGTTGCATCCTGCAGTATGTAACTTTGACTGAAACATAAGAATTTGCCATTGTCTTATGAATCATTTAAAAAAAATACTGAGGAAATCTCAATTGCCAACTCTATACACAGAAAGAAATCCAAATTTTCATTATTACCTATTTGTGCCTAAAGGTCTTTAGATTTACTGACATGAGTCTCATTAATCTATCCAGCATGAACTGTTCTACGTGCAGTAAGAATTGGGTGCAATGCTGAACAAAATTTCAGCGCAGTACTACCCATGGTTTGCTAGTTCCAGCCGATGCTGGCAGGTTTCACCGAAACGCATCACCACAGTAGTTTTGCCGGCTTTCTCTCTGCAATGTGGTGGTATGAGTGAAATACTCTTGAAGGGGCGTAAAACCCCAAATCACCCCACCTTACCTCTATCCAGCATATAGGTTACAGATTGGTCTCCAAATACTTTTGATTATCTATCTATGCAATTATAACCAAGATTCTCCCCATCTATTCCAGCACATTGAGCATTCTGATTTATTAGGCACTAATCATCTTAACAGCATATATCTTTAAGAGCTCGGTAACTTTGTCCCTTGCAGTTGATAGTAGCAGAGGATGGAGCCGCAGGCTTGAACTACGAACACACGACAGCGGAAGGTCCACCAATAGCAGCTCTCATGGATCATGTGCTTTCATACTGGTAAGTTACTTGTGTATCAAAATGTTACTAGATGTATCAAAATGTTACAAAATGTATCAAAATGTATCACATTGTATCAAAATGTATCCAAATGTTACTAACTCTTAGGGCTAATGCACAAGTAACCTAAGTCAAGATTAATCCTTGAGATATCTTTTGTCATTGTACTAAGATTGTCTCACAGAGTTTAGCCTACTTGAGAACTTTGTAAAGAGGACACTCAGCCTAGATTTTCACCACAATACATAGCCACAATGTTGTTGCCAGCTTTCTCCCTGTAATAATACCAGCAGTTGAGATATACATGAAACTCTCTTGATAGCGGTGTCAAACCCTCACCTCACCTCATCTTGAAATTCTAATAACATGAACCATTGGCTAATGACTCTTAGCACTAAGAAAGATGTTGAAAATGTAAGCCCTGTTCATTAGATTCAGGGAGATTTACATAACCAAACCCTGTTATTTGGTAATTTTACCAATACAAGCTGATTTTGTCCTTGGTCTTTCTCTTTTTTCTGTAGCCTCCATTTTATGAAAAGATATTCATCTGTTGTCAATCACTATTGCCATTAGAATTGTAAAGAAATTTTTTAAAAAATTGTTAAAAAAAGTTGTCTTTAAAATAGTTTAACCCTTCCGTTGCTGAATATTATTTTGACCAGTTTTGCCCCCGTGGCTGAATTTTCCAGCACTCGCCTCGCTACGGTAATAAGGCAATTAGCCCCTGTGGCCGAATTTTCCAGCGCCGCCAGATGCGACCGTTTTAACAACATATGGCGTGTTTACATGGCGGAATACGGACGTTATCGTCGTTTTATACAAAGCTAGTCGGCGAATCCCGTGTTACAAATGGATGATACTTACTTGACACTTTGAATGAAATTTCTATCACGCCTGGAACGGTTTCTACAACTGAAGTAAACTTGTTTTCAATTCGGGCGCCATAACTCAATAAATTCCAAGAGCGCATGCGCGAAATTAAAACGAAACTAAAGATGAATTGTTCCTCTTCACATCGATATAAAAATTATTTTTATAATATGTCTGGAACGAATTTTACTAAATTTTAAAAATTGTCTTCATTTCAAACATTATAAAATCATTTAATCACTGAGTGCACACATGCAAATTATATACGGAATTGAAGCTAATTTCTTGCTCTATATTTCACGATAAATTTTATTACGATACGCCATCCTAAACGAAAGATATAAATTACGAAAACAGGGTAATGATAAATCCCGATAACGTTCTGACCCCCACAGTAATATTACTAAGCTAATAGCCCCGGGCAAACGCACGCGCTCAGCGCGTGCAGGCGGGATATCCCCGTTGAAACATACACTCACACTCAATATAAATTGTCTTTATTTCCAACTTTATAAATCATGTTATTCGCTTTGTATACATGCAAATTATATATGGAATTGAAGGCAATTTATTCTTCTTTACGAAGAAATAAATCATAACAATCTTTTGCACTGTAATTAGAAGTTATTACCAACGAAACGTGGGTATAGCTAGTAATAAAGTCTTTGATAATCGCCTTACCACAACATATGTCGCATCGTTTCCACACGTTTTATTTTGATTCAAATATGGGCAACTTACACATGAAAATGAAGGTATTTATTTCTGCTTTACGATGATATGAAAATAATAAATATGTACCACTTGGTTTGGAATATATAAAGTTTGCAAAGATGGTACCCTCGGGTATTTTAGAACAGATTTTGATAATTGCGACATCACTAACCGCTCCTTTATTGTCTAATTGTAATTTGCAAATTTTATATAGAATTGAAGACGATCCTTTCCTCTTTATTGTGATATAAAAATGTTGATAATGCGCTCTGCCGTTAAATGGATAGGAAGTGTAAAAAGCAGTTGAAAATAAATCGCCTGTATGTGCGATGCGTGCCGGGTCCTTTCTGATTTTCTTGTACATACCAATTTTATATTGCAATAAAGATCATCCTTTTCTCTATATTTTGATATATGAAATTGCAAAATTTACCGAGAACTTTATGTGATATAAAGTGCGAGAAAATGGTAAAAACGTAAAGAATAAACAAAAGTCACAATTTTGCGGAACTTGCTGTATCTTTATTCTATATGGTGTATATAATTTTTTTATATCAAATCGAAGACAATTATTCCTTCTTTATCACGAGGTAATCAATTTCAAAATACGCCTAGCTGTTGAGAAGATATGAGCGAAAGAAAGGCACATGTCAAAATCGCCGTTCAGTTTACATGATTTGAATCGAGAAATTAGCTTTTTGTGCGGCGCTTGCTGTGTCTTTATTTATTTTTGCGCATGTACACATTTTACATGGAAAGAAAGACAATCTTTCTCTCTATCTTATGATATAAAAATTGTCAAAATACGTTGAGCACATCATGTAAAAATTGGTGTGACAAAATGGTGTAAAACTAAAAATATGTAAAAATCACCTTTATTGCGGCACATGCTGTATCTTCAATTCAGGTAGTGTAGTTATGTATTTTATATTGAATTGAAGACAATTTTCTGCTCTTTCAAATGATCCAACCGGTATTGAAATCCGCCCAAATGTTCAGAGCATAGGGCGTGCGATATAAGGTTGTACGTTTGGTGTGAGTGCAGGCTTGTAAGCAAACGATAGCACGCGCGGGACGGTAAGCTCGTGCGAGCGGGGAGAAAGTGCCCACAGGCTATTAGCACGTGCGGCGGGGAGTGGGGGAAAATTGAGTGATTTTAACGCTTATTTTCGGTACGATAAACATTATCAATACTCTCATAACTTTCGGAGCATGTTCGCGCATTATTTAGAACACCAACGAAACAAAACACGGTTGCTTAGCGAGAGCCGGAACGAAAATACAAGCGTTGAACTGAGACTACTGCTAGGCAATAAATTTCCGGGCCCCGCTACCGAGACCCGCGGTCATAATTAGTTAGCGTGAGAAAAATAGAGTGTGCTACTCGCATCCCGCTAAGGGGACTTGCGGGCAAAGCTAATTTCATCCCGGAATATTCCAGGACCCGCATCTTAAGGGTTAAAGTAAAACTTCTAAATAGTAACCTCAGTGTTTGTTTTCCAGTGAGAATAACCATGAAAACGTTCCCAAGGCCAGCAGTGTTGCAGAACCTTCCAAGTTCGAGCTCACATTATCTGACGACATCTTGAAGGATATTGATGCCGCTAAGGATCAGGCTGATAAGTAAGTCTCATTTATATCAGCCAATCTTGTTGCTATCTTAAATTACTTTTCTTTAGTTAAGATGATTTCTCATGCATTAAAGGTAGAAAGTAGGAAATGCAAATTTGAGATAAAATTTAAAAGTATAATTTGCCTGCTTTTATGCTGCTGGATGTAATAACTCTGAGAATGCATATGAGATAGGAAATGATTAACAATTTTGTTTGCACTTCACCCTCAATTACAGCATGGTGCGTGACCTTGACCTGACTGTCCACTCGTACACAAACTACGGGAAAGACTATGCCAAGTCTCAGCGCCTCAGTCCTGATGGCTATATCCAGGTCGCCTTCCAACTGGCTTTCTACAGGTCGGTTTTATTCTCTTAGGCAACTTCCCCCGCATGGCTTTAAATTGCTGGTCTCCACCCCAGGCTGGTTCAAACCTTGCTGCTTACCAGCAAAATTCATGTATAGAGTGTAGCACCCTCTTTGGCAAAAGGTTGAAATTCTCATAAGATTTCTCATTGACTATTTAAATCTGGTGCTTGGACAGAAAGCATAGAAAAGTTTTGGAAATGGAAAGTCTAAATTGGCCAGTCATTTGGGCTTGTGCAAGTTGTGCAATGCTTGGAAAGATTTCTCATAAGCTGTTGAGAATGAAAATGAAAATGAAAACGAGATATCATCTCTTTAACCAAACATGCTTGGGATTTGCAACTAGTCCAAAGAGTTGAAAATGAAAATTTTATGTTGAAACCTCATTGCTAGATAGTATTTTCAACCAGCTCCAAGTTTATAAGCCATTAGCTGACTGAAAGGCAGCGTGATAGAAGTTTTTGGCATTGTGTATAACTCTTTTTTTTCTTTATAAGATTGACAAATTCTATTTTCAGACTCTATGGAAAGCCATGTGCAACATACGAGACTGCCTCTCTGAGACGATTTCAGCTGGGACGCACAGACACAATCCGGTCGTGCTCCATTGACTCCTTCAACTTCACCAAGGCTATGATGGACGACTCAGTGTCTCGGGACACAAAAGAAGATCTGTTTCGTAAAGCTGTCATGGCCCATCGGAAATACACCGATGAGGTCAGTTGACAAGAGTTATCTACCCCTTCTATAAGAATTTGCCTGGCTATCATTTGAAACAACATACAATCCTCCTCCTTGATTATTTTGTGATTTTATGAAACCATTTGTTCTCATGCTCAACTTCTGCCCTGTTTGCAGGCTATCAATGGTAAAGGAATTGATCGGCACCTACTAGGGTGGAAGCTGGCTGCTATTGAGGCAGGTATGAATGTCCCAGATCTGCACATGGACGGAACGTATGCCACCAGCCTCTACTTTCGGCTCAGTACAAGTCAGGTCAGCACCAGAACTCTGTTTTCTTTTTAGTAATGTTCTTAAATTCTTTGTAATAACTTTGGTGCTGCCTTTTGATCTAATATCCTATCACGTCACAATGTTAAGGTCATTGCCACAATTTTTTTCCCCTACTTTGGAATTTTCAAGTCTTTGCAATTGTTTAGCAACTTTAACACTCATAAAGCTTGAAAATATGTTCAATTTGTTGGTCTTGATACATGTTACATTTAAAAAAATTGACTAAGTATAAACTTTGATTAAAGGAGTTTCAAATAGCAGGAATTTATTTAGACATTATAGTCAGCATCTCTTACCTTAGTCTTGTTTTTAAAATTAGATATGATTCAATTTCAAATGTCTTTCGCAGGTATCTGCCAAGCATAATGCCGTGATGGGGTTTGGCCCTGTCGTTCCAGATGGTTACGGAATCTGTTACAACCCGCAGAAATCCCAGATCAATTTCTCAGTGTCTGCATTCCATCACTGTGCTGATACAGACACAAAGCGTTTCGTCAAGTCTCTCTCCGAGAGTTTTGATCAAATTCAAAGTGTTCTCGGGGCACCTCAAAACAAGCTGTAATGTGATTGGTTGAAAGTGTGGTTTCAAACTGTGTGAATGGCTTGCGAGAAATAACGATATAAGTTTGTTCAAGTCTTTTTAGAAGTGGACGTCAAGTCTTTCTTATAACAATAGTTTGCTGGGCATTTTGACTTGATTTCATAGAATTTGACATACCTAAATAATAATATAATAATAAGATACGAAATAGTTTTTGCACAAGTCAAACAGGAACTAATTCATAAAAAAAAATGTATTCCTTTATGTCAGGAGGGTAAATGTTGTGAACTAGGAATGTTGAATTACAAGCTGTCTTGATGGCTTTGAAAAAAACCCAAGAAAGGTTTCATCAAGTCAAACAAGAGCTAATTAATGCCTTCAACCTAGTGTCTTTGACAAGCCGATAAAGTTTATATTTTTCTTTATGTCCACTGTTAGATATGATGATGCAAATTCTCAGATTAGCTTTCAAGAAATAGTTTCTTCAAGGCAAGGACTGCTATGAACCCTAAAGTTGCCTTAGTTACTGTTTTAGTTACAGTGTTTGAGTTGTAAGGATTGATCAAGAAATGCAAGAGTGAATTGTATCTTTGAATTTTGTGAGTATGAATTATATAATGTCAAGACGGTCATCAGAACATTTACTCTTGATTATACAGGATGCTGCCATTTGTCTTCTAGAAGCCTAGCAGTATCTTATTTTCCACCTGCAGTTAATGTTTACTACACCTGAATTCTACTGCAAAGCAGTTGGTTTTGTAATTATAACACCTGTATCCAATGCTTTATAGCAAATGATTGATTTAGGAGAGTTGAAATTTGAATTATTGAATAGGATTCAATATGGCTCAACATTTATGTTCCAGGGCTATCCTTCACAAAGCCCTAAGGTGATCCTTAGTCACTAAGGTAACCATAGTGCAATGTTATAAGAATGGGAGTTAGGTTAACCTTACTAAAGGTTGCTTTGTGTAAGCAGTCCCTTGGCCCTGTTTCACAAAACGTTAAGGTCACTAAGGTAGCCTTAGTGCATTGTTAAAGGATAGCACTAAGGTTAACCTTAGTGTTAAATGGTTTTGTACAACGACCCCCTGGGGCCCTTTTTGCTAAGGTAAAGCTAATCTCCCATTATTTACCTTTGCATTAAGTTTACCTTACAATCACCTTAGTGCTTTGTGACAGGAGGCCAAGGACTATATTTTCAAAGCCTTTTTAGTGCTAAGACCTTTTAAGTACCATATATCAACATTAACTTGCAGCTGTCTTAGTGCTAAGAATGCTTTGAAAATCTTGTTCATGCATAGTATTACCCATGACTGTTTTCATTAATTTCCCAGATTTCTGTGATGTTTCTGTGTGATCATCTAGGCTCCTCTGCCCCTAGTTTGTTAAGAATTTGTAGACTGAGAACCAAAGTCACTTTGAACTTGAGAGTTTGCATGTGAGGTCTAAAATGTACAATGAAATATCACAAAGCAAATTCATAGATTATTTTAGTCTCTCCCTTGTGTTTTAATACATTCAAAATTTTTTTGATGATATTTTATTGGGTTTAAATGCTAATTTGAAAAGGACTCTGCAAATTCATTATGAAAAATATCAACATACAAATTAAAGGTGCTACTCTAGATAATTGATATTGATATATATATATATATATAATTATAGCAACTTTGTCAATCATAAAAATACATACATTGATGGATAAGATGACAATGACAATCAAGTTATATTTACATTTCACATGAGATACCATTATATTCATACATCTTTCCTTCACAAAAACTTTCTCTTACAATAATCAGAACAACCTTTTTGTTGATGTTTTCATAAATTTACTTAATATTTTGCTTAAAGTCATAAACCAGGTTGCTTATTTTCAGGTGTTTGTTTCATACATAATGAAATGCTTTATTCCGCGGATGCTGTTGTTTTTTCATGTACAATTTTTACTTAGCTTACCTTAGCCTAGATTAGCAGATTACAACTTCTGACTTATTTTCTATCAATATGATGGGCATTGTTAACCAGAATTGTTTTTGCTTTTTGGTACCAGTGCTTCCAAAGGCCATAAATGTAGTGATTTGATTTCCCATGATGGGAATCAAGTAATGTAAACTTTGAATGGTTCATAGTTTGAAGATTTTGTTTATCTGCCAGTAGGGTTTCAAACTTGTAAATTCATTTGTTAAACATTCCCTTGTATTTCACTCATGCATTGTAATATTTTGGAAAATAATATGATATTCTGCATTTGACCTAAAGTATTAAATTTGAACATGTGTATGCAGATTGGATTGCTTTTTGTGTGGAAATGAACTCAGGTAATGTGCTATATATCATTTTGATAAGTATTAAAGATGATGTAATGTAAATTGATATGAGGAAAGTGAGCTTACATTTACAAACATAATATCATACCTTCCTTGTTATCATGAGAAGAATGTGTTCAACTGTTTTGATAAATGTTCAAAGTGTTTAATCATGTATGCTTATTCAATATTGAATTACGGGATTATGTGTGCTTACCAATGTTTAACACTGTTTGTTCATCTAGAACACTTTTATTAAGTTTTTTTTTTATTAGGTTATTTTAAAGTTTGTTGACCATGTTCAATAGCCTTTATATGAATTTGGAGGCTAGAAATTGCTTTAATCATCTTCCTACGCAAAGCTTAACTATATTTCCAGTCTCGAACTGTCCAAGTTAACTTGGACAGTTCGAGACTGGCGATAGTTAAGCCTTGCTTAGGAAGATGTGCATTATCATGAATCAGATATAAGCTACATGTTAATTACTTGAAAATGCATCCCTAAAATGAAATGGTTTTTCATTTATGCCTACAGTATCAAACCAAATACCGGTAGTGTATGATATGTATGATTAGTAGCGTAATGGTTGTGAGGTGACAGCATGCTTGATTGAACACGGAAGTATTTCCTTAGGCGATAGTTTTTCTTCATTATTTCTATATCTTTATATTCATAGAAGCATTGTGATTTTGTAAAGCGTTTTGAAAGAAGTCAAATATATGTGATTTTGTGTGTGATATAGTGGGAAGGGTAATGGTCTATATGCACAATATATATGATTTTTGTCTTTCAACAATCGTGACTGATTTTTTAAATCATTTTCATTTTCTATGTAACTTTGTTAAATCGAAATACATTTCAATATTCTTTATATGAAATCTTTGAATAAAACTCTGTCAACTGGTTATTACATCAATTCACATTTGTATGAAGGTCAGTTTTATTGACATCAATTTGAATAATATTCCATGTAGACCTTTAAAGGGGCAGTAGCACTTCATTGTGGTAAATAAAGTGATCTCACAAAAACAAAAATAAGTGTTCCCGAGTGCAAGACAATGTTGTTTGATGAAAATAAGCAGTTCTAAATTAAACGTACAATGATCAGTTAAGCTTTATGAATCCATTTTCCTACCTGAAATGAATCAAAGGTGTTCACAATGAAATGGCCGCCTGTGGTTTTTGCTTGAAATTTTGATTATTTCCTCATGACCTAGAATGATCTGCTTTAGTAATGAGCTGTTTTGACCCTTTATTGAAAACACTTTTGGCATTAACTAACATTTATTGGGGCAAATTAAAAAAACGTGCTACTGCCCTGTAAAGATAAGGATCTCATAGAGCTCTAAATGGATCTTATTCAATTCATTTTTGATTCTATTAGTCTACATTAGCGTCCTTTAGTTGTTCTGCAGATCGTAATGACTTCTCACCATGTTTTTTTTAAACAAACCCCTTATGAAACAAACCCCTCCAGATTAACATCATGGTAACTTGTGTCCACATAACCTTTAAATGAAAGTTGATTGCTTTCTATTGAGAAGGTATGTTCTGAGAAAGGATTCCAAACTGCTACTAGGCACAGCCAAGGATTACTCTTTGAAAAGCAAGTCAACTGATGTTGTGGTGCTTTTATATTTATAAGATTTGTATGAACTATGAAAGTGAAGTATTCTCAATAAGAATGTTCATTATTTCAATATTGACAAATTCCTGAACTGTTATCATTGAGTTTATGTAGGCCCAGATGATTATTCCTTGAATGTATTATGTATCAGGATTAGTTTTCATACAAAATATTGAAGCCATTGGCTGGGTAGCTGTAATTAATCAATATAATCATGATATGTTGAGCAATATTTCAAAAATGAAATGTTGAAATCTGAACAATTGAGTGCTAGATAGACTTCCCTAATCAGATTTGACATAATAAAATGGGTTGAACATTTTATTCTCTTTGTATTCTTTCCTTTAAGCTGTCTCCCCCTCCTGGCTCTAATAGCTTCCACCACTGGACTCAATACCTTATCGAGGCGTGGTGGTTGTGTGTGCTTCAGAGACCCTCAGAGCTATGCAAGTCTAGTTGGAGCACACAAGCTTGACAGGTCGATGGGTAGAAGCCAGACCAAATTTGAGTCCTTCTAAAACATGCTTTTATCTCACTATGCCTTTCTTTCCCTCTGTTCCCTCATCCTTTCCCTTTCCGGATCTGTCCACTCTCTTTTGGATGCTTGTCATCCATGTGAAGAGTCAAGAATCAAGGATAGTATCTATGTATATAAGTATTCATTTAACATTTGTGTATCATTCCATCAATGCTTACAGTATCTCATGCAAACTTGGCTCTCCTGAAATCAATAACATTTTTTGTGTATAGTAAATGTTCTGATATATATGATTAGATTTACACAAATCTATCTCCGATTTCAAGGTACCTTCCGATTTTTAATTAGGCCTACCACTCAGCATCATCAGCAAATTTAATGGTAAAGCATAAATCTGCATTTGAAAAACAGTCAATATAAAGATAAAGATGAAACAGCACCACCCTAGGGAGCTCCGGTAGATGAGTGTCTCTAACAAATGCCTTTAAACTCACCAGCAGGTAACTAACCTGCAATATCTGACAAGTTATCATCTCTAGCGACATTCTATATGATAATCATACAAAATATCAAACTTTGAGTTGCTTTTCTAAAAAAAAAATAGATGAAAATTTTAGTCGGAAATTTAACAAAATTAATTTCTATTTTCTATTAATGAAGCGCTCATAAAATCTTGCTTCAGTTGATATTGGTGAGTAGGAAGCTTAAAAAACAGTTTTGAAAATAATATTCCGTTACAACCAGCCAATCTCTCATAGGATCATGTGAAGCGAGTATTGAAAATATTTAAATGAATGGAATGGTCTTCTTTTGCGGCATATAAAAATAATCCACCTTACGATAACATCGATAACCACAGTCATGAATTTCAAATGGGCTTTTCGATCTCTTTCGACGGGGCGTCCCTCGGATATCTTTTAAAGAAGAATAACTTAGACTAATGATATGATATTTGCCGTCCTTGAATCTTATGAAAATGAATTCATCGTCTTATTGACTGACTGAATGGCAGTCCGTTTCGTCAAGTTCTCGACCAGCCGCCAAACTTTATGTGAATGTTGAGATGATTTGAATCAGCGTCTTTGTTTATTTCAGATAAATGTTTGACATGCGAGTTATATAGTCACAAATATATAAACTAAAACGTATGTTTGTCATAAACAATGCTATGATCATTCAGGATGTGCGGTATTATCGGTAAATCGGTACTTTCAATACAAGATGATTCACACCGGTACACTCTTCTAAAAATATCCAATATATCGGAGGCTTTAAAATAAACAATTTCCGTATCAAATTGCAGGAAAACTTCACCGAAAAAAAACGATTTTACTGAAAGTTGTAAATAAAGTGCGAACTCGAAAAGTGAAAATATAACAGGCATGTTAAAAGTCCGAAACCAGTTACTGAATTATCTCACTTAGCTTTGTTCTCAAGTTGTTTATTATCAGAAAACTTAATACTTAATGTTGGGAATCTCTTTGATGGAGATTGATCTATAATGATTGGTAATTAAATTCTGATACAAAATAAATTGTCAAATTATACAGAAAACGAAGGAAATGACACCGGCCTTTCTGGAAAATGAAACAAAAATACATTTCCTGTCAAAATATCAGGACGATGAATTAAAAACTACATCTGTATTTAAAATGACATTGACGACAGACTTAATGTTTGTGGCTTAGTAGATCGTTAATTTAAGACCAAGTAACAATCACATCACAAAAAAACCTACCTAGTATCGTAAAACAAACTTTCAATCTAAATTTGATAATAGTGGAATTGAAATGATCAAGAAATAATTTTTAAAAGATCCACATGCGAGTAATTTGACCTACTGGCAGCGACTGTGGCAAATAAGAACTTGTTGATATTATCATGCTCCAACGACTGACATTCGACATGTCGACACATCTTGTGGCAGGAATATCATAATGAAAAAAAAAAAATTAATTATTACTATGTCAATGCAAAAGGAGAAAATTACAAAGAATATCCAATTTGAATTTAATATTCAATATAACATCTTACTGAAATTTTGAAAGCATTGATATTGAATTTCTTTGTTTACCTTTATGTAGGTTGACTTAAATTGTTCATTATAAACTTTGCAATTTAAATTTTTCAACTGCGTTAATATTCATCTCCTTCTAGGTCACAAGACAAAATATTGATTCTCTGATGAAATTATTTTTAAGAATAAATTATTTCTATTTTTGTTGTTATTTTCATTACTTGTAATAAGGACTAATACTAGAAGATAAAATGAATATTTTAGAATCAGAAAATTAGCGATAAAAATAAATAAGGCATTGCTTAAACTGCCGAGATAAATTTTCCGGTATTTTTTTATTCCGTTTTTGTGTAAATGATTTTGTTGGATTGTCACCCCAAAAAATAGAGCAAATCTATTCAATAGGATAGTTTATGAATTCTATTTTTATAATTCATAATTATATATTGTATGAGATGATAAGACAACAATGTATCTGCAGTTTTGTATGTATTTGCAAATAGGCTGTTCAGACTAAGATTTTACCTACCAGAAACTGACCGTAATTTCAGTTGCAAAGTTGCCGAAAGTTACATCATTTTCAAGATAGAAACACTAACTATCAGTGGATGAAATTTCAGTCACTATGCTTTTATTGTGAAAAATATTAGGTGGTATTTCCATGCACAGTCCATTTTCCGCACTTTGTTTGTCAGTGACGTCACGCGAAACAATGTTCAACAAAATGATTACAAAAAGATAACTCGTATTATTTCGTGAACAATCGGTCGCATGAATAAAGTAAACATACCATCGTGATCACTGTCGTTGTCTCCCTTGAAAAATAATAATCTATTTACATTTTTAGAAACAACAATTTAATAACAATCTATGAAACAACGGAGTAACAGTTCACGTTGATTGACCTTTTGCGTGAAAAACGCCTCTGCCGTTTATAATCAACGCATTATCATTTTAAACTTCATTGTTTTTCACCAAAAAATACATTGACCCAGTGATAAACATCTCAGCTTTCCACAGTTCAAATTTCATTAATTTCCGAACATTGATAACGCCTTGGTGACCCTTTTTGTACGACGTTGACCTATATCTTGTGTTTCCACAAAATGTTAGCGGCACTTAAACAATAATTCACTCACTCACTATTACTATATATATATCGCATTGTTTCATTCTTACATCTTCATAAAAGACTAGTTTCTGTTTAGATGACCCAAAAGTTCTCGTACCAATATAATCAAATATGTTTAACAAATAGTTTCGAGTCTAAATACGCAATGTTCTTGGAATAAAATGTTATCCCTCGTTCATTAAATCTTTATTCCCGTACACAAAAGGCCTCAGGTCCATAGGACAGTGCATGTCTACTGAGGAACTGATGAAAGGTCACCAGACAAAATACGAAATATTTCAATCCATGAGTAATAAATACGACTGAATCAGAGTTAAATTTTGTGTTCAGAAGCCAACTGAACTAAATTTGAAATAATAAAAAAAATCTGTCACGTTTCTGAAAAAAGCGCTTGTAAAGAAATCGTCCTTTTGGAATTTCCTCAAGGTCTACACAAGATAGGAGAGACGAAACGTGTTATATTTTTTTATGCTCACCTACCAAATTTGTTAGCGGTATTGCAACATGCAACTGATATGAGTTACCTCCCTTTCCCTGCAGTTAGCGCTTGCATCGACGTCGCCATAACTTTTTGACCGGGTGGTAAGATTATTGCCAATTTGTTTACTGAAATATTTTAAGTATATATTTTTAGGTGACAATTGTATATATATAAATATAACACCGATCTATCGAATGGTGGGTTTAATTGTCGTAATATCCAAATGTGTTATTGTACAACATCAGTTTAATTTTAGTTATGGCTTTGGAATGACGTTTCATTTCATGATCATAAATGGGTAGGGAAAGGATGTGATCATCGGTATAATGCTTAAAATTCGGGATTACCAACCTAGTTTTGAATGTATATTTTATGTGATAGACCCTTATTTTGTCTTAAGATCTGAAGAAGATTTCGAAAGATATTCAAGATGAGTGTACTACTACTAGATCAAGTTTTCTCTCGTGTGTTATTTCATAGTTAAAAAACCCATGATTTGTATTTTTCATTTCACTTTGAAACCAGGAAATTGAGTGTTTAGTAACAAATTGAACAGTGTGTTATTGATACATAGGTTATAAAACGTTGAAATTTTCACTCTTAGCAGCAAAGGGGATTGGGATTTGATATAATTATAATCAACCAGCAGTGATCAATCTTTGACAAGCTCTACAATGTTGGGACACTGAGTTTATGGAAATTGCTACGTTTAAATGGGCTTGCTTGGCCAATAATAACCAGCTGATAAATAGGCATATCTTAACACTGATATAGAATTTGGTTTACCATTCCAATCATTGAGTAAAGAAACCAGATTTTAGCACCCACAGCACGAGACCAAAGTTTCTGTAACTGAATGCTCGCTCTCACATAGCGAGTCGCATACAAACTAGTAACTAGGGTAAGTACGGCAAACTTCGGTCAGTCGGGTAACTTCGGACACTTCAATGATTTCAATGATAGTAAAACAATAGTAAAAATACCAATGTCAGAACATGGATGAATAAATGTTGTACCAAATATGGAACATTAGGCTCGTGGTGTCCAATCACGTGACAGGAGCATTTTCGCGCGGTTTATGAATTTTTGCCCTCATCGAGCGTTTCTGAGGTGACCGAATTTACCCGACCAGAAAAATATTTTTATCAACCTTCTCGGTATAAGTATTGTTTATAATATTCAATACAGTCGGGTGTTAAAGTCAATTTGTAAACTATTAGACTCAATAAAATTACGACCAGGATCAATATGCATTCATTACTTTTGCTAATATCATCCGACATCACTGACCGAATATCCCCGATCTATTTTTAACCTTTGCCATATTATGTAATCTCACGTGGGTTTAAACCGGAATTGGTGTCACACTGTCCTAGAAGACTGACATCGATGTAACGATGTAAAAACCAACTGAAAATAAAAATGACTGACCTCTATTTAGAATTCATCAATCGATCCAGTTATGTGGTTACAAGTTTATGGTAATTTTCTTCCAAAATGATCATCAAGTGTAATTAAATGCATCATTTAACAGTCGACCACGTGGGTGACCGAAGAACCCCGAACATGACCGAATTTACCCGTTGCTATGAAAAACCCTGTTTTTACAGTCTGTTTAATTGAAATAAAAGCATTGACCTACTTAAACACATGGAATCGAACGATTGAGAGCAATATCACTGTTTGACAAGTCTAAACAGAGGCAGATTTTTCAAATATGCCTGTTAAAACCGGGAAACGTTGAAGGTGTCCGAAGTATGCCGTGCTTACCCTATCTAACAGGGTTTCAGGTAGAGCGTCTCGTCTACCACTGTGTTAGACTGGCGTTAACTGTTAAAGTTATAGAATTTATTGCATATTCAGCTGGGAAATTTCATGTGTTCTACGTCATGTCTTTTTCAAAATGACGTTAGGACTGACGTTGACAAAGACATAGGGTAGGGTGTTTTGAACTTCATTATTGAGGGCTTGAATGCGTGCAGAGTTCTAAAAATTGTTGCAAACATCAGGGGAAAGATTTCTGTGAGTGATGAACTATTTGTCACGCGTGCATTACAATTTGCCTTTCAAGATTGAGCCTATGACTTTAATACATTCTTCAGATCTAAATATTATAATGACCTGTCATATATTTATTTTTTCCACTTTTCATGTAGATTATATCTGATTTAATTGATAATTTTAATTGTTTGTTACTTAGACAGGTGTCAACATGCCGACAGGATCCAATTGCACCCATGTTCGGGGCGTTGGAGATGTTAATTGGGAAGAACTAAAGCAAAAACAGAAGTCCAAACATGTAAGTTTCTCAAATGTGTTGAGAATGTTTTCACATTTCCTTATGTTGTAGGTTCAAAACAATGCCATTTGGTTTGAGTAAGTGTGTTTGAAATTCTGTTTTTATCATAGTATCTTCATAAGATTTTGCTGTCACTCAAGATAGAGTTGTTTGAATTGATACCTCAATCAATAAAATTCATAGATGTGGCAACAACATTTTTTTAAATGAATTTTAAACAATAAATGGCTTTGAAATTGACATAGCCCTAGAGACATTCCTAATTGAAATTGAACAATTATGATGCTAAAAACTATGTCTGACAATTCCTGAAACAGATATCAGTATATTGATAATCAGGTTAATCATAAAAATTATTGATGATTAATAATATTGTGTTTTTGTAAGAACTCTTGATGATGATGATGGTGATGATGATAATGATGTTGCAGGATCAGGAGTGTCACTCGTGTGGAGCGAAGGGCTCCAACCTGTGGCTCTGTATCACGGGTCAGTGTGAATATGTCGGATGTGGAGAACTGGCCAAGGACCACAGCTCTGTTCATGCTTCAGTGAGTATCAGTTGCAGGAGGAATTCTGTATATCTAAATTCACTGACTTCGAAGGATATCTTGACTCACCACAATATCCAAATTATTTGTAACTCCAATGACATGTCACTTATTTTTTATATTATCAAATCCAGTTTGATTTGTTTATGTTCAATGCCAGTACATGAAATGAAGACAGGTACTTCACCGGGAATTGATTGCTGTTAATTGCTACAGTGCAATGAGTCTTCCATGTTGAATAGAAAGTATGTATATGATAGTGAGGGGGTCCTGGGGATATTTGCCTATCTTTTTTGCTTATGTCCCTTGAAAATTTGAGAAATAAGATACCTTTGACATTGATAAGGGTCCTATCTGTCCAGAATAGGCCAAAATGACCAACAATCTGATCACCCAGGAACTACACTGCATACTGATGTCAAGCAATGTTTATTACAGGAAACTAGTCACACTTTGGCTATCAACCTAACAACACTGAGAATCTGGTGCAGCTTCTGTGAGTGTGAGGTGTTTCCTGACAACAACGATCCTCCCTTCATGTGAGTTGATAAATCACTTTTAGTCTCATAAGATCCTGAATTAATTAGTGCTAAACCATTCCTGATTATCAGTTGGTAATATTATCTTATCCAAATTATACTGGATTCACTAATTTTGTGTTGCTGTGAGTAGAATTTCTATTCATTGTTGTTTCTTTCCTTTTCCTAAGAAATATAGGAAGTAAGAAATATATTAATAAACTGATCAAGATGCAGTATCTCAAATCAGATACTAACATTATCATCCCTGCTTGATAATTATATCTCTTATCTTAACATGATATAACTAAACCTAAATATAAAGATTTTTCTAAATCTATGTTTGATCCAGCATCCCAGAGAATGCGCAGGCTATGACAACTAGAAGCAGTTCAGGCAACAGATCTGACATCTCCAATGACAGCTCCCCTCAGCGGAGCATCTCAGGGGTTGACGACTCAGAATCAGATATGGACGATGAAAATGGGAGACCCAGAGGCTAGTTTATTTAACATTTTGCTCTCCCAGTCACAAGTTCTCTGATACACGCTTCGTTCCTCGTCCTCCCATGAGTTATTTCCCCTTATGTATATATGTATCTGTATAAAGAATCAACTTAGTATTCTATCTGATGAAACCAAATGTTTGACATACGTCAATAATTATGTTTTTACTTATTCATCACTTATTCATCAATTTTAACTTAAATCTCAAAATAAAGGTAAATCTTTAAATTTACATTTTATAATTTTCAAATACATTTATTCTTATTTTCAGTTAATTTCCCTTTTAGTGAATTAGGAAATGTTTGTCTGTTTGATCAGTATTAACCAAAGTTATACAAAAGAGAAGGGAGTTTATCTCAAGGATATTTTAATCGTAACATTACTCCTCCAATGAGGGCAGCTTCATCAGACCAACGTGAGTGAAAGTAAATCTTGCCTGGTGTTTGCTGTTGCAGGACTGACAGGCCTACAGAACCTGGGGAACACCTGTTATATGAATGCTGCTCTACAAGCCCTGTCCAACTGGTGAGTAGTTGCCTGTGGTATATCTGAATAGAAAATAAAGATTGTCAGACTGCCCACTGGTTACTTTCGGACAGGGTCAATAACTTAAATAGCCTTTTCTAGTCAAGCTATCAATATCGAAAAATATTAATTTTGATAAATCCAATATGACTTTTTATTCAGAAAATTCAGTGTTACAAAGCTGATTTTATTGTTTAACTTTGTGTCACACAATTTGTGAATTTTCCTTTGAATAGATCTCTTTTTCCTCATCTTATGTGAAATTACTTATGAATGAAATTACTTAAATGTTATGCAAAAAGCTTTTCATTGCTGCCTTCATATTTAATGCAATTCCTATGAAGTAAAAATGTCTCTCTCCTTAATTGTGTAAAAATATATTAAAGATGAAATTCTTAAAACTTTTTTCTCAGTCCTCCACTGACACGTTATTTCCTGGACTGTCCCGGCTTTGTTCGACCAGAACGCACTCCCATGTTGTCGAGGGGCTATCACAGGCTGGTGTCCGAGCTCTGGCATCGGAAGAGGTGAGTTTCCTTGGAGCATAAGTGGTGATGTGTGAGGATGTTTATTACCAAATTTGGGAGGAATAAGCAGTGGCAATATTTCATGAATACACATGCAACATATTACTTTTGCATAGCTATGACTTTTTCAGTGCAATTTCCAAATTTTGTCTGATGAAAGAAATTTATTGTTTTTGACATAAATGAAGCTGTCTGTCAGAAGTGAAGCAGGCAAATTTCTTACTATTTCTATGTAATTCAACGGGAATGAAGTTTGTAATAAATGATGGATAACCCAAGGGAGTGTGTAATATGATTTTAATGAAAATCGGGGGCGGGATAGCGCAGTGGTTAGCCATGGTTTGGGTGCAATGCTCGCAGGTTTCGCCACAATGCGTAGCCACAATGGTGTTGCAGGCTTTCTCCCTGCAATAATACTAGCAGCCGCGATATGTGAAATAATCTTGAAAGCTGCGTTTAACACCAACTCACATAAATGAAAATCATGCGAATCTTTTTATTTCGCCGCTCTTGATCTGGCCATAGGAAGACGCTTGGATCAATCAACTTGAATAAAGTGTAATTTAGGTTAAAAACAATGCTACATTTGTTAAAATTTCAAATTGAATATTTCAAATGGTTTTGAAATGTGCTTGTTGCTTGATTCTAGTTGAATGTTTGTTGATTGTTTCAGACAAGGCTATGTGGTTCCCAGCAGTGTCGTGAGTGGAATGAAACACGTCCATCCAATGTTCAGAGGATACACTCAACAGGTAATCATTTGTATTTCAATCATTTCAATGCAGCAACAAATCTTTCAGTGTCAATAAGTCTTGTACATGGCTATAATGCAAAGAATTAAGTCCTCGGTAGTTTCTGAGATAATGAAGTGGAACCAGAAGTAAGAATATGTTAGAAGAAAACTAAAGGAATAAGGTGCACATGCTAGAGTTTCCTTGTTTTAAGATTAATTGCTATCTTTAGTATTTTGAAGGTAATGATACGCTCCTTGGAACAAACCAAAGAAAAGCTTTATAATCTTAGATGCTTTGTGTCTTTAATGACATTCCAAAATGTGTTTAGAATGATGAAGACAATTTTCATGGCTATAAATCCTCTGGGAAAGCAATGTTTCGACAAAAAATCTAATGTCATTTCCGAGCTAGTGATATAAAACTTCCTCTTTCAAAGAAACTGATGTTGCTTGCTTGACACTGAATTCATTAAATCTTTCTTGACCATCCAGGAAATATCATAAATTGAATTTTTCATAATCATACATTGCTTGTGGAAGTCTGAATTAGAATGTGATGTTCATGGTGTTCCAGGATACGCAAGAGTTTCTCCGTTGCTACATGGATCAGCTTCACGAAGAACTAAAACAGCCAATCGTTGAAGACTCTGACAGTGATAGTGGGGAAGAACCAAGCAAGGAAATCATTGTGAACCAAGTCAGTGTGAACCCTCACGATCGTCAAAACTCAATCGATTCTAGCAGCAGCCAATCAGAATGTGAATACGAAACATGTGACTCTGGACTGAGTAGCGAAAAAAGTTCAATCGAGCATAGCTTTTCCAGTGACGAGAACAGCGATGTAAACGAACAGACGAAGTTGAACCCTAAAACAAAGGAAAAGAGGTCAAAGGTGAAATCACATAGTGAAAATTCAGACAATCAAGTAGCAAACACCAAAGAAATGAAAGAAACGGCCAACTTGCTTTCAAAGAAAAGCATGGATACTGTGAAACATGGAGCCTCGGGCGACCATTTGCAAAAAAGTGAATCTGGAGAATTTCTTGATGCTCTCTCTGACTTGGGGTCATCGCCAGGGACACAGAGGTCAAAGTTGTCGGTGTCAACGTCTATAACAACGCCTGCCTCTGAAACTTCATCAAATCTACACAAGTCATCATCAACAAAATCCATCATAATTGGGAAAAGTAAGTGGCAAGGCATCATTTGGAAATAAAATAAATGAATCATTTTCATGTTATGAAAAAGCACTCTTAAAGAGGTACTGATGTATGTTAAGAGGAACGTTGTGCTTATTTTGTATTGGTAGCCTTTGAGTCCACATCCTTTCAGATGAAAATACAAAAGTTTGCTAGGATAAATAGTTACATTAAAATAATAACAAAGTAATTAGATTAGTTAGTCTAATCTAACTGTTATATAATTCTTTAATTGCCATTTATCTAATGTAATGCTTGATATTGAATTTGAATATTATTTGAAAATTATTTCAGCTCCAAGGAAGAACGTGCAATACCGTAGCGTTATCTCAGACATCTTTGACGGCCGGATACTCAGCTCAGTGATGTGCCTCATGTGTGAACGGGTAAGTATAATAATTGAGAGTAAACTCAATAACGGGCAACAACAACAAAAATTTGGAAAATTTTCAAGGGAGATCTTTTCCCCAAAGATTGCCTTGTTTTGATTTCAGTTTTCAAGCTTAGGAAAAGATCATACACAAAAATATCTATTCAAAGCCAGAACAATCATCATGATGATTATCTCATTTTATGACAGTATCTTATTTCTTCCGTCTTAACTGTATTTTTAAATTTTAAAAAATTTCACCCCAAAATCACTGAAACTTTCCTTAAATCTCTCCTCACTGTAACGTCAATCTCGTGTCAGGTGTCGACCACTAAAGAGACATTCCAGGACCTGAGTCTGCCCATCCCAAGCAAGGACCATCTCCACGTGCTACACTCCAACCAGGCCGTGGGGCCAGGGTCAGGGGTCGTGAAGGGAGGGGCGTGCGGGGAGGTCAACCAAGGCTGGATCTCCGTCATGTTTGCCTGGATGAAGAGGTAAAGTGATGAAGATGATATGACATTGTGTCTTCTATTTTGTTAACGAAATTTGTATTTTCTTTTCTTTGTAGAATTCAGAGCAACTAACTCTTTTCTTGAAAATATTCAAATTGCATTGTAATTTTAGATTTATATGAAGGTTTGTTTTGGCTCATTGGTTGAAAGGCTTGATGTATGTACTGCTTCAAAAGGCATCCATCTGTCTGTTGATAAATTGATTTGCGTTTTCTTTTCTTAACAAGAACCTTTGAGCGCACAGCAAATACAATCAGTTTCCTTTAGACTAAGATAAACTTTCACAAAGTTATGACTTCGGACGTCCTTAGCACTGAGAAGATTTTGTGAAATAAGGACATGAAAGCTTGTGTAATTACCTTGGCTAATGGGTATCATTACAACTTTTTTTCTGTGTAATAATCTTCATCCATAATAACCTAACTTGCTTGGTCATTTCTTAGTTTAACCTTGATATGATGTATTCATAATGGTATAATATTATTGTTTTGCAGCTGGTTTGTGGGACCGACCATCTCCCTTCAAGACTGTTTAGCAGCCTTCTTCTCCGCAGATGAGCTCAAAGGAGACAACATGTACAGCTGTGAAAAGTGCAAGAAGTGAGTAACAATCTTACAGAAAAAAGTTCCAGCGATGGTCACCTACTGTCAACAAATATAGAAACAATCTTACAAGCTTGTCTAAACAATGAATTGTCCTTTATTTGCAGGTTAAGAAATGGATTGAAATATTCCAAAGTTCTGGAGTTGCCAGAGGTAAGAAACAGTAAATAATAAGTTAATAGGCAATTATAGGTATATTATTACAAACTGATGTTATAATTGACAGTCAACAGGTATTGTTCATAAAATCATCAAATTGTATGTAGTGTGTACAATGGTAATGCTCTACTGAAAGGTCTGATAATGTAAAGTCTTCCAAATTGTAGGTATTTCAAGAAGCTCATTCAATTTAATCGGTCCTCACATGGCATCAAACTATTATGATTCATACTGCTGATTCTCCATACTTTTCAGTTAAAAATCAATGTTTTATTTCAAAGGTCATGGACTCATCTTAAGGTAAAAAATTTTCAGACAAAAATCGATGAAACCTTATCTTTTACTACATCTTTATTTCCATGTCAGGTTTTGAGCATCCACTTAAAGCGGTTCAGACACGAGTTCTACTCTTCCAAGATTTCCACGTACGTTTCCTTCCCGTTGGAAGGACTTGACATGAAGCCATACCTACACAGAGGTACGTACTACTTTCTTTCCTGAAATATATGGATATGATAGATTCTAGAAGTACCGATTGACATGCAAAACGTTCAGACTAGCATGTTATTTCTTTCACTCTTAAAAAATGTAATCAAGTCTGTCAAGGACTATTCAAAACTAATTTCTTAATTTAATACATGGAAATGGCAGAATCCTTTATACATAGAAATAGCTAGAAAATGATAAACTGTTGTTGCACAAACTAAAATTTTCAAATTTTCATTTGTGGCTTGCCTGTCATGTCATATTCTGCTATGTATTATGTTTTGTTTCCAGACTGTAAATCTGAAGTGACGACCTACAACCTTGTTGCAGTCATCTGTCACCATGGAACAGCTGGAGGTACACATTCATATTGTTATGTAACATAGTAACTTACGCAGTCACCAAATATAGCAATAAATAGGTTAAAACCACTATGTTCTTTCTTTGAAAGACAATTGGCTGTCAAACCATATATCACCTCTTCATTGAAAGAGAAATGGCTCTCAAAGCAATATCTATTCTATAGGTGGCCACTATACAGCCTATTGCCTGAACTACATCAACGAACAGTGGTACGAGTTTGACGATCAGTACGTGACTGAGGTGGACATCCAGCAGGTCATGAACTGTGAGGCGTACGTCCTTTTCTACAGGTATGTACCTTTCATTTAGTTTTTTAAATTTGTTTATATAATATTTTATTTTTAAATATTACTTTAATATTAAAAATTGAATTCAAATTGTAAGGTTTCATTTGATTTTAAGCGTTTGAATGAATAATTTATGAGGCATCTTAGATGCCTATACTATGAATGCCAAGCCATTGAGTTATCATTCATGTATGTAATATTTCAGGATTTGAAGGTACAGGAGTTAAAAACTATATCACAAGTGTCAAGTATTTTTATTCTTGTTGCAACCAGCTCTCAGTTATAGGCTCTTAAGAACCACAGATAACGTCAGCATTTGCTCACCAACCTATTGCCTCGTTTATTTGTAGTTGCCTGTAAGTAATGATATACTTATTTCCTCCCTCCAGGAAGCAGAATGAACAGATGCACAGTCTCCGACAGAAAGCCATGGAGCTGATGGAAGCCAAGGAGGTACAGGATTGATTTTCACTCAGGGCCTTCAAATTTACAATCATAGGTCCCATAACGATTTGATTACAATTACTTAGCAGTCCATCGTCCTGAGAGATTAGAAGGTTTCTATTTTTGGCGTGCAAATTTTGTATATTTCTACATCTGAATTTCAAAATTAAGCTTGATGGCACTGGAGAAAGTCCCAATTTAATGATCACCACATTTACTTGCTAGAATTTGTCAAAAGGTCTAGGACTTACTTCTTTAAAATAAAAACAATGTTGACTTTCTTACAAAGTTATACGATTTAAGTGCAGAAACCTGCTGAAGGTATGAATTCTGATACTAAAAAGATTTATTTCTCACTGTGGTAGATTACTTTCTCAGTATGCTCCACATTGATAATCATTCCATTCAAATTGTATCATGGAGGTTGACAAAAGTGGTTGGAGGAACAATACAGTACTAGAGCTTCATTTGTATTCAAATTCTTCTACTTCTTTATTCAACTATGATGTGTTCTTTTCCAGCCGAGTTTGATGCAGTTCTTTGTGTCTCGTCAATGGATAAACAAGTTCAACACATTCGCGGAGCCGGGACCAATAACCAACGAGGACTTCCTCTGCAGACACGGAGGTACGTCAACTGGTTTGCCCCTCAGTGAAGTTCAGCGGCCCATCCACTGGTTGGGACACTTTATTTGAACATGGGAGCATTTGGTGCATCAGTTAACTCCTTTGGCTTTTTATCAAGGGATTTTGGTTGTGTTAACATACATCCAGACATTCAACAACTTGTTAGCGGTTGAAATCGGTCAGATTTATCTACAAGCTTTATAAAGTTTTGGTGCCATGGTTTTCTTCTTGGTTGCAGCCAATCCTCTTACGTTTTAATTGAGTGCGTACAGTTTTAGTAATAGCAGTTTATATGATTATGCTTACAGCATTAATGCCCATTTAAAGGCAAACACTATCACTTTACCTCTTCATGTTATCATTTCTTGTATACAGAATCTGAAATAATTGCCCATGGTTTTTTGCCAATTAAACAGTATGGTTGAGCAAAATAAACCATTCTTTTTAGAAAATTTACAGCACTGAAACGTTAAGACATCTAATTATGTCAGGAAAGTTTGTTTGCTGGCAAATTCTTTTGAAACTTTGCCATACTTTTCTTTCAAAAAGAATAGAAAAGCATGCCATAGATGTGACCGCTAAGGTACATGTGTTTATTGCAGGAGTGCCGCCAGGGAAGACAAACCACGTAGAGGAGTTAGCTCAACCTCTCAACCAGGCGCTGTGGGAGTGTCTGTACAACAGGTACAGTGGGCTCATGAGTTATACTTTCAGTTATACAGTAGCTAGAAGGAATAGTTTAACATCAAGTATGTCAGCAAGTGAAATGTTAACTCAAGGTATTCAAGACCCCTTTTTAAAGGTATTAAGGAAATGTGTTACAAATGTTCCTGCTCATCTCCAATTGTCAGATGTGACATGCCAAGACTGATACATTTGTGTACAATAAAAGTGCTTCAACAAACATGATTAATTTCAAGTAAATATGGAAGCTTACGCAATTCCTCATTATGTTTGAAAGTGTTATTGAACCTCCTTAACTTAAGTTAAAAATGAAGGAAAGAAATCGGTTCATCAGGGCTCATAAAGATGATTACCTGAGAAATGTTAAAAATGACTCTTACTAGTCTGATTAAAATCAACCATGTTCCGAGAATAACGTTTGAAAATACCTGCTTGGATATGAACACAATCAAATGGGGCATTTCCACTCCAAACCGGTCTGAGATAGCCTCTAAAGTAGCATATTCAGTTGAAGCTCACCTAGCCAATAAATGAGCCTCCAGTTTTTGTTCTGGCTGCATAAAAAAGTTAACATGAGGGAACTTACAGAGCAGTTTTCGGAATGTATTTTAAGACTTCTTTTCACAGAACATGGTCAATTTTAATCAAGACAGGACACTGACAAGTTGTGTGTGAACTTTTGTATGAGTGAGTGAGTTGTTGTTTAACGCCGCTTGGGCAATATTTCAGCCATTAGCAGCGATTCTTTTGTATGACCCAACCTATACAGAATACAGAGATAGTGAATGATATTTCAGGTTTGGTGGAGGTCCAGTGTGTAACTACTTATACGCCTGTCAGACATGTCAGAGAGAGCTGGAGCAACTCAAGTACAGACAGAAAACAGAGATGGAGATCTTCATACAGGTAATGTGGACACTGCCTCATCATCATCATCATCATCATCACCATCACCATCATCATCATCATCTTATAGAGAAGCCATTGTTTAAGATTAGCAACAGGAGTTTAATGACTACAATTTGTTGTGATACCCATTCAAACTCATTTTTTAAAACATTTTTAGTTTTCCTCTGATAACTTGAGTTGGTCTTTGATGCAATGTTCTCTCGCTTAAACTTGCAAATTCACAGTGCTTATTTCATTCACTTCTATAGACATGCAAAGTTTATGTGATTTAATTTTCATAGTCGCCATAGGTCAGGCATCATTTGTCAGTTTCTTGTGTACCATTAATAAAAAACTGACAAAATTGTAGAAATCATTTTAACCTTTAGCCTGCTTGATTGTTTTCATGATGTATTGAACTTTGTCATACACACTTGTCGTATGTTTGTCAAAGGGTAAAATTTCATTTAAATGTCAATTATAAAGTAAAGCTACGGCTGCAGATGGATCCTGCTGATCGCTGAGGGTTACAAATTTTTAAAAAAAATGTTGTTCTCACTCCAGCTGAACGAAGAGTTCCAGAACGATGAATGTCCCGCGGTGATCTACGCTATCAACATGGCCTGGTTTAAGGAGTGGGAAAGCTTCGTCAGAGCGAAGACAGATTGTACGTACTTCTATCATTCCACGTCACGTGGACACTATCCTTACTCATGGCTTCTGTTGTCCTTTTCTTGTGAAGGCTCATAAAGAAAATACCAAATATTTGCCATATACTTATAAATCTTGTATTAACAACAGGTCTAGGGATATCAGCAACTAGTACCGTGACATGCATTAAATCTGCAGTGTTGTTCCCTTTAGCAATTTGACATTAAAGAAATTGAAACCTTAATCTTGGATAGGCCAGAAACATTCTTTTTTATATTTCCATGATCTGCCAACCTGGAACATAATTCACAATCTTTCCCTCTCTTCTTCAGCCCCTCCAGACACAATCGACAACAGCCGCATCGCAATATTCAAGAATGGTCAGCACCAACTGAAGCCATCATCGGACCACGGTCAACTGTCTAAAGACATGTGGAACTATTTACACAACATCTACGGAGGAGGACCCGAGCTATTCATCAAACAAACCACAAGCCAGCCGACCCTCAAATCTCTAGCTAGTTCAGGTGGTTCATCTACTGCAAAAGCACAGGTCACAAGCTCAGGGCAAAGTCCTCCCCAATCTAACCCTGCAGCGAGTAGGAGCTCTGGGGCTTCTGGGAGTTCAAGGAGTTTGGAAGCGAAGGTTCACAATGAAGTGAAAGAGGGAGGGAAAGGAAAATGTCCCAGCATTGATAACGTGTCTGTTGACACTGGTATTGACACTGGAAGTTTGGATTCCGCATCCACGGAAGAAGTCAGTCAGGCATGTTCAGAGAATGTGTCAAATGTCACAGTTCACACGACAGGGCAATCTGTCTCAAAGGGACCAATCATTGATGAAGTTTGTCATCTCTGATAATCTTAATTCCAAATGTGTCTGTATTGTTGTGCCTGTAAATGGTAAGGTCAAGTTAACCTTCTGTCTTAGCAGCTGAGCTTTTTATGTGTCAATCAGTGGTAGACTCAAATCTTATTTGTTTTCTAATTTATTGTTTTCATTCTGTGACAAAATGTTGAATGTTGCCGCTCTACTCAAAGTGTCATTATGTGTCTAAGTCTGAACTGTGAGATTCAGCAACTATTGATCTTACTGCTGTTATTTCTCACTGAAAATCATCGCTTTGCACAGGTGTAAGCTGAAAACCACTAACATGCCCTGAATAATAATTCAATTTTTTTAATTCATTGAATTTAACATATTTTAAATCTTGTTAGCTAAACACTTAAGCTCACCAGACTTCAACATTATAGGTTTTGACTCAGCAAATGTCTGCACAGCAACAGAGCCAATTTCTCTGTATCTTATATAAATATACTCGCAAAAGATTTGAAATTATGAATATTGATCTGATCATTCTATGACACAAAATAAAACATTATTAATGAGAATTTCAATATCCGTATCCAGTATATTTCAAGGCTATGACATTAAAACTAATTAAAGCTCCTGCTTGTCTTACAGACAAAACATTCAGGATTCTGACAATCTATTTAAAAGACGTTGGCTTTGGCCTTTCTAGGTACCATGTTCATAGTTGTTCGAATCAGATCAGCATCTCCATAAGTACTTTCATAAGAATATAGGTTGGTGTGATTTACACCTAGCTGTGTAACTAATGGCCGCTTTGTCAACCGTTAGTCATCTGATCGAAATTCAAATTCTATTCGCATTCTGATTGGCCCCTGAAAGTTCAATCAAATTTCAAGTCAAATTATTTTCACCATGTCAGCTGATATTATGAGCTTCAACAGGATCTGTTACTCTAGTTTAGAAATATGAATTTTGTACATAAATAAGACAGAAGAACTCACTGACGAGAACTCTCATGCCATGTAAAGCTGTACATAAGATACTAAAATATTTGCTTTTTTTGCAATATGTTTCTCATTTGAATCCCTATGAAAATAGTCAATAATCTAAATTGATTTGGAATGACTCTCTTAATTATTCTCATCAACTGTAAGATGTCACCATTGTTGTTAATCATTCCTGTTTAGAAATTTGCACTCTTTTTTAATTTATTCCATTCGTCTCTATATGTAGATCTATTTATAGGTCTTACTGTTGTGTCTTGTTGATATTTTGCAGTAACATAAGCAAGCAGTGTGGAAAATCTCATTTTGAATTTCAGCATCGAAAGTAAACAGTTCTTGAACTAGACTGCTTCTGGTGATGTATATACATCTACTGGGACAGATTTAATTTATGGATTTTGATAAAGTGTACATGGACAAGGAAGGTGCATTCTTAGAGTCATGATATACAGAAAGGTGATCCCAGCTTTAATAATAAATGATTAGTTTTAAGGAGAACAGTTTTTATAAGGTCAACTTGATATTTTTTTTGCATGTATAAAAAGATTTGTTAACAGAAGAAATTAGTCAATAGCAACATGAATGTCCAAATGAAAATCTATGTCACAATCTGTTATATATCTATTCAATCTGTACATAATATAAATAGCAGTTTTTGTCCTTCAAATCATATCCTTTGTCTTGTATACTCAGTATGTGTTGATGGCTGTCGTGAAGATTCACCTTCGTACTTATAATCAGCCAGTCACAGAAGAGACAAACTCATCATGCAAACAAAACCAACACATAATCAAAGTGACAGATGGAGGCCTTGTATATCCTCTCGTCAGTTCTTTATAGCTTGATGGCATCCCCATCAGGACTATCTCCGTATAAGAGTTACCTCCCTTTTTAGATTACTTATCATAACCAATTGATAAAAGACAACAATGTGAAAATGTATAGATCTATAGCTCTGAGAGACTCTTTTCTTCATGTGAGAGGATTGATACTCCAGATGCTGATGTATAATGTTGTTCAAAACATTTTGGTTGGAATACCAAAAGGCAAAGGATTTGATTTAAGAGTGACAGCCATGTATATAAGCTTAGATTGCATTCCCGCTGTAATTATTGCTGTAATCTGGTGCGTCAATAACCAAGGATTATTTAATGCTTAATTGTAAATAACTCTCATGTAAAACTTTTTAATTCCACTGCTTCAACTTTAAACTTTGTTTTGATCTCCCAAGTTTGTACCCCTTTAGTTTATCACCCCAGGGTGCATCTTAAACTGATTGCTATTTTTAGGAATTGATATTTATTGTTGAAATGACTCAAGCCATTTCTTTTCTTCTGGAAACATTTCCCCTGCTTTAACTTTAGAAAGACCATCATACTTTCAGTTACCGTAACTTTTCTTTCATGTCATTTAAAATGTTTCCAGTCTTTCATCAACAAACAAACAAGCTACTTCATGTGCCAAAGGATCGCTGAAAAACCTGTAGTGGAAATTCATTTTAAATAGGATTCATTTAATTTTAACCTAGATTAAAATTCATAACATCATTTTGATTTGATCCTTATAATGTAGGACAGGAATTTGTAGATGTGTTTGTTGAGATATTTTTTTGTAATTTTTGTTTTCTTTTGTAAACAAACGGCCTCAATTTCCATTGTTTGTATAGACGTGTTTGTATGTTACAATCTACCATGTTGACATTCTTTTGTTTGTTTTTGTTATTTTTCAGTTTTGTACTTTTTGTCAATGTCTTTGTAACTTTGCTCATATTTTGAACTTTGAAAAATCTTTGCATGTTAAAACTCAATCGATTTTCCGGAGGGAATATATTAATCTGGAGAGTTAATGACAATGAAAATCTAGAAATATACGAGAAGTAGTCTTTGTGGTTACATTGTTAACTATTGTTTTGAAGGTACTGAGGGAAAACAAACACATTATTCAGATACATTGTGTACAAATCAGAATTTTTAAAGAAATTGGTGTTAATCAGGAAAGTTATGACTTATGAACTATAAATGAAAGGTTCAGGTGGTGTTTATGATTTTATCATACAGTAAAATATCTTGGGTACCAATGAAAAGGTTAAAATATTTATGCAGGTTCATTTGTATCAGTCAGAATTTTGGATAAATTTTGCAATGTATATTTGCATAATCATAACAACTTTTACCTTTTTATAGAAATGGTTAAGATTTTGTTGTAGAAAATGTCTGTAATAATAATGAATAAAGCATCTCAGAGTAAGGAAACTTCCTGCAGTCCTACTTCTTGATTTAAAAAGGAAACTGGGTTGATGACGTCATGTGGTTTGAAGAGCTTTGTGCAAAATCTGTTGCAATGAAACAGCATGAATATGCTATTGGAAATACTCAAAAAGTGAGAAAAGTGAAAACCGAAGCCCCTATGTTAAAGGGGCACAGAGTATGTTGTTTGAGTCAAATATACATGTCAAACTTCATAAATGGTGTTATTTTATCAAGAAGTAGTGTCATCATCACAATCCTAATGCTTATCAGTTCAGATAGTGACAATAAACGGGTAATTGCCGTAATTTGTGATTGAAAACCAGACAGTGGCGCGTGGCGAGCACCAATGATTCAACGTAATTTCGGAAACCTATTTACAGTATACACAAAGACAAACCTTGGTTGATAGTGTTAAGTAGCTCATTTAACAAATACACTCTTTACTTGGACAAAAAAATTCGAATTTTTAACATTTATAGAAAATATCTTAAAGAGCCATTCCGTGAGTTGTTGGTGTCATATATGTCAAACTCAATCAATGGTGTCATTTGATCGCTAAGTATCGACTGTTACCAAAAAGACACATTTTAAAGCTTATTGTTTTTGTACAGTGACAATATGAAGGTATAACGTTGCAACTATGATCAAAAGCCTGACAGTCGCACGCGTCAAATAGTCAAACATAATTCTGGAGACTTATCTAAAATAGCCAGGAGGGCAGTTAGGAGTTGATAGCATTTGTTAGTTTATATAACTAGTATCCATGTATATATGTGTATTTATGAGGCTGTTTTTAGATTTTCATGGAAAACCAGTATTTGTCATATATATGTCTTTTGGACATGAAAAATTAAGAAGTTTTGATTTTATATCGCCACATATGACATTTAGGTTCATATCAAAGGTAAATAATATGTAAAGAAAATCACGGAGTGGCTCTTTAATGTTTGCATTTAAGAGATAAAGATGAAAGTTAAGGTAGATGATTTTAACCTACCTCAGGTCTTAAGGTATTTAATCTTACTTAACCCATATTAAAAATCATGAAACATACTTTTTGTTACTTTAAATCCAGTGACAATGCTAAACTGTGTTTATGAAATTGGCTAAGATACAAGAATAATTCGATAAACATTATTTCATCCTTTGATTTTAGTTCAGAGTTCACATAAATTCAAAAGCTGCACTCAACCGTCAATACTTTTATTAAGTTTGTGCACAGCTGACCCTAGTTTATTTTTTTATCTCTAAGCCAACTTCAGCTGTTTAAATGTATTATTATACCCCCGCCTTACAGCGTAAAAGACTAAAGTTTGAAGCGGGGGTATGTGAGCTGTGCTCACTTCTTTACTTGTTATTGTTTGCAGATACAATGTAAACAATAATAAGTATCGATTGCATCGATAGAAAGCTTAAGTGAATGCATATTTCCTCTAATAGCTAATTTGAACTGAAAAAAGTGTGCTTTAGTGCCTTAAAGGGACACAGAGTATGTCATTTGGGTCAAACTTTATGAATGAAATTATTTAATCGAGAAGTAGTGTTTGTTTCTGAGAATTAACATCTTAATGCTGATGAGTTCAGTATAGTGACTACGAACAGGTTAAAGTCAAGATTTGTGATAAAAAAACAGGACAACGCACAGGAATGAGTCAAAACATAATTATGGACACATATTTACAGAAAACAACAAACATAGTTTGATAGTGCTTAGAAGGGGCGGGATAGCGCAGTGGTTAGCGCGTTCGGCTTCAGATCAAGAGGTCCGGGGTTCGAATCCCGCCAAGGGCTCGGCAACTTTGTCTTCAGGAGGGAACTGTTCTACACGCAGTCAGGTTTGGTTGTAATGCTAAACTGAGTTTCAGCGCAGTACCACCCATGATTCGCTAGTTCCAGTTGATGCTCGCAGGTTTCACCGCAATGCATAGCCACAATGGTGTTGCGGGCTTTCTCCCTGCAATAATACTAGCAGCCGCGACATAAGTGAAATAACCTTGAAAGCGGCGTTAAACGCCAACTCACTCACTCATTGATAGTGCTTAGAAGGTTATTCAGCTAATATTCAAATTGGGACACAAAATTTCAACTTCTTAACATGTTTTTCAATTGCAATGGTACAAAAGTAAACATTAGCACATTGGCAGTTTAGAAGTATAGATGTAACTTTAGAGGCGATTTTAACTCGGCTATATATGGTATTTTGGTATCTGAATATATTCATGAAACATATTGTGTCAATTTATGGACTTTCGATTTAGCACTTTTCTTACAAGAGTAGTTGGTGATTTTGTATAAAATGAGCAAAGGCTATTTCAATACCAACACCTTTGAAAGTTTAGGGAATATATATTTTTTTAAGTACCGGTAAGTAATTTATTCTATTATTTACTTGCCTACAGTTGTCAAAAAGTTTCTGAAAGTTGGCTAAACTAAGATACAGTATTTCTCAAAACACATTAAAGATAAATTTTCTGTTTGACTTATACCTTTGGAAGATGAATGTCTAGCAGTTGGCACCTAACATACTTATCAAACATTTAGTCAAGGTGAGATGATTAGGGAATCAACACTGCTTTTAGGTGTATTTCACTTATATCATGTTTGCTAGGGACCCGCAACACCATTGTGGCTATGCATTACGATGAAGCCTGCGAGGCTCGGCTGGATCTAGCAAGGAACTAGGGTGTATCAAATGTTTTAACGGGGGAGATGTTGCAAGTTTGTTTGGTGGCACACATGATGAGGACAGACCTTGGGGAACAAATGTTCTTATACTGAACTATTTGTAAATAAAAATGTGTTAGAAATCATTGCCAGACAATATTACAATAAAAGCGCTAAATTTAAGTGGAATTTGAAAAGTAAGCTTCAGGGTTTCAAATGGATAATTTTGCAAGTGACGACACTTCCTTTACAATAAAATTTATAGGCACAAACTTTCAGTTTTGCTAATGGACTTGTTAGGTATTTTAAGGTATGCAGAATTATGCTTTGTGACAGAGGTGACCAATAATAAACATTATGAATGTTTTTGTGGAAGTGATCTCTGTAAATCGATATGCAATACACACTTGTGTACTTGCTCTGAAATCTCATACCACATTTTCAATGAAAAAACTCCAATTTCTCAAATCAATGAAGATAATATCAAACTTAGCTTTTCCAAGCACTAATGGTTTCTGGGAAGATACCAAGGAAAGTTTCAAGATGGGCAACCTGCAATGTTAGAAGGGGGGTCTAGACCAACTGCAAAAATTTCATCCTCCATGTAAAAAAAAATACGCCTAAACATATGAGCTTTCATAGCCAATTGGTCTTGGATAAGATGATTTTTGAAGGCTTAGGGCTACACAGAGTATGTTTCATGTTTTTTTAATGTCGGTTAAATAAGAGTCAAGCCTGAGTTTAGTTCAAGTCGATCCTCTAAACTTTCATTTTATCTCTAAAACTTCAAAATAATGAGATTTTCTTGTTTTGAATGATAAATGAAAAACAGTGATATATATGTAAGGAAGTTGAAATTCTGCGTCCAATTTACATGGATATTATTTACAGTATCTACTAAATACTGCCAATCAATATTTGTTTTTGTGTTTGGTGTAAATTACTTTCGAAAATTATATTTAAGTTATTGGCACGCGCCATTGATGGGTTTTTCGATCACAAAAATAACTGTAGTCTGTTTAGACAATAAACATAACTAATAAGCACTAAGATACAGATTTTCAGAAACAACCACTACTTCTCGATAGATTAAGACCATTTATGAACTTTGACATATTTTACTCCAACAACAAACTCTGTGTCCCTTTAAGGGACAATGCCTGCCACAGCAGTATTTGAGTTACAGATATTGACAGATTATGACAGTTCATGATACATTCTATCAAAATGTCATCTCTGTAGGCACAGCAGTTTATCTTTTTGAGAGGTTAAAATGTGATATGTTTAGAAATTGACAACAAGCCATGTCAAACAAACTTATCAGAAAAAAATTAACAAATTCACTTTGATAAAATATTTAATATAGTTACATGTACGGTTAAAATAATTCAATTGAAATTCATTACAGTAAACATTTCAAAGTACAGCAAATGGATTAAAAGTAAAAATATATTCAGTCAAAAATGATTCACATGTTCACATAAGATACTTGCTAAAAACATAAATTTCAATTGCATTGTTTTCTTACATTATAAAGATTGAATGAATGGAAACATGAATGGATGTCTGAGAGCAAAATGTATCATCATTTAAACAGTGTAGTGCCTTGTAACAATATAAACACATGGATCCCTTTGGGAGTGACAGCTTACTCAAGTAGCCATTTTTACCAAAAAAGTGAAAGGCCCTAACAATAACTACCTTCAAGAAATCTTAAAGCACCAATCATATCTTAGATCCTCGGCCCTTGTCAACAAATCAGGCATGTGAAACATGAAATATTTTCAAAAAGAAAATTCAAATATTTGTACAATTCAAAATTATTGTGAAGGTGAGAAAATTCAGTTTTTCATTGGCAAGTAAAAAGCCCTGAAAGGTGACTGCATAAAAAAATATGTCTCTAATATTTGAGTTTTTATCTCCTCGCAAGCAATTAGGTTGCAGGAATCATTACAAGTGTATTGTCACCAATATTTATCTTATCTATAATCCATGAGGGTTCTTATTGATATTCGGTCACAATGTCATCTCCTTCTTCAGTTCGGCTAGTTGTATCATAACTGGTCCAGGGTATTTGCATCCATCCATTTCTACGTTGAGGAAACACTTCGCTAGACACACCAGTCGATCAAGCGAAAATTTGTCGTGATGAGTTTCAAGAAAGTTTTTGCGAAGTCTCCATGATTTTTTGGTTTCATCAGGGTCTCTGAACCTCTCAACATTGAACTCTGGTTCCGTTGCCATTGTGAGATGAAGAGTAATGGATTATTAGCTAGGAGTTGGTCGATGATTTGTTCAAACTCAAAGATCTGAAAAATATTATACATGTATCAAAATTCAGACATTAGTTAAATTGTGTTAATTTCGTCTACATTTCTGGCTAAAGTTCAGATAATCAACAACAAAAATTCATCAAATCAATGGTAACAATGAATACTTCGAATCAAACAGTGCCATTTTCTTGCAAATTTTGATGAAAGGACAACCACATGTAAGTAAAGAGAAAGAAAAACATATTTGGCAGTCGGTAATTTTGTGCATAAATACAGAAAAGTCATGTTAACCAAAACAATGAATTATGCAGCAAATCAATTAATTACCTTGGATTAATTCGCCTTTGATTTGGATCTGAACACTCAATTTTTAAGTTACTTCTTTGAGTCGACGTTGGTCACGAAGAGCAGCCTTCACAAGCTGCGTGGAGTTCACAGAAATAATTGAAAAGTAGGAATGTGTTTCGTAACTGAAAAGAATAATCGGCATTTAGTTTTAAATGCATCATTAATGATATTTGCTTCCCTGTCTCTGTTCTAAAATCATTTTGAACCACTCCATATATACAATAGGATTATGTACCTAATGTGCTTTACAAGATATCATAGGAATGATATTTCGCTTTAGAAGAAGTTAATATTTATACAATCCAACATGGCGACGCCCAGTCATGTCGGCATTGTGTGATTTCATGCGTTTCTTTCTACACTTTAGCATTGTTGTCGAATGAAATATAGAGTTTTATTTTCTTCTTTATACACCAAACAAGAAGGTAGGAATATTGTGTCTTGAAACCAAATTACTCATGTTTCTAATTATTGTATTGTCAACTTCAGTTTTGACTTTCGTTTGAAAAAATATGATATTCAGATAATGTAGCACAATCCAATCACTTCACTTGCTCGTTAACCCTAAGTTATGATGTAGATCACAGACACAAATTTGTAGCAAAACAATTCTAAATTTTTGTTGATATGCAGCAAAATGTGAATATGTGACAATATCTCGTACGACCTAATCGGATGCAGTTATGAGATGTTTAACTCTTTTAAAATATTACATTTTGAATGAACTAATATAGCATAACCCTATAACATGCTACAATGCCTTCAGGTAAATTGAGAAAGCAGTTAAGTTTGAATAATTCAATTCTTTATAACTTTCAGATAGAGCAAGATGTCCGATTTTAATGTGGATAGATATCGCGACCCTGATGAATGCAGGTCCTCATGGAACCTCCGTAGACGTTTTCTTCTGGCGCATCATGACATGTTTTCGGAACAGAGACTTGTTTGTCTAGCCCAATGCTTCGTGAACGTGGAACTTTTTGGTAACAAATACCCAGATGCAGTAATGGTTCAACTCAACCAACTTGGGAAAGACATTCCTGAACTTGTAGAAGAAAGAAAAGAAAGAACTAAAAGCAAATTTAAAACCATGAAGTTTGTGAAATCAACCCCAGAGGGATCGGCAACCAAGAGCCCCATTCCTGAAATTGTATCTCCTTCATCAGTTGTATCACAGCAGCACATAGGGTTTGTGAAATCTGATGGTGAATATCACAGTACAGATATCCATTCTTCCACATATCAAAACCTTGAGCAGTTAACCACAGTTCCTGCTTCAAATGCCAGAGCTCATTTCATTATTGAAAATGCACCTCCCAAGAAGAAGTCCAGAAAGAAGACTGAAGTGATAGTGATAGAAAGTAACGATTCAGACCAGACTTTTGCTTTGTTAAGACATCAGTTAAAACAGGTACCAGACACTGAGAATGCTATCTCCATGCTGAACATGGCCTTACAGAAAACGAAGAATGTGGTCAAGAGTGACTTCAAAGGTGAGAAAATTGAAGGAATACCAATGTTTACGTGTTCCGTTGAGTTGGACGGTATAAGCATATCATCAGGATTCCAATCAAACAAAAAGGCTGCAAAGAGAGATGCTTATGAGAAAGCTGTAGAGGCTATTAAGAAGCCTTATCATTTAATTGTTGTTAACGAGAATGGGGTGAAGGAGTTGCAGGCTTCAGATACAAGTTTCAATCAAGAAGTCATCAATGATGATGATGGTGATGATGATGATGATCTTGGAATGCTTCCAAATGGTGAGCTGACATATGAAACCAATGCCATCCACATCGGAATAACAAACATTGACAGAAAGAATCGTAGACCAAACAGACACGAAACCAAAGACTTAAATGAGCTCATATTCTTTGAGAATACATCATCAGCAATTGGACCGACAGGTTTACTAAGACAAAGTGCAGACTTTAGTAAGATGTTAATAGAGTACGACTACGGGAAATGTGACGAGGGAGTGTCATGTAGGATTACGCTCGAAGGTCAACCTCTCGTTGAGTGCACAGGAGATACAAAACAAGACGCAAAAACCAAATCGTCAGAAAATGCTGTTGACTTGTTGAAGAAGATGTGTTGGACAATCAAAGTGAAACAAGTTGCTGATTCAGATTCGACGAGTCTGAGTAAAGAAGAAGTTATCGGTGATGTTGAGAAATCCATGTGTGAAATTCCTGACAGTAATGTCGGGAACAAGTTGCTGCGGAAGATGGGATGGGTTGGAGGTGGGGTCGGTAAAGATGGAACCGGTCGTGCGGAACCCGTTATGCTTGAACAAGTGGTAAATAGAGAAGGACTCGGTCTTGATGCCAAGAAAGGAATTTCTGGTGATTTCAAGGGCAAAATACGTAAAATAGTTGACAACTATGCTAGTTCAGACAATTGTGATGATTTAGTATTTGCACCAAACTTTACAAAGGAAGAACGAGCGATTATCCATCAACACAGCCAGAGACTAGGTTTAAAGACTCATAGCCACGGGTCAGGAGAGGAACGATATCTTGTCATTAGTCGGAAACGTTCTCCACAGCAGTTGTTCCAGCACATAATGTCAAAAGGAGGCTCAACATCAAAATACGAATTGGTGCCCCCTCAGCGATAACTTAGCCTGAACATTCTGTTGTGGTATATGGCTGGATTATCTCCCTTCAATGGTCATTAACTTAAGTAATTTGTTTGTGTTCATCAGTATGATAGCATTGTTATAAAGTCATGTGTGGTATCTTTGTTTTGAAATATATTTGAACCTGATTTGGTTTAATTAGAGGCAATTTGTGCATTAGGAATATTGTCATTTGTTTGCTTTTGACAGACTTATTCTTTCTAATCTTTGCAGTAAAGTGGTAGGTTTGTTAATGAGCTGTCTAATTCAAAATGTAACAATGATTTATAAAAGTCTAACATAAGCAATGGTCTCATATCCTCAAACTCTGAAGAAACAACCAGAGTACTTTAAGGAACCACTCCTCTATTCTATAAAAGCATTCTCTCCCAACAGAGGTAGCTCCGTCATAAATTCCTATACAACCTCTGTCATCATACAAACGTTTCTCGGTCTAGAAATGTAGAAACCTGATTGGATGCAATCAAAAGCAGTTGTGCAATCAGTGACGCCGTTTCAAAAGTTCAAATTTTCAAATAGCCTAAGTTATTTCCGTAAGCTTTCCAAAAGCTAAACTTTATTCGAATATGCACCTTGCACTTTGAGTCCATTTAACAGAACACATTCGCCTCATTTTGCGACTGCATTATTGCATAGGCCTGTGTGTCAACAAATATCGTATTCGTGCATTCAATGTTTTCTTTGGCTGAAATATTGCAAGGTAGTTTTTAGTTGTAACATTGTGCGGCTAGGGGAAAATGCCTGAAGCTCAAGAAGAGCTCTTATTATAACAGAGGTTGTATAGGAATTATTGACGGAGCTACCTCTGTGGAGAGGGAATGCTATAAATGATATTCTAAGGCCAAATGAGGTGCATGGTAAGATGTTCTTGTTCCGTCACAACAGTGATTAAGTTGAGTTTTGAGGAAAACCTTATTCTACCAGAATCAGTTCATAGTTACTTTAATCACTCTCACTTCAGTCACTATCAATCATAACAACATCCCTTATTTTGATCAGTGATCCTGGATTCTGCAATTGCGCAGGTGCAGAAAAAATCGCGGAAATAGGCTTCAAATGCAAAAAATGGTATGGTCAGCGGAAAAGTTATTTTAATGCAGAATGCCTGCAGAATTCATCATTTTCTGCCGTAGCATTTGGTAAGTTGAAATATTTTTCAAAATAACAAAACATGGAAAAGTTTGCTCATGGACCAAATTATTTATGGTTGCACAAAACGAAAAAAAAAATACTGGTTACAACTTACAAAGTATATTTTTCACAACTCCAGATGTTACATTCACAAGTTTATCCTTTGAAAGCAATTCAATATCACACATCTCTAAAAGAAGTGTAAGAAATGTGTATAAAATGAAGTATTTTATCCTTTGAGGCTTCCTTTTAGTGTTTAAAGTTGTAGAATTTGGTAAAATTGGGTACAGAATTGAGTTAAGGCTTCAGTAGAATTCGTAATATTCCTCCGCGGAATCCAAAGGGGAGTGTTAGATTGTGTAATTGCTGATATTGACCACCTTCGTGCAGGTACAGAAATAATCTTTGATTATTCCATGTGGTATCTATCTGTTATAAACTAATGGGTTGCAGATAGAGCCTCCTGACCTACCGTCCATCTAATATAATTCTGATTATATTAGTTCAAGATTAGATTCAACTAGCAAAAGCAGGTTTGAAAAGTTGTGAGTTAAATAGCCACTCAGTGAGTTGTTGGAGTCATATATGCCAAACTTAATCAATGGTGTCATTTGCTCGCACAGTATCAACTGTTACCAAAAAGACACATTTAAAAGCTTATTGGTTTTTAACAGTGAAAATATGAAGGTAGAACGTCGCAATTATGATTGAAAACCGGACAGTGGCACGCGTCAAATAGTCAAACGTAATTTTGGAGACTTATCAAAAACAGCCGGGAGGGCAGTTAGGAGTTAATAGTGTTTGTTAGGTTATATAAATAGTATCCATGTATATTGGACGTGATATCAACACCTCTGTGCATTTATAAGGCTGATTTTAGATTTTCACGGAAAACCAGTATTTGTCATATGTCTTTTGGACATGAAAAGTTAAGATGTTTTGATTTTGTATAACCACATGACATTTAGGATCGTATCAAAGGTAAATAATATGTTATGAAAATCACGGAGTGGCTCTTTAAGTGTCTGTTTAGTACTTGCCCAAGCAAACAGCCAGCAGCGTGATGGAGCTAGGTTTTCTGCATATTCTATACCATTGTCTTGGCAATCTCTACAAAATAAATCGGCGTCATTAATGTTACTATTAGGAATGATTATCTGAAATTGTCAATACAATTAACGATTGTCATTGACAACTTGGAAAGAAAAGGTTAGATTTGGCTTTCGGACACACAAGGGTGTTTTTCGATTTCATTTAATAACTAATGTATTTGACGTTTTGGAATGATTATGTAAAATGTTTTGCATGAATATCATAAATTGTGTTTTGACACTTATAAAAGCAGAATAAAATATGATGAAAATCATGGAGTGTCTCTTTAATAATGTATTATCGATGGTGATTGAACTGTATCTAGTGATTTTATCAATTGTTACTATGGAAACAAAGTCAAAATGCTAATTTAATTAGACTTTAGCATTGAATCTGAATCTCATTAAAATCAGATTATTTTATCGAGATTGCCCTTAGTCTAAGCCAATATCCTTACCAAGTTATTTCTATAAGATATTTTTAATAAATATTGCCATGGTTACCATGTTGACAAACTGTGTCAACAATTTTTTTTCTATAACCCCTAAAATTGAGTTCAAGCTGGTTATTGTTTTGTTATATTTTATGATGTTGAATTTGTTTGAATTCTTTAAAAAAGAAATCTGTTCAAGCTGTCAATAATACAATTTCGATTACATCTAAAAAATATAATTTTAAAATTTGATATTTTGTCTGGTTATGAGCATGCTTAGCTGCCTAAACAGTTTTTCAGATTTAAACATTCAAAACAAACGATTTCTGTGAATAAGTCAAATAAGTCGATAGATAATGGTTGAAAATAAACTGTATGATAATGTTAGTCACATTGCTGTATTGAAATTAACATGTTAAAGAATTGAACATAAATGTGAAATAAGTTTTGATTGCCCACAGATTTTATTCAATAAAACACATGAAATCATCATCGGTTTCTAGAGTTGTCTTTTGAAAGTTGTGTTTACAGATTTGTAACCAGTGAATATGGTTTGAAACCTTGTCCGCTTTGGAGAACTCAAAACTCAATATTTGATTTGTTACTTTCCTTTTTTTCCTTAAAACAATATTTTTACCTGCTATGGACATTAAATCAAGTGAAGGTATACAATCATGAAGAGTATTCTAGGCCAGTGTATGAAATAAGGCCAAGTATGCCAGTTGAAACCTGGTTATTCATTGGCCAGTTGTTAGCTGGTTATTCATTGGCCAGTTGTAACCTTGTTACTCATTGGCCTGTTGTAACCTAATCACTCATTGGCGGGGCTGGTACTTTTGGAGTTTTTTCTTTAATTTTGCCCCAGAATTGACAAAATCATACTTTTGGGATGGTAACTTTTCAGACTGTTCTAGGGTTACATTAAAAAGTTGAGGATGGGATCTTCTCTGCATTTTGTATATGTTGTTATATTAAAATTGTTTTTACACTGAATTCTTTATTCCCTCTGTGGCATAGCATTGGAATCTATTAATAACATGATCGTCTTCTTCAGAACCACCAACTCTTGAAATCTGAAATCTTGTGAAGAAACTCCTTGACTAATGAGGATTAACCCCAACAAGGGCAACAGGGAAAAACCCTAGAAACTTTTTTATGTCTTTATGGCACATATTAAAAAATATGCAAGATTTTATGTTTCTAATATAAATGGAGATTGGAATCTAAGATGTGTAAATTTCATTGTTCTACCCCCAATAATATGGGCGTGGCAGGGGTGCTTCTATATGGTTATTCATCAAACCCAAGACTTGTTGGTGTAAGAAGCTGAAATTTCCAGAATATCATCTTTGGTTCCATGGAGATTAAATTTTGTAGATTTGGTCTTGACAGTCCTTTAAATAATGGCATGGCAGGGTACCCGGCCTCAAATCTTCTCTTGCCTATTTCCCCCAGACACCAATCATACTGGACACTGCATTTAGTTCACAGTGAACAGGGACTAGCAAATGGAAATCTGATATATCTTTGCATTTGCCAAGGTATTGTCAAGGATTTGGTTTATGTTAAATTTGGATTGGTTGACAAAAAAGAGGGGGAGGGGTGGGGGGACTCATAATAATTTATATTATACCGATTTAAGTGATGTCTTAAGTTCTTTTCAAATGCTTTTAGTGCTTACACTTTTACATAGTACATGTAAATGAATCAAAATAAAGTCACTCCCGAACTGCTATGTTTGTACAGAATCAGTTTTATACTTTGGGTCATGGGGTTTAATATTCTTAAATGAGGTCTTTTATCAATGGTTTTGATAGCAATTTTTATTTCATGAATCAAAAGTTAAAAATTAAAAATTATTTTGGACCGATTGGATAGGTCGTTTTCCGATGACTCATGTTCTCAAAGGCGCTTTAAAACGTGCTTTACCAGTTTCATTACCAAACTCAACAAAATCATAAATAAAGTCTTTAGTCACTTCAGCATGTATCTTGGCTCCGATCACAAATTAAGTGCATCTCGAGAACCCGGTGACTTTCAATATGCAAATATATAAACGCACAATAAACAGAGAGATTTACTGTCTAGACGGATATCCCACGCCTTTACATTCAACTTGAACAAAGTAAATAGACGCACAAAAAGACAAGTACATTATAAAATGTGAACGAGTTGTGTGACTGCAATTGAGGATTAAACGCACTAGTGCACACCAATATTTCGTTAACACAACGAATGCACAGATACTGCATATCTCTCGATATTATTCAAGATCCTCACTCAAGTAATCTACCTCGTAAGTTATTTAACAAATATTTACGTATTCAGGTAGTAAAGTGGAGTTTTAAAGACCGGAAGTATTTAATGTTACGCTACAATAAATCCGCATGAACTACGATATCGGAAATCTTAAGATTTTGCTTATAACCAAAAAAGCGGAAACGGCAGCCGCTTTGGTCAATCTAATAGCAATGCTAATGCTGTGTTATTAAATCGATTTATTTACAACATTGCTTTCATAAAACATAATTCATTCTTTGGTCTCAGTTCAGAGTTTAGGTAAATACAACAACTGCACATAAAAATAGTTCAACCGCGTTCAACTGTCTATAATTCATCCGTTTTGTGCACAGTTAATCTTAGATTTGTTATATGTCCAAGTCAACAGCGGCTGTCTAATTTTTTTCATTGTTGATTGCAGGTCAATTGTAACGAATTTTAAGTATTTCATTGCATCGATGGAAAGCTTAAGTGAATGCATAAGTCCTCTTAAACCTTAAAATAGCCAATTTAAACCGTAAAAGCGTGCACTAGTGCCTGTACACTTTACTTTTGAATGTCCATGTTATGAATATTTAAGAGTGAAATTCATATGAAATGATTAAAAAAATACCCCGTTGACAGCATTCACAACAATTGTGACTTGTAAACATTCGCCAACTACTATAAATCGATCAATATACGCCTAAGTTAAGTGTGCAAAAAGCGCCGAAATAAAAATTTGAAAATATTTCGTATATACAACGAATGCGTATCTCTTGATATTATTAACGATACGAGCTCAGGTAATCTACCTTGTACGATATGTAGGAAATATTTACGGATTGAGGTTATAGAGTCGATTCTTAAAGACCGGGAGTATCTTATGCAACTTTGCATTAAATCCGCATGAACTGCGGTATCAGAAATATGCAAAATTTGTTTTCAACCAGAAAAGCGAAAAACTCAACCACTTTGGTTAATCCAATAACAATCCTAATACTATGTTATTAAATCGGTTAATTTACAAAACTGCTTTAATAAACTATATTTATACTTTGTTCTCAGTTCAGAGTTTAAGTAAATTTAAAAGATACACATTGATAGTTCCATTTTATACAGCTGATTAACATTTTACATACCTCTAAGCCGACAGCAGTTGATTGGAGGTCATTTTCAAGGAATCTTAAGTATTCCATTACACCGATAGAAAGCTCAAGTGAATGCCTACCTCCCCACATACCTTTAAATAGACAATTTGAACAGAAAAAACGTGCTAAAGTACCTTTAACGTGAAAATAACCCTCCTGTATTTTGGCCGGATACCTAGAATGCAACCAACATTGCAGACGTCCGTCTGTCTGATAATGTTCAGCCATTGGACATACGGGACATTCTAGAAGTTGCGGTGAAGAAGAATGATGAAGGCAAATATATCGATATACAACTTCTTTATTCCGGGGAGATGATTGTAACAAAATGCTGCAAGCACTTCGCTATCCCAAGTTTGTACACATGTTACCCTATTAATTAGAATAGATTACACTGATCAGTATCAAACAATCTCAATCACATCGTTATTCAAATGGCCGACTGTACCTGGGCCAAGGGTTAAGAGTCTGATCTTATCATGATATTAAGTGCCCTACGGACACTAAACTAATTGGCACTCATCAAGTAACCTATTATTAATATTCTCTATGAGAGGTATATAAAATCATGTAAATATGCAGTAGTCAGAGCCTCTCTCGATACACCAAACTCCCGTCCTATGGAACATAGAGCTAGACCATGATCTCCCGAACGACTGTGTGGAACTATACATAAAAGCTCTGAAATCTGATCCAGACTGGTTGAGTCCTCCCTTCGTCGCCACAGTGCTATAGCTCTTTGGTGCCGTGACCCGGATTGTCTGATCAGAAAGGGTGAGTAGGACTATATTTTTCCACAAGTATTTTGGGGATCAACCACTCTCATATCGTCTAGTATCATTATTTCTTAGGTTAAAAAAGTAAAAGGGATACCAAGAGAAGAAAACAACCTCTCAAACAACTCAAAGACTTTTAGCTCTCCCTGTCGCAAACATTAACCAGGACCGGGCTAACTTCCCTAATGCTAATAAATTGAGTTGCAATTATAAATGTTGCAGAAACAAGTTGCTGCAGTATCCCATTTATTTCCCCCATAAACAAAGAATATTGTAGATACACTGTTCCCATCTTAACGTTCTTTTTCCATGGTTATATTAGCATATTTGCTATCAATTTGATTTTATTTATTCAAAAGAAAGGATTGGGTACAAGTAATCCAACTTAATGAAACCATTTCCTATGTACATTGCTTACATATAATATGGACACAATATATATATTTATAAACATATATAAATACATGGAAATATATAGAGATGAGATACATATATACAAAAGTGCAGACATAGAAAAGGGTAGTCAGAGTAAAATAACACTGAGAAGTACTCAAAGAATTATTTAATTATCAAATCTTTTTGAGAATGATATATAATTATGAACTTCACATAAAATCTGAATATTATCAATTTAAGAAAGATTTGTACTGCCATTTAGTAAAAGATCCAAATTTACAATTATTCAGCATATTGTACTAATATTATCAATTTGGTTGAGGCTGACAACTACATTATTTATATTACGGCGATTTTCAGCAATTTCTACTTTGGAGGTGTTAAATAATGACAATGAATGTTTCACAACATGAACAAGTAAGTGCTTGATGATTTTGCGATAATTGTTCTACATTCTGGTGAATTTTATGTAAATCATCGGCTGATGCTGATCCAAAGAGAAAGCTAAGAGCATTTCCAACAAACGGCAGTAGCGATCGCTTCTCCCGACTCCTACCTTAAACTGAATTATGTACTGAATTTAATTTTTTTCTGAAGTTAATGTTGTAATTTCTTTGTCAAGCCCTATGAACAAATTTGCGATATTTTCGTGAGTGCGTACGTAGTACCGCGTAGCATTCGACAACGTCACTGTATTCCGTTCTATCCGCGAAATAAAAGTAGAGTACGGAACCAAATAAAAAATAAAGGTAGCGAGCCAATGGAAATTAGTTACATTACATTAGTTACATTATTCAGCTTTTGGAATAGGATGTTTTCTTTCAAAATGTTGGCGTACGTGTTATGGTAGGATCCAGAGTGTTATAAGTATCTCATACATTCCTGCAATAGAATAAGAAAGGATCGTCTTATAAAAATTTAATGTTTGATATCGCCTCAAGGAGGCTTTTCAAACCTTGTTCGTTATGTAAGGACCTGTGCGTAGTGTTTTGCGTTAACTGATTGATTTCCATATCAGAAATATCCTCCGCAATATCTGATGCGTGTCGCTCTTTTTCTTGTCTTAGTCTATATGACATTTCAATGAGCGGAATGTCGTCAGACGAATCGGATCGCTCTGCCGGCACTTGGCCGCCAATTTTTGTAAGGGAACGTCAGGATCAGACTCAGTTCTGCTACTGTCGTCAGGTGGAACGACGTAGGCAGACCTCCACAACTTCCGGTTTGCCCTGATCCTTAGGCATGGACCACTCTGCCGAATTTGCCTTTCTAACGTGTGCTGCATGGGTTGTAACAGTGGTACCGTCCAGCTGGTTCCTGAATAAAAACGTCAGAGCAGACTTCTGCTCTATAATTCTGTAGCATGGCCGCCATTTGGCCTGCAATTTGGACTGCCACTGATGTTTCTTAAGGTAAACTGCGTCGCCAACTTGTAACTCAATTTCCTAACATTCTTGTCCGCATACTTTTTCTGTTTTTTTTTGGCTTCCGCACCCGACGATGAACTTCCACAAAGGCCTTGTGTTGTTGCTGAAGGGCTATCTGGTGATGATCCTCCCCCACATATTTCCTAAGTGGCTTTAATAGATTGTCTATCGGTAATACCACGTCTCTGTTATACAGTAGGAAATAAGGAGTTTGCTCTAAAGATTCGTTGACATTGAACCTCACGGCTGCTAAGGCTTGACTGAGATCCATATCCCAAGTTGACATATCATCAGCCATCCGTTTCGCCATGATGTCGTGTAGCGTCCTGTGAAATCTCTCCACCTTTGCATTTCCTTCTATGGGAAAACTAGGGAAGATTTCTTCTATTATCAGATGAGCAATATTTTGGGCACCCTTGTCCGGTACTGGAAAAGCTTCTGACCAGCCACTGTAGTGGTCATCAAAGCTTATGATGTATGTATTCCCAGATAAGGTCCTAGGGTAGGGTTCAAACAGGTCCATCCCAATCTTTGCGAAGTATGAAGGTAGATGACCTGATTCCTGAAGAAACCTTCTGGCCTGTCACTATAATGGTCATCAAAGCTTATGATGTACAGTAATATTTCTTATATAAAGCATCAAATGTCTTGTTTATTCCCATGTTGCCATTCCCTTCGTGGTATTGCTGTATCACCTGACCTTGCAATTGTTTTGGGACCCAAAGCCTTGGTACCATGTTGTTATTAGAACCCGAGATGTAGTGCAGCACCCCATCGATTACCAGCATGTGCTCCTGTAGACCACCACTTGACTCAATACCTTATCGTGGTGTGGTGGTTTGCGAGACCCCGAGAGCTAAGCCAGCTGGAGCGTATATGCTCCTGGTAGGGTCACCCAAGCTGGACCGGTCGACGGGTAGAAGCCAGACCAAATTTGAGTCTGTCTAAAACCTGTTGTCTACCTCTCACTATGCCTTTCTTTCTGGTTTTCCCCATCCTGTCGATCATTTTCTCCCTGATCTGTCCACTCTCTTTTGGATGCTTGTCATCCACGTGTTTAATAATTGAAATATTGTTGAAAGCACGTTAAACCCCTGTAGACATTTGTTTGCTAGGCCTGTTTGCAGCTTCTTTTCTGTTATCTCAGGGTCTTTTGACTGTTCCCCCTGTATATCGTTATCCTTCATGTGCTGCTTCGTAAATCCTTCAGCCTCTAGTTCGGGTTCACATTAAGCAAACTCCTTAGTTCTCAATTCCTGTGAGTTGATTGCATTAATTTCCAATGCATTAGTGTTGCCTTAGGTCAACTTCTTCCTCCTTTGCCTCACTGTTTCCAGAGGAATACGTGACAGAAGGTCTGCGCGTGTATTGGTTGTCCCAGCGATTTATTCTATTTATTCGATTTATTATATAACCATCAAAACAGGTAAGTTTTTTGCTCACCCTTCGTAGTGATATCTCAATGGTCAGGCCTGGCTCATCCTGCAGAAAGTCTTCTTGGACTGACCTTGTTTCCCCGACATCACCAGGGGCGAATTAGGGACACTGTTTGGTCTTGACTTTCAAAATGTTGATGGTGTTTGGTTTCAGCACAGCCTGGGTCTTAGTCCTTAGACAGATGATACTTTGATGTCCTCCTCCATGGAGATTTATTCGCCATCAATTTTGATTTTCATGAGATCATAATACACTCTAACCTTATTATCTTTTAACCAATCCCGCCCCAGGATCATATTTCTTCCCATTCCTCGTGTAACAAAGAATCTTTGCTTAACGAGCTTACTTCCTATTTGGATGGATAGTGTGACACTTCCTTCAACATCTAATGACCCCCCATTTACTGATTTGAGTAAGACCTTGTAATTTCTATCTAACTCAAATTTGTTTTTTAAAATTTTTTTCAAAGGCCTTTAAACTTATAAGAGAGACCTCAACTCCTGAGTCTAGTAATGCCCGATATTTGGTTTTCTCCTTATGAATGATGCATGAGTTAGGCTTTTCAGCTAAATTGATTACGTGAGTCTCTAGCTAAGGTGGCGTAGGACGAGACTCGTCTTGTTTAAAGACATTGATTGCTCACCAAACCTTCCCTTACAAACTCTTGGCTTGAACTGGGGGCAATCCCGTTTGAAATGTTTTGGAGATTCACAAATCATGCAAGTTTTTGGGTACTCCTCAACGGTGTTTTAATGACGCTCCCGCCGGGTGGTACACACCTTCTAATTATATCCTGATCCATCGCAGGTGTAACATCCCACTGGTTCGATTTCCATTAGCTCTTCTGTTCACCTCGCTGTACACTTTGGTCCCTATCTGGAAGCTCATTTCTTTCACGGCTTCTAGTGCGGTGTTGTTAATGCTGTGAGGTGCTTTTCAAATAGTATTTGAGACCGTTCAAGAAAAACCATACAAGTTGTTGTTCAACCAAGCCCACGGCCACTTGGTTATTGTGGCCGACATAGGCCTCATCCGCAAGAGCTATAACCCTCTCCGCATAGCTCTGCACAGGCTCCTGCTCTACCTGCCTGACTTGTTGCAAGAGGTTAAACGCGTGTTGGGCATCCCCAACTTCCACAAACCAGAGTGACAATTGGTTTTTATCACCAACCAATCAGTTTGAGGATTCTTGTCCATAAACCCCTGCAAGAAGTCACTGACCGCACCTTTACTAGTTTGGCCACTAACTTGATCTTTCCTTGTCCCATTGATGCCAACCTGACATCTTTCTCAATTGCCTTAATCCACTTCTTAAATTGCTTTGGATCTCTCTCATGTAAATGGGTATAGCCTGAGATATAGCGTTTGTGTCCAATGAAGACCTAAGTTGATCTATTTCCTCCCTAATTGCGTCAGTTAATTGGCTTATCCCATGGTTTATTACCACGGGCAATTCTTTTAGTTGAGCTTTAAGAAATTGTACAAACACTTGTTCAGCCATAGTATCTTTTTGTTTGTGGCTAACGTTTAAGTTGATAAGTTCAGGGAAGGGGTCCTGGTTTATATCTGCAACAGGGAAAGCTAAAAGTCTTTGAGTTGTTTGAGAGGTTGTTTTCTTCTCTTGGTATCCCTTTTAATTTTTTAAAATGTCTTAAGAACTAGATAATGATACTAGACGATATAAGAGTTGTTGATCCCCAAAATACTTGTGGGAAAATAATGTCCTACTCACCCTTTCTGATCAGACATTCCGGGTCACGGCACAAAAAACACTGTGGCGACGAAGGGGGGACTCTCCTAGTCTGGATCAGATTTCCGAGCTTTTATTTAGACTTCCACAGTCATTTGGAAGATCACAGCCTAGGTCTCCCTGCTTTCAGAGGACGGGAGTTGGGTGTAACATGACATGGTCCAGATCACAACTGACTACTGACTATTTACAGGGTCTTATATATACTAGTGTCCAAAAGAAACTCTACCATTATTTTTTCCAAATAATTTTCTTACTATGTGAGTATTTTCGTGTCAAAAGATGATTTCTTTTATCCGGTATATGAAATAGTTATAGTGGGAACATGCATTACTTCCTGGAAAAAAACTTTGTACAAAAAGAAATTTCTGTCTGGAGCATGTTTTGCACGTGCAGATTTATATTATAAAACGGCTCGGCCGACACGTTACTGTCACAGCAACAAACACCAAACAAAAGAATGCCACGTTTGACAGCCATTGAGAGAGAGAGAGAGAGAGAGAGAGAGAGAGAGAGAGAGAGAGAGAGAGAGAGAGAGAGAGAGAGAGAGAGAGAGAGAGAGAGAGAGAGAGAGAGAGAGAGAGAGAGAGAGAGAGAGAGAGCCGTTGGAATCGTCCGACTTGGAGCCTCACGCGCCGACGTCCCACAACAGTTCGGCTGCTCACGCACAACAGTCAGCAGAGTCATGCAGCGACTACATGGAACTGGTCAGACATCAGACAGACCCAGGAGCGGAAGACCACCTGTGACTACTGCCGGTGAAGACCAGTTCTGTCGGGTATTACACCTTCGGAACCGCTCTATCACACCAACGTCAACAGCAGCTACAGCACTGGGTTACAGGATTAGTCAACAGTGTACAGGAGACTGAGACAACATGGTATCGGGCGACGCCATCCCTACCGCGGACCGTTCCTGACACAATGACGCCGGACAAACAGACTGATATGGACAAGACGAGTCCGACGGTGGCAGCGTCGCGACTGGGCACGCATTCTGTTCACTGATGAGAGCAGATTCTTTCTGTTCAGAAAGGACGGTCGGCAACTTGTTTATTGAAGAGTTGGTGAACGTTTTGGCCCAAACTGTTTGTACCAAGTTCGGCCATTTGGAGGCTGAGAGTTAATGTTTTGGGGTGGTAAAAAAACCGAGACTCGTCGTAATTCGAGGGAATTTGAATGCACAACGTTACTGTGATGACGTTTTACAGCCAGTTGTTATGCCATTTGTTCAACAGCAAGCCCGTGGATCCGGAATTACTTTGCAGCATACAATGCATGGCCACACACAGCAAGACTAACTGAGAACTTCCTTGCTAACGCCAACATTCAGGTTATGCCATGGCCAGCATGTTCAACTGATATGAACTCCATCGAGCATTTGTGGGATCATCTTTATCGAAAAATCAGAAGCCTCCAGTCAACCTCCAAGATCTTGAACAATGCCTCATCGAGGAATGGCAACGGATTACCCCCGACGTCATCAGACTTTTGACGACGTCAGTCCGTTGACGTGATCTTGCATGTATAGACTCTCACAGTGGACATACCCGTTACTAACATGACTTCATAACATGTATTGTGACATTTCCACATGTTTTCCTCTTTAGTGTTAAAAGGATTTTATAAAAGTTTGGACCGCACCCATCGTTACAGGATTTCCGTATTTGAACACGTTATGTGAAAAGTCTATCTAAAGAATTAAAAAAAAGTTATAATTCTATATTGGTTTAGTTTTACTTAATATCCATGCAAACACGTTGTAGAGTTCCTTTTGGACATTTGTTTATCTCACATAGAGGATATTAATAATAGGCTGCGTGATAAATGCCAATTAGTTTGGTGTCCGTAGGGCACTTAATCACCGCGTCAGTTTCTGTAACATTTAGAATTGAAACTCAATGTACTAGCATTAGCCCCAAGAACGATTACACCAATAAAGTTGAGGAATTTATTGCTGGAAATTGAAAGCCACCTGCCCCGTTCAATAAGATTACCTGATAGTCTCAACAAGATTTGTGGAATTTTTATACAACTCTAGGAAGTACTACCGGTATATAAAACTACAGATTATCACTCCCATTCCACTTTCAGATGCCCTTATCTCCCTAGAAATCTATAAGGTACATAATCTTCCGTTGCCTGGCATGTTTACATTAGCAGAGTTGTAAGGAAAGGCATTGGCCATAAACAGGGAACGTACTAAATTCGCCCTTCTATCTGAAGAAGATTTAAGAGACTGTACACACTTATGGAAGATTTTTGCCACAATAAAAGCCCATTGTACCCCGTAAATCTAATTATTTTAATTATTTTTGTATTACTGCTATCTTCATGGGAAATGTTAACAAGACCCGAAAGGTGTTTGGAGTAATAATAAGGCCAAGTACCACTTTACCATTGGCAGAATAGATAGCTGATGGATTTTGGTTGGTAGCTACAAATCGTAAGGTAGTTTTTTCGGTTGTTTGTACCAAGGGAGAGCGAAAAAGACATGATGGTGAAATCATTCCACCTATCGGACTAGTCAAACTTAAAGCTAGTTGTACTGCATTCCATGATACACTGGCATTACCCCATTATTATAAAGCAAAAAGCAAATACCATATACAAGATTCATTTATTAAGACCGTACCAATTTTCAGAAACACCAGTATTAAGCTATGGTCTGCATTTATAAATCAATAAGGAAAAACACCACCACCTCTGAAGGAATTCAGCTCAATCTCAATGTATAATATGATACAACAACACAAGGCCATACCTCCAACGGAACTCAAAAGCTTTATTTTGACATCAGAGGTAGTATCAATTATAGCAGTAGTAAAGTACTAAATGTATTAGTAGGAGTCGTGTTGGGTAGATGGTTGATCCGCGAGAGAACACGTGGAAAAATTGTCCCTACATTGCCTGAATACGAGATGGGTCCGGTTAACCCGGGCGACGGAGAGAACGTCGGCAGAGATGAGCCCATTGCACCACTCGAAACCAACGTCATTTGTCCAGTCCTGCGATTTTTCGGAAAACGTTAGCAGTTCGGAAGTTCCAGCTCTGCGTTTCAGCGGAAACCATTAGCAGCCCGGAAGTTCCAGCCCTGCGGTTCAGCGGAAACCGTTAGCAGTCCGGAAGTTCCAGCTCTGCGTTTCAGCGGAAACCGTTAGCAGCCCGGAAGTTCCAGCTCCGCGGTTTAGATGAAATCGTAAGCAGCCCGGAAGTTTCAACCCCGCGGTTTAGCGGAAACCGTTAGCAGCCCGGAAGTTCCAGCCCTGCGGTTCAGCGGAAACCGTTAGCAGCCCGGAAGTTCCAGCTCCGCTGTTAAGCTGAAATCGTAAGCAGCCCGGAAGTTCCAACCCTGCGCTTTAGCGGAAACCGTTAGCAGCTCAAAGTTCCAGCCCTGCGGTTCAGCAGAAACGGCCAGACGACCTGTAGGAGAGGAAACACACTGGTAGTGACGGAGAAACAAACTGACACCGTCAAGGACAAGAAGAAGGCAATACGAGTACTGATGTCCATGGATGGCCGGAGGTGATAATCCAGGCGATCTGATTCTCCTCAACGCATGCATCAAGAGACTATGTGAACATCGATGTTGTAAATAAACTTGTGAAATATGAGTGTGAAGGATGTATATATATAAAAATTATAAATTCCTACAATCCACTGTATCTAAGACGGGTCACGGTCTAGTTCATCTAGTATACTTGTGAAAAATACACTTTGCTATGCAGCACTTTGCTATCCCAAGTTTGTACATATGTTACCCTATTAATTAGAATAGATTACACTGATCAGTATCAAACAATGTCAATCACATCGCTACTCAAGTGGCCGGCTATAGCCTACCTAGCCCTACGGGTACTAAACTAATTGGCAGTTATCACGTTCATATTATCAATATCCTTTATATAGCTATGAGAGGTATATAAGAACCTGTAAATAGTCAGTAGGCAGTTGTGGTCTGGAACCTCTCTCGATACACCAAACTCCCCTCTTATTGAAGCATTGAGAGCTAGACCATGATCTCCCGAAAGACTGTGTGGAAGTATAAATAAAAGCTCGGAAATCTGATTCAGAGTGGTCGAGTCCTTTCTTCATCGCCACAGTGCTACAGCGTTTCGATATAAAAATCATCGTTTCCCCAGAATAAAAAAAGTTACATATCCATACTTTCTGTACAGGACACTACACAAATTAAAAGCGACTGACGTAGATAAAAATTATTTTGCAGAGAGTACATGTACGATTACATATCATATATATATTATTACTGAAACCAGTAGTGGGGGTTTGTGTTGGTGGCTGATGTCAAACGTGCAAATTATACTGAAATGTCTCATCACCCAACCACGATTCTTGGTATTCTCACAGATGAATATTCCTTCCATAAAAATATCTTTGAACGTTATAAAACGCGCTTGTCGAACTCGACAATGAAAAGTTTATTTATGCCTCACTTGTGTACGTAAAAGCTTCACGTCATACATATAGATAAGAGTTCAATGCAATATTTTGAAATAATATGTCAAAGTGACACAGAGTATCTTTTATAACAGTTTATGTGGCTAAAAAAAAGAGCCAAAATATCATCTACCCTGAATTAATTTTAAAAATCCTCCCAAAACTTGTATCTTTATATCTAAATTGCCCAAATTAGAATAATTTGCTGTACACAAAGGTCATACTAAAACAGCAATATATAGGCCTATGTTAATAAGTCGAAATTGTACGTTCAGTTTACATGAATATGAGTTTAATGACCTATCAAACACTACCTACCAATATTTGTCAACACCACAACCGAATTTATCGAGGGCACTCGTGCAGGGTAGGTCATTGTCCTGACCACAACACCAATAAGGATTAGCCATTGCTGATGTAAGTACCCAAGTAGCCACCTCTCTGCTTATTCAGAATGACCATACTATATAAAGGCCATATTTTTATAATTTGTTTTACGGATCCAACCGACCCCATTTTTAGACAATTCCAAATTGAAATAAAATTTCAATTTGGGGAATTAATTTTTTTTACCTTCTCATTTATCTACATTGTTGCATACACTCTGTGTGAAATTATCAGTTAATCCAACGCCTATTAATTTGGCCGAGTGTCTCCCCTCGTTCGAACTGCTAGCAATAATAATACTAAGCTATTTTCCTGAGAGCCTCATAATGGTAACTGTCACCGTCATTATCATTCTTGGGTAATGCGAAGTGTGCAATTTGGAAAACAAACTGATCAGAAAAACGATGCAACATCTACAGCCACAGATGTGAATGAAGGAACCGTCACTTCTTTCTTCTTTTAATTACACAAAATAAAAAAATTGGGTTCATTATCCCCCGCCAGACGAAGTCCGTCAGCGCAAACTATTTTCCGGCTCAGAAGTGAAAAACTATGAGGCCTAGCTCATCGAAACTTGGTACAATCATCAAGTGTAGATTGGCCTTTATAGTTTTTCTGATTTTCTTACTACATTACGTTTTGGCCATTTCCATGCAAATTCAACTTATATTTCGTCTTGGGTCCAGAACTAAAAAACCATAAGGCCTAGCTTGATTAAGAATTTTCAGAATATGAGTTATAGAGGGTTTATGTAAGAATATAGGTTCTCAAGTATTGTTCAATATATTTCACACTTTTCCACTTTGTAGGGCTAAAGCCAACTCTTTCTGCTTGTCATTTTTTTTATATCCTGCCAATTGTCATTTCAAGAGAACGCATAAAATCATTTAGATATGACCCCAATTTCTCGACACAAACGAAATTCTGAGTTTGTACTCAAATTTGAGAAAAAAAAATGAGTTTCATTTTCGAATAAACTTAATAAAAAAAAGTCAAAATGTTTAACTCAACTAGGTAGGTAATTAAGTAATTGTTTGAGATCAAGTTGAGAGAGGGTTGATCGACAGAAGTAACCCCTAGAAACCATGCTGGACAATCTCATTAAAATAAAATCTCCCTAAGTTACGCAGATTATAGATAGCACAAGGCTCCTCTACCCAAGCTGTCAGGTTAACCTTTGCCTCAATTGACCTGGAAATCTCATTGGCTTGCGGCAGATACCTCCAAGCAATCAAAATGCGCGTCTCTTGATCAACTTCTACGAAATTGCAAGTTTATTTGATATTGGAAGTGGAAACACTTATAGTCTTTCCATTTTACATAGAAAAGATGAAGTAATTTTCATATGTCCACTAATTGAATAACAACCAGACAAAATTAGTTATAACGTCTCAGTCTTTGACGAAACAAGAGTCAATCTCATTAGCATATGTTCGTCGCCTGGTGAAATCTACACGCGTAATGTAGTGGAGCTTTTTATTTTTCATTTTAATGAGATTGCATACGGGAAGAGTCAGTATTCGTCAGCTACCGTTTTCGGCCTAAAACCATTTAACGTCTCGCTAGTTGATATTTCAACCATCGGGGAATCGTGCGTAAACCAATTAATTTTTAAAAAACGGCCTAAGCAGGTAATGTGCTGTGGCTGCCAACACGGTCTGGTTATATAAGTGTGTTTAGTCGCAGTGTTAACAATATCGTGATACCCAACACAGATTCTTCCTGGTTTAAAGGTATGCAATGTTTTACTGTATGTTACTTTGTATTTAAATTGTAATAGATTTGTTTCACTTTCGGTACCATGTTTTCGATTTGCTGTGTTCATGTGTATCATATCTCCCTTGTATTGCTTTTTGAATGTACCTATACGTTTATTTTGTACTTTGAATAATAAGACACTGTGTTGTTATGATTTATGATTTATTTGTTATATTGCTACTTGAATATGTAAATTTAATTTAGCCTAATGCGAAACACTTTTGTGTGAATTATTGTTCAATATTGACGTCGTTTCGACCTTTAACTTTGGTTGATTACAGGTCGGGTTGTCAGTTGATCAACCAATTTTCGACGTCGGATGTAACGTCACCTGATGTTGACGAATGGTTGTTTCTTGGCGTTGTTTTTATCTTGACGTAAAAACTTTCAGTGACACACATGAATTTTGTAGGTGGGTTAGATAGAGCCAAAATACCATTGGCCTAAGTTAATTTCAAATCGCCTGTCTTAAGTTGCATCTTTATCCCTTAAACGCAAAATTATGACATTTTCTTGTTTTTGATTGTAAATTAAAGACGGCCAATGTTAATAAATGTCGAAATTCAGGGTCCCATTTATGATTGATACCTTTACTAGTTAAATGACCTGAGATATTACCTAGTCATTGACGTGCGCCATTTGATGGTTTTCGGTCATAAATATCGACTAATTTTATTTTTATTTTCACAATCCCGGCTAATAGGTATTTTGATGTTGATATTTATAAAAACAATCACTACCTGTCGATGAAACATCACCATTTATGAAGTTTGCCATATTTGTCCCCAAAAACATATTATGTGTCCCTTTAAGATCGAAAATTGCTTACGTTTATAGCATTTGATGATAACCCTTTTAGCCACAAAGTTATACATTATTTGAAATAATTATATGAAAAATGCAAAATAAAGAGTTATAATGCAACTTAATTGATAAATGTTTTACCTAGTCTTGTTTCAAATTCATTATGATAACCCTTGTGGAAAAGGATTTGATTGATATTTATTTCCCGTCATTGATTCAAAATTGCAGCATTGCAGTAGTTTGAAAAGCGTAAAATATTGCCTCCTTGACAGGCCTGCGCCAAAACTAAAAAATCGTAAAATTTATGGTTTCTTAAAGAGCCACTCCTTGAGTTGTTGGAGTCATATATGCCAAACTTAATCAATGGTGTCATTTGATCGCGAAGTATCGACTGTTACCAAAACAGACAAATTTTAAAGCTTGTTAGGTTTTAAAAGTGACAATATCAAGGTAGAAAGTCGCAATTATGATCGAAAACCGGACAGTGGCGCGCGTCAAATAGTGAAACGTAATTTTGGGTATTTACCTAAAACAGCCAGGAGGGCAGTTAGGAGTTGATAGTGTTTGTTAGGATATCCATGTAGTATCCATGTATATTTGACGTGATATCTACTAAGGATGGGTATCGTTTCTCATTTCTGTACCGCAATATATCTCAGTCTGATTAAAATCGACCGTGTTCCGAGGAATAAAAGTTTCAAAATATTGAGTCTATCGAGATTCGAACTCTATCTGTCTAGGCTATCCTCTCCACTAGGTCTGACCGCACCCTACTGTAGCGCACGTTCTTGCGTAAACTAATAGCTAACCAATCACAATGCGTGCGGCAAAAGCATTCGGTATCAGTAGCTAGGGGCAAGTAACTCCCATTTACCATTGGTTAACCTTGATCGCCGCTATCTTTATTTTAAACAAGATGATGTGATTGGTTCGCTATTGACTAGGTTTTGTCTGCGCTAAACTGGTGTCGGCACGTGCGAGCAGTGAGGCTGCCTTCAGACCTAGTGAAGAGGATAGCCTAGACAGACTGTTAGACTGCAATATATCTCGATATAGAAAAGAGTATTTCAATACGTAATGCAATATATTGGTACTTTCATATTTCAGTTTTCCATCGGTTACTCTTGATTCTTAAAAACCTTGGTCCTGTCTAACTCTAATGAAAACTTTATGACATTAGAGGTTTGTGGGACATTTTTGAAATCTCACTAACTTTGAATGGTCGCTGTGGAATAATAATTCGCGTATGCTGAGAAAAACTTGTTATAGGGCAATGTCTTTACTATGTAACGTGTAAGTATCGGCTTTCTACTGCAAATATTAGCAGATAACTGATCCCTCAAATGTGCATGGGGTCGTCGAAACTTGATAATGAGGTCGAAAAAAATCAAGATGGCGGTGAAACCTTGTGACCTTCGACCTCGTCACGATTTACTTTTTTCAAGATTTTGTATTCCGCATCTTTTTAAAAAAGTTTCAAGTCTCTTCGTGCATTAAAATAACCAAACAATGCTAACTTTCAAAATTTTGGGTCAAGCTGGGCCTTTAATACAATAACCGAATCTTAGTTTCGCCATTCCTCAATAAAGTCAACCAGCCAAGAAAATTTGGCTCTCATCGCATAAGCCGTTTGGCTAAAATGCTCCACAAAATCGGTGGACAAATAAAAAACAAATACCAACCCCTCCAAACAAATATCTTATGTCTACAATGAATACCATAAGTTTAATCACTGTATAGTTGCAATTATTATAGATATATAAAATATCAATATACAATGTACCACTGTTCAGATAATTTAGATCACAATTTAAGAAAATTAAAATCTGATAGAGACACTGCAACACAAATTTATGTAGTTAAACACATTTGAAAAAGAGATTCAATTAAAAAACAACTTTTATTTACTTTTAATGTCACTTTGACACTTGCACGTATCTTGACATTTCGTGCTATAGGAAACCTACATTTGTGAATAGTTTACGCTTATGTTCCTGGTACGCACTTGTACCTCGCCAATATCCCTAAATTGTCACACCCTCGTACTGCAGGATTGAGTGTATTTTGCATGCACTGCATGTATCTGCGCATTGTCCGAGAAACACGTTCTTGGAGCGTCGCTTACTGTAATGTCGAACAGTGCTCAATGTCCTTCAACTAGCAAAATATGTGACGATTTGTTACTTTGTTTTGGACCATGTAGGTAAGTAGAAGAATAACTGATGTCAAACATAAGATTATCATCACAGTTTTCTCTGATATATCATAGAAATTAAGTTATGGTTCTTGTACGTAAAGTGAAAATCTTTACAAAAGAAGTTCCAATATAATTCAATCTATAAAGTTGTAAAAGTTTTTATATTTTCTTAGGACGGCGTTTTCAATATACATCCATACATACAAATTAGTAATCTGTGAAGACTTTTGAGCACCAGTGAGGAACTTGTGGATGGGAGGAATGCCCTTTAGTTCAATGTAGGCTTTACCTCTTTCGGTAAGATGAACTCGTTATAAAATCACGTGGAGGTTGACTGAGGGGTATGTAAGTCCTATGTAAGCTTTGCTTCCGGTTTGTTGCATGAAACATAATGCGGGACATTATATATCCCTATGTCACCCTTGACTGAATGTTATGAATTGTATTATAGCACCGTTGTATGGTCTAAACTTACTTATGCACCGATATTGGTTACATACGACATATCGGCCGTGATTTCAGTCCAAAATAGAACACAGCGTTTTTTCATGGCTAAATTTCAGTGTAAATCCACGGTTTTAATAGTGTGTGAATAAAGCGAATTTATTCGCAAGAAATTACCACGATTGCTCGAAAGTGTCAATCGGAGTATTAGACATATATACTTCCGATCTACATACGAGATTACACCTTCTGCTTTCCACCATTAATTTAGAAGTATCATATGTTATGTTTTGTAGAAAAAACTGTTTTTAAGCACATTTCTAGATCTTATTTAAGAGAGAATGAAATGCGCTTTCCGAAACGACATAGAGATAAAATTATTGTCATTTCTGAAGGAACATTCCGCTATGGCAGAATATACATATATCGGTGCATATCCTAGTTTCGACTGCGCTGACTGATTTAAAACTACAACAAACTTGGGCAATTCAAGTCCAAATCAGGGTCACCGCCATACCCGTCTCTCACTCAGTATTTAAAACGTTTGTATTGCTTCGTATTATTTTCAACAGTGTTTGTAACCATGGCAGGTGTTTGACAATATTTGAAGTCCTAACTCATTGGACATTTCGATTTAACCGTTTGACACCGTTATAACCACTCGGCTTATTGCTGATTTCAGATTAACACCTTGGATGCCATCATATTTTATCCTTGGACGCGTTTGTGAATATTCTCAACTCTCGTACTTTTAATGTAAAATTGGAGACGCCGAACCTATCTGATTTGATTCCATCTATCCTGCAAGACATGTAAACAGTGGTCCCTTGAAGTGATCGATTCTAAACTCTACAGATGTCCATATTCGAAAGCAATCTGATTTGATTTTATTCAGTCTGAAAGAAATATAAGCAGGAGTCATCTGAAGTGTCGATCTGAACTTTATAGATTTTCATGCCCTGGAGCAATCTGATTGGATTATAATCAATCTGACAGAAATATATGCAGGAGTCATTTGAACTGTCCAATTCTGAACATTAGAAATTTTCATGCTCTGGAGCAATCTGATTCGATTCTATATTGCCTCTAAGATGTTTGACAAGGGGATGAAGTGTAGACACATATTTCTACCAGTCGTCTTGATCTTGTTGGTCTTCATGCTGTACGTAACGGTCCAGGAGGCGTATCGTCTAAAACACAGGACTACAGAGGATACCAAGGACATAATGAAAACGATACGCTACCAAGGTTAGTCGTGTGGGTTCATCGGCCAAGCAGTAGTTAAAGAAATTTGTAGCACTCCAGGACATGTAGCCTAGCAGGGATGTGTTGAACAAGCATACGTGCACGTCGGAGATATTCCATAGCTGAATAACGCAGAGTTTGCTTTAATTGAATCTGTGAAGTTAGGTTATGTAAAACTATTTCGTTTCAACATTTCACAAACCTTCTAAACTATAACTTAGTCTATGAAATACCTTTGAAAACTGAAATTTAAACTTTTAAAATGTTCATCCTTTATCTGTTATTCGTGTTTCCGTAAAATCTAGACTTGCTGAATGAAGGCCAAGACTTATCTAAGCTTTTTTAATACACTTTCACATGACCTACTAGCTACAGGGCCCCGGGTCATTAAGCAACTCCATCTCTGATGTTCGCTCCTCAGTCACAGTGACAAAACTCAAATAACCTTAAACGCACTAGTGCACACCAATATTTCGTTAACACAACGAATGCACAGATTCCGCATATCTCTCGACATTATTCAAGATCCTCACTCAAGTAATCTACCTCGTTAGTTATTTAACGAATATTTACGTATTCAGGTAGTAAAGTTGATTTTTAAAGACCGGAAGTATTTAATGTTACGCTACAATAAATCCGCGTGAACTACGATATCGGAAATATTAAGATTTTGCTCATAACCAAAAAAGCGGAAACGGCAGCCGCTTTGGTCAATCTAATAGCAATGCTAATGCTGTGTTATTAAATCGGTTTATTTACAACATTGCTTTCATAAAACATAATTTATTCTTTGGTCTCAGTTCAGAGTTTAGGAAAATTCAATAGCTGCACATAATAATAGTTCAGCTGCGTTTAACTGTCTTTGAGATATCCGTTTTGTGCACAGCTAAACTTAGATTTTGTATATGTCCAAGCCGACAGCGGCTGTCTAAATTTTTTCATTGTTGACAGCAGGTCAATTGTAAAGAATTTTAAGTATTTCATTGCATCGATAGAAAGGTTAAGTGAATGCATAAGTTCTCTTAAACCTCAAAATAGCCAATTTAAACCGTAAAATCGTGCACTAGTGCCTTTAAATCATAATGTTATTATATGATAAACCAAAATGAAACGGCAATTTCTCAATTTAGATGATCAATATCTGATTGAATATTCATCAAAATTAAGAAACGTAGTATTTTCATTTTGAGATAATTCACAATTTTGCTGATTCAGCAATTTTAGTTGTAACTATCATCCGAGCAAGTTCTATAATTTGTTTTTCTTAGAAAGTAGATGTTGTTGAAAGAATATGATTTGTGTGTATGCGTTCAGGTATATTTTTAGATAATGCATGGGAGAAAGCATGTTTAGTACAAAAATAGCTTAAATGTTGACATGTTGTGCCGTAGCGGCTAAAACCCACAGTACCATATATATATTATACTTTTTTCTGAGAGAAAATAATGTTAACTCAAACATGTTTTCATATTAAAAGAAGTTTAATACAGGAACTAATTTAAATCTAAGATTTCTCAAAAAAGGTCATCATTTCCCCGTTGACTCCCATGTTAAATCTCTGACTGACATAGGGATCTTTGTCTTAAGATATCTCGAAAAAAGCAACACCAACCCCCATTTCTTTGGGTTGATATTTCAAGGAAATACACTAAACTTTTGGAAAAAAAAAACAAGTTAGAAAAAAGGTTTAATACTTTAAATTTGAGGAACGGACACCCTTAAAGTGACACAGAGTATGCTTCATATATTTTCTATGTCGCTTTAATTAGAGCCAAAATATTATATTATCTTTTTTACTCAAACTGTAATCGAAAAACGGCCATGTAAATGTTAAGAAGTGGAAATGGAGCGTCTCATTTACATATTAGTTACCTAAATTATCTACTAAAACTATCTTACTATATGTGTCATTGTGTCTGCTGTAAATACGTTTCCGAAATTACGTTTACGTCAAATGTCCGTTTTTCGATCACAAATCTCAAATCTAACCGGTTTATTTTCACTATACTGAACTCCAAAGCTTCAAGATTGTCATTTCCAGAGACGACAAATATTTCACGATAACACTAGACCATTTATGAAGTTTGACATATTTTACTCTTATAACATACTCTGTGCCCTTTCAAAAATAACGTTTTGAGATGCCAACCGGTTAAAACACCAATAAGCATTATAGAAGGTGTTTCAACCAGGGTTCATCTCAAAACGTCTTACAGAGGGGGAGATGGCGGCTGCTTTTTGACACGGGCCCTGTGTTGCAACAAACCAGGGTATGGTCAGAAATGAACGTTACTTGTAAGTTTATTTACTTGAATGTAGGGTTAATGTTCTTATGATATGCATCGCTTTTTTCTGCAGACAACCTCCAGATGTTCCTGAAGATAGCTCTGAAGATGTACCTCAGGATGTAGATAAACCCAGTCGAAGGTAAAATTACGTTCTTACAAAGTTCCACGAATCATTCTTACACTTATGAGTCCGAGAATGACTTTTTCAATGGAGGGATATATTTTTAATAATTAGGGGATGGGCGACGTAACTTGTGTCAGGAACTACCTTTTGTCTTATCTTTTAATCGCAGATCACCGCTCACCATAACATTTTGTCCATTTCCATAGCACATGTCGGAATATTTTTGAAGAACAGCTCATCACAAGTCGTGATGCCAATTAGAATGTTATTCATGAAAGAAACAATAAACTTTCGTTTTGCGCAACTGTTCGTGTCGAGGCTTGAAAACTATTGTATAACCCCTCGTACCGTATCGTGAGAAAAGTGAAACACTCTTTAAAGCGGTTTAAACCGCCTACTATCTCAAACTCAGATTTACTGTTGGGGCGTTGTTTAGGTAAGATAGCTTGTAAAGGTAAGATAACGTTTAACGTCTTTGTAGCTGTGTGTTCAGACATTCTTAGGAAACTAAAGTCCACAAATTAAACGAACACGTCTCTATTGAACAAAAAATGAAAATCAACCTTATCATCTTAAATTCTATTCATGAAAGCGTTTCAATGCAGACATGTAAATAGTTTTTGAAATTCAGGTGTTAAGCTGAACAAATTAACGTTTATTTTATTTTTAATGCCCATTACTATGGGAAAAAGGGACATTTGTTTTTATCTTGTGTTCACTATTTTAATGTGCATCTAAAGAATTTTTCATAATTGGGGTGGGGAAAGGTGACACTTTTATTTCCTCAAGTTAACCGTTTTTACTAAGAAAGAATTGTATCAACGATTTACGATCATTTAAAATCTTTTCTCGATGGCAGACAAAAATTTCAAATGCATTTGACATCATCATAATCCACGACACGCATGCTATTTTAGTGCGAACGTCTCAACCCGTGAAGAATCAGGTTCTCGTGTTACGTGGACATAAAACTTGTTTTGTTCTTCAATTGGTAAAGAACACTCCGCGGGTACAAACCACAGCACTGCACGCTATATCATGGTCCGTCACACAATAGTCGTCTAAGCGCACAGGTTATCTCAACAACGGAATGTCATTTGTACCTTAGGACTAGGGGATTTCACCTGTTTATTACCGAGAAGGTATGTTGATGTTTCAAAGTATAACTATTTTTACTTTGAAGTAATATTTTAACGAGTTCAATTCAATCTGCAGACACCTACGCCTACTTCTACAGGTAAGACATTTTGTGTTAAGATAAATTTTGAAGAAATCCTAAATAGTTTGATTAACAAGATTAACAATCTCGTAGTGTGAACGCTACCATGAAAATATCCCCTTCCTTCTAAGTCCATATATCAATAGAAAAATATACCTTCCAAAACTGTCATTGCGATAGCATGTACTAGATCGAATTTGTTACAACGGTATTTGTGAAAAATGAAGTCAATGCTGCTCGGATATAGCCTTCTGATCTTCAATGTGGGAACAGTTTTACAAAAATATACGTCTTATTGGTCATTGTGGTTAAGTGAAATCTAAATTTTAAAACTGTATTTCTAAAAGTACAGCCTTTGTCCCACAATTCCGGTAGAGGGGTTAAATTCTCTACCCCGCAAATGGCGGAAATATTGCTCAGGTAGCGTTCAACAACTCCCTCACTCATTTTAAAATTTCTGAGTGCGGCGGCGGCGTCTGTCCGTACGTCCGTACGTACGTTCGGATTCTTGTTAACGGAATAACTCATGAAGCTTAGCACCTAGAGTGTTCATTTTAAAATTTCTGAGTGTATAAAACAACAAAATACAGTTCAACATTAGATACAATGTACCCTGAATTTAGTTCAACTACCCAGCCATAAACGATCACTATCGAGACACTGAATCATTTGAACATATAGTGTTTCCCCTAGGTTGCAAAAAGGGCAGGGCAAGTTGATTTAAAAAAGGGCACAACTCCTTTCAAAGGGGCACTTACATACAATTTCAATTAAAATTTTGTTCGAACAAAAACGGCACTACTTTTTTTCTTGACACTTGTGTCATTTCCAGCAATATAACTTATATCTGACAACTTTATGAATCTTTTAAATAAATTCAGAAAAACATCACATTTATTTTAACCAATTTAAATGACTTACGGATTTCAAACATGTGCCTTCCACTCGTTACATCAAGTGAGATTATTATGCTGTTTTCGTCAGTAATCCCCCTATTGTTTCTGTATCTAGCTAAACATGTGGTCAGCAGGTGTGTCCCAGGGAAACAAAGGAAGGATCATTAGATTGTTTAATCCTTCTCTTCTTTCGGTTTATTCACTGTTTCTTTTGTCAAATGTTTGTAGTTCTAATATCAAAACAACGATGAGCTCTTCATGCATTAGGAAAAGTATCTTATGTAATATATAATTGCGACGTTATAGATAAGTTCAAATGTACATGTAATTCTGTAAAAGGCCTACATTAAGATTTAGGCTAGCAACAAGGCAGGGCGCTCAGGAAAAAGGGCAGGGCGCATGTTGAAAAGGGCAGGGCGTTGCGCCCTGCTAAAGATGACTAGGGGAAACACTATGACATATATATTACACAACTTCAGTTTATCGTTTCCAGTGGATGGTAAATTACAATGGCTACAATGACACATTGCTAAATGAATTTCATTGTCCGCCGCCACAAAGTGGAACGGGGGACTATGAATTCAGCGGCGTCTGTCCGTACGTCTGTACGTCCGTCGTACGTCCGGATTCTTGTTAACGGGATAACCCATGAAGCTTAGCACCTAGAGTGTTCATATTTGGTGACAGCTTTCAATGGAGGACGACTCAGACACCAGTCGACTTTGGTGACCTTAACATAATTTTCAAGGTCACCACGAAACTTTGACCACTTTGTAATACATTTATTAACCCTAGATTGTGCTTCTGAGAGTTTTGTCCTTTCTTACTAGTTGGGGAAATTAGCTTTAGGTAGAGATAGCGACTTTACAACATTTCAAACACCAAAACCAGAAATACACAACTTTATTTTTGGAACATATGTACATCATCACACATATTGTAAACAATATAACACAAATATCATAACCAAAACCATATCACATAAATCTAAACTACAATGCGCATTACAAAACATTATTTACACCATATCGTAACCATGTGAATACTCACACACAATATACAATTCATATACAATAATTCTTCATACACAGTATTACACTTGCACAATATAAATAATCAATTCACAGTTTTCAACATTGTACAAGTCAATTTATACTACTGAACATTTTAACTTCAGAAGGCAATAGTATAGGTAATAAAGACAGTCAATTTTAGTTAAGCATTTAAACATACAGTAACACGATGTCAAGAGTATATTCAGCTTACCTGTTAGAGCAATGGAAATACACAAATGGTGAATGTATTCTGACCAGGGTATTTATACTCTCTCACAGGTGCCTCTCTCACAGCAGGCATCTGACGTCATTTCGACGTCGAAATTTGGTTGAATTCAATTTTCGACGTCGGAACAACGTTAATTTCCTGACGTTGAAATTCGGTTGGTGTTATGACGTTGTTTCAACGTCATCAGAACAACTTTAAACTGAAAAGTGATTACTTTTATAAGATTTCATTATTATTAATAACATCAATTACGTTACGGATTGTTTTAAAGAATGAAATAAAAATGCACAAACAAATAGCTATCACTGACATTTAAAAGTGTTATTGATATTGGAATTAGATAAATAAAAGTTAATTTCTTTCAATTTCACAATAAAGGGAAGTAACTCTGTCCTATGGCTAATTAGAATAAACAAGGTATATGGTATTTTTCAACAGTTTTTATTTTTTCAGTTATGTTCACAACTGACAACATAAATTTTCCATTTGAATAAAGTTAGTAGTTCTTACAAAACGGTATTTACGCATTTTTAAAAAACATTTTTTTTCGTGACACTTTGGTCTAAATCGTTGCAGTGTCATATAAACAGTGGTACCCTCACAACTTCTGTGATTTCTATTACATGGATAACTTCTCACGAGCAGACATCACCGAGGCTTATGAAAGAGCTTAAGATGAAAGCGTAGCCTCACAGATAATTAATGCATTGCTTTAAATAAACTAACGAAACTAAACAACACAACCTGATTGATCAATAAGACTTGACGTCGAAATGACGTTTTTTCAACGTCAATACGACGTCTTGGCTTCAACGTTGAACCGACGTTGAAATCACGTCGGATTTCGACGTCGCCGCAAATTTCAAATCCAATCAAATTTCAACGTTGCTAAACGACGTCGTTTCAACGTTGATACAACGTCAGATTGCCTGCTGGGATATTTATCACGGAAGCTATTAATCTACTATTGAGTAAGGCTGCGTCTCCACCAAGTTTCACGTGACACGTGACATGTCACGTGACACGTGACAAGAAATAGAAACATATGATTTTGGTAGAAACCGTTTCCATCAATGTCACTTTTCACGTATCACGTTTCACGCGTGAAATGACACTTTTTCAAAGAATGAACATGTTCATTCTTTTTACCCGTGCCATGTCACGTTTCTGTCCGATCTGGGGTTTCCCCTGGGTTTTCCACAGTTTACTCCATAAAACCTCGCCCTTTATTCCACAGGACGAATGACGAATGACATATGACATGTTCGATGTGAAATCAAGTGGAAACCCTATATGTTACGTATCACGTGTCATGCGTGACACATGACACGAGATACGTGACACGTGAAACTTGGTGGAAACGCAGCCTTACACATCTGGCCATGGCAGTAGTTGGCAGATATGTATCACTCAAATGTCCCGTTACTTAATATCCTGACCTTATAACCATCAGTTTAGCATGTTACATCTACATCAATTGGACATGCATTACATTAAAGAAGATGGTGTACATTGACATTTTCTATATGAGTGGGCTACATCGCTCTTTTCACAGGCGTATTATACTAAACATTTGACAGAACAATATATGCTTATTATTATCAACTGGACATGCATTACATTAAACAAGATGGTGTACATTGACATTTTCTATATGAGTGGGCTACATCGCTCTTTTCACAGCCGTATTATACTAAACATTTGACGGAACAATATGCTTATTATTATGAGAATATACCATGTTACATTGATAACGCAATATCTAAAAACCTTAGCACCTAGAGTATTCATATTTGGTGAAAGCCTTCAATGGACGACTCAGACGCCAGTCGACATTGGTGACCTTGATCTCATTTTTAAGGTCACCACGACACTTTGTCCACTGTGTAAAACATTGTTATCGCGTCATCTCGTAAAGCCTAGAGTTTTCATATTTGACAACATCATACAACGTCGAATGACTCGGGCACCAGACAGCCTTCAATGGAAGAAGACTCAGACGCCAGTCGACATTGGTGACCTTAACCTCATTTTCAAGGTTGCCAAGACACGTCATCACTTTGTAATACATTGATAACACGGTATCTCGTAACGCTAAGCAGCTAGAGTGTTCATATTTGGTGACTGCCTTCAATGTAGGAAGACTCAGATATCAAAAGATAAATAATATTAATTATACCAAATATCTCATAACGGCGGGGGACGTTGCCATGTTAGTGGCAAACACTTGTTTAAGTTCAGTTCGTAGTATGGAGGTCGTGAAGGTGTTAATAATAACTATGCACATGAATTATATGAAATAAACTTAACAGCATATCCCCTCCCCTATACCTATGGGCAAAGGAATATCTAATATTTACAGTCATAGAGCAAGCTTGATAAGATAAGACCTATATATCGGGCCAGTTTTTGGGGATATATGTCGGCAAAGCCAGTTGTATGTCATCAGTTATGTTTGAAATATGTATATATGTATACTTATTCCAAATATATAACTTAACATAACATGAATATGAATAAAAGATATTGTCTTGTAATACACCAGAGCAAAGCTATTACGTTTTTATGATGTTTAAAAGATCAGACCCAATCAAGGTTCTTTAAATATTGATCTATAAATCATTGTGAAGTCTTCGGTTTTAATTTCGATTTTGATGTTAGTACTCACAGAAATTTCCCAATTTTAAGTGTAAAGCTGATGCATTTCACGGTTCAAACAGCCAATGGTCATGGTCACTGAGAATTGAGTATGACCTCCATCCTGGTTTGATACCTCTTGACCTCTGTCAAATGAAGTTGCCATTAGGTTTGCACGTGCTTTGGTATAACACCATTTTACAGTTTTAAGGGAACAACTTGTATTTATTTAAATTGGCTTATTTTACAACTATTCTTTCATGTGCGAGTTCAAGTGTCGGTGTTTTTGTCTTTGATGGTTCATTCAGCCTTGTTTAAAAGAGATTTTGAAAAATGTCTCCTATCAGATATCGGAACTCTTTGGACGAAACGAGTCCTGATATGGATAATGAACAGTTAGAAGCTAAATAGTTTCGTTCGTAAAATTTCCAGGATTCATTGTTATTCACAAACCAGCAAATTTAGTTTAAAACCCACTGCGTTATCTATAAAATTGGAGTACGGCACGAACTTTTAAAAAAACATGAAAATTAAATCTTCAGTCGGGCCGGATCTAGTTAACATGTTGTATCAATTTGTGGTGATTCGCCTCAGCTAATTTGCCGGTATTCAATTGCTTTGGGAAACATTACTCCTCATGATCAGAGGCAAAACTATATACTATTCATCAACAAAAAAGAAAATTATGAAAGAAAAAGAAAAAAACCTAGAAACTAAGCTTGAAGATTTAGAAAAGAAATTAGACCAAAACGAGGATAGTAACGAGAAACAAAAACTGCTTGATGAAATAAATGGTATTAAGCAAGACTTAGATGAGATTGACAATCATAAGATAAACGGGATACTAACGAGATCAAAAGCAAATTGGATAGAAAAGGGCGAAAAACCAACAAAATACTTTTTAAAGCTAGAGTCAAGAAATTTTTTGAATAAGTCTATCAATGTTCTGGAAAAAAATGATGGAACATCCATTACAGATAGCAAACAATTACTTCAGGAAACAAAACTCTTTTATGAAAGATTATACACAGCGCAAAGTCACTCTAATATAGATCTTCCTAATCTGTTCAAAAATGATAATGTTCCAATTCTAAATGAACATGATAAAAATAACCTTGAAGGAAAATTGAAATTGAATGAGCTTTCATTTTCGTTAAGAAATATGAAAAATGAAAAAAGTCCCGGGCCCGATGGTTTTACCACTGAGTTTCTTAAATTCTTCTGGAAAGATCTTGGAGTATTTCTCCTTAATTCCCTCAACTTTGGCTATGAATACGGAAACTTATCAATTTCGCAAAAACAAGGATTAATAACATGCATTCCTAAACCTAACAAACCTAAGAAATTTTTGAAAAACTGGCGCCCAATCTCCTTACTAAATACGTCATATAAAGTTGGTGCTGCAGCTATCGCAAATAGAATAAAACAGGTTTTGCCAAGCATAATAAATGAAGATCAAAAGGGTTTCGTCAAAGGGAGATATATCGGAGAGGTAACGAGGCTTATATATGATTTAATGGAACACACCGAAACATGCCAGATACCAGGCTTATTACTTCTAATTGATTTCGAAAAGGCATTCGATTCAGTTGACAGAAAATACCTCATCAATGTTTTGAAGTTTTTCAATTTCGGACCGAGTATTTCACATTGGATAGAAACATTTTATAATGATATTGAATCGAGAGTCCTGGTTAACGGTTTCGCATCTAACCCCTTTAAAATAAGCCGAGGATGCCGCCAGGGGGACCCGATAGCGCCGTATATTTTCCTACTTTGTGTAGAAATTTTGGGTATCATGATAAGAAATAACAAAAACATAAAGGGAATTAAAATAGGAAATATAGAATATCTTCTCTCACAGTTCGCAGATGATACAACTCTCACATTAGATGGATCAGAAAAAAGCCTTTATTCAGCTTTAAATACCTTGGAACTATTTGCCCGTTTTTCAGGATTGAAAGTCAATGTAGATAAAACAAAACTTATGTGGATAGGTTCCAAAAAGAGATCTCGATATAAGATATGTAAAGAATGGAATTTCGATTGGTCAAAAACAAATTTCACTCTTCTAGGAATAGAGTTCGATATCGATCTCGATAAAATGATCGAAATAAATTACGAAGAAAAGCTTTCTCATATCTACAGACAAATGAACATCTGGTCAGCACGTACATTAACCCCCTATGGCAGAAATACGATACTTAAATCACTCCTACTACCAAAGCTTAACCACCTATTCTCATCTTTGCCTAATCCCAAAAAAGGCGTCATTGAAAAACTCCAAAAAAAGTGTTTTAATTTCATATGGAAAAACAAACCAGATAAGATTAAAAGAGATGTAATGATGTTAAACCCAGAACATGGGGGAATAAAATCTCCAAATATTTGGAAAATCATATCATCACAAAAATTAAAATGGATTAAAAGAATAAGCGATAAAGACCTAAAATGGACATATTTATTTTACAATCAACTTGAAGAGAAGACCCCTTTTCTACTTTCGGATGGTATCTTCATAAAAAATAAAATAATTCCTCATTTAACAAATTCTTTTTGGAAAGACATTCTTTCAGAATGGTCAAACTTTTTATCCATGAATAAAAGGAAAATTGTAAATGAAGAAGATATACAAAGTCAATCATTATGGAACAACGACAATATTATGATTGATAAACATCCGTTTTTGTATTATGAATGGTATAAGAAAGGTGTTATTTTTGTAAATGATTTGATCCATGACGAGGGAAGACTGTTAATTTATGAAGAATTTTCCAAATCTTTTTGTATCAAGACTAACTTTTTGACTTACGAATCGGTGAAAAGAGCCATTATGACATATGCCCGTTCACTGAACATAAAGAAATATAAGAAAAAGCTACAAAATCCTATATATCCGTATAATGTATCCAAAATTGATACCATAATTGGGAGTAAAAAATTATATGCGGCTCTTATTAACTCGAATTTTGTTCGGCTGGCAAGCTTTTCAAAATGGGAAAAAGTTTTACAAAGTGATTTTGATGAAAAAGATTGGAAAGTTTTCAACATTATTGCTAATAAATGTTCGAAAAGCACAGACTTAAAATGGTTGCAATATAGAATTATTCATAATATTCTCCTAACAAGACAATTTCTTTATAAAATAGGATATATATCATCACCACTTTGTGCGTTTTGCAAAAGTGAAATAGAAACCTTAAACCATATGCTTTGGGAATGTGAAACTATCCTCAGATTATGGAAGGAAATAGAATTATGGTTAAACTCTGTCCAACTGAAATTAGAATTTACTAATAAAATTGTTATACTGGGAATGAACGGAAAGAACAATAATCCTGTAAATGCAATCATTTTATTAGTCAAAAAGTATATTCATAGATGTAGCATTTATGGTTACAAACCAAAGTTAGAGCATCTCCAAGATGAAATTGTACGTTATTATGACCTATCTAGATATATTTTTCTGTCAACCGAAACTGAAGCAAAGTTTTTTCAATATTGGTCAAGTTTACACTTATTACTTGGAAAGTAATGTTATTTAGATTTCTTGTTTAAAAAATGTCATAGCCAACTGTGGATTTTCTTGTATCTTTATTTATGTGACGATTGTTTGATTAAACATATTACTTATTTTTGCCTGTAACACAAATATGGAAAAAAAAAAAAAAATAAATAAAAATAATTTGCCGGTATTCATTGTCATTCAACATAGGGTAATTTTTCAAATCATCCAATCAGAATCGAGAATACAACGAAGTCATGATACAATATCAATGGCTACCATTCATGGTCAGCGAGACCAAAGTGGTATGTAATCATAATCGATGATTTGATTTTAAACCAAACATAATTAGATAATAACAAATATTAACACATAATTAATTCTCAAATGTTTTAGAAACAACTCGTCAGTGATTAAGCTGTATGAATCATCCATCGACCTTGGGGTAGTACCACTAAACAACCCTAAGGTTAACCTTAGTAACATAGTAAAGTGATGAAAGGTTACCGTCATAGCGTTTTGCGCAACAGGGCCCTTGGCGGAAGGAGATGAATGAATTTTTTTAAAATTTAAAACTTTAAAAAAAAAGTTATTTAAATGCCATACTGCACCTCAAAACGTGCCTACTTCTCGTTGGTAGTCGTGAGTCTTCAATGCTGTTGATAAGAAAACAAACATAAGTAAACAAACCGCTAGCGAGGCTCCTCGGGCTACTTGTGCTAACTAACCACCTACTCAAATGTCTAAAACTTGGCTGTCTGAGATATGGCTGCATAAGTATTGGGACATAATCATACAGTTGTTTGCTTTTCTGTTATCGCTTTCTTAATATATTTCATTAAAATAAATATTTTCCCTTCATATAGCCCTTGCTCACAAGCTTTGGAGACTTTGATAGAGTGGCCATATACAATGATATGTATGGTTTTGTATCGTCTTTGTGGACTTCAAAATAAAAAAAAGATCTATGTACCTGATTATTCATTGTTTAAATCGAAAAAAATAGCGTTTAAAATATTGTTATCATCGTGTGATAGAAAGATCATTAAAAATGAACCACGGTATATGAATTAAACTTGCACTTAAGTTAAGAGCATCTTCCAACGCATTGCCTATTTTTACGCAAGCCCCGATGACTTGCTAAGATAGGCCTTGCCACATTTCACGTACTTTTCTCTGCTTGTTTCCAAAGCTGAGATGAAATTAAGAAATGATTTGAAAAACTTGAGTATATGCTGTCATTAATGTAAAATATTCTTTTAAGGTAGGGAAATGTGTACCGATCATGGTACGTTCGTTTTAAAATTTCTTCCTTAATTAAAAGACAGTCACGTACATTTGAAAGCATTTATTTTCGTATTCTTGAGATCACTTGATCTATGCAAAAACGTGCTACTAACACTTAAATTATGACACTTGATGGAATAAAAATATATGGGGTATTTGTAGCTACAAAATGTTAAGTTATATATTGATATTCTCATACAGATCAAGGTTTTCTCTCAAAATGTCTTAAATTTTTCTCATCCAACTTCCTTCTCCCCCTTCTTCATTTCCCCTCCTCGATTTCTTTATGCACATTTTCTCTCTGCTTTCTTTCTTAAGGACGCCTCCTTCGTTTTGTCTCAAATCTCATTAACTAAAAGAAATATTCACACGAGATAATTTTCATTTCGATTTTCATAGTTTTAAACAAAAGTGAGAGGAAAATGTTGTTGACAAATAGCATTGTTGTTTAGTTTGTGTGTGCTCATATTCAATTCAGAAGATGGTACACGTTAGAAACCAAGTCTACTTTTCCAGAGCATGGAGAGAGTATATGGGTCGCTGCTTAGAGACTATCGTCTATAGCACATGTCGACGATCCTTCGGGGTTATCAGATAGGGTCAAGGTAGCGAAGAATGGCTGGTTAGGTCTAACTCTGTTTACAGTCAGTTTTGTGAGGCTTTTCCTACTGCGTGGGGCCAGGTAGTTTGTTAACAGTCATCGTCACGCACCCCTATTACTAGATTACGGCTGTGTCTAACTATATCGATGTTATTAATACCTCACCACTTCTTTCTTCTTTCTCCATAAATGATTTTCTCAACAAATGATAGCCTTTTTTATTTCAGATGATGAAAGGTGAACTGGGCCTAAATTCTTTCACAAATTACTAAGGTGATCGTAAGTTTTTAAGGTAACCTTAGTGCAATGTCAAAGAATGGGATTTAAGGTTAACCTTAGTTTAGGTTGCTTTTTGAAAAAATAGATTTGATGGCCAATCCATTTCATGTATCTTTTCATGAAATAAATACGTTTAAACCATTTGATGGGATTTCTCTCTATTTTGCAGTAGGAAGAAGTTATTATTATTATCTATTAGTGATTAATTTGTAACTGCCTCCTTTGAGGCATCAAACAATTATAAGATAAGATAGATAAGATAATTCTTTATTGGCCCTTAGGGAATTCTTTGTACATATGACGCCTGCCTTTTTTCTCAGTTCTCACCCCGCTACCCCAACATCAACTTTTCCTGTTTTCATCACGTCCTCTGTTGTTTTGAAGCTCAATGAATTCAGATATATAATCCCTTAAATTGGCAGCTGCTGATTAATACGGATTAAGAAGGATTACATTTTCTTGTTTCTTGTGTCACCAGCTTTAATCAAAGGAAACACAGCTGTTATTACAGGCACTTCTTACCTATATGGAAGTTCCGCCTCAGTGGGCAGAAACAATAGCTCCCAAACAATAGGAATGGTGGATCAAACCTTTCTTTTATATTCTTGGTGTATGCCTGAGGGACAGAGGTGTCTAAGTATTCTAATTGGAACATTGGATATCACACCCTGTCATTCGAGTCTTGACACATAAAACAGGAGAATTTACGTGGCATTCTCATTTGATGTGAGGTTACACATGGAAGCGAGATCTGACCGAGGCTAGAGAAATTCGGTTATTTGGGAAAATCTAAGGCTTTAGGTTACATGTATATCAAGAAAAAGGAACTTTGATCTATCTTGTGTCCAATGCAAAGTTTCCTCAACGTACCAAGGTAAGCACAGCTATCTACATCGCATTTAAACTGTTACGTATTTCAGGTATATGAGGCTTTTATTGGATATGGATTGTTTTATCTACATATGTACGTTGCTAATGGCTGAAATACTGCCCATGCGGCGCCAAACAATAAATCACTCACATTTCTGCATATGGGATTATAGTAAAAATGGAAACAAACTTCGGAATGCATGGAACCAAAGATTTATATAGGTCTATACACGTCCTTGATGGAACGATGACAGAAAGGACTCTGATAGAACGGGAACCAGTGATTTCGTAGACAAAACGTGTTCGTAGACGGGGTGTTTTCGTAGACAAAACGTGTTCGTAGACGGGGTGTTTTCGTAGACACGGTGGGTTCGTAGACACATTATAAAATTTGAATTATATCATTTTTATAAGTTTTATGATTCATTATTGATGTTATTATACTTATATGATATCATTTTAATCATTATTTTGTTTGTTTAAATACCATCATACTTACTTTACGTTAGAACGGCGACAGTATAGAATACAGATGTATTTTTTGTTTATTTCCCGAGAGAAGTTGGACTTCATTTCGGAAATGCCGCAAAACACATAAAAGGTTTATTGGGGTATGCTAGGTACATAGTATTCAGGCCCGCAGGTCCGAGCATACAATGTTTGTTTAACTTCTTCTATTTGATTTAAAATGTATTTATTTCCAGATGGTAGATAAAAGGGGATTAATAAACAGGGTTGCCCTATTTAAATATCGCTCCCCGTGACATGGACAGGGTATATAAAGTAACATGTAATATACATTATAACAAGAAAGAACTTCATGAAGCTTTACAGAATATATAAATAAAATGATCAACACAATCCATGAACATGTGCATTCAAAATAGAAATTTAAAAAAAATGTGAGTGCTTTATGAATCACTGTAATCGTTTGCTTAGGTAATATGTACAAACAGAATAAACAATTTTCAAATAAGTGTCGTTAGATAAGTTGTTATTACCATAAAGAACAGTTGTTAAATCGAAACCATTTACATAATAATGCATGTAGCTGTTTGATCTAATACGTGAATACTGCAACTGCGGTCATCACTTTGAGGATGCACTCCACTTCTTCCTAATTTGTCCCACTTACCACGAAGTAGTACTTTTTCGAAAAGGTTCTAATCTACCATCTATCCTTAACGGCAACTCTGGCTCTACTGATCAACATGATAACAAACTCTTAAAATCCGTCCATAATTTCATAGTTTCCTCTAAAAGATTTTCAGATTTGTCTTAACCAACTTACATTACCTTCTTCAATTGCCTTGCGAAATTTTAAAAGAATTTATCTTTAAATCATAGTATGTAAGCCTGCAAATGTACATGCATATCTGATCTGTTCTTCAATGTTTTGTGAACGTCATCATTTCATGAAAGTTTATATTTGTATATTGTCGGGAGAGGCATTCATATAAGCAAAGATTTTGCTTGTTTGCCAATCCCATCAGTTTTTCTCTGAATAAATATGTTTACACCATCTAATACGTGAATAGTTTTGGCAAATGAATAAGTAATGCATAGCATCTTCGTTATAGTAGTTACAAGAGCAAGTAGCAGAGCTTTAAATAACCCTATCGAATTTGTAAACTTTAAGTGCACTACAGCCTAATCTTAAACAATAAGGTGTTACCTGGTTTTGTCTACTAGCAAAGTATCTAAATATTTTCTGAACATTACAATTAGTTTTAAATAAGCTTTTATTTAATATAGCATACGATTGGAAGTCTTTAAGTGACACATCGAGATCATTCCACCTAGCAATGGCCGATGGTAGTAAGGAACGTTTGTAAAATTCAGTATGACATACAGGAATTTGGAAATTATTTGATGTTCGAGTGATACGTTTCGAAATTTCGGACACTGCTGGTGGAACTAATGACGATAAATATTCTGGTGTCAAGTTAAACTTCATTTTGTAAAGAAGACATAATTTGTGACGTTGGCCTCTTGCAGCTACCGATGTAAACCCTGTTTCTTCGTACAGTGAACTGTGGCTAGTACCTCTAACTGCACCACATATTGTCCTAAGTGCATCCAAATGTAGTTTTTCAAGTAATAGTTCGTGATATTTTGTACAGTTATCAAATATATGATCACAATAGTCAAAAAAGAGGAAGGATGTAAAAACTATAAAGTACTTGCAAAGTACGTCGACTCCGCAAACAGTTTATCATCGGGCTTACCTTTGAAATTATATTTTCTATGTGGGAGTGCCAGTTACCGTTTGATTGGAAAGTCAACCCTAGATGTTTACGAGTACTGAAATCGTTTATAATCATATACTTCTTCTATTTGTATTTAGGTAACACTGATTCAATATTTATCTATATTTTCTACAACTTATTAATGAAATATTTATAGACCCTACCCTTCTATATAAAAGGGAAGTCCATTTATATAACATCAGAGAAGGTGTGTATTGGCATATATGTCTTTCTAAAGCTTTTTCTAAGCGATACACATCCATGTGTAATGTTCTAAAGAAGCAAGAGGCCCAGAAAGATGAAACCTTGTGTATAGACTTCTCAGCTGTAGGGATTCTAATTTATAGATTTTGACCCCGTCCTAGAAGTCTATTATTATCATCTCTCCGAAGCAAAATGTCTAGAAAGCTAAAATGATAAGGATGCATACTCTACGTTATGCCCTAATTTATGTTAAGAACGAAAAAGCTTACATAGTTTATGTGTAATGTGTCCTTAGCTGTGTGAATCATGACAATATGACCGCAGCCTAAAGCCGATCTATCTTAAAGCCTGATGAACTACACAGCTCATGGCTCTCATTTTTAAACTCATTTGAATGTTTTTCTGTTTCAGTAGTGCCTTGCGAAGATGAGACTACAGAGCCTTGTTATCGCTGTGCTCGGCCTCACTTCCGGTTTCATGATACTTGTGATGGTGCTTGAGAACTCAGCTTATGAGAGAAAGAGGAATGCTTTCCAAAGACAGATCGAGGTGATAAAGGAGGACCGATTGTCTCTAGGTTTGTGTGTTTGATTTTATGACTTTTGTCTTAACCTCTGCTGTCTTTCTTGATTTCTGTCTCTTGGCCATTTCAAAGGAGTGCGGCATTACAAATTATGAAATGTATCGGTTGTAAAACTTGAATACAATTGATGTTTCGAAAATGACAACTGAAGAACGACTTTCTATGTGGTTCCTGGAAATACTCCTGAACAAGATTTGAGGCGTTTCAAACTGCTTCGGGATCACTGTTACTGAACAAATGTAGGGTTAATCAGTTCTGCCTAAGTCTACAAAAAGATGATGTGATTCTCAGACATAGATCGGTGTCGTCACTCATTCAATGAATGTTTGATGGTTTAATTTGCTCTGGCAACGTCCAATTCAAGATCTTGGTCAAATTTAACTGGATATTTTAAATTACATTCACTGCAATAGTACACATTCTAATAACGTTACGTATTTATAATTCGAACCCAAATGTCAACATCACTTGCAGCTTTAGCTCTCAGTTATAAACTGTCAGTATAAGTATGTGAGTTGATGCGATAGCAATTTCTTTAAAAGCATTTTTACAACCCCCCCCCCCCCCCCCCCCCGCGGCCCCCGCATCGATGATACTCGTGCCAGTGACAATCCCTGGCTAAGCCTTGCCGACGTTTGTCCCCTTTATTGTGCCGAACCTTCAGCGTACTGTGACCTAGCTTGACAGATATGTAACTGTAGTTTTCTAACAGGGACCGTGAGGGCGATGAACGCAAACTACGAATAGGGACAAACAACAGCAAGGCTTAAACTAACCAGCATGACCAGTGACTGAGACCGGCGCGAGTTGCTACTTGTGGGGAAGCTGTATTTCTTCGTTATATTTCTTTGTTATATTAAATCAGGATTTTGTCCTTAGGTGGATCCCAACAGGCACCTGCAGTGTCCTCCCATAAACGCCTCACTCTGCATGGCAGAGACAAGAAGAAAAAGGTTCGAGTCTTGTGTTGGATAATGACCATGTTTAAAAAGCTGGAAAGCCAAGCAAGATATGTCAAATTAACTTGGGGAAAGCGTTGTGACATTTTGTTGTTCTTCGGATCAGATGGAGACAAAGAGTTCCCTCTTATTAAACTCGATGTGCCAGAAGGAAGAAATCATCTTACTGAGAAAACATACGGAGCCTTTCGGTACGTTCATAAACACTTCCTGGACAAAGCTGACTGGTTTTTGAAGGCGGACGATGATACGTATGTATTGATGGACAATTTGAAGAACTATTTATCTGACAAAAACACCGCTGATCCCGTGTACATGGGCTTCAAGTTTACTGGTAGCACCGCGCAAGGATACAACAGCGGAGGTGCAGGGTATGTACTGAGTAAAGAAGCTTTGAGACGATTTGGTACCAAAGGAAAAGATGTTAAGAAATGTCCCTTCAAAGGAGGAGTGGAAGATGCAGATATTGGACGCTGTATGTCACATTTAGGGGTGAAAATGGCAAATACTTTGGACAATAAAAACAGGACTCGTTTCCATTCTTACGACCCAATAACTCACATGCACGCATCTGATAAATACCTTGCCAGAAGGTCGGGGTATGGATATAAGACAGTAAGTATCTTCAAGTCAATTAATACTTTTAACGCATGCATTTGAATGCTTAGACTTTGCATAAATTATCATGTAGACATATGAAAGTATGTTTTAAGTCTGTCAGGACGCGTACAGTAACAATTAAATTTTGTTTACTTCGAATGTACATAGGTCATCAGGTAACATATGATTATGAGAAAGAAAAACGTTATTATTACCCATATGGTTAATCATAAGCGGTGACATATTTTCAATATGAGCGCATGTGCACATATCACTTTTGCCTAGCGACGATTGTTTCAGCGCGAGTGACCATATTTTGTCGTCTGTGACGTCATAAAACTATTGTTCATGACGTCACTGTAGCGGGCCGTCGCAAGGGTAGGAAGCCGTTTTCTGAATATTTCCATGCGTTTGAAATGGAATAGAATCGGTTATAAAGAAATTATTACCCGAGGAAGTTTTTCATATGACTTATACGAAACTCGTGCGAATTTGTGTATAACCCTCGCTCTCGCTCGGGTGATACAAAAATTCACACTCGTTTTGTAAAAGTCATATGACACACTTCCTCGGGTAATAATCTCTATTTATTATGTTATGTTATTATAATCATCATCATTGTAAGTCTCTGAGTATGGCCCTAGCTCTCTTCATTTGTCAAAGATGATAAAGCAGAATCCCACAGGGTCGAGGTATAATAATTTCAAAGAATAGGAACCATCAAAAGGTTTTTATTTGTTACTCAGATGCATTTCAAAGCACTTTCTTTAAGATTGTCAAGTGTATTTCAAAGTTCCACATGTGATTTGCAGCGCCGTTAAACCTTTCTTTAAAGTCATTGTCTCATTTTTGCAAGGCAAATTGTAATGCATGCCGGACAAATAGTTCACCACTCACATAAATCTTTCCCCTGACGTTTGCAACAATTTTCAGAACTCTGCAGGCATTCTAGCCCTCAATAATTAAGTTCAAACTACCCTACCCTACCCAAATATTACGTGTTTTGCGAGCGTTAGTCCTTACCACGTCATTTCGCCAAGGCCGTGACGAAGAACACATAAAATTTCCCAGCTGAATATCCAATTTAAAGAGCTAATAGCTTACCCTTTTTCAAATACTGAAATAACAAAAAGGTGGTTAACTCAATGAAGGATGCGTCTGTCATAAACATCGGCGCTACAATTACTAGATTTCCGGTGTTTCGCACTCGCGATGGGATTGCACTTGATTCGGTACCTCATCGGTCTGAAACGGCTTACGCCAATAAGCTACTTCATCCAAAATTGTAAAACGGGCATAAAAATGAAAATCTTTGCAAATGCGACAGGAAATATTTGTGTTAGTGATCAGATTTTGTTCGTGAAGAATAATTAGTTCAGTTTAGTTGCCTTACAAAAATGAGACTATGACTTTAATGCATCTTATATTAGCTGTGTCGATCTGAGTGCTGCTTCCCAGGGGTCATATTGTGACCTTTCACTGAAGGCAATCTACATCGAGACAAGGGAATTGTTGGCACCACGAGGGAGTTTATGATTGAATCATTTTATGCAATGTGAAATATCCCATATCAAGCCATGAGACATGTCCCCGTGCAGTAATCAAATCGTTTTAAGATCAATCTGTGTATAATGAGATTCGAAAAAGATCAAAAACCCAAATTCATGCTCACTATCGCATTCATTTCATGATCTCTTTTCAGGGTGCTCGGAATATCAGTGAATACCCAATCTCCTTCCATTACGTCAAAGGCCGGCAAATGGAGAAGATGGAACTGCTTCTATATCACGTAAAACATGTCGGTAAAGGTGGAACTGTTTTAAACTGAAAAACGAGGCTTACGTTATTTGAACAATGGGAGGTGAACAATGATAATGACGTTATGTGAATCTGACGTGATAATGGCGTCGCTTGAACTATGAAAATGGCGTTATGTGAACAGTGAAAACCACGTTCTATGATCAATGATAATGACGTTATGTGAACGAAGAGAACGTTATGTGAACAATGATAATGACGTTATGTGAATATGGCGTGACAATGGCGTCGCCTGAACTACGAAAATGGCGTTATGTGAACAATGAAAACGACGTTATGTGAACAATGATAATAACGTTATGTGAACAATATTAATGGCGTTATATGAACGATGAAAATAACGTTATGTGAACAATGATGATCACTTATATGAACAATAAGATGACGTTATGTGAACAATGATAATGTTATGTGAACGAAGAGAACGTTATGTGAACAATGATAATGACGTTATATGAACAATAAGATGACGTTATGTGAACAATGATAATGTTATGTGAACGAAGAGAACGTTATGTGAACAATGATAATGACGTTATATGATCAATAATAATGACGTTATGTGAACGATGAGATTGAGTTATGAAATATGAATTCTGATATACTCTGCAATGTTAGTTATAGTGAATGAATTCATGCGAGCATTAAACATGTCAGTAAATGAGAAATCGTTTCGTCATGAAAAGAAACTTGCTTTTATGAAATACCTGAAACGAACGATTGCTTGAACACATCACTATGAGATCGAAAGGAACATGGAATCAATTCTTTCTGTGATGCAGGTTTCACCGCAATGCATAGCCTAAATGGTGTTGCGGGCTTTCTCCCTGCAATATTACTAGCAGCCGCGATAAAAATGAAATAATCTTGAAAGCGGCGTTAAACACCAACTCACCTCACCTCACCTTTCTGTGATCGCCAATCCAGATGGAATTAAATGTCTTGTCTCTCCCATTCCACGCCAGATCTAATATGTTTAATGGACTTTGGGAATAGATTATAATGAAGATGGTCAGTTATATCGGTTTTGATTTGTCTCATTCATAACAATTCAAGTTTAACAAGAAGGAAACCTTTGTGACGTAAATGTGAGCAATATTTTTTTCCGATTGAATCCTTATTTAAGTTCAAATTCAAATCACAACTTGATAAGGTAATTTGAGCTTTATGGAAGAAATCGAGATTTCATAAGAAAAAACAGCGAACAGATTTCTACATCTTTGGTTCAAGATTTTCCATATCAGTTGTCAAAAACAAACTGACTTGAATATAGATGTGCTGACATCTTTAAGTCATCATGTAAAAAAAGATAACATTTTTGCCCAAAAAACAGTGCTACTTTAAAAGATTACCATTATTGATGAGTATTAAAATCAGGCACATATCGCATATGTTTACATGTCGTATTTCGATATGTCAATATTTCAGTGGTTGTTGAAAAGTTTGAGCTTGGAACTCCAACTGTTATTTTTGGTTGTACGTTTCTATCATTTAGCAAGATTATATACTCATCAAAATAAGATAGGGAACACCCTAATAATCATTATCTAGATATTGATAAATTCATTAAATTATCCGTATTATATTTTGATATTAAATGTTGGGGTGTTCCTTAACTTAATTTGTTGAGCATATATGTCAACGTCGTTGGTTTCATGCCATTGTCATTTTATCCATGCTTTATATAAAAATATCCTGATTCGTGCTTTAGTGAACATGATGGAAGTGGTTTTGCTCTAACCTTCCTTTCGATATTGCAGCTTAAAACCATATTGTCTTAACCATATAACATATTTTGATATCATCATGTATTTTCATTGTCATGAATGTGCAAAGGAGTCCAAGCATTTTATGGCGCTTCAAGATTGTCTCCATCATCTCATAAATGTATATAGGTGCAAAGTGTCAAAATAAAAATTCCATATCATTGCCTGTTTGTGTTTCTTTATAGATAAATTTTTGTTAGTCTTTCTACTAATCTTATAATGTCTCATCCTTTAGCCAAAACGTATGCTTATGAAACTTGAACTGTGACTTGCAAATTGATGGGTCTCCTCTTTTGGTGTCTGTAGACTTCAGCTGCTTGACTTTATATGCTTATTTGACGGGAGAAGGGTGTTATTAGAAATTAACCTCTATAGATTAGAAATAGAAAATTTCTCAATAACTGACTGATGAAATGAAATTTAAAAGACTGCTGAATTTATAATTTGTTCGTTGAATGGACATTAAATTTACTCATAATGTCAATTAATTTTGAACTCACATAGTAATAAAACACACTTTAACCTTAACCCTTAAACGGCACGAACATCGTTAAAAGTTTTCTGTATTATTCATTTAAAAAAATATACATATGACGATGAAAATCGATACTTTACAAAGATTAAAATGTGAATCGATCAAGTGAATGAAGAGTTATTGTCTGCAACTCCACTTTAGTGTTCACCTGTCGTATAGATTAAAGTAATAAACAAATCCAAATGATACGAATTTCTATTAGTTCATCAGAATGGCAGTTAAAGTATTCGCCAGGACAATTTTCTCAGCAAATCCTCTCAAGTTTGATGTACACATACCTGTATCATGCGGTGAAAGTTGAATTTATAATGATACTAATATGACTATAAGACCTTTATTCAAAATATTTTTATAACATATATACATGACTGAAATCTGTTTTAACATGTCTTTGATAGTACCCTTGACTACTTGTCAATCTAATAGAGATAGTATCTCAATGCATATTGCCATTAGAACTTGTTATTTATTTATTAAGTGTTGTGTAACATCATGCCAATCATTGTATTGAACTGTGGGAACAAATATAAAACATTTTTTTTAAAGACTTTAAGAATTTGATGATAGTATGCATTAATTCACTTGACAGGAAAGAAAAAAATGAGCAGAATATTTCTTGTTTTCTCCGCACAGTCCCTTGAACGTCCATATGTCATACAGATTAATATAACAAATTCTAAATGATACAAATGTGGTTCAATTCACTGGACTGGAAGTTTAGATCTAGATATTCCCCGAGTGATTTCATGGTTCTTTGAGCAAATCCACTTCAACCTCCATCTATCAAAAGCTGAGCAAGTCAATAATATAGGAGTCCTTTATATAAGGTTCACTTAACGACAGTGACAAGACGAATAATTAGTTTATCGATCGACAACTGTGAAAGGGCCAATGTTAAAACTGTAGAGAAGAATTTTCCATCTTGGAGAGCACTGCGTTAACTCATGGTATATCATAATAAAATAGGCATAACTAGGACGAAATGAACTTAGACCAAGTTTGAAGAGATCTTTTGTTTTATTTGCTCTACTTTCTGTTATACTATTAATGTGTGAGTAGTTGAATTTTCCTCTTCAAACCATTAAATGAGTCAGTAGTTGAATGTTGCTCTTCATACGATGAAATGAGTCAATAGTTCAATGTTGCTATTCATACGATGAAATGGGTCAGTAGTTCAGTGTTCCTCTTCATACCAATAAATGAGTCGGTAGTTCAACGTTCCTCTTCATACCATTAAATGAGTCAGTAGTTCAATGTTCCTGTTCATACCATTAAAATAGTCAGTAGTTCAACGTTCCTCTTCACACCATTAAAATAGTCGGTAGTTCAACGTTCCTCTTCATACCATTAAATGAGTCGGTAGTTCAACGTTCCTCTTCATACCAATAAATGAGTCGGTAGTTCAACGTTCCTCTTCATACCATTAAATGAGTCGGTAGTTCAACGTTCCTCTTCATACCATTAAATGAGTCGGTAGTTCAACGTTCCTCTTCATACCAATAAATGAGTCGGTAGTTCAACGTTCCTCTTCATACCAATAAATGAGTCGGTAGTTCAACGTTCCTCTTCATACCAATAAATGAGTCGGTAGTTCAACGTTCCTCTTCATACCATTAAATGAGTCGGTAGTTCAACGTTCCTCTTCATACCAATAAATGAGTCGGTAGTTCAACGTTCCTCTTCATACCATTAAATGAGTCGGTAGTTCAACGTTCCTCTTCATACCATTAAATGAGTCGGTAGTTCAACGTTCCTCTTCATACCAATAAATGAGTCGGTAGTTCAACGTTCCTCTTCATACCAATAAATGAGTCGGTAGTTCAACGTTCCTCTTCATACCAATAAATGAGTCGGTAGTTCAACGTTCCTCTTCATACCATTAAATGAGTCAGTAGTTCAATGTTCCTGTTCATACCATTAAAATAGTCAGTAGTTCAACGTTCCTCTTCACACCATTAAAATAGTCGGTAGTTCAACGTTCCTCTTCATACCATTAAATGAGTCGGTAGTTCAACGTTCCTCTTCATACCAATAAATGAGTCGGTAGTTCAACGTTCCTCTTCATACCATTAAATGAGTCGGTAGTTCAACGTTCCTCTTCATACCATTAAATGAGTCGGTAGTTCAACGTTCCTCTTCATACCAATAAATGAGTCGGTAGTTCAACGTTCCTCTTCATACCAATAAATGAGTCGGTAGTTCAACGTTCCTCTTCATACCAATAAATGAGTCGGTAGTTCAACGTTCCTCTTCATACCAATAAATGAGTCGGTAGTTCAACGTTCCTCTTCATACCATTAAATGAGTCGGTAGTTCAACGTTCCTCTTCATACCATTAAATGAGTCAGTAGTTCAATGTTCCTGTTCATACCATTAAAATAGTCAGTAGTTCAACGTTCCTCTTCACACCATTAAAATAGTCGGTAGTTCAGTGTTCCTCTTCATACCAATAAATGAGTCGGTAGTTCAACGTTCCTCTTCATACCATTAAATGAGTCAGTAGTTCAATGTTCCTGTTCATACCATTAAAATAGTCAGTAGTTCAACGTTCCTCTTCACACCATTAAAATAGTCGGTAGTTCAACGTTCCTCTTCATACCATTAAATGAGTCGGTAGTTCAACGTTCCTCTTCATACCAATAAATGAGTCGGTAGTTCAACGTTCCTCTTCATACCATTAAATGAGTCGGTAGTTCAACGTTCCTCTTCATACCATTAAATGAGTCGGTAGTTCAACGTTCCTCTTCATACCAATAAATGAGTCGGTAGTTCAACGTTCCTCTTCATACCAATAAATGAGTCGGTAGTTCAACGTTCCTCTTCATACCATTAAATGAGTCGGTAGTTCAACGTTCCTCTTCATACCATAATGTGAGTCAATAGTTCAATTGATGAGCCTAATAAACTGTTAAGCAAGCCAATGTCATATCAGCACTGCCTGACTTTACAACAGTGTCATCTTTAGTAGAAACCTTACGTATTGAGTGTGCGTTTATCCATAATGCGGAGAAAACCATTGATTCATCACGCCGTTGTTATAAAACGTTGATTGAAGACATTTTCTGTCGGTGATACGATGATAAACGAGTGATGAGGTTAATATCGCAGATTACAAACGAAAGTGCTATTCTCATATGTATGTTTAATAATTTTGTGCATGTCATGAAATATTCGAAATTAGATTATTGAACATTATATGAAAGATTATAATATGGAAAGTAAACTTTTGTGCATTTGGAAGATAATTATGAAACAAAATCTTTATGAATCCATTTATGATAATACAAGTATAAAAATCAAATGAAAAACACCTGAATAATTCAAAATTGCCTCAGCGATATTCATGATAAGTAAAACTCAACCAAAAAGTCGATACAATTTTAAGGTCCAGGTTTCACGAATCGAGAGTAAATAGTTTTAAAATTCAGCATTCGCATGACTAATAACTAACTTATCAGGTGCTTTTTCGATAGACCGAGAATGATGAAGCACATTATAGCTAGGATAAAACGCTGTAAACTTCACATATGTTTGGATGGCCTCTGATATAGGCTGATTCTTGAACGTAGACATTCAAGTCCTTTATCATGGCCATATTCACACATACTATTTAATTTTTCTGAGGATTAAAGCCAATAAGCCATAATTTTACTTACTTCACAGTAATATTGTTGTTGTAGGCAAACTTGACCGACTGAAAATGTTTCGCGTACTAAATGAATATAAGACCTATGGAACCGTTAAACACTTTAAAGCTGAATATCATTTTCAAAACACAACACTTTAGTGTTGGGAACCAATTAGGAATGAAAATGTAGTACTCAAATTATCCAACTTGAACATCATTTACTAACTATCCTTGTATTAATTCTAAACAAGAAAGCGAACCGATGAACCATCGAATCGAATATTTTATAACAATGAAGACAATTGAAAAGTGCAAGAAACGAGATTCAATTGTTCATGAAAGGTTCAATTCTATGTCGTAGTCGATTCTAAATATCTTTAGTTGATAAATCTCACATCTAAACAAGCATCATCAAAAGTGATAAGAGATTACTTCGTGCATTGCACAAAGACGGATAAATTCAGTGATAAGAGTTGTCATTATGTATCTATTTTAAACACGTTATACATATCAGATTTTGATACCAATTAAATAAACTAATGCACCACAGATAACTAGGATTAACACAACAAAGAGATTCATTACAAAATGTTCCAAACAGGTTTGCAATATCGATCTTAAATAAAGAAAAAAAAGATACTCTTAAAGTCTTTTCAGTTAACAATATGTTTACCATGCCACACAAAGTAATTGAATTTTAAGAATATGAGACTGCCATTACAAAGTCGTAAATAGAGAGTAATTTGTAACCTTATCTGTAATTTGCGATAACGACTTCCTAGATCTGCCAACCACAAAACGAAAGATCGTCTATCATGACACAATGTCTTCAGTAACCATAATAACAACAGATGATGGGTTCCCTGCCCTGGAGACGTATCCGCTATTTACTTGGTTTCTACAAGACAAGACACTGTTGGGTGTTCGAGCATAGCTACAATGGCATTGGCCTATCTTTACATTATATTAAACTGTTCAGTCAAAAAGATGAAAAGGTTAGAGATGTGTCTCGGGGTATAATTACTTAAAAATCTATCTTTGTAATAGTATAACATCTCATCATTCAATCTTGAGTTTCAATAAGCATCTACGAAGTCTTTATTAGTTCCATGAAATATTCATAATTATTAAATGAAATTATGTCACTATGACAAAATTTTGTTTATTAAATTTTAATTCGACAATAAATACTCTAAAGGCATTGATCCTAGTCAACTTATTATTTAGGTTATATGGGTGTCGTTTTCAAATGCAAAGTCTTTGCACATAAAAACTAGCAGTGTTTTCAATAAATTAACATACAAGTTTCTAAACAAAGTCACAATTAACTCAAGATTGTCTGTAATGTCTCTACAAGTTAAGAACCAAATGGGTTTAAAATAAAATAACGCTTTGTTTATTTCGTTAGGAGGAAAACATTTTGAGGGTTTACATCCAGATAACCAACACACGCCACTGCCAACATCAGACGTTGACAATAAGTGGATGTAAATGTTTTGTTGTCGATTAGATCTTTGTATGTTTATTCCGGGTGAAACAAAAACATAAAACTAAACGGATGCGAATAATGAGAAAGTGAACTGTTTAAACATAATTATCAGTTACTACAAAATACGAAATTTTTTAACTTAAAAGTGAATTCTTCTTATCAGTTGATTAACACAACACATTAACACTCAAAACGCACATTCAAAATACAAGAATTGAAGAGAAAATGTAACCGAATATTTTTTATATTGAAAAAATAAATCGAAATGACAAATACACATTTTCATACATAAATATTTAATCACACAACCAAAGTTTAGTTAATGACATTATGGACAACTAAAGCAAGTTTTGTTTATTCATTCCCCTGGGGACTTCTCCCCTTCTGCACAATTTCATTTCAAATCACATCGAACTACATGTTGCCCAAAGGACTTCTTCATTAGAACATCCAGAACAATTCGATGCACAGACACACTGTTATTATGCTTACTTATGTGGATGGGAATAGCAATCTCATTTAAATCAGCTCGATACTTGTCGTTTTCGTGCGCAGCGAGGCACGAGGGACATGTTTCGTGCTGATTTCAATGAGATTGCGCAGCGGTAAGCGCGTTTGGCTTCAGGTCAAGAGGTCGGGTTTTCGAATCTAGCCACGGGCTCTGCAACTTCGTCTGCAGTAGAGAAGTGTTCTACATGCAGTAAGGTTTGGGTGCAATGCTACACTGAATTTCAACGCAGTACCACTAGTTTCAGCCGATGCTCGCAGGGTTTCACCGCAATACATAGACACAATGGTGTTGCGGGCTTTCTCCCTGCAATAATACTAGCAGTCGTGATATAAGTGAATTACTCTTGAGCGATGTTAAACCCCAAATCACATCACCTCACCCATGGATGTGTGAATAACGAATACACAGTGGCAAACCTCACTGTTTTCAATTCTACCATCACACCATTTTAATTTAAGACGAGGCTTTTTATGGAAAAACCTTATTTGAAAGACTAACACCTTTTTTTAAAATGATTTGATTAGAAAGTTACATATTTCGTGATTCCCAGGAGAATATTTAGCAATCAAACCTACGTCGATGTTGATGTCGACGTGCTCGACAATAAATTATAAATAAACTATTCATCATCAAAGTTGTTATGTTGTATATTACGTTTAAGTACTTTTGGGGGTTCGAGATTTTTCTCGTTTTATCTATTGCCTTAGAATATTTTTTCATCCTTTTTTTTCAAAAGAAAAGGCCTAGAAAACTGAAATCTTGTGCAAAGACCCTCAAGTTCATGAAGTTTTAATAAACGGATTTGGTTATAGTTATAGTGTCCCATCCATATGGTGACCCTGTGACCATTTATGAATTATATCGTAGATAGCCCGATGAGCTACAGAGCAAATGGCTCTAATTTTTCAATTTGAAACATATTTGACTTTTCGGAACAATGCTAATCGGTATGAAGTCATTTAATAATATCTTAAAAACTTAGAAACTGGAAATGGACTAGGATCAAAACCTGTCATATAAGAAATTATCCATATTTATAAATTTGTGCAGTTCAAAAAAGTTAATTTCAACGTGTTAAAAAACAGAAGTTAATTCAAGAAACAAAGAATCATCCGTTAATAATAACTCCAATTCACTAATACGAAAATTTAATTCCAACAGTCTCTCTGTTTCTCACTCGATCAAACAATCACAATCACAATAAAATATTATTCTTTTGAGAATTCAACCCGTTTTCCACAATCATTGGCTTCAAAGTTCAAAGAACGTTGCTGGGGAGGCGGACTTATTTGACATTCTTTGAAAATGCAATATTTTTAACTTATTTCCCCGTTGAAGCTTATTAAGCTTCTTTTAAAAAGCTAACAGAAAATTAATATTTCTCCTCAAATTTCCAAAAAAATTGACAACAATTTGGTCACGAATATGTATTTATTTTTCATCATTATATTCTTTCTCTTTATTGTTCTCTTAAGATGACAGTAGCACGATTTAAGGCAAAAAAGGTGATCTCACGAAAACGAAATGAAATGTTACTAATTGCAAGACAATGTTTTTCAATCAAAATAATGAGTTATAAAACCAACGTACCTCGATCGCTAGAAGTGACATAGAGTATGTTTTATGATTCTCCATAAGGCTTAAATTTGAGTCAGAACAAGATGTGTACTGAATTAAATTCAAATCGAACCTCTATACTTGCACCTTTTCTTTCAACTGTAAATTTTTTTAGACCGCTTCCTTGTTGTCAATGATAATTGAAAAACAGCCAAAACGTCCAGTTCACATACGTATTAGTTAAATGACCTATCAAACACTACAGAAATATTTGTCTTTGTCTCTGCTGTTAATTAGTTTCTATATTACGTTTGAGTCATTAGCGCGCGCCAATGTCTCGTTTTGATCACGAATCACGACTTTAACCTATTTATTGTCACCAGACTGAACTAATAAGCACTTAGATACTGATTTTCAGAAACATCCACTACTTCTCGATATAAAATGACACCATTTATGACGTTTGACATATTTGACTCCAACAACATATTCTGTGGCCCTTAAAGCTATGCTGATCCATTTCCCTACCTCAAAAGAATGAAAGGTATTCACGCAAAAATTGCGACCAGTCATTTTAGCTCGCTACTTGATAATTTCTTTTACGATACGAATGACCGTGTCGATTAATGAGGCGTTGATTCTCTGAAGATATTCGGCTTTGATTATTGTTTATGAGGATTTTCTCTTTAAAAGTAGTTTATCATTATGTTTTCTTGTTAATTATTTTATTTTTTTAAATGCAGTTTAAAATTACAAAATTGACAGACAGACGATACAAAGTCGGAAAAAGCGTGACATTTGAGTACTTACCGAAAGGACAATTTACCTCAGAAAAAACACATAGTACGTCGAAATTACAGATGTTATCAAACTTCACCATAGGGAGACAATCCATGTAATTACTATACAAGCACATCCTATAGGTCATCGAACTTACTTGTGGGTTATCGTTTTGAAGCGGAAAAAAGAGTCATTTTAAAGTTGCGCTATAAAAGATAAATCGAGAGCAATAATTGATGTAATCACACAACCAAGGCCATTAACCTTGATTTTGCGTAATAGGGTAAAATGTTAACGTTTGGAGCCTCAATGTATAAATGCATTTAAAGTTTATTGTTTTTTTTGTAAATCAAGGATATGCATTAGACTAACTCTTACTCGTCCTTGGGAAAAGTTAATAACAAAAATAAAATCTTCATTTTATCAAATACTCACAAAAACCTAGAATGTATATCAAGGAATTGGCATACACATGTTTCAATTTCTCAATGGATATAAAAAAACCCCAAAAAAACTACATGTATATTTATTTTTGATACTACTGTATAGCAATAAGTTGAGATTATCTAACAGAATATATTTCAAACCTTAAACGTAAATACCTCAAAACTGTATCTAATAATATATTGTTAGGGTTTTATATAAAGTTGTTATACGTTTGCAACGAACATGAGCATCAACGCAAAAGCCCAGAGATTGTTTGGCCTCGTTTACGGATGACCACCCGTTGCCTTTTCGTGTCCTGTTTCTTCGGCACCTGTTTTTAATCGTCAAAGAATGTTTAGTCTGTCTACAGTCTGTAGAGAACAAGATGAAGCGATGATGTTTTGGTATAAAAATAACACAGTTAACCTGTCAAAACTGACAGATATCAACAACTAGTAGTATAGAAGCAGTTTTTAAAGAATTTTTAAACCATATAAATCTCTATTTTCGTGAGGGATATAGCCAATTAATATCTTAAAGAATGTATGCCCATCTTTATGCAATACTTAAAGAACACAGGCTTATAGTGCATTTAGCATGTACAATATCTTCATACTTGTGCAGTGCATGTAATTGATATGTCATGTTATCTTATTTTATAATTTATTAGTATTTACTTTCGTTATTAAATATTTCAACTTAGAAAAATAATTATGAGATGTATAAAAACACTCTTTCATAAAACAATTTCGACAATTAAGAAATGTAATATCGTGTGTACACGACGAGCATGATACCTCAACGCAGCCAATTTTTTTATTATAAAATTGCGTTTCATTATCTAAGATCGTGAAGGTTAAAACTCTGATATTTAACAGTAATCATTTTCATATTACGAAATCCCACTGAAATGGCAGCGGCAAATGTAATGTAAGAAAAACTGCAACATCTTACCGATAATGTCAGTTTGAGGTGAACTATTATAACAATGTCAGTTCGGACAAGCGCAGTGTCGATAATCCTCCTTTAATGGAAATAGTGAAGCATTCGTAAAAGTTCCCATTAACCACATATACTGCGATTTCTATTCTTAATCATTTAGCCTTATGTGTAATATACGTAAATACCATAACAACAGCGGTTAGTGATATTAGTTAACTAAGATGTATTGAAAACATCATCAAGTTATTCATTCAATCTTAACAGTCAGAGTCGAGGCTTTGGTTCAACGGGGTCAGTATTATTTTCAATGGAGAAATGTTTACGGTAAATGTTAGAGTACGTATACCTTTAAGAGAAAATCAAAAACTTGATGGAGTTGATTACGATGTTTACGCAAACTGGTAACGAGAACACACATACCCTTCATTTGAACAAGTATGGTTTACTGCAAACCAGACATTTGATATTTTAACAGTGCCTTAGTTAACATCCTACATAAACAATCATAGATATTTTTTTACATGAAAAACTTCATAAGAATTCAACAAAAACGAGCATGAACAATTGAAACATGGTAAAATGGTATATATGGCGTAAGACATTAACAAAAACTATAAACAAACAATAGAGGCACGTGTTTTCTTATACCAAAGTCGTTTCTACTTGCACGAGTACAGTGAAAAATTAAATTTAAAACAAGGAATTGCATCTTGATAACAGTAAACAATCTACAACGATAGAATTTAAATCAAGGCATAACATCGTGATAAAACGAATGATTAATGAAACAAATCATCTGTAAACATATCCTCAAATGTGTGTTTATTGCGCATTGAGCGTTAAACGTTTTCAACAGACAGGAAGATTTGAAACAAACTCTAAGTACATGATGAGATGATATATTAGGCATCTGACGTTTACAACTTGCAAAAAAATAAACAAATTCATTTGAAGGAGATGAATAGGTAAGCATTGTACGTTTACAGTGTATAGCTGAGAGAATCTAAAATAAACAACATGAATATGGTGTAATGGTATAAAAGGCGCGTATATTTCACAGCCTGTACACACACATTGTGTTTCTTTTGGACAGAATAGAAATGTAGCATTATCTGCAAAACAAATATGCCAGCTAATAACTGTAAGGAAATCAACAAACAAAAGATACCGCGAGCAGAGCGAGAGACATTAGTGAAGCGCCCGTAATTGTAAATGCATGAGGCGAAACGTGTGTGTAAGCAGGATACGTTTTCTAATTATACTTCATCCTGCTAAATCAGCGTATTTGAATCCGCTTGGATCCTTCCTAATACCCTGATCTCTTTCCTCTTTCCGTCCAAATGTCTCTTACGGTCGGATCGGCGTGATATTCTTGGCTATGTTCACCTGTTATTATTTCAGCCAATGTTATGTCGTTAAGCAAAGAGCTTTCAACTACTATCTAGAACTCAACGAAATATCGAAATATTGTAAATGACTGAATGGTAATCACTGATGTAGTGGACTGGTTAACATTTAAAGAGACAGTAGCACGTTTTTATAAATACATAAAGTATCTCACGATAATGAAAATTAATGTTACCAATTTCAAGACAATGCTTTTAATCAAAAGATGTAGTTCTAAAACAAACGTACCAGTTTAGTTCAACTATTTGAATCACGTCCTCTCCCTCAAAAACTTTAAAGATGTTCACACAAAAATGGCAGCCAATAGATTTAGCTTGATACATTAATATTGGGAACATTTTTTTCAAACTACATACACGGTATGATTTGATCGAGAAGTTGTAGTTGCTTATGAAAATTAACACCTCAGTACTTATCATTTCAGGACTAGGTAAGAGTCGAGATTTGTGAACGAAAACCGGACAGTGGCGCGCCATTGACTCAAACGTAACTAAGGAAACGTATTTGAAGCATACACAACGAAAAATATAGGTTGGTAGTTCTTGATGGGTCATTTCACCAAAATACACGTAAATAGGACGCAGAATATAAACATTAAAATAGTAATTTTCAAATACTGTCAGAACTTTTAGATATAAAACATCATGTTAAAGTTTGTCATATTTACTCCAACAACATAATCTAAGCACCTTTTAGTCGATGAAGAATAAATGATTTTATGAAAATGAATATAATATTTTCATAACTCTGATTAGCGCAGTGATGTACTTGCTAGATAAGACGAAAGAACATACATATATGACGAAACTGCTTGGCACGGAATAACAAGATCCGTATTTATATATCATATTTGTTTTATTCTTGCTGCCAATGGAATGATTTTATTAAATATCAAACAAGATACACTACAGACAAACAGTTTATAATTTTAAAAAAATCTTACACAAAATCAAAAATCTTATCTGTAATCACTACAACTCCTAGACAAAATATTGAAAAGCACTTATGTCTCACTTCAGTTTGTATAAGATTATAAGGTATGGAAACCAATGAATAATGGATTCACTTTTTTCACGAACCTTTTTACATTTTTCAGTTATAATAAGATAAAACCAGATTGTTAAAAATTTACAAAGACATAAGTAAATTCAAATGAATAGAAATACCCTACAAAATCGCGAAAAGGCGTCATATAACTGTTTAGAAGGATATGATCCAATGATAAAGGTTTGTAGAAGAGTTTGGTTACAGGTTACATTAACCAATTGACTACCTGAGTTTGGATGCCAACGTACCGAATGCCTAACTGTTTCACTAACCCACCGGGCCCTTCAGCAAATCGACAAGAGTGACTCATTCATTATTTCCATGACATCGAAAAATTTCATCTTAACGTAGTTTGTATCCATTAGCAGACTGTTGACAGCATAAGACCCAATGTGAAAAGTGCAAATTTAAAGAGACACTCTGGGTATCCCATGCATCCAAACGATATCAATGGTGTTACGGCATAAAGATCGAGGTATACTGACTGATGACGAAAAGTACAATGCAGACTTTTCTATAGGCATAGTCCTATTCGTTACGATCTACATCTTTATTTCAACCATAAACAAACAATTTTATAAAAAGTTATTCGAGGAAATTCTCCGAAAAACATACAAGAAAAATGTATTTGAACTTTTCATGCACTGAAGCTCATCAGCCTGTGTAATGTTGATGTTCATCAAGACTAAGATTCATACCCAATAGTTCTTAAGGGGAAATACATCATCAAAATTGCCAAGTGTCAAACCTATGCCTTAAATCATGATACAAAATTGAAAACAGATTGAAAACAGATTCTTTGTAGCATTTTAGCTAGGGAGTACCTATTTCCTAATATCGTTTGAAATCTCATTACCATATCAATATGATTTAAAGTACCATTTCACAAAGCTTGAAAAAATGGTTATCTACATCAGTTGCAACCCTGTCAAACCAAATGACTCCCTGCCACGGCCTTAATTAAGGGATAGGACAATGAAATTTACACATCTCTGTCTATATCCTACAAAGAATAAGTCTCAAATTTTTAGATCCCTAGTTTGAGTGGTGTCTGAAAAAAGACGACACAAGATTTGAGGCTGGGTACCCTGCCACGTCCACATGAAGGGCGGTGTACAAAATTTGAGAGTCCTAGTGTTTTTGGTTGCTTTGAAATAAGTGACCAAAAGATATTAGGGAAAACGTCTGCCACGCTGATATTTGAGGAGGGGGAGGAGGGGGCTGGAATCAGTCTCATATGTACAAATATGGACAAATAAGTTTCATCCCCATAAAATGTCAGCGTGCAGTAGTTTCTGATGAGAAGTCATAAATGGTAAAAGCTTACGCCGAAGGACGACGGACCACGGGCCATGCCAAAAGTCCATCAAACCTTTCAGGTCTGATGAGCTAACACGTCATGTAAGATAATTTCATCGATGTCATCTTTTTTTTGCTAAAACTCGGCACGATGCGTTTATTCGGGATTAAAAAACGGAAGACATGATTTTCTTTATTGTGGGAATACACAATGACGAAGTTGTTACCCAGGAAATCTTGCCTTCCTTATGAATAAAACTTCTAAATGCCCTTCAAAGACTTGATAAAGACATGATCACAAACTACAAAAGACGAAATATGTTTTTTCCCCATAATACTTCCAAATTCTATCAAGCAAAAGCCTGTATGACAGAAATATTGAACAAATGATGGACGTTATCGATTTGGTCCATCAACGAATGGCATCTTGGTCAGAGATGGGGCGTCTAATGTCGATTGTAAATTTCTTAGGGAGACTGAAGTACTCCATCGTCAATAACACGAGATGCCACTGACAGCAGACGGCCGAAATCAGACCCATCCGTTAAAATCATTTCCTCGTGAGTAAAATCATTACACAATTCTAGACGTTCGGTAGTGGAGATGTTATCTGGAAATCTGTATGACAGGAATGGAACAGTATAAAGCATGACTGCGTTCTTCCGAACATAAGTTCAGTTTTCTTTAATTAATATGAGTTTGCTTTATACATATGCATGCTGTGAAGAAAACCTCTCTTTAATAATTCTCTCGCCAAGGACAGATATATCCACGTCAATATAATAGGCAGCTAAAAACAGGCTATTGTTAATGTCCCCCGATATTCTGTTTATAAAATAGGACGATTATTTCAAATCACATTCACGAATAAGAAATATTACAACTCATACTAAAATCAATAACGTCCTATTTCCAATGTATAAAAGGTTAAATGTGTACTATGTTTTATCATAAATCTTTTAAAAACTAAACATATGATTATCATTTTAAAATACCTTAATCAAATGTTTAAAATAATATAAAATCATCAAAAAACAAAACCACACAAAACCTTTTAAAATCAGCTTACCACTGGTACACAGAAATCACATTAGAGCGAACATTCAACGTATCCATTAATCGTAAACTCCAAACTAAATCGGCAGCCGAGAAGCTTAAAAATTCATGTTGACATTTTCCCTGCTTTTCTTGAACCAGAGTAAACGGTATGTCCGCATGAAAAGCTTTCTGCCCCTCTTTCCACTTCCAGAGATACTATCGTCTGGCACGTGCTTCAAGTCTCTGCCAGGTCACGTGACCCGAGTGTCGTCTGCTACTGTTCATATCACTGGCGCGAACGTAAGTAAGGCGAATGGTTTGCCTTTCTCTCGTTCAATAACCGACGCATCTTTCCGAGGATATTGGCCGAAGTTGGTGACCCTTAGAGAATTTTGGAGAACTGGGTCCACGAGATTACACCAGACGTGTTAGACGATCACGTACTACGACTGAGGATTTGGGATTGTATTTCATGGTGCTGTGAAGAGGTTGAGGGGAATCTCAGGACGTGGATACTTCCTCGCTCGCTTGCTCCTCGGGCCTAGCCAAATATGATGGATCAAAAGACATCATGGGGAAACGGAATAGCAAACTAAAACCGGAGGAAATCGAAGAACTCAAACGCACAACTTACTGTAAGTATTGTCGAAGTCTGACATGGTTGTTTCTTGTTCAGTGAAAGCGGTGGTAGACTTTTCAAGTCGAAGTTTGTTTATTCATTCTACTTTATATGTCCCGGACGGTGTTTCTGTGTTTTGTATTTTACTTTCTTAATGTTAACTCACAAATCATATTGTGTTAGTGCAAGCGATGCTTCATGGTTCCGTCCTATATACATTACTTGGTAGTCATTGTCTGTGGAACCAGCACCAGAGCCGACTTACCATTCCAAGAATGCCAACTGAGCTAAATATATCGCTGCGTTATAAACACGATTAAAACAGGACTCTCTCGGTTTGACGTCTGGTTCAGATCGAGTTGAAGAGGCCAGGAAAGTCTAACTCCAATATGCAATTTGTGCCGTCAAATCTTCACTTGTATTGATTGTGGTCCGCTCACGATTTAATTCTCCTTTTTTTCTCTCAGAGATTTTTCAAAGATGGTAATGCGAGAAAACTTGAAATTCTGCTGTTATGTGGCGGAACATTTGATAGAAAGATAGCATTGATGTGGAAAACATATTTTATAGCGGTTGGCAATTAGTTGTGGTGTAACGACAGTATGTTTTGATAACTGTTTTATGTTTCAAAGCTCAATGGCTAAAGTGATTGATGGATTCAAGAGAGATGGCAAAGTTGTTAAGAAGAGATTATTTGTTTTAAAAATTTGTTTTGAAAATGATGATTTCTTTATGAAAAGCAAGCTATGCTGTGCTGGTTATAAAGAAATGATTAAGATGGAAACATTTCATTGAAGATGTACCAATGATATTGATTTTGTATGTATTGACAATAATGGTTGTAGGGCGATACTGTCCAATTTTTATTTCAATGATTATTTCATTTCAAACTGGTCATAGATTTTCATAATTTTATTGTTATAAACCAAATTAACACCATACACAACCCCTTAATCACATACCATTTTAAAAATCTACTTTCAATGTTCAATTTTCTGAAGAATATCTCTCAATGATTGCATTTCTCTTCAAGACACAACATAGTAATCAACAAACAGAGAGATACATGCCATTTAGACAGTGAACAAATGTAACAGTGTTATATTTGGGATCACACTATCTGCAATAGTACACTTTCTTTTCTATTCTAGTAGAGTCCCTTGCTGGATTCAAACCCACACCCTCAGAGTGGGCATTGCCAGCATTGACCATACCAGCAGCTTACCAACTCGCCCATCTCACATTGACAAAACAAATAATTTGGGTCCATCAGGAAGTAGTTAAGATGGTGTTACATTCAGTACCCCTTAGAAAGATGTAAACAGATATATCTTTTTCATAAGACTATACTACAGAACATGCTTGCATGACTTTCATGGAGAAAGTTCATCAATATTAAACAATATTCTGTTCTACATTTTTGAAGACTTTCTCTCAATGAAAATGGCAAAGTTCTTCAAGACAACAAGTAATAATCAACATACAGATACATATTTGTATTTTTGAATATGGCTATACTACAGAACATACATAACCGATCATGGAGAAAGTTCATTAATATGAAACAATATTCTTATAATAGGATGTCTCATTCCTCAGAATGCCATACAACCATAAGGTCACATAAAGTGATGAACTAAGTAGGAACAGTTCTTGTTCATACTTGTTACTAAAGGAACATTATTGATGATTTGATTGGTCCATTAAGCCAAGACAAAGTGAGAATTTTACCATTCACTGCCTTAAAGGTTAATTGGCTTTTTCATTCATGAATGTACATGCCAATATTGCTATCTTTCAAAGGTAAACATTTACTTTGAAAATAACATTAATTATTTCAAGATTGATTGTTTGTTAATTGGTTTTTAGAAAATACTGGTCAAAAGATCATTATCTTCACTTTAATATGTTAAGTGCTTAAAAGGATGTTTGTCAGAGACCCATTTAAATCTTTAGAGACTTTACATTTTTATGAAAGACAAAAGCGCCTACTAAACAGAACTATTATAATGCCATTATGATGCACATGTATGCTCATGATATTAATTCATGAATATTTTTTTTTTTATCTTTTGTACATCGTCGAACATTATATTACAAAGTTACAACTTACACATTAGTTTTAGTTTGTTTTTTTAGTTGACTATACTCTATTTCCCCAAATACAATATATTTGTTTAATTATCTTCAGAAGAAGTAATTTGATTATTGATTCTCACAATTCTAATACATAGAGGATACTAAACAACCTTCCATTTATTACTATTTTTATTAAACTAGTTAATTATTTAGTAAAAAACGAGCGAAAGTGAGTTTTATATCAATTCCTTCATGAGTTTGATAAAAATAGTATCAAATGGTATGAAGTTTTAAATAGTATTCTTTTTACAAAAACTCAAGCATCTACATCTATCACCTTGCTGCCACTGTTACAGCGGTGCTAATATTATGATGTCATTACTACAAACTATAGGGACGTCATATGTGCAGTGGTATTTTACTTGTTTAATATTACAGTGCAGTTTCTTACACAGGCAAGTAATAATTCATTATACAAAACACTGCAAGTTGTATAACAGGTAATGCACATGGGAGACACATGTTGGTTATTTACAGTAATTTTTTATACTGCAATAAATTGACATAAGTGTAATACTAAATAATACTAAAATGTACATTGTATAACAGCTGGTGCATATGGGATTCATTATCTCCCATCTTAATACTGTTTATCCATTCATACGGTACTTGATGAGCATATGGTTACTCAATCAGTAAATACATAATTCTATAATGAGAACTGCTTACACATGTATGTTGGTTTACAGCACCTGTCCGACTAACACTGAAGCATGGTGCACATGTGTGTTTGTATTTCAAATGTTGAAGAAAGTTGAGAACACCTGGCAGAGGTGTGAAATATGCAGATTTAGGACTTTTATTTATCTTATTATTAGAGATTAATATTTACTTTCAACATATTTAAATGAACCAACAATTCACCCAGGTGCTTCATTCAGTTTATGCCCAATTGGTCAAGTGAAATATTTAAGCACATAGAGCCATCACTGCTGTCAGTTATATCTAAGGAGTCTGAATCAGGAATTTCAGAGTTTGTAAGGAGTTATAAGCGCACAACGCATTCCAATATTTTGTAAATTCAACAAAGCACAGATAACGTTTGTTTCTCAATATTACCGACAAGCTGCACTCATGTAATCTACCTTCTAATTTAGCAAATAGGGTTGTATTCAGGTTATAAAGTTGATTTGTAATTGATGCAATGTTGCATTAAATTCGCCTTATGTATGATATAAAAAATATTCAAATTTTGCTTCCAGCCAGAAAAGCAAAAAACAGCAACCACTTATCCAATAACAATGCTAATACTATGTTTATGAAATCGGCAGGGGTGGTAATAAATATGCAAGTACTGCAGTTGAGTTAAGTTTAGTTCAGGTTTGAATGTTATCTAAATTATATTATGATATATCTCATTCAATGAGAAAAGCACAAGCTTTATTTAGATGTGGAGAAGGGCTGCTATTATTTAACAGAATGAACTTGTTTTACTGTAAAGATTCTATTGAAAATGATATGATGTTTTTTTTAACATTTTCCTTATATGTTGTTGAGCGATTATAACTTTTATGAAAATGTACAAGTATTTCAGATGGTTTTTTTAAGTTTGGATGATGGTGAGTGATGTCTAGAGGTAGTGTTTTTATCTGCCAACTTTGAAAAGAAATGACATAATTGCCCCTTCTATGTAAGGATTGGCTTAAGGTTTTATTGAAAATTTCCTTTTTTTGGTTTGTTGTAACATGTTGAGTCCATTCTCCAAATATTTCTTATGTCAACAATTCTTGTGCTCACATAGAAATTGATTGAGTTTTCAAAAATATTTATTAAGTCAAGGCCAATACTGACTATGATAAACAGTATGAGTAAGAGAGCACTAAGAATATTGTTGGTTATGATTTATGCCCAGTGGATAAGCAAGAACCTGTTTTCTATTATTTTCCACACATCAATGAAGGCTCCATTAGCATAATGGCAGACCAGATTCTGTGACAGTTCCTCAAGTGGTAGCTGTGCATACAGGAGATCTCTCTGCTTATTAATCAATCAAGAAACTGTCAGCAACAATAACCCTCTGGACAGGAAATGGCCAAGCTTCTTCTCTGTGGTATTGACCAATGCTGCATCAGCTTCTGGTTAAGTTTCATGGCTTGATTTATGCTTTGTATTTTTTTTAAGATGATTAAATTTCAGACATGATTGATTACTGAGACTGGTCATAGTTTTGGAAAAAAAGGTTTGGATTTGAATGTTATTTTATTATGGTTGATAAACACTTTCCTTGTCCACAATATTCAATGTTAGTGGTTTGTCCTCTTAAAATTAAGAATGTTGCCAGTAATTGGTGTTGATTCAGAAAAATTCTAAGGTAGCCCCTGATCTGTGACAGGGAACTGTTGACAACAATTATCCTTTGACCAGGCTTTTGCCTTCGATCTTTTCTGTGGTATTGACCAATTCTGTATCAGTTGCAAGTTATTATTCATGGCTTGATTTATGGTTTGCCTTTTTTAAGATGATTAAATTTCATTCATGATTGATTACTGAGACTGGTCATAGTTTTGGAAAAAAATGTTTGGATTTTAATGTCATTTCATTATGGTTGATGAACAATTTGCTTGTCCACAATATTCAATGTTAGTGGTTTGTCCTCTCTTGGTAACAAAAAATTTAGGATGTTGCCATTAATGGGAGTTGATTCAGAAAAATACTAAGGTAGCCCCTGATCTGTGACAGGGAACTGTTGATAACAATTACCCGTTGACCAGGCTCTGTCCTTCGATCTTTCTGTGGTGTTGACCAATTCTGCATCAATTGCTAGTTATGATTCATGGCTTTATTTAAGTTTTGTCTTTTTTTAAGATGATTAAATTTCATTCATGATTGATTACTGAGATTGGTCATAGTTTTGGAAAAAAATGTTCCGATTTTAATGTCATTTCATTATGGCTCATCGTCAATTTGCTTGTCCACATTGTTAAGGAGATGATTTGTCCTCTATTGGTAACAACAAATTTAGCGTTGCCAGTAATTATTGTTGATTTAGAAAAAGATCAAGGTAGCCCCTGATCAGTCAAGGCACTGTCAGCAACAATAACCCTTTGACCAGGCTCTGTCCTTCTATTTTGTCTGTGGTATTGACCAATTCTGTATCAGTTGCGAGTCATGATTCATGGCTTGATTTATGGTTTGTCTTTTTTAAGATGATTAAATTTCAGACATGATTGATTAATAAGATTGATAATGGTATTGGAAAACTATAATTTTAGATTTAGATATGTTATTTCATTATGGTTGATTAACAATTTGCTTGTCCTCAATATTCAATGTTGATGGTTTGTGCTTTCTTGGTAACAACAAATTTAGCATGTTGCCAGTAATTGGTGTTGATTAGGAAAATATCTAGGCAGCCCTGATCAGTCAATGAAGTGTCTGTAACAATACACCTTTGACCAGCCTCTGGCCTTCGTCTCTGTGGTATTGACCAATTAATTCTGCATCAGGTGCTAGTTTTTATTCATTACTTGACCTAAGGTTGATCAATGGTGGGAATAGGGGATTCTAGGATTTCTAACCCCCACTCCAACATTTTGAAATACTTTTCTTTTAGAAGATAATTATGTTTCAGAGACAAGTAATCACAGTGATCAAATTTTTGTAAAAAGTCAAGAATAGGTTTTGAATGTATCATTTAATTTGTTTATGTTAACTGACAAGTTTTGATCCTAAATTTTCCAATTTGTCCATGCTTGATAACATCAGAGTGAAATAGCAAAGGATTTTGGGAAGATTGATGTTGACTTACAACAAAAGCTAAACAGTAAACACCCTTTCTATGTGCAACAAACTGCTTATACAATGGTGATTGACCAGTCAGAGAACAGGCAGCAATCATTTGATGAGTAAGCATCATTGTTCCTGTAGTACTGACAAGTTCTTCAACATTGCCAGTAGAACCAGCAAGTATGACTTGCTATCAGTCTCTTTTACATTCTGTTCTTAACCTTGAACAACAGTGAAGAGAAAATATTTCAGAGCTACCAAAGCATGAGACTTGTCATTGATTGCCGACAGTACTGCAGTACCTTGTCCAAGTTTTAATCAAACACATCTGCATAAAATCCAGAAATAATCTTTACACTTAATATCAAATTATTTTCAAGGTGCCTAGTTTCCATCAAGATGGTTGCTCACTGGCACCAGGCAAAAAATGCTGACTTGAAATTATTACCAAATAAGTAACATCACTCGTCAGTTTCTGAGGAGATAGTTAATTTCAATCCATCCCCGTCCTTTCTGTTCAAAGGTAACCTTCTCAGTCCAAGGTCACTCACTTCTGCAGTAAAGGTGATGGCCAACTCAAAACTTATCTCATATCCCCTGAGTGTTCTTTGTGAAAGCTTTTACAAGCACAACATTAAAGCAAAAAGTGAACCTAATTCAAGCTAGCCAAAGGGATCTAAACAGATTCCCAATACCTGTATTCCTATGCACAAACAAACATTTTGACTTATAATCCAATCATCTCTTTTTTGTCAAGCTACTTGCTAACAAATTGATAGATATAAACTGTGTCTTCAAGAGAAATGTTCAATTCAGAATTGCTACTTTGGAACATTGCTCAAGCCCTGCGAAACAACCATTCATTCACTGAATAAATGTAAGGGTCCTTTTAGGATATTGACAACTTCTGCATCTTTTGATTAATTCATCAACATCAAAGTTTCACTGACTATCCTGAATTTTAAAAAATATAATTTTAAGTAGAACATCTAATCACCTACTTACATATTTATAAGTTTTCAACAATGTTACAAATATGGATTTGTCTTTGAGGCTTTGACTCCAAATGGGAAGCTTAACTTTTAGAGATTATATGATATATGATAATGATATTAACTTTTTATTGTCCTTAGTATAAGAACATGGAAATTCTGTTTGTGTGTTTTGTACCTGGCAACCACAATACAGCAGTTAAATAGTTGTCAGACAGACAGTAGACTTTAGTCTTTAGTGTCGAAACGATATATCCCGATACCAGTTTTATAAGGCGAGACGATATATCATGGCAGTATTACCAAGGAACCTGTGAGGTGATTATCATCACAATACCATGGTTGCAATACACTACGTATCCTGATTGTCTTCAGTTTAAGAAAGAAGTATAGATAGGAAATAAAAAACCAATGTTATTTCTTATAACTACCAACCAGTCAAAAATATTACATGAATGGAAATCACAAAATATCAGAGAAACTGAAATTTCGGATAAAATATCAGAGATAGTATCATAATTTCTGTTTGTCTAATAACTGTAATCTCTTAAATAGAATTAAAACTTTGCCAGTTTATATAGTTATTTGTTTGGAAAATATGATTATAGTATTGCGATATATTGTTTCTTTTGGCGATACAGCAATGTATCATGGACCCTCCCAATATAAATATCCAGATATATTGTCTAAATGTGTTGTGTATCGATGTTCTCGTATCGTGTAGTAGACGATGCAAACACCAATACTATCGATGAATCATTACACCACTGACAGACAGACAGTAAAATTGTTGTTCAGTTCTGCTTATGACAAGCAAGGAAGCAACAGCTACCATCTTTTAATCCCTTTTGGTGTGACGTGACCAGGGCTCCAATCCCCGGCCTTCCAGGTGATGATTGGGGACTTTTGGTGCTAATCCCCGGCCTTCCAGGTGAAGATTGGAGACTCTTGGCTCTAATCCCCGACCTACCAAGTGATGCTTGGGGACTCTTGGCTCTAATCCCCGGCCTACCAGGTGATGATTGGGTACTCAGGGCTCTAATCCCCGGCCTACTAGGTGATGATTGGGGACTCAGGGCTCTAATCCCCGGCCTACCAGGTGATGATTGGGGACTCAGGGCTCTAATCCCCGGCCTACAAGGTGATGAATTGGGACTCCACCAATAGAGCTCCATTTCCAGTAAGGTGGAGATGCTGCTCTAAGAATATTGACAAATCCTGTCCTGTTGGAGTCATGGGCCAAGTCTGAACTCCCTCTCAGTCTTTGTGTGTGAGACAAATCTAGTTCCAGCAGTGGCTCTTTAATCGAACTTTCACTTCCTCCAATATTGACAGATTGTGCAAACAATGCATGGCTGCTGACAGATCTAAATTATGGGTTAAGAACACTTGACACTATAAACATTTTGAATTCAGCATGATGAAAGCTGACTCTTATTTTGCTGTTTAAGTGATCCCCAGGTTAGTTCGATCTTGAATAATGATTTATCAGTTAAAAACTATTGCTTGAAATGGTGCTGTTATGATATTGGATCCCAAATAATAGTTAACATTTGAAGGTTTATGATGAGTCATTGATTAAGTTAAAGTTTTGAAAAAAAATTCATATTAATTGAAGTAAAAAGAGGTGATGAATAATACTTTGTTTAGCGCTGAGGCAACTAGACTTGCCAACATTTTCTGGACTAAACGAAGCTCCTTTGATATCTTGCTTTGTTGACAGGACATATGACTTCTATGATAAACAAAATTCACATCAGTATAACATCCCACCTAAAATTTCATGTTTTGAAGCTCTGTTAGAAAAAAAGTAAACAAAGCATTACACATGTAGTAATATTTCCATAAATGATCTTATTATATCCACTTTATGATTTTATTGTTGACTCAGCAGTTACTCTTTTAGTGAATGTACATCATAAGCTGTTTCAGATTTTGAACTTTTTGAAAAACATCATCATCTTTAAATTGGCAGTAGCACGTTTTGTGAGATGTTTATTTCTTAAAATTTTCTTCAATAAACATTGGTATATGGTATATACCTTCAGAGGGTTAAAACAATTCAAAACTCAACCTAATATCCGTAGTCATTGATGAAATAATCAAGTATCAAGCAAAAATTACTTTCGGGCATTTTTGTTTGAACAACTTCTAATCATTTGAGTTAGTGAAATGGATTTGCATGGCTTAACAGATCATGGTACGTTCATTTGATTAAAAAAATGCAATTGGATTTTTTTTGGGTGAAAAACGGCTACTGCTCCTTTAAACTCTTGTTATCGGAGAGTTTTCAAGAAAACTAAAAAATATACATCCTTTCTTTCTTAAAAATCTTCTTTTTTTGGGGGGGGTATCATGACCTTCAAACAGAAATCCTGATCCCCGGAATATTCCCCCCTCCCCCAACAAATATGAATAATTTCTGGTATCAACTAAACTAAAGTAAACTTTTTTTAGTCTGTGACAATTGATTTTAAAATCTGATCTTGCCATGATTATTATACATGTCACCAATTTGAAATATTTGAAATATATTTTATATTTAATAGAATATTTAAAAATATATTAACAAATAATTAATTGTAACAATTACATCACTTTATCATAACCCATCTGTTACAATATACACTGCCCAGGGGGAGATACGGCAGATACTAACCTAGACCAGAATGTACCTAGACCAGAATGTTACGGCAGTCTCCAGGTATTGACTTGTCCTTCTTAGCTGTCACTGGTAATGCATCACAGTTAACACCAAAGGGATGTTAGCCTTTCATGTCTGTCTTCTGTCCTTTGACTCTTCATTACCTTCTCTCTTCACACTTGGCCGCATTATGTGGTACTTGAAATACCAGTCTTGTCTGGAGTTTCCTGGCCTCCAATAGTTGGGTAACGGTATGGACATATGGTTATAGGAATTTTTTGATATGAATAATCAAGTTTCTTCTCTTCTCCTAAATCTTTTTTTTTTCATTCCTCATACTTCACTTTTTACGGAATTTCTCGAACCCAGTGATTGAAAAAATTATCATTGAGATTTTAAGGGACGTGCAAAGACACTCAGTGTATCCTCCCACTCAAAAGTACTGTGAGTGCTATTCTAATCCTGCTTTATGAAATTAAATCCAATTTGTCAATTTTAATTCTCAGCATGTATTATGGCAAACCATAGAAAATAGTTAACAAAAGTTTTCCATTATCTAAAAGGGAAACAATGTTTACAGGACCAAATTTAGCCTGCTTATAACCATAAACATAAAGACTTGATGGAAACTCATGCACATAATTCTAATGACTTAATTGAAAATACTTTCTAAAATTGGCAAACATTAAAAGTAAGAGAAAATGCCCATTTAAGAAATAATACTACTTGACATTAAAAAAACATATTTATAGGTTTTTCTTTTCAATAAAAATTCGTTTCTTCCATCGGCGATATTCTGAAAATTCGCTAATTAATTTCTGAGATGTGTGTGAAATGTGTTCCCAATTTAGATGATGTTCAAATTTTTAAAAAGATCAATTTGTGTTGAAAACATGTGATTTTTGATGATGTTTAAGTGTTTAAAAAGATCATTTTTTATTGAAAACATGTGATTCTTACTGTATAAGATCTACAGGTTTAAGAATCTATATATAGCTCTGTGGACGACTTGCACTAAGTCTATCCTCCCCCTCAAGATCTAACGATGATGAGCACCCATAAAGCTTGTCAGCTGTGAAGATGTTTCCGTTTCCTCTCATGTCTGATACAAACTGATGGTATTTTCTCATGGATACATGAAACATGAGACTTTCTTATTAAGTGGCTGTCTCTTGGAATCTTGGCGGAAGGGACATGGTCTGAAATGTCTGACCTCTTACTAGATATTGGTTTGATAAGATATCTTTAAATGAGGTTCCAAAATGTTAGTTTATATACTAAATTCCCCAAACAGTGGAAGGGGAAGTCTGTACAACATGGAAGACTTAAAAATTCACAACAGACTGGTCACCAATTGATAGTAGATAAGATGCTGGGCTACTTAAGGGGCAGTAACACATTTTCTTAGGTAAACAAAGTGGTCTCACGAAAACGAAAGTAAATGTCTCAAATTGCTAGAAACTGTAGCAATAAAGCTGTTTTAAATGAACATGATACAATGATTGGTTAAGCTATGATAATACACATCATACCTCAAATGATTAAAAGGTATTCACACAGAAATGGCTTTCACTGATTTGTGCTTGATACTTGATTATTTCCCCTAACAATACTGATAATCAGGTTGAGTAATGAGATGTTTGACCCTCTGAAAAATTACTTTATGAGAGAGAGAGAGAGAGAGAGAGAGAGAGAGAGAGAGAGAGAGAGAGAGAGAGAGAGAGAGAGAGAGAGAGAGAGAGAGAGAGAGAGAGAGATATTATTTATTACTGTCTCACCCAATACAATACATGATTAAAATACATTTAAAAACATCACTTTTTATATTGGCCACCCAAAAGGGTTATGAGAGACATTTTTCACAATTATACTTAAAATATACAGTATTAAAAAAAACAATAAACTATTATTCATACACTCCATAAAACAAACACACACACAAACATACACAAAAACTCACTCACAACCAATAAGACATACCCCTAACTATGCTTGCATCACATCAATGCACCCACTGATTTACCGTATGCTCCTCCAGCCATAATGCACCCAAAGAATCTATCATACAACATCCTCTGCACAAGCTAACTCAGCACCCTCCACACACCCCCAGACCCACACACTGACCCACCCACACACAGACCCACCCACAGACCCACACACACACCACCCACACCCCCCCCCAGACACACACACACCCACACACAGACCCACACACACACACACACACAAACTAACCTCCACTCAACCTGGGATACACACTGCTTTACTCGTTGTTACACACATAGTTGATATATTACAAACACACATCACAGTCATAGCATTTATGTCTACCGTTTAAGCTGCTTCAATTATTAGTATTTGGATATGGAATTAAGTTTTTATTTGAGATGTGCAAAAATAAATTTTTCTCATTTTGTAGAGGGCTGTTTTTTGTAAATAAAAAAAATGTTTAAATAAGTTTCTTTTACTTAAGATCAAGAAGGGAGAGGTTCATATCTTTCCAAGATCTTCAAAATTTGATATCATACTGAACTCTAATTCAAGCAGTAAGGTGCTCTGTAGTAATGTGATACTACAATGTGTTTGGTAGCACCCATGCTTTGCGGGATTCACCAATGACCAAAATGTAGTCCTGCTTCATGACTGTGTATTTAAAGGAGCCTTTTATACAGTCTAGGTCCACATTCAGCAAGTCTAGATTAACTGAATACACAATGAATTTATGGATGAAGGAACAGTAAATTATTAAAAATTTTCATAGACTAAATTTTAGTCTAAGCAAAATGGTATTGCACTCATACTGACAACTGCAAGAAACTTGAAAACCCTTAATCACCTTAGATTTTGCTCAAGTTATTTCATTCAAAGTTTTTATCTCACCGTCTGGTCTGTATATTGATGAGGGCTATGCATATTCAACACACTTGAGTGTATCACTCCAGCAGCATTCGATGGTGAATAAGAAAAGGAGCTAAAAGGATAAAATTCTACCGCCTGTTTTCGGAAACTGAATTTCTAAATGGTTCATTCAGTGACATTTAGAGTGAAGAGTTGCTCTTTCAAATCTCCCCAAGTGTCTGTTTGCAGGTTTGCCAATTTGATTTCACTGTCTGCATATTTGAATAATCTTCCTAACTTTGGTGCATATTAAATTTGTTACCTTAAAGGCCAGGATTTTATTTCTTTGGAGCAAAAGATCAAAGTTATTCTGTTTTTATCATCTTAATTAATTGTCTTCATTAGCGCTGAACCTTTGTTCTATAATGGATGTAGCAACCTGTGTTCAAAGGTAATGATCTTCGATTTTGCAACAGCATAAGGAAAGGTAATCATAGCATATTCCAGGACCCATAACTGAGGGGTCAATTTGATTTTAGCTTGTAACATACTAACTTACTATGAGCTTTGAATGTCTACGTTGATAAAACATTTTTCGCCAATATCATTAAAATGCCAACACTTTGCCTAGGGGATTAGTATCACACTGATTACAATTAAAGACAAGTTGCGTAATTAACCCTTGATAGTGTGTGACATTGATTCAGGAGCACCCTGAGAGTATATTTGTATTATGCAATTCATCTATGACAATTTTAAAAAGGGGTTGATTTACCCCGCACCCCTCCCAACTCCATCAGTCCTTTGATGTCATTGGTCTGATAAACAATTGAGAGATTTTCACCAATATTATGACATCATATCCAAACTCTTTTGACTTACAAGTCATGGTTAAGCTGATGAAACAATCACTTGATCCTTGCTAGACTTGCTTCGAAAGAAAAATAAACTATGAACAGTTTCTCTAAATAATTTGAAACTCTGTACAAGACCATTGGAATGTCTGACAGATTATCGCTGTAGAATGAAACGATAAGATGAATTAACAGATATTGAATGACACAAACGGTAAGTGATGAAAAAAGGGTGTTAAAAGAATATCAAGTACAAGAGGAGCAATCACAGGGGCGTGTATCGCCGAAAATAATAATAGTAATATATAATGAAGAAAAAAATGGGTATCTCTAATATATATAAATACTAAAGGGATGTAACGCCCTCAGACCCCTCGTCTTGTTCCGGGACGAAATCAACTTGGAAATTCAATATAGATTAATATAACAATACACACACATGAAGCCTGATAAATTCCCTTTCGATATAATGTGAAACAATCAAAATCGGTTGACTTTTGACAGAGCTACACTGTTTTGAAATCGAAAAAAGTATGTTTTCTTGTGAGTACGCCAAAATCCTGCCTCACTAAAACATCGCTTTCAAACTGATAAAATACGAATTAAACACTCGAATACGTACTATGCATGACAAATACAACTTTATCGCAATCCCCTTGCATTCCGATTTCGTAGCGTGACTATTCAAATGAAATATTATGTGATATATACCTTGTAAGCGAGCTTTTAATGCATTATATGCGGTTTCGATCGCTCGAGTCTGCCATATTTGACCTCAATATTGGACAGATGGCATAGAATAGGAGCGGCTCGCTGATTGGTTAAACATTAACTCTTCTGTAGTGAAGTTACGAAGAATTAATGTTTAGCATATCAGCGAGCCGCTAGTATTCTGCGCTATCCTTCCGTCAAACATGGCTGACCCGAGCGATCGAAACCGCATTTAATGCAGTAAAAGCTCGCTTACGAGGTATGAATCACATAATATTTCATCTGAATAGTCACGCTACGAAATCGGAATGCAAGGGGATTGCGATAAAGTTGTATTTGTCGTGCATAGTACGTATTCGAGTGTTTAATTCGTATTTTATCAGTTTGAAAGCGATGTTTTAGTGAGGCAGGATTTTGGCGTACTCACAAGAAAACATACTTTTTTCGATTTCAAAACAGTGTAGCTCTGTCAAAAGTCAACCGATTTTGATTGTTTCACATTCTATCGAAAGGGAATTTATCAGGCTTCATGTGTGTGTATTGTTATATTAATCTATATTGAATTTCCAAGTTGATTTCGTCCCGGAACAAGACGAGGGATCTGAGGGCGTTACATCCCTTTAGTATTTATATAGTAGAGATACCCTTTTTTTTCTTCATTATATATTACTATTATTATTTTCGGCGATACACGCCCCTGTGGGAGCAATAGTGAATGCATCTAAAGGGGCGGAGTACGTTTTTTAGGTAATAGAAATGAGATCTCAAGAAAAAAATGTTTTTACCAATTGCGTTACAGTCTTTTTCTTATCGAATGAAGATCTTTTGAAACAAAGGTAGCTTGTTCAGTTAAGGTATGCAAATCCATTTTTCTACCTAAAATGATAAAAGGTGTTCACTCTAAATTGGCTGCCAGTAGTTTTTGCTTGGTACTTGACACTTTTTTCAATGGCTATGGATAATTGTGTTGAGTGATTAGCTGTTTGATCTCCTGAAGATAATGCATTTAGCAAAAACATATTTTGGAGGGGAAAATTTTAAGAAATGAAATTTAGAAAAAAGCCACTGCCCCTTAAAACTGTGTAACTATGCAGTGGAATCACACAACATAATTTGATTTTATATACTTATTTAATATATATTGTAATACATATTTCCCTGCCCAGAGAAGGTTTGAGTTAAAAGTGGAAAAGTGGAGACAGATTTGTGATGATGACTAAAAGAGCTAGAAAAGGAAAGGGCGTTTAGTGAATGTGTCACATACAAACATGCAGTTAGATCAATCAGTGACTGCATGTTATGCAAGCACCTGCATACAGCGTTTTCTTCTATTAACCTCCTCACTGCCGTAGGCAAAGATCCGGTTCAGCTGTACTCAGTGCCTTGATGTGTGTTAATTACATTTTTAACATGACTTTGTGGATGAGTAAATTCTTAAATCATTGGTGTTTTGAATTTTCTTTGGTCAAAAGCATGTGTCTTGGACTAAGTACCAGATGCTTTAAGCGTGTCAATTACAGTTTTCAAGGATTTTTAGTGTTTTTTCATACTGTAAATGTGTTCTTTATTTCAACTGTCGTGGTATTTGAAGAAAAACATCATAATAGATTTGATTTGAAAACACATCATGGTCAGCCCATATTTCTCTTGGCTAATATTTTTTTTACATTACCACTGTGTGTGTAGATGCTGTATATCGTAACCACATTATACAATATGAAACTATTCTATTACTACTATTGTCTGTTGTCTATATTGCTGATCATTTCATAGACATGGTGTAAATTTTGGCAAAGGTGTCCTTAAAAATGTTTAATTGTTAGTTGTTAAGAAGGATTTAATTTTATGATAATAAGAAATTAGTAACTACTTAAACAATCACATTACCCACTCTGATGTAAATTTTAAGCTAGGTAACTAAACCTCTTACAAGAATATCCCTATTCCTATATACCGTATTTCCTCAATCACCCGGCGCTTCTTAGAGGCCTAACGTTTATGAGAGGCAATGCATTTAAGGCTTTAAAACTGGCACTTTTCTTCTCAACTACTCTTGATCCCCGGTGCTTATCAGGGACCTGGTGCTTATCATGCAGGGACCCGGCGTTTATCGGAGACCCGGTGCTTATTAGAGGAAATACAGTAAAGGCCATCTTACAGCAGTGGCGAATTCCAGGTTTTTACATTTGTTTTGGCAGATGAAGTTTGAGCCTTATAACAGAGCTCTACAGTTGTAAGCCTTGTCTACTGGTTTCTATCAATGACCTGACTCTATTCCTTATCGCAGTTTGTTGATATGCCACTGGCAAACTTTGAAAACACATTTCGATTCCACTCTTTGAAGATGAAAGCCGTTGGATATTCCTGCTTCACAATATTTGCATTCATTTATTCAGAGTATTGAGTTTTTCAGCCCTTATTCCTAACTTATTGATATCTGAAGAGAATAAAGCGAACATAAACAAAATAAATCCATCAGGAAAAAATTGGAGAATAATGGCCATGCTATGAATATTTAAGATCAAAATGCGATAAATTTGGCTAACTTTGACTCGGCGTTGAATTTGGAATGTAGCCGACACGATCAGTTCCGAGAGCATTGATTGGTGAGCTTGTTAGGTCCTCATTTGCATATTTATGTCCATATTATTCTATACTAACCAGCCTGGTGAATAAATCACGATAGTAATTGGCTGACCTGGACTAATAAACTGTGTAACTCACATGTCCGGATCAATTTTAGGCATGTCATGGTCATGATATTGTCTGCTTTGGTTGTGGATAATTTATGGGCAATGTTTTCCTTGAAACCAGCATTCTAACTGAAGAGCATACCAGAATATGAAAATCTCTTCAGTTCCTGCTCTGTGAACCTCTTTCCCATTCATTATGAAAGATTTTTATATACATACTTGACAAAAATATAGTCACAGATATTTGTAAATTTTGAAATAATGAATAATGACATATCTATTCATTAATGAACAGGTAAAATAACAACCGAAAGATTTCCAAGAAATTACCAAGGTAGTTGTTTCTAAAAAATGTATCATGAAATTATCATGAAATGATATATCACCAAAGACCAAATGTAATAAAATTTATGCAACATTAGATTCAATATTCACATCTTAAAATCACTTCCTGAATATCTTATTATTTTATCAAGATTTCTTATGTCAATAAAGTTGTAATTTATAACAGAAAACCGAACAGTTGTGCGAGCCAATTCCTCAAAAGTAATTTTGAAAACTTTCTACAGCAGGCACAAAGACAAATGTTGGTTAGAGGTGTTTATTAGGTCATTAAACTGATTTTCATGTAAAGTTGATGCAAAATTACGACTTGACAACATCTATTTATGGCTGTTTTGGTGCTATCGTTGAAAACATGAAAATATCCTAATTTTGGCAATTCTAAGATAAGGGTTAAAGTAAGGGGGGACATTTGAACCTTATTCACAGCAGATAGTATTTTAGCTCTTATTAGAGAGATATAAAAATCATGAAACATGTTCTGTGTTACTTTAAATCAAAAGTTCAAGTCTCTAGAGCTTTCTCATGTTTATTAACTATTCCGCTGTTAATTGCTCTCCAAGGATTGGATTGTACAAGGTGTTCAAATATGGAACTCTGAACACTGAGGGTGGGTAAGGTTGCCAATTATGTGGACATTAAATCTAAGAAGATTTGTTAAATTTGTTAAAGCCTTTACAAGGTTCTACAGCTGCTTAAGAAAAGTTTATTTCATTACTTTTGAACTTAGTTCAAATATCATGTAACTTGGATCTTGCTTAAGTTTAACTTATTCAGTCATTATTCTGTCAAATGGTAGAATCTGTTTTAGTAAATAGAGAAATAACTCATCCTATCACATACTTAAAAATGATACTTGTATTACCACACAGGAATTTCTCTAGCAGGGATTTTAAAACTTGGTCTGGGTTGAAAAAATACAACAACATTAATTTCTTGATAATCGTATAGTTTGAAAAAAATTTGCATTTCAATATTAACCAATATTAAGTCTTTTGACTGAAATTTAAAAAAAATGTGTTTTATAGATATTTTATTGCAAAAATAAGAAAATAATAATTTACTAATTTTGACCCCACTTTTTTTCGGTGAATACCAAAATTATTTGTGGCATTTCATATTTCTCCCTCTGATATCGAAAGTAGATAAGATCACTTTACAAACTGAACCAAAAGTTTGGCTGTGAAGTATCTTTTTAAGACAATGTGACGAATTCAGAGTATTATTAAATGATTAACTCGTACACAATGGCACAAACTGTTGCTCAAAAGCTGTATGTTATTTTCCATGTCATTCCATTCCACTCACATTCAGTTGTCCTACAGACCTTCTTGTTGCCCTGGTGTGAGGTGTTATCAATAGGACACTGGAGCAGATAATTGAGCAAATTGGGAATTAGGTGTGAGTGACACAACTAGAAATTGCAGTGTAATTCCTGCCATTGATGAGAGACACAAACCCTTAGTCCTAGACTGGTGACGTTTCTGGTGACATTGAATGTATTATTCATAGTACAGTCGGTCTTTGACTGCAAAGTAACTTGGAGCAGATCTTTTGTCTAGGTTATGTTTTGCAAAAAGGTAATTGCACAGATAAATAAAACAATAGTATTATGTGTTTGGGAGTTTTGTATTATTTATGACTGATATTATATCTGTTAGTCAATGACAATTTAACTTATTATTGATAATTTTGAAATTTTCATTTACCCCATACTATTTTTGTTCACTATATTTTTTAAAAGTGTTTCCTAGCAATTGGGTATTCCTGCAATAAACCTTAATCTGTACTAATTTTTCATAAGAATATCATGTCTAATAACAGACTAGGTGATGATGCTCACTCTGTTCTTATATTTAATGCCTAATTGTTATTGCTCAAAAGAATCTTAAACAATGTATACTACTTGAATTTCTGGTCCAAAGATGTTTTTGCCTTGTGTAGGTTGACCTCTCCAGATATGGTACGTGTACAACTTAAGCACAAAGTTAACCTTAGTGCCATCCTTTATCATTGCACTTAGGCAACCTCCATGATTTAAGGTCACATATAGCTTAGTGTTCTTCATAACAAGACTTTGGCACTACATTTTGATCAGAAGCTTTTCCTTTGGCGATTTTACTGGTCTGGCGCTAATATCAGAGGAAGTAGGCTAGTCTTGTGCCTACCCTATGATCTCTCGCTATTCTGTCAAATTGGCAGACATTATCCCAAAACCCTAATTTTCTCTATATAATATTGCAGGCAAGACACAGTTGTCTGTTAATTGTCCCTGCTTCTTGATTTGGTCTTATGTTGCGATGATCTGACCATATTAGTCTAGCGACTTTCATCTAATTTTCTTTTTGCCCTGCATTTACACTGAATGAATAATTCATATCTTTCTTTGAGGTTGTGTAGCATTGTTATGGTTTGATCGCCTGCAGTGGCAACAATTGTTCAAGTTCTTGCACTTTTGTTGGAATTAAATTTTTACACTCAAAAGTCAGCCACCAATATCAGCACTAAATAACTCAAGCGCTTAATCATTTATCCTTTGAGACCATTCTTATATTAATGAAGCACTGATTTCTTCAAGGTCTTGCTCGTAATATGCAATTACAACTGTTGTCCCTGTATGACCTCAATACCTTTCCAATGCCTGTCTTATCAGGCTCTTAGTAAGCTATTGCCAGATAGATACTTAGTGAGTGATCGTGCTGTATGATCTTGTCACTGATGTCTCTGCAGCATGATGAGCTGTACAATCACATCTTCGATAGAAGAGTTGAGTGTAGAAGGATAGACAAAGAAGTTACTATGTTTTATTAATGTTATCGATAATTCTTAAAAGCGGTGCATATTTCTATGTGATTTACCAAAATGTTTTGACATAGCAAGCTCCGATTTTCAGGAAAACATCTTTGTCACTTTATTCATAGATTTGGTTTTGACTGCCCTTCAAATATGGGCGTTGAATGTCACCAACCGTCAAATCTTCTGTCATTTTTTTTTTCACACATAAACCATGATAGGGGTCTAAAATTTGGTGAATATCATCTTTGTAGGATTGAAACATGTAAATTTCATTGTTCCACCGCAAAAAATAAGGGTTTGGCAGGGCTTTTATATGTTGTGGCAAAGTTGCAAATGAAAAAAAGCTAACCACCTTTAAAGCTTTGTAAAATGGTCAGTTTCATCATGTTATTGTAATTAGGATTAAAATGATCCCAAGTTCATGTCTGTTGCACAATTAGTAAGCAAAATATGAACATGAAATTAACTTGTCAGCAATGCTGTTGAGTTTGACTGAGCTTGTTAATGGAGACTTATCTAAAACAGCCAGGAGGGCAGTTAGGAGTTGATAGCGTTTTTTCGGTTATGTAACTAGTATCCATGCATGTATATTGGACGTAATAACACACCTCTGTGCATTTATAAGGCTGTTTTTATATTTTCATGGAAAACCAGTATTTGTCATATATATAATATGTCTTTTGGACTTGAAAAGTTGAGATGTTTTTTTATTTTATATCACCACATATGACATTTAGGTTTGTATCAAAGGTAAATAATATGTTATGAATATCACGGAGTGGCTCTTTAAGACTTAACACTGTATTTGGCTCACAGTGACCAGGGACAGGCAAATGGAAATCCGATATATCTTTGCGATTTCCCTAGAGTGTCAAGGATTTTGTTCATGGTAATTTGGGATGGGTGGACAGCAAAGGGGGACACTCAGAAGATAGAGGATGTTAGTGAGAATTGATATTTTGCAGATTTAAATCATGTTTTAGTTGTTTTTAAATGCACTTACTGCTAACAGAAAAAATTCACCAAGATATATAAGAGAGCATATAAGTAAGAACATGTAAATATAGTCACTGCCTTACTGCTAATGTTTTAATCTATTTTCTATTTTTGATCATGATCTTAGTCATGATCATCAACAGTACAAAGACTGATGAGCTACAGAGCCCACGGCTCTATTCTTTTAGGTTTGGTAAATAAAAGAACCAAGAACATATTTCAAGAATGTCAGACACTTAAATTATTTACTTTATGGGAAGTTTCTAGCATGATTATTAAGTTATATTGATAACTTTCCAATGCAAAATCCTCTTGGGAGTTGAGTTTCTGTGTGTTGTTTCAGTAAATATTATTCTCAACAACTACTCTACTTCCAGGACATAATTAACTTCATTTTGACGGACACCAACAGGTGTCCAAGATATTTACGCCTAATTTGTCACTCAAAACTGAGTGTTTATTAGCTTGCAGAACATATTAATTAACCTCTTTGTATTGTGTCTCTTATAATGATGTTACTGTCAGCATTTTATACACCTGCATAGAATTAATTGCAAAGGAAGCAATGTCATGGAAACAGAAAATTCATTTCAATACCAAAGAGTTGCTGAGTGTTCTTTTTAAATCATCTAGCATTTCTAAACCAGTGACTCGAAGAATCAAATCTCCACTGTTGAGACTAGTTAGGGTTACGATTTGTAGCTTTGGGACCCTCTGGCTCATAAAGAGGGTCACAGGGACCACTCTCTAAATAACCATTTTTGTCTTCTTTCCCAAAAGCAAAATTCCTTGAATGCTTAAATGTTGTGTAGACTCATTAGCTAAAGGGAAAATAATTCATAGACATGCTGACCCTGTGGCGGCTAGTAAGGGTCACAGGGGCCACACTCTTAAAGCTATTTAAACCTTGCCAAGAAGCCTAGAAAGCAGAAATGTTATTTACAGCCATGATGAACTCTTTAGAAAAGGGCTCATTTAAAAAAACTGAATCCAAATTTTTAATTTGACAGAAAAAATTATGTTAAATTTAAGTTAGAGTTAGTAGATAGTAGTTATAAAATCTGTTTTCAAGGTGTTAAAAGACTAATGATGATGCTATCATTATGTAATAACTTTAAAGCGCCTGTTAAGACTGAGGTCTTAAAAAGATACAAAATACATGTATATATGTTTTTGTTATATTTCAAGCTTTCAACTGCAGAATTTTTTGTGGAGTATACTGAAAGATAGAATACAGAATTTACTTACGTCAGTGCCATAGCATTCTTGAAAATCTTTTTCGCAACCCTGGAGTGGCTGACACGATTTGCACTTGGGTAACTATAAGATGATTTATTTTCATCTTATGAGTGCCGTACATAGGAAACTATCTCTTGTCACATTTCTTTTTGATGGTGTAATTTTAAATTTTTATTATTTTCTTAAGACTTCTATTACATACATAAATTATTTTTTTAAAAATCCTTCTGACCAGTGATTCAGTATAACTTGTATAATTATATCTGAATGCTATCTTTGTATGAAATGTGTTTACTCTCAGAAACTATATATTGAATTTCTGTGTTATTAACCCTTAAATCAAATCTAAGTCATTCCTAAGAAAAAATGTTTATTAAGAAACGGTTATCAGAAGTTAAAAGTATTAAGAAGCACGTTAATCAGCGAGACTGAAAACAGCCTGGCCTTGGATTTTCAAAGCTTTCTTAGTGCTAAGAAAGTCGTAGGGCAATGTTGATGGTACTTACGACTATCTTAGCGCTAAGAGAGTTTTGAAAATCTTGGTGCTGGAGGTTTAGTTACACCATGCATGCACATGAGCAATGAAAGGTAATGTACAATCGACTTTTGTTGCTAACATGGAGCCCTTAATCAGGACAGACCTCACACATAGCTAACAGGCATGGTGGCGATTTCCCTACCTGTCTCTGTTCCTGAGAAGAAATCTTGTTGCGCTATAAGAATGAAAAACAGTTGCATTTATTGAAAAAATCTGCCTGGAATCTGCATGATCGCCTGTATTGAAGCTGCTGACTTGACTTAGATAGTTAGTTTTCAAGGATAGCCTTTCTAGAGTTACAGGCTATTGTTGCTGTACTCGTTTTATGAGATTTGACATTCCCATGGCCAACTGATAAAGGTTTAACTTATACTTAGGAAGCAGAGAATATAAAAGTGTACATTATTTTTAGGATCACACTATCTGCAAAACTTTTTTTAACTTTTTTCGGATCAAGTCCATTGCAGGATATGCAGTCTCTTTCCTTCAATAAAGTACTCTTTAAGTTTACATTTGTATATTGTTTTGTTTGCGGGTACAACAATATAAACCGACATCCTCAGAGTAGGGGAACACCACCAGCATTGACCATACGAGCAGCTTATCGCTATCGCTGACATATATACACAGATACAAATAACCTGATAAAGCAGGATACCTTTTGCATATTGAGGTGGTTTTTTTTCGAATTGTTATCTCAAAGAACCCATTTTTAAGCAAATGCAGTAAATTGTTAATAACTTTAGAGCTTCGTTTAGTGTAAAAACAATAATTTGACAAGGTTCGTGTTAAGAATTGACCAACATGTTTATCAACAGGTTTTGATCTTTTAACATTTCTACACAATATGTCTTTTTTTAAGTTTTTGAACAATGGATTATTTTGAGAAATGAATAATGTCTTCAAACAGTTTTGCAAGCTAAAAATAATTTACGTCATCAAGGATGATAATTATTGGAGAATGTCTTTGAACTTCAAAACAAGTAATGAATAAGGAAAATAATTATTTTAGTTTTGGAGCCATTAGCTTAAAAGAACTGAAAATAGTTTTCAATTTTCAAAAAGATTTTCTTTAGCAAAAAAAGTAATGATATTTCAACAAAACATATAATATTCCTTTTAGAAAGGTCATACCATAAAAAAACCCTGATATTATTTTGAAAATACGTATGTGATAAAAGGAATGAATGTTTTTATTAAAAGAGAAATATTTTCATAATGGTTGGTATACATGTCAACAAAACAAGTTAAAAAAACGTCCATCTCTTCATCTTATACAAAGAAGATATTGACCTTAAGCATATATTCATTAAGACATTTTGTCCATATGACATAATACACACTCTCCTCACAGCATGTTGCCTACATCCTAAAGGGAAAACTGGCTTTATTTTGAGTAGATTATGTCACTGGAAGGTTTAAAAGAGAATGCTCGAGATATCTTAGTGCTCTTGTTTTGAATAACATCAAAGACTCCTGACCATCCTGTGGGTGTGCTTCTGTTCTATCCGATCCAAATATGCTGCCTGCGTAATTACATCAGTGATTCAAACAGGCATGCACTATGATGTTATATCGGCTAATGGGTTATATTTCTGTTATGTTATTGTGTTTATACACTTCATGCTTACTGACTCACCCACTCAGAGCGAGTTTTCTGAAGTAAGAAAAATAACATTACCCATTTCTTATTATGATGAATGTGAGGTTATGCTTATAGCGCATGTGATTTTTTTCTAAAGGCACTCCACCATTGTTTCCCTGACCAAAAAATTAATCTGCCATATGCTGTACTAAAAACTGAAAAAAATTGGACCGTCCTATTTACAGGTTATTTTTTGTTGAAACGAAATTCAGGGGAGCCTTTCTGTTTATCCATAGATGTTATTAGTACATGATTATAAACATCACAGTTGAGACATGTTACTTAGGGTAACATCTTGGTTGATTTAGATTTGACAACTAGATAAATAGAAGGGAATACTCCTAATAAACTGCACAATACTTAAAAATGAAGCCATTCATCGGCACTACGAGTGTGAAAAGCCTTACAAGGCATTGTTGATTGGCCTTATAAATTATCTGTAATCATGTTGATATTTTGTCCATACATATAGTTTATTTTCATAATATTGTAAAATTAGTGAAAGTACAGTGCCCTAGCTCTTTCATGTCATTCCCCCGTAAAGAAAAATTGTTGATCGACCGAATGCTGAAAGGACACACTCTTTAAAGGTCTTTTTAGATCAATTCACCAGGTACTCACTTGTACTGCATACAAAAAAAGTGACGCCAGTAATCTTTCAACTCATGGATGCTGAATTCTACTGATAATGGTCAACTTAGAAATTTACCAGACCATGTTCAGCCACTCATATGGAGTTTAAACTTTTTTTCTGTTCAAACATGGCATTTTTTTATATCATTTTGCATATTATTATCAAATACAGAATGAAAAATTTGCATGACATTAGTAGGTTATAATGAATCCATTCTTTTAAAGGCAGAATTTACATAAGAGCAAAGCCAGAATCTTCATTTAGAAGAGGAGCAATTGAGCACCCAAAACAATAAGAAATGCATGTAGTTTTTCCTGGCACTTGTAACCATAGCCATGTCTGTTATCTGCAACTGCTATTTAAACAAATATCTCATGTTGAAGTTTATACCATTTGGTAAAAATTTCATTTCAGCATATCAGTAGATACATGTAATATTTTGAAGCTGTAAGCACCATTACTACGGTAAATATGGGATGTATTATTGATAAAAGCTGCCCTGCTGGGATTTAATAGTTCTCGTGAGGAAGTATATATCTAAAGAGAGATAAGAGTTATCTATGTTGGAAACAATGTTGACATTTGTATGCATTGTTTGCCATGGTGATTATGGATGTTTATCAAATGAGTCTTCACAGCCTTGGGGAGTAGTGTTCTTTGTGTTTGATGAAGGATAATGGTTGTGTCCTTGGAAATCTTTTTGCCAATCATTTGAGTTAATAGCTTGCGTGCCTTTCATTGCTAAGCTGGTGATGCAAAATTAACCGGCAAACATGTTTTTGTCAATACAATTTATAATCCTAAGCATAATTGATAAACATTTCTGTATTTGAAAAGCACAAAGAACAAATAAAACTGAATCTATTGTGATACAAAGATTAATTGACCAGTAAACATACTTTTGTTGTTTAATTTTCAATTCTATACATAATCATCAGACAAATATAGTTTATTACAACAGCGCAAGTGCAAAAAAAAACTGAATCTGGTCTTATGTGACATCTTTCCCATAAATGTGAACAAAACTTTACTCACATACTCCAGTCACTGCAAGTTTGACGTTTTCTCTCTAAATAGCATTTAGCCATTCACCTTTATTGTTGTTAAGGTCTTAATGAGAAGCTTGTCTCATTAGTCTAATTAAATTGACCATGTACAAGGAATTTAAGTTTTAAAAAGTTATTCTACCAGGATTCCGATATGCAACTTTCAGACAATGGTGGAGAGGAGAAAAGCAGATCGAATGAGTTTGAGTAGAGTCAATTTTTAAAAACTTTAATTCCTCGTAAAATGGTAGATTTTTATCAGACTGCTGCCTAGTTATTTCAGAAGTCCCTGCCTTTATAGAAATTCATACAAATTATAAAAATGAATGTTCTAATTTCTAAAACTTATGTCAAATTACAAATATAATTAATTTTTTGTGATGAACGATTAGTCAATGTGTTTATAACAATGTTGTATTTATTTTACATGGTGAGTGGAAAATGTTCCTTCTTGCTTAAGCTCTAGCTTAGTTGTTCGTCAGTCCAGTGCTCACTTAGAGGTAATGAGTTCAAATCCCTCTGGAGATGATCTCTCGATCACTTCTGTTTCATTCACAAGACACATTCATCATTGAAATAGGAACTGGAGAAGTGTAATCCTTGGGGCCCTTGTACCAGAATTGATGCTTTTTATAATGGAAAGTCACAAGGATGAGTTCTGGATAGGCAAATCTGTTGCTTTATCAGGACCCAAGATAATTTTGCAACCCACACCCACACGATGATGATTTATTGTTGAATATTTTGTCTTCATGTGATATAACTAACTTCTGGATAAGAAAACCCTCAAGGAATTCAAGACCAATATCTGAATAATTTTGCATGTATGGCCCTTCTAATTCATTATATTTCATCTCATAATTTCATTTACAAATCTTCAACCTGAAATTTTAACTCATGCAAAGACTGATGAGGTTAAAATGGCAGTAGCATGTTTCGGAAAGGAAAAAAAGGTTACCAATTGCAAGATAATGTTTCTGAATCAAAAGAAGCATGTCCCATGATCAGTAAGGCTACTGGAATTAATTTTCCCGTCACAAAATAGTGAAAAGGTGTTCCACCTCTGGATAGTGAGATTTTTTAAGTGTAAACTACATACATACATACATACATACATACATACATACATACATACATACATACATACAGACATACACACATACATACATACATACATACATACATACATACATACATACATAGAAATACTTATATGGTGCTAAAACCAGAAAACTGCCCTGAAGCGCTGTATAAAAAAAAGTAAGTGTCAGGCCGTAGTCAATCAAAACCAACATTAAAACAGTGTGTTTTAAGTCCGGATATAGATCTCGGAAGTTCATCTATGTCTCTAAGGTTTTTGAGGAAGATGATTCCATAGAGAAGGGTTGGCAACTTGAAATGCGAGATCACCAAATATTTTAGTTCTGGATGGAGGTTACTGTCGGAAGATCTAAGGCATCATGCGGGTTCATAGATCTGAATGAGAGCTTGTCTGATTAGGAACATTTCTAGAAATAGAATTTTTAAGAACTCCAGTGCTACTGCCCCATTAAGAGCCACTGACTCTAAGAAAAAATTGTCATGTTCTTCTGTTTCAGTAAGGAACAATGACAAGATGAAAATTTTAACACTCTGACCTTTCCTTGTTCAAATGCTCTTTACATATTATCTCTGTTTCTCTTTAATGACAGTTTCACTTAGTCTTCTTTATAAGGTTAATGATTATTGATTTTGAGTTTTAAATTTCTTTAAAATTTCAGGGCTCCTGATCAGATGTGTATCTGCGTAAAATATCCACAGGTAATTTATATAAATGCATTTAAAAATGAAATCAATGAGTGACACATAGGCACAACTTTCCCAGAATACGAGTCAGGTTACAGGAGTGATGGTAACTTGTCCAAAAAAATAGGTTTATTCCTACATGTCTGATCAATTTCTCGAATAGTAGCCAACTTGATGCCAACCTGTATGAAAACAAAGATTACCAAGTTTATATTTGATAGATCACTCGTTTATTAACAGCTTAAACCTATGGAAAATATAATCAACTAATAACGTAGAAAAAGATGCTTACTTGGCATGAGGATCTGAAAATGTTAAACCTTGAAATACTCCTATTTTTTTTCATGTGGAAGTCCTTGATTTTTATTTTGATTAGTGAAATACCCCTGAGTCCAAATAATTATCTGGAGCCCAGAGTTCATTAATGAAATTATTTGGTCGTGTCCTTGTCAAAACAGTTTCCACCATGTTGACTATGTTTCTTTAAACATTTTTATTTTTTAACATAACCATCTGCATGGAATTATTATTCAGTTATCATCGGATTGATGTTTTTAGAATTTATTGTGATAGATATCTATCTGCATCAAAGAATTATTCATTCAAAATTCATTTTGCTATTGTCAAAATTAATCTGTTGGCTTTATCACCAAGTAGACTGCCACTTATGATTTATTTCCTGCTTTTAAAACTTTGAACATCTGACATTACATGGCGCCAGCAACCATTGATAGATTTCCACTACGGGTGATTTGTTTGTCGTTTTGTAAACCTTCAAGGCAATTACTTGTGATCGCAGTTGATTGGTTGTGAATGATTAATTGTAAGGAGACTTTGGATGCCTATAGTGATCTCTAGGGAAGCCATTGTGTCAAGAATAATTCATTCTGAAATAACATGATTTTAATGATTAAATGTTTTAAAGTTATTTTGAATGAACATTGTGAAATTGGTTTGAAAAACTTTTCCAATGAGAGTGGATGAAGTGAAACTATTGATGCATTGACAAGTTATGAAAAAGGTTGTAACCATAGTTACAAAGACACAAATGTCTTAAGTTTCACTTTGCACTTAGCATGATACTGTTTTCCAGGCCATTACATTATGAACTACTTTTAAAAGAAACATGAATATGCTTGATTCTTTTAAGATAATTCTTTATACTGTACACTCTAAGAGGAGATAACAAATAAAGATTCCTTTCAATAATGTTGGGTCTATATCTCCACTCTGAGAGCATGGACATAACCAATCACTGCAATTCCTTTTAATAATGTTATGTCTATATCTCCACTCTGCGAGGAGATAACCAATCACAATTCCTTATCAATATTGTTATGTCTATATCTCCACTCTGTGAGAAGATAACCAATCACAATTATCAATAATGTTATGTCTATATCTCCACTCTGCAAGGAGATAACCAATCACAATTATCAATAATGTTATGTCTATATCTTCACTCTTAGAGGAGATAACCAATCACAATTCCTTATCAATATTGTTATGTCTTTATCTCCACTCTGAGAGGAGATAACCAATCACAATTCCTTATCAATATTGTTATGTCTTTAACTCCACTCTGAGAGAAAATAACCAATCACAATTCCTTATCAATATTGTTATGTCTTTAACTCCACTCTGAGAGAAAATAAACAATCACAATTCCTTATCAATATTGTTATGTCTATATCTCCACTCTGATAGGAGATAACCAATCACAATTATCAATAATGTTATGTCTATATCTCCACTCTGCAAGGAGATAACCAATCACAATTATCAATAATGTTATGTCTTTATCTTCACTCTGAGAGGAGATAACCAATCACAATTCCTTATCAATATTGTTATGTCTTTATCTTATGGCGTCAACATTGGTGTCAAGAACAATTCCTATTCATAAGAGATGTTTTTAATGAATATGAACTTTTTCCACAACTTAATAAAGGTGTTTCCTACGGTGTTTCAAACTCCATGAAGTATTACAGTGATGAGTCACTTACATCTTACTCAATTAGTAATTTTAATGTCCTCTGAAAAATTTACACAAAGGTTATGAAGGCAGTCAGGATGTTTGAATTGGTAATTCAGTTACTCCATAAAAATTATTCTTGTAGCACATACAAATTAAGCTGTTACATTTAAGATAGCTTCCATAGCACTTTCCAGAGAATGTAAAAAATATTCAGGTTTCTTTGTGCCTATTTGTTAGTGTGTAATGTATCACCATTCTTTTCTTGTAACTTTAATTATAACACATGAAATGAAGTTAATGATAAAGATGTAATCCATTATTTTTTTCAGGTTTAGAAATGCAAGATCAACAATGATAATGATTTTCAGGGTTTTTTCCCATAAAACAGTTGTAAGGTTACGATCAATTGTAGCCCATTCTTTTAACATTGGTTACAATCAATTGTAAGTGTTTTGTTGAAATGGACCCAGGTTGTTGACTGTTCTTTCGAGAAGATAAAACAGTGATTAGATGGAGATGTTTCCCAGTGTTTGTTGGCAATTTAGTTACACCAACATGTTCTTCAAGTAAATGCATGTTTCTTGGTGCAAGTTCCTAACTATATGCTACATCAACATGGGTGTTCAACCTGTGACGTTAACGCTGTGGGATGGAATGAGTATTACGTTATTCTTTGTCTAGTTCTGCAGGTACATAATTGGACGTGACATGTTATGGTAGTAACAACTTGAAAATTCTTTACCTTCATACTGTGAAGGTATGTTAGTGCAAGATGGTCATCCCACATCCTTTTGATATGATATGCTAGTTCCTAGCCCTTCTCATAGTCCTGTTCATGACTTTGTATGGATAGGGGCCTTAAATACAGTCTAGGTCCTCATTCAGCAAGTCTAGAATTGACTGCACAAATTAAGAACTGGGAAATTAAGAACTTGAAGAAAAGAATACAATAGATAAAGGAACATTAAATTATTGAAATATTTCATAGACTAAATTTTAGTCTACTCTTAGCAAATTTGACCTATGCATGCATGCAAGTTCTTATATCCCTTCTCTGGGTAACCATGCTTATATACTTATATAGCAAATTTGACCAATGCATGCATGTTAAATCTTAGCCCTTCTATTGGTTACCATGCTTAGCTATATAGCAAATATGACCTATGCATGCATATATATGACCATGCTTAGCTGCATGGATGGAAAACTTGATCTATGTATGTTATTTATCAGCTATGATTCTTGCAACTTGTGAACACGATGGACAAAATTTAACAACTTTTGATTTATTGGTTTTCTGTATATTGGTTTCAGCTTTCATCAATTTCATATTTTTTCCATGGTAACAATTTAGATTTGTCTCAGGGATAGGGGAGACAGTCCTTTTTACGAGAAAACTCTCACTAGTTACAATAATAATTGATAATTTATACAAATTTCGAAGTTGAGACAAGAGGTTGCTCAATGTATTCTCCATCTGACCAGTAAGCAATTCCTGATGTTATTTATACTTGCTTGCCATATCATACTTGCATTATCAGTGTGTGCCAGTACAGACAGCTTCATGTTATTCATGCTGGTATTACCATACTGGTGCCTCACTGCAGATTGCATTGTGTTATTCATTGCTTGGGGGTTGTGGAACGGTCTCTAAGTGACCTTGTCTTCAGTTCCGTGATTGAGGGCGCCGAAGCTCTCCCACTGCGTATTGGTAATTCAGACATGCCTCGGCTAAGCAGGTTGTTGTTGAACCAGGAGTGCCTGACATTTTCTTGGTAATTCTCTCACGTGTGGATTAGGTGCAGTTGATGGGTGCCGAGTACATGTAATGAGTTAAGTTACACCAACGTTCCTTTAAACGTTTGTTGATTAGGAACTTTTCTTGGATGAATGCAAATAAAATGGCTGTTTGGGACAAGATTGCTATGTAGTTGGTAATGTTTGTCAGTACTAGCTATCCTGCTATGACAGTGTATTTCTATCCACAGAGGTTGTATAATACCCTTATCTCACGGGCCGAATGCCTTGTATCACAAGCCCATGATTAACTTGCTTGAAGCCAACAATAGCAGCATTAGTCGAATGATGGTCCAGTGAGTTTGAGATGTATGGGGCAAGCTGCTTGCTCAACAACATTTCATTGACTGAAAGAGGACATGCTAACCATAGCCATGAATAGGCAACTGTCAGTGTTGCAGAGAATTTGAAATAACAGAGATTAGGGAATTGTTAGACTAAAATTTAGTCTATGAAAAATTTTAATAATTAAATATTCCTTCATCCATAATTTATTTTTTGGGGCTCCTTGCTGTATGAGGAACTAGACTGTATTAAAGGCTCCTTTATATACACAGTCATGAAGCAGGACTAGGGAATTGTAGATGGTCAGCATATACAAATATGTTGATGTAGCAGGATTCCTTTGCAGTATGCAAATGTCTCAGTTTGAAAAATTCGGCTACTGATCAAAAGTCCGGGGTTTGAATCCCACCAGGGGTTCAGCAACTTAGTCTACCGTATAGAACCGTTCTACAGGCCGTATGGTATGGGTGCAATGCTACACTGAATTGCGGCGCAGTGCCATGCATCCATTGTTCGCTTGTTCCAGCCAATGCTTGCAGGTTTGGCTGCAATGCATATAGTCATGATGGTGTTCGAGTTTTCTCTACACTAACACTAGCAGCTGTGATAGATGTCAAATACTCTTTAAAGTGGCGTTAAACCCCAAATCACCACTTCATCTCAAACAAAGTTTATGGTCTGTGGTTTGAAGAATTTACTGTAATGACCTTGTTTTCATTTCTGTAATAAAGAGCTCTAGACCATTCCCACAGTGTAGTGTTTTACAGAAATGTTAAATTTAGATGTACATTTTAGAACTCATTAACAACAGTGATGTTTATGTCTGTATGTGATATCATTATTAGAAATTTGTTAAGTCAGCTACATTTGCGTGAGTTGGACAAGGCTTTATAAACATTCCTATGGTGCTTTGGGCAACCAGTGAGTGGATGGATAAATTGGCTCTATAAATGGATATCTTATTATTCTTTAATAAAAGTTCAGAAAAGAAATGTTTTGAGGATAATTATATCGTATAGTTGGTCGTCTGTAACTTCTTCTGGAATTAAATTGCTTGTACAGCAAATAAAGTGATCAAAACAGGTTTCTGATAATATATTGGAGTGATTTCTTGGTTTAAAATTCTATCGTATGGTAAAATGCATTGGAAGTGTGCAGTTATCTTTGTTCTAATTAACTGATGTTATACATGGTTTGAGAGCTGTGGAGATTCCCTACATGACCTTGTCCTCAGCTCTGTGATTGAGGGCGCCACTGTGCTATATCATTCATAGATGCCTTGACTTAGCATGGAATTGCTTTAGAGTATAGATATAGAGAACATTACTGACCAACTGTAGATTGATCATTCATAGATGCCTTGACTAAGCATGGAATTGCTTTAGAGTATAGATATAGGGAACATTACTGACCAACTGTAGATTAATCATTCATAGATGTCTTGACTAAGCATGGAATTGCTTTAGAGTATAGATATAGGGAACGTTACTGACCAACTGTAGATTGATCATTCATACATGCCTTGACTTAGCATGGAATTGCTTTAGAGTATAGATATAGGGAACATTACTGACCAACTGTAGATTGATCATTCATAGATGCCTTGACTAAGCATGGAATTGCTTTAGAGTATAGATATAGGGAACATTACTGACCAACTGTAGATTGATCATTCATAGATGCCTTGACTAAGCATGGAATTGCTTTAGAGTATAGATATAGAGAACATTACTGACCAACTGTGCATTATCATTCATAGATGCCTTGACTAAGCATGGAATTGCTTTAGAGTATAGATATAGGGAACATTACTGACCAACTGTAGATTGATCATTCATAGATGCCTTGACTTAGCATGGAATTGCTTTAGAGTATAGATATAGGGGACATTACTGACCAACTGTAGATTGATCATTCATAGATGTCTTGACTTAGCATGGAATTGCTTTAGAGTATAGATATAGGGAACATTACTGACCAACTGTAGATTAATCATTCATAGATGCCTTGACTAAGCATGGAATTGCTTTAGAGTATAGATATAGGGAACATTACTGACCAACTGTAGATTAATCATTCATAGATGTCTTGACTAAGCATGGAATTGCTTTAGAGTATAGATATAGGGAACATTACTGACCAACTGTAGATTAATCATTCATAGATGCCTTGACTAAGCATGGAATTGCTTTAGAGTATAGATATAGGGAACATTACTGACCAACTGTAGATTGATCATTCATAGATGTCTTGACTAAGCATGGAATTGCTTTAGAGTATAGATATAGGGAACGTTACTGACCAACTGTAGATTAATTATTCATAGATGTCTTGACTAAGCATGGAATTGCTTTTGAGTATAGATATAGGGAACATTACTGACCAACTGTAGATTGATCATTCATAGATGTCTTGACTAAGCATGGAATTGCTTTAGAGTATAGATATAGAGAACATTACTGACCAACTGTAGATTGATCATTCATAGATGCCTTGACTAAGCATGGAATTGCTTTAGAGTATAGATATAGGGAACATTACTGACCAACTGTAGATTGATCATTCATACATGCCTTGACTAAGCATGGAATTGCTTTAGAGTATAGATATAGGGAACATTACTGACCAACTGTAGATTGATCATTCATACATGCCTTGACTAAGCATGGAATTGCTTTAGAGTATAGATATAGGGAACATTACTGACCAACTGTAGATTAATCATTCATTGATGTCTTGACTAAGCATGGAATTGCTTTAGAGTATAGATATAGGGAACATTACTGACCAACTGTAGATTGATCATTCATAGATGCCTTGACTAAGCATGGAATTGCTTTTGAGTATAGATATAGGGAACATTACTGACCAACTGTAGATTAATCATTCATAGATGCCTTGACTAAGCATGGAATTGCTTTAGAGTATAGATATAGGGGACATTACTGACCAACTGTAGATTGATCATTCATAGATACCTTGACTATATGTATGTATAAGCATGGTATTATTGTTATGTTTGCATATGTGAGTTAAGAGGATATTTCATGTATTTCTTTATTTTTACAATGGCAAAGTTAAAGTAAAAATCTGTATATTGTTTTCAAACAGTGCAAGGACCTATACCTAGACATCGCCATTGTGAAAATATAGCATCCATGCATCCATGAAATATCCTTTATAGCGTCCATGCATCCATGCATCCATGAAATATCCTTCGTAGCATCCATGCATCCATGAAATATCCTTTACAGCATCCATGCATCCATGAAATATCTCTTTCCTCATACACTGTCAACTTCTAAAGGTTCTGTGTATATTTAAGGATGCATATAGTGATACAGATAAGCGTAGTGCAATGCGTATTGGGATAAATTTGTAATGTTGTAATTTTAGATTTTCCATGATCTCAGCGATTAAAACAGTGATCAATGCTAGGCTAACAAGTGTTTCAGAGGTAATTCAGTGACTTTTTTTTTAGATAAGATATGTTTACTCTATTTTCTCTTTGCCAGTTAAAATCTGCTTGTTACTTTCAGTAAAATAAATATTTTTGTTTTTTCTGCAATTTTAGATGGAAATCTGTGATCATAAAACTTCTGATATATTGGATATTTTGAGAAATGTGCGCTGGTGTGTTTCATGTTGTTTCTGTATTGCAATAAACTGATATATAGAGGATATTTGACATTTCTCGTCGAATACCATGTTTATCTCATCAAGTGAAGTAGAAAAGTTATTTTCACGAGTGGCGCACCCACGAGTGTAAATATATGGTTTTGCTACTTCACGAGATGAGATATACATGGTATTCGACGTGAAATGTCAACTGTTCTATTCATTATGTTTCCCAAAACCTCGTAAATGACATAAACTGTATGAATGGAGTAGCTAAATCGCTCCGCCAGCGCGGTCGTTGCATGACGTCATTAAATTGTTTCTTGACGTCACAGATGACATCATATCATTGTTTCATTATTTCACTGAGTAGAAAACCATTATTATTATTTCACTCAGTGAAAATACTGATTTTCACCCATAAATGGCATATTTCACCATTGAAAATTTAATAAATTGACTCTGCACATCCTCTAGAATGCCACTAAAACTATTCTCTGTATGTGTAATTCAGACTGAGCGTGGTATTGTGAGCATCATGTAGGCAGAGGATTGTTCAGACTCCTGGAGAAGGAGAGAAGTCCTCGGGCAATTCGTAGTGGGGTGAGATTGTGCAGAACTAGCGGTAATGCCTTCTGGGGACAACGATAAGCCTGATATTGCAACAGTCGTCAATCAGTGTCATAGATGTTGCTTCGTTCAGGGCCTGCTGATTGTTTTTTAAATGGATTATTGAAGGTGTTGAAAGTTAAAAAGGTTTAATACATCATTTTTCAACTGAAGTGTGAGTGATAGTCCTGCTTCATGACTGTGTATATAAAGGAGCCTTTAATACAGTCTAGTTCCTCATACAGCAAGTCTAGATTGACTGAATACACAATGAAATTAGAAGCCCTGAGAAAAAAATTTTAATGGATGAAGGAACAGTAAATTGTTAAAGTTTCTCATAGACTAAATTTTAATCCAATTGAGTGAGTGAGTTCCGATTTGTTTTTCCTGAATGAATATATATACAGAGACATATGTGTTGTCAATCATAAAGTCGAAAGTAACTAACATTAACAGTTGTGAATGTTTGTGGATTGAACTGCAGGACAGGAAGTTGTCAGAAGTTTGTTAAGTTATGGCACTCTCTGTTTTAGCAAAATGTAATTTAAGATCTGGTAGAGACATTATCATCCTGTCACTTCATAATTGTTTCTTTGTGCAAAATGTGTTTTATTGGAAACATGGAGGGCGAGATAGCACATTTGGAAGCTTGTTTAATTTTTTTCAGGTGTTGAGTTATGAATTCTGTCAGGGAAACGTCCACTTTATCTTCTGTAGAAAACTTCGTTACATGCACTCAGGTGCCAATTCAGGGCAGCTTTGGCAATTATTCAGGAAATTGAACATGATATCTAAGTGTATATACAATGTAGTTAAAAAATCCCTTCCCTCAACTATTTATATCGGGGAGGGGATATACATATCTTCTCTGCGTATTAATATTTTCAATTTCCTGTTCAGTTGTTTGGTAGCTCTTAGCACCCCTTGCAGATCATGTGTATGGCCCTATAGATAAACACAATCTTGAATCTAGACTTTAAAAAAAGGTTTCACCAAAATGTATTTTTCAATATTTGATATGAAATAATATAAAAAAGGAGTTCTGTACACTACTTAATTTCATGGCTGAGGCAACGAGACTTGCCAACATTTTCTAGACTTCACATGGCTTCTTTAATATTTTGCAATGGGGTCTGGATGACAGACTGTAGTGAAACCTTCAAGTGCAATGATACTATTGTAACAGTAATCAATGCTTAGGTTATGCTGCAAAATATTTGAAATGAAAGTGGAGTGTTTTCTGAAATGTTTCACTTTTAAAGATATCCTGGTAGTTAAGATGGAAACCTTAAGCTACTTAGTACAATCTTAATATGATTACTTTGATATTAAGATAACATCTTAGTGATAGATATCATTATTGTCTAAGTGATAAATATCAACATTGTCTTAGGGATAAATATTGACATTGTCTTAGTGATAAATATTGACATTGTCTTAGGGATAAATATTGACATTGTCTTAGTGATAAATATTGACATTGTCTTAGGGATAAATATCGACATTGTCTTAGGGATAGATATTGACATTGTCTGAGTGATGAATATCGACATTGTCTTAGGGATAGATATTGACATTGTCTTAGTGATAAATATCGACATTGTCTTAGTGATAGATATTGAGATAACATCTTAGTGATATATATCGACATTGTCTTAGTGATAGATATCAATATTGTCTTAGTGATAGATATCAATATTGTCTTAGTGATAGATGTCGATATTGTCTTGTGATAGAAATCGACATGGTTCCAAAGGTGGGGTAAAGCATTCACAGTTACACTGTACAATTCCACTGTGTAACCTGCCCATTTGCCTAATTATTTCAAATTCTAAGATGTGCTGCAGTCCCAATGTTTGGTTACTTTTTAGTTTTGTCAGTAGCTTTTCTTTTTAATCATGAACATTGATGAAGGATATCAAACAGTCTATGTATAATTTGCGACTTTAAATGAATCAACATTGTAGGCATTGGTGGAAATCACAAAGTTATTATGTAATAAATTTACGTGAGACCGTTTTTTATAGTCAACAATCCATAGTCGCAAAATCTTCCTGCACAAGAGGAAATATGCAGACATAGTAAAAAGATATTTTGACAGCAGAAACTATTTAGTTGATTTATGTTGCCATGAAAATTTTATATTCCTTATTCTTTTACAATATCTTATGAAACATTCAAAAGAATGTAAATGTAGCAATTGTGTTGGTGAGGAGCTATTATGAAATGTGTTACATAGAACACTTTGTTCCCTTTCCTAATAAGATATGGCTTGTGGTTATTTCTTTTTTCTCACATACGAGATATTCTTTCATGAAATATTCATAAGGAAGCTAAATATAAGGATATTGTTGGTGAGAAGGTTTTATGAAATGTGTTACATTGTTAACCTATTACCATTGGCAATGTAGAATACTGAATTTTTCCTGTGTAATAAATATAGGTTCTGTGTACACTTGTTTTAGAGTAGATATCCTGTGTAAGGAAAAAACATTTGATATTCCTGTGTAGCTGCTAAATGTTATTAACAATGTTTGTTCCTAATGCAGGAATTTTTTTTACCATAAATCTAAGAATACTTTTTTTCTTCCAATGGCATTTCAATATCAGTTCAAGTGTAAATTCTTTTTGAAAATTAATTGATTTTATCATGTTGACTGTCATGTTTAAGGCCAGATAAATCCTCATGAAGTTCCTTTCATTTTTATATAGATGACCTTAGCATAACTGAATTAAGCTTTTGTGGAGCACAGTGGTGTAGTGGTAAGCTTGCTTGCCTCTCACGCCAGAGACCCGGGTTTGAATCCCGGTGGAGACACCAAAAATTTGTGACTTGGGTCTCATCCTGTGTTGTGTCCCTGGGCAAGACACTTCATCCACTTTGCACTCAGTTCACCCAGCTGTACAAATGGGTACCTGAACAAGGGGGAAGTACGGACCTATACGGTCGCGCGGAGCGCTTGTTAATCGGCAGCACCGAAAGTACTATCCCTCCAGGGTAATAATACTCATGGCGCTTTGAGCATGCTTTGTCATGGATATATGCGCGGTATAAGAATGCTATTATAATGCTATTATTATCTGAAAAGTAAAAGAAATATGTATCAAGTAATCAAATTGTCTATTAAAAGATAACAAATGTTTCAATGATTGATTCCAACATTTGTTTTTATCAATGGTGGACAGGATTTACTTTAGGACAAAATTATTGCCCTTCCAGATGGCAAAAATGCCTTTTTTGGTTATTTTTGTTTTTCTCTAAAATTTGATGAGAGTTATTTTTTTCTTTCAGTTTCTGAAGGAGAAATAAGGCAATGGTAAGTATATTCAATATCTCTGATCTTTTTTAATAACAGATGCAGTTAATTATCCATTTTGATTTCGTGTTAAGGTCAGCAATTATTACTATATGTTAAGGAGTTTAGCAGATTGTTTAAAGGGGCACAGAGTATGTTGTTGGGGTCAAATATTTTAATCCCATAAATTGTGTTATTTGATAGAGAATTAGTGGTTTCTCCTGGAAATTAACATCTCAATGTTATTAGTGGTTGCTCCTGAAAATTAACATCTAAATGTTATTAGTGGTTGCTCCTGAAAATTAACATCTCAATGTTTCATTATAGTGACAACAAACAGGTTTAAGTTGAGATTTATGATTGAAAACCAGACAATGGCGCAAGTCAATGATGCAAAAGAAACAAACACAAAATGAAACATAGGGTGGTGTTGCTTATAGTAGGTCATCTAACTAATATACATGTTAATGGGATGCAGAAGTTCAACTTCTCAACATTTATATGGCCTTTTTCATTTACAATCAATTAAAAGAAAATACCATTATTTAGGCATAAAATATGCAACCTTAGATAGGTGATTTGAACTTAATTCAGGTCGAATGATATTTTGGCCCTATTAAAGCAACATACAAAAGTTATGAAACATATGCTGTGTCACTTTAAACTCACAAAATTCTTACATTAGAATGCTTTTGACAATACACCTAAATATCCTCTATTGTTGAAACCCATGTGAATTTCAATCCATCACATTCAAGGGTCGTTTAGAAACCTCTGCAACATTCCTGTCTCTTTGACTGAAGAGTTTAATAGGAACCGTAGCAACATTGTAACTTCCATCTCTCTGACAAAGGAGTTCAGTCTATTGTAGAGACAGGTCAGTGTCACTTTAGTTGTGCTTGAGCTCCCAACACTGTCTTTCCTTGTAAAAACCTAGTAAATAGCCTACATTTTGCCAGTGCAGGGAGCCTATCATTGATTTTTCTTGTTGATGCCATTTGGGTAACTGAGAAAATTTTTTAGCAATCATGTCATGATAAATGACTTTTCTCTTTCTGGTTGGCCGATTAAAGCAGCAATTACCACATTTTGCACACAAAGTTGCTTTTAACTTTATTACACAACTCTATGATTACAATTTGATGGTCTTCTAACTCGAGCCCATTTACAGTATTTACAGAACTTCAAAATGTTCGATTAGCATGTTGAGTTGTTTAGGATGGAAAAAGGACAAAAATGTTTGATCTAATACCTTTAGAACATATTGAAATGAATCTTTTTGTTTTTTGGTATCATAATGATCGCAAAAGTTTGATATTAATGGATTATTTTTTATGTTGAAGTAAATTGAATTTTGTAATGAATCATAACCATCTAAAGAATATTTTCAAATATGTTGTTCCAAAGTTTCTAATCATTTCCAGTGATTTTTTTGTGTGTATTGTTTTCAAATTTTGATAAAATGACTAATTCTTCATATATTTTAAGATGTTAATTGTCAATTTATGTGCTACTCTAACAAAGATGATTTGTTTTGAAGGTACAAAGGTTTTATGAAGGATTGTCCTGATGGAAAGCTTACATTGGAGGTAAGGAGATAGTATATTTTTTCCTACAGGACATTACATATGTATGCAAGAGATATACTTATACATTTGTTTTAAGAATTAGACATGACATGGCATACACAAATTTTGTAGGAATAATCAACAAGAAGCGAGGAGTTATGGTTTAACAGTCCCAAGTTGATTATTGTGTTAAATTCCAAACTTTAGCTTTATGGACATATAAAACCGTAATTCTGAGCTTTGATTTGATTATTCTTTTTCTTAACCAAGTCATATTTAAGAATATTTATGGTTTGTTTTCGAAAATACTCATGCACAACAAACAACGATTATGATGTGGTGTTCATTCATGCAGTCAAATGTAGTCCAGCAATTCGTAACGTGTTTATGGATCATATATTAAACAAGACAATCTTCTATGAACTAAACAGTGAAACAAATCATATATAAACACATTACATTTCATGTTATTCCATACGAAATGAAAAACAATGGTTGTTTTAAAGATCTGGTATGCTAAACTTACTGAAAGAATACGTGGAAAGTAGCCAATCAGTTCTCAAGTTATTTTTTTAGAAAAATAGTTATTCCGATGATCATTATGAAAAATTTAATACGCAGCATATTTGTGCCCGCTTGTGTAAGAATACTGATACATTTGTATAAAGAATTGTGTTTGTTTAACATGGTATGACATGTACGCAAATCTATAGAGTCTTACTAAGTGGTGTGAAATATGTGAATTTATTTTAGTAGCAAATATCAACCAGTTATTAGTAAAAATTTTATATGCATGGAATGTGTCAAAATTGAAACTAATGTCGGAAATGAAAACATCTTTTGAAAGATAAAAGTTTAATAATATTAAAGTGTTCAAAGATAACATTTTGGTTATTACAGGGTAAGAGTGTATGAAATATTTATAGTTCATGAACACTTTTGTTCATCATTTTGATTTTTTAACATTTTCAAATAGATTCAGACAATATTCATGTTCTCTTTTTGTTATCAAAAAAAAAATTCAGCCTTAGTCTCCAAATCTCTCAAGTCAATTTCATTTAATTTTGGTGGATTAAAAATGTGATCCTTGAATCTTTCTTCATCTTATTTCCTTCTTAAGGGAGACTTTTTTTTGCTGCCATCTGTTGCCCTTGGTTACCAGATCAATGGAACCAACACCTGGGGGAATTCGGCCTGGAATGTTCAAAACGGTTCACTTAGTTTAAGGAATTTCTCCCTGGAATCTGGGATGTTTTCTTAAAATATTTTAGACAAGGAGGTTTAGTACATGGTAAGTTAGGATATTCTAGTTTGAGATATCAATGATTCCAAAATATTAATAATTATCAAAAAAGGGATATTTTTTTAGAAAACCTAACTTAAAGTGAAAAGTATTACAGTAATTATTTTTTATTTCTGTTATTGTTGTTGTTCATTTTGATTCTTCACTTAGTTTTAGCTTTTGAAATTACATGTGTATTATTTCTTTCGCAAAGTCTTGACTTGCTTTTGAATTTCAATCTTTCAATTTTCAAACTTTATCTCGAACCAAGACATTCCAGCGTTCAACACTTACAAGCTTGAAGCTATGTCTAGATCCTCAGAGATACAAAGACTCACTTGAGACACCCAATCATGAAGAAGAACAAGTGTTTTCTGTAGATCCATTTTCTTGTTTAAGCTATTCTTTCAGGCAGGCTGAATGAGCTTGATGCCATGATATCTGAAGTGTTTACATAGAGGACTATTTCTGAAGCTTTCACTTATGAACCTTACCTGGGGGCTCCACAGTGTTCCATGATAGACCGCCAGTGTTCTAACCTTTTACCTCAAAGACCTGTAATATTCCGGAGTGAGTTTCATCAGACTGTGTAACAAATATCCCCGTACATGAGAATGCCGCAACTGATGCGGCAATCCGCACTTTTGCCGAAAATTTGCCGCACACAATTGCCGCAAAAGTGCCGCACATGCGGAGTATTGGACAGCCGCATGTTGCGGCATTTGAGCGGAAAATAAGAAAAGGAAAAAGCCGCAAGAAAGCCGTAAACACTGGCCGCATAAGTGCCGCATGGTCCCCTGGTATAAATGCCGCAAAAATGCCGCACCTGCGGAGTATTGGGCAGCCGCGAGTTGCGGCATTTAAGCGGAAAATAAGAAAAGGAAAAAGCCGCAAGAAAGCCGCATACACTGGCCGCATGAATGCCGCACCTGCGGAGTAATGGACGGCCGCATGTTGCGGCATTCTTGCGGAAAAAAGAAAAAGAAAAAAGCCGCAAGAAAGCCGCAAACACTGGCCGCATAAATGCCGCACAAATTCTACATGATCCCCTGATAGAAAAGGCATGAATTTGACGTATTTTTTTTAGCGTAAAATGGGATATTTTTGGTGCATTAAAATTAGTTTTGACTAGTGGTAGAAGCCCTGAAGAAGGCGGCAAGCAAATATCACGGAATCAACACCACCATCTATTCATTATATAACAAGGTGAGTCAAAAACATTTAGGTTTGAAATCTTTACTTAACAGTAAACATCACTACAAACATTAAACAAATTCTTCTTTGAACTTCAAACAGTTTCTAAAGGGCTGCCATCTTCCCGGCTGTTGATGTGTATCAAACAATGGTAGATTTCATTCTGATTTCTGGAAAGAAAAGAAAAGAATTAGAATGTTATCATAATCTACAGAATGTTATCATTATCTAATTCAACATGTAAAATGGACCTTGGGGGTTATTGGGGTTCTTTTCACCAATGAAAGGAAATATTGCAATTTGAATTTCCACTCTTTAATAATTATGTTAATATTATCATTCATTAAAATTTTGGGTCTATGTTTGACTTTACCCTTATTTCCCTCTTTTCATTGGAAATTTCAGCAGAAGAGACTTTGAAGCATCAGACCTCGGCCAGCTCAGAATTTTCTTCACGCTCATCTCTGCAGCTGTTCCCAAAAATAAAGAAGAAATTTGAAATAAAGAAATGATGTAAAATATGATATATGATCTAAATCTGTTAGTAAATATTGTTACTTTGATCTTATTAAATGCAAGAAGATAATGGTTTATTCGAGCTAAAGATTAATGGACATTCGGGTACAAACTCTCCGTTTGCTACAGTTTCAGGTTTAGTAAAGGAACAAAGGAAGCCCTAAAACTATAAGTGCCTTAAAACATTTTCACTTTTATTTGAGAATTTAAATAAAATATATCCATACAATATACGAAACATATATGATATGACATGTTATATTTTATGTGCTTTTAGGCAAAAACAAACTTTGATGCAGAACACCAAACTTAAAACAGAAGAACTTTTAAAAAACTTTTTCACTGTCTTAACCTCACTATTTTGATAAACATGGAATGATTTACCACATTGAAATTATCAATATGAGTACAATTTCTTTTATTACCTCAAATATGAAGTTCTCAAACTCATTATGCAGATTAGATCCAGGATGAATAGATCCTTTTCTTTTGACCTCATTCTGAAATATAATCATGAGAAAAATTTAAAGTACCATCTTTTAGAGACAATAAATCAATTGTAACATGCTACAACAGATATGATGTTGCAGATAGTTGGATTGATTCATCTTCAATAAACACTGAAAGTAATAACTTAAAATGATACGAATGCATGAGTTTAACTTAAATTCTCGATCAAAATTTCAGAATTCTCTTTTGTCATATTGCACTCACTTTGTAATCATGGTGGTAATCCTGTTTTCCCTTTTATAGATCGTTGCATTTCTTGACTTCTGAAAAATTGAAACAAGTAGTATAGTCCTCCAATCACAACTGTTTTTCATCAGATGTTGAGCTTTGGTCATCCTTTCTAAATTAAGTGGATTAAATATTTTTTGAAGGCTTGAGCTGGAGGAGGGGAAACTTAACAAATAAACGACTAAAGACTTTTTCCTCCACACCTTATTTCACTTTGAAAACAGGTAAAAAGAATTATGAGAAAAATAAAAAATAGGTTCCTTTTGTTTATTGAGATAATCAGTATTCAAATGAAAGATTGTGTTTATTATAATATTTCTTTAAACATGTAAAAAAATTGCACTGGTGAATCCAGGAAGTTTCAATAGCCAATTAATTTATCCAATTAGATATAATTAATGAAGAGAAGTTGGTGGGCCAGCGTCTCCCCCCCCCCTGCCAAAGGACACATTAACTAAGGTGTGTATCTTAAAAGAATGACAATTACTTGTTCACTTATAAAAACTTAATTGCTTCTAAGGATGAAAGTTTGTGATAATTAATTACAAAAATCGTGACCTTTAAAAAAAAATCAATGAATAACTGAAAACATCTTAATTAATAAATCAATCCATATACAAAAGAATTAATTCAACATTGTATTTCAAACTACCTTTGTTAATCAATTAACTACTGCCTTGCTAAAGGTAAAGATGGTTGCAAATATCATAAACTTCTTGTTGCTAACAGTAAAACTGGTATCAGAGATGGATATCATGGTACCCTTCCCTAGCAGGTGATATTTCGAAATTAACAATTACTTGATGTTGAATCTAGATAAGAATAAATATATATCCACAATTATCAATAAGAAATTGCAGTAATAAATATTGTGTTTTCAATGGTGAAATAATTCAAAATAGAATTGTTTTTCTATTTAAATGTTATTTTAGCAAAGGAAATTATAGTTAAATATAAACAAATACATAGTAAAATATACCTACGATGTGGTCAGAAGTGTATCAAAACATAAGCATTCTTCGTTCTCGTTTTCCGGATTCGTCCATTGTTTTGGTTCGTGTGATCGACAGGGCCCAAGAATCAGGTCACTCATCCAACGGTTATTGCTGCCTCCAATTTAAGAACATTTCCTACATTTCCGAATAGAATGAAAATGTCTCCAAGATCGTACAATACGAAGAACAACCCACGTCAGGCAACATGATACTTTAGAAAACGGAAAATCACCCCATGCCTGGTGTTACCATTTTCATAATGTGGCGCCTATTCTTGGGCATGCGTAGAAAGGACTTCCGATGATTCCATCGTGGCTGGAAAAAAATCCAATGTCCATTCCCTAAACGGACCACAACATCGTGTTATTTAAACCGATTATTCCTTTACCTTGTCTTTGAGGACTCATAATATTTGACTCATAATATTTATAGATAATAATATTATCAATATGTAATATAACTGATTTTCCTGATTCCAATTTCAAGAAAGCGAGCCAATGAAAACGCATTAAAATAATTTTTAGATTTGCTTATTATTCACGAAAATAGGATAACAATTTGTTATAGCGTGTATAATGGATAACTTAATTGAGATATTTATTTTCAACGAATGTTTTCAATACCATATTTTTCAACAATGAAGTCTGAAACGTGTCATTGAAAATAGGATAGTGGCATACGCACGTTAGTTTTTGCACGAATTAAATTCCGAAATTAAGAACTTACAAATTCCTAAAATTAATGTTATAGTGTATAATATAACAGAATGATTGATTAATAGATTTACTTCTTATAAACTCAAAGCTATACAGAGTGTGTGTAAACCATAAGCAATTGACTATTTAGCGTAAAAACTTTCCTTATTTCAAAATAGCGAAAAAACACAGACAGCTATATGTCCGTAACAAGTTAAAAAATCTTAAAATCATCTTAAGTCGCTTTATCGCGTAGCCTTTTTTATCACCATATACATTCACAATTGCCTTGACGATAGGGCCGATACAACTTATAAAAACGATCGCAATTCTTTGGAAAACACAGGTAATGTTCAATGAATGTTAAATGCATGTGCTAAATGTAAATGTTTGATAAATATTTACTTTATGTACTATTGCTCGAATTAAAGTCGACTTGTTCCTAAATTTCTCCAACTTGTCTACTCTTGACGCATTAGTAGAAAGAAAAGTCGTTTGTATGATAGATTTTCAAAAACGATTTGCCTCAAAAGCATCTATGTGGGAATGGCGTTTCACGATACTTTTTGGGGAAAAAAACAATTTAGGAAACGTTGCGCCAAATTTAACGGTCACTGTGAATCGGAGACTTTCAACGTAAGAAACATTTCTAGATTTAAAGTCCATGCTATAACTATACTGCTTTGAAGTTGATTGAACCCTTTTGGCATACTGAACCGAACGTGTTTGCTATTTATCGGCTTCTTGAATTATTAATTGCAAATTGTGTCATTATTTATTATTTCAAAGTAGATAATATCTTTTAGGCCACTAACTGATAAGAACTTCATTACAACTTCTTAAACAGATACTCCGTCATTTTCTTGGCATGCATAGTATTTTGCTTTCTATATAATAGTGTCAATGCACCAATCATGATGATACTTATTCAAAACATCTCACATATTTAAAAAAAATATCAAATATATGAAAATTATAATGTTAGAAACAAAAACAAACACCGAATGTATGTGCTAAAGCCGAAACTACACATACAATTTGCATGAATCGCTGCTTTTTATCTTTATATGGTCACTCTGCTCGACCGAACAGCATTAAAATGCTACTTTCCATCAACAGTCAGTATTTCTCGCTAAAAAGACACCAGTAGGATAATTGGTATATTTGACTTCAACTATTCATGGGTTGAATCTTTAATTTAATTTTAACCTTACGACGTTTCGGAGTATATAATAACTACGTCATCAGATGATAGTTGTTATAAAATCACATTTCGTATACACGTGTTTCCATATAAAAAATAAATTCTTATCCGCGGCGAGAATCATGCTAATTTCTTATCTGACATTTCAATAATTACAACTACGATGTTTGTCCATATAGATTTGAAAACAATATCGGCGGTAAACTCATATCTTTCATCATTTGGCACCAAATCTCACTAAATCATATTTATTGGACAAAATATGTAGATTTATTCCTTGCCTACCACCTGTTTGTTAGTTATTTAAACATTTATTGTTCTCATTAAAAGAATTATTTTACTTCCGGATTTTTGCGGGTAAATAAAGTGCATACGCATTTCTTCTAATACGCAAAAGCTACAGTAAATTTGAAATCTTTGCTTTATAATATGACTATTTCTCAGTTAGGCCCTATTCACAATATACATAGGCCAACGGTAAATTTGCTATATTAATTTATGTCAATCTTATGCACCTTCGCGTTTATCATAAGCCAGTTAAAGAGCTACTCCGTGATTTTCATGATATATTATTTACCTTTGATACGAACCTAAATGCCCTATATGGTGATATAAAATCAAAACATCATAACTGTTCATGCCTAAAGGACATATATATGACAATTACTGGTTTTCCATGAAAATATAAAAATTAACAGCCTTATAAATGCAAAGAGGTGTAGATATCACGTCCAATATACATGGATACTAGTTATATAACCTAACAAACACTATCAACTCCTAACTGCCCTCCTGGCTGTTTTAGATAAGTCTCCAAAATTACGTTTGACTATTTGACGCGCGCCATTGTCCGGTTTTCGATCATAATTGCGACGTTCTACCTTCATATTGTCAATGTAAAAAAAACAGTAAGCTTTGAAATGTGTCTTTTTGGTAGCAGTCGATAATTCGCGATCAAATGACACCACTGATTAAGTTTGGCAAATATGATTTCAACAACTCACAGAGTCGCTCTTTAAAATAAAGTTGAGATCGCCTACTTAAAATACTGTTGGAGCTGAACATATAGGCTATAAGATTTGTTGCCGTTTATTTCATACCAAAAATATTGTTCGTGTTTGCAAATATAGCCTCTCTAAGCATGTCGCATCCTGTTATTCCTCCAGAAAACCTCGATTTTTCAAGTTGAATTCGCGTTTTCGAAAATTGTGCATGTATAAACCCGACTCCAAGATCTGTCAAAACATAAATCAACACCTAACAAGGTTACTAAAATACTTGTATGTACAAAATTAGGGATAAGGGTTAATTCAAGTTCTTTCTGAAGATGATTGGAAAGTGAATTGGTAACAAATGAAACTGATATAGGACATTTATTTGTCAATAAAGTGGTTCTCAAATCGAGTCGAGTTCGTCTAAGGTACGAATTCACCGACAGAACATTGCTCCTCGCACCGAAATCCGATATCGTTATTTGAGTGATAGACTATTTCCAGCGCTGCTGTGGAGTATAAGACAATGGCTACACTTCCGGTTATTAAATTTAGCGGGTATATTCAATGCGCAAAAACAAATGTAGTTCGGAGAAAACAAACAAATTAGAGGGTACCCATGTCGTGATTTTAAGATACTACGAACGAGTGAATTTTAAAACCATCAATTTCGAACACTATTTTGACAATAAATATTGAGTTCGCATTCGGTACGAATCCACCGCATTTCTTACACCAAACATAAACTTCCGGTTGAAATATTTGCGCGAAATGCAAGCAGGCAAATTTGTTTAAACTACCAACAGATGTAAATAGAACGGTAATAATATATGAAGTTTATATTTATTAAAACAGCGAAATTTTATCTGCCAAGAATTTTAAATTTTCCGAAGTGCCGATTAAAAAGAGGATGATTTTGTAAGGAATATTTCGAACTTTCATCAACTTGGATTATTATGTTTTGTCATGCAAATGATTCACGTAGGCCAAAAACGTTATTAGAGGTTTGTATGTGCATACATTTTTTTGTTGTTGAATAATACCAAAATGGCATGAAATTTTAATTTCAAAAACCGTTCCGTGGCTGTCAATCAATCATCCATTTACCTATCGATCTGTCCAAATTATGTACTTTTTTATTTATCTATTTATCTAGGCCTGTGTGTCTATTTTTGGAATAAATAAATAGATAAATCAATTAATAAATAAGAAAACTTAACAATAACTAATCAAATTATCAATCAACTTCGATTTTAAGTAGAATCAATTGACAGTAATTTGATATAGCACTGCTTAAATGATGGAACTTTCAGATTTTTATCAAATGTAACTAAACTGAGAACATGTGCAGTATCAGTCTGATATTATAGATTTTCTAATTTGTTATAAATTGTCAATAAAAACTGTCAAAAAGACATGGAAATCTGACTTCTGGTCAAAAAAACTTTGCAGTATGATTGATCATTTAACCTATTGTGCTTTTCCAAAGTTTGTATGTGTGAAAATATTCCATCAACAAACATTTGAATATGTTGACTTCAATTCATGCACAATTTATTTCTACAGATATTCATCTCATTTCTTCAAAACAACAGGTTTCAATCATTTTGTAAACAAACATATATATGGGTGGAAGTTACAAAAATGGTACATTATACCAAAACTGATCTATATCTTCAAAATATTTATTTGATTTTAATTTTATTAAACAAATTCTGTACTCTTTCTTCAAACAGTGCATTAGATTTCAAAGTTTTAAGAAAATAAAGATGTTTTAGGGATAACTTTTGTGATATTCATCATTGTTATAATGATGATGAAGATCAAATGTTTCTATGTAAAACACACTGTAATGATTGCAATAAAACATATTGTTTCCATAAGTAATGTTATTGTTCTTTAAAAAATCTTCAGTAACTCAAATAGAGATTATTACCCGAGGAAGTGTGTCTAATGACTTTTATGAAACAAGTGTGAATCTTTTCATTACCCAAGCAAGAGTGAGAGTTATACAAAACTTTTGCATGAGTTTTATAAAAATCATATGACAGACCTCTGAGTGTATTAATTTTGTTATTCCCGATTCTGTTCCATTTAAAATGCATTGAAAACAGCCTCCTTCCCTTGCGACGCTCTGCCACAGTGACGTCATGAACAATGGTTGTATGATGTCACAGACGACAAAATACGGTAACTCGCACTTAAACAATCGTTGCTAGGGTAAAGTGATTTGCACATGTGCTTATATTGAAAATATGTCACTGCTTATGATGAACCATATGGGTACTAAAATAATTTATCTACTTCATCTTAATCAATTCAGTCAAATTCAAATATGAAATGTTTTAGCTCATCAGGCTTGATTAAAGGCATCTGTCAATTCATCAATTCACCCGTTCACTGTTTGGACTTCTTCTCATGAAGCACTGGCACCACGCATCTCAACCAATAGGGATCATAATTTCTAGATGTTTTGCCTGTGGTCTTGAATGAGGGCCATGGGCTCCTCACCCTAAAACATGTTTCGACCTCTTTTCCAGAAAAAAAGCCCTAGACAGCTATTAACTTGTGAACAGTAAGTGTTGGTTATTAAGTTCAGAGTTTTTAGGCTGTGGTGCTAAATAAGGCCACACCCTAAATTTTTTACATCTTCTTCACAAGAACTAAAAGCCTTAGATGACTGAAATTTTGTGCATAGATTCATTTGTGATTGGTGATTCTAAATAGTAGATTTTGGACTCGCTTAACTGTACTGAAGACTAACTTAGGGGCTAAATGTTATATTAGTCTATATTTACGAAACTGAAAGTTTTACAAGCCTATGACATCAATTGTGGATATATTTACCTCTAAATTAGCTGTGCTGAATTTTTTTAGATTTATGTTTAATATTTATCTAATATTTAAACTGAAGCCTGATGAGTTAGCCATTGGTTTTACTTTTGCATGGCGAATTGATAAAACCAGACATATAGAGCTTGTTAAAAAAAACTCCTGCAAATATTCTAAGTCAGTATTGCCGCAAAAATGCCGCTCTGCGGCATTTTGGACTTAGACAAAATTCTCATTTTAGACTCAGGTGGGCACCAAGAAAATTTCTAAGTAAAAAAAAGCCGCACTAATTCCGCAAAGAATTGTCATAATGCCGCACATGAAAAGTTCTAAGTCAGAAAAGCCGCATAAATTCCGCAACTATTGGGTAAAGCCGCACAAGAAAATGACAAAGTCACAAAGCCGTATAAAATCCGCAAGGATGCCGCAAAGAGGTTGCGGCAAAAGTGCGGCTTTACAAGAAGCCGCTCTTTTGCCGCACTGAACCTCTCTTTGCCGCACTTTTTCCGCATGTGCCGCACATTTGCCGCATCAGTGCGGCATTCTCACGTACGGGATAGATGCATGATACCATCTTATAGTGAATCATCGTATTATAAAGTGTTTCAATAGATAGATGCCAATCCATGATTTGCTTATACACGCTGAAATTGAACTTGGTTACTTGAAATGGTTTTTCACCTAATTATTTAAATGACACTGTGTTTTCATTTTCATTTTGCTTAAATCATATTTGGAACTTAAAACCTCTCATTTTGAAAATTGAAAGTGTCATTTATCTTTAGGATTTGAAGTTTTAAAAGTTAAAAGCTTTATAGTTCACAAGTTCCTTTTATTTTCTACTTCTAACTTCATTGCTTGTTCATTTTCATTTTAAGACTTAATCCCTTTTCAGCTCGTTTGAAGACGAACAATTTAAGATGCATGGAAGTTGATTTTAACTTGAAGAACTGTAACATTTTTCCCATTAAATTTCATGTACTGTGTCTTTTCTATTTAAAATCAGCAAGCTTTTAAAGAACTGTTTTGAGCAAACCTTTTAGAGCTTTATTGAATCAAATAAATGTCAGTTTCAATCATTAAAAAGGAGCTTGTAATAATCTAATTAACACTTATTAACGTCTCACTTTTATTGTGCCTCCAAGTTACCAAAAACACTTTTTCTCACTATTTGATTATGATAATGAAATCTTAATTGACCTGTCTATTTCAGCAAGCAAACTCCTAATTAAGTCAATAATAGAGGAGAATTGAAATTGGAAATGACTAAACAATTGTATTAAGAGGATTCTACTGAACAAGACTTTGATATATTATGCTATTAGGACCATTCAGAAGAAAAAGCTTTCAATGGTGTTTCCTTTTTATAACATATTTCTGTCTGGTCAATGTGAGTGTTTTGAATATATAACAGTAAATTCTTGGAGAAGCAAAAAGTGCTAATAACTGAATATAAATGAAGTTTTCTCAAACCTGTTTCAGCATAAACATGCAATTTATATACAAGGACTCGAGCCTGTGTAACAATAATGGTTTTATAAGATGTGATATGATAGGAGGTCAGAAGATATTTAAAGAATTGTTTTGCTAGATATAGGCTTGATGTCTAGGTGTTTTTTACACAAATTGTTACTTTAGAGAGTATTGAAATTGTTTCGAATTTTTATTTATCTTGGCACATTGAAAAAGTGAAATATCTTTACACTTATCCTTCATCAAAATTACCATAAAGCTATCTAAAGTCCTTGACTTCTAACATTGACTTTAACAGGGAAAATGCAAGAGGTATTAGAAAATGACAAAATTATGAGGACTTTGAAAAATGTGTTTTTTTACATCCAAAACAAGGTCTTCAATAAATTTCATGAATATTTTCAATTTAACAAGACTAACAAATATTTCATGATTTTAAATCTTTATTTCTTTGATATGGTCAAAGTGCCTTTATTAGAGGAATGCCAAGGTTTTGTTGATAAACCATTTTTCTCAAAGACATTAAAAATATGTCTATTTATGAGTATATTCAGTGTCAGACAAATGTTATTCAATCTATCTGAATATACACACGGGGTTGATTTTGATGGGTTTCTGACTTAATGTCATGTGTAGGATCTCTTGTGTACTTTATGTTTGCTTATTGAGGAGAGCGAGACCAGGGAATAAATGTCATTTGCATGAATATCACTCCTCCATAACAACCAAGAAAAGTATTTTGATAAATATTCTTTGACATAAAACAATGGATGCTATTTCGATTAAAAGGTTTTTAAAAAATGGTTTATAATTAAGAACAGCAAGATTATTTGGATAACAATTTCTTTATTTCGAAAACAATGACATTTTTTAGTTTATCCTTACTCCATCAGATATGATGTGGGGAATAAAAAAAAGAGGTTACATTATTATCATAGCAGAAAATAGCAAGAAGTTGTTGGCTAAAAAAGCTTACTGTTCTTATATACTTCTTAATGTTCTTCAAAACTTGGTTTGTAATTACATTTCTTGAAAATATCTGAAAATGATGACTTTCATAATGATCTTTATAATGCAGTGTCTTGAAATGTTGGCATTCACGTTGCAAAATACTTTCAATCAAAATGTGAACTTTTAAATGTCAATGACCTATAGTCTTTTCTTTAAGATTATTCATTATGATTGAGAGAAAGAAATAACTCGGCACTGAATTTTTCTTAAGATGTAAGAGAAATGAAATAAAGGATTATGAAGTTATGAGGGACGAGAGTTGACCAACAATTTTTAGAAAATAATTAATTATTTAATAATCAAAATAAGAGTTACATTTTTCTCAAAAAGAAACTAAGTTGTAGTTTATCCTCTTGACCAAAAAAAGTTAAGTCTTACAGCAAGCCATGAAGAATTGAAAATTAGCCAGGTTTAGATATTATTATTTGAACCACAAGAGAAAAACATGCACACATTCTCTTGTGCAGTTGGTGTATTGAATAAGAGATATCCCAAAATCTGCAAGGCTGTTGGTTTATGCTTGTTGTTGTCATAAAAATTTAACAACTAATATTCTTCTTTTGGTAAAGCCTTGCTCATTTACTGGACTAGTTATACTTGTTTAAAACTCAATGGGACGATTTTAAAAACCTGCAAGTGATAACATAAGAGTTTTAAGTACAAAATCATTTTCCTTCAATTCAGTTTCTGAGTATCTTCCCTTTCCTTTGATAAAAAAGGTATAAGATAAATTTTATAATGAAGAAGTCCTTTTTCAGATCTTCAGGTTACACTAGGTAATTAATCCTGGCAAGAATCGTTAGAGAATTATGGGGGCTACAAAAGAATATCACGAATATTGTCAAGTCCTTTTGCAACCTTTCATCTGGCCCTCTGGAATAAGTTCTTGACATTCCTACACCATGGGAAGGTACATAAGTACCAGTGTCTTGCCTTAATGTAAGGACAACATTGTTCCAGATTCTCTTGATTTAAGGACACCATTTTCTAAATTCTTTTTTGTCATGCATTTATTCATCCTCCTTCTAGAACATTGTTTCAACTTGTGAGATCCAAAACCTGCATCCATAGTCTAGGTCAGCATGTTCCTCCGAGGAGAGATTGTGGGTGGAGTGGAGGCAAATCCTTCTCATTGATTTGCTATGTTCCTGCAGTAAGTCCTCTTGGCAGGTGTTGGAGACAGCTTATTTCTGGTGTGCAATTGTCCCATGATTGAGAATTGATAGTTAGAGTGTGATTGGTTTGTGACCAAAATAGAGAGTAGAGCTGGAGACACGTCTACACAACAGGGTGGTCTGTGATCAAATTACCTTGTTTGTGGAGGATATGGTTCCCTGGAACCGAAAACACCACAGAAGGAAATGTCTTGTCGAGAACAGGTTTCATATCAAACCATCCTCCTATCTGTGTAAAGATTTTATAGATTTTAATCTCTAGACGCTGTCAGCTTTAAGGGGCAAATAGTATGTTGTTAGGGTCAATTATGTCAAACTTCATTAATGGTGTTATTTTATCGAGAAGTAGCAGTTGTTTCAGAAAATCAGAATCCTAATGGTTATCAGTACAGTAATAACGATAAAAGGGTTTGTGTTGTGATTTGTGATTGAAAACCAGACAGTGGCATGCGTCAAAGATCACAACCTAATTTCGGAAACTTATTTACAGCAGACACAAGGTCAAAGCATTGGTTGATAGTGTTCAGTAGGTCTTTTAACTAATATACATCTAAATTGGACACATAATTTCGAATTCTTTTCCGTTTCCGATTATCGGTGAAAACAAGAAAATATCATAATTTGGTATTTTAGAGAAAAAGATGCAAGTTTAAGGAGGCAATTTTAACTTAACTCAGGTCATAAGATATTTCGGCTCTTAATAAAGCTATATTAAAAATCATAAAACATACTGTGTCACTTTAAGCTTGTTCTACAAGAGAAGATTTCATCTGTCAGATTGTAGGTGGAGAGAGCACAAATCCTTCTCATAGACTATGAGTTCTTGTCTTCTTGTAATAAGACTTGGGTCAGACAGTTCAAGATACTTAACATGATATTGTTCCACAACCTAATTTGCCTTTTGATTTGGTTTGTATGGTATTCATATAGGTGATAGACAAAAGCCTCCTTAATTGAAAAGCATTCAGGAAGAATTTTTCCTAGAATAGATGTTTTTCATTCAGTTGGTGGAAAGTTTGTAGATCAAAGATAGAGGAAGTTTGTTAGGGAAAATAAAGGATGAATCCCTTTGCTGATCTTAGTTCTAATGTTGGAAGTTAGGTTTCTGAAATAAATATATATAATCTGATATAAACATTTCTGAATAAAGTAGTTAACTCTTAGTCATACCAAAAGAAAATATATTGATATTTATGTCATTGAAAATGTTTTCTGTGATGGAGGGAAATCAAAAGAAAATATGAATCTAAGAAAAATACATCTTTGAGGTAGGAAATAGTTATAGAAATATGAATTCTTATGAAGGGAAATTGTTGATGTGATCTTTTCCCTTTATACCTTTGATGCTGTGATCTTCCTCGTGCTTCTATTTGAATTTGATATTTTAATAATTATGAGAACTTAAAATAGAAATGTCAGTGCTCTATTTTATGGAGTCGTTATATGATTTTTAAGGAATATCTTCATTTTGAAATATGAATTTTGAATTAGATATTCTTAAAAGTTATTTTTTTTAAAATTGACATTTCTAATCAAATTGATAAAAAAGAAGTAAATTATGTTTTGTTTTGATATTTAATTAACAAGATTAGAATTTTCATTTAGTATCAATTTCTGAACACAAATTATTTTCACAATGAATTAATGAAAATTCTCTGTGAGAAAATAAACTTATATCAACTTATAAAAATATCTATTTCTGAAAGTTAAAAAAGATTCCCTATTTTAGTTCAAATAGAACAAAAAAGAAACCTTTAATAACATCAATTTCCCAAGGTGGTGACATTTTTAGACATTCATAATTGAAATTTTAACTTGCCTTTGGCTTTGAAAATGTTCGAAAATATTCCTCTTTGCCAATTTATAGAACAAACGTCCTCAACTCGGACAAATCTATCAACATAATCGGTAATGATAATGTTAAAAAAGTTAAAACTTTTGCATGTTTCCAATATTTACTTCATCCAAAGATACTTGGGAATAATCTTTATTGTTAAGGGAGCCAATAATATTCAATTTCCCTATGTTAACGTGTTAAAAGACTTCTTGATGTGATTATATTCAGCATACCATTGACTCAATATTTAAGCATGATTTTGACCCAAGGAGCCGAATGACAGACCAAGGTTCAATCCGTGAGTTGTTGGAGTCATATATGCCAAACTTAATCAATGGTGTCATTTGATTGCGAAGTATCGACTGTTACAAGATAGGCACTTTTTAAAGCTTATTGGTTTTTTTACAGTGAAAATATGAAGGTATAACGTCGCAATTATGATCTAAAACTGGAGACTTATTTAGGAGTTGATAGTGTTTGTTAGGTTATATAACTTGTATCCATGTATATTGGATGTGATATCTACACCTCTGTGCATTTATAAGTCTGTTTTTAGATTTTCATTAAAAAAACAGTATTTGTCATTTATATGTCTTTTGGACATGAAAAGTTAAGATGTTTTGATTTTATATCACCACATATGACATTTAGGTTTGTATCAAAGGTAAACAATATGTTATGAAAATCACGGTATGGCTCTTTAAAAGAAACAATAAAACTTTTGCCGGATGTTCGAGTAAGAGATCAAGCGCCATGAGTGTTTGTGAAAAGAAATGGATGATCGATTCTCTCGTGGCACATTTTCAATCTCATTTGTTATACTCGCGCGTTTTAATGGTCTGTGGTGTAAGGTCTTGCTTCTTTAGCACTTTTACCAACACTTGAAATAGTATTTTAGGAAATATCTGAATTTTTATTGATGTTTTGTGAGGGAACATGTTAAACTATATGTTGGTTTTCTCTAAAACCTTAAATTATATGCAACTGTGTCTATGCAATCTTTATTTCCGTACTAAAGAGGCCTCAGGCCTATAGTTCATATACAGATGTAGTTGGGATTTACTACGTTGTATTGTAGATGTACATAGCCAGATTTTGTAGTGTTATTTGATTTTTACTGTTCATTAGATTACAGAATTTTATAATACTTGGATGAACATAGTAGTACTGTTTATTATACTTACATCGAAATGCATTCTATACTGGTCAAATAAATAGAAAATGGTATACGTCTTCTTTTTCATTTAAAGTACAAAGTGTACATATTCGGTCTTCCTTTTTAACATTTCTATATCTACGAGTTTCGATTAATAAATCGTGTGAAGAGGATTTGTGTCATATATGAAAACGAAAATATATTCATTGGTCCGATGGTAATACCTTGACTCAGTGTTTCCGCTGGCATTTTTGACAGCCAGTCATCATGTCCGACGGCTTTGAAAAATACCGGACATTTACATTTTTTACCGGTCAGATAAATGTAGCTAATAAATGTTTCATTTGCTGATTTTTTTGCTAGTAATAACAATACCTGCGTCATCTTCTGATATTCTCTTTCATTCGTTTAATTGACTGTTTTTGTCACCAAAGTTGAAAGAAAGATTCGTCTGCTTTTTCATTGTCGAAAAAACGTGTTTACATTCGTAAATGATCGGAATAAGTCGATAATTTCCGTATACATTTCACACATACATTGAAATTGAGGTCAATAAATTCAGCTGCAGTTATTCGAATGATTGTCATGCGCACTTCGTTGCGTTCTATTTCAAGCTACAGAAGCGAGTGGGATTTCTAGACAAATACGATCGGGGTATCGCATCACTAGATGTTACAAGTGCTTTTTTCAAATAAAGGTTTATGAAATGAGTTCGACAGCTTGATATTTAATCGGACATCATGTCCGACAGGTTTTTTAAATACCGGACAATCATATTTTTTATCGGACTATGACCGTTATTTACCGGACAACGGAAACACTGTTGACTTATTTCAAATCATGGAATTTAGTTGGAGGTATGATTGAATCTTCAATGTAAGTAAAACCTTGACTGTGATGTATTGTAAATGATTTTTCAAATGAATGTGCCAACTGTGGTCTGTTCGTCTGCTCCAGACGCCCCCTCATTTGACTGACTGTATTCCTATTAATGTGTCTTTGTCATGAGTTCTCCTAAATAATGATTATTTGAGTATTCCCATTTATCAGAATGAGATTAGTCTTAATATTGATCCGAGATTGATCTTTACTTATCTTATCTGAACTTATTTTAGACATTCATTTTAGGAAAAATCTTAAGATATTTTTATGAATGATATTTTTATATTTGATAATGTAAATGTTTTCACCTTCTGTATTTAGTTGTAAGAATACGTAGAAACGTTATTGTTTAACACCGCTTGGGCAATATTTCAGCCATTAGGGGTGAGAAGAAAAGTTAAAGGGGAACAGAGTATGTTGTTGGAGTCAAACATGTTACACTTCATAAATGGTGTTATTCAATACAGAAATAGTGGTTGTTTCTGAAAATAAGAATCTTAGTGCTTACCAGTTCACTATAGTGACAATAAACAGGCTAACGTCATAATTCATTATAATAAATTATAATAAACAATGACGCGGGCCAATGACTGAAACGTAATTTTGGAAACTTATTCATAGCAGATATCGAGACAAAAAGTTGTTGATAGGATTAATTAAGTCATTTAACATATAAACATGTAAATGGGACCCCGAATTTTGACTTCTTAAAATTTTCGATTATCATTGAAAACAAGAAATAATGTAATTTTGACAGTTCAGAGTTAAAAATGGAACTTTCAAATGGGGATTTCAACTCACCTCAAGGCAAATGGTCAGTTGACTCTATTCAAGCCACGTACAAAATTTATGAAACATGCTCTATGTGACTTAAAGCTCTTTACAAGGACTAGTAATCAATTGTCTGCATTGTTTGTTATTTGAGTGAGACAAACCATTGGAGAGATTTGTGATTGGTCACTTTAATAATCAAGTTATCTTCAAATTTCCTCTTGCTTGTTTGATCCTTTTTCACTCCTTTCGTGTTTGTTTGTGCCAAGATATGACAAGCTCAACAAACAAAAATAGTTATTTTTGATTGGTCACTTCAGTAATCAGGTTATCTTCACATTTCCTTATGCTTGTTTGTTCCTTGTTCACTTCTTTCTTGTTTGTTTGGTCCCAAAATATGACGAAGTTGAACAAACAAATTGAGAGAAATGTCAGGAAAGATTACAGTTGTTTCACCTTCAATCTGACCTTATTTTGTCATTTGGTGAATACTTTGGTCTACACGTGAACTTTAGCATTTGGTAGGAATCAATAATCAATGATAAATATCCCAGGATGCTCATTTTTTAAGAATATAAAATTGGATGATAATCTAGACATTATGATTTGATGTGGAATGTGATGAAACATATGTATACCATGTAATCTAGAACAGGTGCTTGGTTTATATACTGAGTTTAGATAGAAGAGCAGAGGAATTGCTTAGACTAATTTGAGATCCAACTCTTATGACATTGATATTAATGTCATAATGTTTTTGTTAAGTTATCAGAATCAGAGAGATTTCATTGACGGTACAAACTGTGGCAGTTGATGTGTGTCTTACATATTATAACATCTATCATGGAAATTGACCTTTGTATACAGATCAGATAATAGTTAAGAGTTCTGACAATAATGACATTTCAGGATATGATTTGCGAAGATACATGTCAAGATACACTCTTTTCAGAGGTTTTTAAAAAAAACAACCCATCTTTAATGCAGTATATGCAATTTTAAAGTCAATTAGATATCATGATACATAGACCAAATTACAATACATTTATTGTCAGATTATTTGTGAGATTACTCAAAAATTCTATGCTATAAAGAGAGAAAGTGCAGCAAAAGGATCAGGGGTTCTGACTCAAAAGTCGATTTTGTCCTAGTCATGTCTATATTGTTTCTCTAGACCAAGAGTTAACTCGATGCTCTGAGACGGAAAATTGTTCTCTGCAGTTAAACATCGACCCTTTCACAGGTGTTGATCGATAAACTAATTATTAGTCTTGTCACCGTCGTTAAATCAACCTGATATAAAGGACCCCTATTACTGACTTACTCAGCTTCTGATAGATAGGAGTAAAGGTGGATTGGCTTAGAGAACCATGAAATCATCTGGGGTGTATCAAATCACAGTCTGGTTAATCAAATGACATTTGTTTCATTTAGAATTCTTTGCTATCATCTGTATGACAGATGTACATTAATTGAAGTGAATTTGTCTGAGAAAATCTTCTTGGTAACTTCTAGGTTCCAGTCTAATGAATGTACTATATGCTGGTGATTGTCTACAAATTTTGCCTGTATTATTCCACTCTGTATTTTCTCATACAAGATCTGTGGCAAATAGTGTGTACATTTTGGTATTGGTATAATATTTTCACTGCATGGCGATGTATCTGTTAGGACCATGTGTTACAGAATTTCTTTGTCATTTTAAATATCATTTGAATTATCTATAACAACCAATTTTCTAAACAAATATGTCATATTTTCTCATGAATAGGATAGATGCACTCCCAAGGGAAGTTTTTTCAAAGATACTAAATAATCCTGCAACCAATTCTACCCTAGAAAAACATTTCTCTTTGATTTTATTGTTGACCTATTTTTAAGTGAAGAAATTGTAAAGCAGAGCTCTTTTATGTTAAAATTGTAAATAACAGTTCTTGGAATAGGAGGAAATTGTCTGAAGGTAAGCTTGAGGACCCTGTTAGAGTATTTAATCAGTGAACTAATCACAGGTTAATCAGTCCTGTCAATACTATTTAATCAGTAAGATGGAGAGACCCCAATCTTGAATATTTGCCTCTTGATGGATGTACTGTAGGTACAGTTGGGTTAACATGTACTCAAATTTCCTACCACCTTTTTATATTGTGTTATTTTAAGATTCATATAACTTTAAAAATCCATTGATTATCCATTTACTGCCATAAAGTTTTTTTAATTAGATCCGCAAGAATAAGTTATTAGTAAGATCTTTGTTTTTTGGTACAATCTAAAGCTTCTGATGTTCAAAAACGGACATAATTTGCACAGATACGACCATTAATGTTAATTCATAAGCAGTACAGCACAGTTTAACAATTGAGAGCCAGTTACAGAAAAAAATATTGATAACTTAAGAATCAAACAGTCAAATGCTTCATTAAAAACATTATTGTTGTAATGTGATTGTCAAATTGGCCAGTTAAATAGTGTAGAGTCCTTATATTGCTTCTTTTTGTTTTCTCTTCTTACTGTTAACATGTACTTATATGCTCACATCTTAGCATGTTGTTACAACACAAGAATCTTTGTCGAAACGTCGGAGACAGTGAATAGAGAAGTGTTGTTGTCCATATTTTCCTTGTCATTATTCTTAAATTGCTGACAAATCCGTGGTTGATAATCGCCATGAACAGATTTGTATTTGTGGACATTGTTAATGCTTGTGTCTATGAATGACTAAATGGCATCATGTACAGCACCTAGTCAGTGATGGTATTTAATGATCCTTAACAAGGCAAATAGTATTACTGATGTTCCTGCAAGCATAGTCTTCGTCATTTATCATTGATTACAAGCAGTTATTGTTGATGTTCCAGAAAGATTGGATGCAATTTTGACCAATTTTTTTTAATGTTTTGTCATAATAATTGAAGTATCATGGTCAGTCATGTTTTCATCCATATTTTTGGTGCTTCTTTGTTTGTTATGACCTTTTTAAAATATGTTTTGTCCAAAATAATTTAAGTATCTTGGTTAGCCAAGTTTTCATCTATGATCAATAGTGCTTCTTTGCTTGTCATTTATCACTGACTGGCAGCAGTTATTGTTTCTTTTCATGAAAATTTATATGCATTTTTAACACAATTGACCATTTAGTAAGAGAGGATAATGAAAATAATGGAAGTATCTTGTTTAGTCAAGTCATGTTTTCATTCAAATTCAATAGTGATGCTTTATTTGTGTATTCAATTCAAGTACTAAACATTTTGATGTATACAAATCATAAGTTTTTGCTTGAAAACAGCCAAATGTTTATAATTACAAAATGATGTTTTTACACGTTTTTCGGCGATTCTGATTGGACGAGAGCTCTCAAAAACATGCAACCATTTCTCGATGAATGCAGAAAAAATTGCTGTTATACCTCGTGCATTCATACTTTATGACGTCACAATCTGACAGAACAAATTGACGCGACGGCTAGTCCGGTTATGACAACATCGCGTTACTTTTTTTTTTTTTTTTGGCAAAATAAGAAATGTACGCATGTAATAATCTTTCTAACTGAATGGATAACCAGATAATACTTTCCTCCCCCAGAAGAAACAATTACCTTAAGCGAAAACTCTTGATTTTAATAACTACGAGTCCTGAAGTTGGATAGCTCGAATCGTTTTCACAAACAGTAGCCATTTTGCATGTCACGTGATATGCTAATGACGGTTATTTAAAAATTGCGGACTGGAGTTAAGACGAACTTTGATTGCATGCGCGTCAATGCTGAAAAAACTAAATTAAATCATATTCCGTTTTAGTATATGAAATTCGCAATTTTAATTCCACCACGTAATGTTGTGTGTAACACGCTGCAAAAAAACGTAATGTTCACGACAATTATTCAAGTTTAGTTGAAATTATTTAGAAAATCTGTGGAAGTAGAGTTTATTTTGTAATTATAAGGATTGTTTTACATTTTTTGTGCCTCTATCGATGTATAACAGCAACAAATTTTGTATAACATCGCTACGCTACGCTACGCGATGTTATACAATTTGTTGCTGTTATACATCGATACGCTACGCGATGTTATACAAAATTTGTTGCTGTTATACATCGATAGAGGCACAAAAAATGTAAAACAATCCTTAAATAAAATAATTGACATTGTTTATTTTGAGTTATCCTTTACCACAGACCTTAGTCTGTTGATGAGGTAAAGGGATATGAATTCAATAACAAAGTTTTTATTTTTTAGTTTCATTTTATTCATGTAATTGACAATATTTCATTTTTTGAAGAATGAATAATAGGGAAAAAAAGAAAGAATGTTTTTAAAATTCAAAAATGGCTTTAAGTAATTGGTTTTAGTAAGTGATACATTTGAAAAGGAACATTTCAACATTTCATAAGATTGATCGATTCATACTTGAATAAAGTGTTCATTTATGATAGTAGTCAATACTGAATTTACTATTAGGGCAATTCTGGTTACAAGATGTCAAAATGAATCAAACTGAAACAGATGCATATAGTTGTATTACAAAGTGAGTGGTCCTTCGAAAACCTAGGACCTGGATTGTACATTGGGTGTCAGAACAAAAAGAACATATAATTGATTTCATAACAAAAATGACTCTCTAATAAATTCTACCATGACATTTAAATATCCATGTTTTATATTATCTACGTTCGAACACGGTTTTTAGATAGCCGATTAACCGCGTTTGAATACATCTGCCTCAAGGCTCGATGTAAAGAAGAGACGCAACAGCATTGTGCAGAGTTTGACGCTCTACCGCTAAACATGATGAAAATATGCATTTGATGGCCTCCTGTTACCATTTACCATTAGACATAGATACTTCTTCACGCTTATATATACAGTCTATTACTCAATCATTTGACTTGTTTGCATTAATGTGGAAAACGTTTGATTTCAAGCTGCGATGACTGGATCAGACTCGGCCACGATAATTATCATCTTACACAATGACGTCATAGGCTTGATCAGTGTGACATGACGTCACATGACTGGTCATGTGATCAGCTAAAAGGTTGATATCGGCTATTTTGTTGGAGGTGATTCAGTACCTTTTGGATGTCAAATTGACATGTTTTGTGCTGGCGTTATGAGTGTAAAAAACCCTGAATGCTCTAACGTGTTAACTTTACAATTCTTTGATTTTTAACATTCCCTACTATCTCTTTTCACTTCGATATTAGTTAAGGTGTTACCCGTTTAAAATTTCCTAATTGAGCAGGAAGCAAAACAATGGCTACTCAATTGCTGTAATGTTGTACATTACTTATCATAACTGTACATTGCATATGTTCTTGTTTTTGGAATTTTGACAAGGTGATCTCTCAACAGTTGGAATCTGAAACACACATGTCAGTTATCCCCTTATCACAACTGCCTTGTTTGTTGTAAAGAAAGGGTTATCTACAACCCTAATTTGGCACTGTTTACATACCTGCCACTTTTCATAAGATATACCATGAGAACAGAAGAGTTATTTACAAAATGATCAACTATCTTGAAGTGAAAAGTTTCAGCAAGACTGACACAAGAGTTAAATCTAAATACCTACTTCAACTTCTTTATTCATGAGGAGCGATTATTAATATGCAAATATTTATGACATTTTGACTTGCACACACCTATGTTTTTCAAATGTAAGAAAAGGTATTTCGTTGTTTATGAGAGGATAGCAACTCAAGAAAATTATTAACACTAAAACTAGCTTGGTACACCAATTAGATAATACAATTATTAAACCAAGGACGCAGCTAGAGTTTTAAAAATATATATTCAGTTTTCACACTCCAATTGATCCAAGCTTCAAATGCTACCATACTTGAAAAACATTTGTTGCAGGCTTGTTCCACATCTATCTTGTAACCTCACAGTGATGTGTACCCAATTTTCCTGCTGTATATCAAATAGAGGCCTTAACTACAGTCTAGGATCTCATTCAGCAAGTTTAGATTTGGCTGTACACTCATTATGACTCATATGAAATGAAAGAGCTTGAAGAAATGTATATTACCTACGAAGTAACAGTAAATTATTTTTTTATAAATTCATAGACTAAATTTTAGTCTAACTTCTATCTTGTAACCTCACAGCGATGTGTACCCATTACTCATGCTTCATGACTGTGTATCAAATAGAAGCATTAACTACAGTCTAGGTCATCATTCAGCAAGTCTAGATTTGACTGCACCCTCATATGAAATGAAAGAGCTTGAAGAAATGTATGTTATCGACGAAGTAACAGTAAATTATTTTTAAAAAATTCATAGACTAAATTTTAGTCTAACTTCTATCTTGTAACCTCACAAAGCAACAGTAAATTATTTTTTTAAAATTCATAGACTAAATTTTAGTCTAACTTCTATCTTGTAACCTCATACAAAGTAACAGTAAATTGGTTTTTTTTAAATTCATAGACTAAATTTGAGTCTATGCAGTCAGTAGAGGTCATGTTGTGTTGAAGTGGTGTGGGAGGACGTCAGGGAACCTTGATCTGATTCCACAGCTGCAGTTCCTCACAGGAAGAGTGCTTAAACTGACAGGTCTACCACTACAAACATAAGATATGGACTAACCGATAAGCTCTTGGAGAAGAGAGTAAATAGCTTTGAGTTGCGATGTTTACTTTAAGTTGGTAACCTTCTAGCACTTGCCTCTTGTATCTGATGCTGGTTGCATTAGGAATTCTATGTTCAAGTCCTTGAATCAATTGAAGCAAATATTAGCAAATGACACTTAAAGAGCCACTCCGTGATTCTCATAACATATTATTTACCTTTGATACAAATTTAAACCTAAATGTCGTATGTGGTGATATAAACTCAAAACATCTTAACTTTTCATGTCCAAAAGACATATATTTATGACAAATACTGGTTTCCATGACAATGACAGCCTTATAAATGCACAGAGGTGTGGATATCATGTCCAATATGCATGGATACTAGTTATATAACCTAACAAACACTATCAGCTCCTAACTGCCCTACTGGCTGTTTTAGATAAGTCTCCAAAATTACGTTTGACTATTTGACGCATGCCACTGTCCAGTTTTCGATCATTATTGTGACGTTCTACCTTCATACTTGCAAATTAGCTTTAAAATGTTTCTTTTTGGTAACAGTCGATACTTCGCGATCAAATGACACCATTGATTAAGTTAGACATAAATGACTCCAACAACTTACAAGAAAGTGGCTCTTTAAGAAATAGCAGATAAAATCGTGTTTTAAGTTTGCATTTGTTAACCATTCAACCACTTGCCACTCTTCGAGCATTTTTTTAAATGCTGTTTGCATTGTGAATTCTAAGCTTCAAATCCTTTTCTGCAAATAGGAAAACAGCATGTGATTACATAACTGATAAGATAATAAAGTGTACATAATTTTGTTTAGTTCATATTTGTTAACTTGCAGGATTTGTATTTTAAGTTTTTTTGCAATACAAATTCTTTGCACTGAATTAATTGAAACTAACTAGGGTTCAAGCTTACAATAAAGTCACAATGCAAAGAATTCAATAGTTACACATTAGGTTCATTTTTTAAAGGGACTCTGAAACTCGGATGTATGTTTAAATAAGTAGTCTTGTGTGATGAACTTGACTTTTTTTGCAGTGTCTTTAGTTCAGTTGGTTAATTGGTATGGAATGTCAAGTTCATGTCAAAATCAGACATTACAGACAGTGTAAGAGGGACATGCAATGAAGGGGTACGAATAGTTATGTTTAAACCAACCCATGAATGAGTTCACGAGTGATGACTTAATTTCATTTAGAAGTTGACCAGTGCAGTTTTTATGCATTGTTAGTGTTAACTTGTCTTGATCTATTTGAATAAGGGTATTGGAAATATTTTCATTTTTAGAATGTGTTGGTTACTAATAGTGGTTCTAAAATTAATACGCATTTTTAATTTAGAAAGTGGAAAAAAAAAAATGTTTGATCAGAATTTGATATGGACCGTCATATTCTGAGGCTAAGCTGCAAAAGAATTTGGCAATTTGAATGTAAGAAAATTTTTAATAATCCAATTATTACACCCCGTTTTGTTTACCCTCTTTTGAGATCAAATAATATGCTAAAATGATTTGTTATTACTCGTCCATTTAAGATGCTGCAGTGTAATATTTACATTGAAATATCAAACTAGTGTAATACCGTTGCACATATGACATCACAATAGTGTGTATATGTGACATCACAACGCTGTCATAATGGCGTCCAAGTCGTAGAAATGTTAGTTTCAGCACTGTATCAAGCATTTTTGCTAGATTTATGTGGTCAAATGATAACAGACTCAACATAACTTAACTTCCTACCATTCAAAGCTATTTTATGAAAAAAACAACAAAAAAACAACTATTTGATTAAACTCGGGACTGATTTGGGATCAAATTAGTTTTGGCTGTTTTATACTAAAACATTAAGTATTCAGTATTAAATCAATGTCGTCTAGTATCATCTATATATTTTTAGAAAGAACATCCTATCCCTTATTTTCTTCCGAAAGTTTGTCAATGTTTTGAATGAAAACATAAAAAAACATCAGTCATCATCAAAATGTAATCTTTCAACTCTTATCTGCAAGAACATTTGGAGTTTGATGAATAAAAAACATAGGGCAAAATGTTTCAAATCTACTCCCTTCTTGATAACCTTGAAGCGGTCCTATCAGAGAGTCTGTATGTGTTACGATTAAATCTTAAGTCTAAAATCTATTCCCTCTGTGATAATCATGGAGTTTGTTGTTACTTAAAACAGCACTTTAAATTATGAAAGTTAAGATTATTTAAGAGAATTTAAAGTGGAACATAAAGTTCTGTGGCAAGCTATAAAACAATCTCAATTAAATTCATAAAAAGGGTTTTAAAATTCCAATTTTATACTCTCTTCTGTTTTTCCATTATTTGAGACCAAATCATAAGCTAATATTATGATTTAATAAATTTTAGTAATGACATCCTAACCTATATTGTTTTCGGAAATTTTGTCTGAGTTTTGAATGACAAAGAATAAGAAAATCATCAGTCATCATCAAATGTTGTCTTTAAACTCTAATCTACAAGAACATTAGGAGTTTGTTGAATAGAAATAGTTTTAACTTTTTTCCCACCTCGATAACCTTGAAGCAGTACTATCAGAGAATCTGAGTGTTCAGATTGAAGAGTAAAATCCAGGCTATGGCTTTGTATTTAGCAGTTTGTTTATACCTCTGGAGAAAACAGCATTAATAATAATGTGGATATTTATATGGCACCTTTTCCATGTTCAAGGACATGCTCAAAGCGCTACCTACATTATTACCCTGAGGGAAGTGTACTTTCAAAGCAGCTACTTAGTGCTAAGCACGACCATCCGTACATCCCTATATTCAGGTACCCATTTGGGTGGACTGAGTACAACGTGGATGAAGAGCTTCTTGCCTAAGCATTGGGCCTTGATGTAATAATTAAAGTATGGCAGACCTATCTAACTAGGAAAGTAGATTTGAGAAATCTAATATTTATGAAAAGTAAACTTGGACTCAAACAATTAATTATTTTGTTATTATTTATTTTTTCTTCTTCCCAAAGAATTTCAATGTTTTGATATCTATTCAGTGTTGACAATTTTCATCTCTTTTTTTGCAGGGTTTCACAAAGATCTACCAGCAGTTCTTTCCATGTGGGGATCCAAGCAAGTTTGCTACATTTGTGTTTAACGTTTTTGATGAAAATAAGGTATGTAAAATATCACCCTTTATAAAAACAATCTGATTGTACTTTTAAGGTTTTTCTTTCAATGATGTCAATGAGTCTGTGGTAAAAATGTTAAAGAGCCACTCCATGAGTTGTTGGAGTCATATGTGCCAAACTTAATCAATGGTGTCATTTGATCGACTGTTACGAAAAAGACAAATTTTAAAGCTTATTGGCCTTTTTACAGTAACAATATGAAGGTAGAAAGTCGCAATTATGATAAAAAAACGGACAGTGGCGCGTGTCAAATAGTTTAACGTAATTTTGGAGACTTCTCTAAAACAGCCAGAAGGGCAGTCAGGAGTTGATAGTGTTTGTTAGGTTATATAACTAGTATCCATGTATATTGGATGTGATATATTCACCTCTGTGCGTTTATAAGGCTGTTTTTATATTTTCAAGGAACACCAGTATTTAAGTTGTCATATATATATTTTTTTAACATGAAAAGTTAAGATGTTTTGATTTTATATAACCACATATGACATTTAGGTTCATATCAAAGGTAAATAATATGTTATGAAAATCACGGAGTGGCTCTTTTAGACCATGGACACTACCCACATTAACACTTTTAGAGTGTCAAAAGTTGTAGGGTTTTCATGACTTTTGCCTGATTGAAAACACTTACAGAATTGTTAGCACATAGTAACATCTAAATAGTAATCAATCTCAGGAAGATATTGTCTTTCACAAAATTATTGAAACTGTAAAGACCGAACTGTAGAAAAAACATTTCATCTTTGATTGAAAATAGTTTAAAGATTTATAATTGGGCAATCAATATATATGATATTGAGTCATTCCCATCAATTTGTTCGTAACTCTTAAGAACTATAATCATTAATTGTTTTTCCTCAGGATGGTTACATAGAATTTCACGAGTTTCTTCAGGCTTTGTCAGTTACATCCAGGGGCAATGTGGAGGAAAAGCTCAAATGTAAGTTGAAGGGAAAAGGTTCGAGGTTCCTTGATTATTGAGACACGCATAGAAGATTCTATAATGAATACATTGTTTAAGACCTAAATTTTCAAAGTTCTCAGAGCTTTGAGTTTGTTTGGATATGGAAATGGTGACCTCTTAGTGCTTAAGATGTTTGAAAATCAATGTACTGATCTTTTATGATGACTTATCAAGATTTCATATGTAGATTTTGTTTGAATTCTAATGTCTTAAAAAATCATGTCAAGTTTAGTTGAAAATATTTCGGATATGCATGTGACCATAAATGTACTTCAGTGTACAAATGATTGGCCTTGAAACATTGACTGAGTGTTTAATTCAGTTATCTGTCTTGCCTTTATGCCAGTGAGAAATAATGTTTTTTAAAGTCCATTCATAAATACATGTAATAATGATACAAAACATTGGCAATGCATTTGTAATGTTGTCACAATATAGGAACAAGAAACCTCTTGAACATTCTCAGAAAGAAATTAAAGTCAGCCTCCTACAAGACTTAAAACAATGACATGAGTGATGATATTTGCTTCAGGGGCCTTCAGATTGTATGATTTAGACGCTGATGGCTTCATCACCAGGACAGAGTTACTGGACATTGTGGATGCAATATACAAAATGGTTGTAAGTATCACTGCAGTAACCTTGCTACTATCAATGAGTTGAGATGAGGGATAAATTTAGAAACCGTTGTCATAAACTTGTAATATTTTTTATAAAAGATAACGTGAGCATACCAGTATTTTAATAGCAATTAGAAGTAAAATACAAAACTTGTTCATTGGAAAAGAAAGTAGCATTTTGCTGTGGGTGCATCAACCTTGATGATCGATAAAAAAAATGAGAGTGATAAGTCACCTGTTACACAGTAAAGAGCATATTGAAAGGCAAAATGTTGAAATAAACATTAGTTTGGACAAATTTCTGTGCAACTGTTAACAAAATTTCTAACAAAAAGAACCAGTTTGATAAATTACCAATTTCATGATAAAGAGCATGAGAATGGTTTGCACAAGAAACCCTCTTGATATTCCAGCAATGATAATTGGAACCATCATGCTAATTTTATCCCCTCGTCAGGAATGTCGTGTGCAAGTTTTTGGGTAATTATGTAGTTGTCTTGACACAGCTAATACAGACTTATCAAAAACAAACCGTAGGAATTCAGCACACACCGTTACCTGTCATGGTGTACCAGCTGCTGTTCTGATAGCCAATAGATCTACTGACTGATACAAAACCATGATGAAAGCTCCTAATAGAAGCAATGGATATGAGTAAAAAGGAAAAGCATTAAAAAAAATGTGAATGATAAGTCACCTGTTTCATAATATAGAGTCTGTGGAAATGCAAAATATTAAAAAATGTTTTTGACAAAACGCTGTGCAAATATTTAAAATATTTCAAAGAAATAATCCCAGTTGGCAAACGACCCATTTTATGATAAAGAGCATGAGAATAGTTTGTCAGAATCCCTCGTGACATTTCAACATTGATAATTGGAACCATCATGCTAATTTTCTCCCCTCGTCAGGAATGCTGTGTGTACATTGTAAGCCATCATGTAATTATGTAGTTATCATGACAAAGCTGATACTGATGTATCGAAAACAAACCATCGGAATTTTGAACACAACGTTTTATTTTATGGTGAATCAACTATGGCTCTGTTAGCCAACGGAAGACAGAATAATACAAAACCAGGATGAAAGCTCCACTTCATAGTTTGTAGAAATTTGACAAATTTGCAGCCAAACATTTTTGCTTTGTGATTTATAAATATCATTTCCTCAGCAATTCATTGTATCAAAAACAGAATGATTGAAAATATGAAGAATTGTTTTCCATTTCAACAAAAGAAATATGACTATATCTCTTCTGAAATGATACACATGAACAACAGCCCTTTACGCAATACATTTTACACATGACAAAGAGATATAAAGTCTGGTTAAGAAATATTCATTTATATAAAGATTTTTTTTTTCAATGTTGATTTTATGAAATTATGGATCATAATGTGTTGGTCTGTGAATGTTATTAAAATATAGAGGATATTTGACATTTCTCGTCGAATACGCCACGAGTGTAAATATATGATTTTCTACTTCACAAGATGAGATATCCATGGTATTCGACGAGAAATGTCAAATGTTCTATTTATTATGTTTCCCAAAACCCCGTAAATGACCCTAACTATATGAATGGAGAAGCTAAAACGCTTCGCTAGCACGGCCGTTGCATGACGTCATTCAATTGTTTCATGATGTCACAGACAATGTCATATGATTGTTGCATCATTTCACTGAGTAGAATACCATTTTTATTTCACTCAGTGAAAATACGGGTTTTATTTTCACCGATAAATGGCATATTTCACCATTCGAAATATAATAAACTTGCACATTCTGTCCATGGAGTACTCAAAGCAGAACAAAGTTTGCCATATCTGTTGCAACCCTGGGCCTAGATTTTCAAAGTTCTCTTAGTGCTAAGTTAGTTCTTGGTGCAATACATTAACATTGGCTTATGAATATCTTAGCACTAATAGAGCTTAGAAAATCTATGCCCATGTTATTAGCTTCAGTGCTTTAAGACAATGCCAGGTTTGTTTGACAAAGTAATAAATAATGGTGCAGGGGATCAATAGTCTGGTGCCGAAACTGTGTCACATTGTAGTTGAAATAGTTGCTAGCCCACCAGACTAGTGTCAGTTATCATGGATAGTTTGGTATCAAAACTGTGTTACATTGTAGTGGAAATAGTTGCTAGCCCACCAGACTAGTGCCAGTTATCATGGATAGTTTGGTATCAAAACTGTGTTACATTGTAGGGAAAATAGTGGCTAGCCCACCAGACAAGTGCCAGTTATCATGGATAGTTTGGTATCAAAACTGTGTTACATTGTAGGGAAAATAGTTGCTAGCCCACCAGACTAGTGTAAGTTCTCTTTGATGGCCTGGTGCCTTAATTGTGTTACATTGTCGTTGAAATAGTTGCTAACACATTCAATTAGAATCAGTTATCATAATCAGTGCAGTTGACATTGTTAACTGGTCTTTGCATAGGCAAGCGTCCAAATGACCTAACTTCGTTGCTGTAAACTTTATGAAGGGTGCAAATCTTGGTAAATTCAGTAACAATAGATACTTCTTACCAACTTAAAAATATGAAAAAGTTATTGAAGTTGTTATTTTTCACAGGGAGGGATGGTCAAACTACCCGAAGAGGAAAATACTCCTGAGAAACGAGTCAACCGAATATTTGAAGTCATGGATAAGGTAATATTCATATGCATTTTTTTTACCTAATTCCATGGGATAATATGATTGATTTTGGAAAAATGTTATTAACAAACTCTCTGAAAACCTCTGATTTTGAATATCAACTAAATGATGTATTCTTATTATTTGGAATATAAGTAGACCTTTCCCATTTTTGCTGGTTTAATTGCTTGTAAGAATAACATGATATACAATGTACACCAATAACTTGTTTTCAATCTTCTGTCTTTGATCACATGTATAAATAGCATAAATGCACCTTTTTATATGAATTTGAATATTTCTCCACAAAATTACACTTATCATAGTGTCACACAAGTAAAAGTCATAAAAGTTCATAAAAAGCAAGTAAGTTAAGTAGCACATGTTATCAAATTTAATGTTGTCAATTAGATATTTTACACGATATTGTAATTGAATCAATCTACATTTCCTCAAATCAAATGATGAATCTAATTGAAATTCACTTATTGTCACCCTCTGATTTTATTAAAATGTTTGTTGATTGGATTATCACTCCAGAACAGAGACAATCGGTTGACATTTGAAGAGTTCCTGGAAGGTTCCAAAGAAGACCCAACAATAGTGCAGGCACTAACGTTGTGTGATGCAGGCAGGGGATAACTACCAGTGAGGCTCCAAAGGGGGGGGGGGGGGGGGGGGTCAGTGAACAGCCACACCCTCATTCTGATCATATCCTGAGTCCTGAGTCTCAACAGAAAATCTGGAAATGTCAAGTTGACCCTTGGTAGATATTCGAAAAGTAATGTTTTGAAACAAAAATAGTTTCATTTAAGTTACAACAGGAAGAACTATATTATATATCATACCAGCATACCAAAGAAGGACATTGATTATTATGATCCCTTGTCTGTGATTGGTTGTTCAAAAGGTCATTGGTTGACCCCTCTATGCAATGTCCTTAGATCATGACAGTGAATGGAAAAGGTAAACAGAAGTCAGGTGAGCAATGATGGAGAAAGATTTGATGATATTACTTGATTGATAAGCATTGATATGGGATGAGTACCAGAACAAGATGGAACCTTATAATCAGTGTCAAAGTTTGTTCTACATACTTGGTAAATGGAAATAGAAAAAAACATTTTCATTGAAGTAACTTTTTGGCTTCATATCATCAACTCATTATGTTGATCCTTAATTAAAACAGTGTAAGAATAAGCTCCAGTTAAAACCTTGGTTGTGGCAATTTAGAAACTCTTTAAAGATTTTTAACACAATTCCTCTTAAACTCTTACACATAAAGAAAGATTACACACATGCAATGAATTATTGTGAAATGATGACATCTCCAACTAGTCATGAAACTAAACCATTTTTCATTTCATTATGAACAATATGAGACTCTGGTTTTGATTTGATTGAGGGTGTGGAGGGGTGCATACTTAACCCTGACAAACATCTCAACACATTTAGCTGTGATGATGGTGAACTCCATGGAGTGTTTTAATATTTCTCTTGTATAAACATTTATCAATCCTACAATTTCATGTTAATATTGTAAATCCAGCTCATTTTATGTATGTCAATTATGCACATAATGTTCAATATTGAGAACAATTTATTATTGTGTCATGGATACTTTTATTTTACTGTAGTAACAAGACCTTTAGATATCTAAAGTGAGGTTGTATGTTATTGAACTTGCCAAAACCAATTTCATTCATTTCATAATGAAGTGGATTAATTCTGAATATCATATTACTTTATTTTGCGTCAGAAAAGATTTTCTTTGAAAATATCTGATATGGTGAACCATGATACACCAAATGTCTCTTATGGCTTGAAAATGCATGTTTCCAATAACTTTTATGTTCACACCCGGAAGGAAGTATTGCAACACCAATACCTTTGTTCTGATATCAACTTACACATGATGGGTTTTGCAATTTTATTCAGAGGTCTCTTGCATTGGAAGTGGAACAAAATACCTCAAAAAGACCTAAGCACCTTGTTCAGTAAATTAGGGGTCATTTTGCACCAACCCCCTGTGCTCATCAGGGTTACATGTACATCAAATCTCGATTTCTTTGTGTGTCTTTTACCGTCATCCACTTCTACTAATCAAGCATTGTTGCTTCAGTAAAAAAGTTTGTTTTATAAAGTCTGACTCTAAAACAATCCTTACTTCCATGATTATTTAAGAAAAATAACATTAACTAAGTAAATACTTAAGAGTTACTTAAATGTCATGTCCTATTATATTGTCGATATATTAGGTTCTTATTCAACGAATGGCATTAGTTTTCATCACAGCAGCCCCTGAAAAAGCAGGTGTTGCAATACAGTTTCCAGGTGTTTATGTCAAATAGAAATAGCTAATCCACAACATCATTTATTTTGCATTGAAGCACAGTTGATCCTGCTAAATCAGTATATTTGAAACCACCAAGCTCCTTCCAAATACCCTGATCTCCTTCGGGACAAAAGCCTTGTATCGGTAGCTATAAGACCAGCCAATCGGACGACTCGCATCCAGCAACAGCGTCACAACCCGGATGAAAAAATCTGTTGATGTAAAGATTGTAGCGTCAAGCTCCTTGCCACGAATATTGAGCCACCAGCCATAGAATGTATTTGGCCCAAAAGAGATAGGGTATATGGTAGGAGCTCAGCGGATTCTAATACGCTGATGTAGCAGGATGAGTACAGTTATACTCTGACTTGTTATTAAACTAGGAGGTTGAAAGCCAGAGCTAGTTTAAAATGAGTTCTGAGCAAAACTGTACTTCATGTAAAACACATGATACCTGGGGTTGATATTTCGTTTAATAAGTTTAACAATATTCATGAAAGAAAAGGTATTCATGTGAATCAAATTTGGCTGTGAAATGGGATCCTGTAAGCATATGCCACTCATAGTGATGACAGGATCTATCTTGGTTCATAAAGAAGTTTGTGTTTTTTTGTGTGTAAACACAAGGTTAAACTTCTACTAGAATATGTTTTATGATTTTCATATGATGATGTTTCTAATCTAAATACTGTTTGAATGTAAACTTTACAAAAAATCAAATGGCAGTGATGCTTTTACACCTCAAAGGGGAAACCCTGTCATGTAATTATTATTGTAATGCTTTTAAGTTTCAAGTTATTGGTTTCAAGTTATTGGTAAGTTTGTTTTAGTTTAATTCTGTTTTGTGGCTTTAGTGCTAACAGGAACGTTTTTCTAAAGATTACCCCTTTCTCCAAATTTTACGTTTTTCTGATGTTTTAAATGTTATCTATATAGTTGAACAAATTCATCTTAGCATGAAGGAAGGGGTTGTCTTGAAATTATTCTTTTCACAATGAGAAAATATTATTTTTGAGCTATCAACGAGTTCTATTTGAATAGAAAGTTATCGAGATCAGTTATGAACCATATAAATCTTTATATATATGTTTGAGAAAGAATCATGTTTGTAAGCTGTGGTGAAATGGCAAGATTGTTATTTGGGACATTTTATAAACTCATCATGTTAGTCTAGGTTCAGTAAGGAGATGTCATATGTCATTGGTTTTTATGACATTTGTACTATTAATACCATAAGAGTAGCTGTTTTATAGTTTAAGATAGGACTTATTTAGACCATTCATGATTTTACATTTTCATCATATTTTCTTATAATAGATAGCGTATTGGCCCTTAATGCATCTATGAAACATTGTAGAATAAAGTTTGCTATTCTTACGCTATTATATATTTAAAAAATGGTCAGATTGCCATTTCGAATTTTTTTTATCAAGATTTTCCTTAATGACATTTGAGATCAAATCTTATTACAATTTGAAAGCTTTGAAACATTACTATTGCACAACTTTGAGGTGATTTTTCAGACTGTAGTCGAATTAGGAAATATTACTTGGCAAACAATAATATTCGCTGCCACAAAAGAAATTTTTATGTTTGCAATAAAGGTTTTTAATATTCAAATAAATTACTTTCTGTGAAGTATTTTGTCTTTTGTATATATGCAATATTGGTTTTAGGGAATACATTGATAAGATTCCATGACAACTAGTACAAATTCAATACCTGCACTGAAAGCATTTTCGAAAGTAGATGATAGTATTGGAAATAACTTTACGGAAATAAAACATCTTTTACCAATATGATATTTATTATTGATGGTAAGCTTTCAGAAAAACACATTATAATGTATTAGAAGTATAATAGATCTATGGTGTTAGACTTTTCATGTCTTGTATTGCGGAGATAGTCCATACTTAGTATGTACCATACATTCAAAATGACATACGATCTCAGATTAAAAAATCTTGGCCAAGGGACTTAGGTTTTCTAAAGAATATTAATACAGTTTCAGTATGCAGATGTATAATCAAATTTCTAGGGATAGATATAGTTCCTTGAAAAATGTACACCCTCATGTCAACATCTTTAAACTTTGTCGTAGCTAGCATGGAAGAACCACGAAAAGGTTCTGTGGAAACTTACTGAGAAATATTTAATTTTCAAAGGAACTTTTAAAATTGTCGTTAAATACGATCTGAAGAGAAACAAATTCTATAATCTCATTTTTGTACATGAAGTTTAATCTAAACATTTTATATTTTTTACAGTATCGAGCAACAACCAAAGTAAGTACCACCCCAAAAGAAAGAAAAGAGCATAGTAAAGCGAACACATCTGCATCATACGTAACAAAACGCTGTTAAAAAATTAAGTAGTTTTCAGAACATGAACAAACGATGAAAAACATTTACTATAAAAGTTAAACATTCAGGTAATCGCAACATAAGATATAAATTAAGACTTGCATTCAGACTAATGTTCAGTTTTATGGATATTTATGAAGATAAGCCGACACTTCAAACATTTGGTCACAACGAACTTTGGACTCTGTCCCAACCAGACCCAAGTTCTGCTTCAGCAGCGGAGAGCCTGACATATGTCGTTAGCTTTCATGGATACGTACCTTCTGACACTGATAAGAGACAAGGGTGAGACCATTATTCTTTGACAACCTACAAACCATAAACATGTAACATTTCTATACATCATTTTGTAACAGCGCCGTCAATTTCCCTCACCTTCACAGATCTAGGTGTTGATTAAGGCCTCAGTATGGCAGAGCACATGAACTATGGTGCCAAGAAAAGGAATATCAGCAGAATGAGACCATTCCCAAACCAAGGATGCAGTTACAACTCTTCGTCTATGTCTCGTGATGTCCTGAATTGACCACTGTAAAATTCTTCTGACAGGATCTGAAGCCTGCGTCACAGATCAACCTCAGCATGTCAAAAAAAACCCAAAAAATACCAAACTTTCTACGATACATGGGCACATCACTCATGGTTTTAAAGACCTGGCAGGGAGTCCAGTAGAGATACCCTGTATGTTCCTCTGTCAACTTAACCAGCTGCCTCAGAACTACTTAAGCCCTATTGCCTACCAGCTGATTCCTCTCAGAGAATCACTGGCGCCCTGTCATACCCATATCTATACTGGAAAAATAGCGAAAACGGTCATTTACCTTTTCTGTTGCAAAATAATGCGATAGTCGTCCATAAACTATTTTCTGTAATAATGTATTACAGACTTTTGAAAGCCTTCTGAAAGCACACATTCGTGATACCTTTTTGTTGACAATCCCTTAACATCTAAATGCAATAATTATTTAAAATCTGAAATGGTAAGTTCTGGTAAGACTCGTAGGTCAAACAGTTAAAGCTAAACTTGTTTCTTGTTCAATCTTTTCACCAAGGGTATGACCTAGAATCTAATCTTAACTTGATATGTGACTACATATTCCAAGAGGGCTAAATTCATTTGTGTAAACTGGAATATTATGATTAATAAAATTAATTAACTGATCCAGATACAACAATTGCATATTTATTGACCATTGTCCGTTTCTTCAAATAGTTTCCTTGGAAACACTACCAATCAAGGGTATTCAGGCATGATATTAGACGATCCTATCATATGCCAGAAATCATCTCCAGACAACGTTAGTTTCTTTCACAAGAGAATATTTCATCTGTCAGGTTGTAGGTGGAGAGGAGACAAATAATTTCATTGATTTGTTATGTTCCAGTTATGGGCAGTTACAGACAAAGGGCTTATCCTGGTTTCCCTTGTTCCAAAGAGTGTGACTAAGTAAATAAGCTATATGTGGGTGGTCAAAAAGCAAGATCTATGATCTTATTACCTTACAAGAAAAAGATATGGTTTCTTTGAATTCCTTTGAATTAACAACATCACACAAGGCTATCTGGACATGTCTTGTTAAGCACAAGTTTCCTAACCAACCATCATGTCTATGAGGCATCAAATCACTTGAATCTCCAGACAATGTCAGTGTGTTCTTAAGAGACGAATCCATCTCTCAGTTTGTAGGTGAGGAGGAGACATCATCGATTTCCAATGTTCTGGTTATAAGAGTTTAGGTCAGACAGAGACAACAAGCATTGATTTATTTCACAATCTTCGATAGTTCACATTTTGCTCTTTCAACACATTAAGCAAAATTCATTTGGAGAAGGGTATGTGCAGTGACAGATAAAAGTCTCAAAGGGGAAGCAGCAATTTGGTTTGAAAGATTTTTATTTTTCAATATTTTCCCAATTAACTTTACATTTTGCCAAATGTATTTTCTTCAGATGGTCAAAACATTGTATTACTCAAACCGATCACCCGTAATCGTAGAGAAAAAAATATGTATCAAGCAAAAACAGTGTCGGTTATTTTTGTTTCACTACCTTTTATTCATTTAAAGAGCCACTCCGTGATTTTCATAACATATAATTTACCTTTGATACGAAGCTATATGTCATATGTGGTGATATAAAATCAAAACATCTTAACTTTTCATGTCCTAAAGACATATACATGACAAATACTGGTTTTCCATGAAAATCTAAAAACATCCTTATAAATGCACAGAGGTGTAGATATCACGTGAAAAATACATGGATACTAGTTATATAACCTAACCTCACAAACACTATCAACTCCTAACTGCCCTCCTGGCTGTTTTAGATAAGTCTCCAAAATTACGTTTGACCATTTGACGCGCGCCACTGTCCGGTTTTCGATCATAATTGCTTCGTTCTACTTTCATACTGTCACTGTAAAAAACCCAATAAGCTTCAAATTGTGTCTTTTTGGTAACAGTCGAAACTTCGCGATCAAATGACACTATTGATTAAGTTTGGTATATATGACTCCAACAACTCACGGAGTGGCTCTTTAAGGTAGGGGGATGGTTTATCGTGGCTAAACAGAGCATACTTTATTCGTTTCAGAACTGCTTCGAATTCTATTAATGACCTTGCAATTTGTAGCAATTATATCGTAAATTTGTTTATTTACTGAATGTCCCCTTTAAGCACTATTCGTTTGATGGACAATATATGCACTAAATGATAAAAGCATGAAAATGATATGAATGTACGAGGGGAAGTCAATAAGTTCATAGAAGTCGATATAAAACAGATGACAGATATGATACCTTGATGATTTCTCGCCATATCTCTGTAATGGCTTCAACAGGCCTTTCCTACCGTCGGCCCGCTTGAACTCAACTTACCATTTTGCAACTGTACAGTATTGAGGGGCTTTTAACATACACGTTTGTCATACGTTTATGCATTGCGGTCGCATTAACCCCTCGCTCGTGTGAAACGTGATAACCGCATGATGCTCAGTTTTAGAACTTTCCATGATTACAGGACGGTACCTATGTTCAAAAGGCTGTAAATCTCAAGTAAATGATCGGGAAGGGTTGTTTATGTCTGTAAACTGTCGTCAGATGGCCTTTTTAAACAATATTATCAAGGATGATGTCTTCAGGGGTGTATCAATACTCATTTCCGTGAAAGTATTGACTTCCTCTCGTATATTTTGATCCGAGTTTTAACAAGGACGCACACAGCAGCTTTACATTGATAGTTGTTACAAAATGACACATTTCTTAAGATAGATGGAGTCTAAAGGTGGCTGCGTACAATCGACACAGAGGGGACAAATTTATAAAAAAAGAGGAAGTTTATTCTACAACTCAGTAGGCACATTTGTCTACTCCAAATCTGACGTTAACACAGCCATCTTTAAGTTTAGTCTCGAATTGAATATGCGAAATGTAGTTAACTGTCTGGATTTATGAATTTAATCTAAAATAATTTTCTGTAACTGAAATTAGTGCTTACAATAAAATCAAGGTCGTTGGGAAAAGACAATGATTTAAAAGTATCAGTGTGACTTTGACCTTTTATAAGGTATTCTTGCTTTAGAATCATTTCAAATATGGATCTCGGAATTATAAGTAGAATTTTAATGTTCTCTATAATGTAGTCATTAAATAAAATTTGTCAGTGAAATATCTCGATAGAGGTTTTCTTTTGATATTTAAACAAGATAAAAACTTTTTATTTGAGAACAATTTATTGCAAAACAGAATTTGCTTGCATGGATGAAAAAAGGTAAGAAACAATTCAATATTGAAGAAATTTCTTTTTAGCTCTTTTAACGGAAGAGAAGTGAATCATTTCATGGTCACAATTTCAAACTTTTCCTCTTTACTAGTAGCACCAAGATTTCTTGGCATAAACAATCTTAAGAAGTTTTTAGCTTCAATAGTTTTAAAGATAATGCAAAACCATTACCCTTCATGTTTTAAAGTGTTAAAACTTCCTGGTACGGTGTGATGACAATTCACCTTATTAAAGATTTTATTTCAAAACATCGCCTCAAGACCGTAATGGCACACCTAGTTTCCTTGAAAGAACAGTTAATGTTTGTGCCGGATGAAAGAGTTAGAGAATAGGAGCATAAGGTGTGTTTGTAAAATCGATTTAGACATGCGATTGGTTCTTTCGTGACAAATTTCAAACTCATTTGTTACACTGAAACTTTTTATTAGTCCGGGTGTACGGTCTTGTTTCTTAGCTCTCTTCAGCGCACTCACTAACACTTAAAACATTTGAATCATACAAGAGTTTCAAGATAATTGCAGCAGTTGAAGATATGAATTGATGTTTGTTTGTGAGAAAAAATCATTTAATTTGATGTATTGGTGATGATATTAAGAATGCAGAGCGTTCAATAGTTATGATGGTACTATTTGTACAGAAGAAAAATGAGCATATATTGTTAGTGGCTGTGTTTTCTGCATCTAAAACAAAGGATACTTTGTCAGAATAATGGTGGTATATCCACGTTTATATTATTACCAGGGCACTGTCTATTTAATAGGTTTGGAAGAATGATGGCGGTATATCCAGGTTTATGTTATAACAAGGGTTCACTGTATTTAGTGGGTTTGTTCATCTTATCCAGACACCTCTCATATGATTGACTGTATTATCCAGGTTTAAATTATTACCAGGGCACTGTCTATTTAATAGGTTTGGAAGAATGATGGCGGTATATCCAGGTTTATGTTATAACAAGGGTTCACTGTATTTAGTGGGTTTGTTCATCTTATCCAGACACCTCTCATATGATTGACTGTATTATCCAGGTTTATATTATTACCAGGGCACTGTCTATTTAATAGGTTTGGAAGAATGATGGCGGTATATCCAGGTTTATGTTATAACAAGGGTTCACTGTATTTAGTGGGTTTGTTCATCTGATCCAGACACCTCTCAAATGATTGACTGTATTATCATCAATGGTCCTGCATCACGAGTTCACCTCATCCATGATCATTGAGCAATCCCATATATCAGAATCAGTTTAGGCTTAATACTGATCTAAGCTGTAAGTAGTAATCGTCTTATCTGCCTCATACGATCCCGGTCTTTGCGACGATGTGAAATATCTTGCCTTTTGTAGATACATTCAGCAAGCAAGTCTTCATTCCAAAGCATTTTTTGTTCATTATTGTTTTTATTCTCAGTTAGATGCATTTGAAATATCCAAAATATCAACTTGACAGATCAGTTAAAATAGATAATTGTTAAGTCAGATGTTTAATTCAAGTGTTAAAAAGTCATTTTGATAGTGAAAATAAACATTTTTATATATAGGATCATACTACAAATATATGTCATAACTCAAATTCTTATACATTTGTGGGTCTCTTAAACCTTTTACTTATCTTTCCAAGGACTGAATCCATCAAAGGGATTTACCACTAAAACAACTAACCACCACAAATTTACTAAAATGAACCAAAACACAAATCAGTCTGCATAATCATACAAATTGCATTTGTTTCTTTTAATGTGCTTTTCTGCTTACAACTTTCACATTGAGTGCTGAATGTGAAATTATCTTGGAATCATTTGAAAAATGTAATTCAAAAGGAGAAGTGAACCTTATTGACTTACATTGTAAATATGTCCCGGGAAATTGAACTACTCACACATTTTATGGTATTAAGAGGGAAGTAGAGCAAATAAATCGGGGGACGGTTTGACTAAAAGACCATTTTGTTCCTAGTTATATCCGAGAGTTAACCCAGTCCCCTGAGATGAAAAATTGTTCTCTTCGGTTCAAACATTGGCCCTTTCAATGGTGATGATCGATAAACTAATTATTGGATCCAAGAGTCTTGTCACTGTCATTAAATCAACCTGATATAAAGGACTCCCATTATTGACCTCCTCAGCTTCTGATAGATGGAGGTTGAAGTGGATTTGCTCAAAGAACCATGAAATCACTCGGGGAATATCAAAACTTCCAATCCAGTGAATTGAACCACATTTGTATCATTTAGAATTTGTTACTTTCATCTGCAGGACAGATGGACATTCAATAGGATTTTAATGAGAAAGCATTTTAGGAAAGCATTTCCCAAAAAATATTGGAAAATTATACATTCCAATGAATCTAACCTGTACTAGTGCTGGTTGAAAGTTTTGGCATTTATATCTACTTTTGATTTTCTCTTATCAGATTAGTGATAAAATCTATGTAGATCCTGTTAAATCTTTATGCCAAACATTTTAGGGCATGGACCTGTTACCTTATAACAGCATGTAAAAGCATATCATTGTCATTGGAAATATTTTACATAAGCTATGCCTATGAATCCAGTTTGCTAAAAGAGTAAATACGTGTTACTTTTCGTAAAACCTGAGGGATCATTTCCACTCTAGTCTTGTAGTTTTGTTCCAAATCATAGAAGGGTTCTACAACCTATGCAGATCTTAATGTACTGTAGGGGTCTCTTTACTAAAATGATAAGACTAGATCTTTTATATTTCAAAGAGCTTATTATTCAAGAATTGATGTTATTTTCTTTTTCTTTTCTATATTATTTGAAAATTTTATTTACATTTCCATCTAAAAGACTAAGCGTTTAAGGGTAGAACTTACAGATATTTTTGTTTTACTTTCCCTTATGATTCTAAAGAATAACTGAAAATTGCATCTTAGTAAACCAAGATGTACCTTCACTTCATTGATATATTCTATTGGTCTTATTGTTGAGAAATGAATTGGGCCAAATTTTGCACCAAAGTCAAGCCCTTTAAGGGAAGGGGGATAGCTAGTTTTCGGATATTTAATTTATTCAAATTTAACCCAATAATTATATGTGTTTATGATAAACGCATTATTTTCAGAGGATGAAACAGAACATTACTCATTCTGTTTATACGAAGTCGTAGATGAAAGTATCAAAAACTGCATCCGGATATTTTACTGTGAACACATTATATTCATTTATGGTAGGCAAATGGATCTGTGTACCCTTACCAACATGTTGCATTCATCTTAGAACTGCTTCTGTTGATTAAAGAGGATTGCCCTGCAATTGTTAACATTTATTTTCGTTTTTGTGAGATCCCTTTGTTTACCTTAAAACCGTGCTACTCTCCCCCCTAGAGCCTCACCACGTCGATAAAAAAATAAGATTTTGATGCCATTCTTTTTAGTGAGTTACACAAAGTCAGGAAAATGGGCCGATTTGGAAAATGTAAGATTTGGTGACATGGAATTTTAACCCCTTCGAGGGATGTCCCGAAACTTTTCTGGCTGAACGTGATCAAATATCCGACACGCAAATGTATTATTGTACACTCATGAAGAACATTACAATTGAGTGTAAATTGCACGAAATCCATTTGCCTGTTCGATAGTATCCCGCACGGGTTAGCAATATTGTCAGAACTCGTAGTAGAGATGTGATCAAGTATCTCCTTTAAAATAAATTGCAATCCAAAAAAAAAAGACACAAACGTTAGATGAATCTGCTCCATCATATAGGTACGTTAAACGGTGGTGTGTTGAAATAACGGCGTATCAACTGAAGACGTTCTGGTCTTCCTCCTAATATCATCAAAGAGAAAAACCTAATTTTCTTCTTGAAAAATGTATGCAAGATAGGCGTGTGACCATTAGTAATAATCTGCTGTTCACCTGATGCGTAAAACAGCAGTGTCAGTGGAACGAATTATATATGAACATTTGAATAAGGAATCGGTAATTTGGGTCACAAGGATGTTTTCTGAAGACCAAAAGCCAAACTGTCACTGTCATCAATTTCTTTACGAATATGTGTTTGGCCCATGTCATAACTCACGTTGAAGACTGTGTTCACAACGTTCATTCAGTGACGAAAAGCTATTTTCAAGCACTCACATAGTGATAAGAGGATTGATGTTTGAAGAAGGTTTCTTCGATCAATGACTTACATAACGCAAATGAACTGAACAAAAATAAAGATCAAATAAAGGGGTAACTGGGTAAACGTTTTTAACTGCCTAAGGACAATGCTCCTGTGCAAACTGACCATGTTGCAGTAAGAGGTGTATAGTTTACGAGTCTTAAGCTTTGATACTGTGACTGATTTATTTTATTTGGTGAAGAATCGTCCTATTGATTTAAAAGTCTTACGAAATTTGGATACACGATTTATCATGTTACCAAAGGTTTTCTGAGTGATCAAGTGATAAATGCTTCCTATAACGTCACAAATTCTTTAACCGAATATTTCAAAAGGATATGCATGGAATCATCTTTTGCATCTCTTGTTGCATTGTCAAGATTCTGGTTTCATGTGTACGTATGTGTTTAGTTATCCTTACAAGTCTTTCTATCCATAAAAGTTTAGTTTGTGAATGAACAGAAACAGAAAAATATATACCCATATATTCTTATCAATGATCAGTCATTGTGAAAAGGCCATCGTAATCATTTTCAAATGGTTTAATGGTAAATTCATGATCGAAAGTAGATTATCCATAAAACCACTCATACAATAATTATATTTTATTTTTTTACAAGAATATCATGCCATTATTTCTATAGCACTTTTCATCACTGACACCGATGTTATCCTAAACTGTTTTCCTTACATTAGCTTCTCTTTAACATGCATGTGAATGTAACCGGATAGAATATAACATGTAGCACTTTGTACTCCTTCAATAGATGACCGAAAGTTTGAAATACTATACAAGTCATCCAAACTTCCCTGCCACGTGGTTTTACGATGATAAGGACTCATTCATGATAAGTATTAACTCTTTTGATTCAAAATCTTGATCAGCAATGCCATTTTTTTTAAAACTTCTCGAGATACATTTCTTTATTTTTTGAATACTGAATTCAATCTTTAAGTGTCCTGATAAGCCCAAACATATATTACAGTTTCTTAACAGCTAGCATTAACAAATGATTTATATTAATTTCATGTTTTTGATATGACCCCTTTATTGAAAAAGGACACGTTCATTTATATCGAGAATTCTCAAAATTTAAACATTTTCTTTTTCAGCTTGCAATACATTCATTAATGACCAAAATTCATATTTTGAAAAGTAAATAATTGAAAAACAAAGTCAATCCTGTTTACGACTTTCAGATGGCTTGAATTTGATAGTTCCATGGTTATTCACATCCTAAAAATTGGATGATAGGAAACACCCTGGTATTTTAAAGACTGAGTAATTGAATTAAGTTTGGTTATGAGCTTTTACATTTGTTATAATCTTTGAACAGCAATATTTAACATTCTTTCCCACTTTGACCATTTTTTTCAAGTGAAAATGTATTGATACTGTGCTTTTATTAGAGTTACATAATAGGAAACATCCACAACATTGATTGTAAGAAGAATCATAAAACATGAATAATTCTTTAAATTGATTTAAACTATACAATTTATCACTTCATTGAAATAATTCCCCCAATACTTTGAATATATTGATACAATTATTATGGCCAAATGTTCAAATTTTGAGAAAATGAATTGAAATTGAAACTAAATGTAGATTTATGAAATGATCATCTTGAATTAAGCAAGCTTTATGTCATTCAAAATCTATTTTTGTTAGATAAATATATTTTAAAGGATTCCCTTTTTGAAATTTGAATGACGGCAATCTGAGATAAAAGGAAGCAATTTTTTCAAAACTGCTTTGAAGTGAAGATTTATGAAGGCAGCCTTCCATACTTAACGACAAATCAGCTATCGATTTGAACATCTAACCTGAAATTGTAATGAGTAGCAAATATTCACGTTAGATATTTCAAAACTCAGAACCTCTTTTGAAGTCATCATGCATATTAACAATGACAGACACCTCTCTACTTGTATATATACAGCATATCCTTTTTCACTCATATCCTTCCATATGCTTTATAGGCAAGTAAAACCATTAGCTTGGTTATCAGGAAATGGAAACTATTGTCTCCTGCAAGTGAAAAGTCCCCTTAACGTTTCCGGCTTTCACCTCAAGTAAACAATTCAATGATAAGTTCATTACTCAATTTAAATATCATTGATAAACGTCTTGTTTTATTTTTCATTTTTTTAGAATGAATTGAGCAAAATTATTTATCTTAGAGAGCTATTCTAAGTCTTTCATTCCAGATTTGTCATGGTGGAACATTCAGTAGGCCTCAAATATTTAAATTTGTCTTCTGAATAATCATCTATGTCAAAAGGCCCTTTGTAGCGAAACCTAAAAATTGTTGAAAAGAAAAGATTGATTTAAAGTGGTATAAATGTACAACGAACAGTTATGATTTAACGATTGTGCGGCATATGATCCATGGTTATATATCATCAAATTATGCAGTCATTTGCTGTAATTGGATTTTAAGGAATGTTGGGTCATCTTGACTCGATACAGAAAGGGAGAGATCCTTATACTTAATTCAGACAGGATGCATGAAGTGAATTCAACTTATAACATTTAAAAGTGTTTATTAATATCATGAATGAGTCATTTTCACTGTATTACGACTAGGCAGGGCAGCTTGGAAAACTTGTTCAGCATTTTGATCGACATTGCATCTATAAAAGAAGCGCAAAATGTGCAAAATGCTAAAAAATATACTGCTCCAGCCTGTTTTTCAGTTACAGAATTTCTACAGTTACATAATTTCTCCCTGAAGCATGTGAAAGATATTCACCTCACCTAACATCACTTTAATCCACGATCTAAAATGTAAAGGATAATTTTATAGCGCTAGGGCAACTTATATAACTAATATAGATTTTTTAATGACAATCATTCCCTTTTTGCTGGTTATTCAAAAAATACATATGTTTGCATCTACAAATTTTACAGCTTAGATGCCATGGAAAGAAATAAGTTAGGGATATTGTCAGGTTTATGGTCAGTGTAAAAATGTGTCGTCATTAATAATTTAAGAATTTTCACATATCCCTAATTATTTTTGTCCAGTGTAGCTTGTAATGAAAACTTACCACGTGAGATGCTCAACATTTGCATGATTGTTTATGATAGTTATTAGTTAAATGAGCTTAAAGAATGATTCATCGTTAACATCACCTAGGAAACCTTTGGTGACATGAAAAATCTAAATCCCGCAAGACTTTAAAAATGGGACATGAATAAATCATAAGATTCTTTACTACACAGATAAATCAGGAATTTTTAGGTAAATTAAGTAAAATAGATGATTGTTAATTAATGTTAAAATATTTCATGGAAAAGAGTTAACAAAGTAGAGTGGAGTAGCCAAGCATTTGACTACAAAAGTTTCTTGGCAAAGTGAAGCTGCAGTTCACTTGGAATCTGTGGCAGTACCAGTGTCTTCGTATTGTACCTCTAGGGGTTGAAACTCCATATTGCAATATTTTACATTTTACAAACAACAAAAACAGACAAGTTTTCTGACTTTTTGTTATATCTCACAGGCTTAATGACTTTGAAATGTCCATTTGATATTAATGTTACCTTACAGTGATGCCATGCTTGTAAGGATGTAGAACTTCAGGATGCCAAATTCTTAAGCAAAAAGCCCAATTTATCTAAAATGAGCAAAACTAAATACCTACCTAAACGGCCTTAAAATGTTAGCTAGGTGGTGGTAATATGCCACTTGGGACTACAACTCCAGAGTACATTATATCTGAAAGCGTAGGATAAAAAAGTATCAAATACTTTGATTGTCTGAACTTGCAAATGTTGTTGTTTTAAAGCTCTTATTGACTAAAGCTCCAGAGATTTATTTGAAGTTATTTTCATTCATTGTCATAATTTTGGGCATTAAGGGAATTTTTTAAAACATCAAATTATAATTTTTCATTTTTTGGCAGAATTTAAGCCAAACGAATATATTTTTAATATGAAATCAAAGTTAAATGTGTAAATTAAATTAAATCCTATTTATCACGTTGGGAGAGAATGCTGGCTATGGGGTTCAATCCAAAGTGATAAAAGGCCTCTGTCTAATATTTTAAAAGTGACTATACCCTCAAGTACAGTATCTCGTTCACTAAAACATGATATTCGTCTTTAGTGTTTAAGGCTAATTTAGAACAACCGTTGTACGTTACATTTGGTCTCTTTATAGATAAGTACACATATATTAATGGAGAGGAGAATATTGCAATTCTCTCTTACGTTTTAACATTCTCTTACATACATCGATTCTTATTTCTATATTACAGATTTTCTCTATATAGATTTAAACATATATATAAATGGAGAGGAGAATATTTCAATTCTGTAATCATTAATTATCTCTAATAAATGATGTTTGTGGCTTTATCTTAAATTTTTAGCTTAAACATCTTATTGTCAAACCACCTCCATATAAAAACGCACACATGTCAACACGACAGGATATTGACAAGATCATCTCAACAGTTTGGATATGAAACAAACGCTTATACTCACATACTTATACAACCGACTCGCTTGTTACAAAGAAATAATTATCGCGAGCTCCAGCCCTATCTTGGGACTGTTTGATGGCTGCCACTTTTCATGAAAGGAATACCATGAGAACAGAAGAGTTCTTTCCCCAACCACCATCTGTGTTTAGGCCAACTTTCTAAGAATATAAGAGATTATACTATTGTGCTTGCTTTAACTTCTATATTCAAGAACAAACTAATTTGCAAGTATTCATAGCATTTGGACACTTAAAGAAGAAAACTTTTCTAAATCAAGAGGGAGCATATCCTTGAATTGTTTCAAAGGATAGACACTCCAGAAAATGAATGTTGGAGTAATTGACACCACAAAAACTAACTCGGTATTCAAGACCGACAATGGCTGAAGAATAATAAAACCAGGACATATGGCAAATAATATTGACCTCAAGGTAATTTTGGTTAGAGCAGTAATTGTGTAAGTATATTGAACATCAAATACATACATTATTACTATAAAGGGTTACCATGTCAAGTTTTACATGGGCCAGGTGTTTTTCTATCAAAGACCATCACAGGTACTGCCAGCACAGATTGAATGTGATTTAAAACTGGCATGTAATGGTGAGAGGTCGTGGTTTGTTAGTTTGATGCTGGCAGACATTTGTTATGTTATCTGGCTAGAGATAACTGTAACTCGATGAAAGAAATAGCTCTTTGAGTTTGAACTATGGCTGTATTATTTTAATCATAAAAACAAAGATTTTTGGCTTTATTACCGACTGTTAGCTGACTGAAGATACATTAATATGTTGACTGGTTATTTGCAAGGTGGTCACACCCCTTTGTAAGGTTTATTCCATGAAGATATTAAATGCACTTAAAAAATGATACCATACTCTATTGATATTAACTTGAGGTAGATATATTGTGATGAAATTATACAAAAAGGCATGTGTTGATTTCATTTTTGAGTTGATTGAATATATTTATGTGTGTGGATGCACCAATAATTTTTTAATTTAATTGCATTACACATTTAATAACATGCATTCGGGCAATTTCATTGTCCTTTGACGTGAAAGAATTAAAATAATTTGTTGTTGCACATATTTAACCCCTTCCTGCTTACCTTTGAGTATTTCTGAGAATCTTTGAATGTTGAGATTGACCATAACCATCTACAATGAAAAACTTTTGTTCACTAAAAAGCAGAAGAAAGGTTTGACATTTTTGCGGCCCTGGTTATTATCTCCTTTGTTTCAAGACAACGTCGTGTTTGTTTGACAAAGTGATAAATGATGGTGGTGTGGATCAATAGCCTGGTGCCGAAACTGTGTTACATTGTAGTAGAAATAGCTCATAGCCCACTAGACTAGTGCAAGTTATCTTTGATAGTTTGGTATCAAAACTGTGTTACATTGTAGTGAAAATAGCTGATAGCTCACTAGACTAGTGCCAGTTATCTTGGATAGTTTGGTATCAAAACTGTGTTACATTGTAGTGAAAATAGCTGATAGCTCACTAGACTAGTGTCAGTTATCTTGGATAGTTTGGTATCAAAACTGTGATACATTGTAGTGAAAATAGCTGATAGCCAACTAGACTAGTGTCAGTTATCTTGGATAGTTTGGTATCAAAACTGTGTTACATTGTAGTGAAAATAGCTGATAGCTCACTAGACTAGTGTCAGTTATCTTGGATAGGTCAAGGGAAACACATGACTCACTAACATGTCTAACGGGTTTACATGATACAATGTATCTTGATTGTAGTTTGTAGACTTCTTGGTAAGGATGACGGGCCACGATGACCGACAAAACTGTCTTAACAATCTGATTTGTTTTATTGCAGAAAATTTAGTAGTACCTATGTATATATACGGGGAGACTTGCGCTTTCACCAAACAGGAGTATTCCACGGGAGGAGCCGAATTATATAGTTACATATTCGAGGCTGAGAATTCTCAAAATTGGAGGTGCCTTGCATAGTGATGTCACGAGGTGTGCTTTTACTCGTCAAGATGGATAAGTTAGACATAGATGTATGTTTTTATTATCTTTCTTGGGAAATACAAACATTTAGGCACTCGTGTCGTAAACATATTATACCATGGACACTCGTATGGTATAGGCTACGTACGAGCAGTACAAGCAAAACTACATTAAACAATTGAGGAAATTTGTGAGGTGAATTACGAGAGGAGTGTCTGTAGTCCTTAAAGGTACGCTAGCAGCAAACTAATTTGTTCTTCAAAACACAAATCAATATGTAAATGGGTTCAAAGTAGAGTCTTTCCTTTTGTTTTTTTGCCTACATGCCTACCTCATATAAACTGATTTCTAATATGAAACAGAAAATGTTTATTCTGGCCTGTAAGACCGTTTCTAAACAAAGGTTTCTCATCCACTCCCAAAAAGGTTTTCTATCAATACTACAGAATTTGTATATTATTTTATCAAACCAGCTAGTGTAACATGCATCTTGTCAGTTTAGATTTCCAAAGGGCAGGACAATAATACATTCTTTGCCATTCTTTAAAAAACTCCACACATATCTTCTATTGTAACATAACACTTATACTGTTTAAATTTTTTGTTTGAAGCTTAACGCTTAGGTACTGTAATTGGGTCGCCTTTGAAGATAAGATACCGTGACAGATCAGACTATAAATGTAGTGCCTGTTAATGCTTCATTGGCGAGAACGTGCTCAGGATAATCATGAGGCTAATAACCTTGATTTGTCCATTTCGCAGAGCCTTTCATCGATTCCTCGTGTGTTATTGGTACTTTAGAACCACTTTACAGTCCTGGAAGCTTAACCAAAGCCAACATGGGAGATTCGAGTCTCCCATTTTACTATAAATGCCTACGAGACCATTCCACAAGCAAGGTATATTAAGCAGTCCTGTATCATTAAATAACATTCGGTATCGGTTTTCTCCTTCATTCTTTTGAACGACACAACCCATAGGCACGAGATCCGATATATGCTTTGTGTATGGACAGTTATTATAGGAGTTCATCTCCCTATTCTTTATATTTTGTAGTATAACACATATATAATTCTTCAAAATGTCGTTTACAAAAGTCCAAAATTACAAATGTCATAACTTTGTGATTTCAGTTAAAACTGATTTAGGCTAGTATATTTTAGATTTATTTTTATGAGTACAATGTAATATTGAGATCAAACACAAGTGGTCTCAAGAATTTTAAAAAAGCTTACATGATATTGATGTGTAGTTAACGTGTTTTAAAAAAAGTAAAATTAGCTTATGTAAGGGTAACTAAGTAATTAAGTAGTTAAAAAGACCATATCCTTTGTGCAAGTTTCATATTTATGAAGATCAGTGGTTTCCAGTGATTTCAGGAATTTAAAAAAAACCTTGGAGGATTTTGCTGCTATAGTGAGTTTAAAAGAAAAATAATAAGAAATACCTTATGCAGTGAAAACTGCTCAGAATTAATAATCTCATATGTTTCATTAAGCAACTCTTCGTTCTACATTTGTTTGTTGAGCTGTATTGAGAATATAAACTTTATTGATGGATTTCCCTCTAGAGCATAGACATCAAGCAGAACCTCACTGTAACAGAGAATCCTGAAGCAGGTAAAAGCTGTTATCAGATTTCGCAAAATTAATTTCCCGAACAAGTTTCTCGCAGTTGAAATGGTCTGAAAATGTTTTTTAAATTATCTCTTCTTAAAATATCAATTAATGAAGTTTACACTCCCTTTCATCTTGTGTACAGTTTAGTCAATACAAAGATTGTTCATGTGACTAAAGCTATGCTTACTGATTTCAATTATAAAAGCTTCCCTTAATCTCAGAAACTCTTTCACCTAATATTTAAAAATGCATGCAAACATATTTTGCATCTTTTCTTGCATTGTCAAGCTTGTAGTTTCTTGTGGAAGGAATTATTGGATTATAATTAAAGATCGACTGAAATGCCCAATGCAAATTTTCGGGAATCTTTCAAATGTTTTCGAATTTGACAGTGATTAACTTTAAATGTCTGAAATCGGCCAATGTACAACTTAAATACGGCTTTTTCAAAACATCAGCTAAATAGCACCAGTGAACAGAACAGAAAGGGTCCGTGGTCACTGAAGCGTGAGTCCTAACGCGAGACGTGATAGGCGGTGCCCCTATAACCTCCTTAATGAAAAAAGATCAACTTGATTTCGCTGTTTTACTGAAAGACAGTAATTTAATTAGATCCCATGCAAATTATCGTACAGCATGTTTTCATTAGTTAGGACGTCTACCCGCCCAACTTTAATTTTTTCGAGACAATTGATAGTTCATTTCGATAAAAAAAAATCAATCATCAGGAACAACATGGTATAACAGTCAGCGTAATTCAATAGTGGTTGATATCTAACCACCAAAGTTCTAAACTTAATTGATATAAACCCATCAACGGGTTCTTCTATAAATGACAGGAAGTTAAAATGCTACACAAATCATCTAAACTTACCTGTCAACCCGTGTTACAATGGTAATGATACATAGAGGATATTTGACAATTATCGTCGAATACCATGGATATCTCATCGAGTGAAGTAGAAATTTATATTTTCACGAGAGGCGTAGCCACGAGTGCAAATATATGACTTTCTACTTCACGAGATGAGATATTCATGGTATTCGACGAGAAATATCAAATGTTCTATTTATTATGTTTCCAAAAACCCCGTAAATGACCCTAACTATATGAATGGAGAAGCTAAACGGCTTTGTTGGCGCGGCTGTTGCATGACGTCATTCAATTGTTTCATGACGTCACAGACGACGTCATATGATTGTTGCATCAATTTACAGAGTAGAATACGATTTTTATTTTACTCAGTGAAAATACGGGTTTTATTTTCACCGATAAATGGCACCATTTCACCATTCGAAATATAATAAATTTCAAGACACAAATAAGCTACTGAATTGAACAACTAAACTGGTATCGTAGTGATTCACAAATATCAACATTAGATATTTTCAAAACTTAAAACATCTTTAAAAGTATTCATGCAAATTAACAACAGCGGACCGCTCTCTCGTTGTTTTTCATCCTCTACATAACCATTTTTACAGAAACGTGCTTCCCTGTCCTTTTTAGGGAAATAATTAACTTGTTTTTCAGGAAAATGGAAACTATGGACTTTGTAAATGAAAAGTCTTAAAACTGCAAGTTTTTACATCAAGTTCAATTATAAGTTCACAATTAATTCAAATAGCATTGCAAATGGTTTTGTTTTAGTTCTTAAACTTATTTTGATAAAGAATTTCGCAAAATTATTGAATACAAGAGCTTTTCTAAGTTACAGCCTTTTATATCAGATGTGTCATGGTAGGATAATCAGTAAAACTAATAGATATATACATTTATCTTCTGAGTAATGTTTTATGTCAAGAGGCCCTTTTTTAGCAAAACCTTAAAAGTTTTGAAAGCAAGGATTGATATATAGTGGCATTTCTGTACAGCGACCATTTATGTAGTATTGATTTTAGCAGCATATGAGCCATATTAATACATCATCAAATTATGCAGTCATTTCAGGAATTGCTGTTATTCACTTTGAGGAATGTTTGGGTCATCACGACCAAAAACGTATTCTTTGTCATGACTTGATACAGAGGGGGGAGAGATCTTTTACTTAATTAAGGCAGGAAGTGTGTAGTGATTTTAACTTCATACTTTCAAAGTGTTGATTAATGAGTCATTGTTATTTTAAAACCACTAGACAGGGCAACTTGTAGAATTTGTTTCGTCGTCCGTCCATCAATAGATAAAATACAGAATGCATTGCATGAGCAAAGTGCTCCATAGATATATTGCTCCTAATCTTTAAGTCAGAATTTCGCCCTTGAGCATGTTAAATTAAAGTTGATGTTAAGTACACTTTTTTGGATTAAATCAATGTATTTGGTGAAAAGTGCTCTATCAGTTCGGCAAAATGTCTAATCATATTCTTGGTAACATTTTTTTATTAGATCTGCATAATGCAACAAGAGATGCTTGATATGCTTGATATGCTTGATATGCTTGATGTGCTTATCATTTAAAAATAGTTGATGATCTTAGAATCTTTTAACATGTATAGCAATTAAAAATCCTATAGTGACATAAAAAAACCTCATGTCGCTCATTTTTGCAAAACCTTAAGATGGGAATCAATCACAAATTTCTTTACCAAACACTCTTAAGTTGAAATGTTTCAAGGATGTTCAAATTTTCTTTCGAGTGGAGCCAAGAATGTGATTATATCTTTTCACTGTGCGGCTGCAATTCATGATTTGATTTTCCTTGAAAATTTGGTACGGTTTAGTTATTTCCTGACACAACCTTACAGTAAGAGGATAGCAAGTTTACAATGTTGATAGTGGAAGCAATTTCTTACTTTCAATCCATGATATGTAGAACAAATGACCTTAAAATGCATCGTTTATCAGCAATAAGGTATTTCCACAAAATCACTTTGCTTCACAGGATCACCAGGTATAAGTTAATAAGCCTCTAAGTACCATGTAGGTCGGAAATATCCGGTTCCCAAATGAAAAGTTAAGTTGACAATGAAAAATATCAATGTTTTGGTTTGTTCATTACATATTCAGACTATCTCAGATCAAACATTAGATTTCCACGTTTGGGAACCTGAAGAGACATTTTTCCAACATCAGATTGTATTTATTCATTTTGTAGCAGCATCTAAGCCAATAAAATATATTTTAATTATGAAATCAATGTTAAATAAGTACAAGCCATATCTCCAGGGAACTGAAACAGACACTGCTATATTTCATGGTGCATAGGGATTCACAGTTTATACAAATAATTTGATTCCACTGGTTACGAAGTGCATACCAAGGGAACAAGGCCTCTGTCTAATATCATATAATTGAATATTCCATCTGGTGCATCTAGTTCCCTAAAACAAGATATTTGTCTTCTCTAGAGTAAGACGCTAATTAATGTTGATTACTATTTCTTCATTACATTTGTTCTCTAAAAGATATATAAACATGTATATATAGACAGGAGATGAATGCAATCCTATTATGGTTTAAAAGTGCCTTATAAAATTATTTGTGGCTTCACCATCAATATTGAACTTAGACTTCTTATTGTCGAACCACATTTCTTACCCCACTTTCAATTCTTTAATTTCATACTGGACATAAACCCAATCTGTCTTTATCTGTAAGCAGATAAACGCGCACCTGTCTAAACAACACTCCATATTATGCAAAGGATTGTTCAAAGACATTACGACAATTTTACAACTGCAGATATCGTTAGCAAAAAATATAGAATACTAAAATGGTTAACTATCCAAAGGGGCAGTAGCTTTATTTCTTCACATTTTCCAAAATAAACATTTGAATATGCCAAAGTACCAAGCAAAAAACACTGGCAGCCATTTTTGTCACTGTCTTTTAATGATTTGAGGTAGGGATTTAGATTAACCAATCGTGGTACATTCGTTTTATAACTGCATCTTTTAACTGAAATTGCCTTGCAATATGTGTTATTTATATTCGATTTTATTCATCTTAAAAATGTGCTACTGCTCCTTTAAAGGGTAATCAATTGTTGATTTATTTATTTTCCAACGACTGAAGTCTTTCTCATGATTATTTCACCAAATGGGAAATTAATAAAATATTGGATAAGATTTTCAGAGAAAGCACAGCAATTATGGTGTTAGTTTATTTGCGTTCACATAAATATAGTATTACTGTAAGAGGGTTATGCCAAGTTTACTACAGATGGGTAGATTTCGCACAAAGACCCTCACTGGTACTGTCAGCACTGATTGAAAGTGAACACCAGTGTGTATTAGTGAGAGGTCGTTGTGTTGTTTGTTGTTTTGATAATTTGTTAATTCATCAGAGTGAAGGTCACTGTGACTGTATGGAAGAGCATAAGCGTGTCGTTTTTTCATAATTATGGATTTATGTAATTATATACTATTGTTATGAATTTAAGTTACGTTACTCTTCAATGATAATTATTTACAAGATAGTCATGATGTGACTAGTGTAGTGAAAAACTAAAGAACAAAAAATTATCGTGTTATCGAAAAAAAAGCTCACTCACTCCCTCACTCTTGATTTGTTTCACACCTTTTAGTAAATATACATTTTCCAATATTAAAACTATTTTTTAAAGCTTCACGTGATACAACTGAAGAAAAACATCATGTTGTCGCTTCTCTAATCTAGAAGAACATTCGGGACCTTGTAACTTAAAATTAAGGTTAATTTTTTTTCGACTTAAACCCTTCCTGATAACCTTGGTGAGGTCCTATCCAAGAAGTAATGAGATTGGAGAGTGCATTCTATGCAGTGGTTCTATCTTTGGCAGTTTGTTTGTGCTTCTGGAATCGGCTCCTGTATAAAAAGGCAGTTGCTTTGAGTTATTGTGAAATGTTCCGCGCTGCATTTGTTATTTGCTATTTTGTATTTATAAAAGCACCTACACAATTTTGATATCATTGCAATGAAACAATTTTATAATCATATCCAGGGTTTTAAAAAGATCTACAATGAATCTGTCCATAAAGCAATCCCTCCTTTCCCAAAAGCATATCATTCAAATTCATTGGAATATGAAATATCAGTAGCCTTTACATTATGTCAGTATATAAATAAGATATACCGACTCCTAAACGATTATATACAATACTTAAATGAGAAAAAAAGCAGAATGATAGAAGAAAAGAAAAAATATAAATATTTGATAAATATATTCATAAATCAGAAATTTATAACCTGGTTCATTTTACAGAAGACACAGTTGCTTTTTTTTTTTTACAGAAATATGATATTGTTATAATCTATTCATTTATTCTAAATAATACGACGAAATACAAGCTGCAATGCAAAACAGAGTGATCAATTAACCAAGAATCAGGTTAGGTGAGGTGAGGTGAGTTGGTGTTTAACGCCGCTTTCAAGAGTATTTCACTTATATCGCGGCTGCTAGTATTTAATGCAGGGAGAAAGCCCGCAACACCATTGTGGCTATGAATTGCGGTGAAACCTGCGAGCATAGGCTGGAACTAGCGAACCATGGGTGGTACTGTGCTGAAATTCAGTGTAGCATTGCACCCAAACCTGACTGCGTGTAGAACAGTTCTCTACTGCAGACAAAGTTGCCGAGCCCCTGGCGGGATTCGAACCACGGACCTTATGATCCGAAGCAAGAATCAGGTTAGAAGAGTAAATATTTTTTAAAGGAAATATTTGGCCAGTATTACTTTTCAATCTTATTCAAAATACCAACTTATGTCCATTTTACAAATCAGAATGAAGGTTTAACACATCTGTTACGGCCCTGGGCCTGGATTTTCGAAACTCTCTTAGCACGAAGATAGTCGTAAGTACCATTCATTAACATTGGCTTACGACTATCTTAGCACTAAGAGATCTTTGAAAATCTAGAATATAGCAAAATATGATCCACTGATGATGTCCTTGATATTCATGCAAAAAATCAAGGTATATTAAATTATTGGATGGTTAAAGTTGAAAGTTGAATGCATAATTGTGATGGACAATCAATGTTTTTATTTTGATTAAATTGACAAAATAGTAATGATACTTAAGTTTTAGTACGCAAATATATCAAATGGAACTGTTGAGCAATTATAACACAAGAGAATGTCCTTAATGCATTTGAGTTTGGTTAAAATGCACGTAAAATAAAAGAAATAGAGAATTATTAATCAATTCCATCAACAACATTCATAGATAATTTGATTGTGTAGGGTTGTATAAACTATACTATTTTAGCGACTATAAAATATTTGATACAAAGATAATGCCAATAATGTTATATGGTTCCGAAATTTGGGGGTTTACTTTCAGAGGTGAAATCGAGAAAGTTCAAAATTTGTTCTTTAAGAGGTGTCTTAATATTTCTAAATTTACTCCAAATCGTGTTGTACTAGGCGATGTTGGAAGGCATCCGGTTTGTATAAATTATTTCAGTCGCTGTGTTGGATTTTGGTGTCGGCTTCTGTGTATGGACGGAAGTCGGAATCCTAAAGCATGCTACGAAATGCTTAAATTACAGGATAGTAATGGTAAAGCTAACTGGGTAACAGGAATTCGTATGTTATTGTTTTCAATAGGATTTTCATATGTTTGGATATCGCAGGATTTTGGCAATTATGATTTATTCATGCAGACTTTCCTGGTACGCTGTAAAGATATTCAGTTCCAAGATTGGCATAGCAGCCTTGTTGAAAGGAATGATTTCAGATTCTACTCTAGCTTTAAATCGCTGTTACATACAGAGAAATATGTTTTAGAATTATTTTGTCAAAAGGATCTCCTACGAATATTTTGTAAATTTAGATTCCAGTCACATAATCTTAAGATTAGTAAATTAAGGTACGACAAGGATATTGATAATGATCGGCTTTTATGTATTAATTGTAATATGAAGGTAATAGAAGATGAATATCATTTTTTATTAGTCTGCCCCTATTATAGGCATTTACGGGAAAAACTTATTCCTCCATACTATTTCATATTCCCTTCAAGGGAAAAATTGTACAAGTTACTATCTTCTAGCAATCCTGAGCATATTAAAAATCTGTCCATTTATTTGAAAAGAAAACTGCCAATATAATTAATGTAAATGTGCTTTTGGCCATGAAGCCTTTTCACGGAATAAACTTGTCACTTGTCACTTGTCACTTGTATAAACTATATATCAATATATTTGTCACTTTATCCAATAGCAAGTGCTTATTTTTTCACTTTTCTCCTACATAATATATTAGTTTATACGTGTATATACATTGCAGTTAGTAGACAATACATCTTATCACTCAACCCAATTGCAGAAGGTGTATCTCTCAATGTAAAAATGCATGCAGCCATTTTAGTGCTAACACCTTTAGTCCATTTCAGTGTGGCAAATGGATTCGCGTATCTTAAACAAACTTAGTTTTTAGGAGTACTAAAATCGATTAAAACAATTTTCTCGGAATAGGGGACAGTTGTTTTCTAAATAATGAAATCTTTTTATTTACACGTGCAACTTAATGTCAGTTATTAATTCCTTGTTACTCGATAATTAATGAAGCTATTCCAAAAATATAAAACTGTACATTTTTGGTACGTTATGATATATATTGACTAACTTTAGTGCCCTTAAGTGCATTTACTGTAACCATGAATCTAACAACCGCACAAGCAAACTGACTGTACTTGTGGAGGAGTGATGATTTGGTATTCATATTGTATTAAAACACTGCAATATAAATTGATACTCTTTTCAAACTGTCAGATGTCTTCCATTTCTCATCTTCCTCCGCAAAGCTTAACTATCGCCAGTCTCGAACTGTCCAAGTTAACCCTTACTGCGGACACAAGACTTTCCTTTGCTAGCTATCTATCTCACTGCAAAGTAATTAGACAGTCCAATCAGAAAGCTCCTGGCAAAACCTCCATCCGGGGACTCAAACAAACATGGCGACAGCAAGGGTTAACTTAGACAGTTCGAGACGGAAGATGTCCATTTCTCAGAACCTTTCAATTAATCAAGGGACGATTTGAATTTGTTCTCTCAAATGGATCAAAGACGTTTTACTTATGTGTACTCTCACCTTTTTAACCATAGCAACTTTTACTATTATGAAGCAAATTGTTCTCATCAACCCCGAACAAAGTTTTCTATGAATGCTAGAAAATTCATTCATTTTCTTGAAACAGCAAGTGTAACGTGGATTTTGCCAGTTTTATTTCAATTTCAAAAGTCAAGGGTACAAATGTTTTGCCATTCTACAAAAAAAAATGATTTACACTTACAAATTCTATTGTAATATGCTTAAGGTAATGTACTGAAATTGGGTTGTCCATTTTAGCGATGGGAAATTGAGCTGTTATGAAACTAATCCCCAAAACAGATTACTTACAATACTAGACTTTATTCATTTTCTGGAACCAGCTAGTAAAGCATGCATTACGTCACATTCATTTGGATATTCCAAAGAACATGGGTAAAATAAATGTCTGCCATTCTGGCCCCCAAAAAAGGTTTTACATTTATTATAACATAACGCTCACATACTGAAATTTGATCGCCTTTGAAGATAAGATACCGTGAAAGGTCAGACTATAAATGGGTACAGGGGTCTGCCAAAAAAAGGTTTTATAGTAATATACTGAAGGTAAGGAAGATAAGATAAGGTTCCTTGACAGGTCAGACTATAAATGTAGTGCCTGTTAATGCTTCATAGGCGAGAAGGTGCTCAGGATAATCATGAGGCTAATAACCTTGATTTGTCCATTTCGCAGAGCCTTTCATCGATTCCTCGTGTGTTATTGGTACTTTAGAACCACTTTACAGTCCTGGAAGCTTAACCAAAGCCAACATGTGAGATTAGAGTCTCCCATTTTACTGTAAATAACTACAAGACCCTGCACTAGCTACTTTAGTTCAGTCCTATACTATGAAATGCCATTCAGTATAAGATTTTCATAACTTGTTCGAATAACACAACCCACAGGCATGAGAACCGATATATACTTATTGCATGTGGTACATATCTCTATTCTTTTGAATTTGATGTTATTACAGATGGAGTTTTCTTCACATATCATTTGTGCAATATTGATATTGAATGAAGACCTGTGGTTTCAAGTGGTTTAAGTAGTTTTGAAACATCTTTGATGATATTAACGTGTGTTTTAAAGGAAAAAAAGATATAAATACCATATGTAGAAAATACTGCTCAGAATTGGTAAGATCATATGCTTAATATCCCAACGCCTTCTGAATCATTCTTAAACATTTCGTTGCTAAACTGTATACACAATAATTTCCATTTTGATTTTATTTTCCTTCAACGAAATAACATAATTTATTGTCTGTTTGCTTTCTGAAGATCACACGTTGGGCAGTGCATTGTCAATAATTACGTTATTGATGGATCTTTTTTGAAGAAAAGCAATTTATTTTTATGTAAATACATCATGCATTTGGTTAGTCACCAGCAGAATCTAATTGTAAAAAAAATCCAAGGTTGGTTAGACTTGTTAACACATTTTGCAGAAGAGTGTCATCTACCCTAAATTAATTTCAGCTGAATAAGCTTTATGCAGTTCAAATAGTCTAAAGAATGTAGAATTGTCTTTCTTCTCGTTTCAAACCTACTCACCTAAAAATATAACATTTTTGAAAATCTTATCAAACCTGTAAATGATTCCTACAAATTTAGCAATATGTCCATAACCTGAATTCGTCCATACCTGTTTGTACTCTTACATTAGAATATCTAGGTGCAACACGATGACTTTCATCAGTACGCATGTTTTTACTCTTACATAAGAATATCTAGGTGCAACACGATGACTTTCATCAGTACGCATGTTTTTACTCTTGCATAAGAATATCTAGGTGCAACACGCTGACTTTCATCAGTATGCATGTTTTTACTCTTACATAAGAATATCTAGGTGCAACACGCTGACTTTCACCAGTACGCATGTTTTTACTCTTACATAAGAATATCTAGGTGCAACACGCTGACTTTCATCAGTATGCATGTTTTTACTCTTACATAAGAATATCTAGGTGCAACACGCTGACTTTCATCACTACGCATTCCCTTTCTGTTGTATTTTTTAACATGATCAGTTTTTCAATAGGAAACCTTTGAACTGATGACCACTACTACATACACGATTCACAGTTCTGTAAGTCATTTACTAGTAGTATCTAAATACATTGGGTAGGATCTTTCGAACATAAAGCAGAAACAAGATTCTGTGTATGATGAATTCAAGAAATATCTTAATGAATTAAACTCTAAGTTATTCTAAAACCGCCAATTAAATATATTTTGGAAAATTACAAAAATAAATGAATAACCCCAAAGTAACACCATTTTTTCCACACAGAAGTATTCTTAAGCTGCTGTTGAAGCGGAATAATAGAGGTTTTGCATTTCTTCAGACAGCAGAATAAAATTCAATGAAAAGTAAATTTAAATTTCCCTAATGATCAATTAATTAAGGTCTATTTGTACATTGACCAATGAATTAGAGTATCTCAAAGGTTGTATTTCTATCTACCGCAACAAAAGGTTAATTTAAGAAATGTCTGAAAATGTTTTAATGGCTTTATAATCTTACAGGTTATTTATGTGTTTAATCAATAAAAACACCTGTCTGGAATTGTTGATGGATTTCTAAAAGGTTTTTGTAGTGCAATGGTTATATGAATAAGAACTGCAACCAATTAAGTTTTAAGCAACATTGCAGCTGACATGTAGGTAATCTCGTGCTTTCACATTTGTCATAGTGGCAGGATACTTTGTGGTATCAATTTCCGGTGAGACACCTGGCCCTGATGAGTCCAGCTGAGTTTCCGTCACATCCAGTCTGGGGCCAAACTTACAAATGTATGTAGAGAAATAGTTTCAATAAGATGGTTTAATTGTACTATGAGATGATTGATTCTATAGGGCAATCAATGTGTATTTCCTGTATACAAATATGGTAATGAGTATAAGCAATATAATCGAATATGTTGAGGTGCACACTTTTAATGAACTTTAATCTCTCATATAGATACCCTATTATCTATTCTTCAATGAAAAAGAAATAACAAATGCACATAACCTTCTTCACTTGACAATAATGTTGAACATTTAAACGCTAGCGAGAAGTGTAGCTCAGAGTGTTTATGTAATTGTTAGGAAGTGAGATGTTTATCATTCTCTCACCACAGAGGAACCTCACCACAGAGGTACCTCCGTCATAAACTCCTATACAACCTCTGTCTCCTAACGTTTCTTGATCTAGAAATGTAGAACGCTGATTGAGGTAATTGTTTGGAAGTGAGATGCTGATGGGAAAGGACGTTTCTCTGTATCGACCACGGGGGTAATTGTAGATCGAAATGAGAAAATTGCTACTTTGTGTTCCGACAAGCTGTATGGCAAGCTACCAAATTCATTCATCTCCTATCACAGAGTTACACACTTTGTGGCCACCAGTGTTCGTTGTTAAAACATCTTGTCTTTTTATACTCCATTGTTATATCAACACTTCTATTAATTAACTAGGGTGAAAGATCTTCTAAGATGGTCAAGTTTCTTTTTTAACTTATTTCATGGATATATTTTACATTCCAATAACGAAAACCATTCCATTTAGTGTTTTCGTTAATTCTTTGAAATCAGAAATCCACGTTCTTTTCTTTTATTCAGTTGCTTCTTTATTTTAACCATTTGGAACGTGGAAAATTTAACAACTAAAAAGCAAATCTGACTGTCAATGGTAAATATGATACAAAAACTTAATTCAGTTCCCTAAAGATTTTTCTAATATATAAATGGTAAATTGTCTTCACTGCTTCATTTGTAAAACGTCTAGTGTCATCTGGATAAGAAAAACATCAACATACATATTTCGATAGGAATGATATTTAAATAACTTACATCAATATTAATGAAATGCTTTGTATTCAAGAAAGGATTTGATATATAAGACTCGTTCTTTTTAACTCTTGAATTCTTCTTTAATCAAACTTGATTGAAACTTTCTGGTATCGATTTCCGGTTAGACATCTGGTGTTGATGATTCCAATCTTCTTTGATCACGTCCAGTCTGTAAACCCAAACACACCAAAAGAGAGGAAACTATTTATACATGTTGCAACTTCGATATTGACTTTTTAGTTTTTGTTATAATTATGATTGAGTCGTAAATGTAAAATGTGTCTTTTGTCAAAATAGCATGTTTATATGTCTAACAAAAAGTTTTTCATTAGAAGCACTCAATCTGAATTTAGATCAACAGTTTAATATTAGGTCATACTATTGATCCTGCAAATGCATTTACCCTTACCAAACAACAGTCTTCCAGCTCAACTTAGACATTTTTTCTGCTAACACAATCAGAAAAGATACCTGAACGTGCCAGAGCCTTCTTCGAGCTCAAAACATCGTTATAGGCAGTTTGATTGTGCATGGAGTTCCAACTACATTTTTCTATTCTTATAATTTTCATTTCTATCTAAAAGTATAGATTATAGAGTAAATATGGTTTAATCATATAACAAATATGATTTTATTCAACTTAAAATCATCACTTATCTTTAATAGTAAAATCATTTGATTCATTCTAAAAGACTCAGTTAGTGACACATTTAGATTGGTCTATATTTGTTAAAAATAACAGCATCGTTTTCAAGAAAATCTACAATATTTTTTTTATAGAAACGTCTTTTTATACTTGCTGCTTCAAATTACAAATTTACAAGGTCAATCATGTAACGTACAAATGACAACTTAAAAAAATTCTTTTGGAGGCTTTTGTTCGGCGTTTTATTCTAGATCTACGATTACCTGAAATTATACATCTCCTGCATTCATTTATTGAAAAACACAATAAATAATCTGCATATTGAAAAAGTACGTCCAACAACAGTCATGCATAGCAAATGTTAATACAATGGAAAAGAACAAGAATGAACATCAATATATAATCAATAAACAAATCACCGAGTCACAAATCAAATATATACTATAAACTAGAAGTAATTCCTTTATTCTTATACTTAAATTAATTGTATGACTAAGAGCATTTTCTCCCAACAGACGTAGCTCTGTTATAAATTCGACAGAGAGATTCGGGGAGAGAATGCATAAACGGTGATGTACCGGTATCTATCAACTTGAATTAAGTGATGCATCACTAACTTTTGAAATTACATAGAAAGTGCTTCAGTCACAAGTGACCGATAAAAAATGCTCTAGCGTTAAAACATGCTCGTTCTCAATTCTCTCCTCAGAGACGTACTTAAACTCATTTTTAACTCGAGCGCTGTACATATCGAGAGTGAGATAGCACTGTGGTTAGCGCGTTCGGCTCAGGATCGATGGGTACGGGTTCGAATGCCGCCAGGGGCTAGGCAACTTTGTCTGCACGCTCTAAACGCTCGCAGGTTTCAGCGCAATGTACAGCCACAATGGTGTTTTGAGCTTTCTCACTGCAGTTATACTAGCAGCCGTGATATATTGGAATACTCTTGAAAGCGGCGTTAATCAAAACAAAGACTTCACCTAACCTGTACATTAATGTTTGTAGTGCTAGCATTTTGCACACGAGTCTTCTTAAACTAAGAGTGAGTTATTGTTTAACGCCGCAATATTTCATCCATTAGCGGCGTTCTTAAACTAAGATGGTTACTTAGTATTTGACGACTGAATCTTGGCATCCGTCTCGGGGATAATAAGCAAGCTTGCCATAAGACGGACAGTTCTATTACAGTTTGTTTGCAAGGGAAATTTTTAAGAACCCAAGGTCAGAAATGACTTAAGCTACCCGTGTGGAGGGAGAATGGCCCGTGGTAGGTGCCATTTGAATCCGTTTTGAGATAGATGCCAACCAATGAAATGACAATACTTACTTATGTAGATTATTTGAAGAAAATTAAACACTTTTCATTTTTAGAAAGTTAGAAAGTTAGATGTCATCATCACTCAATAGATTCCTGCGCCACCTGATATGCTATAATATGTAATAATGCTATTTCCTCTATGATATATTTGTTAAATTTTATTCAAAAATTCAAATTCCGCTTTGTCTTTAGAGTACACTATAAATTGCTCGAAGAGTTTAACCCCAATCTTTAAATAAAAAGAATGTTGCAGTTATGTGAACCTAAATTGATGTGAATTACAAAGCAATTATGCCAACATCCTTTTCTTATGTTCATTGATCATATGGTAAAAATACTTTGCCTTATTTATAAAGCACAAGGCGCATCAATATATTTCAGATATTAAAAATTATTTTAAAGGAAACGTCAAGATCAATTCATTCTTTCAGACAACCTTTACTAACAATTTCAAAAAATGAGACTTTTGATTAAAAAATGAAAGAAAAAAAGTTTGAAAAGAATTGACATTTGGATTGTGATTCATATGAGAATATAATGAAACGTTTTATGGAATCATTCAGTTCTATCCCATTTAAGCTAATGAAATATCTTTCAATTAGAAAATCAATGTTAGATGTGAAATTGTCATTTTTCATTGCCACGCGTTCTCCCTGGGGAACTGAAACAGACCAAGTTATACATCAAGTCCAATCATGTATCAAGGTTTGTATAAATGATTTAATTTTACTGGTTATGACGTTCATGTTCAAAGGAATAAATCTCCTGTCGAATATCAAACAGCTGAATATACCATTTAATGCAACATTTAGTTCTCTTATCTTCTCATATTATTGGTCCCCTTTGAGTGTCAGACCCCCCTCCCAGAAAAATGTTGACTCAATTTATAGAAATATAGAGGTATATAAAACATCATTATAAGTAATCTACGATACAAATGCACGATACACGGTGAATCAAGGATTGATCTTCGTGCAATTTTCGGCTATAATTTCATATGCAAATGTTTCATGATATGTAAAATTCAATGTTTTATGAAACAACCTCTGTGCACTGATCAAAGCAGAGTAACTGTTTGACATATCTGTTGTGGCCCTGTTTGTTATCTACATTGTTTCAAGACAATGCCAAGTTTGTTTGACAAAGTGATAAATGATGGTGCAGTGAATCAATAGGCTGGTGCCGAAACTTTGTTACATTGTAGTAGAAATAGCTGCTAGCTCTGTAGACTAGTGTTAGTTATCTTAGGGCAAGGGATCAAGATGACCAATTTGTCTGGCGTGTTTATTCAATAAAATCTATCCAGATCGTAGATATATTTAACACTCGGTTACGATGATGGGCCAAAAGGACTGACCAAAGTGTCTGACTTAGCAATCTGATTAGTTTTATTTAAATCTTGATGAGGAAACACACGTATATAGTAATTCATAGGAGACTTAACCCTTCAGTAGAGGAGAAAAAGTTTGTAGTTTACAGTGTTAGATCCTCCCCATCAGGCTAAGGCTCTTCATAATCGTCTCCCCTTATAATCCATTGATGTCCTGACCATTGTGTCGTGAGAGATAAAACGGTAAGGATGCTTTGCATGTGTTCAGCAGTGAAACACTTCGTGATGATATAATTTTATCAGAGAAAAGATATCAGTTGTGACCGAAAGATTTTATTGTTATCAGAAATTTTGTTATAATTTCAGATATATAGAAAAATAGTGGTTTATTGGACTTTAACTAAAAGATGTTGATAGATTCTGTAACATGGTTGTTCATCAGACAAATACTTAGAAATAATGTTTTCAAGTGATGCTAATATCATCCATTTGATTAATATTAGATAATGCTTAGATCTCAAGGCACAACAATCTCTAATCGAAGTATGAGAGAGAAAACACAATGTACATCAACTTAAAGGCAGTAAGAAATTATTGATTAATAAAAGATGTAGGTTACTGCGGATTTCAAGATCACGCATGACCTTGTCTGACCTTAAGCTCGAGCTTGAGAATGAAAAAAGGACTTCTACAATCCTGCTACATATCACAATACATGAAGACAATTTGATTTCAGAGCGAAACAAGTCAAGCCTTTAAAAAATTTCTTCTTAAAGAAAAGCTCAGTCTGGAAGTTATACTAGCTTAACTTGAAGTTTTCTGTTTTGACAAGACATTTGAAGAAGTGTAGCGTTTTGAGGGCTTAAATGAAACTACATCTACATAATAATACTCTTTTGTCATGATAACGGTAATTTCATAAACCTTATGCAATAGTTCAAGAAAATAAATTTTCAATAATAGATAACAATGCTCGGCAATGATCTATATTTTTTGTTGTTTTAAATATTTATTTTGAAAACAAAGTATTTTATTCAAAACCATGTTTAAAAGTGACTTTGCGAGCAGACCTTGGCAATAAGTTGACTTCTTCTTTTGAACTAATCTTGTTATTATAGTTAAGACATAAAGCTCAATCTGCTTCCACGTCTCTCAATAACTTTATCCCGCCAGCTTATCATCATGTCATTAACATTAATCAGCAGTAATTCAAAGTACTTTATACGGGCTTCCGTCATCATCTGTTTAACTCAACCTATCATATCTTGTACATCAACCTTGTTTCTTGTATAAAATACTTTCCACTGTAATCTTCTTTCTACCTCTCACTTTGCCTTTCTTTCCGTCTTTTCCCTCATCCGTTCCATCCCTTTCTCCCTGATCTGTCTACTCTCTTTTTGGATGCTCGTCATCCACGTGTTTAATAACTGAAATATTGTTCAAAACACGTTAAACCCCAACTCACTCACTCACTCCATTGTAAAGTTCTTATAAAAGATATGTACATCAAACCATTTAATAGTAAAATCACCATCTGAATTATGTATATATATTTACCTTTATGGAATCAAATGTATCACATGCTTGATAACGGTGTTAGTATCTACAACGAAACGTAGTAATTCGTGCAATAAAGAAGTTGACTATCCATAAGAACTTGTTCTTCTAGTCATTAACAGATAAAATGCACCAAACCAAAAGCTTCAACTTGCTTTGGGCTGATACACAACCTATTTCCAAGTGAAACTTTAAAAGTGCTTAATAAAGGGATACCACGTTCTGCAATATCACAAATTCTTACACTTTCTCGGGACGAAATCTCCCCCACATGCTCCAGCATGATAAGTGCTACTTATGTCATTTATCTGAATGTTATTTTCTTCTGTTTTAAATCATGAAATACATGTTTAAATGTTTCTGTCCAAATATAAAAAAGTATCCACAATGAATACTTTTAGTAGTTTTCCTTTCGTCTGTTGCAGGTAAAACAACTGTTTTAAAACATTGGGAGAATCAGTTCGTTAACAAATTCGAACCCCTTGAGAGTGTGCTGGTTAACATGCATTTCAATATGTTTTTGAATAATGATTTCAACTCCGCAAAATATATTCGATTCGTGTAAATGTTCTACTCCTTTTTCAAAACAATTTCTCCATCACTCTTCATATTTTCCTGGATCCCACATTTTGTTTCAAATTTTAATATTACTAATGAAGACTCGGCCTGACTGGTCCGAGTTCTGAAAGTCAACATCACTCCGACAGGGAACCAAGCTCAGACCAAATTAATGTTCTTCATATCCATCATCAACACTCATTTACAAATTCATTGCGAAGGTCTGTATATATGTGCCAGTTATATATTAGTAATTGCTTACAAGTGACTCGTATATCAACGAAACGTTAGAATTACGAGTACTTTGCATACATTGGTCTGCCGAAAGATATAATTCTGCTAGGAATCTTGGTAAGATATGATACACCAAGGCACAAAGGTATACAAGGGAGAAATATTTTACCACCGATACCAAAGTCACTTTAGCAAACTGAGGAAACCAGCATTTAAGTAAGAGTTTCTCAATTCATATAATGTCATAGAAAAATCATTTATATTCAGTTCAATTTGTCAGTTGCCATTTTCATAATACATATATCTGAAACTTGTAATTCCTTGCTGTCGTATAGTCAAATTGCCATTCGTAAACTTCATTCCTTCATCAGATTTATACCCACATGTTCATATAATGAAGCAGGAAATGGCTCACAACAAATACTTGAAAATGATGAAACTCATTATAAGTAAGCACCTTCCCATATTGAAGTCTATTGCCCCTACATAAACTGGCATTTAAAAGTAACAATTAAGTCTCAACCAAGAAAGCTAGATAATCTGACTTAACCACCTAAGTGAGAGTATTCTCTTCATGTAACTACATGATCTTATGCTAACCAACATATACATTTTTTAATCTTCTCTTCTCTTCTCTTAATACTAATGCTAAAATTGTGATCTAGGCTCACTAGAAAGTACTTTAGCTGGTTTCAGTCATTTAACGTTACCTTTAATCATACACATCATAAGGTAACCCAATCCGTACCCAAATAGAATCAATTTGTGATTGAACACATATATCTTCTACATTTCGGAACATCAGGTAAAATTTTTACACTGCAATAGAAAAAGAATCAGTTCCAGTAAAAAACAAATTTGCCAAATATTATAATACTATGTTTACCATACTTTAGAGGATAAAATGATTCAACTTGTTAAGTACAATCAGGCTGGAATTTTCTCTGTTGCACTATTTGCCTTCCAAAAGTGTAATTGAGGAAGATTAGAATCATTTGGACAAAGTGTCCTAGTGAAAAGTGACATATTAAAGCATCAAGCCGGTTTAATTAAAGGAAAGTAGAAGAAAGGAGATCTTACCTATCTAATCGGAAATCGATATCTAAAATCGTCGACTCAGTCTAATTAAGGAAGAGATACATTTCAACATCATTGTTCGAGACGTATTTATTTTTTAATCATTTAGAAAATGTTCCTTAATTCGACGGATCTGTTGTTTCTTTAAAATGATTTATTGGTCTTGAAACAGGAAGTTAAAACACCGTAAACACTATAAGGGCTGTTATCGTTATTTTTTAGGAATTCGTACGAAGACTTCTTGTCCGAAAATGAATAAACTTAGGTAAGTTCTTTACATTAAGAGAACTGTTCTACACGCAGTCAGGTTTGGGTGCAATGCTACACTGAAATTCAGCGCAGTACCACCCATGGTTCGCTAGTTCCAGCCGATGCTCGCATGTTTCACCGCAATGCATAGCCACAATGGTGTTGCGGGCTGTCTCTCTGCAAACATACTAGCAGCCCCGATATAAGTGAAATAATCTTGAAAGAATACAAATTGTTAAAATCAATGTATTTGATGTCTCTGAAAATGGTACTGCTAGCAAGTTATTTCATTGTGTTATAAAGCAAAATTTGAACTATTTTGAAAACCTTGACATGAAATAAATACATGTACATATATTCTTTCAATATTTCAGAATACATTCAATAGACTATTTTTTTTACACTATTACAACATTTATTTTTTTGATAAAACACATCCATCCATCTATGAATTTGAAAAGTAAACCGACAGACAGATGGTTGAGCACAGTCTGTGTTATAACGCTAATCATATTACATAACAAGAATCTTATGTAGCAATTCACAAACTTACTATCCTGAAAAATACATGTTGAAAATCTGTAGCTTTCCAATCAATTTGTCCTGAAAACTACAAATGTTCTCATTTCAATCTACAATTACCCCATGGTCAATATAAAAAAACATTTTTTCCTAAAAGCATGTCACTTATCATCAACCACCTTTACAGGTACTGTACACATGTGAATCTTTGTTTAGAGTTCAAGTTTAATATCATTAACATCAGAACAAGGTACATTTATCTTTTTTGCAGTTTCATATCCTTTTGAATTAAAGATGGAAACATTAGCTTGATAGTGGAATAAAGCAATGCAGAACTTCGATTTTAAAATTATTCCCCTTTCATACAGTCCGATCTCAACAGTGAAAAAATCATTCATTTAAGACAACATTTGAGGTTTTCTGTTTTATTTCTTACACTTGACCATTGCTATGATAATTCCAAAAGTATTAAGGTCTTAATTGGAGTTGCCTAGTAGCTGGTGTAATGTGTAGGGTAGTAGAAACTCTGTGGTAATCTAACTTGATATATCAAATAAAAGTCCAAACCATTAACGATCCACTTTAGTTATAGTTTTGTTCAATACAAATAATTCTTTTATTAATATTCATTATGAATCTAAAACCCCCAATTTTTCGCTGGCCTCTTACCTTCTTGTTCTAATGCACATCACTCAGACGAATATTCTTCAAATCAGTCACTAACATTCATTTATTGCGTTGATGCTATATTCAATGTATGTCAATTATTGCTTCCAAGTGACTCGTTTAGCAACAAAACGATCGAACTACATCCTATACGAAAACATTGAATATTTGTGACTGGTCACTAGTGTACAAGCGATACCACTGTAATATAACTATAGCTAAAGTATGAGGCTGTGGGATATTAAATTTTGGTAAGTTATTATTTATCGACTATATTCAGAGCCCTTAAGAGAAAATGACAACCATGAACACAACAACTGCAACAGCAAACTGACTGTACACCTACACATTTAAATGAAACCATACTGTAACCAAAACCTGAAACGAAACTCCATTCAAATTGCCAGTTGTGTCATGGATAAACGCCAAAATATGTATTGCAGGTTAAAAAGAAATGTGTCACAAGTCGTCCCATATACAATTACGTACACTCAAGTAATCCATTTAAGTGCTCTGGGAAATTTAGGAACGATTTGAAATAGTTCCCTGAGGTCTATTCTCTTTTGCATCAAAGGCAAAGTTTACTCATGTTCATTCTTGCCCATTACAACTTTTAAAATATGAATTTTGCTGTTGTTAAAGAAACCTTTGCTCGTCAATCCCCAAAATCGTATGCTTCAATACTGCAACTTATTACTCGCTCGTGTAAGATACTACAGTGTAATATTTATACGGCGATATTAAACTTGTGTAATACAACAGCATGTATGATGTCATTGTGTTTGTGACGTCACAATGTTAGCACCGCCGTCACAATGGCGGCCAAGTCGCGGAAAATTTTCGTTCATTTCACTTTCGGTAATCATCCCTGATTGCTGAGGTTAAGTAGTAAATAGAATTCTAAACTTCCTTCAATTTAATACTATTTTTTTTATTAAACTCGACTTTATTAATGATTTGGTACCGACCTCGCTTTCGCTCGTTTTATTTTAAATCATTAACTCGTTTAATAAAAATAGTAATAAATGGAAGGTCGTTTAGTATCCTCTGTATAAAGAACTTTTCTAGAACAAGCTATTACTCCATACATTTTGTCAGTTTTTATTTTGATATTACTAGGGACAAGAATGACATAAACATTAGTGTTTATGAACATCACGCTTAAGTAATGAAATTTGGTCGTCAATGAGTAAAAGATATCATTTCAGGTCTGAGTATTAATGTAATGACCGGTCATGCTTCACTGGACGAGAACGTTCTTAGTATAGTCATGCGGCAAATAACATCAATTTCGCTGAATCTGCCATCGATTGTCATTGCTTTATTGGAACTTAAGAACCACTATATAGTCCTGAAAGCTTAACCAGGGCCAACATGTGAGATTCAAAGTCTACCATTTTACTGTAAATGACTACGAGACCACGGCACTAGGTACTTCAGTAGAAGAGTCCTATATAATTAAATGTCATTTAGTATCGATTTTTTTAAAAGTTCACCATCAACACAGCCGAAAGACACGAGATCCGATGTATGCTATTTGCAAAAACGTGAAACATAATTGTCCATGTTTGTAATAGAATAACCACCAGATTCATCAAGAACAGGTGTCTCACCGGAAATTGATACGACAAAGTATCATGTCATGTTGTTATTGAAAAGTCAGTACAACGGCAACCATTATGTCCACAATACTAACAGACCTTTCAGAGCCCAAGCACGTTCACTTTTTCCTACACTGTTTACTCTAAATCGAACTAAATCATTTTGAAGTAAATGTAAAAAGATTTTTTATTTTAGTAGTGTTTATCGTCTTAATTCCTACACAAAAAATATCTATACATACTCTATACTTATTCAATTATAATCATTCATCAAGAATGATAAAACCAAGTTGACAAGCCAAAATATGTATTGCAGGCTAAAAAGAAATGTGTCACAAGTCGTCCCATATAAATTACACTCAAGTAATCCATTTAAGTGCTCTGGGAAATTTAGGAACGATTTGAAATAGCTCCCTGAGGTCTACTCTCTTTTGCATCAAAGGCAAAGTTTACTCATGTTCATTCTTGCCCATTAAAACTTTTAAAATATGAATTTTGCTGTTGTTAAAGAAACCTTTGCTCGTCAATCCCCAAAATCGTATGCTTCAATACTGCAACTCATTACTCGCTCGTGTAAGATACTACAGTGTAATATTTATACGGCGATATTAAACTTGTGTAATACAACTGCATGTATTATGTCATTGTGTTTGTGACTTCACAATGTTAGCACCGCCGTCACAATTGCGGCCAAGTCGCGGAAAATTTTCGTTCAGTTCACTTTCGGCAATCATCCCTGATTGCTGAGGTTAAGTAGTAAATAGAATTCTGAACTTCCTTCAATTTAATACTATTTTTTATTAAACTCGAGCTCATTAATGATTTGCATGGTATCAAACTAGCTTTCGCTCGTTTTATACTGAATTATTAACTCGTTTAATAAAAATAGTAATAAATGGAAGGTCGTTTTGTATCCTCTGTATAAAGAACTTTTCTAGAACAAGCTATACATTTTGTCAGTTTTTATTTTGATATTACTAGGGACAAGAATGACATAAACATTAGTGTTTTGGAACATCACGCTTAAGTAATGAAATTTGGTGTCAATGAGTAAAAGATATCATTTCAGGTCTGTAATGACCGGTCATGCTTCACTGGACGAGAACGTGCATAGTATAGTGATGAGGCAAATGACATCGATTTGTCCATTTCGCTGAGTCGGCCATCGATTGTCATTGCTTTATTGGAACTTAAGAACCACTTCATAGTCCTGGAAACTTAACCAGGGCCAACATGTGAGATTCAAAGTCTACCATTTTACTGTAAATGACTACGAGACCACGGCACTAGGTACTTCAGTAGAAGAGTCCTATATAATTAAATGCCATTTAGTATCGATTTTTGTAAAAGTTCACCATCAACACAGTCGAAAGACACGAGATCCGATGTATGCTATTTGCATAAACGTGAAACATAAAAGTCCATCGCTCTTTCTCTTTTGCCTCCATGTGATCAATTACTTAATCGTGTTTTTGAGGTTTGTGTGTCTCCGAGTGTCCAGATGGAACTAGGGGGCGGGATAGCGCAGTGGTAAGCGCGTTCGGCTTCGGATTAAGAAGTCTGTGGTTCGAATCCCGTCAGGGCATCGGCAATTTTATCTGCAGCAGTGAACTGTTCTACACGCAGTCAGGTTTGGGTGCAATGCTACACTGAATTTCAGTGCAGTACCACCCATGGTTCGTTAGTTCCAGCCGACGCTCGCAGGTTTCACCGCAATACATAGCGACAATGGTATTGCGGTATTTCTCCCTGCAATAATACTAGCAGCTTGAAGGCGGCGTAAAACACCACATCACCTCACCTAACCTGATGGAACTTGGGTCAAAATGTTGCTCTCTCTTTCTCACTAATCTTTCCTTCCCTTTACTGATTTGTCTACTCTCTTTTATAGAGCAAAAATTCCACTTGGTAAAAAGATGAATTACTGCTAACTACCTTAATACCCTAAACAATCCTACCTTTACTCTTTAGCGTAAAATTTTTAAAAATATTAAGCTTCCTTCCCTATATATATGTGCTTAATTCAGGTCACAGAATTCCAACCTGATGATGCCGTAAATTTTCCGTGTGTTAATACTGGTGTATGGCAGTATTCTTATTCTTTGTCAGTACAATGATCTTGGAATATTAAGATTTAAAGCAAATGGTTTCAGGGATTACGAACAATCGGATGACGCTAATGTGATTGTGTGTGTTTACAAAACAAAAGTAGAATATCCTTATTTCATGGAAACTACTCAGAATTGAAAAGATCATATCCTTTTTGCAATTCTGATTATTTATGAAGAGTTTTGTGGTCGAAAGTTTTATTTGATGGAAGGTGAGGTGAGGTGAGTTGGTGTTTAAAGCCGCTTTCAAGATTATTTCACTTATATCGCGGCTGCTAGTATTAATCCAGGGAGAAAGCCCGCAACACCATTGTGGCTATGCATTGCGGTGAAACCTGCGAGCATCGGCTGGAACTAGCGAACCATGGGTGGTACTGCGCTGAATTTCAGTGTAGCATTGCACCCAAACCTCACAGCGTGTAGAACAGTTCTCTACTGCAGACAAAGTTGCCAAGCCCCTGGCGGGATTCGAACCACGGACCACCTGATCCGAAGCCGAACGCGCTAACTTGATGGAAGAAACCAGAAGAATAATGACACCTGGGACATTTGTCAAGTTCACAGGAACAGTGTTCGTTTAATCGTTTTGTGACAAAAGTATTTCCTCCAGATAATCTGTTAAAGTGTTAAGATCACGTGACAAATTCACAATACAAAAGAGTGAGATCTATGTTAAATATGAATTATTCACTTCATTAAAAAAAATCTAAATATTCAATATCGTTTTATAAGATGCAAAACTATTGAATTTCACAGTACAATATTAAAATGTTTCTAGACTGTTTGTAATAGAATAACCACCAGATTCATCAAGAACAGGTGTCTCACCGGAAATTGATACGACAAAGTATCATGTCATGTTGTTATTGAAAAGTCAGTACAACGGCAACCATTATGTCCATAATACTAACAGACCTTTCAGAGCCCAAACACGTTCAGTTTTTCCTACATTGTTTACTCTGAATCGAACTAAATCATTTTAAATTAAATGTAAGCAGATTTTTATTTTAGTCGTTTTTACCGTCTTAACTCCTACACAAAAGATATCTATACATACTCTATACTCATTCACAAGAAGAATGTTAAAACCAAGTTGACAAACAAAGCTGTGAATATTTCAACGGGGCAACTGTAAGAATATAATTAGCATTTGTTCCATTAGGTTGAATAAGGTTGAAATTCAAACAATATAACAAGTTTCGAGGTAATTCTTATGTTACACAAATGTTTGGAATTTTACTTTTACTTTATTAAACTGTTAAATTAAATTTAAAATAATTCAATATAAAAATACCGTTTTCAATTCAATGCTTCGTTATTTTGTTTTAATCCTTCATTGAAACATATCACATCCAATAAGAAATTCTTATTCACAGTATCAGATTTTATCCAACCAAATTATCATCATGGAACGTTTGAAATGAATTCTTAAAACGCTCATTTGCAAAAATTAGTAAAACGCAATTTTGTTCTGATCTGGCCTATTTCAATGTCAATGAATTACTTGAAAATATTTTCTGAATACTAGAGATAGGTAGGCTTCCTTACATGCTGTGACTGTTTATAAGATTAGATTATCAGTGAGAGTGAGAATGCCATTCTACTATGCATAAAAAATATTATAAATGATATGACAGTTCGACTCGAGGTAAACGCGTTAGTGAATAACTTATGGATGACAGTTGCATATAACAAGAAATGGTTTCTTTGAATTTCAAGAAAATGAGGAGAAATTGTTTTTATTCCTTTCTGTGTAACCAGAACTTATGTATTATTGTCTACATGCAATGAACGTTTTTTTATGAATCAGCAATATATATCACTAACCTAAACGTAATACTAAATCGTCGATAAAAAGCATCATTAGAAAAAGTTGGGTTTTTTTGCCTTTTATTGCCTTTTATTGGACAGAAAGAATCACATTCAAAGCAAATGTTAATATTAATCAAGAAACGTTTCATGAGTCCATGAATCATGTGAATATTGTAAACGAAAATTGCTGCTCACTGTCCTAGAAGAACTACAATGCGAACTATTTAGTACCTTCATATTCTTAGCTGACTACCACGAAACATATACCCTTTAACAGTTTGTAGTTCTACTTTTAAGTTCTGAAGCGTGCTTTTTGTTATTACTTGTTTGATAAGATTCACTGCCGCTTTATTTCACTGCAGGTTATTAAATCAGTTGTGGTGGAAGAGTTAACTGTAGGCTAGTTGGATAACCCATAACGTTTCCATGAATTGTTAGGCTGGCTGTTATCTATCTGGAACGTAGGAAATCGATTTATCACAATAGACCTAGCCAATTTGATGTCGATTTAGTCTTTCAACTTTAAGTACTAATTTTTCCTTTTTGAATAAAACTCTCAATCTATTATGGAGTCAGTAATAAGTTGAACTACATGTACATGCCGATACCGAGATAGAGGCTCAAGAAATGGTCCGATCGGGGTTTTGAAAACTTAAGTCATCCAATATGGTTGCTGTCAATTCTTCTGCATATTTATAGTGGGTCAGAAATATTATTTGGTTTGCATTGTATAAGCTGTTAGACAAAGGTTTTATTTTCATAACCTCACACAAAGTTAATTTTTGCATAATTTCGTGAAATAGTTTACGATATGTGATTACATTGACAACAGAAGTTCAAATGTAACAATCATGGTGAGTTGGGTTGACCTGAATTGCTAAGAAGAAAGGTTGCTTCATGGTATCGATAAGGAGATGAAAAACTTGTGTCCCGTAGAGGGTAGTGCATGAGCAACCAAAGTTGCTTCAGATACGTCATCAATCGTAATCTGAGGGTGTATGTACCACATGTAGAGGGGTAATATAATACTGTTCAGGGGCGTAGCTGCCTTATAGACAAAAAGGCAATTGCCTATATAATTTTCTTGAGTAAAATTTATAAACAGAAATTGAAATATTAAAGTTCAAAAAGTATATATGTTCTACATCTGCAATGGGGCAGGAACGGTTCAGTAGTCTGTGCCTGACGCAAGGACTTCAAAGTTAATGCTGATAAAGTCATTGTCAACTTTGCAGGACAGAAATCTCGGGGAGAAATTTTATAGCTGCGTTCTATTAAACTTCAACCTCAGAGTTACTCATGTCAAAATGAGGCTTCGACGAGCGACCTAATATTAGATAAAATTTCTTCTTGGAAAAAATTTTCATTTGATATAAAATAATTTATGTTTATAAAAGAGAAAACAATTCTTTCAAAACTGTATTTGTTTCATGTTTGTTTCTTATATGTAAAGAAATGTTGTCCATGGAAGCAGAAGGTGGAAGAAGGAAAAGCTATATGAGAGAAAAGTTACAATTTAACTAGCCTTTTATAGAATTAGAAAAAAAATTGCTGATTCTTTAACGTTCTCTTTTATTTGATAAATGATTGTTACCACCAAATTAGAGTAAAGATAGGGACAGGGAAAGAAAAAGACAGATAGTAAGAGAAAGACTTTTTGTTTCTTCTGAACTGTACCCTTTGACTTGTTTAGCTTGGTTGAAGCTGCTTGGAACATAAATGACCCCACTTACCTTGATTTTAAGTTCTTAGGGTCACGGTGACACACAAACCTCCACACAACACTATGGAACTGGGTTTTCATTCTGAACTACAAACCCGATTTAATTGTGAGACTCTTTCAAGGAGATGTTGATCGGGAAGGAATTTATCTGTATCGAGGTAATTGGAGATGGAAATGAGAAAATTGCCACTTTGCGTCCCGGACAAGTTGTCTGGCAAGCTACTCTATTCCGGTCATGTCATAGATTTACACATTTGACGTCCACCCACATTCATTTTCATTTTAAGATGGGAGACCTTCTTTTCTGTATTGCATCATATAAACAACATTTTGTGACGCGACATTGTTGGGTCTTTGAAATAAATAGTCTTCATTTATTTCTACAATAATAACTCTTTTTGTATTGCTGTTGTTAAATTGATTTTAGTTTTTCCAATCATATATTCATATATATGAATAAAACACAGTGTTACAATTCTAATAATAAAGATTCAATTAACAGGTAATCCTGCTACATTAGCGAATATGAATACGCCGATCGAGCTCCTTCCATATATCCTGATCTCCTTTAAGCTAAAGGCCTCGTATCGCTACCTATCTAACCAGCCAATGAGACGACTCGCATTCAGCAACAGCGGCACAACCCGGATGGAAAATTCCGTTGAGTTTATGAAAGTAGCTTCAAGCTGCTTGGTTAACGACATTTTATTGGCTATAAAAATAACAGGTGAGCATAACCACGACTATCAAGCCGCGCCAGCTGAACGACATTCTCTCCCCACAGAGGTAGCTCCGTCATCAATTCCTATACAACCTCTGAATTAACAAGAAGGTTTCTTGGGCACGAAATGTAGAACGCTGATTGGATGCAATCAAAGTTAGTTGTGCAATCAGCGACGCCATTTGAAAAGTTATCATTCAAATCGCTTAAATTATTTCCGGAAGCTTTACAAAAGTAAAATTTTATTCACCTTGCACTTTGAGTCGTGTTTCAGAACACATACGCCTCATATTGCGTCTGCATCATTGCATGGACTTAGGCTTGGTAGTAGTTGGTTTCGGTTCTGGGCTGAGGATAGATTTGATAGACACGTCCACAATTTTTAAAGGGTAGTTGTTTAGTTGGGTGAAGACATGCCTGAAGTTCAGCGTCAGGAGTGACAGAGGATAAATTGATAACACAACAGGAAAGGGTGGAAATGATACCTGTTTTAGTTATGAGTAAACGTTTAGAATGAAAATGAATGTACTTGTCAGTCTGAGGGTAAAAGAGGTTTGGATAGTGTGATCGGGGCGATGCGGGTGACTAGCACATCAAGGAAGAAAATTTGTGAGTTAATGTCAGTCTCAAAAGTAAATTGGTAACGAGGGTGGTTATCATGGGGGGAATGACAAAGGTGTCGTCAACCTTCCTGAACCAACAGGTTGGTTAGATTATTGAGGTACTGAGAGCATGCCGTTGAAAGGAGGTAGTATAGGTTTCAGAAAGGATGTGAGAGAGAGGGGATCCCATGGGCAGACAATGGATTTGCTAATAGAGTTCATCACACCAGGTGAAATAAGAAAGGGGTGAAGGAGTTAGAAATCAGCTGCAGGACAGAGTAAGTGAGTAGGTTAGTGTCAAGAGAGGTTGTGCAGGGTTTTCATTGATTGGAACACTGGTAAGTAGGTCCACAACATCATAACTTACAATTTTGCAAGGATTCAATGCATTTTAAAATCTGTTACAGAGTTGCTTGTTTGAACGTTTAAATGATGGCTTCAACAGATTGTTTTCCAAGTTTTCAGTTAGAAATTTTAATGTAAGTAATACTACCAAATACTTTTCAAATGTAGTGAGTGAGTTGGGGTTTGTAAGAAAGATACACAAAGATTCTAATATAATTCGTGACTAAGTTAAACATTTTTCCAGAGTTGTTACAGGTGTTTCTTGTGTTCTCTCTGAAGCTTCTGCATGGTATCTGTCTGGATCTTGCGATATGTCGTGTCGATATTTTGTTGGCCATGGTTTAAAAGTCTAGAGTTTGGTTTCGGATGAAGAGTTCCGTGCATCAAATCCCGGCAGTAGTAAATACAATACTTTGAAAATGACATGTCTAATTTTTCTAAGGTATCAATGGTAATTTTCACTGTTTTTTTAAAAACAAGTCAAGGTGTAATTTGATTAAAAACCATGTACACGTTTCATTTAATTGAGACTTAAAGAAGTATCCACAAAATTGATTAAATGCCACGTCTTCTGTTAATATACATGAAACATTTTCATTACCTTTTCTTAATCAACCTGAATGGATACTTTGTGGTATCGATTTCCGGTTAGACACCTGCTCCCGATGAGTCCAATCTTCTTCGATCACATAAAGTCTGTAAAGCTGAATACACCAGGAGAAATGTACATTAAGATATTGTGCCGTTGTTTTTGCCCTTTGAGTTTACCATGAAGGAATTTAACTTTTATTTACAAGGGAAACTTTTCGAAATATAATGAATTCAAATTGTCAATCAACTATTGTAAATCTTGGTAAATATATATATTTTGCATTTAAGCTTTATGATACGCTTCATAAAGGAATTGTATTAGAAGTAAAATGGTTATCACTTATTTCAATTGTACATAGCATAAAATGTTGATATGCATATCTTATTATTCTTCGGGACGAATGTTCATATGATTATTTTTTTCAAAAACATATATGTTTTGCAAATGTTATGTATGTTATGTTCTATGGGCCTGTGAAATAAACTATCATATCAGTTTACCTTTATGGCAATATGGTATGTTCTAACCTCCTTCAATAACGTTGACGACTAAACAATTGAATTTTCTGTTATATCCTTGAAAACTATATCATGTTTCTGAGATATTCTATATATCTATGCATCAAAGTATATTTGCAGTCTATCTTCCCGTCATTCTTGTACAATTTGTATATAACAGGTTCTGAGTGGTGAACAAGGCTATCTGCATCCTCACTATGCTGATCACAAGAAAAAAAAACAAAGACAGATGCTCTGGCGATCTTTATTTCACTTTTTGTTAAAAACCTGTTTCAATTATATTTTCAACTTAGTTTAACGTTTTGACAATGACAATCATTTGATATTATCATTTGTTTTAAAACAAACAAAAATATGTTCAGCAGAATGACGACTATTGATCTGACTGGAATTTTTTTTTATTACTTTGCTTATGCTGTAAACAAATGTACACAAATGCAATGACAACCATTGACCTTATCATAGCATGACTTTCTACAATGAGGCATAGATTTGCAGTCCATTTATTAGTGTCACTTGCATGACATTTTCTTACCGAAAAAAATGTATACTAACTGTTGAAACAATCATGTGAAACGTACAAATAAACAAGTTAAATAAACTCACTATGTGAGCTTTGGTTAGTCATTTACATTAAATTCCATTTTTTAAATAATCAAATAATTTCCAAATAAAATTAAAATCTCACAAGGAATTGTGTGTTAATTCAACCCATGGTTGACACTAACTAAGCATTGTAAATTTCTGAAAAACATATATTCCTATTAAAGAAACGTTCAAATTAAAAATAAGTTAATTTTAACCCGGTTTCTTTTATATAAATGTAATGAAAATTATCACTAAAATAATTTGTTATTTGCTGCCAGCTGAGTCTGAAAGATTTCCAAGCTGCCTGAAACCTCTGCCAGTGAACTTTAAGTCTAGGTAATCCACAGCCACATACTTCATCGTTTCATCTACTTGCAGCACCTACTTTATAGTCTACACCCAGACAAGCTCTCCCTTCTCGGTCTTTAACGATTATTTTGGATAAATTGACTGTATTCGGGAAGTGCATTTGGTTCCCTATATATTAGTGATAAAGGGTGTTGACCAAAACAAGCGGAAATACTTTCGCCATTCCTGGGAATGTAGATTTAATGAGCTTTGTTCACCGTATTTATTTCTCAACTTCCACTTTATTTAAGCTTACGTAAGAAGATTGTTTTCTTAGTTTAAGAAGGGAAAGCATTTCTTGTAAAAAAAATACACAAATTTACATTTTATCCAATACATGCTTGGAAAAAATATGCTCTGTGGATTAACAACAACATGAAGATTCTATATACATGTAATATCTTTCATATTACAATTTGCAGTTTGGAAATTGGAGGTGTATATGGATAAAGGTTGAAAACTTTTCTTACGATGATATGACATTTTGACAAGCAGCTGTTAATAATAGGCCGAGTTCAACAGTTTTGAATTTATTTCTCCGTTTCCATTGCTTATATAGTTCATCTTTCATACTGAATAACATGCTTCGTATATTCAACATTGAATATGTCTTTAAATCTTTCTCCTTTTTCATTTTTAAGAAACATTATAAAAATATAACACTTACAATTACAAACCCTATTTTTTAACTGACACTCAGGATGATAGCACATAATTGAATAGGCTGATTACTGTGTATCGTTGCAAATTAATAATTAAGATATGTTACGATACATACATGACAGGATGAAGTCTGATAATGATCTCATGGTCAAGTTTACCACCACTGGACTCAATACCGTATCGTGGTGTGGTGGTTCAGAGACCCTGAGAGCTATGCCAGCTGGAGCTTATACCCCACTTCCGGTCTCGTTGCTATGGTTTCCTTTGTTCTAACTGTAGGTGTATTGACCGATACACCTCAACTCTATAGGTGTATTGATCGATACACCTATACTTTTCTAATACACCTACTCTTTTTTGTACATCTAAACTTAGTCAGGAGAAGATATCTTCAACTTTGGCAAACAAAGGGACTTGTAAAATTTGCTATTATAAATTTTTGAGAACTATAAGCTAGTATCCTGGGGATCGAACCAGGGACCTTGATGTCGCAGAGCAGCGACTCTGCCGACTGAGCTATTGAGGATTGATACAAACAGATATATTTTCTGTTGTCTTATGTATATGTTGTTATTTTTCCCTATATAAGCCCATGTATGGGTACTAGTTTGTACCAATTTTTAATAAAATGAAGTTAATTTATGTTTTTAAACCGTTATTAGAAGAGTATTGTATCGCTACGCTACGCCTCGGAGAGACACGATTCAAACAGGAGGTGTATTGAGCGATACACCTCGGGAAGCGTGGGTATATCTAATACTTACATGCTCCTGGTAGGGGCACCCACGCTGGACAGGTCGACGGGTAGAAGCCAGACCAAATTCGAGTCCTTCTAAAACCACCTTTCTATATCTCACCATGCCTTTTTCCCCGTCTGTTCCCTCCTCCTTTCGATCCCTTTCTCCCTGATCTGTCCACTCTTTTGGATGCTTGTCATCCACGTGTTTTATAACTGAAATTTTGTTGAATGCACGTTAAACCCCAAACTCACTCATATATACTTACAATACAATCTTAGTTTTTTTTGCAAAGATGGTTGATGGGCAGGGCACCATGGCTCTTCGAGACCTTCCCTCTGGATGCATTGGATTTCTTTGAAATTGTACTTTGGCCAAAATTATGCTGTTGGTTGAGTAGCGATATTGGAAGTAGTTCGGATTTGCCCCTGAACCATGATATAATCCTCTTTGTTGTGAAAAATGATTTTCAACTATGTCACTGATGATGTACATCGGTGTAATTATGATGTTCAAATTGGAAAGTGCCATCTCTACCAGTTTGACGAAGCCTGCTGTCAAGAACTAGCATCCTCCATTGTCTCCTACGACATGACTTGTGTTTTGGTGGCACCTTTCTCCCACTTTGTGAACCATTTCTTGGCGGCCCTTAACTGTCATAACCGCTCATCTGACAGATCGTTGATGGGCCTCCTGTCCTGAAAAATGTTGATCAACCGGCTTGTTTGCCTGAGAAGTTCTAGTGCCCAATCAAATGCATCAGTGTTCCCAAGATGTAGGCTTCCATGAGGTTCAGCATGTTGTCATCACGAACTTCCTCGGGCCCATGAAGATGTGAATCTTTTACCTATATATTGTCACAGGCGCTTGTGCTCTTAGGGTCACGGAGACACAAAATTCTCGACACCACAGTAAGTCGCTTGGTTTTGAAACTGAATTGCAAAACCGATTTAGTTGTGTGGTTTTTCCAGTAGATGTTGATGGAAAAGGACATTTATCTGTATTGATCATGGAGGTAATTAAAGATGGAAGTGAGAAAATTGCCAATTTGCGCCCCGGACAAGTTTTCTGGTGAGGTACTCAATTCCACTCATGTTACAGATTGACACATTTAATTTTTAATGTCGATTTTTTTGTTGATGTTATTGACCATTATTCATCGGTAAAATAAATGATTGTAAAATGTTACATTATTACCAAATAACATGGAGGTGCACATGCAAAAATAAAATCAATTCCTGGAGGGTTTATACTAAAATTGTTAATCAAATTCTCTTAGACAAATAAACTTAATCAGAAGTACACAAATGATTTTTTATAAAATTTAATACAAATGCATTTTTCATGTTTAGTTTGTGTTGTTTATGAATTTGTATTAAGGCATATAAGTATGTTATGTATTAAATTGTATAGACCATCAATAATGGCTTATTCACATTTTGTCGTCGTACAATACAGGTAATAGTAAATTGATTAACCTGAACAAACAATTTAAAACTGAATTGAATACCACGACCATAAGAGCTTTAAACTGCCTCAAACACTGCTGATGTACAGGGTTTTATCGTTCTTGCTCTACATCCCGCCAGGGGCTCGGCAACTCTGTCTTCAGTAGAGAACTGTTCTACACGTAGTCAGGTTTGGGTGCAATGCTACACTGAAATTCAATGCAGTATCACCCATGGTTTGCTAGTTCCATCCGATGCTCGCAGGTTTCACCGCAATGCATAGCCTCAATAGTGTTGCGGGCTTTCTCCCTGCAATAATACTAGCAGCCGCGATATAAGTGAAATAATCTTGAAAGCGGCGTTAAACACCAACTCACCTCACCTCTTGCTCTACATTTGTCAAAGAGGTAGGACACTAGTGGTATCAATTTCCGGTGAGACACCTGACCCTAATATGTCAATCTGCTCTACTATCACATCATGTCTTGAATGAAATACTACCATTGTGATTGCGTGAGATATAAATTTATTATGAGGTTTGAAAGTCTACATATGACTGTTGATAGTATTTTTATGTATGTTTAGTTCATGTTAATTTTAAAACATGCTCTCTTTATGGTGTGAGAGGTAATATGACCTTGAGAATTTTACAACTTGTCAATTGTCAGTCTCTGATTGGAATAGTTATCAATAAATGATATGAGTGACACATAACATAACGTAGCCTGGATGCCTGCAGGTTAGCCTAATTAGTATTGCAAGCTTTCTCCTTGCTACAATACTGGCAGCTGTGGTCTGATTGAAATACTCTTGAGCGATGTTAAACCCCAAATTACCTCATATCCTTTGAAATAGATTTGAGAACCGTAATGTAACTGCTAAAACAATCAGTTTGATTTTGTAGTCTTGGCATTTATGATAATACATTTCTTGCTTAAATAACTCTATTATAACTTATATTAAATATTATACAGACTTCAAGAGTCGGATCTTACGAAAATTAGAGACTGCTGGGACACTGCACACGTAAGGGAAACATTTTACCCAAATGTTTCAATTTCACAACTTTTTAATCAAATCGGTGAACACTGTATTTTATCCTATCTAAAAGAAATCAATCTATTTGATAAGTTGTAGAATTTTAAACTCTCTATATCAGCTTTTAACCAACTCTGTGATATTTTGCTGATGTTTTTACAGCCTTCGTGCTGTATCACTTTTTTGCTTTTGCAATCTTTCTCATTTCATTAAAATCTCACGCCGCTAATGGCTGTAATATTGCCCAAGCGGCGTTAAACAACAACTCACTCACTCACTCACTCGAAAATTAGAAAACAGAATTTCTCATAACTAATCGGTAAACTCAGAAATCAGTACAAAGCCTTCAGAACTTTCAGCTTACATGTTGAAAAAGTATAAATGAGTAAATGACATTGATATGACAAGTAACATTTTTTGATAATTGCTATAAAGTAAGATATCAATATTAAGATTTAATCTTTTACTCTTAGTTTATTAATCTACCAATTATTCATTTTTAAAAGCAAATAAAATAACAAAGGCACATAACTTAGTTTCCATTTCAATTTTGTTGAAATCACACACGCAACCCAGCAGCAGAGCTCGCTCGGATTGTTAAGGTAATTGTTTGGAAGTGAGATGCTCATAGGATAAGACGTTGCTCTGTATCGACCAGGGGGGTAATTGTAGATGGAATGGGAAAATTGCTACTTAGTGTTGCGAACAAGTTGTCTGGCTAGCTACTAAATTCACCTCCTATCACAGAGCTACACGCTTTGTGGCACTTCTTGATAATTGTTAAAACGTACATCATCTCGTTTATGCTCCAATTAACTGTCATTCTAGAGATTTCAACGACTTTATATCATAGCCTATGTTTAATCGTATTTCAAACATGTGTAGTTTGCATTTTAGTTTTTTTAGTGGACATGTTTGATATCAATAAAGAATACAGCTGCATTTACTGTTTTCGTGGGGGCGGGATAGCGCAGTGGTTAGCGCGTTCTATAGCGCTATACTAAACACATAAGCACTAAGATGCTATTTTTGGAAACTACCACCACTTCTCGATAAAATAACACTATTAATGAAGTTTGTCACATTTGACTCCAACAACATATTCTGTGGCCCTTCAACCAAAGTAGGGGGCGGGATAGCGCAGTGGTTAGCGCGTTCGGCTTCAGATCAGGAGGTCCGTGGTTCGAATCCCGCCAGGGGCTCGGCAACTTTGTCTGCAGTAGAGAACTGTTCGACACGCAATCAGGTTTGGGTGCAATGCTACACTGAAATTCAGCGCAGTACCACCCATGGTTTGCTAGTTCCAGCCGATGCTCGAAGGTTTCACCGCAATGCATAGCCACAATGGTGTTGCGGGCTTTCTCCCTGCAATAATACTAGCAGCCGCGATATAAGTGAAATAATCTTGAAAGCGGCGTTAAACACCAGCTCACTCACTCACTCACTCACTGTTTTCGTAAATTCTCTAAAATCAGATATAAACCTACTCTTACTCTAATAAAGAATTAAAGAAAACTGTCTCCCTCTTTCACTCTCTTTTGGGTGCTTGTCATCCACGTGTTTAATAACTGAAATATTGTTGAAAGCATGTTAAACCCTAACTCACTCTTTGATCATGGATTCTAAAGTAGAAAAGGAATCTGAATGTAAAGATGTAATGAAACCTTTTTCATCATTCAAAAAGCTAATTTGATTATCAGTAGAAAATGTAACACTTTGAAAATGACTTTTTGAGATGTCATTTAAATAAAAATATTACGCAGAAGTTTCATTAGATCGAGATTTGCAGAATTACCGTAAAATGTTATTAAATGCCACGTCTTAATATATATATATATATATATATATATATATATATATATATATATATATATATATATATATATATGTAAGAAGTATCAATCGTGGAGAAGTATATTTGAAAGTATTAAAAAATACAGAGAAGATGTAAATCAACTTTCACAATCATGACTTTATCTTTTTTCCCCAGTTTAAGTTCTTCCAATGCTTGTTGACTGCTTGCTTCTACTTGTCTTAGAGTGTTGATTATGAGTCCTGTATTCACCATCTTCACTGTCTTTCCACGATGAAGTTTATATATAGAAAATGTAAGAAGTAAGAAGTATCATGATTGTGAAAGTTGATTTACATCTTCTCTGTATTTTTTAATACTTTCATATATACTTCTCCACGATTGATACTTCTTACATTTTCTATATATAAACTTCATCGTGGAAAGACAGTGAAGATGGTGAATACAGGACTCATAATCAACACTCTAAGACAAGTAGAAGCAAGCAGTCAACAATCATTGGAAGAACTTAAACTGGGGAAAAAAGATAAAGTCATGATTGTGAAAGTTGATTTACATCTTCTCTGTATTTTTTAATACTTTCATATATACTTCTCCACGATTGATACTTCTTACATTTTCTCTATATAAACTTCATCGTGGAAAGACAGTGAAGATGGTGAATACAGGACTCATAATCAACACTCCAAGACAAGTAGAAGCAAGCAGTCAACAATCATTGGAAGAACTTAAACTGGGGAAAAAAGATAAAGTCATGATTGTGAAAGTTGATTTACATCTTCTCTGTATTTTTTAATACTTTCATATATATATATATATATATATATATATATATATATATAGTAACTGATTGATGACGTATACTCAAAGCATAAATTTTTATTCAAGTATGATATATATTCGCCAAAACTAAACAAATGTAACACAACTTATCTCACAATAGTGGGTTGTTGTGACGTCATAATGTTAGCACCGCCATCACTATGGAAGCAAAGTTGCAGAAATATACTTTCACCACATTGTCAGTACATATGCTTGATTTATTAGGAAGAGTTACAAACATAAAACTTAACTTTCCTCCATTGAGTACTAGTTCTATTAAACTGGCGCATGACTTTGGTATCAATCTCGCTTTCGCTCGTTTTGTACTTAATTAATATCTAATCCAATAAAAATACTGTCGAATGGAAGGTCGTTTTGTTTCCTCTTTTTTTGCATAAGGTGACACAATGCTCACAAAAACACACCAGGAATCGGTGTCTTTAACAATATTGATAAACAATAACCAGAACTGGAGTAACACATAACATAATTGGCAGGTATAAATAGTTAACAACAAGGTAACTAACTACCTGGTCTTTGGTAGCGGCAGAGATAGTCTTATGAAAAAGGGGGGCGTTATGTTTAGCGCAGTCAAGAGGTCCGTGGTTCGAATCCCGCAAGGGGCTCGGCAACTTTGTCTGCAGTAGATAACTGTTCAACACGCAGTTAGGTTTGGGTGCAATGCTACACTGAGTTTCAGCGTAGTACCCCCCATGGTTCGCTAATTCCAGCCGATGCTCGCAGGTTTCACCGCAATGCATAGCCACAATGGTGTTGCGGGCTTTCTCCCTGCAATGATACAAGCAGCCGCAATATAAGTGAAATAATCTTGAAAGCGGCGTTAAACTCCAACTCACTCACTCTTATGAAACAAACAACGATAAAAAAACCAAATGCTCCATTCATGACACTGACGAAAAAGCGTACCAATGAAAATTTTGAAAATACTAAGAAGGTCAATGTACGTCCACCTGTCCAGTGTACTCTCACAATGTCCTGGAATAAAGCAAATCGAACAGGATTTGTGTCCTCTCGACCTACAAACTGACAGATAAGATCTCATGCTGGAACAAGCTGACCTTTTGAGGAGATAAAGATCTGTGTTCCCAGTTCTCCCTGTTGACTTAAATGGACAATGTGTTCACATTCAATAGAGATAGTGTTAATCTGTGGTGCATCTAGATTTTTACAGCAGCATGCTTAAGCTACCTACATATTGCTCTGACGATAATGCGTCCGACGAAGATTGGCCCCTTGGGAAATACGAGGCAGCTTCAAATTGATCATAAAAAATTCTTGTCTTCCTTAAATGAAGATTAAGTTTATTGCTTATTTTTACAAATTAAACAAAACAAGAAATTGGTTACACGTTATTGGAATCAAACATGTCCATTAAATATTTTGAATATTAAACCCTAGACCACGTTAGAATATAGGTCACGGATGTTAATTTATAGTGAAGTTACACTTTAAGATTTGTTTAGAACAATTCTTGTATATCTTTTTAGTTTTGATTATTTGTTTCAATTAGTTAAGCACATATTAAGTAATTAAATTATAGTTCGTAGAACAAAACACAAAAGAAAAACTGTACTTTTAAGCAATTTACACATTGAATTGTGTACGGTAGGAAAAAATTATGGGAAAGTGAAATCAGTGGTTCAATCCCAAAAGGCCTATCTTCACGGTACTCTTGAGCAAGACCTTTCTCTGAGACATGTCGCCACAGTGCTTGGCACTAATGAAAAAACACATTCTCTGTATCAGCTCCTGGAGGTGAGGTGAGGTGAGTTGGTGTTTAAAGCCGTCAAGGTTATTTCACTTATATCGCGGCTGCTAGTATTAATGCAGGGAGAAAGCCCGCAACACCATTGTGGCTATGCATTGCGGTGAAACCTGCGTGCATCGGCTGGAACTAGCGAACCATGGGTGGTACTGCACTGAATTTCAGTGTAGCATTGCACCCAAACCTGACTGCCTGTAGAACAGTTCTCTACTGCAGACAAAGTCGCCGAGCCCCTGGCGGGATTCGAACCACGGACCTCCTGATCCGAAGCCGAAACGCGCTAACCACTGCGCTATCCCGCCCCCTCAGCTCCTAGAAAGACGTCTTCTACTGCTCTGACTGCGTCACCCTCTTGTCCTCTACATCTTAAATGATGGAAAGAAACTCTCGTCAAGCTGTGGTTTGTGTCCTAAGGTGACGTCACTGCGTGTGTTTGGCAAAGCTGGGTTTTTGTGTTAATGTTGCCCATGTTGTGAGCGATATAATTTGAGTGGTATTATGTAGACGTCAAATAATACAGTTTTGTCATTGACGATCATTTCTTTCTGTACATCACAATCCCATCATAATTATGCTTTCCACTTTAAACATTAACCATCCATTTATATACTTTGATTTTTTCATGAATATCTAGAACATAACTGGTCAATGGAACATGTTTTGTTCACGTATTAGTTTAGGAAATATTGTCAAAACTTCCTTATAATAATACAATTCTTCATTCAGCACTAAAATCCTTTGATTGGCTAAAATCACAAAATAAAAAAGTGACTCACTCCAGAATGCTATTTAGTTTCCCGTCTATGACGTCACAAAGCCCCTTGACATCACGATGCAAGGAACCTCCAATATTTAGAATTTTCAGCATTCTTTAACATTTACGAGGGTTTTTGCAGCTTCAATATAAAACAAATTTTGAACTTTTATTTTTTAATTTAATAACTCTTCATCTCAATACACTTATTCAACTTCTTTTCAAGGCTTTTGATGCAACGTTTGTAAATGATCATGACTTATTTTTACAACATTTCCAACTGAAATCTGGAAGTCCAAAGACAGTTAAGACATTTTTGCACGGCGGTTAAGATAGCGGCTATAACGTCCGGTTGAGTGACTTCTGAGGGCCTGCCTGACCTTGGGTCATCGTCTAAGAACTCCCTGTCCCCTTTAAAACTGAAAAAGACCAGCGACAAACTGTTAAATAGTTAGGAACGTCCTTACCAATCACATAAAATTTGTGTATTTTTTTATTTCTGTAGAGTTGCACCCCTCCTTTGTAAGAAACACAGCGCATTGTTCATGTTTGAGAGAATCCACGATTAAAGAGACCCCTAGTAGTTCAGTGCAGCTAATATATCTAAATAAATGTTGTGTCTAGATATGTTTTTGACTAAAGGAACACCTGCAATAAGCAGTTACTGTTTATGTAAACATAACAAAATACCAAGCTTGTAAAAACTTATTGAACCCCCCTCAGCTCCTCCCGTGGATAACTCCTACTAAGGGTCAACTCGCAACCTCGCAAATACTTCATAAGTACTACTAAATATTATCATCAAGTTTGCAATAAAACAAATCAGATTATTAAGACAGTTTGGTCAGTCATTTTGTGTCATTCTTACCAAAGATATCTACAACCAAGATAAATTGTATTAAGTACACCCGCTGGACATGTTGGTCTGTCATGTTGACCTCTGACCTATCCAAGATAACTGACACTAACCTAGTAGGCTAGGAGCTATTTCTACTAAAATGTAACACACTTTGGGAGCCAAACTATTGATCTACAACACCATTATTTATCACTTAGTCAAACAAACCTAACATAGTCTTGAAACACAGGAGCAAGTAATCAGGACCACACAATTGCTAAACCTTCATTCAGCATTGTGCACAGAAGTTGGTATTTTGAAAGAAAATGGCCAAATATTTCATTTAAAAAAACAATCAACGCTGTTCCTTTATTCTGTTGTTTTTTTTAAATACGGTTTTGCATTGCAGCTTAATTGTTCGTAAAATTTACAGTGAATGAATAGTAAACATCCATATTCCTGTAAATTATTTTTGTTTAAATTCTGGGTTCTAATAACTGTGTCTTCTGTAAAATAAATCGGTATATAAAGTTCTGATTAAAGATTATAAACATATATTATCTGAAGGGAAAGTGTCGGCTGATATCGTACCTTATTTACATCAAAAACGTTTAACACAAATGTTCATAATTTATTATCAAATTTTAGCATTGGAGTGATATCAAAACTGTGTCGGTACTTATATAAATAAAAGATAGCAAATAACAAATTCAGCTGTGAGCACGTCACGTCACAATAACTCGAATCAAGTGTATTTTATATAGACATGAAAAATCTACAACATTCTAGAGCGAATTAAAAAAGCATAAACAAACTGCCAAAGGCAGAGCGACTGCATAGAAATTGCACCCTTCTATCTCAACACTTACAGGTTCTCGAACAGGACATTTCCAAGGTTATCTTTGTGAAATCCTGTGAAAGACTATCAAATTGTAATTGCATGGAGTACCATATGGGCAAATGGTAGATTTTCGTGAAAGATATTATTAAATTTTAGCATTGCAATGATACCAAAATTGTGTAGGTACTTATATAAATGCAAATAAACTCAGCGCTGAACACGTCACAATAATTCAAATCAACTGTTTTTTAAACAGGTATGAACTATTTACAACATTCCAGAGCTGATTCCAGGAGTATAAACAAACTGCCACGTACATACCCACTGCGTTGATTGCATGCCTCAAACTCAACACTTGGGTAGGACTTCTCCAAGGTTCTCAGGTAGGCTTTAAATTGAAACAGGTTATCTTATTTTTATACAATAAGCTTCTGAATATTCTTCTAGATCAGCGAGGTGACATGATGTTTTTCTTAATTTGTATCATGCAAAGCCTTTAAATTAGTTGAAAAGATGTGAAACAAATCATAAGTGACTGATGAAGTTTATAGAGTGGCTAGCACTCTTTATTTCAAAACCCCAGTTAACTCAAATTAAGGTTCTTTTGAGCTTTTAATTATCACTAAGCTAGTCACATCATGGCTATCTTGTATATACATAATAATTTTTGAAGCATAAGTAAATTTCGTTCAAAACTATAGTACATAATTACACAACTTATTTATTGTGAAACCGAAAGTGGCAGCGACCTATACTAGTGACCTGATGAAAATAACAAATTATCCAACAAGGTCAAGACAACAAACAACACCTCTCAACGTTACACACTGGTATTACAATAATATCAATCTGTGCTGGCAGTTCCAGTGACCTCTTTTGTGAGAAAATTGGCTAGCTCTAGTAAACTTGGCATAACCTTTTTATGGTAATATTATAATTATGTGATCTTCAATATACTAGCACGTGTTTAATAAGTGAAATATTGTTCAAAGCACGTTAAACTCCAACTCACTCACTCACTCAATATACTAACACCTTCACTGTGCCTCCGGCAGTGCTAACCAAAATGACCTTACTCTTAATATTTTTTGGTGTTTGTCCTTGGTTATTACTTTATCAGATTTTGTCTGGCATTCCAAACTATTTTTCGTGGTGGTAATTACCTTTACATTCATTTTTAGAGTCTAATTCCTTTGAAAAAATAGTATATGTAAAAATGCTATTAGTACTTGCATGTAAATTGGTATTGGTCTTAGAAATGGAAGTTAAATATATGTCTTTGACGAAAATTGGTTTACAGCTGCATACAGAAAGTTTGTTCACTAACTTTTGTATCTTTGTGCAAATATCATGACATTTTGGACGACAATAAAATAGCTTCAACAGAACTGACAAAGGATCACCCATTGTCAATGTGTAAAAAAAAGTTCTTTAACTTATTTAGGTATCGTCTCCCTTGTAAACAAGTAAACAATGGCATGAATGTTGGCAATACGGGATACACAGAAGGGCTCATATAATCGAAATTCTGATTTCCTTGGATTTGATTGAACTTTCTGAGAGAAAAAAATCAGCACAATCACATTAACTTAATATAAAAGAACAAACATGACTTTTGTATAAAACTGTTGATCAAATAGAAAGGAATTTGAAGAGAACAAAAAAGAGCTTTCTGAAATTTTTACCCAATTTTGGACATTTCAATGACCAGTTTAAGTGTTACGGTTAGCTGTTGGGGATATACGATTGCGTTGAGAATCACCATTTTCCGTTTCTTTTTCGCAGTGCTACGATGAGTCAAAGACATCGCAAAGTACATTATATTTGAACTTTGATACGCAGGTATGTACAAGCTTTCGGTATGCAGCTGTCTATATGGTTCGTGAAAGAACTCTTCTGTTTCATGGTAAATCTTTCGTGAATAGTGACAGAAATATAAACAGTGCGAGGGTTGGGTTGTAGATAATAATATCTTTACAACAAACAAGCCTGTTGTGAAGTGAGAATAACTGATGTGTGTATCAGATTTATAAGTGTTGAGAGGTCACCTTGTCAATAAACAAGAACGTGCAATTTGTTAGAATAAACAATTACCCATACGCTGGCAATAATAACTAACACGCACTTGCATGTTTCAATGAATTTTTTCTGTAAAAGTTTCTAACGTAAAATATTATGAACCTGTGAATGTGTAGTCCCACACCATGCGGAGTTAATCTTGAGTTAAGACACGGAAATAGGTTTTCTTTTCTTTAAAGCATAACGATACATTACCCTTAACGTGACAGTAGCACATTTTAAAGACAAATAACATAATACCTATTGGAAGACAATCTTTAGTTAAAAGATGTAGTTCTAACACTAAGATGCCATGATTGTTTAAGCTATCGTAAAATTCTTGAATTGTTTAGAAAAATCCTTTGCGTGATTTTGAGTCTTAATATTTTGAGTCTTATTAAGACTTAAGTCAGTTTGAGTTTATGCTCAATGTGTTAGAAAATTTTAAGATGTTCAAGTAATCTTTTTTCAAAATGAGCAAGTGGTTCGACAATAAGAGGTTTAATCTAAATATCGAATGTGAAACCACAGATATTTTTCATAAGAGAATATTTAACAAAAAGAGGAATGCAATATTCTTCTATCTATACATGTTTATATATATATATATATATATATATATATATATATATATATATATATATATATATATATATATATTTGAGAACATGTTTTAGGAAACAAGATATAGCACTAGATGGAATATTCAATTATATGATATTAGACAGAGGCCTTGTTCCCTTGGTATGCACTTCGTAACCAGTGGAATCAAATTATTTGTATAAACTGTGAAGCCCTGCAAACATTTAAAGCATTTCTTGTTGCACTTTAATGGTTTAACTGTGTAAGGTTTTCCTAACAAGTGATATCTGTTAAAATATTTGATTAAAAATATCATTTGAAATGTGCAGATACATACTGACATATATCCAGTCTTGTTGAAATTGCAATTATTGTCAGTTTCCATTGGTTTAAAATTTTCAGTAATAATTGAAACCAATTATTGATATCGTATCAGATAAATACATTTTTTTGTAATTTTAACCAGTTTATATTAAGATATTTTGCAATACTGCCACAGCACTTTTCATTACGGACATCGATTTTATCCCAAACAGTGTACTTTGGATTAACGTCCCTATCACTAGCATCCTGACGACATTCTGTGACTGTAAAACAGGTTGGAGCTATATATTTATGGAGCAATGAACACATGCATGCGTTCTGTACTTCTTTTATAGAAGAAAAGAAGATAAACAGGCTACACAAGTTCTCCAAGCTGCCCTGCCTAGTCGCTTTACAATGATAATGACTCATTCATGATATAAATAAACCTTTTAATAATATACATTTGAATGCACTCCACAACGAGTCATGATGACCCAGTAGTTCTTAAAAGCCAATTAAGCAAATCCTTAAATGACTGCGTAATTTCATGACATATAACCATGGGTCTTAGCAATTCAAATCAATACAACATAACCGGTTTTGTGTATTTAGGCCACTATATTATTAATAATTGTTTTTCAACACTATTTTGTACAAAGGGTTTTATGGAGTTTGAAAATTTGAAGTGTGCAATTATATTCCTCTTGTTTCGTTTTTTGGGACTGAGTTAAAGAGTATTTTCAAAGGGGAAAGCTTTTCCAAAAGATTATTCAAGTTTTTATTACCAAATTTGGTGGATGGTCTCAGGGTAGCATCACATAGAAGCGTTTAGAAACTTCAGAAGTGTGCAATTATTTTTTCCGGAATTACTAACATTGTTGCATTGATTGGAAATGAGCAATTATTCATTAGTTTTGGAGATATGACCCTTGTCCTGTTTTGTTAATGTAGTTCATTGTAAATTAGTACATTCAGGAAAATGAAAAGTGAGAAGCAAATTGGAGGTTATGTTGATGGGGAATTATTCTTGTTCATATGAGGTCTTACTGTTAATCTTACATTGAAAAATAACATTGGTCTGTAAAGTTAAATGCAACAGGACAAAGAAAACTACATCAAGATAGTGTGCCTTTGTTTTCCCTTGGACTTCAAGAATTCACTGGTTTTGATTTAATAAAGCGTTTTCGGATCTCTTAAAAAAAGTCAAAGACTATGTAAACAGTTGACTTTTCTCATGTGTATGTACCTGAGATTTTATATAAGTTTGTGCATCTATGTTGATAAGCAGTCCATATATTTGTTTGTCGTACTTGTACAATATGTATGTAATTTTCATACTGGTCAACATGCAGTATTTAATTCTCACAGACTTACGTAGTTCTGAAATCATTTCATCAAAAAGATGTATACTTACAATAAAAAATTTAAATAAAAATGACTTTATTTCATTAGTCCTTACTCAGTAAATCATTTCCTTGAAAAAACTTTTAGCAAAAAATTTGAAATGCTGTAAGACACATCAACTGGAGAACTTTCATAGTCAGTACTGTGCTAAACATTGAAATCCATGGGCTAACTTTTAGGGCCAATATTTTCTATGGTCCCATAGTGTTGAAATGTTAATGTAACTGGATTGTACTTACGTTTTTCTTAGTGTTAAGAGAGCTTCGAATTTCTAAGCCCATGTCTGTAAAGTTGTATTTCAAGACCAATACATGGCAATCGATAACAGGAAATGAACAAAATGAAGCTATTTGTTTCCTGATAAGCTGAGCACATTTAGATTTATGCTCTTGCTCTTGTGATTTTAATTTTACATTTTTAAAGCATGTTTCAGTTGATGATTGAAGGAATACTGAAGGATCCTGTAGATACAGATTATAAATTTATGCTATTTTCTTCTGAATTGATATACACTCATGCCTGAATCATGCTGAAGAGGGCACAGTTAAACTAAGCACATGAAAGAAGATTTTGAAAACTCACTGCGCCATTTGACTGAATAAATTGCTTCTTACAAAATGTCCAAAATAATCATTTTAGATAATCCTAAATATGCAAATAAGATGTAAAAGGCCCTAGATCAAAATAGTCTCATATTCTCGATGATTCTCAAAATGTTTATGTCTTGTGAGTATATTCTGCCTTGAATTTGTTAATGTTTCTACAAAGCATTTTAATTCGTACGATACATTCAAATTCAGAATGCATTTATTCATGAACCCTTCTTAGAATTTTTTAAAAGAAATTCTGATTAATTTTCCTTTTGAAAATCTATAAATTGAACTGATATTTTTACAACTATGTATGATTCTTATGAAAACTATATATTCCGACAAATCATTTTCATAATAGAAATAATGTTTTGACTGTATTTCAATGAACATTTTCTAAGTACTATACAATAAGAGTTACAAATATGTAAAAGTCTCAAGCATAGCAAAGTGCTGGTGCTTTCAATCAGCAATTGAGGTCAGGGTGAATATTCAGGACGAAATTATACATTTAAATATCTATGTTAAAAGATGAGAGTTGTTGCATCCATGTTTGGCGTTAAGCATTATGAGAATAAGAAATCAATACAGCTTCATTTCGGCAGATTCCTGAATCAACTCTGAAACTGAGATTGCTCTGTTATTTGACACATTAGTACGCAGTTTAACTAACTCAATAAACTAGACCTGACATGCTGAGATTATAATCTTGGTACAGTAAAAAGTCGATTACAATTTTAACGTTTAGAAGAAATAAGAAATATCATTGTTTTCTGCTAGCAGAGATTTCTTAGGTAAATCACGCTATATATAGAGAATCTCACCCAAGTGTCTTCTGATATCAAATATATCAACACGAGTTGATAAAAGTTAATTTTATCAACGAGTGTTGATATATTTGATATCAGAAGACACGAGGGTGAGATTCTATTTATCATCCAAAATCATTTTCATTTCGATTCTGTGAAAAATGTGTATTTCTAAACATTGCACTACTCTAAGACTCTCAGTGGAGTGATGTCATAGCATTGTGACGTCATCATGTTTATGACGTCATGGCAGTGTGATGTCATTACTTGATGATGTAAAACAATTGTGATGTCATGAACTTGACTGTAATAGGTTATTGTTCAAAATCTACTGTCAAAACGATATCTCCTAGGAGATATCGCTTGATCTTCCACAAGAGATTTCTCCTGTGGAACACAGTTTTGAATGATAAAAGAATATCTTTCACCACAATATTTAAAATGACTACATACAACTAAAGCATCTTTTGTTGCATTGTTAAAATATAGATTTGAGGTGTTGGTATGTGATGTGTCATCCTCCCAAGTGATATCATTGTTTTCCCCACATAGCATTATATTTTCAAAATGAATAGATAGAATATAGTTGCATAATGCCCAGACTCAACATCCGCGGAATATATGCATTTTTATGGTCTGTACAATAATGAAAATACGATTAGATAACTAATTCATATGCATAAATCTATTTTGGCTTTTAACACAAATATAAAGAGACATTTTGCCGTTCTGCTACAGCACCTTTCATCACAGACATTGATTTTATCCTCCAGGGCCTATTGTGCATAAGCTTCACTTTCTCATGGATATTTTGAAAGGCGGGCTTGAAACACTGGAAAACAGTTAAGTACCATAATTATTGAGCACTTGCACATGCAAAGCATTTGGATCTATTTTAAAAGAAGAATAGGAAAATTTAAAATGCGACACACATTCTTCAGACTGCATTGTCTAGTGGATTCACATTGAAAATGTCTTATTCGTAATGTCGATTAACTTCTTGAGTGTACGCATTTGAATGCATGGCACACTTCCTGAATGAATCAAGTAAAAAAATCATTGGAAAACGCTAGGGGTCAATATTATATTGAATTGATGAGGTTTCAGTCAGGGAAGAATATCAATCTCATTACTCCATTGAATGTTCTTGAATATCAAAGGATAGCTTTCAATAACGATGTTATTCTTGTAAAATGGCAGCTCAGAAGCAAAAGTAACACTTAACTAATAAAGTCTTTATCAAAACTAAAAACGGATGAGACTTTGAATTTGGCTGAATATATCAGTGTCAAGTAGTAAACATAGTAAATGAAGTGATTAAGTAATAAACTAAATTATTTTCCTTAAAGACAATTGTAAGACAGTTCCTTATACATTCAAAGATAGAAAGTGTACAGTTATTATAATATTTCATAATCAATGAGAAATTTGTGTCTGATTAAGAGATGATAAATGTGAATACCCCTGAGCGATTTATGATATGAAAATTCCATAACAAAATATCTTCATGCCAACAATTGTTCAACTCTGTTTTCTTTAATTCTTTGTCAAGGACTTAAAGTCATAGGCGAAGGTGATTTCGAAAATCAGTGTTAAAAAGTTATGCCAAGGGCTCTTTCAGTCTTGCATTGAAAAAAAAATCAGGCTTAAAACTTTGCTAGGAAAACGAAGAATTATCTGTTAATTAATGCCTAAGGTCCACCTGTGGAGAATTTTGCGAAAATTTTATAAAGAGAGGTCGCAAATCTGACTAGATTAATCACTTTATGTGGATTTGATCACACTTAAAAACCTTTCTACCTTATCAAGTCATCATAACCTAACGGCACTTTAAAGCTGTTTACAGCAAATCCTGAAAATGACTGGATAATTCGATGATTTACAACAATGGCCAACTTCATAAATCAATATAACAAAAGTGCTTTTTGTGCGGATAAGCCACATATCAAAATATGCTTGTTTTTCGTCACTGTTCTGGTTTTGATATTCTGCATAAAACCTATTTTGATAACATTTATTTTATTGTTAGTATTTGCTGAAAACTCCGAGGAGAGGTTTCATTAATAGATGTACTTAAAGCATGTGTATGGCACTACTGCCTTTACAAATTTGGAATAAAAATTCTCTAACGCATGTAATCAATATTATCAGTTTCGGAAAGAAACGCCCACTTTGTGTTTTGTTCATGAGATACAATCAGCTGTTTAGCCTTTGGTTTCAGTTATTGTTTGTATACTTGAACACTTGAGGGGAGGTTTTGATTAATATGATATTTGTACCTTTGATTAATTTCTAAATATAAAAGTTTAATAAAGATCAAGAATGGTTGTGTTCAATAACCTGAAATTTGTAGAAATTTTGAAAATAGTTTCCTGAATGGTCAGTTTCTGAATTGTGTATAATATCCGACATGATAATGTAATAAAAACAGATTTAGAATGACGTCAGTCAAACACAATAATGATCGACTATTAATTCATAAATTTACACTTATTTCATTATCAATTCATTTTCATATTGCGAAAATTTGTCACAATCAATATATCAATGCATACAAAGTTTTTGATTAATTGAAACATTTGTCAATTTAGTGGGTCAAATTGAATCAGATAATTCAATTTAAACAATTTTCTGTCACAGAATTGATAATCTATCAATCCAATGAAAACAGATTATGATATGCTATTGGTAAATGTTTCCTAAATCTTCATTTGATTCGATTATCAAATCAATTCCGAAAATGGTAAAATAAATGAATATTTGTACTACAAACTTTTGAAAAATGAAAATTGTATGTAATTAGATAAACCAAATTGAATTATAAAAGACTGTAACGTGTTTTTCCAAAATCTGTAATATGCTTTCCCTAGAACGATTAGAAAATATTCTCAAAAATTAAATTTAGGTCATTTCATTTTTCTCGTGTAAATATGGTTGATTTGAATATACACAAAGTCTTGTTCAGTCAGCTTACTTAATTTATGTATCACAGGTAAAAAATAGACCTCGAATCTTATATCATCGTTCATTCATCTTTATCTATATAACGTTATTCTAAAAACAATCTTTATACGATTTATATGAAATTCTAATATTCTTATGGAATGTTTTCTCTTCTGAAATTATAAATGCAGACAGGCAGATTTATTTTATGATAAAGGATGACTCACTGAAATCAGGAATTGAATATTATTTTGACAGGAACATTGCATATTGAAATTGGAACTGATGTTCTGGTTCACCTAAATGCTTGAAGTGTTGACAAAGATTACTTGACAAAGATGCCTCTTAGCATAAACAAGCAAAATAACTTATTGTGTCAAAAATGTATCCGATCTTTCTTAAGTAACAATTATAATTGCCGCTGATCGGTGATGAATTACCAGCTAATAAATGGTGTCAGGACTATCAGTAAAACACTATTAACCTTCTAAATAGATCGACATCTGTTTAAATAGTTAATTTGCCAAAGAAATGACTAATTTATTCTCGAGTAATGGATGTTTTTCCTGCAACTTGCTTTAAATTGTTTGAACACGATTTATGTTTGCATTCATTTAAATCGCTTTTATTTTGTACGTTAAACACTTCAACTTTTTTACAACTCTATATGTCCACAAAAGTCGTTAGTCCTTAGACTTAACCATCTGAAACATTATATCTGAAGTTAAGGTTAAGTATCCTGATAAAAATATCTTAAATTGTATCTTGCTTTATTTTCATAGGTCTGAACTTTTGATGATAAATTGGCGATTTTCAAAGAAAAGCGTCGCAACTTTTTGACCACCGCCACATGCTATACAGTGCAAATTATATATATATTTTACCTGAAACATTAAATCTGAAGTTAACGCTAAGTATCCTGATTAAAATATCTTAAATTGTATCTTGTTATATTTTCATAGGTCTGAACTTTTGATGATAAATTGGCGATTTTCAAAGAAAAGCATCGGAACGTTTTGACCACGTCACATGCTTTATAGTGCAAATTATATATATTTTGTCACATGCTTTATAGTGCAAATTATATATATTTTGTCACATGCTTTATAGTGCAAATTATATATATTTTGTCACATGCTTTATAGTGCAAATTATATATATTTTGTCACATGCTTTATAGTGCAAATTATATATATTTTGTCACATGCTTTATAGTGCAAATTATATATATTTTGTCACATGCTTTATAGTGCAAATTATATATATTTTAACTCTACTGTTCTTGAACATCTATCACGGAGACGTAGGTCAAGATTGGTTTGCTCTCTCCATCTAACTGATTAAACCGTCTTTGCCAGACTGTTAGATCTGTGATTAGTCAATTGATTGAAGACTGCTGAGGTCAACAGGTTAATCTTCAGACAATCCTATCCAAGTGCAGATTTTCTGAGAGAAATTTTCCCTGGTCATTCAAAGTAAAGTGATGTCTTCAGATTAAGGCTGCATGTAAACTCACAAGTTTTAGGACAATTCTTACTATTACAGAAAGGAGGAATTTTTTGTCAGGCGGAAATTAATTCAACAAAATTATAGCTTTACGTACAAAAACACAGACAAATATTTTTTTGGCGTGTATATGATTTTTGTAGTCGAAGCGAATTCAAAATGCTGTTCAATTGACAATATAACTTTTTTTTACATGTAGGCCGGGGGCCAGAACCACCTACCACCTACTTCCAATCAGCAGACTTTTTTGTATTTTCACCATGTAATAGAGAGAGGTTTATCACCACAGCCTCTACGCTTCCGTTCCATTGATTTGATTGAGTTTTCAATGTACATGTCTGTACTGAATATGACATCAACATTTCTTGGAATAATGTTGAATAGTTTGATGGATATTTGCCTGAAGTTAGATGGAACATCCCTCATGCTATGGAATAAAGCATTGCCAACCACGATGACAAGAACATCTGAAGCAGGGAGTGGAGATGTTTAAGATGAAAAGTAAAGGAGTTATTGACTCAAAACTGTTTTCTATAGGATTTACTGGCAGATGACCGGTTACCATGGAAACATGTAAAAACGACAGGGTTCAAATGAATTTATTTCGTGGGAACATCAATTTTTGAAAACTTCAGACTCAGTGCTACATTTTGGTACCCCTGACAATTTGTCCTGGGGGGGGGCGGGGGGTGCATGGTAGGTGGTTCTGGCCCCCGACCTTATGTGTTTATAATATTACAACGTCTATTACCCTACAAACATTCATTCTAAAACATTTAATCGAAATTTTACAACATAGATTTACATCGTTAATAACATCATTTCAACAAAAATGTCTATCTGCTTTGATGTTTTCTTATGCGGTTTCATTTGAGTATAAATTCACATAGAAGAAAAAAATTCAAATTCAAATATCACAAGTGAGATTTGAAATGACTGAACTGGAAGTAATATTTCTTGGTGTTTTAAGCAAATCCACTTCCATACCGATCCATCAGAAGCTGCCGAAGTCATTAATAGGGGTCCTTTACGTTCGGTTTAAGATACTGCCAAGACTCTTTAACTCGATAATTTGATTATTTTTCAAAACCTGTGAAAGGTCCAATGTTTGAACCGAAGGGAATACAGCGATTGGAGATAGTCTGACTTTCCCTGATTAATTTACTCTGCTATGTTTCCGTTGATTGCTCTAGGACAAATTTACAACCCACATCCAAAAGGTTATGATTGGCAGATATTGTTTCTATTTTGAATATTACATGTAGATATGTAAAAAGTTATTCAATTAAGATCAAATATTTGGTGTGAATGTAAGTTCAAATGATGATTGTAGAGGTCAAAGGCAAAGCATTTCACAATATAGCCATGAGATTAGCAAGATCCTGCGTGCAGATAAGATGATTACAGCTACTGCCTTGGATCAGTTTCAAATATTAACTGATTCGGTGATATAGTATTGCTCAAATGATCATTGATGAGATAAAACCGTGATAAGGTATCATTAATAGAACCACGATCAGTCATTTGAGGGAGTTCTGGACCAGATGTACAATCTTCAGTTTGCAAAGACACAGTAAACTACATTATCAATACATCACTTTAGTAAACTACTTATCAATACATCACATTCTACGTTCTTCATACAAACACATATACAACTATATCTTCAACTAAAATATTGCAGCTGTTAAGACAAGTATTTGAAAAAAGTCACCATCGATACCAATATCTGGTGTAATTGCCTTAAATGTAATAGTGACATATAAAGTTTTACAGAAAACTAATTAATACCAAAATCCAAAACATCAATGAAAAAGTCCTTCAAAAATTTAAAAAAGAGTATTTTAAGGGTTGATAAGATTGCGGATAAGACAAATACCGATTAAATGTTTGAGCGTAACGAATGAGATTAAACTGTGCCCAGAATGCGTCAATACCATGTCTAGTCGATTCTACTAACACTCAAGGTTGCCTGATATCTTGACTCAAAAGATTTCACGTCGAACTTCCATGAAAGTCCTAGTGTCAAAATATTTTTTTTGAAATAAAATTAATAGTAAACTGAATGTCATCATTTCAATAAGTTGGTACACTTAATCATAAGAAACCAAATGATTTATTCCCTTGGAAGTCATTATGTTAGTTGTATTGGGACCTTTGTGTCAAAAAAATATACAAAATTGCATAAGTGTTATTTTCTTGAGCGGGCAATAAACAATGATATATTTAAAGTGTTTTATCATCTTTCAATTTAGTTAAGGATCTTGAAAAAGAGATAAATAGTTATTCAAAGCATCGTTTGAGTCACATTCAAAGATTTCATGATTTATGAGTTACATGTATATATTTGAGATTTTTAAAAGATTAATTTCTACTAGATTTAACTTATTAACATTTAGATTTTTAACCTGTTGTCTCAATAAACTTTAGTAGTAACACTATAATAAAAAATTTAACTCAAATGATGTTTCTTTAAACTTTAAAATTCATTTATCTTTTGGCCACTTTTATAACTGTTACCAATACAAATAATTTATGTTCATATGTCAATTGATAAAACAGTTGAAATATTTTACTACTTCAATGACTTCTTTGTTATTTAAGATACAATTAATATTTCATGAAAAAAAATATCAGATAAATTTATGAGCAAAAAATGATGAGTCCATAACCCTTTTCTAAAAGAGCTCATTTTATCGGACTCAGAAGTAAGAAATTGTGTTTAATTTAGTGATCAACATCTGAAATTTGAAATTTCATAGAAATTCATAATTCAAGATGAGAAAACGAAGTATTTTTTTCTGACCTTGTCTGACTCAAAGTCTCATAACCAGGACATTTAGAAATTAATTGGAAGTATTTGTTTCCTCTCCGCCAACAAAATAATAGAGGAAATCTTATCTTTATCAATATGCCGACGTTGTCTGGAGCTTCAAATCTAGTATATCTTATTCTCCACATGGTGGTTTAGTAGGAAACTTTGTATATATGTTATGTTCTATGATATTAAAGTGACACAGAGTATGTTTCATGATTTTTAATTTGGCTTCCATAAGAACAAAACCACATGACCTGCGTTAAGTTAAATGCATCTTTATCTCTGAAATGCCACAATCATGATATTTTCTTGTTTTCACTGATAATAGGAAAACGGCTCTATAGTTGTTAAGCACTTGAAATTATGTATCCAGTTAACGTGTATATTTGTTAAATGATCTACTTAAAACTATCAACCAATGTTTTTCTTTGTGTAAATAACTTTCCCTAATTACGTTTGAATCATCGACGCGCGTCACTGTCCTGTTTTCGATCACAAATCGCAACATTAACGCGTTTAGTGTCACTATACTGAACTGAAAAGCACTAGAATTCTGATTTTCTGAAACAACCACTACTTCTCGATAAAATAGCACCCTTTATGAAATTTGACATAATTGACTCGAGCAGCATAGTCGGTGCCCCTTTAATCCTGTCTGATATTGTTGATGCCAGTAAGTTAGATCCTCTATCTTGTCGATTACAAATCTTCCGTTTTTCGGTTACAACTCAAAATTGGTATATCTTATTCATATAGATCAACATGAAATATTGTTATCCAGTAAAAAGTTCTATCTCATTGTTTGATAAAAGCCATCATGGACAAGTTCATGGTTCATTGGTTTTTTAATATAAAGTCGTTGGATTTTTCAAACAACATCAGGAAAAAAATAAACAATTACTTTGTACACTTATTTCGGCGTTTCGTATAGAACGAGAAGTTTATTTAAACATGCAATTATTTTTCGATAAATGCAGAATTCATTCCTCGTGCATCTAAACCTTTTTACATCATCATATATCAGAACAAACAGTTCACAACTCGTTATTGCATTGGAAAACTAAAACGCACTTGATGAAAACGATTCTTGCAGGTACGGGTTTTAAGAATCACTGATACTGTTAAGTGATAACCTCTTGAGTATTTGAATATCAAGTCACGATTGAATTCTGTAATTAAGTGGGTACATTAAGAAAGGGTTGGAGGGGTTTAATCCTTTCCTTGAAAAGTTTATGTTTACACCGAAGATACTCTGAATAGTGTACAGACAGTTTATTCACTTGCTGAAGATACAATAAATGAAATTGTGGATAGCCTGCAAGCAAAGCGATTGATACATAAGCCGGGGATCATCTATCAAAGATTATGGTACAACACGAGGTTGTGAACGTTCCTACAATAGTCTTCAGGGTAAACACTTCAGATATACAGGCATCAAGCTCATCTTGCAAGACTAGAGAGTCTGAAGAGCTTTAAAGAAGAAAATGGATCAACTTACTCTAGCAGACCGGGGAGTCTCAAGTGAGTCTTTGTTTGTTTCTATGAAGACCTAGACACAGCCTCAGGCTTCGGGACAACAGAATGATGAAGTTTGAAGAAACTTCTAGATTTGAAGCACCGAGAAGTTTTCGGAGACTTCGTGGAGAAAACAGAGTTTGTTAGGGACAATCAAGAACAATAAGAAAAATAATGTGTCAAATAAACTTTTGTGAAAGAAATGTAAGCCTATTGTCTTTTTCCTTCATGTTCTATGTTAGTGTAGAACGCCCTGTACTAGAATCCAAGCATATTACTCCCATAAACTGTACCTAGAAAATTACTTCTTGAAACTGTAACTAGAATTTATTTTTGTTCGTTAATTAACTATGAGCCTGAACGACTTCTTGACCATATCAACAATTAAAAAAGAATCGTCTACGATGGCTTGTCTGATTTCTCGAATGTTGGATGAGCTGATTTCTCTTCTGGAAACCAATTGATCGCATCGCATAGGTGTTCTAAAGGATCAAGATCTTGACTAATACTTTTGCCGCTAAGGGACCCTGTCGGAAGCCCGAAAACAGCATTAGCGGCGTGAAATTTAATGAAATGAAATTGATTGCAGAAGCAAAATCGTGGTACAGCACGAAGGCTGTAAAAACATCACCATAACATCACAGAGTTGGTAAAAGGAGCGGATTCCGTAGGCAGCTGCAAACTCGAATGATATTCTCCCTTGTGCCGTCTGTATTAAGACAGAAACTGTCGGAAGATACTTGAATTGTGATTGAAGGACATGGGGATGAGTGTCCTCACAACAGAATGGTAGAGGGATAATCTGGAGCTAGACAATTACATTCTGCTATGTCATCATATTTAAATCCGCAGTTCTCCTTCAATACCTTTGTATCCTCCAAACAAAATTCGTCGTATAACTGATTGCTTGTTGTGATGGCTATGTTAATCATGCATTGTTTAACCAATGAAATGCCGTAATGCAAGAACCTAAAAGCAAATATCTCGATCTCAAGTGACCTTTTTCTTAAGTTTTTGCTAAGTTTCCTCTTTTTCAATTTATTAAATTTTTTACAGAAATATAATTCAAGATACAATTTTGGCGAGGTGAGGTGAGTTGGTGTTTTACGCCGCTTTCAAAATTATTTCACTTATATCGCGGCTGCTACTTTTATTGCAGGGAGAAAGCCCGCAACACCAACCTGCGAGCTTCGGCTGGATCTAGCAAACCATGGGTGGTACTACGCTGAAATTCAGCATACAATTTTGGGAAATAGGTACCATTCAGGCGTTATTCAGCGTTTATAAGATTCAAGGGTTGGTGTACGAAACGTCTTTCATATTGCCATAACTGGAAAATTATTTAGTAAACAAAGATAGCAATCTATTCTATGAAATGTTTATACCAAAATCACATTTTTGCTTTGAAATGAGGTCAACTTGAATATGGCAGACTCTCGTTAGTAATCAAGGTTACTCTGAAACAAATGTATGGTGTAAGATAGGTGAGGTGAGGTGAGTTGGTGTTTAAAGCCGCTTTCAAGATTATTTCACTTATATCGCTGCTGCTAGTATTATTGCAGGGAGAAAGCCTGCAACACCATTGTGGCTATGCATTGCGGTGAAACCTGCGAGCAGCGGCTGGAACTAGCGAACCATGGGTGGTTTTCAGTGTAGCATTGCACCCAAACCTGACTGCCTGTAGAACAGTTCTCTACTGCAGACAAAGTTGCCGAGCCCCTGGCGTGGTGTAAGATAATTTTTATCCAAAAAATCATACAAAAGAGAAAACTTCATTGGAACTAAAACTTGCCAGACCTTATGTTGATGTGACATTGTAAAACACTGCAAACGTGTTAAACTCAGATAACTAACCCTTCTCTGAAATATCTCAAACAACTTTTATCCTCCCACAGTGAAAGATATAAGGTCAACTTGAAGATATTCTACATGTCTGATAAAAATATAATATATTTCTTATTATATGTAATAAGAATTTGATATACTTAATATGAACTTTCTTTTTTGCATGAAGACTACACATTGAACGTAATTTTGAATTCGAAACGATTAACCCGAACCTTCTGTGTGGCAGATGAGGTGGTAGGGTGTTAATAATATAGAATTTTTCTATTCATCCACTACACATGTATTTGTAGAAGGAAATGAAAATAATTGCTACTTTGTGTCCAAAACAAGGTATCTGAAAAGTCTCTGCAATCACGGCCAAGTCATAGATTAAATACCTTGGTGTCGGTCATCGAAGTAGCTAAAGAGTTACGGTCAGTTGTAGCAAATTTATCTCAAATTGGTTACAATCGATTGTCTTATGACCAATTTGAGTATTTAATGGAGGTGAGGTGAGGTGAGTTGGTGTTTAACGCCGCTTTCAAGATTATTTCACTTATATCACGGCTACTAGTATTATTGCAATGAGAAAGCCCGCAACACCATTGTGGCTATGCATTGCGATGAAACCTGCGAGCATCGGCTGGAACTAGCGCACCATGGGTGGTACTCCGCCGAAATTTAGTATAGCATTACAACCAAACCTGACTGCGGTGTTTAAGGGAAAGGAACCCTGAAGTCAACCAATGTTCATTACCTCAGCTTACAGTATCTGAAGGTTCGAGAAATCTTAATCGGGTGCTTTTAAGTTGAAGCAAACTAAACAGATGAGTTAAACAAACGTTTTTGTTATGTAAAAGTTCAAAATTATCTTTTAATTTACGATTTAACAATCTATATGAAAGAAGGACCGGTAGCAAAATATATAAACATTGAATTAAAGTTTATTTCGCAAAGACGGCTTCTATGATTAAAATATATATATATATATCTGTCTCTGTGTGTGTGTGTGTGTGTGGGCGCGTGCGTGCGCGTGTGTTTCATGTGGCGACTCTACAACTAATCAGTTAACCTACTTGTATGATTTCATAGCCAAAGCACTAGACGATGGTAAAGAAGTAAGAGCTGTCTTTTGTGATATAAGCAAAGCTTTTGATAAAGTTTGGCATCAAGGTATACTACAGAAATTAAAATCCTATGGCATAGATGGCAACTTATTGAAGTGATTTGAAAGTTATTTGAAAAATAGAACCCAGCGAGTTGTTATAAATGGACATGTTTCAGATTCTCAACATACTTTAGCAGGTGTCCGGTATGGTTCTGTTTTGGGATCTTTGTTGTTCACTATATATATATACATAAATGATATTGTAGATAATATAGACAGTAATATCAGACTTTTCGCAGATGACACTTCTTTATATGTAATGATCGAAGACCGCTATACATCTGCAAACTGCTTAAATAATAATCTATCATTGGTTTCAAACTGGGCAAGAAATAGAAGGTTTCATTTAATCCTAAAAAATCTAAATCAATACACTTTAGCAGAAAAGTAAATAGGAGCATCCAACCTAATCTAACTATGAACGGTGAAATAATTCAAGAAGTCGAAAGCCAAAAGCATCTAGGCTTAACCCTCCAAAATAACTGTTACTTGGATGTCCATATAAACACTATAAACATATATAGTCCTTTGATTAATTTTACCCGATACAATAAAATTATGGAATTCGTTAACTCCCGACATTAGAACCAATGAGATATTATCCGGTTTAAAAAATTCGATTAGTGGACCAAAAAATACATAGACTTAAGAAATCAATTATTCTTCTATTCGAAAGGATTTTCTATCAACACGGTACTTCGGGGATGTGCATCGCTCACAATCAATGAACAAACTTTATCATTAAAGTCTATTCATAATTATATCACTAAATCCGATCGATTTGAAATTTCTTTACACTTTAGAATAATGACTGCCAAATTGGTAGACATGCATTATCACTGTATATATCTTTGAATTGAATTATGATTTGACGCATATCTAACATCTGTTTGTATATCTGTATAAATGAAGTTGTATTGGGGCAGCCTTAAAATGAGCTCTTCGGACCTCGTTGGCCAATCCGTTCATGTATTATTTCATGAATAAAATATGTTTAAATCACACACACACATACATACATACATACATATATATAGTTTTACAGTTTATTTACAACTTCTTTAATTTGTATGGGGACGTAACGCCATGATTCTTATGCCGTTGTGAAACAAGTCGACTACATGAATATAGGAGTAATACTCCAAACCTTGAATGAAAAAATATACAAAATTCAGTAAGGACCCGTAGATACGAATCGCAAAATCTTTATTTCCATGTTGTCAAGTGACGAAAATTCTACTTTTTGTGACCACAGTTGGTTGTTTGTCCACAGACGAAGATGTCACTGCCTCGGTTTGAGTGACACGTGCTTGCTTTAAACGAGGCTCTGATGTTTACCCCGTTGTTGTTTCCGCCGCAGTTGTGGTGACGCACCCATTCCCGAACCTTCCGCTCACACTCCGTTCCACATGTCATCATCTCGGCCCGCCTGCAGGAGCACGTGGGGATAGCTCTGCAGCTCTGGATTGAGCCGAAATCCCGCAGTACACGGCTGTAGTTGCTGTTATCAACCGCTTTGCAGAAGCAGCTAAAATGGAAAATATCGTAGAATATTTAGCATTTGGATATATTATTTGGCGGATATAAGATTTCGATTCATTATCTGTTTTTAGAATCATGGGCGATCATGAACCTTTCAAACATGCATGGTAAAAAATATCAATTATTTTCATAAATTTATTTCTCATAAAGAATATGACATCATATAAGTTCAGCTGTACCTCTAATAAGCCTTTTAAAACAAATTTCACGAAAATGGTACAAATACTGACTTGGAAACGTTGAAAAGGTGTAACATTGCTTTGGTGAGGAGCGGATAGTGATAGAGCAGTTAAATTCTTTTCTAGAATATTGGTAGCATTAAATAAATCCCTGTCACATTCTCTGCCAACAGAGTCAGCTCCGTCGCTAATTCCTAAACAACCTCTGTCCTGACCGAGCGTTTCGCTCAGAAATGAAAAAGCAAAATTGGATGCAATTAAAAGTAGTTTTGCAACCAGCGACGCCGTTTCAAAAGTTATCATTCAAAACGTCACAGTTACATATGTTCGCTTTCGGAAAGCTAAAGTGTATTCGAATATGCACTTAGTACTAGAGTATTCTTTACACGTTAACCTTATTTAAGGATGTTCGCTCCTTAGTCACAGTTACAAAATTCAAATAACCTTAAATCATGTTCTTATACAATAAACCAAAATGAAGCGGTAATTTCTCAATTTTGATGATTTCTGACTAAATATTCAATAAAATAAAGGAACGTAGTATTTTCATTTCATTTGCTGACTCGGCAATTTTAATTATAACTATTATTTGAGCAAGTTCAATTATCTGTTTTTCTTAAAAAGTAGATGTTGTTTAATGAATATGATTTGTATGATTGCTTCCAGGTATATTTTAAGATAATGAGTGGGAGAAAGCATGTTTTTAGTCCAAAAATAGCTTGAATGTTGATAATTTAATTAAAATGTTTGAATACATGATGTGCCGTAGCGGCTAAAAACCCACAGTACCATACATAGTTTTTACTTTTTTCTGGAAGAAGATTATGTTAAATCTAACATGTTGTCATATTAAAAAAAGTTTAATACAGGAACTAATTAAAATTTAAGATTTCTACGAATAGGTCATCATTTTCCCATAGACTCCAATGTTAAAACTCAGAATGACAGATGGATCTTTGTCTTAAAATATCTCGAAAAAACCCACACTAACCCCTATTTTTTGGGGTGGGTATTTCAAGCAAATACACTAAACCTTTGGAAAAAAGAAGTTAGAAAAAAAGTTTAATACCTTAACGACAGAATCATTGCAAAGGCCTCGTTGTCAACAAATGTGTTATCCATACATGAGATGTTTAGATGGGCTGTAGTAGCTCGCTTCTGCGAGATCCTTTTCTTTACCCTAAAATATAATTTTTGAAAAAAAAAGGTTTTCTCACTTTCTGGAATCCGAGAACAACCAGGCTGTGGAACTGTGAGAGAAACAAAGCACGAATAACGTCACCAGGATCACCCTGCTGCCCATTTTAGGATGTGTAGTGATGTTCTGGTCTTGGAACTTGGACTAACAATGACTGATCCATGTATGTTTATATGGAACAAACAACCACGTGACAAGTTCTAACGCTACTATTGGCCTCGGGCACATTACCGGAGATGACATTTAGACGTATTTGTTACTTTCACACCCCGACCAGTCAGTCTCCAATCGCAGATCAAGTTCCTGTTTCGGTGCTTAAGTTTCTCCCGGATATAACAAAATGGGGGTTGCCGAACGTGTTGGGTATAAATTGCGTTCTTTTGTACGAAGTAAGAAAATACTATCACTGGTCCATCAAGCTGTAAATCGGTGCCATGTTGAATATAACAGCTGCATATCGCCCGGCAATTTTGTTTACATGGATGAAATAAACATCACAAAAGATATTTACTTTTTATTTAGATTTTTTAAAGTATATTATGGAAATTGGTTACTGATCTGTTTTTACACAATCATTTGAGAAAGTTTTTGTTGTAAATGACTGTAAGAAATGTCATTTTTATCTTATTTGGAAAATATTTGCAAAGTAAACGAATGTAGCTAATCTATGTTATTGATACATCAGATTATGTGTTAAAATCATATCTAACCCCTGTATAGAAATATTAGCTCATATCAGACACTCGAGAATGTATGTTAGACTACTGCAACGCAACTGCTGATAATGTGATAACAAAAACACGATAGTTCAGTTATCGATCCAATTGTGACGTGATATTTCAGTTGCCTTGATCTAATTGTGACGTGATATTTCAGTTGTCTCGATTCAATTGTGACATGACTTTGGTGTATTATTGACCCTGTTGATACTAATTTTCTTCATTATGTAAAATATTGCTATCTCTCAGAAAAGCACGGAACAATTGATAAAAGGTGAACCGTAACGTTCCACGCGACATGCAGACGCCCTTTTAGCGAGTTTCGCTTTTTACTTTTCGAAGGTTCAAACATTTAATACCTTTAACTAAAAAAAATTGACTTTTTAAAGTGTTATTGTTCAGGATCACGTAACACAATCAGACACAAAGGTTCCGAAATGAGGTAGGATATAAAACGTAACATTACGAGAACAAAACGCATATGTGTGCCCCAGATTAACGTGTCAGTAACGGTAACAAAACGGTTGACCATTTTCACGTTAGACAATTTGAGCGGCATAAAAAAACCCAGTCCCCTTGCATTAACCACGGCAGCTAACTCGGACGATATTAACTACAGATGAGCATTTTAATGGCTATAACTTATCCATTTTGAGATTATAATTGAGATTGCATTATCACAATTTAGATAAATTTAGATCGACAGTTTATATAATATTTAATGATGTTTTTGTTGGTCGTCAAGTTGAAAAATATTGAATCTTTGTCATGTAAATGTTAGATTATTAAAGTGTTGAATTTGACTTTAAATGAGACCAAATTGTATGCTTTATATCTTTCAAATGTCCGTATCATTGTCCCAATTACATGAACACTGGAGAGAATAAAGTTAAGCTTCTGCAGAGGTTGTATATATCAGTAAATAATAATCAAATAGATTTTGTATACATTAGTCAATTCCATTATCATTAAATGCATGAAAACCTGCTAAATACATGGACAGTCGCTTTCGGTGAAATGGGCATACAGACTTGACAATAACAATGCGGCGATACATTGTGACCCGGAACTAGGTCGTTATGTACAACAGGTCAAAAGTCAAGCTCCTCGTTAACTATCAGTGAAGTGACTACTTGTATATTACTTCGTCCAATTTACAAAGTTCTGGAATAACCCGGAACAAACGAACTGCGTAAGCAAAATGCGGATTTTGAATTGTTATTATCTAGTCTATTGAGTAAACATCAGCATTTAGAAGTAAATAGGAAAATTACTTACTATTACTTAGTTTGTTTTTGCAATGCTACAAACAATTTCAGCGCAGTTCCAGTCGATGCTCGCAGGTTTCACCACAATGCATAGCTACTATGGTGTTTTGGGCTTTCTCCCTGCAATAATACTGGCAGCCGTGATATCATTGAAATACTCTTGAAAGTGGCGGAATATATGCATTTTTATGGTCTGTACAATAATGAAAATACGATTAGATAACTAATTCATATGCATAAATCTATTTTGGCTTTTAACACAAATATAATGAGACATTTTGCCGTTCTGCTATAGCACCTTTTATCACAGACATTGATTTTATCCTCGACGGCCCATTGTGCATAAGCTTCACTTTCTCATGGATATTTTGAAAGGCGGGCTTGAAGCACTGGAAGAGTACCATAATTATTGAGAACTTGCACATGCAAAGCATTTGGATCTATCTTAAAAGAAGAATAGGAAATTTAAAATGCGACACACATTCTTCAGACTGCATTGTCTAGTGGATTCACATTGAAAATGTCTTATTCGTAATGTCGATTAACTTCTTGAGTGTACGCATTTGAATGCATGGCACACTTCCTGAATGAATCAAGTAAAAAAATTATTGGAAAACGCTAGGGGTCAATATTATATTGAATTGATGAGGTTTCAGTCAGGGAAGAATATCAATCTCTTTACTCCATTGAAGGTTCTTGAATATCAAAGGATAGCTTTCAATAACGATTTGTTATTCTTGTAAAATGGCAGCTCAGAAGCAAAAGTAACACTTAACTAATAAAGTCTTTATCAAAACTAAAAACGGATGAGACTTTGAATTTGGCTGAATATATCAGTGTCAAGGAGTAAACATAGTAAATGAAGTGATTAAGTAATAAACTAAATTATTTTCCTTAAAGACAATTGTAAGACAGTTCCTTATACATTCAAAGATAGAAAGTGTACAGTTAATATAATATTTCATAATCAATGAGAAATTTGTGTCTGATTAAGAGATGATAAATGTGAATACCCCTGAGCGATTTATGATATGAAAATTCCATAACAAAATATCTTCATGCCAACAATTGTTCAACTCTGTTTTCTTTAATTCTTTGTCAAGGACTTAAAGTCATAGGCGAAGGTGATTTCGAAAATCAGTGTTAAAAAGTTATGCCAAGGGCTCTTTCAGTCTTGCATTGAAAAAAAAATCAGGCTTAAAACTTTGCTAGGAAAACGAAGAATTATCTGTTAATTAATGCCTAAGGTCCACCTGTGCAGAATTTTGCGAAAATGTTATAAAGAGAGGTCGCAAATCTGACTAGATTAATCACTTTATGTGGATTTGATCACACTTAAAAACCTTTCTACCTTATCAAGTCATCATAACCTAACGGCACTTTAAAGCTGTTTACAGCAAATCCTGAAAATGACTGGATAATTCAATGATTTACAACAATGGCCAACTTCATAAATCAATATAACAAAAGTGCTTTTAGTGCGGATAAGCCACATATTAAAATATGCTTGTTTTTCGTCACTGTTCTGATTTTGATATTCTGCATAAAACCTATTTTGATAACATTTATTTTATTGTTAGTATTTGCTGAAAACTCCGAGGAGAGTTTTCAATAATAGATGTAATTAAAGCATGTGTATGGCACTACTGCCTTTACAAATTTGGAATAAAAATTCTCTAACGCATGTATTCGATATTATCAGTTTCGGAAAGAAACGTCCACTTTGTGTTTTGGTCATGAGATACAATCAGCTGTTTACCCTTGGGTTTCAGTTATTGTTTCTATACTTGAACACTTGAGGGGAGGTTTTGATTAATATGATATTTGTACTATTGATTAATATCTTAATATGAATACTTGTCTCTTAAAAGTTTGATAAAGATCAAGAGTGGTTGTGTTCAATAACCTGAAATTTGTAGAAATTTTGAAAATAGTTTCCTGAATGGTCAGTTTCTGAATTGTGTATAATATCCGACATGATAATGTAATAAAACAGATTTAGAATGACGTCAGTCGAACACAACAATGATCGACTATTATTTCATAAATTTACACTTATTTCATTATCAATTCATTTTCATATTGCGAAAATTTGTCACAATCAATATATCAATGCATACAAAGTTTTTGATTAATTGAAACATTTGTCAATTTAGTGGGTCAAATTGAATCAGATAATTCAATTTAATCTATTTTCTGTCACAGAATTGATAATCTATCAATTTATTACACAGATTATGAAATGCTATTGGTAAATGTTTCCTAAATCTTCATTTGATTCAATTATCAAATCAATTCCGAAAATGGTAAAATAAATGAATTTTTGTACTACAAATTTCTGAAAAATGAAAATTGTATGTAATTAGATAAACCAAATTGAATTATAAACGACTGTAACGTGTTTTTTCCAAAATCTGTAATATGCTTTCCCTAGAACGATTAGAAAATGTTCTCAAAATATAAATTTAGGTCATTTCATTTTTCTCGTGTAAATATGGTTGATTTGAGTATACAGAAAGTCTTGTTCAGTCAGCTTACTTAATTTATGTATCACAGGTAAAAAATAGACCTCGAATCTTATATCATCGTTCATTCATCTTCATCTATATAACGTTATTCTAAAAACAATCTTTATACGATTTATGTGAAATTCTAATATTCTTATGGAATGTTTTCTCTTCTGAAATTAAAAATGCAGACAGGCAGATTTATTTTATGATAAAGGATGACTCACTGAAATCAGGAATTGAATATTACTTTGACAGGAACATTGCATATTGAAATTGGAACTGATGTTCTGGTTCACCTAAATGCTTGAAGTGTTGACAAAGATTACTTGACAAAGATGCCTCTTAGCATAAACAAGCAAAATAACTTATTGTGTCAAAAATGTATCCGATCTTTCTTAAGTAACAATTATAATTGCCGCTGATCGGTGATGAATTACCAGCTAATAAATGGTGTCAGGACTATCAGCAAAACACTATTAACCTTCTAAATAGATCGACATCTGTTTAAATAGTTAATTTGCCAAAGAAATGACTAATTTTTTCTCGAGTAATGGATGTTTTTCCTGCAACTTGCTTTAAATTGTTTAAACACGATTTATGTTTGCATTCATTTAAATCGCTTTTATTTTCTACGTTAAACACTTCAACTTTTTTACAACTCTATATGTCCACAAAAGTCGTTAGTCCTTAGACTTAACCATCTGAAACATTATATCTGAAGTTAACGTTAAGTATCCTGATAAAAATATCTTAAATTGTATCTTGTTTTATTTTCATAGGTCTGAACTTTTGATGATAAATTGGCGATTTTCAAAGAAAAGCGTCGCAACTTTTTGACCACCGCCACATGCTATACAGTGCAAATTATATATATATATTATCTGAAACATTAAATCTGAAGTTAACGCTAAGTATCCTGATTAAAATATCTTAAATTGTATCTTGTTTTATTTTCATAGGTCTTTACTTTTGATGATAAATTGGCGATTTTCAAAGAAAAGCATCCGAACGTTTTGACAACCGTCACATGCTATATAGTGCAAATTATATATATTTTGTCACATGCTTTATAGTGCAAATTATATATATTTTGTCACATGCTTTATAGTGCAAATTATATATATTTTGTCACATACTTTATAGTGCAAATTATATATATTTTAACTCTACTGTTCTTGAACATCTATCACGGAGACGTAGGTCAAGATTGGTTTGCTCTCTCCATCTAACTGATTAAACCGTCTTTGCCAGACTGTTAGATCTGTGATTAGTCAATTGATTGAAGACTGCTGAGGTCAACAGGTTAATCTTCAGACAATCCTATCCAAGTGCAGATTTTCTGAGAGAAATTTTCCCTGGTCATTCAAAGTAAAGTGATGTCTTAAGATTAAGGCTGCATGTAAACTCACAATTTTAGGACAATTCTTACTATTACAGAAAGGAGGAATTTTTTGTCAGGCTGAAATTAATTCAACAAAATTATAGCTTTACGTACAAAAACACAGACAAATATTTTTTTTGGCGTGTATATGATTTTTGTAGTCGAAGTGAATTCAAAATGCTGTTCAATTGACAATATAACTTTTTTTACATGTAGGGCCAAAATGAAAAATGGAACATCCCTCATGCTATGGAATAAAGGCATTGCCATCCACGATGACATGAACATCTGAAGCAGGGAGTGGAGATGTTTAAGATGAAAAGTAAAGGAGTTATTGACTCAAAACTGTTTTCTATAGGATTTACTGGCAGATGACCGGTTACCATGGGAACATGTAAAACGACAGGGTTCAAATGAGTTTATTTCGTGGGAACATCAATTTTTGAAAACTTCAGACTCAGTGCTACATTTTGGTACCCGTGACAATTTGTCCTGGTGGGGGGGGGGGGGGGGGGGGGGGGTATAAATTCACATAGAAGAAAAAAATTCAAATTCAAATATCACAAGTGAGATTTGAAATGACTGAACTGGAAGTAATATTTCTTGGTGTTTTAAGCAAATCCACTTCCATACCGATCCATCAGAAGCTGCCGAAGTCATTAATAGGGGTCCTTTACGTTCGGTTTAAGATACTGCCAAGACTCTTTAACTCGATAATTTGATTATTATTCAAAACCTGTGAAAGGTCCAATGTTTGAACCGAAGGGAATACAGCGATTGGAGATAGTCTGACTTTCCCTGATTAATTTACTCTGCTATGTTTCCGTTGATTGCTCTAGGACAAATTTACAACCCACATCCAAAAGGTTATGATTGGCAGATATTGTTTCTATTTTGAATATTACATGTAGATATGTAAAAAGTTATTCAATTAAGATCAAATATTTGGTGTGAATGTAAGTTCAAATGATGATTGTAGAGGTCAAAGGCAAAGCATTTCACAATATAGCCATGAGATTAGCAAGATCCTGCGTGCAGATAAGATGATTACAGCTACTGCCTTGGATCAGTTTCAAATATTAACTGATTCGGTGATATAGTATTGCTCAAATGATCATTGATGAGATAAAATCGTGATAAGGTATCATTAATAGAACCACGATCAGTCATTTGAGGGGGTTCTGGACCAGATGTACAATCTTCAGTTTGCAAAGACACAGTAAACTACATTATCAATACATCACTTTAGTAAACTACTTATCAATACATCACATTCTACGTTCTTCATACAAACACATATACAACTATATCTTCAACTAAAATATTGCAGCTGTTAAGACAAGTATTTGAAAAAAGTCACCATCGATACCAATATCTGGTGTAATTGCCTTAAATGTAACAGTGACATATAAAGTTTTACAGAAAACTAATTAATACCAAAATCCAAAACATCAATGAAAAAGTCCTTCAAAAATTTAAAAAAGAGTATTTTAAGGGTTGATAAGATTGCGGATAAGACAAATACCGATTAAATGTTTGAGCGTAACGAATGAGATTAAACTGTGCCCAGAATGCGTCAATACCATGTCTAGTCGATTCTACTAACACTCAAGGTTGCCTGATATCTTGACTCAAAAGATTTCACGTCGAACTTCCATGAAAGTCCTAGTGTCAAAATATTTTTTTTGAAATAAAATTAATAGTAAACTGAATGTCATCATTTCAATAAGTTGGTACACTTAATCATAAGAAACCAAATGATTTATTCCCTTGGAAGTCATTATGTTAGTTGTATTGGGACCTTTGTGTCAAATAAATATACAAAATTGCATAAGTGTTATTTTCTTGAGCGGGCAATAAACAATGATATATTTAAAGTGTTTTATCATCTTTCAATTTAGTTCAGGATCTTGAAAAAGAGATAAATAGTTCATGATTTCATGATTTATGAGTTACATGTATATATTTGAGATTTTTAAAAGATTAATTTCTACTAGATTTAACTTATTAACATTTAGATTTTTAACCTGTTGTCTCAATAAACTTTAGTAGTAACACTATAGTCAAACATTTAACTCAAATGATGTTTTTTAAAACTTTAAAATTCATTTATCTTTTGGCCACTTTTATAACTGTTACCAATACAAATAATTTATGTTCATATGTCAATTGATAAAACAGTTGAAATATTTTACTACTTCAATGACTTCTTTGTTATTTAAGATACAATTAATATTTCATGAAAAAAAATATCAGATAAATTTATGAGCAAAAAATGATGAGTCCATAACCCTTTTCTAAAAGAGCTCATTTTATCGGACTCAGAAGTAAGAAATTGTGTTTAATTTAGTGATCAACATCTGAAATTTGAAATTTCATAGAAATTCATAATTCAAGATGAGAAAACGAAGTATTTTTTTCTGACCTTGTCTGACTCAAAGTCTCATAACCAGGACATTTAGAAATTAATTGGAAGTATTTGTTTCCTCTCCGCCAACAAAATAATAGAGGAAATCTTATCTTTATCAATATGCCGACGTTGTCTGGAGATTCAAATCTAGTATATCTTATTCTCCACATGGTGGTTTAGTAGGAAGCTTTGTATATATGTTATGTTCTATGATATTAAAGTGACACAGAGTATGTTTCATGATTTTTAATTTGGCTTCCATAAGAACAAAACCACATGACCTGCGTTAAGTTAAATGCATCTTTATCTCTGAAATGCCACAATCATGATATTTTCTTGTTTTCACTGATAATAGGAAAACGGCTCTATAGTTGTTAAGCACTTGAAATTATGTATCCAGTTAACGTGTATATTTGTTAAATGATCTACTTAAAACTATCAACCAATGTTTTTCTTTGTGTAAATAACTTTCCCTAATTACGTTTGAATCATCGACGCGCGTCACTGTCCTGTTTTCGATCACAAATCGCAACATTAACGCGTTTAGTGTCACTATACTGAACTGAAAAGCACTAGAATTCTGATTTTCTGAAACAACCACTACTTCTCGATAAAATAGCACCCTTTATGAAATTTGACATAATTGACTCGAGCAGCATAGTCGGTGCCCCTTTAATCCTGTCTGATATTGTTGATGCCAGTAAGTTAGATCCTCTATCTTGTCGATTACAAATCTTCCGTTTTTCGGTTACAACTCAAAATTGGTATATCTTATTCATATAGATCAACATGAAATATTGTTATCCAGTAAAAAGTTCTATCTCATTGTTTGATAAAAGCCATCATGGACAAGTTCATGGTTCATTGGTTTTTTAATATAAAGTCGTTGGATTTTTCAAACAACATCAGGAAAAAAATAAACAATTACTTTGTACACTTATTTCGGCGTTTCGTATAGAACGAGAAGTTTATTTAAACATGCAATTATTTTTCGATAAATGCAGAATTCATTCCTCGTGCATCTAAACCTTTTTACATCATCATATATCAGAACAAACAGTTCACAACTCGTTATTGCATTGGAAAACTAAAACGCACTTGATGAAAACGATTCTTGCAGGTACGGGTTTTAAGAATCACTGATACTGTTAAGTGATAACCTCTTGAGTATTTGAATATCAAGTCACGATTGAATTCTGTAATTAAGTGGGTACATTAAGAAAGGGTTGGAGGGGTTTAATCCTTTCCTTGAAAAGTTTATGTTTACACCGAAGATACTCTGAATAGTGTACAGACAGTTTATTCACTTGCTGAAGATACAATAAATGAAATTGTGGATAGCCTGCAAGCAAAGCGATTGATACATAAGCCGGGGATCATCTATCAAAGATTATGGTACAACACGAGGTTGTGAACGTTCCTACAATAGTCTTCAGGGTAAACACTTCAGATATACAGGCATCAAGCTCATCTTGCAAGACTAGAGAGTCTGAAGAGCTTTAAAGAAGAAAATGGATCAACTTACTCTAGCAGACCGGGGAGTCTCAAGTGAGTCTTTGTTTGTTTCTATGAAGACCTAGACACAGCCTCAGGCTTCGGGACAACAGAATGATGAAGTTTGAAGAAACTTCTAGATTTGAAGCACCGAGAAGTTTTCGGAGACTTCGTGGAGAAAACAGAGTTTGTTAGGGACAATCAAGAACAATAAGAAAAATAATGTGTCAAATAAACTTTTGTGAAAGAAATGTAAGCCTATTGTCTTTTTCCTTCATGTTCTATGTTAGTGTAGAACGCCCTGTACTAGAATCCAAGCATATTACTCCCATAAACTGTAACTAGAAAATTACTTCTTGAAACTGTAACTAGAATTTATTTTTGTTCGTTAATTAACTATGAGCCTGAACGACTTCTTGACCATATCAACAATTAAAAAAGAATCGTCTACGATGGCTTGTCTGATTTCTCGAATGTTGGATGAGCTGATTTCTCTTCTGGAAACCAATTGATCGCATCGCATAGGTGTTCTAAAGGATCAAGATCTTGACTAATACTTTTGCCGCTAAGGGACCCTGTCGGAAGCCCGAAAACAGCATTAGCGGCGTGAAATTTAATGAAATGAAATTGATTGCAGAAGCAAAATCGTGGTACAGCACGAAGGCTGTAAAAACATCACCATAACATCACAGAGTTGGTAAAAGGAGCGGATTCCGTAGGCAGCTGCAAACTCGAATGATATTCTCCGTTGTGCCGTCTGTATTAAGACAGAAACTGTCGGAAGATACTTGGATTGTGATTGAAGGACATGGGGATGAGTGTCCTCACAACAGAATGGTAGAGTGATAATCTGGAGATAGACAATTACATTCTGCTATGTCATCATATTTAAATCCGCAGTGCTCCTTCAATACCTTTGTATCATCCAAGCAAAATTCGTCGTATAGCTGATTGCTTGTTGTGATGGCTATGTTAATCATGCATTGTTAACGTTTAAATGCCGTTATGCAAGATCTCGAACTCAAGTGACCTTTTCCTTAAGTTTTTGCAAAGTTTCCTCTTTGTCAATTCATTAAATTTGTTTACAGAAATATAATTCAAGATACAATTTTGGCGAGGTGGACTGAGTTGGTGTTTAACGCCGCTTTCAAGATTATTTCACTTATATCACGGCTACTAGTATTATTGCAATGAGAAAGCCCGCAACACCATTGTGGCTATGCATTGCGATAAAACCTGCGAGCATCGGCTGGAACTAGCGCACCATGGGTGGTACTCCGCCGAAATTCAGTATAGCATTGCACCCAAACCTGACTGCGGTGTTTAAGGGAAAGGAACCCTGAAGTCAACCAATGTTCATTACCTCAGCTTATCAAAGTCCTCTTTGCTATATTGGATTTCAAAACAATATTCTGGTGGTACAATATCATTTGTTCTATATCAAATAAACATCAGTCAGATGCCTCAAGTACAGACACACTCCATACATAATTATCATGAATTGATTGGTGACTATTATATTTCAATAAGGATTAAATTTGAATAAATTAGTGATGTTCTATTTGAATTAAAATTAACAATTCAAGTCATGTTCAACATAAAAGAAATACAAAAGGAAATAATATTACATATAACTGAATCTAATTTGAGATTAATCAAACAGTTAATGTTTCTTCACTTCCAGCTTGAGATGTAAATGTATTATCAGTTTGGTGTATTGAATATTTGAGCTCAATGTGTATAGACCATCTATAATTACTTTGGGTGGAAAGGTTAATAAGGTGAAAATAGATTGATTATTATTTACACCTTTAACTAACATTGCCTCCAAATCAATTGTTTAGTTCGGACTTAACGAAGTATCTAAACGAATATAATAACTTCAACCAGTGTATTCTCTAACAAATTTGCTGTCATGTGGGTAAACTCGTGCTAACTCTACATTTGTCACAGTGGCAGGATACTTTGTTGTATCAATTTCCGGTGAGACACCTTGCCCTGATGAGTCCAGCTGAGATTCTGTCACATCCAGTAGGGAAGCCAAATATATGTTTAAGGAAACACTTACAGGAGGATCGTGTGATGTCGTTCTTGGTCCATATGGTTTAATGATTAAACAACCTTAATGAAGATATCAAATACTCCGATTTCTAAATGTTCAGTCACGTTTGTTGAAGACCTAACGATGATGTATTTTGAAACTTTAATCTGCCACGTTTTTGATAACTGAAATATTGTTGAAAATACGTAAAACCCTAATTCACCCATTCTGAATTACGAATGAATCTGTTTGGGACATTAAAAGATTGAAACAGTTTTTGTCATCAATCTTAATACCGAGTTCATGTTGGTTAAGTTTGACCTTATCCAATGATACGAGATTGTTTTAACATATATGCTGGTTTTAAAACAATTTGTAATTATAACCGGGCTACGACGTAATAAAAATCCTTTCACCACAACTAAATTAATTGTTAACTCTAAAGTGGTATGAATGTTACCGATGTGTCTTTTAGAATTTAAAACTTCTAGGTGCAATTTATTTTAAATCATCACAAAAAAGGAAAATTACAAGTTTCATAATAAATGTGATATATATGGTCACATGACCTTCTTCGTTTGAATGTGATCCACACATTTTGCCTTGATTGCAATGTAGGGTTGATAACAATCCAAAGATGGAATTTATTCTAAAACTTTGGCATTGACCAAGATATAAATGGGCATCTTCTTGCACGAGAGGACACTCAAATCGGAATGTCTTAATTGTACAAGACAAGACATATCTAAGTTTTATCGAAGAGACAGAGATTTAGATATTCTGTATCAATACGTATAACCACTTAAACATTGGTGGGAAAAACAGAAATAATCGTGTTTTAGTTCATCTCGTAGGCAAATTTTCCAAAGTTCGTACGAGTCCTTTATGGTATGGACAAGACACTTGGTTAAGTAAAATTACTTTTGTTGAAGGGCCACAGAATATGTTGTTGGAGTCAAATGTGACAAACTTCATTAATAGTGTTATTTTATGAGAAGTGGTGGTAGTTTCCAAAAAATAGCATCTTTCAGTTTGGTATAGCGACAATATAACAGGTTAAAGTGTCGATTAGTGATCGAAAACCGGACAGTGACGCGCGTCAATACCTCAAACGTACCTTTGGAAACTTGTTTACAGCAGACACAAATGTAAATATGGATTTGTATCATTGATATATAAAATGGACGCAGAATTTCGACGTCCTATCATTTTTATGGCCGTTTTTCATTTATCATTGAAAACATAATCTGCTAGATCGACTAAACAAATCATTTGGAATCCAAGATATCGCTCTGACATGGTTCAACTCCTATGTAATTGGACGAACACAATCAGTTCTCATTGACGATGTAAGATCTCAACCCAAAGATTTGCTCTTTGGAGTACCTCAAGGCTCTGTGCCGGGTCCAGTGCTTTTTACTATCTATTCCCAACCACTATCAGATGTCATTGCCTCCCATGACTGTGAGTTCCACAAGTATGCAGATGACACGGAGCTTTCCCAGAGTGCACCAGCAAGTGACTTCTTCTCTACAAAGACCAACATCCAGTCTTGTGTCACAGATGTACTTGGGTGGATGACTAGTAACAAGTTGAAGCTAAACACTGACAAGACGGAGTTGATGCTAGTTGGTGTTCCGTCTCGTCTGAAAGCTATTGAGGATGAGTCGGCAAACATTGGTGGCACAGAAATAGCGTATGAAACATCAGTAAAATATCTTGGCGTTTACATGGATCAATCACTCACCATGAAGGATCAAGTTGGGAAGATTTGTCAAGCATGCTTCCTTGAACTTAGACGTCTGTCATCTATCAGGAAATCCCTGACACAAGACACCACAGCAAAGCTAGTCACCTATTTTATAACACCAAGATTTGACTACTGCAACTCTGTGTTATTTGGACTTCCAACTGAACAAATAGCCCGTCTACAGCGAATACAAAACCATGCTGCATGTCTTGTCATGAAGAAACGCAAATTTCACCATGCTTCACCTCTGCTGATGGAACTACACTGGTTACCATTAAGGTTCCGGATAAAGTATAAACTTGCGACTCTCGCTTATCGACATTTCGATGGATCACTGCCCACCTATCTGTCAGATACCTTTACAACCTACCAGCCTCAAAGAACACTTCGTTCATCAACTCAAAACCTTCTTAAAATTCCAAAATGCAATCTGAAGTCAATAGGGGAGCAATCATTTATGTTTTCAGCCCCGACTGTTTGGAATTCTCTTCCTGAGACATTGCGAGGTGTACCAACACTAAAACTGTTTAAGACAAAATTGAAGACATATCTGTTTAAACAAGCCTTTTCACTAGCCTGATTTAACTTTAAATATTTTCCATTTGTGTTTAAATGTCATTTTAGCAGTGAGCGCTTTGAGTCCATTACGTGGAGATTTTAAATGCTATATAAATGCTATTCATTATTATTATTTTTATTATAAAAATAGCCCAATTTGGTAATTTGGGAGATGAAGGTTCGAGTTAGGTAGGCGATTTGAACTAAATTGATGACGTATGGTAATTTGGCTCTTATATTTTGAACATAAAAAATCCTAAAACATACTGTGTCACTTGGAGCTCTGCGGACTGTAAAGTCGACCCACATACAAAAACACTGAAAGTCAAGGGCAGCCTTTAAGGAAGGCCTTCTTGCCAAGGGTATACTTTACTTTATCACATCATCTCTGCAAATGAAGTAATCCTTTCAGGGATAGAACTAATGCTTGGGTTTTCAGCTAAGAGTCCAAAATTCTATCAATTCATTTGTTTGTATTTTTCTGCATGGTCCTCAACACTTAAAATACTCTGCCGTCAAGGAGTAGGATCTCTGGCGCATTTGTTCTATAAATTGACTTTGCTGGGGAAGTGCTTTCAGTTTGCTTTGAAGTAATGGGGTAATAGATAGCTCGCGGTTGTATGTCCAAAACCAGCTGAAATGCTTTCAACGTTACTGAGAATATACTTTAGACCTATCGTACTATAATGAGAACAGGTTCATCAAAGTTATCACTTTTAAAAATGAAATTCCTCCAAACGTATCATTTTAATGTAGATATTACTATTTGCATACACCGAGTCGAACTGATACAAATTGCAATCCTAAGTTGATAAGAATGAATATTTACATGTTTTGTAGAAAAAATGCGACAAATTAAAACTCGTTTAAAGGCTCGTAAGACAGTAGTGAAATAACCGCGAATAATCAACGTTGGTCATAACCTATTAAAAGCATGCTTATACCTAAAGCTTGGCCACTTTTTGAAAAAAGACAGATGCTGAGGAACAGATACCTTTGTTAGAAGTGAGGTGATTTGGGGTTAAACGCTGCTTTCTAGAGTATTTCACTTATATAAGGCTCCTTGTATTATTGCAGGAAGAGAGCACGCGCCATTATTGTGGTTATGCATTGCGGTGAAACCTGCAGGCATCCGCTAGATATACCGAACCTAGCGAAACTCCTTCATACTCTTGTCGAACTGCCATATACATTTGACTGGAACGTCGACACGCACTGGGGGCGGGATAGCGCAGTGGTTAGCGCGTTCGGCTTCGGATCAGAAGGTCCGTGGTTCGAATCCCTCCAGGGGCTCGGCAACTTTATCTGCAGTAGAGAACTGAGTAGCAGTCAGGTTTGGGTGCAATGCTACACTGAAATTCAGCGCAGTACCAACCATGGTTTGCTAGTTCCAGCCGATGCTCGCAGGTTTCACCGCAATACATAGCCACAATTGTGTTGCGGGCTTTCTCCCTGCAATAATACTAGCAGCCGCGATATAAGTGAAATAATCTTGAAAGCGGCGTTAAACACCAACTCACCTCACCTCACCTCACCTCGACACGCACTCCTGCTCAGTTAACATATGATTACACCCAAACTTTCAAATATAGCCAATAACACATGTAAGTGACAACATCACATTGGTACACAATTTCAAAGCTTTAGCGAGAGTTTTACTTTCCAAATGTTTGAAGCTGATTAAAGAATGTTTTGATGATTGAACAAGGATGCTTCGTAAAAACGCGTTCTATAGCTTTTTGCAGATAAAACGGTATCAACTTTTAAACATTAATGCATTTGTGAGAGGTAACTCAAGTTTCAATGTTTCATTTGACTCATTATAATATGCTGACACTTTTCTTTTGATCTTCAGTTTAATATGACATTTTTACCTAAAAGGCTAAAACCCTTAAATACTCAATTGTGATATAACATTGACATACTTTCCATAATCCTTGTCATTTAATAATCGACTTGATTATCTTATCAATCAATACTGGGACATTTATCAAGAAGGCTTCGGATCAAGAGATATATACCGTCTGCATTAGAAAACTGTTCTACACGCAGTAAGGTTTAGGTGTAATGCTAAACTGAATGGTTCGCCTCGTTTCACCGCAATGTATAGTCACAATAGCGTTGCGAACTTTCTCCCTGTAATGATACTAACTATACTAATACTGTAACTGAAATACTCTTGAAAGCAGCGTTAAACCTGTTATAACCTAACCTCACCAAGTTTTAAGGTGAGGTGAGGTGAGTTGGTGTTTAACGCCGCATTCAAGATTATTTCACTTATATCGCGGCTGCTAGTAATATTGCAGGGAGAAAGCCCGCAACACTATTGTGGCTATGCATTGCGGTGAAACCTGCGAGCATCGGCTGGAACTAGCGAAAGATGGGTAGTACTGCGCAGAAATTCAGACCAATTTTTAAACATGCATCGATATTGGCAGGATGAGAATACCGTGTGGACTGACAAGAAACGCGATCTTGCGCCTGTTGTTCATATTCTGTCGCAAGTGGGTGACAGTTTCAAGAGATATTTGGATTTACCAGAGAGAAATCATCATTTAAAAAAAAAAAACACAATTGAAAAATTTGGATGAAGTGATAAGATTAATGAATAAATCAAGCTTTGGAGTAAATCAATCAGATCAATAAATTGTAACTTACTGAAAGCCTAATCGTGATATGAACACATAATGCATCAACCTATTTCATGACAACGACTCGAGTAGTCAGATTACTGTAATTGCCATGGAAGTTAATTGCCATTTAAATAACTTTTCTGTCAATGGTCTCTTCTGGCTTTAGTTCAGGGGATAAATCAAAATATGACTGCAATTAAAGCTCGTCCTTCACTAAAGAAAAAAGTAGCAGAAAGGTTAAAGCCCCTATGAATGCTTTTAATTAAGAATGTATCTATATTATTTCAGGACGACTAGGAAAAGTTGTTTTAAAGACGATTTGTTGGTCACGGAATAAAAAGAGAATACTCACTAAAAAATTTCTAAAAATGTTGCAGTGAAAATGTATGATTTAGCGCTCGGTAACTGTTGTATGTTTCATGCCCTGTACATGTTTAATACCTGAAAAAAGAATCTTTCAAACTAGGCGCCTATGTAATGTGTTTTTGTGTGAGATTAGTATTTTAAAAGCAAAGGCAATTTATATACAGAAACCATTCACAGCTTTGATAGATGTTTCACAATTTAAAAAAAAATGTAAATGAATGGAGTTTAGTTTTTCATTTATCACTCGCTAAATCATATCCTCAAAATTTGAAAGAACACTATAACATCATACATAAGGATTATGAAATCACGTCAATCAGTCAGCACGCGATGTTATTACACGGTTTATAATGACAATGTAGATTCACCAAACAGCGATATATTCAACGGGCGAGGTCGTCATCTGTCTTTCCAATATTGATATTTATCTCTAACTACTTTTAATCAATATTCTAAAGGGGAGTTATTCTGTACAGTTTGACATTCATTATATTGATAGCTTACAGTACTTAGACAAAGAACATATTGTGATATGCCAGAGACAATTTTGACATTCTCCAAAAGAGGTGAGGTGATTTGGGGTAAAACGCCGCTTTCAAGATTATTTCACTTATATCGCGCCTGCTAGTATTAATGCAGGGAGAAAGCCCGCAACACCATTGTTGCTTTGCATTGCGGTGAAACCTGCGAGCATCGACTGGAACTAGAAGACCATGGGTGGTACTGCACTGAAATTCCTTGTAGCATTGCACCCAAACCCTACTGTGTGTAGAACAGTTCTCTCCTGCAGACAAAGTTGCAGAGCCCCTGGCGGGATTCGAACCACAGAACTCTTGATCCGAAGCAGAACCCGCCCCCTCCAAAAGAGGTATGAACTTTTGAAAATTCTGTTTTTCATGTCTCTGCAATAAATGCTTATTAAATCACATTTTCTGTAAGTCTTTTTTCAAAATCGAAAACTTTGGTTATCATGTTGAAATTGTTTTGTTTTTTTTTCCAATGGAAATGGCAATTAGAAATGGCAATGTCATACGCTAATAAAAAACTTGGATTTTCGGACCTAGTGTTGCATAAAATGAAGCCAGGTGTGTTCCTGTAGTACTAACAGAATCCTATGTGGTGGCACGTGGTCCTGTGCATTGCTCAGTTGACCGCTATCGGTGAAGCTCAGCAACAACTCAGTTTGAATGGCGATTCTCTGCCCCACACTGAAACACGGGTTGTGAAACCTGTGGTGTCCCGTTAGGCTGGAAACTATCCCAAGGTGCCTCTGCTTACTTTGGTCTGTGGCCAGAGCTACCCTTTCCGCCGTTGAGGCAACATCTGTGATATAAAACTTAGGAAAGAATTTAAACAAATAGGTTTATGTAATAAAAGATTTAAGTCACAGTTGGTGAATAACAATGTAACAATTCCTATCACGAGAATGTGCAGGAATTTCAACCGTTTTTTTTTATTTATAGTGTATAATTTATATTAAAAGTAAAAGAGAGAGCGTTACAGTGAGAAAAAGAATGTAAAGCCTCATGGCCGAGCTATATCGAAAACTTTCAGTTCATAATAGTTCTCGGGGCAGAAAAAAAGAAATATCCCCAATAGAAGTTTATAGACGGTAAACTAAAGGGTCATGTAAATTAGTAATCTTTTCCAATAAAGGCAAGTCTCGAGGGGGTTTAGCTAATGTTCTGTTCTTATTGGATTTAGGTTTCCCAGGCAATCTAATAGAGACATCTATTTGTTTTCATTATGAAGCTTTAATGGCATTGAGGTAGAACAGAGCTTCTCTCGGATTTGTATCCTGGAGCCTTGATCATAGAGTCTTAAGTTTACACATGTTGTAGACTTAAAAATTTTGATTTTGTGTTATGAGAAGAGATTTCCATTGGAAAGCATGCCAAAGATGTTTTAGATTACACATAAGTAAAGGGGGGCGGAATAGCGCAGTGGTTAGCGCGTTCGGCTTCGGATCAAGAGGTCCGGGCTTCGAATCCCCCCAGGGGCTCGGCAACTTTGTCTGCAGTAGAGAACTGTTCTACACGCAGTCAGGTTTGGGTGCAATGCTACACTGACTTTCAGCGCAGTACCAACCATGGTTCGTTAGTTCCAGCCAATGCTCGCAGGTTTCACCGCAATGCATAGACACAATGGTGTTGCGGGTTTTCTCCTTGCAATATTACTAGCAGGCGCGATATTAGTGAAATAATCTTGAAAGCGGCGTTAAACACCAACTCACCTCACCTCTAACTTATATAAAATATACGGTAATAATGCAATGTTTTCTTACTAAAATTGTAATAGAAACTGTTTTAGAATGATTATTTGTAACAACTGTTTGCGTCCATCAGAGAGAAGCAAATTGAGAAAACTAAATTCAATGCAATACATCAAAATAATGAATGGCGGAGATCTTTTGCAGATTTGACATCCAAGCTTGAGGTCGATTGTCAAGTTGAGTAGAACAGTTTTAATAAAGTCGAAAGTGCACCAAGAAAAACAGAATAAGACAACTATTTTCAGGAAAAAAGTCCGGTTTGGAAACTAATTGAATTGTAACTCCTACCAATAAATAACAAGTGTTTGCCACTAGCATGACAATGTCCCCCACCGTTATGAGATATTTAGGTACTAAGCTTAACGAGATATCGCGTTAACAATGTATTACACAGTGGTCAAAGTGTCATGGTGACCTTGAAAATGACGTCAAGGTCACCAAAGGCGACAGGCGTCTGAGTCTTTCTCCATTGAAGGCTGTCACCAAATACGAATACTCTAGGTGCTAGGCTTCATTAGATATCGCGTTAACAAGAATCCGGACGTACGTACGGACGGACGCCGCTGAATTCATAGTCCCCCGTTCCGCGTTGTGGCGGGGGAGGGAAAAAATATGTCCATTTCTTTGTATACATTCAGTTCTGCTCCAACTTTTTGATTCCTGGTTCTACTGTCAATAGTACCTTCCTCTGGAATGTTTGTCTGGAATGGAATTGCATCGATCGCGAGGCATGTAGGACTCGATCAAGTTCATGATACATGGTTAAATATGTGAACGAGGTTAATTAAGTGAACTTGACTGTTTTTCATAAAGAAAACGTTTCTTATCATGCATCCATGCGACTATCTTGTACCATCACAGTACACTCTCGCATGTCTGTTGCAACGGTATGAAATAATGAATCTAATGCTTACAAATAATTATCGAAGTTGAGAATTTGAATTCAATAGAGGTAATTTTGGATTTCTTAAAACGTTTCATTCTTCAATCGACTTTTGAAATGTGGGCAACAATAATATTTAGTTTCTACACACGATGTGAAGCTGCTTGTAATATACCTCTACCCGTCTTAAACTTTAAATAACTGTAACGATGTAACACACATCTGCTTTTGAGATGCACCCTTAGTTTCACATAGGAAAATATTGAGATTTAAAAACACGTGATTTCCACCTGTAAGCTCTATTTGCCGTGGTTAAGCTACTTGGTGTTTACAAAATTACACCCTGACACTCTGACATTATCGCTACAAGCAGACCAAGTTTGATTATAATATCCTCGTTTTTTCTTCGCTGATTCAAATAAAATTTACTTTTACGCAATATCTATTAAAGTTATACTTGAGAGCTATAGAAATACTACGGTCGTCAATTTCAAATGATACCATTATCTTTATAAATATAATTAAATCCAGCGTCCATTCATCATCTTTTTCATCGAACTTCAATCAATCATTACTGTCCTAATACCTGATTGAATAGCGGCCAAGTTTGCATGCGCAATAACATCTATCATAAAATTAATAGAGGTTGGCCAATGCTTCATTGAAATTCTTTAAGTAACACCCAATTATGCTCGAATTGTTAATACTGTACAGGAACTGCATGAAATGAACAAAATGTTTCCTCGCCCGAGTTATTTGGAGACAACACAATTTCCCTCTTCTGTCTGAAGCGTTATAAGTAATAGGGACTTTAAGTTCGAAAAATCTGACCCAATCAGGGTGCCTATTACATCCAGTGACGGGATGACATGTTCAATCTAGGGACAGATGATTTAGCAACTACTTCACTGCCGCTCCGGAACTGATCTTGATGGGTCAAAGGACGATTACAATTGATTTCTGCAAAATTCTCCATTTAGTGAACTCACCAGAAGTAATTTTCATAAAAGTTTCCGTTTCCTTAATATTACCATAACTTAAATGTTTTACCCCCCTTTGGGAAGCTATTTCCTTTGTTTTAATTAAAGGTTACCGTATATTTCAAGAGGACATAGTGCATAAGGCGACCCCCCCTCTCTCTCTCTCTCTCTCTCTCAGCCCTCCAAATTGTTGTCAAAATTATATACCTCGTATAAAAAGGTGACATATTAATTTCATTGGCTAAAGTTGACCAATCAGAGGTACAATGTGATCGGTGAATAATTATATTGTTACTTAGTAAATGAAGATAATAATAACAGTAATAGCATGCTTATATTCCGCTGTTTTCCATTTTAAAAATGCAAGTGTGTCTTTAAAGAATATTTAAAAGCAGAGAGTTCCATACAGTCCCGCAGATATTGGAGTAGCTGGTTCCAGGCTGTGGTTGCTGCGTACTTAAATGATCTTTGTCCGTATGTGGTGGTGTTTACGGAGGTGATAACGAGAAGACTTTTGACCTGGGAGCGGAGACAACGACGTGGACAGTGAGGCGTGAGGCAGCCGGCAAGGTACGAGGGAGTAGTTCCAGTCAGGCAGCGAAAAGTGATGAATATAAGTTTAAATTGAATCCTATAATAAATAGGTAACCAGTGAAGATAGCAAAGCAGTGGGAGAACAATGTAAGGTTTACGGGATTGTGTCACAAAACGTGCAGCAGCATTCTGAACTCGCTGTAGTCTCATCATTTGTGATTTAGTGGCACCAGCAAGAAGGAGGTTGCAATAGTCAATTCTACTTATAACAAGAAAAGCCTTTAAAAAGGCAAAGTTGGAGGCATCCTAAATAGGCTAGGAAATACTGCGAAACAATCTCTTCTTTTTGGTTGTATAGTATCATAGTTATCAGATAGCCAATGTAGTAAAGTATCTCATGTGTAAGTTTTTCAAACCCTAGTCCCAGCCATCTCGTTTGAGGAGCCAACAACTGCACCTTGACGTCCGTAGTCAACATTTAGATTAATGGTCAATTAATTTGTCGATTAATGGTCTCAATACTTACCGTAACATGAAGAGGTTTCATAGGTGTAATCTCATGGCACTCAAACAAATATTTGGTAACAAGAAAGGTTGTTAACAAAAGTTTTTTTCACCATAAATTGTAGCAATCCAACTTTGAACTAGTCGAGGGTAGACAGTGCTCAGTGGTTGTCAGACCGTCTGTCAGTCTGTCACACTCTCAATTCGACTTTCTGGTCTACTCATAGCTGGGAGGTGAGGTGATATAGGGTTTAACGCCGCTTTCAAGAGTAGTTCACTTATATCGCGGTACTAAATTCCTATAAATCTCTAAATTTCTAATACGGCGTCGTTGATTCTAGACAGAAACGCTAGTATCAAAAGTTATTCAAAACGCAAATAATATTTCCGAATGCTTTTGGAAAGCGAAACCGTTTCCGAATATGCACATTGTACTATGAATCTTATTCACACAGCACATTAGCAATTGCATCATTGATTAGGCCTGTGTGACAACACATATGTTATGTATGCGGTGTTGGCTGAACTCTACAACTGCTGCGAACATTAAGCATCCCACTGACGTAGCTCTTAGGGTTAAGGCGACATTCAAACATCCACACTTAGATATGGTACTGAGTCACGCAAAGGTGGTTGTCCAGACACTTCTTGGTGTAATTATCACTCAAAGCTTACACAGATAATGAAATAACCATTATGTCTGGCAATTATCTATCATTATCGATATTGTAATATTAATTGCACATTTATTGCTTGTCGGCGGGAGACTACTTTGAGTATGTCAGCAGGAAACTAATTGGCAATCGCATTGAGAACATAAAAATAAAGGCAAACGATGTTTCATCGCTTTATTCGGGTTAAGCACTGTTTAATTCACCGAGGAGAGATATAGTTTGAACCTTTTTCAGGGAGAACACTGAGAAAAAGCTCGTCTACACATCTTTTTGATGACATGTTTCAAGTTTCATGACTTTCCTACATTAGTTTCTGAGTAATAGAATACTATGAGTAATTAATAATTTGAAGGAAAAACATGAATTATGCCAGTTAGGCACGGAAACGTACAAAACATAATCAATTAGGGTCCCAGCTATGAGGTTAGCGCGTTCGGCTTCGGATCATAAGGTCCGTGGTTTGAATCCCGCCAGGGGCTCGGCAACTTTGTCTGCATTAGAGGACTGTTCTACACGCAGTCAGGTTTGGGTGCAATGCTACACTGAAATTCAGCGCAGTACCACCCATGGTTCGCTAGTTCCAGCCGATGCTTGCTGTTTTCATAGCCACAATGGTGTTTCGGGATTTCTCCCTGCAATAATACTAGCAGCCGCGATATAAGTGAAATAATCTTGAAAGTGGCGTTAAACACCAACTCACCTCACCTCATCTAGTCCCTAAACAAGCTGCAAATAGTTTCCTTACCAAACGAGTAAATCATTGCCATGAATTCCTAAAGTGGAATTAATTTGAGAGTTCGTAATAGAGTATCGTTTTAGTTGCTTTGGCTCCTTTACTCGACGAACGAAAGACATCAGATCCATTTCCTAGAAGACGGCCGCAGTGGAAAAGATAACCAGGTTAAATTCCTTTCAGGGAGAACCTGTTTTGAGGTTTAATGTTGCCCCTGACACTGACTTTCTATTTTCTATAAGTTACTTATCGATTACATTTCTTGTTTCAAATAAATGGAATAAGTAAATGTTTCCCAAAATTCCAACTGCACATATTATTAATGTGATATCAAGCTTGATATTTCACAGGGATAAAATAAGACGTCTTCAGTCTAGAACGTAGCTAAATATTGTCCTTTGAGGCAACTAATATAAACTGTGTCCAAACATCATTACATATCAGAGCATTAAAATCAAGCCTGTTTCTATTTCCTTTGAGGAAGACGTGCTTGGGATAATCGGGTGATACTTACTTCGATCCGTACATTTCGCAGAGTCCGACATTGATTATCATTGCGAAATTGGTATTTAAACCACCTCTTATAGCGTGATCCCAAATATCTGAGGGTGCAGCATTACACAAGATTTATCATTCTAATCCTTTTGCTTCTTCAGAAGAAAAGATGAAACCGAGTCGGTGTTTTCTGGGTAGAATCTCACATTCAAACGTTATTAAATTAAATAACTGCTCATTAAAATTTATATTACCTCTTAATTAGTAACGTTTATATGATAATGTTTCGATTTCGATCAGAGTGTCACCAAGAATCTTTCAGGCAAGATAAGCTTAAAGGTAACTCAAAGTACCCGACGGTAAATTGGGTTCAAAACTACAATGTCAATCAATGACAAGCACTACATCACATTTCCTTAGGGAAATAACCATTGGATCTCACGAAAAGAGAATAAAATGATACCAGTTTTTCTTAAAAAATCTAAGTGTAATTAAACTCTTCAAAAAAAGAAACTTGACACTGACTTTCAAAGTTCAATATAAAGACCACAGATGCAAGTTAAACATTGAAATGAAATCTAAAACGCTGTTTGAAGATCTCTGTTCAGTAAATTTTATTCAGAATAAGCATGATCTTGAAATGCACAGGTGCACAAGTGTTTCAACATCACAGGGGTGCACAAATGTCAGTATCGGGTATGGGCACCATTGGCATTGATTATTGCTTGGCACCGACGACCCATGGATGCAATCAAGTTGTCAATCACAGCCTGTGGAATGTTCTGCCATTCGTGCTGAAGTTCTGCAAGAAATCCTGGAAGTGTTTGGGGTGGTGGATTCCTACTGCGCACGCGTCAATCCAGTTTGCCCCAGAGATGCTCAATCGGTGACAAATCTGTTGACCTGGCCGGCCATGGCAATGTCTGGAATTGTAACGCTGTAAAAAGTCTTGACAAACACGTGCAACTTGTGGTCGAGCATTGTCCTGCTGAAAGAGACCACCATGGACGTTGACGTGAGGAATAACGTAAGGCTGTAGGATCAAGTCCCTATACCGTACTCCTGTGAGGTTACCCACAACTTGCACAAGGGGTGTCCTAACACCGTGACGAATCCCGGCCCACACCATGACACTCCCACCTCCAAATGGGACAACCTCCTGAACACAGTTGGTAGCATAACGTTCTCCACGACGTCGGTATACACGTGCTCGTCCATCACTTCGTCAAAGCAGAAAACGGGACTCATCAGTGAAGAGAACGGTTATCCACCTTGCACGTGCCCCTCTCATCCTCTGTTGACACCACTGGAGACGTTCCGCCAGATAACGTTGCGTTAAAACGGGACGTCGAACCAGCCTCTCTCAGCCTGTTTCGTAACGCTTGGTCGGAAATTTGACGCAGGCCTCGTATCTGCGTTGTTGTTGACGTTGCTGTCCTGGTGCGTTCCCGAAGGTGGAGCAGTCGGATGTACCGATCTTGGGCCCGAGTAGTCACCCTTGGTCTGCCTGACCTTGGCCTATCATCGACGCTGTTTCGGGTGTTGAAACGGGTCCACAATGACATGGTCTGTCTGGACACGCCAAAGTGTGTTGCAACATCTCGCTTCGCCGCTCCTGCTTGCAGTCTGCCAATAGCGTTGTTGCGTTGCGCTCTGTTCAGTCTTGGCATTCTTCAGGTCGCTGTACCGATGTTGTGTAGTCTGAATGAACAGCGGCTGATATGGCTTTTTATACCCCAAAGCAGACGTGTCTGCATGTAAACCTTCATGATCCCATGCTGCACGTGCTTTGGCAGAAATGCATTTGGACGAATCGCTCGTTTTCGTCCCTGAACACAACGTAAACGTTTTGGGCCATTGTTTTTGGTAAATTTAAACTTTTGAGCAAGCCTTTCTTTAAATTACAGGTATGTATCATGAAAAAACTTGACCCGTTTCTCCGAAAAAATAAATTTTGCATGAATGTCAAGTTGTTTTTTTTGAAGAGTTTATTTTTTTAAAACGAAGTTTCACTTTCGGATACAAGATGTTAAAACTAATAGGGCAACAAGCAGTTGGATACTTGACACCATATCGTAAGACCACAAATAATCGGGGTAATGAGTAATAAATTAAGTAAAGTAATGAGGTATTTTTTCTCATTCATATACCCTAGCTTTTAATAGTGGTACCATAAGGTTCAGATACAAAAAAATTATTTGGTCAAAAATCATTCGAAGAGCAACAGTTTACAATAATAATTATACAATATATTATGCAAATTAGGAACTGAAGCTTACACTGAAGGCACTTCTACACTTCATAGTGGTGTAATGTGTCAAATTTCAACATATTCAAAAAATAATTATTTGAGGAATGGTGGAACGTGAAGTGATTGAAACATGCATAAATGGCACAGCTACACACCATAGTGATTTCGCGTGTAAATCTTTTTAAGATTAAAAAAAATAAGGTAAAATTTATGAACGGAATAAAAATTGTGATGGTCGAACAAGCTGGTTTAAACAAATATTTATGCATTATACAAACACAATTTGATAAAAACTTGAATTTTGGCAATACTGATGATGAAATAGTTGATAAGTCATCTTGTAGATAACATGTATCTATTATTATAATTGTTATATAATTTAATATTATTTTGTTATATTATTATATAAAAATATATTCCATATTTAATCAATTCAATTCAAGTTATTGCTTAAAGAGTATAACATGAGAAGTATTAATGGCTTCGCTTTGAGGGCCTGCCTGGATCGTACATAGAATGTTATTACTACAGATGCACCTGTTATACGAGATGAAGTCACAATAAAGCAGCATATACCCTAAGGCAGATTTAGTAGCACACTGTGGCTACCTGCCCTGAGATTATGTAGGACATAATTACCCAGAGTTATGATGCTCATAAAGCTTGGAAATGGAAATCAGAAATGTCTTTCAGACATAGTAAATAGCTAGCCTCGAGTACCTGCTCTGAGCGTATATAAGATGTTATTACTCAAACGTTAATAGACAGTGCTGGAGAGAACAAGTCCATCGGGAAAATGTTGTCTAGCTGACTCTCGATTGGACACAAAGTAGTATTTGCATCAAAGAAAGAGTGAGTGAGTTATTGTTTAACGCCGCTTGGGCAATATTTCAGCCATTAGCGGCGTGGCATCAAAGAAAGAAAAAGCTTAGATTTCGTGTAATGTTTAAGTAAAAATGATGAATGTTTGTCATTGTATTCTTTGGCTTGATGTGTTAATAGGGTTGACAACCTCAGGTTAAGTTATATGGTGCGATTTTTAACACCTTTTCATCATGGCAAATTTGTACATTTGTTTGCATGTAATCTATCTCATGCCTACGACGATAAAAAGTGAATTTAAAATATACTTATATGTGTAACTTAGAGTTGATTATCAAACAGTGATGACACGATAGCTAGTTCCAAACATAACTGATGATAATCGAACTATGAATTTGTTGTGTAAGGGAACATTTTGACGTGCCGGTTGTAGCCGTCGTTCGGGTATGACAAGGTTATGTCTGTTGTGACGCTGTTCGAGCGTGCCACCTTTTGCCCGCCTCTCATCTAATGTATTCTTATAAAATGTTAATAATTATTGTATATATTGAAAGTACATTTATGTACTTTCCAATCATGTATCAATATTCATCATTCATGTCTTTATTCGCCGACTGTGGCTGTTTATATGTGTTCAAATGTCATTTTCATGCTCCATTTACCAGCCTTTTTGTAGCATTTCGATGTCAATGCTCATGTTATATATATTTATATCTACTTTTGAGGAATTTGTGCCCTTTACAATAAGCCATTGTATGGCACCTTAACATAAATATTAATGGTGATAGGGCTATTTTAGTTTAGTAAAGAAACACAACTTCGTGTTATCTCGAAGATAAGCCATCATAGTGCAATAGGGTGTTTTCTTCGACGTCGGGACTGAGCTTATAAAGGCCGCATCCGACCTGCTAGTCAGCAGTTACGCGAACTGCCCTGCTCGGGGTAGGACGCGGCGGAAGTTGAGACTGAACTTTGGTGTTTTCTTCGACGAACGCGCTAACCATTGCGCTATCCCGCCCCCTAAATTTATAATATGCCAACTATATACAGCTTTAACAGCAACAGTGTAATTTTCTTCAAAATATAAAACGTCCTTGATGAATAGTAAATAGCATGACATAGCATAGCATGGCATGGCATACAATGCCATTTAGAAAGTATTCAATTATATCTAATGAATTGTATATATTGATGAATCTCATTAGGAAACTATATTTGCGTAGAACTCTCATTTCGTAAAGTATCAAAGAGAGGAAAAGACAATTCAAGATCAGCATTACATTAGGCATCAATAAATGTTTTCACGATAAAAGTATTTTTAATAGTGAGGTGATATGGGTGATCTGAGCGAGTGAGTAAGTTGGGTTTTAACGTGTTTTGAATTAAATTTCAGTTATTAACCACGTGGATTACAAGCATTCAAAAGTGAGTGAGTGAGTTATTGTTTAACGCCGCTTGGGCCATTCAAAAGAGAGTGGACAGATCAGGGAGGAAGAGATCGAAAGGATGAGGGAAAGAAAGGCATAGTTAGGGATAGAGAGCAGGTATAAGAACGACTCAAATTTGATCTGGCTTATACCCGTCGAGTGAGTGAGTGAGTTGGGGTTTAACGTGCTTTGAACAATATTTCAGTTATTAAACACGTGGATGACAAGCATCCAAAAGAGAGTGGACAGATAAGGGAGAAAGGGATCGACAGGATGAGGAAAAAGACGGAAAGAAAGGCATAGTGAGAGATAGACAACAGGTTTTAGAACGACTCAAATTTGGTCTGGCTTCTACCCGTTCGACCTGTCCAGCTTGGGTGACCCTTCTAGGAGCATGTAAGCACCGGCAGGCATGGCTCTCGAGGTCCCGAGCACGCAAACCACCACACCACGATAAGGTATTGAGTCACGTGGTGGGAGGTGATGTGGGGTTTAACGCCGCTTTCAAGTCTTTTTCATTTATCTCGCGGCTGCTTGTATAACTGCAGGGAGAAAGCCATATTATTAGCTCATCAGGTCTGAAAGACCCGATGGGCTTATGGCATGGCATGGCGTCCGGCGTCCGTCCGTCCGTCCGTAAACTTTTCACTTTTTCGACTTCTTCTCCAGAACCAATGAAATTTTATGTGCATACTCCTTGGCAAATGGGGATTCTAAATTGTAGATTTCGTGACCCCATGACCCCAAATGGGGTCACAAGGGTCAAAACATGAAAAACCTATTTTCATCTTCTTCTCCAGTTCCAAAAGGTCCAGAGAGCTGAATAGTTGTGTGTAGACTCCTTCGGCACTGGAGATTCTAAATTGTAGATTTCGTGACCCCATGACCCCAAATGGGGTCACAAGGGTCAAAACATGAAAAACCTATTTTCATCTTCTTCTCCAGTTCCAAAAGGCCTAGAGAGCTGAAAAGGTGTGTGTAGACTCCTTGGCCAACGGGGATTCTAAATTGTAGGTTTGGTGACCCCATGACCCCAAATGAGGTCAGAGGGGTCAAAACATGAAAAACCTATTTTCATCTTCTTCTCCAGTTCCAAAAGGTCCAGAGAGCTGAATAGTTGTGTGTAGACTCCTTGGGCACTGGAGATTCTAAATTGTAGGTTTGGTGACCCCATGACCCCAAATGGGGTCACAGGGGTCAAAACCCGAAAAACCTATTTTCATCTTCTCCAGTTCCAAAAGGTCCAGAGAGCTGAATAGTTGTGTGTAGACTCCTTGGGCACTGGAGATTCTAAATTGTAGGTTTGGTGACCCCATGACCCCAAATGGGGTCACAGGGGTCAAAACCTGAAAAACCTATTTTCATCTTCTTCTCCAGTTCCAAAAGGTCTAGAGAGATGAAAAGGTGTGTGTAGACTCCTTGGCCAACGGGGATTCTAAATTGTAGGTTTGGTGACCCCATGACCTCAAATGGGGTCAAAACCTAAAAAACATAATTTCATCTTTTTCCCTAGTTCCAAAAGGTCTAGAGAGCTGAAAAGGTGTGTGTAGACTCCTTGGCCAACGGGGATTCTAAATTGTAGGTTTGGTGACCCCATGACCCCAAATGGGGTCACAGGGGTCAAAACCTAAAAAAACTAATTTCATCTTTTTCCCTAGTTCCAAAAGATCTAGAGAGCTGAAAAGGTGTGTGTAGACTCCTTGGACATGGGGATTCTGAATTGTAGGTTCGGTGACCCCTTAACCCCAAATGGGCACTGGGCCTTTTTTATTTGATTGTGAATAACTTTTCAGAAATACATTGCAAATTGTTATGTTGAGGAAAGAAATCAACAATGTCCCAATGTCCTAGTTCAAGCCCAAGTTACCCCTGGTTTGGAAAGCATTTTTTTAATTTTGATATCTCTGGTTTTTTACCAAAAAGAAATGTTGACATATTGTTTTTTTCACTTTCTCTTTTCTTCATAATAAAGGCTGCTTTAATTTATCCAAATAAATATCCAAAGTATCATTTTTCTTGTGTTCATATATATATATATATATGTGTATTATATATGGTCCCAAGTTACCCGTCTCGGACGTTGGGACAGGCTATCTTTCCTACACTGCCCATGACCCCATGGTCTAAACCCAAACACCTATTTCTATCAAAAGTCTGATGAGCTACAGAGCCCATGGCTCTATTTTTTTAAGTAGTATAAGTATAAAATCGATGTTAGGAAATCACAACATTTGATGTGTATTCATGTATATTTTTTAGGACCATTAACAATAGCCAACGGAAACTGCCACTTTAAATATGTCTCCACTTTATTTATTTGAAGATGGAATCCAGGAATTCATTAGTTACGCCAGGAACACTGAAGCATACAGATGACCCAAAAGTGCAAGCTCAACGTCTGAAGAGCAGACTACAGACTTCGCAGTCAAGGTGTTGGCAAAGCGCTTTGAAGGCTTCCGAAGGACTTAAGCAAAGGGCCGGGATATCTTTGTTTAACAACGAGTAACCGCCATCTAAAGGGTATTACAGGGATATGTAGAAGAAAATAGTGAACACAAACAACCTGCTAATTGTGAAAGAACTCACTCCGGACAAGGACAAGTTCCGCAGGGGACCAAATAGACGCCTGGCGGTCGAACAGGAGGAATTCCTCGAGAACATCCCGATTAAGAAGGATTCCATGTCATCCACGGTTGGTAGAAAGTAAGTTAAAATTATGGTTATTTGAAGTTCGTGAGTTGGGGTTTAATGGTTTTGAACAATATTTCAGTTATTAAACACGTGGACGACAAGCATCTAAAAGAGTGGACAGATAAGGGAGAAAGGGATCGAAAGGATGAGGGAGAAGTCGGGAAGAAAGGCATAGTGAGAGATGGACTAGGTTTTAGAACAACTCAAAATTGGTCTGGCTTCTACCAATCCAGTTTCGGGGACCTACCTACCAGGAACATATACGCTCCTGCTGGCTTAGCTCTCGGGGTCTCTGAAGCGCGCAAACCACCACACCACGATAAGGTATTGAGTCAAGTGGTGGTGAAATATACAGATGACCCGAAAGTGCAAGCTTCAAATCTGAAGACTACAGGCTACGAAGTCAAGCCGTTGGCAAAGCGCTATGAAGACTTGCGTTCGTTGACCATGAATACGCTACAATGAGATATTATGGCTCTTGGGATTAAATCAAGAACTTTAGGGCCGGGAAATCTTTGACAACGAGCAACCGCCATTTAAAGGATATTACATGGATATGCAGAGGAAGATAGTGGACACCGACAACCTGCCAACTGTACAAGAACTCACTCCGGACAAGGACAACATCTGCAGGGGAGCGAATATACGCCTGGCAGCCGAACAGGAGGAATTCCTCAAACATCCCGATCAGGGAGGAGTCCATGTCATCCACGGTTCGTAGAAAGTAAGTACAAATTATGGTTATTTGTAAAATTAAGTGGTGGTAATGAATAAAAAAGCTTAATATTAAAATTATATTCAATCTGATATGTTGTTATAGCATTTATGGTTATGTTTTTTTGGACGCTGTTTGCAAGTGACAGCTAAAAAACACTCTTTATCATGATAAATATGTGTTCATTTTAATTGCCTCCAGACTCCATCTGACTAGCGCTAAACAGAGAACGGGGAAGGGAAAGCGGAAGGAAGACACATATGTACATTAAATTGAAAATATTTATATCTTAACTCGCGATGATATGATTGGGTTTACAGACATTTCCCCCGATGTATGCAATGACGAAATTCCTGACACCAACGTAGAAGAAAACTGGAATGCCGGTTAATATGCAGATGCTTTGTTTTTCGTACAGCGTAAATGAATTGAGGTATTTACAATAATTTCATTTGTATAAAGAATATGTAATTTTTATCCATAGATCGTAGCCGTTGAAGCACACGTCACATCACTATAATCACACTAATGGCGCAAATTAAGATTGCTCTGAAGGCCCCTTCAGTGTAAGGGAAACAAATAAATATCTTACAAATATCGCAACTTATGATTTTGTAATTTTATGTCTAGAGGGAACCATTTTTCTGTTCTGCTCCATCGGTTAAACAATTGGTATACTTAATGTTAAACGGCGATGTTTATATATCTATTTCTGCCTATAAATAATGTTTAGTAAACAACGTAAAATCCTTTATTTTAAACTCTTTTATAAGATATGTGTCATCGCACCATTTTGGCAATATATCTGATTTTACTTTTATCATATTTCAACCGTTTTAGCGAATCTCATGTCTCATAAGAAAAGGTCGGATGTTGTTTTATGAATTGACTCTGTAATTGTCTGATATGTATATGTAATAAAACGTTACACGTTAATGAAATACTTTTCTTCCTCGTACATTGTAACATACACTTGCAGGTCGCGTCCGATTCCAACCCACACAAGCAGGAAAGGAAAAGTTCACGAGCCAGTGACGGACACCGACAAACTAACAAATTGTCTATATCAGGAAGCAAGTGACCCCTCTGTCGGTATCATCCTAACAGAAACGGCAAATGCGTAAGGTAGTTCTCATTTTGAGTACGTTCACAAAGGCGTTTTGTTCCTAATCAATTATAAAGTATATTGTATATGTTTGAACAGTATCCAAATATTCATTGGTGTTACTCATTTCCAACGTTTGGCAGCTGAAAAAATGTGTACACATATATATGAATAGAACTATTGACTACCTTTGAAACTATTCCATGTTGGGGTTTTTCAGTCTGAAACCAGGGGGTTTTGTGTTTGCAAATGTACACACACGTTGAAACACAGTCCTTCCCTTCGTTGCTGAGGTAAACATGATTAATACTGATAATAAATGAACATATTTATTTGGGAAAATAATGAAAAATTGAAATTCTTCATACACATATAGCTCTCCATTTTCACTTATGTCTTATCAACCCTAAATATGTTAACCTGCCTGATACTGAATTGTTTTAAATTTGCTTACAGTTATGTAGGCAGCCTGGTGCTTTATCTTATAGAAAGATTTTATTTTTTGCAACAAAATTTAAAGAATCGTATGTTATTCAGTGAAGTTATTTGTAACTTGATGGGTTTTTTTACTTCAGATTGAAGTGGTCAACGAAGGAACTATTAATGTCCACTTCCTGAAGCGGGCAAAGCAAAGGGGACTTTGAACCAATCAAACATCTGATGACAAAGCCATTGTGCCTGTGTGTGGCACTAGATGCTATTTAGAATTTAAGTTACCACAATATTGAGCCTGATTCATGAAATTTTCAAACTGAATACAAGTGGATCACCGTGTGAATATCAACGATATTATTTCTGTGTATTTTAATACTTAAATTGTACTGGGTGCTCCGGAGCAAGAAACAATCTATGCTTCATGTGATCAAGCTGAAATGTCAAGCAAACTTTATTGTCAATCAGTTATACTAATTAAAGAGCCACTCCGTGATTTTCATAACATATTATTTTCATTTGATTCGAGTCTAAATGTCATATGTGGTGATATAAAATCAAAACATCTTAACTTTTCATGTCCGAAAGACATATGTATGACAAATACTGGTTTTCCATGAAAATCTAAAAACAGCCAAATGAATGCACAGAGGTGTAGATATCACGTCCAATATACATGGATACTAGTTATATAACCTTACAAACACTATCAACTCCTAACTGTCCTCCTGGCTGTTTTAGTGAGTCTCCAAAATTACGTTTGACTATTTGACGCGCGCCTCTGTCCGGTTTTCGATCATAATTGCGACGTTCTACCTTCATATTGTCACTGTAAAAAAACAATGAGCTTTAAATGTGTCTTTTTAGTAACAGTCGATACTTCGCGATCAAATGACACCATTGATTAAGTTTGGTATATCTGACAACTCACGGAGTGGCTCTTTAATCACGTGTTGCAATGTCGATAATCAATGTTAATTCTGGATTGAATTAAAGTCTAGAAGTTTCCGATTTGGTGAATGAAATTATTTCATTACATATTCTCTATGTCACCTTACCTAAATATAATATTTTCCATATGCTTTCTTTGGCATTGCTGTTAAATGCATCGGAAATGCTTCCAAACTTGATAAATGCTCTATGTTTCTGTTCATGCTTCAATAAAAACATCAACGCCTTAATTTCTTATGTTTTCACTTAGAAATACTAATGTTAGGTGAATGCATTTCTAAGTCCAAGATAGATGTAAATACGAGTGAGTGAGTTGGGGTTTAACGTGCTTTCAACAATATTTCAGTTATTAAACACGTGGATGGCAAGCATCCAAAAGGTAGTGGACAGACCAGGGAGAAAGGATGAGGGAAAAGACGGAAAGAAAGGCACAGTGATAGACAGAAAGCAGTTTTAAGAAGGATTCTAATTTGGTCTGGCTTCTACCCGTCCAGCGTGGGTGCCCCTTCCAGGAGCATGATAGCTCCATGGCATAGCTCTCAGGGTCTCTGAAGCACGCAAACCACCACACGGCATTGAGTCCAGTGGTAGTGATTAAGAGTTGAAAAGACAAAAAGTTAACACCGCGTATCAATGCCCTTCGGCTACTCATTCTTCACAGATGTGTAGTATCGAAAGCAAAGCATGGTCATGTCGTGTTAATTTCAAGAGTATTTCACTTTCATCACGACTGACGATAGTTTGGCAGGGAGAAAGCGCACACCGCAATTGTGGTTATGCATAGGGGTGAAACCCGCGAGCAGCACCTGGAACTAGCGAACCATTGGCGGTACTGCGCTGTAATTAAGAGTAGCATGGTACCGAAACCTTACTGCCTGCAGGACAGTTCTCTACAGCAGACAAAGATACCGAGCCCTTGGCGGGATGTGGATCCCGTACCTCTTGATCCGAAGCCCAACGCTCTACTGCCCAATCCTCTTTGAGACGTGCTCTGTTAAAGTTACAAACGTGAATTTATCATGTTATTCACCTTTTTAAATACTGAAAACGCGTTTCACTATTGACTTGCTGATTATATATAATCCTTATCAAATGTGTCTTCTCATTCAATAAAACATGGATCAATAAACGTAGTTTTGAGCGATGATGTTTTATAAACCTATTTTCTATCACTCACTTTACCTTTCTTTCCGTTTGTTAAATCAACTTGCCCTTCCCTTCCCATGATATCTACACTCTGCTAGATCATATTCATCCACGTGTTTAATGACTGAAATATTGTAGAGGTGAGGCTTAATTGTGTAACCCGTTTTCAAGATTATTTCACTGCTAGTATTATTGCATGGAGAATACACCATTGTAATTAAGCCTATATATTGCGAAACCTGCGAGCATCGTTTGGAACTAGCGAACCATGGGTGATACTGCGCTGATAATCAGTGCAGCATTGCACTTAAACCTTCCAGAGTGGATCTCTTCTGCAGACTAAGCTGCCAAGCCCCTGGCGAGATTCGAGTGAGTGAATAAGTGAGTTATTGTTTTATGCCGCTTGGGAAGACTACGTTGCCAAGCCCCTGGCGGGATTCGAGCCACGGACCACTTAATCTGTAGCCGAACCCGCTAACCACTGCACTCTCCCGCCTTACTGAAATATTATTGTAATCACAACGCAATCACTTATTATCATCAGTTGACAATTATATTTCATGAGAATAATAAATTGTAGCATCACATCTGGTCTTTTTAAAGAGCCACTCCGTGAGTTGTTGGCGTCATATATGTCAAACTTAATGGTGTCATTTGATAGCGAAGTATCGACTGTTACCAAAAAGACACATTTTAAAGCTTATTGCTTTCATACAGTGACAATATGAAGGTAGAACGTTGCAATAATGATCGAAAACCGGACAGTGGCGCGCGTCAAATAGTCAAACGTAATTTTGGAGACTTATCTAAAACAGCCAGGAGGGCAGTTAGGAGTTGATAGTGTTTGTTAGGTTATATAACTAGTGTCCATGTATATTGGACGTGATATCTACATTTCTGAGCATTTATAAGGCTGTCTTTAGATTTTCATGGAAAACTAGTATTTGTCATACATATGTATTTTGGACATGAAAAGTTAACATGTTTTGATTTTATGTCACCACATATGACATTTAGGTTCGTATCAAAGGTAAATGATATGTTATGAAAATCACGGAGTGGCTCTTTAATAGTTACGTCCAGAAAGTTTAATATTATTGTCAAGCTGTAGAGGAGGCCCCAAATATTCCCCCATTACGTTTTTAGGGAACAGTCCTCGTAATCGGTAACTAATGTTTATAACCACATCCATTGTTTTTTCCCCCGTCAATAACAAATTTTAGTCGTTGATTGTTATTTCAATTTGCGCGAAGCCTGTACCATGTGCGATTGATCACGTGACCTCGCAAACTGCACGTGCAAATCGCGCAACACGTCTGTAGCACGAAGACCATGAAACAATCAACTCTCTTTGAATTGACTTCTTCATGGCATGTTTCAGCTGTTCAAATAGAGGTTCCTTGTTTGATACGTGCCACCACTGGACTCAATAACTTATCGTGGCTAACATGCTGCTGGTAGGGGCACCCACGCTGGACAGGTCGACGGGTTGAAATCCAGGCCAAATTTTAGTCTTAAAACCTGCCGTCTATATGTCTCACTTTGCCTTTCTTTCCCTCATCATTTCGATCCCTTTCTCCATAGTCTGTCCACTCTTTTGGATGCCTGTCATCCACGTGTGTAATAAGTGAAATATTAAATAATACACGTTGAACACATATTTATCTTTCTCCAAGAGAAGTCCACACATCGTTTGGATGGTTGTCATCCATGTTTTCAATAACTGAAATATCGTTGAAAACACGACAAAACCCATCTCTTAACTCGCCTAACCTCTCTGTCACCACTGGACTCAATACCTATACTGGGTGTGGTGGTTTTACATGATATCAGAGACCCGACTGCTATGCCAGCCGGAGCATACATGTTCCTGGTAGGGAAAGCCAGACCAACTTTGCGTCGTTCTAAAACCCGCTGTTCATCCCTCACTATGCCTTTCTGTTCCCTCATCCTTTCGATCATTTTCACCCTGATCTGTCGATGCGTTCAATAACTGAAATATTGTTTAAACACGTTAACCCTCAACCCACTCACTCCATTTAATAGCATGCAGTCATCATCAACAATGTAGAGGGCTTTCCATTTGACATTTTTATCAAGATAGTATAATGGAGCTAAGGTTTGACGTATCAAAGAGAATTAGCATGTACTCGCTCAAAACTTTGTATATTGTTCCATGATTTTATTGAATGAGAAGACACATTTTATAAGGATTATATGATCAGCGAGTTAGGGTTTTTACGTGTTTTCATTATTTAAACGTGAAATGATTAAATTCACGTTTGTAACACCACTGGACGCAATAGCTATTCGTGGCGTGGTGGTTTGCGTGCTTCAGAAACCTTGAGAGCTATGCCAGCTGGAGCTAACATGCTCCTGGTAGGGGCACCCACGCCAGGTCAAACGGATAGAAGCCAGACTAAATTTGAGTCCTTCTTAAACCTGCTTTCTATCTCTCACTGTGCCTTTCTTTCCGTCTTTCCCTTTCTCCCCGGTGTGTCCACTCTTTTTGATGCATGTCATCCACGTGTTTAATTACTGAAATATTAATGAAAGCTGATTAAACCCCAACTCACTCACTCATGGACCAGGTGAAGAACATTTATGTCATGCCCTGGAGTGGTTGCACATAGCCTGCGTGTCTGGCTGCAAGCACTGAATGGATGTTATTTTTCATTAGTAAAGCCAAGAAAATGTACACTTCTTTATAGCACTTGAGTCCAAAATATGGCATCAAAGAAGGTATGACTTAACATTGTGGTCACCTGACATCAACTTAAGAGAACGACTTTAGTGGAGGATTTTCAAGGGGGGAAGCTCTTCTACGATGATGAAAGGGGCAGTAGAACTAGTAGTACTGAGACCTAACAGATGGCATAGGGAAATAACACGAGCAGTCTTGGTCAAAGAATTTGAAATATTAAGTACAATGCCGTTAGTTCATTTGATTTACTTCAGAAAAACTATGACTCAATACCTTATCGTGGTGTGGTGTTTTTCGTGTCTTAGAGACGCTGGAGCTTACATGCTCCTGGTAGGGGTACCCAGGCTAGACAGGTCGACGGGTAGAATGCAGACCAACATTGAGTTCTAAAACCTGTCACTATGCCCTTCTTTCCGTCTTCCCCCTTATCCTTGCGATCCCCTTCTCTCTGATCTGTCCACTCTCTTTGGGATGCTTCTCATCCACGTGTTTAATAACTGAAATATTGTTGAAAGCACGTTAAATCCCAACCCAATCACTCAACCGGGAAATTGTGACGTCTTTGGTTGTGGTGCAGAGGACAGTTGGCATGTTGGTTCCCAGTTGAGGACCAACTGTTTAAATGAGCCGGTGAGCCCATTCACTGCCAGAGCTACCATGACTGCTGGTCTGGAAGGTGTTGAAAGCCTCTGGGGCGGCAGATGAAGGGGTTGACTGCTGGTTTCTAAGGTTTTGATTGTAGTTTTCTAGGTTAGCTAAATTAAAGCGTTGTTGCTTGTTAGTTTGATCCTGGGGGTTAATCTAGAAAGCACGAACACACTTGTAAGAGCAAGATACAGAGGTCTTTGTTCAAAATAATGTGTAGGTCTTAATCACATTGCATAAACATACATGCCAATCACACACTGTCACATTAATAAATGGTAGGTGTGATGTGATTATTATACAATGGCCTCATTGGAACGGATATGATATCAGTTATAATTCATAAGTGCTAATAAATTGTATGTAACATTATAATTAGCAGTATGCCATATATGGATGATTCATGCACTACTAGTATCCTAACGGGGAGTGGCGGCTGGGGTTGGGCTGTTGTTTGTTGCGCTGTGTGTATTGTTTTTGAGGGTTTGAGAGTTGCTTGTGGTGTTTATATGTAGGGCAGGAGTAATGGAGGGAGGGATGGGCGGTTGAGTTGCAGTATCTGCTACAGTTCGGATTTTCATTCGTTCCGTTACAGTCCTGCATGCCGCAAGTCCTGCACCTCTTTTTACCTCTGCATTGTCGTGTAGAGTGTGTTTTGTATTTTAGGCAGTTTGTACAAACTGTGGGACTTCTTTCGACGGGCTCAACTGGGCGTGAGCTGGCGCCGAAGAAGATGCTGGTTGGTAGATTACGTGTAGTGAATGTTACGATAACTTTAGGGGTATTTGTTTGAGTACCCGAAGCCATTGTTTTAGTGATACGTTTAGCGGATATAATTTGCGGTGTGTTGGCCTCTTCGAGGTACTGTTGAAGATTGTTCTCTTTTGATGAGAAGCTTATAACCCTGCGAGACTCCGTGAACCAAAGTGGAGTTTGGTATTTAACCGCGGTGCCTGCGATGGTAGCCTATGTAGTGTGGATTTGCATGCATTTGCGATGTGTTGTGTCTTGAATGTGATGAGGTAGCCTTTACCGCTTTCCTTTCAGCGTGTGTAGGTGTATCCCCTGCTGTGTAGGATAGAGCCGATCCTTTCACGGCTGAGCACTGCAGATAAGTGCTGTCCTACCGCAGCAGCGAAGATGTAGAAATTGAGTGCTATGTCGTGTAGTGGGTTGTCTTGAGTGGTTGTGTTGTTTGCAGTGTTGTTTTTGGTGTTTGAGCGGTGCGTGCCATGCGTGTGAGTGTTGTATGAGTTGTGATTTGTGGCGTGAGTTGTAGGTGTTTATGTTGGGTGAGTGCTTGGGTATGTGTTGCGGTGTTTGTAGAGGGTGAGATGTTTTGAGAGGTGTTGGGTGATGAGCGCGCGCGTTTGGTGGCCGAATTTGGAAAATGGAGAATTGGATCTACGAGATCCTTATTTGGAAGATTAGGAAAATGTTGGCCATAAGAGAAAGGAGTTGAATTTTGCCCAGATTCTGGGTTTTTACGCTTACGTTCGGAAGCCGTAAGCCGAAGTTTAGCCGGATAGCCTAATGAATTGAAGAAAGTTTTTTGTTGTTGTGGTGTACCATGTATTGGGTGTTTGAAACATGGATGATGTTTCGGAGTAGATGGTTGCTGGTGTGTAGATGGTTAGGAGTGTAGGTGTATGTGGTTTTAGGTGTTTCCATTGCCTCGGAGAGGTTGGAGGAATGTAGGTGATAAGGAAGGGACTTAACTGAGGGTAAGGTAGGAATCCGGGTGGAGTCCTTTGGCTGGGTGATCCGGGAGTCAGGAGAGCAGCAGAGCGTACAGCAGGCGAGAGGTGTTGTACAGTCGGCGAGCCAAGCTGGAATGGAATGATTGCCGATATGGGTCAATGCCTTGATAAATATGAATGATAATCATTGACTGAAACAACAAACGCTCGGCGTGTACCTGTAGTGTTACAAGCATGCTCATGTACAATTGGTATCCATTCTTGTCACTAATTGGAAGGTGACACACAGGTATAAGTGTCATAACCGAACCGATGTTTACCAAAATCCCTCCTTTCGGAATTCCAAGTTGGGATGATGTATACATATATACCTTGGGAAGATAGTAACCAGTGAATTGTTGTGACGTGAAGGGCTGCTTAGGATTACTTAACGTCCAGATCTAAATTGTAGCTTTCAACCGAAAGTTGTCCAAAGCTATGTAACATGATGTTACCATAGATAATTACTTCCACGCAACTTGTGTTGGTCAATGAATTTTAAGTAGATGAGTAACTGTCGGACACCGGTTTGTCAGGCGTTTAGGCATGAAATCAGCTTAATGTACATGAGGAACTAGATTATTTCAAAGGAACATTTATACACATTTTAAAAGCATTTCATGGTAGTTAATACCCCTGGGCGTCGTCGAGTTTTTTTCCTCAATCTCGAGCAAACAAATTTATAGTAAAAGGAAAACATATACGTGACGAATGATAATGACTAAATAATACAATAAGTTACACATGAAATATTACATAGTAGTAAATAGTCAAACAATGTTGAATGCACTGCTGATCAATCTCCTTTTATGGAATGACAGACGCGTGTGTTGTTGTTGTTTAGGGTTTAACGTCTGCTTCCACATGTCGGTGATTTCGTTGACGTGGCTATGTTACTTATTAATAAAATGGGGGAAGTGAGGAATAAATTTAGAATTAAGTAACATAGCCAAGGGAGGTAAAGTTATAAATGGTAAAAAAAATAAATAAGAATTTAGAATAGAAAAATGAGGGGGTGGGGGATAATATTAATAAAACAAATAAGTTAAATAAAATAAATTAAATAATATGAAATGAAAATATAAATAATACTTTGTGAACCGGGTCGGCAGAGTGTAATCCTCTTTTCGCAGGCCCCCGAAAGCAGGAGCACAAGGCCGCACGAAAGAGCATAATCATTATATAGGAGGCTTGGGTGATGGTGGTCTTGTTCAGACGCTTTGGTTTTGCATATTGTAAGTATCTGGCTAATACTTGTTCTGGTAGTTGATAGAGTTCCATTATTCCAAGTAGATTGCTGCAGCTTTGAATTGGGATTGGTTGACATTTGTTGTGAGTTCTGAGTCCTTTAGTCAGTATTGTGAACGTTCCAGTTTGTTGAGAGTTTGGCAAAACATAATAGTTGTGTCCATTCACATTTCTAATAGCCAGTAGTTCATCACCTTTATGGGGTTTGACATCGTCCATTAAGGCTTGAAAAGCTCGCAGGGTGTCTGTATCTTTGGCTGGTGGATTGTTAGGTCCACGTGATGTCCATGCGTTGTGAGTGTTGGATCTAGACGCCTGGCTTGGAGTTGGTGGCTGGAGATGCGTAATGTTGCCTCCTGTATTAGCGCTGTTTGTCTGATTTGGATCCGTGTTTCCAATCCCTGATCGCTGATTGGCTGATGCAGTGTAACATTTATATATGTTACAGTCAAAGTCTACAATCAGGCAATGTGTACAGTGACTGAAATAATCAGTCAATGTGTACATTGCCGAACGAGCCCAGTCATTGTGTACATTTACGAAAATTTCAGGCATTGAGTACATTGCCTGATTAATTAACCCGATAATTGTAGAGATTGACTGATTGTTAAACAGCGATCATTGAGAAGAAAGGATGAGCACGGCATGCATTTTCGATCACCTTGGCTTCTTCTAATGAATTTGTTTTTCACAGATTAGACTAAGCTAATTATCATTATCATTAGAGAACTTCTTTGATTGTCTCAAAGTGTGCTAAATATAAAACAAAAACTAAAATGATTGAATATATAGACTTAATTTCACACCATTTGAAAATATGTGATTGATGGTACGAACGTCAACAATTTTTGTTTTGGCAATTGGCACTGTAATGGCATCTGCTATTACCCAATAAAACCAACTTGTGACATTTACATTTATTTGTGCCACACCGCTTTGCACTTTTAGAACAGTTACACCTAGTATAATCCTGGCCACCGCATTTGAATTCAGTTTGAACTGTTTGTCTCAGTCCAATTTCCTTCGCTGTGGAAATGTCACTAGGAGTCTAGAGTCTCTGATTCCTTGAGTATCGCCCTTGTAGGATGCCTGCCTGTTCATCAATCTTGTACATTTTATTGTCATTTCTGTCCAGAACAACACCCATAATGTTGCGTGGGTCACCTTTGCCTCGATCAACCATGGGAATAGGGACAGTCACATTGTCCCCAGGGTTAGCAGCAACATTGATAACTCGACTCTCTTGATCATTCTCTCAGCTTGCGTCAGAATACCGTCAGCAGCTCTCTTGAAGAGCATTTCCGAATCTGTGGTCTACTAGTTTCATAAAGGATAACTAGTCCCAATGATGTTTCAAAGTGTAGACAATGCTTATTTCATGGCGTTTGAGAGAATCAATATGCTTTGCCAACAAATTAACATAGTCAAAAATTGCAGTTACGAAAAGCGTTTTAGATCCTACAAAATGTAGAAGACCAAAAGGCATTTAGAAGGCATTCATTCTTTTGACACTTTTGATTTGAGCATTTGTTTCATTTAAATAAAATGCTCATTTGGCTGTAGTAATATTTACATGCGTTTGGGCTTGCCGAAGGACACACAACTGTTGTTTCAGCTGTTACACACATTGAGTTGGGGAGTTTCTCATAGCTTAGTATACATATGTGTGAAGAACATGGCTTCGTGCCCTTTGATGAGATAAAAGCAAAATACAAAGTAAGATACTAGATTATAGTCTTCTTCTTTACATCTAACCAAATTATTGGAAATATGTCAGTAAACAGACAAGAAACCATTCTCCTCATAACGTAAATATCAACAACATTTTCTTAAGATTACATGCACCCGGCATGCTTCTGGCATGGTGTAGAGAAAGACCATGGAAGAAGGTTCAGTGGTCAGACGAAATCAGGTTCCTTCTGCACTCTGTGGATGGCAGGTTTAGGGTTTGGAGGCGTCCAGGAACAGCATATGCACCACAAACATCTGTGATTCAGTCTGATTAAAATCGACCGTGTTCTGAGGAATAAAAGTTTCAAAATATTGACTCTGCCGAGATTTGAACTAGATCTGTCAAGGCTATCCTCTCCACAACGGTCACAATATTTTGAAACTGTTATTCCTCGGAACACAGTCGATTTTAATCAGACTGATCGCTGCAAGTGCTTTAACCTGTTGTCGTCCCCCATTTTGCAACAAGACCTGTATACATGGACGATAATGCTAGACTGCATCGTTCACGAGCTGTGAGGCGATAATCCAGAACATTGCCCTGACACACCTCACTTGGCTTCCAATGAGTCCGGATGTTAATCCGCTTGAATATGTTTGGGACATTTTCGGTCGACTGGTAGAATCCAGGGATCCTCCCCCTCAGAACTTGCATAGAATGGAAGCGGCATTACAAGAGGAGTGGCAGCGATTGCTAAAAGAGCGATTTCGACGTTTGGTGAGGAGTATGAGGCGATGATATACCATGGGGCCAGAGATTGGCCATTTACAGTCTAATTCATAGTCAATAGAATGCTTTTCAATCTCGACATCATTAAGTTTTATATGATTATACTGTTATCTTCGACAATCACCGAAACAATCATACCCTATATTATAAACAGGGAGGGTGAAACGCTTTTTTGACTATGTATATCTAAGAAATTGATTTATAAACATGATAAACTAGGAATATGTTATAAATGAGAAAACTTTTTAAAGGAAAAAGAATTTTCAATAGAGATTTTTGCAAAGATTGATATAAACTAAAAAGGAAATATTGAAAATGAATCTCTTTTTCAATGATTTATGTAGCTTTCGCAATAATGTTTCTGAGAGTATCTGTCATGTTTACTGGGAATGTTGTGAAACCATGAATTTTTAGCTCATCAGGTCTGAAAGACCCGATGGGCTTATGGCATGGCAAGGCGTCCGGCGTCCGTCCGTCCGTCCGTCCGTCCGTAAACTTTTCACTTTTTCGACTTCTTCTCCAGAACCAATGACTCTAGAGAGCTGAAATTTTATGTGCATACTCCTTGGCAAATGGGGATTCTAAATTGTAGATTTCGTGACCCCATGACCCCAAATGGGGTCACAAGGGTCAAAACCTTAAAAATCTATTTTAATCTTCTTCTCCAGTTCCAAAAGGTCCAGAGAGCTGAAAAGTTGTGTGTAGACTCCTTGGGCACTGGAGATTCTAAATTGTAGATTTTGTGACCCCTTGACCCCAAATGAGGTCAGAGGGGTCAAAACATGAAAAACCTATTTTCATCTTCTTCTCCAGTTCCAAAAGGTCCAGAGTGCTGAATAGTTGTGTGTAGACTCCTTGGCCAACGGGGATTCTAAATTGTAGGTTTGGTGACCACTTGACCCCAAATGGGGTCACAGGGGTCAAAACCTAAAAAACCTAATTTCATCTTTTTCCCTAGTTCCAAAAAGTCTAGAGAGCTGAAAAGTTGTGTGTATACTCCTTGGACACTGGGGATTCTAAATTATAGGTTTGGTGACCACTTGACCCCAAATGGGGTTACAGGGGTCAAAACCTAAAAAACCTAATTTCATCTTTTTCCCTAGTACCAAAAAGTCTTGATGGCTTAATAGTTGTGTGTAGACTCCTTGGACAATGGGGATTCTAAATTGTAGGTTTGGTGACCCCATGACCCCAAATGGGGTCACAGGGGTCAAAACCTAAAAAACATAATTTCATCTTTTTCCCTAGTTCCAAAAGGTCTTGAGAGCTGTAAAATTGTGTGAAGACTCCTTGGCCAACGGGGATTCTAAATTATAGGTTTGGTGACCACTTGACCCCAAATGGAGTCACAGGGGTCAAAACCTAAAAAACCTAATTTCATCTTTTTCCCTAGTTCCAAATGGTCTAGAGAGCTGAAAAATTGTGTGTATACTCCTTGGACACTGGGGATCCTAAATTGTAGGTTTGGTGACCACTTGACCCCAAATGGGGTTACAGGGGTCAAAACCTAAAAAACCTAATTTCATCTTTTTCCCTAGTTCCAAAAGGTCTAGAGAGCTGTAAAATTGTGTGAAGACTCCTTAGACACTGGGGATCCTAAATTGTAGGTTTGGTGACCGCTTGACCCCAAATGGGGTTACAGGGGTCAAAACCTTAAAATCCTACTTTCATCTTCTTCTCCAGTTCCAAAAGGTCTTGATAGCTTAATAGTTGTGTGTAGACTCCTTGGACAATGGGGATTCTGAATTGTAGGTTTGGTGACCCCTTGACCCCAAATGGGCAATGGGCATTTTTAATTTGATTGTGAATACACTGCCCATGACCCCATGGTCTAAACCCAAACACCTATTTCTATCAAAAGTCTGATGAGCTACAGAGCCCATGGCTCTAATTTTTTTTTAACAACTGGAACTTTTGATTAATAACTATTTTCCGCAAAAAATAATTTTCTCGAAATATTTGATTTGGTGTGTTAAATTACATACATATGCTCTAATGAATCTAATAATTATTTCTGGGGGAAAGTATATCAATTAATAAATAAAGAGAATCTGACTCCAAAATTTGATGATTACAAAAAAAAACAAGTACAAGATACATAGGGACCTAGGAAACATTGTTAAACGACATGAAAAGAATTACAGTTGTAGAACATAAGACGATGGTGCCAAATAATAGTCCGAAATGGATTAATTTCATTGTCTTGCGCGTTTAGTTCAGATAGTTGGCTTTAGTTATGTCAACTGCTTGACATTCAATTATAGAGTTTAATGCCATTGGCGAAAAGCTTTTAGAAGGCATGATTCATGACAGACGGGTTTTCACATTTACGGATCTCGGCTGATTTAATTTTTTTTATTTGAAACAGAAAAACCACATGGATTTGTATGCAGGATATTATCTTGTATTAACTGACGTCAAATAGCATTTATCTTATCAAATGATTACCAAGTTTTCACCACTTGACTCAAAACCTTATCTTGGTGTGGAGGTTTTCCCAACCGGAGTTTAAATCCTCCTATTAGATAGATGCACCATTAATAACTAAAAAAAATATTCAAAACACGTTAGATCCCGCCTCACTCACAGGGACTTGTATCGCCGAAAATGAGAATATTATTATATGATTAAAATAATAAAAATGATATCTCATCTTTATATATAGTATTTATAAAGATGAGAATACTATTTATAAAGATGAGATATCATTTTTATTATTTTAATTATATAATAATATTCTCATTTTCGGTGATACAAGTCCCTGTGGACTCACTCACTCAAGTGACACCTATATTACAATACCACGTGGTTAATTGATAACATGTATGGAACTGCAAACGTTATAGATAATTTACGTTTTTGTAGAATGATGTAAACCAAGTACGAGCGTAATATCCAAATGACAGGCTACACTATTCTGCTGAATATATTTATTGGGTTCAAATGATGCATTTCAAGTATGCAATAGGGGCGGGAGAGCGCAGTGGTTAGCGCTATCGGCTCCGGATCAAAAGGTCCGTGGATCGAATCCCACCAGAGGCTCGGCAACATTGTCTGCAGTAGAGAACTGTTCTACATGCAGTCAGGTTTGGGGGTAATGCTACACTGAGTTTCAATGCAGTACCACCCATGGTTCGCTAGTTCCACCTATGCTTCAAGACTACATGATGGAAGCAGCATCTTCACTGCAGAAGCAAAGGCCATCCTCAAGGCCATTCAGCATATAAAAAATTCATCTCCTAACAACTACATAATATTTTCAGACTCTCTCTCTTGCTTACAAGAAACAAAAATTGTAAAAGTGATCATCCCATTATTAGGGATATTTTAACTGCTCATAATACATTTCTCGAATGCGACATCGTCTTTTACTGGCTTCCTAGCCATATGGGAATAAGGGGAAACAATAAAGCTGATTCAGCAGCTACGTCAGCTCTCAACCTCAAACATGTCTCTCAAACTAAAGTTCCATATACAGATTCCAAACCTGCTATCAAATCTTACATCAAACAGCGTTAGCGGTCCCAATGGGACCAACAACAACACAATAAACTTCATGCAATACAACCTAATTTAGGTTATAAATCTCTATCTTCTTTTACCCGTCAGGAAGCATGCGTTTTGCGACGATGTCGCATTGGACACAGCCATCTCGCTCATTCATATCTCTTAAAGGGGGAAGACCCTCCTGTGTGTATTCCCTGTCAGTGTCCCCTCACAGTTAAGCACATCCTGTGCGAATGCTGGGACACTGCACAAGTAAGGGAAACTTTTTACCCAAATGTTTCAATTTCACAACTTTTTAATCAAATCGGTGAACACCGTATTTTATCCTATCTAAAGGAAATCAATCTATTTGATAAGTTGTAAAATTTTATGCATAGTATATCAGCTTTTAACCAACTCTGTGATATTTTGCTGATGTTTTTACAGCCTTCGTGCTGTATCATGTTTTTGCTTTTGCAATCAATTTCATTTCATTAAATCTCACGCCGCTAATGGCTGAAATATTGCCCAAGCGGCGTTAAACAATAACTCACTCACTCAATCGCTAGTTCCAGCCGATGCTCGCAGGTTTCACCGCTATGCATAACCACAATGGTGTTGCGATCTTTCTCCCTGCAATAGTACTAGCAGCCGCGATATAAGTGAAATAATCTTGAAAGCGGTGTTAAACCTTAAGTCACTCACTCACTCCAAATGACAGGCTACACTATTCTGCTGAGTATATGTATTGGGTTCAAATGATGCATTTCAAGTATTCAATAAAGGCAAAGAATGTGTTGTATAATTGGAAATCTTATTGATAATTCATTAGAACTAGAAATAATCTTTAGAATTTTAACTTTTGAGACAACTTTATATTTAACTTCTAATCAGTTACTTCCCACTTACGTTCGGGAACACAAATTTCAAGGTTTAATTTAGATTAAATGACAAACTGTTCTTGAAATTAAAGCTGCACAAATAATTATACTTTCTATAAACATAAATGTGATTCATTGACCACTGATATAATTTGTGATTTTCTACCCAATGCAGTGTTATGTCTCAGTGATGTACTCATTATGGACCGTTTGTCCTTAAAACAGAAAATGAGGGAAGTTGCTTTCAATATGGATTCTGACGGACAGTGATACTCTGCTACACACAGTAATTTAGGTAGGTTGGGATTTAACGCTGCTTTCAACAGTATTTCACTTATATCGCCGCGGCTAGTGTTACTGTAGGGAGAAAGCCCGTGAAACAATGATGACTATGCATTGCGGTGAAACCTGCAAGCTTAGGCTGGAACTAGGTGGTAGTGCGCTGAAATTCAACGTAGCATTGCACCCAAACCTTACTACATAGAACATTTCTTTACTGCAGCCAAAGTTGCTGAGCCCCTGGCGGGTTGCAAACCAAAGATCTCTTGATCTGAAGCTGAACTCGCTAACCTCTGCTGTATCCCGCCCCAACTGTATTTGTTCTTATTGCTTTAAAAGTTGTCATTGTTTTAAAGAGCCACTCCATGATTTTCATAACATATTATTTACCTTTGATACGAACCTAAATGTCATGTGTGGTGACATAAAATCAAAACATCTTATGTTTTCATGTCCAAAAGACATATGTATATGACAAATACTGGTTTTTCATGAAAATCTAAAAACAGCCTTATAAATGCACAGAGGTGTAGATATCACGTCCAACATACAAGGATACTAGTTATATAACATAACAAATGCTATCAACTCCTAACTGCCCTCCTGGCTGTTTAAGATAAGTCTCCAAAATTACGTTTGACTATTTGACGTGCGCCACTGTCCGGTTTTCGAATATAATTACGACGATCTACCTTCCATTGTCACTGTAAAAAAAACAATAAACTTAAAAATGTGTCTTTTTGGTAACAGATGATACTTCGCGATCAAATGACACCATTGATTAAGTTTGGCATATATGACTCCAACAACTCCCTCGCCTTTCATAAGGCCTAACCAATTCCCCATTCTCTAGGCAGTCCACATGTCTAGGTTGACATGTGCTGCTCTAAATATGGACCCCCAAACACTGGTTCAATATGCTTCCATACTGGTAGCGAGGCTAGATCACGCCTGTCGAGGGGAAGAATGGGCGGTGCTGCTTTACCACGAGTTGCAGCTTGAAACATTTCAGTTTTGAGGCTCCACTAAATAACAACAAATGGAACCTGAAAATGGTCTTTCAGTTTTAATATTGGCAACAAGCTATGAAGTTGAAATTTTTTTTTATTTTTCACACAACCTTGAGTATAGCACGATAGAGATTTTCACAAGCCAATTTGAAGTTTTAATTGTTTCAACTTCAGTGAGGCTGTCAGCCATGTGTCAAGGACTAGGTTCCGTTTGATGAGGCTGTTATGATCTCGGAACGTATTTTCCATGACAGTAAGCTCGACCTTGTGGGCGATAGGGTTATATGTCAATGGCGATCAAGCTTTTCATCCGGACCAACTGCTGTCTTTCCCTTACAATGCCTTTTAGTCTGTTTCCTTTTCCCGACCCATTTCATCCCTGATCTGTCCACTCCATTTTGATGAGTTTCATCCATGTGGTTAGTAACTGACATACTGTTGGAAAGGCATAAACATCAGTTCACTCATTGACACTTCGTTTCTGGCTGTTTCAACTATCATAAGTCAACCCGCTCAATTCCCCGTCCCATGTGCTTAAATGTTGACAATCATATTTTAGCAACTCGTCCTTTATTCTTGGATGACAACGATACGAGTCCAGATTTTAATTCTTTGGAATTCCTTATTCCTGTATCAACTGAATGTTTACCTGTCCATTGGAGACAACCATATTCCTTTCACATTTCCCTTTACACATTTTCCAGTTTTCTCTCTCAAGACACAACAAAATTGGGTTTTACACAATATTTATTTCAGGGATATTTACAGAGGTGACAAGCCGTTTCTGAACATGTAACAAAAATACAAGACGACACATAACAGAAACCATTAAGATACATCCAGCATTATTCACTAAAATCACTATCCCTTTCCCAACCTAAGAATGGAAGATAGTGAACACAGACAACTTTTACCCTAGAGGAGAAATGTTCTGGAATGTGATGGTATCTACAATTGACAATGTTCTTCAAAGGATATAAGGCATACACACTTTTAAAACTCTCATAGATTTCTTTCTCAAAATTAAAGCAGATGGCCCTTAATTTAAGTCTAGTTTTAAGCCATTTTTTGGGGGGGGGGGGGGGGGGGGAATTACTGGAATTTAATATTTAAGGAGAGTAAAGTATTAGTTCTTATAAGATGAAATTTCTCCATATTAACCTCATTGTGGTAAATATTTTTCATCCAATAGATTAGCTATTGAGAAATAAATACAGAAAATGTAAAGTGATGTGTTCTGGTTTTAACTCTTTGCTGAAAACAAACCAAAAGATAAGTTATATGTAGCATTTATTTATATGAGATCCAACAATATTAAAAAATGAATTCATTACATTTATCATAAAAAACAACCTTAAATTTACACCGTTTACATACTTTACGTGTTGACTGTTTATATAAACACATAGGACTAAAAGAAAAAGTCTCACATCAGGTGACTTTGCCCCTTCACAAAATGCATACAAGAAAAATTCAGATATCAACGTTTCCAAAAAACAAAAGTTCTAAAGCAGAAAGTTATTAAACAAAATATGGATTTTTTTCAATGATTAAAGCAATAGATACCAATAATGACAAAGGGGATAGCATGATTACTGTACACTAATGACAGAACTGTTTGGAGGTTTATACAAATGGATAGTCAAATGAAACATCTTGTTTCAAAATCCATACCTTGGATTGAAACAGTCACAACATAACCATCAACCATTTTACTCAACAAAATAACAATGCAAAAACAAGCCAAAAGCCACGCAGAAATAGTTAAATATTTAACTTTATTTAACTGTTTTTTAATTATCATTTTATAATACATCAAGTGAACATTAACATGAAATATTTTTTACAAAAGTTCACTAAGGCATAGTAAGTCTTTTCTTCATTTTTTAAATATTTTGACATGAGGTACTTCTTGAAACTTAACTTTTTATTTAGCTTTACCCAAATCTTAGCTCAAAATGTTAAAACTGATCAGAGATCTAGTCTTTGAAGGACATTCAGAAGTGTTATACATAAACTCGGAGATCTATTGCTCAATTTGATGAAATCAATATTGGCTTGTAAGGATCTTGAAACATGATAATACTGGCTTATATTACAAAATGTTCATAATTTGATGCATGACATTATACTGTGTTATATACAATGTGAACATGTTCATTAAATGACATATGTTGTACATCAACCATGCATATACTATAATGTTTATACAAGAAATACACAATACTATTAACTACACAATCACAATCTGCCAAAAATATAATCAGTGATTAAATAAATTTATGAGTCAATCAAAAATGAAATGTTGTGATTTAAGTCTTTCAAAAGTTAAAGGAAGGATAAAGAACACATTATAACTGACTGCAAGCGTTCTATAAGAATATCCTTAATATCCTTAAAATCCTTTTGCAAAGATATGTTATAAATTCAGAATTGTTACCAAATGTGAAAACATAGAGGAGCAGTGAAAGTGGCCCCTTTCACAAAGCAACATTTACAAAGGTTAATCTATACCTCTCAGATTATTGTCCATGAATCAATAAAAGTGCTTTCAAACAGTGGACCTTGAGAGTGAAACCAGTAATAATCAATTTGATAAACCATGATATTTTGCTTACTGTTATATGCATCATATATATTGGGTAAAAGTAAAAAATCCTACTCCAGATCGCACATTCCTGCTCTGTGACAACAGGTTAACACAGCATTGCTTAGGTTCACACAACAATTCAGTGGTACAAATGTTGAGGAATAGAGAAAAGACAAAGGTCCCATTTTGAAGAAATTTTTCTGTAAAGTGCGGTTATAATTAGAAAATCTGTGCATCAAAGCAACAAAATAATGCCTCTACTAAAGTTAATTATTTTCTCTCCACAGGGTATGCTGTGACACCATGACTTGTTCTGCCTCATGTCTGGTCAGCCAAAAAAAACAGGTATGTCAAAATAACCTTAGGAAAATGAAGACGAAGGGAAGTAACTCTTGCAACAACCAAAATGTGTAACAAGTGTTTCTAAATGCATCAGAAAACTTTACTCTGATAATGACAAGGTTCTGCCTGCATTAAACTGTCCTGAAAATATGTAACTTATCAGATTTCGCCAGACAACTTTGAGCAAACCACTTAACATGTTTATGTCCTTGTATAAGTAACATGTTTCATCTTCATATTTCTCTACGTTTTTCAGTTATCAGTTTTCAGGCAGAATGTTGCAGTGGAAGCAGCTGAACCAGCAAAATCCCCTTTAACATATCCCTTGGTCATATGTAAATGCTGTCTCACTATCCATTCAGCTAATCATACTTGTGTGACCAATCATCTAATCACACTTGTTTGTTCAATCGTCTAATGATACTCATGTGTCAACCAACTAATCATACTTGTGAGTCCAACCATCTAATCATATTTCTGTCTACAATCATCTGTTATTTGTGTGTCAAATCATCAAATATATTATCCTGTGTCCAATCATCAAATCATCATCATGTATCCAATCATCTAATTAATATTCATGTGTCCAATCATCAAAACATCATCATGTGATCAACCATCTTATCATACTCGTGTGACCAATCATCTAATCATACTCGTGACTACTCTCTCTCTGCTTGATGAGAGGTTCTGTGCTCTCCGTCCTCTCCTCGTACCTCTGGTTCACTTTCGTCACCGTATCAGTTACTCCTGATTGGGTCAACCTGGAAATTAATACATTATAATGAAGATTTATGATATACTTCCTTAAAATTAGAGCTTCATGTTTGATGATCACTTCACAAAGAACTCAGTATCAGTTGCTTTGGGCAGATAACTTGTATCAGATCATCGTCATGGGCAAATTACCTTTATCAACTTTAGAGGGACAAGATTTTCAGGATTACAACTTCTTCATTGTGAAATTCACAATGTTTTGGAGTATAAGCCTTCTTCCTCATTAGGTGGGATATCAGATCTTGAATTTCACAATATAAATGTTTTTTTAAATCTTATCTTCTTAATGTCTATGACATAAAAATGTTCTTAAAAGACCTGCATAAACTTGTCATCAAAGGCCAAAGCCATATCAAACTTGCTTTTTTTCTGCTAGCTTCCTATGGATTTAATACTCCTAAGGTAAGCTAGATAATGCACCTGCAAGCAAAAAATGCTATTTGTCAGATTTGAATATCGTCTGATGAAGCTTTAACACTTTGCCACCGGGGGTTTATGAAACTAGAGGTCAAGGCATGGGTTGTCGCTAGAAATGTGACCAGGAAATGTATGATGTTGGCATACAGTTACAATTAAGGGTTGGATATCAGGAAGGCAGATTTTTCTATACAACTTAGACAAACAAGCTGGGCAACGTACACTTCCTCCATCTCGATCTCATCATCACTGTCCTGGGGCACCTGTAGGTAAGGGTTGTCCGTGGACGGACGGAACTTGTACCCTGTCACGATGAAGAATATCAACGTAGCTAGCTCCTTGAACAGGACTGTCAACCACACCAACTTAAAAGGTAAGGTGATCTGAAACAGAGATATCAATGGAATCTGTGCTTGTGAACCAACAGCTTTCAGCAGAAAGGGGGCAGGGGCAATTTTTCATTTTATTATCTGAGAATGAAGTGTTTGCTACCAAACGTGTGAACTTGAATTTTCATGGGTTTCATTTACAACCCTTTCACCCCTTAGAAACAAGTTACAAATAAATTTGGAGTCTTACTTCAGGCCTGTATAAGTAAAAGAGATAAAGAAAAAGAATTGGGGTAAGGTAACACAAAGCATATACATATTCTCCTAAAGAAGTTTTCAATCATGGAAAATTTTGCAGCAAAGAATCTGAATAGAATTTATACTTGTTTTGCGAATTTCCATTCGAAGAAACATTACCTTCAGCAAGTAAACAATGATCCTTGTGAAATAGATGAAACACACAATCTGAAAGAAATGTTTCAAATGAAAGTTAATCACATAAGAGAAAGCAATAAAGTTATAGGATATGCCAACATCAAAACTGGCAAATCTTTTCAACGAAAGGAAACAAACTCTTTTTAATGTTTTGTAAGAGAATCAAAGCATCAGTGCAAAATTATTTTACAAAATGCATTGCTGTTAATAAATGCTGCTAAAGAAAGTCAATGAATGATGATCAATAAAAATGCTGAGTATGGGATAATTATTCTTTATATAAATAACACACATAACCTACCAGAATATAAAACTGTCTAAAGAGTTTGAGTTTATTGAGATTCATGGCTGCCTTCCCATCAGTGCGTGACCCCTCTTGAAGATGGCGGATTGACCTGCAAGGGATATAACTCTGTGAATATCACACTTTTAACAACCACAAACAACTTTTTTGTACACATAAAACATTGCATTCTAGCTCATCATTCTTTGCATGACTTTTTAAATCTAAGGTTGAATTTTGCACATGAAATCTACGGGTTATGATATGCAATGAATCACAAAAAATACAATACAAATAATTTGCATTTATCAAGGAACATCTCCTAAGATTTGAATATAATAATGCTCAGACAATAGCTATAAATAAGTGATCTATCAGTATGATTTAATGCCACCTTTTCACACAATTGTTGTAAAAAATAATAGTTTATTGAACAAGAGAGCTTAAAGATATTATAAACAGGAACAAAATGCCAAAATGAGATGGGAAATTCAACATAAACATAATTGAATATATTCCTAATTAGACAATAGTAAAGACTTTTTTTTTAAAAAGACAATTATTTGACTCTTTGTAAAAAAATAACAACCTTGTTTGACAATTCAATTTGTATTCAAAAACTATCTTTCGATGAGTCAGACAATAGGGATTGTTTTACAGTCAATCCATTTACCATTTAGTTTTCCATCACCCAAAGATTACATCAGCTGTAAGCATAAGGAGTTACGGCAAATAAGCTCTTTGTTTGACCCCTGTTAATTTCTGATCCATTTCAATATAAATTGGATAAGTACAAATAATCATGGATATCAAATCCTTCATTCTTGATATTAACATCAATTATCCATTGATATTTGGACTTAGGTGTTCCAAATGCCGCTCAAAGAGAAATTGGTTACAAACGTGCTAGTTAACATTAAATGAAAGCAGGTTTAAGTCAAATACAATGATATAACCTAGAAGAAGATATGATGTTGAAGCAATTGGCATTGAGCCCTAAGTAAGAAGACACAAATTCCTTTACTAGCCTGATTTTTGGACAGGAGGGGTGAAAATGTGTAAGAGGTATTTCTTTCTTTGTTGTGTATATTAGATATAAAAAACCCATTCACCTCCATGATTAAAGCGACATTTAATGGTAGTTTCAGAGGGGCAAAATATCTGATATGTGTGTTTCCATCTTTGCCAATCTACAATTTACAAGCAATCTAGAATATGCAGAACTCTACTGAAGGAGTAATCAGGTCAAACACACCTGTGGCTTATTTTTTATATTTGCTTACTGTATTGGCAAGATATAGAGGATACTAAACGACCTTCCATTTAATATTATTTTTATTAAACGAGTTAATGATTAAGTATAAAACAAGCGAAAGCGAGTCTGATACAAAATCATTAACAAGTTTAATAGAAATAGTATTAAATGGAAGGAAGTTAAATATTCTGTTCATTACTTGACCTCAGTAATCAAGCATAATTGCCGAAAGTGTACTGAACGAAACATTTCCGTGACTTAGCCGCAATTGTGAAGGCAGTCCTAACATTGTGACGTCATAACTGCACAATACTATGACGTCATATGTGCAGCGATATCACACTAGTTTAATATCGCCGTATAAATATTACACTGCAACATCTTACACCGGCGAGTAATAAATTCACATAACATCTGCATCAGTGTTCATAACTACCTCTAATAAACCCTGTAGCAGAATTTTAAGCGATATAAGGGAATCTCACAAACAAAAAATTCTCAACCATTGCAAGACAGTTTGTTTTACTAAATGTTATGATTCGTAAAAAAAAAATTGCAACTCTGGTTAGTTTATGCAAAACAAAGATTCCTAGCTTGACTGTAGGCACTTTTTGCTCAAAAGACGCCTTTTTCTACTTAAGATCATGTCAGGTTGGTTGAGTAGGTATGTTTCCAACCTTAGAACGCCCCCACCCTGCCCTGGATCTGCCACTGATGTGTTGATAACTAATGCCTAAATCAATCAAAAAATCTTCAGTCACGTTCTCAGTGTTTGACTCAAAAATCATAATACTGATACATTATTTTGAACTAAAGCAGGTTTGTTATGAAGCTTATTGTGCACAGAAAATGACAACAGTTGAAGAATCTCACACTAAACAAAAACACCATGATTCAGCACTTGACTCATGTTTGATGTCTTTGATGGTGTCTTTGATGGTCCTGAAATAATCCACATAATTAAGCCGTTGGCTCTATAGCCCATTAGTCTTTCATAATTTATTGTTTGAAGTCTAGTGAGTTATTGACTTATTGTTTAGCTCTAAATGGGCATTTTTAGGAAATAAGCAGCGGTTTGAAATCAAAGACTTGGATAATAAACTGACACATTTGTTACATGCAACAAATCATAAGAAAACATACATCTCCTAGTCTTTTCTGTAATACCAAACATCTATCAACAGCAACACAAGGGGGATAACTCTACCTACCAGACGACTGGGAAGAGAATGGCTCCACAACAGAGGAGGTCAAAGAGGATGAAGATCTCCTTCCAGGTCGTGTAGGCCACCTGCCCCTCCTCACTCTCCTCCATTATCACCCAAGCAACCTGCCCTATGACCTGCAACAAGGGAGGTAATCCAAGTTTTCAGGGGAGGTAATTCAAAGTATTTCAGGGGAGGTAATTCAAAGTATTTGGCCACAGCCCACAATTCCAAGCCTAACTTTTACCACAACCCTGAAGCAATTCAGAGACAAAGTAGTCCCTAGTTAAGAATTTTTTTTAATGACTTGTAATTATTATTTTGTAACATGTGATGGTGGAAATGAAAGGTCTAATGCTGTAGTGTGTGTGTAATTTTTTCTGGATTTTGATTTCACTGTTATGGTGCTGGTGTGAGCCGGCGATCTGACCCCAAGTTAAAGGCCGAGTCTGACTGACATCCTTGACATTAGGGTGATATTTGTTTACCCTGTATACCGGTCTCCGGAGCCGCAAAATGTGTGCTAATTTTTTTCCTGAAAAGTGCTCTATGGCATGTAAGTCAGTGTGCAAAAGCTCAATGGCCTACCAGATATAGGGAAGTGGCTGTGTTAGAAACACTATGGTGATAGAACTTCTTGGAAATAATTGTGGTCTATGGCCATTTGAGGGGAAGTAATTCCTAGGGTCAGGGGAGGTTATCAACAAATTTTACATGCAGAAGCAACATCTCTCGAGAATGTTTTTCTATGCATCATTTTGTAATTGTATAGTGGTATGACTTGTTTCATACAGTACCTGGCCTATGACCTGCAACAAGGCAGGTAATCCACAGGCCCTCGGATCATTAAAAAAAATATTTATATTTATTGTAGCATTCGGTCAAGAAAGCGGGTAGGGGTGAATGGAGTGTCTAGCCTTTCCATATACTACATAACAGAGGTACAATTCGATTCAGGGGGTGTTCTCAAAAAAATTAATAATTTTTTTTTATGAATTAAAAAAAAATTTTTTTTAATGATCCGAGGGCCTGTGAGGTAATCCTGTTTTCAGGGGAGGTAATTCAAAGTATTTCAGGGGAAGTCATTCCTAGGCTCAGGGGAGTGGAGGGGCGGGATAGCGCAGTGGTTAGCGCGTTCGGCTTCGGATCAGGAGGTCCGTGGTTCGAATCCCGCCAGGGGCTCGGCAACTTTGTCTGCAGTAGAGAACTGTTCTACACGCAGTCAGGTTTGGGTGCAATGCTACACTGAAATTCAGTCCAGTACCACCCATGGTTCGCTAGTTCCAGCCGATGCTCGCAGGTTTCACCGCAATGCATAGCCACAATGGTGTTGCGGGCTTTCTCCCTGCAATAATACTAGCAGCCGCGATATAAGTGAAATAATCTTGAAAGCGGCGTTAAACACCAACTCACCTCACCTCACCTAGGCTCAGGGGAGGTAATCAAAAAACTTCACTTGCAGAAGCAACATCTCTCTCGAATGTTTTTCTCTTTTCTAAGCCACTGAATCACTTTACGCATCATTTTGTAATTGTATAGTGGTATGACTTGTTTCATACAGTTCCATAGCAGAAAAGTCTGTGACACATATTGACATGCTTCTATTTTAGTTTCATTTTGCCATACTGATTTGGTTCTGTTTCTTGTACAATGATCATGTTAATGGCTGAAACATTATTGAAAACCAAACTCACTCCTTCACTCATTATACCGTCTTAAACTTAAGAAAAATGGTATACCATTGAAAATCACTAAATATCCTAAATCTTTTTTCATGCTTACTGATAATAACTCATACCTGTAAAGGAATGACGATGAGGAAAAGTTTCTTCTCCTTGTGGCTGAGCATGTGTTTGATGAAAGCCCAACCCGCACCTATCAGCAGGATAGTAACGAACATCAGCGCTCCCTTGAATCTGGTGGAGAAATTAATGTTAATGTTTCACACAGGGTTCAAGACAAATAGGTGTATTATCCTTAACTGTAATCAATAGAGAGTAATAACGAGCAATAATTGACTACAGCTCAATTGACACTTTATAGCGTTTGCTTTTGCTTGTCAGCACATTCTACCAAAAAGTTCAAAAGATTCATGTAATTCATGAGAAGGACCAGGGTCAATTGGCAACCCTAAAAGATAGACAGATATCATTTTATGTTTGATTTCAAGCTGTAAAAGTTGCTATTAAGACCAATAATATGAAATTTGACAACCTTATACTTACAGATATACAATGTAGTACAGGATGGCCCATGTCTCTTCATGATGACCGGTCACCTGTATGAAGTAACTGTTTACCTGTAACAAGTGAAATGAAATACAAAATCTTACACATAAAAGGGAAAACATACTTTGTGGCAATGATTCATGAGATACAACATGAACAATAATAAGGATTTAAGAACAGGTTGACGGAAGCTGATAACTACAGCCCCTCATTGAGTCAATCATGGTCACAGAAAGATATAAATATACTTCAAGTGCATGGGTATCCATCCTGCTACATCAGCGTATTTGTCTCCGCCTAGCTCCATCATATACCCTGATATCCTTTGGCCTAAAACACTTGTATCGCCAAATATAGCAAGCCAATGACATGACTCGCATTCAGCAATAGCAGCTACACCCGGATGAGAATTGAAACAAATGTCAATGTAGGATATAAATAGCCGTGAGTAACCAGGCGTAAGCGATACGAGCGTTTTAGGCCGAAGGATATCAGGGTATATGATGGAACTGGCGAAGACAAATACGCTGATGTAGCAGGAGAATGGGTATCAGTAACAACGTCTGATAATGTTACTGCAATTCATTCAATGAAACAAGTAGAAAATTTATAAAAGAATAATTGTCGACTGATGAAGCCACTAATTTAAGAACATTAATCAAAATCTGCATATTCTAAATCTTTCATTTCAGAGTATGATGAATAATAGTGGTAGTTTAATTTTCATTTACATCATGCCTGAAGACATTATATTGCGCAAGTTAATTTTTAACGAGAGATAACTACATCTGCATTGAAATCAAAGAGAATTTGTACATACCCCGTGAAAAACACTTGAGATGCTTTTTACAAACACAACACTCAACATCAGGAAGTGGATCTTGTACACATCACTCCTGTGGAGAAATAAAAGTTAAGCAAAATAAGGTTTTTGGCATATTTGAATGGATCACAATAAGGAAACATCAGTTCAAGCAGCACAAAAAATGTTTCTTTTCCCTTTAGAAAATATTAAAGGCATCGAGAAAGTATAGCTTCTATGCATAAATGTTATACTTTCTACTTTCTCTACAGAAATATGTCAGGCATAAAGCCATAGATCCGGAATATAGGGGATATTTACTAAGGTTCACATAAGGAAGTGCTAGTATCAGAAGGTCAGCTGAAAAGTCTAGACTCTGAAAACTCACCATTTGAAACAGCGAATTTCTGAAAGTATTGTTGCTGAATAAATTAAGTCAACTTGTGTATTTGATTTTAAATAGAATCTGTTTTTCTAGTAATCCAACACATGGCCTATTCTCACGCAAGCCCCCAATGACTCACTAAGATAGGCCTTGTAGCCTTTACACTAATTTTCTGTGCTTGTTGCCAAGGCTGCTGCGTTGGATGACAAGAGTCCAATGAGAAATCATATAAGAAACTTTTTGCCCATGAGGGTGCTGCACTCAAAACACAAATTTTGACTGGTTGGCAGCAAGGTATGAATTAGCCAGTGATAGAAGATGGTAACTAACTATCAAATGAGCTCCTTTACCCTCATGAAAAAGCCAACGTGCCACAGAGAAGTGCAGTGAGTGACCCGGGAACATGACAAAGAATTTGAGAAGACAAGTGCAACATGTAAGTCATAGTATCTTTCTTTGTACGATATTTACCTTTTACATCTTTATATAAACATGGTCTTTACGTTTAATGGCAAGATGAAGAATATTCTATGCATCAGTACATTGGATTCAACCTTCTACGCAGATGAAGTTGCATATCATCAGCATTATCAACATCCCAAACTTCTTGATCCAAAATCAGTCAATTTTGAACCCAACACCCTTGACAAAACAAGTAACAAGTATAGCAACATTACTGACTACCATTATTTCTTTAAGCACTTTTAAGAACCTCGAAAAAGTACTAAGAATGGACAATAGGAGTTGGGTTTTTTTATCAAATCTGAACGTTTTTGAAGCATACAGGAAAAAGATAATCCTTCTACAAGAGTTATCTGCTAAAATATAAGAATGTTATTGTTACATGTATCTATAGATGGCTGCCTTTTTCTTTAGAGGTGAGACGAGATCGTGTTTACGCCTCTTATAAGATTATCACGGCTGCTAGTACTATAGCAGGGAGAAAACGCCCCAAACTATTATGGCCATATATTGCAGTTAAACCAGCGAGCTAACAATGGGTGGTACTGTGCTGAAATTCAGGGTAGCATTTCATTAGACCCTCCCTACTTACCGACCGCCCAACCACGCACACTTACGGATGCCTGCAGTGCTAGGAAAGGAGGGCAGGGATAACATTACACATACACTGACTTTTTAAGGACGCTGAGCCACACACATCCCAGGATGAAGAAGAGCAGGCAGAAGCTGAAGTACAGGACGGGTTCTGGCATGTCGCCCGCCGAGAGAAAGTTTCCATTGTTGTCCTCCGTTATCTCCAACTGAAATATGAACGTGGAACTATTTCATTTTGGGTTCAAATCTCATCCATGATATGAATCAAGGCTTCATCTTGTCCCAGGGTACAACGTATGTATATGCTGCTGCTCCACTTTAATACACTGGGTTAAAACCTGCGCTCTGTAACATTAGCTCCAATGGTTTTCATCACCATGGTTAACGATAAAATTTCATCAGCTTTGTGAAAGACCTCAAATGACTGTGAATACTGTGTACATAAACTGTCTAACGAGACAAACCTTGATCGGATTCTATCATAAATTGGAAATAGCTTTTTTCCCCATAGAACATGATTCATCATCAAAAAAGAAAGTCAGACAGTTGATGAAAGCTAAGCATAATCACGGAAACATTGTGAATAATCACAATTAAGAAGTTCTTATCCAGGAAGTCTATTCTTTTCTCTATTGCTTCATGCAACTTTTATATATCATTCGGAGACTATAAAGATGCTAAAGGAAATGAAACAATTTGAAACACTGAGAATTACTATGATTTCAAAATAATTTCTGACAAGTTCTCCAGCTTAAATAACCTTCAAATATGTAGCTGAAACTTACTGAAAGGTTGACAAATGCTGGGTTTTTGCCATAGTTCTGGCAGTTGTGAAAGAAGAGGTTGTATAATCCCTCCTCCTCGTCTGTCATTATAGCAACCAGAAACTGCAACAAAAACACTCGTGTTTAATTCTTCTGTCTTCAAATCATTGAGACCCCAACCTTCTTACAGGGAAATAAACTCTTTTGGAAATTAAGTTTTGGTTCCACACTTGAGATCTCTGTTGCTGTCAATATATTACATTACATATAAAACAAATAAAATGTTCCCATATAAATGAAATCATTAGAACCAAAGCATTTTGTAGGAACAGTAACTTGTTTATGGACTACTGACTTGAGATTATCTATGGGACTATATGTAGTGAAGCATCAACATCACTTGCATGTCCAGTGTAAGCTCAATCCTCGGTTCATACATTTTGGAGGCAAACAATTTTTAGATACTAATTAATATTTATAAAGACACATTTACAAAATGACTAATGACTTAAGAAAGTCTATCTTGGAATATGGTACTAATAGTTATTAAGCATTAAAACCACTCCAGTACAAATTCCAACCTCGATTTCATTTAACTTGAAACCAAACAAGTCTAATTTACATTGACATAGACACGTTTACAAATTGACAAGTGGCTTAGGACATGGTATCTTGAAAAATATTGGTTCAACAGGTCTAGAGAGCAGTGATTAAAATAGCTCCCTGCTTGCCAGCCTATTGCTCAGATAGATCATTTTGGAGCAGAGGTCAGAGAGCCTGTCTGACTTGCGTGATTATAGATGTACTTAGAGCTATACCATGCAGGGCTTGTCAAATTGCAAGGAAGGCGGCTTCATTTTTCAAGTCACAAACCGTGCTTACCCGTGGGGACCTAAAATTACTTAGAACAATTAAGAGTCAATACCACTTACATGTCCAGTATATATCCCATCCTCGGTTTCATTCAGACTGAATACAATTTTACCATTGTCCCCTTGAAGCATTGTAGGCTTTTTTGTGGGAGCTTTGGTTACAGCATTTCCTCCAGTAAGATTTTTATTTTCTTGGGTGGCATGTGTGGATGGAGCTGCTGTTGGCGTGCTTGGGGAAGGAACCTCTCTCTTGACCTTGTGAACCAGGGAGGAATCGCTCAGAGATGCAAGATTCATCTTCTTTCCAACTTTGCCGGTTTCTCGTCTATATAGATTATTTTCATCTAAGAACTTTGCTCTGTCCATGTCTGTTATCAAAAGTTTTGCAACATCTTCTTTTTTCCGAGTGACCACCAAACTGAAAGAATTTTCAATCATGTATTCTTTTAAAACTGTCATGTCATTTTTTGGGGGAATATATTAAGAATATGTTAGTATTGAAATGTGATTCAATTAAATAAATATTTATAAGCGGACTTTGAGTCCTGAAAAATATGTTTTTACTCAGCTCAAAAATAGAGATCATTTATTTTTAAAATGTTCACCTATTGAAGATAAATTTTTGCAGAATTAACATTTCATAATAGAAATTTCTTCAGCTAACTTCTTGTTTAAAAGTAAAGAATTGGATTTTCTATCTTTTATTCATCATTTAATTTATTGTTATTTATCTACCAAAAAGTTGCATATATTTGTTATTACATCATTTGTACATGTAATATGACAAAGCAAAATGGATTTATAAGCAAACAATTTACTGATTACAGTGGATTTCTGCATTGTTTGATAATCTAATTTGTTCAGTATCATCAAATGAAACAGTAGTGAAAAACAAAATAATATTTTTAAAGGGGTTGAGGGCAACAGAAGTATTATTGGGTTGGTATTTTTTAAATTTTAATTTTTTAAAATTATGCAGGAGGCATGCAATTTAATGTATAACAAAACCTTCAAATTATGCAAGATTTAAAAAAAATGCACACTCATTCTAAAAGTCACATTTTGGTGGATGAATTGATGATTCAGTCTGACTCAAAATACGTAGTTCATTTCTAGTATGAATAAAACGCCAAATAAAGAATTGTAATGCCAAACCATACAAGTGTAAAGAAAACAGGACTGGTGAGGTATGGTCCCCACACTCTTTCTCTAGAGTGACAGAAGAGGGCTTCATGCCAATGTGATACAAGTTATAAGACCTGTGTATCGTGGCCTTAGTGGTCGGACGATATATCCCGATTCCAGTTTTATTAGGCAAGACAATACATCATTGAAGTATTGCAAAGGAAACTGCGAGACGATTATCATCAGGATACAGTGGTTGCGATACAATATGTATCCCGATGCATCGATGCTCTACAGTTCATGAAAGATGAATACATAGGACATAGAAAAGTAATGTTATTTATTAGCTAATTGAGAAATTTGAGATAAATTATCAAAAATATCATAAATATTCTGTTTGTGTGATCACTTTATTCTCTGAAATAGATAGTTATTTGTTTGAAACATATTATGTTAACAGTATCGGGATATATTGTCTCTTATGGCCATACATCATTAGATTTTAAAAATCCCGGTCTACCGGAAATTTCAGAAGAATGGAAATTCAAGACCTAATTCATATATTCATATATAAAACAATTATAGACTTTAGACTCGATTGACCCAATATCATGGACCCTCACGATATAAATATCATGATATATTGTCTATATGTGTTTTGTATCGATGCACTAGTAGACGATGCAAACAACGATACAATCGATGAATCGTTACACCACTATGAGCTATCAATGTAACTGATGTGACACTAATGTCTGGGTAGAGCTCAGTTGACAACTATCAGTGGAGTTCAGCAACATCAGGTTCAGCTAAGTGGATAGATAGGTTAAGTCATCACTGGATAAAATGAGATTTTGAAGGGTTATTCCCCGCATTAGACTTAGACACAAGTTAAGAGACTTGAGGTGTCATGGGCAAGAGACTTAGTTCAAAATGTGCCTCTGTTCACCCAGTAGAAAAAAGGATACCTGATAAAGCAGTGTTTTGATGTTGACCTTCAAGTGAAATATATGTAGGCTTGGGTTCGACCAGGGTAATACCCTCGTCTAAATGAGCAAGCTCCTGAATATCTACAAGCTCTCATTCAGATCTATAAACCTGCACGATGCCTTAGATCTTCTGATAGTAACCTCCTTAAAGTACCTTCATCCAGAACTCAAACATGAACTTCCGAAATTTAAATCCGGACTTAAAACACACTATTTTATTATTGCATTTGATTGACTACCTGACTCTTTCATGTGTTCATTACAGCGCTTCAGGGCAGTTTTATGGTTTTAGCGCTATATAAGTATTTTTATGTATACATGTATACATGTATGTATGTATGAGCATGCACTAGCAGGTGGAAAAGTGCGCCCTATAAATATCCACATTACTATTATTATTGGGATTACATGCTACGTAAGGGATGTGGATCAGTTGGTACCAAAGACATCAAAAGATAGGCCATGTTGCTTCCTTGTTTAGCGCTTAGCTTTACAAGGATAGAATATCGTTTGAACTTCCACTGGACTGAGGCTAGCAGGTGCCATGGGCACACAACTATTTCAAACTTTACAATGTGGATTGGACAATAAAAAAATTATTATCATTAAAGCCACACACACATCTGTACATCACTCCAGATACCAATACGTATACTTATTCAAAATAACACAATGATGGCCAAGGAATATTTCACTTTCTTTTTTAGACAAACAAGATGATACTAAATAATGTACTCACCTGTTATTGATGTGATCAATAGTGAAGAAAATCATCGACACAGATTTATCTGATGTGTCTTCAGATTTCAAGATGCATTTATTCTGCATGTTTTCCTGTGTAAACAAAAGAAAAATACAATTTCCGTTCCCAAATATCTTATCAGTCCTTGGTTTTCTCTGATAATGGTTAATTTTTAGTCAGTATTGGCTACTTGGAAAATGTGTACAAATATGTATTTACGGCAGTTTATGTTGTTTGTTTTAAGTGAAGCCTATAAGTGAACAAAAATATGTGCTGTCATCCTTGGGCTCATGCCTAAAATGACAAATGGAACAACAATGTTATTCATACAGAGGGTCACTGAGAACTTGATGTATCATTATGGCCTGGTTTATCATAAAAGTTGAGTAGTATATCTTTACAATTATAAAGCAACCCCTCTTAGTCTATCTAGAATCATATGGAAATAATCCATTATCTGATCACCTAATTATGTCACTGAGAAGATTTTTATCCTATGTCATAGCATGCTTATGACACTTGTGCCTAAATATCCTTATTCACAAAGTACACAAAATTTGAACACAATATGGCATTAACACTCATATAACATCTTCAATATTGTATGGCAGATAGAAAAGTGAGCCCAAAACAAAAGTGTACATTATCTACACTTTCCTTTATTAATCGGTTATATCATTTATTTATATAATATAATATATAAATTATTATTATATATTTATTTATTGATTTACGTCTTTCTGAGTCTTTCAAAATCTAAGTCAAAAGGTATATGCAGACAGTATGCATTTGCCAACGAAGATACTGTTTACACAGTTTATTGTCAAATATTGATGCATTTGTCGACTGACACATCAACTCAAGTAATCGCTTATATATCTTTTTCAGCATACTCATTATACTAGTAGAGTACTGGTAGACTGTAGTAGTACTTATACTTGGGAAGATCAATTATAAGTCGAGAACATTTTGACACATTTAAAAATTCTTGATCTTTACTATAGAAGCTTTTGACAGAGAAATCTTCAATAAGAGTTACTTACAATGTACGAAGAAACCTCCCTCGTTTTGCTCTTGTCCAATGTAAATCCAAACATCTGAAAAAAGTAGGGCAAAATTAAATAAACTTAAGCCTCGAAGGCCCTACTGTAAGAGATAAGATTGTGAGATCACCTTCGGACCTCAAAGTGAGAGTAAGACATTCTACAGGTCCAGCCAAAGGGGTACCCCAATTGCAGATATACTATTCCAGAAGAATGCTTGTAATCTTCCCTGTAGTAGTGGCATTGATGTTTATTCCTTCAATTAATTTTCTCTTTTGTTTAATGACCACCAATGGCTCTTTTGTAAGAGCGACCAACAATTGTTCAGAGGCAAAAATCTTGTCAGAGGCTAAATTTATTATCCAATTTGATGCTTCTATAAAATTTAAAATATGACATTCGTTATCCAAAGCAGTTCATAAATTTGTCAGCAGATTTGCTTCTTAGATTTTCTTTATTTTGAAGTCAACTTTGGCCGTCTAAAGTTTTTCAATTTTGATTCCAGATCAATTGTAAAGATAAATACACATTCTGTTACATCGATAGACAGTAAAATTGAGTGCCTATGTCATTTTCTCACCCAAGTGGGCACAAATGAGCCGGATATTAAAGTTTTCATAATGGTCATGGGAATAACGGTTTTTCTAAATATAAGTAGAGATCTGATTGAGAATGACAGAACTACTCACTCACTGAGCCAAGCATACACTTGTCAACGTGACTTCAAACCAAAGAATGTTTTTCTTTTCGTGGGGAATAACATGGTATGTAAAGTGTCTATATGTGGTTTGTTTTACTTTTTTATTCATGTATATATATGATCAATAAACACGTTACAAGTGCCCTTACTACATCTGAGTGTGCTAATGAAGACCATGATATAACATAGTTTGTCGTATTCTGAATTTTGACTTGGGTAAAAAAAATAATAACCAACTCAAAGCTTGGAATTTATCACAATAATCCATTCATGGCAGAAAAACCTTAATTCCTAAAATCTTGTTGATTATTCTTATAACATTCCTTAATATTGAGGAATGGTGTTGCAGGCTTTCTTCCTGCAATAATACTAGCAGCCGCGATATAAGTGAAATAATCTTGAAAGCGACGTTAAAGCCCAACTCACCCCACCCCTTAATATAGCTGATTTGAGCTGGAATATGCATTCTGCAGTGCCTTTAACCCTATTACCGAGCAGGCACAAAATAAGGCTCTTACAAGTATTTGCATATGATTTCTTAGGGCTGAAAGGCTATCGAGTTACTCAAATGAAAGGTCACCAATTTAAAGTTCAAGAACGCAAATTGTAGCTGGACCTACAGATCTGATAGTAGAAAGATCTCTCTACCATGTGCATCATATACAAGTAGTAACATTTGAATGCATGGTTATAATTCAAATGTCAGAAAGACTTACAGGTTGTTTTGGAATATTTCCATCATGTGTCTTGAAGCTGAAGCCAGTTATCCTCACATCGAGCGTTCCTTTCTTCAGGAAACCAAATGTACTGAGAGTGAACTGCTTTCGATCATCATTCTACAGAAAAGAAATTGGACACATATGTAATCAAGCTATAAAATTCTTTTCTAAAGTCATTCAAATTATGTTGATTGACCCACTTGAGTGGTGTTCATTTATTTGTTTGTGTTAGTCATCAAAGTTGTTGAGACATAAATGCCTTATTGAGAGCATTTTCTAGTTAAAATGTCTTCTTTGTCAATGAACAAACACATCAGAGCATATGGGATCTGTACCCACTAAGTAAAGCTTAAGTCAACAGTTTCACCCATAATCAATCCAGCATATATAGTTTAAACTAAAAAGCTAGCCTTAAATATCAAATATTGAAACCAATATCAAATATCTACCTAAAATAACTTTATGGTCATTGAGTTTGAGTCTAATGTGGAGACTTGATTACACCTGTACTTGAATCACAACCATTTTTCAAAATTACCTTTCGAAAATGATAAATGGTATCTCTTTTTTTAACCTACCAACTCACCACAAAGACTTAATTTAGTTAATCAAATGGACACACAGTCAATCAAAATAGGGCAAACTTTGACAAATGGACATAAGTTTATTGCTGAAAACAAGGCAAGCTGTTACCCATGATGCATAGCTCTCACTTGCTACAGAATACGTGGTGTCCTATTGATAAGATCATCACCTGCCGTTAACCATTATCAAGGGTCAATCATGTGATACAGTTAACTGTTGCTATGGTTATGAATTTTATCTATTTGATGAAAAATATCAATTATTTTTAATTATATTCATTTCATTTACTGTTTTAATTACATTGTGTATATTTTCAAAGTTATCTTGTTAATAAATAAACCACATCTATTATCCTTTAGCTGTTTAGCCTTGATTGTTTCTAAATTAACTATGTGAATTATCAAAAGATAGGCAAATGAAAATATAAGTTGACCTAATCTTTCTAAACGTATTTTTTTAGAGTATTTCATTTAAATTCAACTGGAAAAATGCCCCTATATTATGGTATAGATAAGCTGCAAATGCCATAATAACCAATCTCATTATCAATAGAATATAAGCTATAAGGTTTTAAAGGTATCATTATACACAACCCTACAGATACCATAAATATCACCATATTAGGTTGATGACATGATATGTAATATGATACAAATCTTTCATTCAAATTGTGGAAAATACAGTGTTATTGGTAAAAACTGTTAACAACAAGTAACTTAACAATAACATGTCAAGGTGCTTTTCTGAAGAACACTTTTATGTTATTGTTAACTATAGAAATAGAAAAAATAACCGAATGAGATGTTCTCACATGTCTACATCAAGAAGATTTAAGTCTCAATTGAACAATACCAAGGGAAGTTTTCATCGAGAAGAAATTGATAATGCTAATTTATGTATCTGTACAGTTCAAGTAAATAAAATTGATACACTATGACATGTATCGTGTATTGTATCGGCGGTAAAATTGTATCAATACATCGACGTGCCCCATCCAACCCCCCACCAACAAAAATGCTGAATCTGCCCATGTATATATAGTCTAATGTTTTAAAAGTAATAGTTGCTTGATTATCAAGAATACTGCACTCTACCATATTGAATAGGAGATGAATATCATCCTCGACACACTACCAACCCTTAGCTGGATAAGCTTATAAACCCTAAAAGATTGTCGGCAGGGATTAGAGTGTCTTTAAATTTCCAAGGGCTAAAAAGGACACTCTTACAGAAATCAAAGGGTTATAGAGATAGCCTGAAATTAACAGCATCAATATGTATCTTGAAAAATGCCATCTAGTGTTCATTGACTTATTAGTGACCATCTAGGTACAGCTATAGAATTGGTTCGCCACCCATTTTCATAATTACTATACATACCTTCATGTCTATGTATTATTTGATATAACATCTTCAATACTATTTCCCTTTCACTTATAGGGTAAGGGTTTAGGTTTAGGGTTAGTGTTACTGTTAGGGTTGGCATTAGCTTTAGGATATGTATTTTGGGTGGCGATCCAATTCTATAGCTGCTCCACCATATATTACATTGATATGGTGATGAGATTAGCATTAGCTTGCCCTTTCATGCATTGCTCAACACGTAATACTGTACATAATCACTTTAACAATTCAACATTTATATAGAAATTATGAGTCAATACAATTTTTGAACTATCTTGATTCTTCTGAATCTGGTTAGGATGTTTATCATCACTCTAGTCTTCAGTCGTCATCAGCATGTCTAGTGTCATTTATTGGTATGAAATGTCAAAACGCATTTATCAATTACTTATATCATTATGTTTTCCGTACTCATGAGAGCATCAGTGTTGACAAATATACATCGTTGTCAACAACTAATCCTCTTAGTCCTGATGAGATAATTAGTAATGATTGACACATTAGGCCTACAATTTACCCAAATCTACAGTGACAGCCATGCGTTACATACAGTGAAATACAGAAAGACAAGGCGTTGATTTGAGAAAGGTGATCATTACCAATAGATTGTAGTTGAGTACTTTCCCAGTACACAAATCCAATAACCCAAAGAGAAACAAAAATGTCTTCATTTTAACGCCATACGAGTCATCCGATTCCATGTTGGTACATATGACGTTTCCGGTCTCGCCGAGCCCCTGTGAAAGGTGGAATTTGATTCGCTGCGACAACTATTCTTAGCCAATCAGCATTTCAGTAACAACTCGGTTCTTTTGAGGGAGTTACAAGACATATCACCCTACGTCTTTATTTACAAAACGGTTAAATGGATTAGGCAGAAGATACCACAATTATTAGGCCTTCTCTTACATGTTTTCCTAAGTTATTGATATATGTCATAAAGATAACTAAAGTATTAAACTAAAATAACTTAAAACATTTTTTTACAAATAGGAATTGTACAAAATATATACACAAATTCAAATCATTGGGCATAGTAAGACAGGCTAAATAGGACTATGAAAATTATTATTCTGTGATGAATATTTGGTTATTCAAATTCGATCTCAGTTTAGGTTAGAAAAAACTACTGCTGTTTCTGCAGATTAGATACAGTTATAATTAGATATGATAAATATTGCAATTTTAAGTTGAGATATAGTAATACAAATTTGAGTGTTTGTTTAAGATCTTGCGCAGTATTATTAATAACCAGGAGTTATGTTTGAACAATTTAAACTACCATAATAGACAGGACAGTCACCCAAATTCACCATAGACAGTAAAATGTTTCTATAATAAATCGAACATGCATAATATTAATGTGGAAAACGTATTGCAAGACGAGTAGAACTTTTTTCGAACAAGTGAGAAGAGAATGAAGTGTGAGAGTGCTTACAATATACAATATACTTATTTGTGGTTCCACAGGGGCGTGTATCGCTGAAAATAATAATAGTAATATATAATGAAGAAAAAAAAGGGTATCTCTACTATATAAATACTATTTATATAGTAGAGATACCCTTTTTTTCTTCATTATATATTATTTATATAGTAGAGATACCCTTTTTTTTCTTCATTATATATTACTATTATTATTTTCAGCGATACACGCCCCTGTGGTTACAATCATGTACAGATAATATACATGTATAAATGAATTTCGTTTCCAAAAACAATACACCGACAGGATTGTTCTTTAACAGGGACGATTACCAGTTGATATAATTTTTAGGCGTTTTTGAAAAAATGTTGAATTAGAAACATTAACATACTCAGTGGCCCTTTAACAGAAACAATACACCGACAGGACTGTCCTATATAACAGTGATGCTTACCAGTTGATATAATTTTTAGGCATTTTTGAAAAAATGTTGAATTAGAAACACTGACATATCAGTGGCCCTTTAATAGGGATGATTACGTTTCTAGCTGTGAAAATTTAAGGTGGTAGCAATGACAAAAGTAGTAAACGTAATGATTTGTCATCAACCGACACTTAAAACTTGTGATGGGAAATAATATTTATTGTGATGATGAACATAATTATTTTTATTGCAATGACAGATTTGCTTTCAAATGACCAAAACATGTAACTTTTGTGAATCAAGAGCATACAGTTCCCACGTTTCAAGAAAGCCGATACTAGTATTGTTTTCAAAATTGCAATATTCTTGACAGAGTACGTGCGATGAATGATAATGCCTTATAAGTAACATTTGTGATTTATCAAAAGCATAAAGTTAGCCGATGTATACTTAGACAAACTTCGGTTGAGAAATTTATGAATTATGAGATCATCTCCCAACCGACTACCATCAGCTTTATCGAATGGTGTGATGGCAATGTCGGTTTATCGTAGACATGGTTTTCAAATTCAAATTTTATCCAAAATATTTGGATAACTTGAAACCTCTGTGTCGACCATTTACTGCAATATACTTTTTACATTTTATCTTCATTTTAAAGTTATCTGTTATTGAATGAAACTAAACTAAAATATGAACTGTGAAGTTGATGGAACGCATCGAGAAGTGCCTTAATTCTAAAGTTGTGTGTTTTTTTAACCAATGATAAATTAAATTTCACGCACTTCGGAAAAAATACAAAAATGTGAGCATCATGGCTACCTTGAAGCTGATGCAAAGTTATGTTACAAAGAGCCCCTAAAATGATCATAATTTCTGATGGTCATCAAACTATGGAAAAACACTTACGAATCACCAAAAGTTACACCACAAAATTTCCGAAAATGCCCCAAAAATGTCCACGGAAACCAGCCTTAATATATACGAATTGCCACAGTTTCTCAATACTGAATCACCTGATATTTCTTGTTTTCGATAAGATTATTGTTTTATTTGTGGACAATCTTGTAAAAAGTATAAAACGAGTTTTGGATACCTGTTAGATATTGCATTCTTTTTTTTTTTTGAGATTGCTTGATTTCATTAGGCTTACTTCATTTATATGTTTTTCTTTCTTTAATGTTATTTTTACGTGTTAAACGTTTTCGTTGGTGTATTAGAATTTATGATAATTAAAGTTCCCCCTTTCCAAAACCGTTTCTACGCCCATGCTTATTCGGTCCAAGAACACTTCAATTTAATTGAAAAAATCTCAAACACAAATAAACATCTAGATAGCTAGAAATTTAAACCTCCTATACTCCAACACCTTGCTCTCTATAGAAAACAACGTCGATAATGGGGAAAAGCGTTTGAAATCGAAACCAAACTGAAGTATCGAATAAAAGGCGGCAAAAAGGTTAACCATGAAAACTTTAGCCAAGGTATATAGAAATGGTGAGTGAATCACCAAGTATGGCCTACCCAACACGACGAATCACGATTAAGCAAGCGAGTCGGGTCCAGAGAACTAGGAGTCTACTCCACAAATAAATTCAGGGCTCCAGATCTGATGCGTATCTGCGTAAAATACGCACGGGTAATTCATATATACGCCGCATTAAAAATGAAATCAATATGTGACTGATACGCACAACTTTCCCACAATACAAGTCAGATATTGTTTACAGGAGTGACCATGACTTGTCAAAATAAAGTTTCATTTCTACATATCTAATCTTTACATCTCGAATAGTATTGATAGAACTGATGCCTATCCGTATGAAAACAAATATTACCGATTTTTATTGCGTCAAAGATAAATCACTCGTTTATTATTTGGTTTATTTTTTTTTTTTATAAATCCGTATGTTTCAAAGCTTGATTGAAAAATGGAACAGTGATATGATTATAAACATACTTACAGCAAATGTCATGTCCACCAATTATGTCAAATCTTGATTTTCTAACGTGATGGACCTACCCATGCCGTGACTAGAATACATTTGTTCGAGCATTATTTCTTACATGTTGTGTTATGTACCTAATTAAATAGACTATCCATGTTTTCGTGACATTTAATTTTGCCTTCACATGTGCCATATACTATACATACTTACATTCTAAAACGTCAATTTTTAAATAATTGATGAAAATTTATCTAAAATCGATCAACAGTCTTACATACCGGTAAGTCTAAATGCTGAAATCATTTCAATCACGCCAAAACCCCTTTTACACGAATACTAATTAAGGATTCAGCAATTTTGATGAATCCTTATTGTTATTGGCGTGTTTTATTATTTTTTTTTCTTCCACCGATTTCGTGGACACGATTTAGCCCAAACTGCCAAAGCTTTTTCAGCCAATCTTGGCACTATGATAGAACTTTAATAGAAGGGGTTCTAATAAGCTTTTGGGCTAAATCGGTTTAAGCGTTAAAGGCACAGTACCACTCAAGTTTTCAAAAATTAAATTGCGAATTAGGCCAGATAAGTATTATTGCGCGGTATACTAGTGTCACTCGTGGATTTATGGTTGCCAAATTTTCGAATGTAATGAATAGATTACATAACTCGTGAGTGTTGAATATCGAAATCATTCCACCTGAATATTTTCAAAGAAATGTTTTGATTTATTCACACGCTTTCGCCTGTGAATCAATCAAAACTTGTTATAAATATCGCGTTATGTAATCTCTCTATATATTCTATATATATTAATTATTGGGAATGAAAGTCTTATTTCGAGATCAAACTTAATTGAGTAGGGGCTTATAGAGAGTAAACACCTTTCGTCTTGTTTGAATTGCTCCCTCAAGCCGCCATTTTGAAAATCGTTGCTGACGTTTTAAGATACTTACGCTCAACAGATTGCTATATATCCGAAATGCGAGTTTGTTATTCCATTTCAAATGATTTGACTTCCTTTAATCAGTTTTTTACTCTTTAGTGTAGATAAGTGTATATTTTGATAGTTTGATATTATTAGGATTTGTTTGATTTTTTATTTCGTTATAACAAATAAGTGAAGTAACAATATTGATGTAAACCCCTTACATAACACCATGCCTATATTGGTAATAACATTTAGCGAAGTTATCGAGTCGGCAATGATTAATTAGTGAAATCGGTGAGAATGAGTAAGCATTTATGGAATAGATAGCATTGAGGAAAAAATCAATATATTCCTTACCTATATAGTGTATGAGTTGTGTAAGCTTGTTAACATTATTATCAGCCCAAATGAAACTGTTCTGGCACTTAACGAGAGACATAGACGGAGACAGATAGAGAAAGAGCTGAAAAGGGGGCTTTTTTGGATGTTAAAACCAATCCGATAAACATTTCACAAAAGGATGCCGTTGAGCACGTGTTTTTCCAAAGAGGCAGAGTGATTATTTCTGTAAGTATGTAGAATTTTTTTTGTTAAGTAAAAACATGAATTATTTAGGCGCTATTTTTTTAAAACTAAAACGAAATCTTCGTAAACATTGAGGTAAAGCAACCGGTTGGACCCAAATTTTGTAAAAGCTTTTGTTTCTGACTATTCTATTGCTTTATAACACAATTGTATAAACTTTTTAAGTTAATAAAATCGTGGTTCTATCTAAATCATTACTGAGCTTGTTTCTTTTCTGTTTAAACTGCAAGGCTAAACGTGGTCTTGATGTGCATCCAAATTATTATCTGCTGATTATTCTGTAAGCATCCAAAATTTTATTAATTGATAATTCTGTAAACAACCAAAATATTATCTGTTAATTATAATATCATCATCCAAAATATTATCCGTTTATTATGATGTCAACATCCAAAATATTATTTGTTGATTTTGATGTCAATATCCAAAAGATTATCTGTTGATTATGATGTCAACATCCAAAGTATTATCCGTTGACTATGATATCATCATCCAAAATATTATCTGTTGATGATGTCAACATCTGATATATTATCAGTTGATTATGATGTCAATATCCAAAATATTATATGCTGATTATGATGTCAATATCCAAAATAGTATCCGTTGATTATGCTGTAAACATCTAATATATTATCTGTTGATCATAATAACATCATCCAAATTATTATCTGTTGATGATGTCAATAACCAAAATGTTATCTGCTGATTATGATGTCAATATGCAAAATATTACCTGCTGATTGTGATGTCAATATCCAAAATATTATCCGTTGATTATGCTGTAAACATCTAATATATTATCAGTTGATCATGATAACATCATCCAAAATATTTTCTGTTGATGATGTCAATATCCAAAATGTTATCTGCTGATTATGATGTCAATATGCAAAATATTATCTGCTGATTGTGATGTCAATATCCAAAATATTATCCATTGATTATGATGTTAACATCTAATATATTATCAGTTGATCATAATGTCAATATCCAAAATATCATCTGTCGATTATAATATCATCATCCAAAATATTATTTGTTGATCATAATAACATTATCCAAAATATTATCTGCTGATTATAATGTTATGTATCTATTCAGCGTATCCTTGACACAGTTGTGTACAAGTTCGTACAGTAGTCAATCTATTTTTAGTCTACATGTCGAAACCAAGCAATTGTAACGATTATCCTAAACTTTAATGTACAATTGTGTTTTTCGGACTTCACGATGCGCTGCGAAAACATTTCTCACAATAAAGCAAAACATCTTTGCTATTGCCATTGTGAACACAGAGAAGCAATCTTGTTAGGTAAAACATATATCATTCAGATTTATTAAAAATTGCTCGATGAAAGTTGTTAATTTCTTTCAGAATCTAGACCCCGTGTGGAAGGTACATGGCTGCAGATGAACAAAGAAGCTTCCTGTGTAAAATACTACTAACAATCGTCAGTTAAGGTCTGTGATTCCTTTGAATTGAATATGAAACTGAACTATAAGAACCTGCAATAACCCTTAATCATTTGACTCATCATCTTGGATAATTCATTTTAGCCTCGACCATCTTTTGTGAGGGTAATGTGAAGAGAAAATTGACATCCCATTGGCTTGCCTTCGAGATTCCCAAACCCCCTTTTCCTGCCTGTATTGTCATTACTTGAAACATTGTAATCTACAGAAGAGTTAAAAGGAAAAAGGCTCAACTGCATCATATATATCGTCTAAAGACTACCTACAAGGCGTAATGTAACCAAACCTGTCTTCTAAAATATCTTCACAGAGAACTCAAGAATCAATATAGAAGTTCAACCATGGAAGGTTTCAACTATGCCATTTGAAACATCAACTCCACGTCTTTTGCCCAAATTCGTAAAATAAGCTCGGAAAGACATTGGTCTACATAAACGCCACCTCGTTTCGCAATCTAATGTGATCTTGAAATTAACCGATGAAGAATTCTTTGTGTTTTTTGTTTTGCCTGCTTTGTCGTAGTAAAAGAAGCATCTACTGACTATATATGGCTCTTTTAAAGTCACTGCGAATTTGTTTAACTTGTTTTCATGAACCGTTTTCCAGATTCTCGTTTATATCAGTTGTCCAAGCGTGGGGATAGTACAGTTTGGTTACACCATCATTAATCATAATTGTGTTCATTGATCACTAAATTGCCGCTGAAGAACCCTCCGTAAGGACAGGTATACGTACTTTTCTATAGTAAATGGTTTTCTGACGTTGATCTATGATACCATTCTTATCTCTTTTTGAAGTCATACCTCGTCTTATTCACCAGTGTAGGAATCATTGGCAGTTTCGGGATTCGAATAAAGCACCTGTTGCTATACAACATGTTTCTGCATGATGTCAGTTAGCTTGAAAAGTGGCACGAGGTTTTCAGTATTACCGAAAGTCTCATCTAGAGGTCTTAGCAGTATCTTTGTTCACAGATTTTACTTGTAACTCTCAGTTCCTTCATCGCCCACGATTTGTAGACGTTTAGCATCTTCAACAAAATGGTAAATCGTCTTTGCTAAGCGTGGTGTCTAACGCTTGAGCAAAACTGCAGGTTATCAAAATCGTTCAGAAGTTTTTCTACAAATATTCATGGTAAATGACAACCATTATAACGCCATTTAAAAAAAACCAAAGTTGCTGAGAAAAGGTCGTACACATGTCGATTAAAATTAGCTTAAACACAGAAACATGACAACATCAGCATCGGTAATTGGATTGGGTAATCTCTCGACATCCCTTTTAGAAGAATTTAATTTGAAAGAGGTCAACACCTTGTTTCTTGGAATTTTGTATCTCATCATTAGCGTCCTAGTCATGATTTCAAACGGGTTGGTGTTATTTGTCATGTTTAGGACAAAAGCACTGCAGAAGCCAACTCTTTGGGTCATAAGCCACATGGCCTTTTGGGATTTTTTAAACGGTTTTCTTACTGTTCTTGTAACAGTCCCTTCAGCCATGTTGAGCAGATTCGCGTATCCTGAGAGATATGTTGGCGTGACTGCTTGTGTGACCACGTACCTCGTCAGTCTGCTATTCCTAAATGTGGTAACTATTGTCATAGACAGATGGGTATGTCTAAGATTTCCTCTTGCAAATGCAAATGTGAAGAAGAGCAGGTATGTGTTTGCTGCCATCGTGCTCCATGTTCTTGCTGTTTGTAGGATGCTTATAGTCTCTTTCGCTGATATGGATTTCTATTACAACAAGGTTATAGCAATGCCTTTATCAGTCTATGGCAATTTTAAAACGTCTTTCGCGTCTTTGGGCTTCATTGCAGCAGCCTTGATCATCATAATCGTGTGTTCTTCCTTAATCGTCCACACTGTGAGGCAGCGGCGAAGGCGTATTGGTCAGGTTGGGACACACGTGATTCCGAGAAACATTATCAAGTTATCAATTATGAGTGTTCTTAGTGCTGCAGTATTTTGTGTTTCCTTTGTCCCACTTATGACTTTAATTTTATGGAGGCTTTGTGTCCATGATCCAAAAAACATTCACAATTGGGCCATGCAAGTCATGATCCTGTGCATACTGTCAAACAGCATATGGAATGTTTTGATCTATGCTGCCACCTACCGACCATTCAGAGAATCACTCATTTACATATTTTGCAGGTCTTACTTTCGGAAAATGCTTCGGAAGAAACATGGAATAACGTCAACTGTTCGAAACGTCACTATTTCTCGGCAATGTAATCTAGAAACGTGTTCAGGCAAACCTACGGTAAACATGCCCTGTATTTCTGGTCAACTCCAAGCACCCACTCATCTGTTTCTTGCCTCAAAGGCTAAACGAATTCCTTAAAGAGGTTTGATGCACACCGAATCCATGAATCCTGTACCTTTCCTGTTCGTGGAAACGTGATTGTTGTTCTCGGTATTGTTGACGTGTTTTAACGATATGGTCAATCTCGGGTTAGTAAAACAGTCCGCACTTGATTGAAAGACCTGTCACTACGAAAAACTCTCCTCGAACACATCGACATTTGGCAAAATTAATATTGTGTTGCATGATTTTCGTATTGAGACCTTCTACGCTTCAATCACCCCTGTATAAGATTCCGAAATTTGGACGGGTAGTTTACATTGCAAGCATACATTGTCATCTTTCGTTTAAAATTCAACATCATGCTTCAACAACATTGTCAATACAGTTAATACAGTATTACTAAGCCATAACTTTGCAATACTGATTGACATATGATAACCTATTGGACAGGGATTCGGCTTTTTTTGCAATTCTGTTATAATAGAAAACGGTTTGAATATGAGAGTTATCTGCCCTTGACCTTCCAAGCAACTGCCAGGGTGGTGCTCAAGAACTTGTCATTCTTGCGAGATTCCCTTTTAAAAAGCAGTATCTTCTAGAGTTTACTGCCAGTATATAAAGCTTATCATGATTACTTGAATAAATTTTGATGATTAGTTTTTATGACTCATTATTTCATAATATTGACAGGTATCGCGTATCACCTGAGGCTTATTTTAGCGATATAACATATAAAGTTCCTGTGCATGGTGACATAGAACCTTTTGGATGATATCACTGTGTCATGAATGCAACGGAATGTGATGGTACCCATACTGACATTGTGAGGGAATGGATCACTAGTTAAGGAATACCTTGTTTTCCTTATGCATATCACTTCTAAATGCGCTTCAATGACTTGATAACCAGTTGCATAAGCTACTGAAGTTAGCGGACTGCCTATATAAGAACTTTGACAAATGAAGAAGCAGTACTGCCTTACTCAGTTACTGGATCGTGTTTGATATTATCAATGTTATATAAGTGTTGTCACGTTGTCATGGTGATGACATAGCAGGATTTATTACTTACTCCTTCGATGCAGTTGTTGTATAAGCGTCAGGTACATGAATAGAGAGACTTTTAAAAAAGCACAGATTTGGAAACATGGTCCAACAAAACATTGCGAGAATGGCTCCCAAGGGCACAAGTAACCTTGAATAATCCTACAACCAATCTCCTCTACAGTATATTATAACACAATCACCACACTGCAAATCACTACAGGCATTCCCACATCTTGGCCTAGATTTTCGAATAGTGCTGAGATAGTCTTCGTATGCTACACTTAGAGAGCTTCGAAAATCTAGGTCCTGTTATCCTATACAACTTTGCTATCCACCATACTTAACTTAGGCGACATATCATATGAAAAGAAAATGAAAAATATGTTAAAGAGCCACTCCGTGAGTTGTTGGAGTCATATATGCCAAACTTAATCAATAATGTCATTTATTCGCGAAGTATCGACTGTAACCAAAAAGACACATTTTAAAGCATATTGGTTTTTTTTACAGAGACAATATGAAAGTAGAACGTCGCAATCATGATCGAAAACCGGACAGTGGCGCGCGTCAATTAGTCAAACGTAATTTTGAAACTTATCTAAAACGGCCAGGAGGGCAATAAGGAGTTGATAGCGTTTGTAGGTTATAAAACTAGTCTCCATGTATGTTGGACGTGATATCTACACCTCTGTGCATGTATAAGGCTGTTTTCATGGAAAACCAGTATTTGTCATATATTTATATACCTTGGGCAACGAGGGTTATGAATTTTAGATCTGATGCCCCAATTGAAGGTCGCAGTTCAGTTTCTTATCCGAACTAAATGGCCTAGAAATCTTAAATCATTTACAGACTCCTTTGCATATATTGCATGCTCCGTGATATTAATGGACTGTAGTGCGTACTTGCCAAACACTTAATGAAACAAGAAATTCTGATTGTGCTCCCACTTGCTGCATTGAAATATAGTTAGAGATTATAACATGCCATTTTTCATATCATACCCAATATCAGCCCGAAACCTCCATATCAGCCCGAGAACCGCAGGTCAGAGGGCTGATATGGGATATGATATGAAAAATGGCATGTTATAATCTCTAACTATATTTCCAACATGAAAAGACTACGCAAGTCACGTTATAAGGTAGTTCTAGTTCTATTTATTTTAGATAACTAATAACTAACAAGAACGGTAAGAAAAATTAAAATTTTGGTACCTAGTAAATTCACGATAACATTAAACGCACTAGTGCACACCAATATTTCTTAACACAACGAATGCACAGATACTGCATATCTCTCGATATTATTCAAGAACCTCACTCAAATAATCTACCTCGTAAGTTATTTAACGAATATTTACGTATTCAGGTAGTAAAGTTGATTTTTAAAGACCGGAAGTATTTAATGTTACGTTACAATAAATCCGCATGAACTACGATATCGGAAATATTAAGATTTTGCTTATAACCAAAAAAGCGGAAACGGCAGCCGCTTTGGTCAATCTAATAGCAATGCTAATGCTGTGTTATTAAGTCGGTTTATTTACAGCATTGCTTTCATAAAACATAATTCATTATTTGTTCTCAGTTCAGAGTTTAGGTAAATTCAACAGCTGCACATAATAAGTGTTCAGCCGCTTTCAACTGTCTATAATTTATCCGTTTTGTGCACAGCTAACCTTAGATTTGTTATATGTCCAAGCCGACAGCGGCTGTCTAAATTTTTTCATTGTTGATTGCAGGTCAATTGTAAAGAATTTTAAGTATTTCATTGCATCGATAGAAAGCTTAAGTGATTGCATAAGTTTTCTTAAACCTTAAAATAGCCAATTTAAACCGTAAAAGCGTGCACTAGTGCCTTTAAGGACTTCATAAATGTCATTCACTGTCCGACTGGGAATCAATCATTCAGACTCAATCCTGTCAAGCTGAATGATTCTTCCTCCAGCGACTGCAGCGTTTGTTCGCCGAGAGCAGCCATTTTGATAACGTTAGCAGACGTCACAAAGGGAGATATCTCTAACCAAAAGTTCCCCAGGGCTGATATTGATATGGATTTGCAGACCGGTCTGATATGGCTGATATGGATTTGAGGACCGGGCGGCAATATGGATGATGTGTCCTTGCCTCTATCACATATGCAAAACACCCGATATCAGTGATAGATTATTATTACTCGACCGTGTAAGATACTGCAGTGTAATATTCATACGGCGATATTAAACTAGCGTAATAACGCTGCACATATGACGTCATAATATTGTGTGGTTATGACGTCACTTTGTTAGCACCGCTGTCACAATGGCGGCCAAGTCTCGGAAATGTTTGGTTCAGTACACTTTCGGCAATCATATGGGTCAAGTAATAAACAGAATACAGGGGCGTAGGAACAGGGGGGGCTTTTTTCGAAATGTTTTTTTTTCCAACTATTTTCCCCTTTCTACTACATATTTCCCAATAACTGGTCTAGTATTGTTACAAAACAGTTACTATGCATTACTTTGAGGGTAGTTCTAAAACTACTCCCGAGGGTAGAACTTAACTGACTTCAGTATTATGTCCTAAATGATGATAAGATGGGATAAGCAGCCAGCAAGTTTCCTTTTTTTTTTCAATTCAAGCCCCCCCCCCACTTTCAAATTCGCTCCTACGCCCCTGGAATACTAAACTTCCTTCAATCTAATACTATTTTTTTAAATTAAACTCTTTCTCTCGATTTATACTTTATCATTAACTCGTTTAATAAAAATGGTATTACATGGAAGGTCGCCTAGTATCCTGTATTTATTATTGTTTTCTACTGATGAATACACTGTTTACTTCCCTTATGTCAAAGGTTGCTTCCTCAATGGTATTTATTATGTAATCGCCGTGTTCAATATTTTGTATTACTTCATTCCTGCGTGTTCTCCCGCTGTATACGAACGTGAATAAATACGTTGTGAAATTAAAGGCAATTCGTCACTTCGTCATTTCATCATTTCGTCACTTCACACAAACAAAAGTATTATCGAGATAAACAAGTGTACATGGCTCTGTGTAATGCTCAGCTGACCGCTATCAGTTTAGTCACGAACAATTGAGCAAAAGTCGTTGGATTGGTTTGACACCGGCTTCAATGCTGAAATATCTAAAATTTTAAAAGGTTGATTTCCTGCGTAACACTGAGTTCCTGCCTTCTGACATACGCTGAAAAAAACTTTTCCCTCTCAGATTAACAACTTATGAACTGGGTCATCCATAAGTTGATGATCCACACCAAACGTTGCTGAACTTCGTCATCAGTTTAGTGAACTAGACATGCCCTTTAAATGTGACATGTGATGAACGTGATTATGGTGTTGACTGTGTAAGTAGATAAGTACCCTACACCAAACCAATCATATTATCACCTTTCACATCCAACAAATATGTTTATTAAAGACTTTGTTAATTATGAACGACTTCCGGAAAGCTGCTTGTTATTTCCGGTCATATTACTGACATGCAAACAATGATGATAAAGGCAAGTGATGAAACAAGACACTAATAAACACATACATTTCTTCATGAGCCTCAAGTTGTAATGATGCATATTTGGTTACGGATTTCTTTTGAAAACCCTTTACCAAGTCGCATTTTTCATTAATAGAAAATTGATTCCTATCAGCATATTTGTTAGTGGTTTGTTTCGTGGCTAGCTCATCAGTAAAGATTAGTAGATGTCTCTTTCAATTGACCATAACTGGAACTTGATATGTTGGGAGATTTTATCAATAGATATAATTTCATGATTTCATAATTTCAACCTTATTTAAACCTTTTTAATGATTATTATTACTTAAGATGAGGAGATGCCATTTTACTTAAGACTTTCCATTATAAAAATATGATACGTAGAATGATTTTATCAATAGTGATAATTTAATGATATGGTCATTATTTAATTTTAATTTAATTATTATCATTGTCTTGATCGATATACTCTTGTGAAAGTTTGTAAAGCTGTTTTAGTTAATATCATCCTCAAACGTCCAAACGTTAAGCCTTAACCTTAACAATGAGACAAAGAAACAAATAATGTATATTTCTACGCAAGTAGAAATCATTTTGGATGTAAACCAATGACTTGTTAAGATAGGCCTTGCCGCATTTCCTCAATATTTCTTTGCTCGTCATGCAGGCTGCGGCGACCGATCGCTACAATCCAATGAAAAATCATAAAAGAATTGCAAGTTTTCGCAACACGAATTTTGACTGGTTGGCAGGGTATCGTTGGCAGCAAGGTTTAAATTAGCAAGTGGTAGAGACTGGTGCAATTCAGGGCCATGCGAGGAAGATGCCACTAGACATGTAATCACCGTAATGAGATCTCTTATAGGTGAGATCTGTTATGAGAATGGGATTTTTAACAAATTCAACATGTTGTCACATTGTTACAATGGGATACGAACTTGTTTGTTTTAATGTGTAGCCTAGCGTATTCTAGCGGTTTCTGTGACTTATCATTAATGAACTAACTCACCGACAATGTTTTTTTAATCAAAGAAGGCAGTTTAAAGGCAAACTTATCATGATCAGTTAAGCTATGCCAATCAATTTCTAACCTCAAATGACTTAGAGTTGTTCACAAAAACATGGCTGCCAATGGACTACGGATGATCAGGTTGAGAAATGAGATATTTGATCTCTCTGTAGATAATATTTTGGGCAAATGTAATGTTCATTTTGGATAATCTTAATAAATAGATCTCTCAGAAACGTGCTACTTCCCCTTAATGGGGTTACAATGCTGTAACGTAACAAAATTTTATTTCAAAGAATTTAAAAAAAAAAATTCAAATAAGAGTCAAATGTCCAACACACTTCTATAATCATATGAGGCTAACCCCATTTGGCTCTCGAATCATTTGAGGCGGTAGTCTTTTTAGGCTTCTATATCGATATCCCCAACTGTTTGGACTTTTGATACAATGTTGCTTTCATAATGTATTTATCAAAGTGTAAGCAGAGGTACTATTTTCCACCATTCTACTTTTGTCCGCCAATATTGCCACGTTGTATAGAATATACCTGAAATTTGTTTTGATGTTGAAAAAGCAACATGAGTCATCCACAAAGAAGATTTGGTTTGAAGCCGTGCAATATGCATTGAAAGCGAAAAAGGTCCAAACGAGTTCTGTAACGTCTAGCAAACATTTTATTGTTCGCTAAATTGGAGGAAGAATTACAGACAAAAAGTAATCAAATTGTTAATACGTTTTTTTAGAAAAAAACGGTCAAATGCTGGAGTCGATGTCTCACTAAAAAAATGATGGATGCGTCAAAGGAGCTTGAAATAGAATCGTTCAATTTTCTTAAGTTTACAAAATAAATTCAAAACAAAGGGGTTTGTTTCGCGAAATAATCGCCATCGTTCCAGGGCCGCACAGTAGATAGGGATGTTTTCTATCCTCAACCCGCTTCACACCATATGTGATCATCATGGCACGTTTTAAAGATATAATATAACATAATAGCTTTCTTGTACCGCGCATATATCCATGACAGAGCATGCTCAAAGCGCACAAATTGTTTCATTACCCTGAGGGAATAGTACTTCGATGCAGCCTATTAAGCGCTTAGCGCGACCGTGTAGATCCATACCTTCCCCTGCTCAGGTACCCAATTGTACAGCTAGGTGGACTAAGTACAATGTGGATGAAGTGTCTTGCCCAGGGACACAACACACGACACGGTCCAGGTTACAAATGTTACAAAAGAAGCAGTTTTGCAACAAACTTACCATCGTTTAATGTCATACAAAAATGGTCGCCAGCGGTTTTACTTGATAATATTCTTCATCGACTTCAACCATGGATGAGATATTTAACCCTCTGGAGATTATGCATTTTGTATAAACTACTGATGGTTTTTTTTGGAAAATTTGAAGAAATAGATCTACTGTAACGTCAAATAATTTAATCATGAAAAAATTCTTGGAGTGATTAAGAATGTTCAAGAGACGCTTGAAAGAATAAATAAAGAGTCGAATGTGTCTGATCAAAACAATTCTATAATCACGCTGACCCAGTTTACCTCTGGGATAATTTGAATCGGTAGTCATTTAAAGGATCCTTTGTCGGTGCCTCCAACTCTCCACTCCTGTGAAGAGTTTATATACTTCTGATGCGATTTTGCTTTTATAAATATTGTTTTGACAAATACAGCACCCAGGCACTATTCTCCATCATCTTACTCCTTTCCAACAATACTGCAATATTTTATTTAAGAAATAGAAGACGAGTTGGTGTGCATCTATCGTTGAATAAAACATAGCAGGGAGCATAAAATACGAAGGGCGCAGATATATGAGATACCCTTAACAATTACTTGCTTTATATATATAAAAACAGTTGAAAAATTATGGTATTTTTAACAAAAACATTTTGAAAACAATGATGCCTCCCGCCGTAGAACATATTCGGACGAGTCCATTATCATGTATAGGGGTGGGCGCTCCATTATAAAATGAATCAAATTTATTGATCAATCAATATGAATTTGAAAATGTCCCCAGGGGATACGTTACGTCTCTAATACGTGCTTTTCTTTGTTTTAATGCCGTGGGTATCTTATATAGAGTATTCACATATTCACACAATAACCCACTTTGTTTTGAAGTTGTAAAAGTTAATTGTAGTACAAACACTTTCAATAGTTTTTAAACTTTGTTTAAAGTCAGAAGATTTGTTATGTGATTTATAATAAGAGTTCTTTGATTTGTATTCAAAGCTGTGTCATACATATTCAAAGCCATGTTACATATATGTTTAAAACTGTGTCACACATAATCAAATCTGTGTCATATAATTTTGTAATGATATTTCAACACAAGGGAAACCAATTACCCATATAATAATTGCCCTTATAATTACGTCTTTAGTGTTCAACAATTTCTAGTAGATACTTTATTGCTCACTTAATTGGAGGAAACCAGACAGACACAAAAATAAACAAACTGTTTATCCTTTTTGTAGAGCCATCTATTTCAAAAACCCTCAGTGAGGGCAAGCTAGGTCAGATGCTTTCCGTAAGATCTCCTACTCGTCTTTTAAAATCATGAGATCGGTGCATGATGAAAATAGTTTTCAGTTATTTGTAATGTTTATCTTATATCATGATAAAATGAGGAAAGTGTACTTTCAAAGCAGTCACTTAGCACTAAGCGCGACTGTATAGGTCCGTATATCCCTATATTCAGGTACCCATTTTAACAGCTGGGTGGACTGAGTGCAATGTGGATATAGAGCCTTGCCTAAGGACACAGCACAGTTATGGACCCAGGACACAAATTTATGGTGTCCCAACCGGGAATGAGGTAGAATAATTTTCAAAATAATCAAGTAGGATTTAAGGTTGTAGCACCACTTTTATAATTCTTCATTATGAATTACCATGGAAAACATAAAATAAGATATTAAGTCTAAATCCTTGAAAAAAGGGTCAAACCTAGGTACAAGCATACTTGCAAAGGTTTTGTCATTAACACATTCCTCATAGAAACACCCACACTACCGTAATAACTTTAAGACTTGTCATGTTGCTAATTATTTCGAAGTGAGAACTTACGAAACCTATACGAAATGGCGGGCGTCATGGAAATATCAATACCATCCTTGTCAAGATCTATGGATAGTGACGTCTGAGGTTACATAAGTTTTGATTATGCTTATAAGCAATATTATTAGTCTTCCGACATCAGTCCTAACTCAGTCACCAAAACACAAAGGCTGGCTTAGTTATTTCAGAGAATATAAAGAAAAATGCAAACCATTTAGCTTTCTTGGTTTTCATTACGGAGATTTCATGCAGCCAATGATTTTGCAAAGCGACATCTATTTTTTTCTGTGAGTATATCTTGTATATTCATGTATGATATAAAGATTCTTTAACATGAATACACGTAAAACTGCAATTGTAACAAATATCGTTACTTGTATGGGGTTTTGTTGAATTTGTCATTATTAAAATAACTAAAATGATTACCATTGTTGCAATCAACTTGAACATTTATCATTCTACAAGATATTGTTTATAGAATATAAAGTCAGTCAGATGCTCTCAAATCCAAACAATTTCAAAAAGTTCTTAAAACAATTGGGATGTTTTCCTCTGCACAATAGTCTAAGAACAGCCCTATCAGTCGATGTTTTGAGGTAACCTCAAACGCCATCACAAAACAATACTCTACGGAATTCCGTTGGAGAAATGACGGGATAGTTTTTTCCATGTAAACATATATATCGTCTGTAAACGTTATTTTAGTAAAGTTACCTTCTTTGGTAGGCAAAAACAACATTTGTACTATGTAGACGAATGGTTCTAAATGCATATAAAACGACAATCATTCTTAATTCTGATGCAGGGTCGCTTTGTCAGTTTACTTGAAATAATTGATTAAATTAGCTGTTTTATGTTTTCAGAAAGAAGTCTGAAATAAACCCTGCAGATGAAAAACGAAGTAGAATAACAATAAAATGAGATTGGGTCTCACATTTAAACCAAGACGTTTTTCAAAGATCCACATTGAATCTTAAGTCGACATTGTAGAAATTCGGGGAGCATCGACCATCCTATTTAAAGATATCGTTAACGGAAAAACAAATTGGCAAACTGTCACGACCTCGACCAAGAAGTGTACTCACGTCCTCTGAATACTGAAGAATCCACCATAGATATACTCATCTGCATTTATAGAATATAAGGGAACACTTTCATTGTCAGCATACACGGACAATAACAACCTGTCAACGCATTTAGCTAGGCTGAATACATAAGGATCAAGGCAGAGTTATTTACCCTTGGAACATTGGTCGATTAATGAAAGATTAGAAGATGAGAAGATGAAACATCGCTTTTACTAAGACCAAAGCCACATGTTTGGATAAAAAACAAAGCTATGTGACGGAAAACTTTTGCAAACATAAGCTCTGGAATCTTTGACCGGAAGATAAAGAATCAACAGTGTTCTATTCTTTGCCTTATAAGACGCATCATCCCATTACGACTTTACTACTCTAGGAATTGGTTTAATTGTCATATTATATGTCATCAGAGGTACAAGGACTCTTTTGTGTGCTTCAAACACTTTTATAACTGTATGTGGTACATATTTGCTTACATCTTTAGCTTAGTACTTAGAAGAATATTCAACTTGAAGATTAAGTATAATATACAGTTGGATATAATTGGACCCGTTTATTTTTTTGTCTGATCTTGCATTCAAGAACTGGATCCTTTTAGTTTGATGATCACTGGAAGAATTTGGAGTGTATCACCTCAATTTCAGCAACAAATGGTATAGAGCACGTGTCGCAGAAAACAGTCCCCCTACAGTCTATGAAAAGTCGAAGGGACCATTTTAAACTTTTCACCCATATCAACATCGCTGCCCCACTGGTTTGATTCGTATGTCTACACTTGCAATTTTATTCTCTTACTGCGATTTATAATCTCTTCACCTTTGACGATTTAATGACTTTAAACATATTAATTTTAGCTTAAACTTAATATTCATAGAATTAATTATCAGCGAAATTACACGATTGAAAAAGTGCCACTCGCAAGTTAATTGCGAATTATTTTAATAGTTATTACTGTCATTAATGTACCCTATGACAGTCCCAACTACGGCCATGGAATCGGAAAATTTAACGTCACTGAATCCGGATGAATCCGAGACAGAAAACAACTTCTTTCTTGGATTCATGTATCTAACTGCAGGCCTTCTGGTAATGGTTTCAAATGGGGTTGTGCTGTTTGTCATCACCAGGACAAAACTACTGCGACAACCAACATTATGGGTCTTAAACCACATGGCCTTTTGGGATTTCGTAATGGGTATTTTCAACATTGTTATACCAGTCCCATCAGCCCTATTGAATAGGTTCGCGTACCCAGAAAGGTATTTAGGTGTAGTTGCTTGCTTGATCACATACTTTGTAAGTATCTTGTTTTTCAATGTGGCAACGGTTGTCTTAGACAGATTGGTATGCCTCAGATTTCCAATTGCTTATGCAAATCTTAAGAAGAGAACTTACGTGTTTGCTGCAATTTTTGTCCATGTTCTTGCTGTTTGCAGGGCGCTGTTTGTATCTTTTCCTGATATGGATTTTTATTACAACAAGGTGGCAGGCGTTCCTTTGTCTGACTACGGTAATATTCGGGAAACTTTGTTCTCTATAGGTTTTATTGCAGTAGCCTTGATAGTCATAATCGTGTGTTCTTTCCTCATTGTCCACACCGTAAAGCAAAGAAGACAACGCATTGGTAAAAGAAGGGCAAATATTATTTCAAGAAGCAACATAAAGTTGTCGACGATGACTGTCGTAAGCGCTGCAGTATTTTGCGTTTCTTTTGTCCCACTCGTGACAACAATATGTTGGAACCTCGCTGTTGGGCATGGTAAAATACCCAATTGGGTCATTCAAGTTATGATTCTCTGTCTCGTGTCCAACAGCATATGGAATGTTTTGATCTATGCTGCCACCTACCGGCCGTTCAGAGAATCCCTGATCTACATATTTTGTAGGTCGTACTATAGGAAAATGTTAAGAAAAAGACACGGAATTAAATCAACCATTGAAAAGGGGGATACTGTATCACACAATGTTTCTCAGGCGAGTAAAATGGAGACTCTTTCTGTAGAAGATTTGAGCAACAAATCTGGTAGCTCTGGTCGTTTGCAGGTACCGACTCATCTTTTTATTGCCTCTGGTGCAAAATGAGTTCTTTAGAGAGATTCTTCTCATATCGAACCCCTTTCGGCTTATCTAGACAGTCCTTAGTATATGTTGGTATGATGTTACAAGTGTTTATATCTTATTTTATTTGTATATGTTTTTTAAAAATTGATTTACCTTGGATAGAGATTTAATAGAGATAAGTTGTGTGCTTTTCTTGTATTACCGTCTCATTGGTTTTTAACAACCAGGTTTTTGGGTAACACATATTAAATGTAAATATCATATTTTACTTGTGTATTTAAAGATTTTTTTATTTACCTTTTAGTAGATTTAAGTTGTATGATTTTCTTGTATTACCGTCTCATTGGTTTTTAACAACTGGCTTTTTGGGTGACACATATTGAATGTAAATAATCAGTTGTAAAAACATCCTGATTACCTTATATTTGTTGTTTTTTCAAGTCAGTTTAGAAGGACCTTTATTCGATTATCCTTTAGAATTAGGTCAAGGCAAAATTTATTTCTTGTTGCTACAGGCTACCGTCAGGTTGTTTTGATGTTCCCAAAACCAAAATCTCGATCTTTATACCAGCGTTGTATTGATGATTGCAAGTAAGTGGTGGCACGTGGTCCTGTACGTAGCTCAGTTGACCGCTAGCAGTGAAGTTCAGCAACATCTGGCGCCGGATGGATGGGTTACCCGGTCATAGCTGTATTAACTGAGAGTTCAAGGGTCATTCCTTGCCCGACACTGAGCCACGCGTTGAGAAACTTGTGTCCCCTAATGTGTTCACCCAGCTGTCTAATTGGGTACCTGGTGTAGATTGTGTTGGAGGTAACCTTTAAGCGCTGTAATCGGCAGCTTGGGTTAGACCAGGGCAACAGCCCGGCTGAAACTCGGCGCTATAAAAATTGATTATTATTATCATTATTCAACCATGAAACATAGAATCTTGTACAGAGCTGAAAGCAAAAAAGCAAAAAAGACTTAATAACTTTAGATGGTGTCTCATCATTTATTCAGGATAATATGTGAATTTTGCTTTTTTCACTCATCTATTAAAATCACACAAGCATTCTGCATTGTCAAAACTTAATGAAAACTGGTCTTCAAGTATTGTTTATATCAAAAAGATGTAATGACATTATATAAATTTCAGATGAAATCATGGCAAATCAAATGCTGTAACATTAAATCTATTGAAATGGTGACTGAAGTATTGAACACTTTGTTGACAATGACTGAATTTTGTTGCATGACAATCATGTATTACCTTTAACCTATTACTCTGTGGAAAATGTCTGTCAGACAGTCTGTCGTTACAATCAATTAATGTTACCAGTACTGAAGAACTAAGAGACAATAAGACATTTAACAGTACACTGTCTCAACAGCATTCCTATGTTTTGACATTTTTTATGAAAATTGTCTCATTTATCAATTTACAAATATAATTGCAAGGTATATGAGGTATTATGGGGTTTTTTTTATAAAAAAATAAAACCTTATAAGAAGTTCCCGTGGGAATTTTTGCACGCGAATATCCGTCTTAACCTCATTCCTGAATGTAGCAAGAGAATACATGAAGCCAAAGTATATAAAAATTGAAGACAGGTCTTGCTTTATTTTCATTATTTGTTTATTTTCTTGAAAGTTTTTTTGTGTGTTTCATTATATTTTTCTCTCCTACGGGATACCCTCAATCTGATCTATGATTAGTGATCTATAAGGCCTTAAGAACTCCCTAATGCTACGACATCTTCCAGCTGTTCGTGGCCAATCGGTCTTAAAGTGTAGAAAAAGTAGTGGAGACTTTGAGGACCATATCTAACTTAAATCTAAGTCATTTGTAACTATTTGAGGTCGCTACCCACTGCAATATTTATGATAACTAAGTGTCAAACACTTCAAATTCATTCAAAAACCTTCTTATGTTGCTTTCAAGTAAAACATTAATGTGATTATTTTACTTATTCGATGTACTTACCACAAAACATTCGACCCTTAAATAAACTATTTATTCCATATTCTTTACGTGTTATCCTTTAAAAATTTTGCACTATCTGCATTACGATAACCTGTTGAAACTCCGAACTTTTAATGATTTTTCACAATAAACACAGGTAGATGGAGAATCTGAAATAGAATTTTTAAAATATATGATAACATAAGAGTGCTTCCACAACCTTCAGATAAGAGGGGAGGTCAATAAGTTCATAAAAGTAATTATTGATACACCCCTGGAACATCATCGTTGGCTTCTGTTGTATATCCCTGTTTATGAATTTATTGACTTTCCCTTGTATGTATGTGCATGTATTTAATGTAGCAATTGTAACTATACGTATATATTATGTATAATATAAATATGACTTCTTTGATACGCATGCTTTCTCAAAAGTATCACTTGCATGGCAACGACATTAGAAACTATGTCAAAACGTTACTTTCAAAGTAAAAATATTATGCATCTCGATAAAATTGTCCTTTTATATGTAAACAAAAACATGGTAAAAGACCATCAAAAAACTTCATAACATCCTGTGTGATCACCGAATTCTTTATTACTTTTCATACTAATCGAATTAGGATAAAAGTTCTCGTTAATATATTATTTAGCAAAAATCCCACAAATTCAGGCAGACAGCCCAAGAGAAGTATGTAAATAATTTTTTCATTTTTATCCATTTTTTTTTTCAAACATTCTACATTCACATCCCAAAATAAACATAAAAAGAAATTCTATTTTGGATTAGAGAGACTTTAAGGCACTATTGCATGCATTTCCTGCTCAAATTTGGCTATTTTAAGAAATAAGAGGGAATGTCACTCTCTTTAACACTGTATCGATACAATACAATATGTATTTGTCTTAAAAACTAACCTACAATCAAAAATTAAAACACTACGGTCAGGTAAGGTCAAATATGGACTGTTGAAACCGCGTAACTAGTAGTGTGTATAGCTTTTGAATTTACCTTAATGTCTGAACTGAGAGCAAAGCGTGAACTGCAAATTTAAAAAATGAACAACAAATTTTTATGAAGACACTTTTTTCACATTTCGCATTGTTTTTGACTAGCTACAACGGTCTGCGGTTTTTGTTTTCCGGCTGAAAGCAAAATTTGAATATTTCCGATATCGTAGTTTATGCGGATTTATTGCAACGTTGCATTAACTTCAAGGTTTAAAAAGATTTATTTCATAACTGGAATGCGTACATATTTTCCAAATAACTTTATAGTAGACTATCGAGATGGGTAATGTCAAATGATATGTATTGTCTGTGCATTAATTGTAAGTTTGGAAATATGCGCCAGTGCCTTTAAAATTTAAACGTTAGATATATATATATCTAAGATGTACCCAATATACATAAGCAGATACAGGATGGTCGTGTAGTTGGATGTGCCTTCGGTGTCTTAAGTTACAATTTAGTTATTATGCAGATCCTTTTATATTTTGTTAAAAGTATTATATATTATATATGTATTTTATCTTATAAGATAATGTCTTATAATTTCAGTTACGTCAGCAGATTTTATATAAAACAAATATATATCGAAATTATCATTTCAGCTGACAGGAGACAGACAAATATCTTTCCATTGTCTATTCTGACAGAAATAAATACAATTATTGTGTCCTGGTTTAGAATTTAAAATTGCCGGACGTTGAGGGGATATTGTTTTTTATATTGTATGGCTTTAATACATTTATTATTGTAGTTTTCGTATGAATACATCAACACAGTACTTGACAATCAAGACAACTCATTTAGTTATTTTTGTAAGGATACCATGAACTCGATTTACAAGTCGATTGAGTAAACAAATTGCTTTAAACATTGACGTGAGAAGTCGTAAAACACAACACATAAATACATAAGATACAATTACATTATTGATAAAGAATTTATAGAGACACTGCATGGGTTGTTGAAATCATGAATGCTAAACGTAATCAAAGGTATCTTTGCATGGATTAATAGCTACTGCTGTTTTGATAGCAAATTCAAAAGCAAATTGCTCAAGTAAACTGACATTATGAAGGTAAATGATAAGAACCGTATTTCTTGCAAGTTTTTCAGATTTCAAAGATTGTGTTAGATCCCTTATCTTACTTGAATTTATGTAGAGTGAGTGAGTTCTTGTTTAACGCCGCTTGGGCAAGATTTAAGCCATTAGCGGCGAAAGAATTTATTTATTTTTTAATGTACTTGTGAATTTGACCGCTGTACGTAAAAAGGGTGTTTTTAGATTTTCATTGAAAACTAGTAACTATCATATATTTGTCGTTTTGGGGTGAAAATTTAGGATTTTTTGCATTTATATCACCAAATATTGCATAAGGTAGGTTTTAGAGCCGAGCAGACTTCATGAAAAATATTGAGTGTCTCTATAACTCATCTGTTACAAGCCAACAGTTAACGATGACTACGAATCGGTGCGTTATCTAACCGACTTAATTATGACTTCAGCCTCCTGCCTTAGCAATAACAGCTAAGGGTAACACTGTAGATTATTGCTAAACAAATAATAGAGACTATTCTTAATTACGGTTTGAAAAAGGTCCTAGAATTTATCATTCGATTACTTTTGCTATTTTTTATATATTTTTGAGAACTAAGTTTTACTTATGGGACATAAAGACAGTGTAGAAGGGCACGTAATTCTTTTTTGTAAATTTATCCAAAAACAATATTACTACCTCCATTGCAGAAGTTAAGCGTGATCATATGGATTGTTTCGTAATGCTTATAGTTATGGTTATACGATATTCTATTGTTGAAGTTATCATTTTGTTATGATAACATGAGGCATAGAAAAACATATTTACGTCAAAATAGTCTTAATTAAATGACTGAGCAAGCCAACAACGACACATTTTCTATGATACCACAACATGGCAATCAAAAAGTAACAAGAAATACACCACTTGTAATTAGTCTACTTCTCGTCTACTTCTCGGACACTAAGCGGCATTTAAAGGGACAGTAGCACGTATTTAGGTACACAAAGAAATCTCACGAAGAAAGGAAAACAATACCTACAATGTTTTGTAAGGCTATCTTCTTAACCAGAAGAAGCAGCTCCAACCGAACGTACTATGTTCTGTTAATCTACGCTAATCCCTTTCCCCACCTTCAATGATATAAATGTGTTCACACAAAAATGGCCGCCAGCACTTTTCGCTTGATACTTGATATTTTCTTCAACTTTCGGGTTGAGTAATGAGGTGTCGACCTCAGAAGATCATGCATTTGGCATAAACATATATTGGGGATATTTTGAAGAAATAAATATTCCCAAAAAAAATAATACTACCCCTCTCAAGATGATCTTTTCTAAGTATCCATGTTGACTACATGGCAAACTTAGAGCATAACATTTTGATATGTTACATGTATTTCATATGTGCTTGATGCTTCCGAGTTTTTCGAGTTTGCGATAAGAAATGTCATTTATTGTTGAGATCGGAGTTCATATAAATTTAAAACCAACACAACATTACAGTTTTGCGATTTTGATATTTTCAAGCTTTGGTCAAAATGCGTAAATCTGTATCAAGTCAAGTCTGTATTCCAGTACGAAGGCCTCAGACCCATATACAATACTGTTCAATATGTATCTACATACAGATATGAGTACATATATATATATATATATATGTTTTCACTAACAATTGGTAAGAGTAACGGTATACAATTATTAAAAAATCTAGTGCACAAATATACTATGAATAATGAGTAAGAACAATATATTACAAACTTGCGTTTATCTCTCCCAATTTATACGCGTGCCATAAAAAATTACTTAACCCTTATAGCACTATCACAGTATTCGTTGACATTATCGATCTAAAATTATGCAAGCTTGGATTATAATGATAAACATTAGGTAAGTATTTTACTCTTAAAGCGCTATACAATGTACATATAAACAAGAAATGGTATCGTGTTCGTATATTACCATCATTTATAACCCGTAACAGTCTTCAGAACCAATTGCATAAAGAAAACGACCTTGAACGCTAAAATCGTATCATTTAAAATGCAAGACTGTCATTCTGACTTAACCCACTTCTTTTACAAATTTTATTAAAGGACGAAGAAGTATTTTTGATCGTTTAAATGATATGTTTGATGTATCAAATATATTAACTAAAAATATCGGCATTTTCCTTATTATACTGTTTTGGTTTTGGGTTTTTGGTCAAATTTTCAAGGAATTAGTCGCTTGAAGGAAAATCATTTTCGGGGATCAAAAATTATTTTTATTCTAGGTCAGATTGTAATAAAAATAAAAATATAGAACTATGGATGTCAATTTATTTCGATTGGAGTGTAACTTACTTTACATCTGTTTTATGAATTGAGAAATTTTGAGGAGGAAATCTCTATCATTGTATAATATGTAAAATGTTCGTTTTCGGGATGTCACTTCTTTTTATCTAAACAAAACAAGACTCTGGCTCTTGAAAGGTGCACAGGATACGTTGATGGAGTCAGATGTGTCAAACTTTGGAAATAGAAAAAATAGAGATGTAGTGGTTGTTTCTGAAATCAGCATCCTGATGCTAATGAATTCAGTACAAGTACAATACATGTTTAAGTCGTGATTTTGATCGAAAACCGGACAGTGGCGCGCCAATATCGTCACACGTAATTTTTGAAAATTATTTACAGCAGATACAACGACAAACATGTGTTGAAAATGTTTAGTAGGTCATTTAATTAGTGTGCTTTTAAATGGAAATTCCGACTAAATTATAAACATTGATATTTCTCTCTCATATAATCATTGAAAACAAGAAATGATCATAATTTTGGCATTAAAAACACAACGATTGAACTTAACTCGGGTATTTGATTTTTTTCATATAAGCTACATGGAAAATCTGACACATACTCTCTTTCACTTTGAACTGTATAAAAGTATTAATCTTATCTGGGCCAGAGTACAGAAAGGTGACAGGCCAGTTAATTAGAATATGGCATGTGGTAAGGGGACGACGAGGTCCATTGAGTAAATGAAAAACTACTTTTGACAAAGCAGGATTTGTATCACCTAACAAATCCAAAATTAATTTGTTAAAAGTATTCTTATTTTTCTGTTTCCTGCGGTTTCCATTAAGAGAGATGTCATGTCACATCGCTGTATAGAGTATGTTTATCACGCAAAACAAACATGTTAGTAGAATGGTAAGTGTTACGGAAAAATCAATACATAATCATTTCCATGTATAGACTCTGACAAGTGAGGTTGTGGAATTAATTTACCCAGCTTAAAAGCAATATGGCTGCTGAAAACAAACCATTCAGTATACCGGCTTTCATCAAGAGAGAAACAGAGTTTGTTTCTGTGCGAGTAGAATTCTAATAGAATTTTGGATGTATTTTCATAATGTTTTCACGTTTGGCCTGTTACTTCGGTTTGTGATTCAACGTTTTCTCTGGTAAGTTTTTATCTAATACATTTTTATTACCTTATTCAGATCAAATATTTAAAGCGCAATAAAATTTAAAGGAAGATTTGTTGATTTTTTTATAAAGTGAAATCGTTATGATTATTTTAAATAATTTTTGTGGATTTCATACATGGTAGCCCTTTTATAATTATGCCTGTATTATCTAAAATTAAATTGATAAAACTATTTTGATACAGAATTTCTCTCCTGTTGAAAGCATATAACTTAAGTTCGTTGTCAGGAAAAAAACATCTCTCGTGCAACAGTTTCGTGTTCAGAATAATGCTTTATCAACCACAAGTGTATTCGAGAATAAATAATTAAAAGATAATTCAAGAATGGAATACTATGAATGGTTTTCCCATCATGCATTCAATCCATTGATTTTCATAAGTGTTTTAATAAGATATTTAACTGAAACAAATCACAAAATCTGAAGTCTTGGATATATCTAGTAAAGGCATTCCTTTCCGTTAATACCTTCTTTGATTTGTATTTTAAAGGTTGGTATAATGTAGAAGAAGCAAATTAATGTATTTACTATAAAGAAGTTGTAAATCCATAAACTGTTTTTTCCTTCTCTTTTCCGTTCTTAATTTGAATAATAAGGGCGTGACAGGGGCGCAGTTTAAAGTTGTGCATACGTTTGGTCAGAAAGTATTATTAATCACGTTCATCTTTGCCTATGCTTAAGGAGTATTTCGTTTCGCCCCGCTGTCATAAAATTTTATAATTTTTAATATTTTGGTCTGATAAGTATTCAATCAGATTCATCTTCATTCTTTTTACCAATAGTGGTATAGTAGTCAATGTGTACAGAGTAAGTCAATGTGTACTGAGTAAGTCAATGTGTACAGAGTAAGTCAATGTGTACTGAGTAAGCCTAAGTGTACAGAGTAAGTCAATGTGTACAGAGTAAGTGAATGTGTACTGAGTAAGTCTAAGTGTACAGAGTAAGTCTAAGTGTACAAAGTAAGTCTAAATGTACAAAGTAAGTCTAAGTGTACAGAGTAAGTCTAAGTGTACAAAGTAAGTCTAAATGTACAAAGTAAGTCTAAGTGTACAGAGTAAGTCTAAGTGTACAGAGTTAGTCTAAGTGTACTGAGTAAGTCTGAGTGTACAGAGTAAGTCTAAGTGTACAGAGTAAGTCTAAGTGTACAGGGTAAGTCTAAGTGTACTGAGTAAGTCTAAGTGTACAGGGTAAGTCTAAGTGTACAGAGTAAGTCTAAGTGTACAGAGTAAGTCTAAGTGTACAGGGTAAGTCTAAGTGTACAGAGTAAGTCTAAGTGTACAGAGTAAGTCTAAGTGTACAGAGTAAGTCTAAGTGTACAGAGTAAGTCTAAGTGTACAAAGTAAGTCTAAGTGTACAGGGTAAGTCTAAGTGTACAGAGTAAGTCTAAGTGTACAAAGTAAGTCTAAGTGTACAGAGTAAGTCTAAGTGTACAGAGTAAGTCTAAGTGTACAGAGTAAGTGAATGTGTACTGAGTAAGTCTAAGTGTACAGAGTAAGTCTAAGTGTACAAAGTAAGTCTAAGTGTACTGAGTAAGTCTAAGTGTACAGAGTAAGTCTAAGTGTACAGAGTAAGTCTAAGTGTACAGAGTAAGTCTAAGTGTACAGAGTAAGTCTAAGAGTACAGAGTAAGTATAAGTGTACAGAGTAAGTCTAAATGTACAACATAAGTCTAAGTGTACAGAGTAAGTCTAAGTGTACAGAGTAAGTCTAAGTGTACAGAGTAAGTCTAAATGTACAAAGTAAGTCTAAATGTACAAAGTAAGTCTAAATGTACAACGTAAGTCTAAGTGTACAGAGTTAGTCTAAGTGTACAGAGTAAGTCTAAGTGTACAGAGTTAGTCTAAGTGTACAGAGTTAGTCTAAGTGTACAGAGTAAGTCTAAGTGTACAGAGTTAGTCTAAGTGAACAGAGTTAGTCTAAGTGAACAGAGTTAGTCTAAGTGTACAGAGTTAGTCTAAGTGTACAGAGTTAGTCTAAGTGAACAGAGTTAGTCTAAGTGTACAGAGTAAGTCTAAGTGTACAGAGTAAGTCTAAGTGTACAGAGTAAGTCTAAATGTACAAAGTAAGTCTAAATGTACAGAGTAAGTCTAAGTGTACAGAGTTAGTCTAAGTGTACAGAGTTAGTCTAAGTGAACAGAGTTAGTCTAAGTGTACAGAGTAAGTCTAAGTGTACAGAGTAAGTCTAAGTGTACAGAGTAAGTCTAGATGTACAAAGTAAGTCTAAATGTACAGAGTAAGTCTAAGTGTACAAAGTAAGTCTAAATGTACAAAGTAAGTCTAAATGTACAAAGTAAGTCTAAGTGTACAGAGTAAGTCTAAGTGTACAGAGTTAGTCTAAGTGTACAGAGTAAGTCTAAGTGTACAGAGTAAGTCTAAGTGTACAGAGTAAGTCTAAGTGTACAGAGTAAGTCTAAGTGTACAGAGTTAGTCTAAGTGTACAGAGTAAGTCTAAGTGTACAGAGTAAGTCTAAGTGTACAGAGTAAGTCTAAATGTACAAAGTAAGTCTAAATGTACAAAGTAAGTCTAAATGTGCAGAGTAAGTCTAAGTGTACAGAGTAAGTCTAAGTGTACAGAGTAAGTCTAAGTGTACAGAGTAAGTCTAAGTGTACAAAGTAAGTCTAAGTGTACAGAGTAAGTCTAATTGTACAGAGTAAGTCTAAGTGTACAAAGTAAATCTAAATGTACAAAGTAAGTCTAAATGTACAAAGTAAGTCTAAGTGTACAGAGTCAGTCTAAGTGTACAGGGTAAGTCTAAGTGTACTGAGTAAGTCTAAGTGTACATTTTGAAATTGTTGCATGATGAAATATGTTAACAATAAAAGTATTTTTAAGTATGTTTGAAACACTTTTTTATTTTTGGAGGAACTGTTTTAAGAATATTGTGCAGATTATCGGGATCAGTAATAATTTACTTTTTTGTAATGAAATATTCACATAAATAAGCATTCGTTTACCAGCTGAGATTAACAGGGAGTTTCATTCAAATATTATAGTTTCAATTGCAATCGATAAAACTCAGTTGATTTCTCCTCTGAAACTTTCTGTATTTGAAAATTGATTAGTTAAGTGTTATTTGTTAACAATATAAATTGGGTTTAATTTCACTTGAAAGACTTGAAAGGTGAAATAGATTTTGTCAAAACTGGGTTTCTAAAAAATAATCTATTTTAATTCCATGTTCAAAGTGTCAAACGGGAGATTACATAAAGAAAATTTAGGGATGCCTTTTGGAACAAAAAATAATGTTCAAAGTTTTTCTGAAAGTAATAGAATAATGATATCGCCTGAAAAACACATGCTATCAATACTCTTTCAGTAATTGAATATATCATTTGGATTTTAAAAGACAAAATGGACATTAACTGTCGCGTTTTTATTTCTTTTCAGAGAACTGTCAGATAAGATCACTCTGTGGATTGCAAATGAAGAACGATGATTATCTAGTAAAATTATAATTGGTATTTGAGATCTTTAGTTTTCAAATATGATCGAAACTCAATTCAAAGATCGATAATCAATCTTAATCATTTGACGTCAATTGTGGTTAATCGGCCTGTGTCACGGATATTGTGAAAAAAACATAATACCTTTCCAAACTCTATCAGACTGACGTCGCTTGATCTTAAAAAAAATGGTGACTATGTTATGAATGTTGTTGTTCAGTGGAACTCCAACCATTGACTTGAGGGGTTTATCAACTCATCCGATGATGGTTAAAGCCTTACAAGAAGATCGCTAAAGCCTTACTTGATGATCGATAAAGACTTACATGAAGATCGATAAAGCCCTACGAGAAGATCGATAAAGACTTACATGAATATCGATAAAGCCCTACGTGAAGATTGATAAAGACTTACATGAAGATCGATAAAGCCCTACGTGAGGATCGATAAAGACTTAGATGAAGATCGATAAAGCCTTACATGAAGATCGATAAAGCCCTCCATGAAGATCGATTATGCCTTGCGTTAAGTTTGCTTAAGCCTAACGTAAAGATCTTAGAACATAGAAACCTGTATGTGCATTGTACAAATATATTGAAAAACAAACCGTTTTCTTGGATCAACATAAAGGGAAATACATCAACACTTGGTTTGGATAAAGGTTAGTGGTTCATGTAACAGTGAACTTACTCTGGACAACATACAAGTGTAAGACACCAAACGCTATCCTGTTTACCAGGTGTCTTCGGCTTACACGAACAAAGTATTACAATCATTAACTCATAAAGCTTAGATATGAATTTTAAGAACCAACTCTCTCTCTCTCTCTCTCTCTGTCAGATTCTTTAGGGTTTATGCTACACAAAGCACTAGACAACAACGACACCCGTTGCACTAGGAGAAGGTAAAATCTTCAAGGATACTACAAGAAAAATAGAGAAAATTTTCAAAAACCTTTCTACTTCTTTACATGATTGGTCCAACTTTCGTTATCTTATCTTGTCTGTCCATGGTACAGGGGCCTTTAATCCAATGTAACATTTTTCATTGGCGTATTTTGTAGGTATACCTATGCCCATTGGATAAGAAGTTTACAATATTCACATTTATTGCAACAGTGCATGAATAATAATTAACAGTCATTAGGCTAAGATATGCCAGGTAAAGGATTTTGGTTGACCTTTTGTAAATATAAGTGGACCTCATTTCTATGTACTGTGAGATCTGATACGGATGTCTAGTAAGCCTCAGGTGAATTATTTACCAGTAGTGTACATTATATAAGAAAATACATGACATCAGAAGCCACTGCCATGGAATCAGACAACCTGACGTCACCACTTTTGAGAGAACCTCAACCTGAGAACGCCTTATCTCTTGGTGTTATGTATATTATTGTAGGCCTTCTAGTGATGGTTTCAAACGGGGTTGTATTGTTTGTCATCCTGAGGACAAAATTATTGCGACAACCAACATTATGGGTTATAAACCACATGGCCTTTTGGGATTTTGTTAATGGGGCTCTCATTTTCGTCATTCCACTCCCGTCAGCCTTACTGAATAGGTTCGCCTACCCTGAAAATTATATGGGTGTAGTTGCTTGCTTGTTTTCATATCTTATGAGTCTGCTATTCTTCAATGTGGCAACGATAGTCTTAGACAGACTGGTATGTCTCAAGTTTCCACTTGCATATGCGAGCATGAAGAAAAGGACGTACGTGTATGCTGTTACTGTGGTCCACGTTCTTGCTTTATGTAGGATGCTACTAGTCGCTTTTCCTGATATGGATTTCTATTACAACAAGGATGCAGCCCTTCCTTTGTCTGAATTGGGCGATGTTCGAGAAACCCTCTTGTCTCTGAGTTTTATTGCAGCGGCCTTGGTCATCATAATCGTGTGTTCTTCACTTATTGTCCACACTGTGAAACAACGACGAAAACGTATTGGCCTGGGAGGAACACATTCTATTTCAAGAAACATCGTGAAGTTATCAATCATGAGCGTCCTCAGCGCTGCAGTATTTTGTATTTCCTTTGTACCACTTATGATCGTACAATTATTGAACCAGTCTGTTTATGGAAACAGCATGCCAAAATGGGTCGCCCATCTTGTGATTATGTGTATCTTGTCAAACAGCATATGGAATGTTTTGATCTATGCTGCCACCTATCAGCCTTTCAGAGAATCACTCATCTACATATTGTGCAGGTCTTACTATAGAAAAATGTTAAGAAAAAGACATGGAATTAGGTCACCTGGAGAAAGAGTGGATACAAAATCAAATACTGTTTCACAACAAAGTAAAATGGAGACTCTTTCTGTAGAAGCTTTTGGCAACAAACCCAGTACCTCTGGTCGGTTTAAAGCACCGGATCATCTTTTTCTTGCCTCGGGTGTTAAACGAATTCCTTCTAAAGATCTGATGCAGATCGCACCCCTCGAAGCTTGAGCTGAACAAATATTTATTTTGTTAAGTTTTGACCAAAAAAAGCTTTGTACTAAATTATCTACCAACTTAGTTCCAGTTTTATAGATATCAAAGTCTTCAATAAGATATTCAATGGAAGAAATTATGACTATTTACTACATCTACAGTGTTAAGACTAATCTTTGTGTGCCAATAATAGTAATTAAAAGCCAATAAAGAAATCCCTTTTAAGGATTGTTTAAGCTGTTCTACAGTAAGTTATACCTTCAGTTTTAGGGTTTCTTGGCTGTAAGTTTTCGACAAAATGTTATGGTTTACATAATTAAATTCCTGTTTGATTGGGATTATATTTCCAATATTTCACGAACGTTTCCTGATTAAGATACATTTCTTGCAACACTTTCTTATTAGATTTTAGATGTTATAAACCAATAAAATTCACCATCAGTAGGCTTAATTTCAACTGTAACTTTTCATTTCTACAAGGTTTTTAATCACATTGTCTAAAAAAACAAACTCACTCAAAATTACCTTCATACCCCACTTTCATACTCTTGAGACATCAACCACTTTCTTTTCATTAAACGCAACACTGTGATTTATTGATTGCCAACTAGAACCAAACCGTCGAGTTTCCTGCTTGAAAATTCCTTCCTTTAAGACCATTGTTTATATGTTTTTTTCTGTCATGTATTTCCTCGTCTGGTCACAAACGTAACCGGAAGAAAAGGATTTTGAAAAGGTAGATAAAATGAGATAAGTGACTATTTTTCAAAATGTCAATTTGTTTTGTAAAATCTTTTATGAAACTACAAAAACATAGGGTAATCTTATGTCTCTGTTTTATCAACCTAGAACATGGAACGATGAACATGTAGTTAAGAAAAAATACGTCTGTACTTTCAATATTTGTGCCATGTCAATTATTGATAAATTTTCAATGTAACTCTGTGAATAAAATGTTTAAAAAATGAGGTGTTTCTTATTAGATATTTTTTTTACAAAACTCTTCAACCCTCAAATGACCTATATCGCTTTTCGGCTTCTTATCAAGAACATCTTGTTTTACAGAGCTGTATAAGGCAAGAGAGCTTTTTGTTACCTACCATATCTAAAATCTGAAATCTTTTTTCAATGTATTAATTTCTTTACTTATAAGGAACACGTTGTTTTAGATTTTGTGACTAAGGGGGCCCTTTGAAGGCCCTCGGAGTCAATTCTCAAAAACTTCATCAGAAACAAAGTCCAATGAATCTGAATCTGGTGTATTGACACCATGGGTAATGCTGATTAAATGGCCTAAAAACTAAAGAAATATATATATTGTAGACCACATTCTTTAGACCTATTTCTCTTTTATTCTCAGGAATCACAATCCTCGTAGCTTCATGAAACAAAAACAATGACTAACAAGTTATTTATGTCTTCTAGAAAATTTTCAAGCCTGTGTAAATGAATCTGTATTTGAAAACTGAGGGGTCCTTTCGGATTGTAAACTGAATTTAAAAACCACTGATAACTTATTTTGAAAAAAAATTGTTGGGCTTATTTCAATATTTCTTATTTATTATGGAATACAATGATAAACAATAAGGGGCGAGGAACTACTGATTATTTTCCATTTCATAATTACCGAGCCGGTTTTTATATATGTTATTTTCCTACCAGCTATCATTTCAAAAATAGGAAAAGAATTTTCTTTAATGACTAAGCTAAGTCGGTAAATACGAATTGTAGTTTTTATACACTTAAGACAAGTTGTCTTCATTGAAAGTTAAACCAAAATAAGACGGTAAAATATCGTTAGCAAGCACTACACTACACAATGCAAGATTGTTATGCTAGGTTTCATTGGTTGTCTTCATGATTATTGACATTATAAAGCCTTGATGATTTTTCGGCGACTCTAGCCTACGCAGTCACCTTTAAGCATGCTCTGTGATTTTCCCATTTTCGGCTTACATGCGTGTCAAACAACACCAATTAAGATGATGTTTATAAAATAATTATCAAAAAATGAAAATTAGAATATCCATAACATTCTCTCCAAACAGAGGTAGTTTCGTCATAAATTCCTATACAACCTCTGTCTTAATACGAAGGTTTCTTGGGCTTCCAGCAGTTTCCCCTAGCGGGACAATATTGCAACTTAAACAAACTGGCAATATTTCAGCCAACTAAAACAACGAATGCATGAATAACATATTTGTTGACACGCAGTCGCAAAATGAGACGTTTATATTCTGTAAAGATGACTCAAAGTGCTAGGTGCATATTCGAATAAAGTTTAGCTTTTGGAAAGCTTACGGAAATAACTTTTGAAACGGTGTCGCTGATTGAACAACTAACTTTGATTGCATCCAATGGGCGATCTACATTTCTAAACCAAGAAACCTTCGTTGTATAGGAATTTATGACGAAGCTACGTCTGTTGGGAGAGAATGTATCCATGAATGACTGTAAGGAGTTTCAATCAAAATGCTGCCTATTCTATTCAATAGAGAAGAGACAGTAATTCTCATGACTTTTATAGAGGATACTAAACGACCTTCCATTTAATACTATTTTTATTAAACGAGTTAATGATTAAGTATAAAACGAGCGAAAGCGAGTTTGATACCAAATCATTAAAGAGTTTAATAAAAATAGTATTAAACTGAAGGAAGTTTAGTATTCTGTTTATTACTTGACCTCAGTAATCAAGCATTATTACCGAAAGTGTACTGAACGAAGCATTTCCGCGACTAAGCCGCCATTGAGACGTCGGTGCCAAGATTGTGACGTCACAACCACACAATATTATGACGTCATACGTGCAGCGGTATTACACTAGTTTAATATCACCATATAAATATTACACTGCGGTATCTTACACGGGCGAGTAATAAATGAAATTATTAACACCCTGTGTATCCTAAGGTGAGAAAGCTTGATGAGCTATGTGCAGGGCAAACGATTATATTTTTAATGAAGAATGGATCATTGTCTCATTTATATTACCTTTAGCAAACAGGGTAAGCTTAAGCTATTAAATCTTTGCAACGGAGCTTCATAAATTACAGCACGATGTTAAATTGTTTTGGATTTGTTTTGTCTGATATCAAAATTGAGGCGGATTCATTGTAGAAATAACGTAATATCAACTATCGTTGTTTTGCACTAAATTACATTTATGTGTTGAACTATGTACTTCAACCACCCACATGTGTGTACCGCTGAGGTTAAAACGAATCATCTTTTATCATGTTATCGATTTTATCAGTTCTGTGATATTCTTTGACATGGGTGGAAAGTGATCTCTAACTCCGCAGAGATTCAAGTTGGCGACCTATCAGCGAGTTTCTTGCCATTTACTTTTTCTTGCTTAAACGAGTAACAGATAAGATAATGAACTCATTCCTGTTAAATGCAACTCGTTAAAAAATCACTATCTAACTCGCTTTAGTTAATAAGACATCAAACAATTCACTCGGTTCATAAAGCTATATTATTATTATTATTATTATTATTATTTCTGTGGACACGAAATTCGTGAATTGATCCTGTTTGTATCTATGTACCATTGATACATGAATAGTTCTCATTTATCTCAAGCATGTTATAAGAGAAACATTTTGGTTGATTCGACTAAAATCTGACAAGAAATAGCGGACATTCACTCAAATTGGACGAAAATGAGAAATGAAACCATTAACAGCACTATGACTGTGAAGAATCTTGCTAGAAAAATCTAGTTTATATTAATTTTGTGGAACATTTTTCAAGTTTTTACAAGTCATGCCAAAATCTAATATGCCGGACCTTAAGAAGAGTACGTAGTCGCTCTTCAACTAGTCTTAATCTGGTATAGGTTACAGGGTTACAGGATAATACCATTTACATTTCTAATAATCGAAATTCTGACTTTCTAAAGATATGGATGATACAGAAATCAATACACTCGCGAGATGTCATATTGTTTTTACAACTTTGTGCCACTAAAATAGTATAATAGCATTTACAGTCACACATGTTGTAAAAACAATGGATGATCTCTTCTTGGTTATAATCTCTATATAAACCTCGAGGGTGATAATGATAAATATATTGCGCAAATTAACAAATGAATTTTCTTGTGTAAATAAATAATGTTTCAGCTCAGTTTAATATCCAATATTAGCACCACCATTGAATCAATTCTTACCTTGTCTTAGCGACATGAAGCCTTAATTTCACCGAAAACGTTATCATATATCAAGCTGAGATAGACAACTAAAAGACTATTACAGCGAAAGGTAACATTCGTTTTTGAATCCGCTGATCCAGCTCCTTCCAAATATCCTGATCTCTTTCGAGCCAAATCCCTCGTACGGCCGGCGCGGCTTGATGTTCGTGGCTATGCTCACCTGTTATTGTATAAGCCAATGAAATGTCGTTATCCAAGGGGCTTGAAGCTACTCTTTTGAATTTTCCATTCGGGTTGTGCCGCTGTTGCTGGATGCGAGTCGTCTCATTGGCTGGTTAGATAGCTAGCGATACGAAACATTTGCCTAAAGGAGATCAGGGTATATGGAAGGAGCTCGATCAGCGGATTCAATTACGCTGATGAAGCAGGATGATTTTCCAGTTGATCTTGATGTGTTTTTAAATCTGCAAAATACGTTTTCCGAATAAGTACATTCAATATGAAGTTTTATAACATTTTGATGTGTTAATTCATTCATCCTTAGTTCTGAATTATGTAGACAGTTTCTGTTGTTTTCGATTATCGCACGTTCATATTCCCAACCGTAACCTGTTTGAAGGGTCTATCAGTTAAGTTTGCTTCGACTCTGATAGCTAGTTTGGGTTATCCATTATCGTTATTTTTGATTGTCAATAACAGCCAGTTTGTAGTTAATTTGGATAGTTCATGATAGTTAATTTGGATAGTCCAAGATAGCTAGTTTGGGTTATCCATTATTGTTATTTTGGATACCCATGATAGGTAATTTTGATAGTCCGTTATAGTTAATTTGGGTAGTCCATTATAGATAATTTGGATAGTCCATGATAGGTAATTTGGATAGTCCATTATAGATAGTTTGGATAGTCCATGATAGTTAATTTGGATAGTCAATTATAGATAATTTGGAAAGTCCATGATAGGTAATTTGGATAGTCCGTTATAGGTAATTTTGATAGTCCGTAATAGTTAATTTCGATAGTTTGTTATAGTTAATTTTGAAAGTCCATTTTAGTTAATTTGGTTAGTCCATGATAGTTGATTTGGATAGTCCATTAGGGTTCAATTGAATAGTCCATGATATGTAGTTTGGATAGTCCTGTATAGTTAATTTGGATAGTCCATTAAAGTCAGTTTGGATAGTCCGTTACTGTATTTATAATCGCTTTTGTCTGTCCACTTTAGTCAGATTAGATTTTCCTTTATAGTTAGTTTTGATTTTCTATTATAGTAATTATGAATCATCAGTAATTACTAATATCGATTGTCTAATGTCACCATTTTTATTTTCACCATTGTCCAATTGAGTCAGTTTTGGATGTCCATTATAATGAGTTTTGATTGTCCAATTGAGTCAGTTTTGGATGTCCATTATAATGAGTTTTGATTGTCCAATTGAGTCAGTTTTGGATGTCCATTTTAGCCCTTTTGGGTTGCCCATTAGAGTAAGTTTGTCGAACACAGCCAGTTTTAATTGTCCGTCATGGCCATATTGATTTTTAGATTATTGCGACTTACGGTTATTCTTTATGGCACGATTGCATTGTCTATATTCACTTTATGTTGTCCATCATTGATAATAAAATTTTAATTTGATATCAATATCGTTTTTCAGCTTATATACAAGTTTTTTAACACAATTGAAAATAGCTAGGCAAATTATCATCGGATTGTACTAGACAATTAGTTGAATTTCCTACTTCATTAAATATTTTACGTCTCGACTTCCTGGACAAATTGCCCTTTTTATAACATCATAAATTAGAATTATGATAAACCGATAAATCCGACTAGGTAATAATCAGTTATCGAATGTGATGTTCGTTAAGTTATTAAGAATTTTACGTGTATGTCTAAAAGTATACACAATTCAGATACCACAAATGCCCATCCGGTTTACCAATCCTATATTCATTGACCCTTTCTCGTCTACATGGGTGTATAGGTTACAGTAAAGGTTATAGTAAAATAGCAGTAATGGGCAGAAATCAGCCACCATAGTAATAGTAGTTTACAGCTTCTCTCAAAATGACCTTCGACGATACAATGATTTTTCCTTTTGGTAATCAATGCCAAACGACGAGTACATGTATGCGTAAGAAATTTTTAATTAAAAGCGTCCATCATAGATGTGTCAATGGAAAATGCTGATGACTTTATCAAACATGGAAAGTGTTATGTTGATAATTATTACTTATTGACAATATCCTGTATGGAATCTATGTCATGGTTAGCACATGGGGATTCATTTTCAAGATCAGTAGATGGCGACACCATAGGTTTGGGAAGTTGATGCATTATATCGTTCGAAGGAACACGCTTTTCCTGTGACAGAGACAGTGAAAGAGACCTTCTATGCAAGTAACTTTCTGCGATTATAAGATTGATATTAATATTTTTTTCAACTCGGAGAGATTTCAGGCAACCAATGGTCAAGTAACACAACGAGTTTTCTGTAAGTATACCTTTTTTTTACTTTTTATACATATATACACGAATGATATAGATATATCCATACATTAAACAAGCGCACTTTTATATTTTGATATTAAGACGTAATGCTTTGTAAATATTAGGGAAATCAAAGTTCAAAGTTCTGTCATATGGTTTTGGTCTTTTTCCCAAACATGCGATAAAGATGTTATCATACGAGTGTGATAATTATCATTCCATATCGTTTGATAAAGCATTATGACGTCTTATGAGATCCGCATTCCGTTTTCACGGAAACGTCCTAAAACATTTATTGATATAGTAAGTGTTTTCTTCGAAAGCGCTCATTGAAATGTCATTAAAAAAATACATACACATACACACCAAAAATACATCCTTTATGATAAGAATAAAATTTATTAACAAAAAACATGATTTTAGATATGGAGTAAATTTTAAATCTTCCATGGAGATTTAGAACTTGATTCTATCTCATAGATTGGCAACCTGATATTGATATAAGAAAATAAAACTGCACATTGACCCGCGAACCACGATAAAGACCTACTACAACCAGCTTTCGTTAATCATCAGTTAATTCGTGTCATCAAAATCCAACCAGGTGGTCAGTTAGCGCCATCTCAATCCAAGCAGCCAGTTCTCATAGTCTCAGATAAAGATTCTTTTTCGATTTATGGTTTCATTGAAGGCTAAAAACTAACCTTAAAGGCACTCATGCATGCATTTTTGTGCTTGAATTCACTATTCAAGAGCATTTGAGGACATATGCACTCACTTCTTTTAAAGAATAAAAAATACTTATTATTCTTTACATTTAAACTGAATGTGACAATAAAATTTTTTAAGCAGCTGAAGTCACAAAAGGATATCTTAAGTGTCGGTTGTGCACAATTCGGAATTATTGAATGTTGAAAACGGCTATGCTAAGATTATGTTCAGCTTTGTGTATGCCTAAATCTCTTCACTAAAGACAAAAGATGAAGTATTCCATATCAACAATTTCATATTCACATTGTAAGCCTTGCTGTTGTTCTAAACATGTTGTTTACCGTTTTGGCTTTTCATGTTTTATGCAAAATATTAACATTGCCGATATCGTAGTTCATGCGTATTTAATGCAACCTTGCATTTGATACTACCGGTCTTTAAGACTTACAATTGTAGCCTGAATATGTGCATATTTACCAAAATGATATGGCCGATTGCTCATAGCAGTGTCAAGATATGTCTATTAACTGTGCCTTATTTATATTTACGAAATATGTGCGTGTTAAAGAACGTGGTTTATAGTAGAGATGAGCAACATTAAGTCCCCTGTGACCATGGATGGATTACAGTGTTTCTCAGAAGAAAGTACATTTCTGAACTGTTTTTATCAAAATCACTTAATGTTGGCTTTACGTCCTTAATGTCCTCTCAAAACGAAAATGTTATTCTCCATTTATCATTATTTATCAAGCATAGAGTAAGACTTAGAGATGAACTGTTAAAAACTAGTAACTAGTTAATTGTTATAAAAAATTGAATTGTATATTATTTGTGTCTTCACTATAAGTATATATACTTTTGATAACCTCAACATAAAATCCGCCCCGTTGAAGTCCAGCAGGTTTGCCCTCATTTCGCCTACACCTGAAAACCCCCTCATTTCACATACACTTAGTGCAAAGGGTCACTTCCTATACCCCTATTGTGAATGGTATAACCCATGACAGACATGAGTTTGACTTGAGTAGAAGGCCTCGTCTATGACTACTCGAACAACCCGGCAGTTAATTAAACTGCAGGAGTGTTGCCCAAAATAGTCCAGTACTATAATGCCCAGCTGTATAAAATGTATATATAATGTATCATATTAAGTCGTGATATGAACTAAACAAAATCCAATAGTCCAGTGCTATAATGCCCAGCTTGTATTTTGATTGATGTATATATAATGGCATAAGATCAAATGCTTATTTCTCTATAAAAGGGTATAAATTAACTTAAAATGTACTATTTCAATCAGTCTTAAGCAGTTTAACAAGATAATACGAACGATTATTCACACGTTTTTTCTTTCAGGATGAAGTTTGAAATGAAACATGCACGAAACACAAATGAAGTATGACGATAACATTTTTGAAGTGAAGTCTTTGTTTAATCACAGTTTAAACGTGATTGGAAGACACTTACTATAGACTAACGCGGCGTCATCCGAGGTTGTTGAATGACTTTTAGTAATCCTGTGCGATGGGGGTATTGTGAACAGAAAGCTACCGCAAGGCTGACAAGTTATCAACCAACATGTCTACCAAGACCTACTGAAGACCTTGCAACCTATTTAAAAGGTCAGTCGAGGTAGTGAAGACCTTGCAACCCATTTTAAAGGTCAGTCGAGGTAGTGAAGACCTTGCAACCCATTTTAAAGGTCAGTCGAGGTAGTGAAGACCTTGCAACCCATTTTAAAGGTCAGTCGAGGTAGTGAAGACCTTGCAACCCATTTTAAAGATTTTCCATCAGAGATATGTGGACCCTAATATCACTCTTTTCGTGTCTGATACTAGTTATTACTACTTAATATCAACTGTGAACTGTTATTTCATCAAGCAAACATAAGAGATCTTTAAGATTCTTTGAGAATTGAGATAATTTAAAATCTGACATCCAATGTTCATCTGACAACTGATAATTCACACAGAAACCAGCCTTTGTTTTCAGTTGCCTGTATCATAGGTAGTTCTTATATGCTTTTAGTCCGACCCGGTGCTACATGTCAACAAACAAATAACGTATAAAATGTAAAGTGTATAGAAAAGAGGCACGATGCAAAGTTAATATTTTACATCCACATATTTATTTTGTTCCAGTCTACACCATGATCTTTCTTTTCAGATTTTAAATTGTTGTCTCTCAATTCTTTATTGACAACTTGCTGCCTTTTAGCGTCCTCAAGAAATAGCTCTCGCTCTTTCACTTGAAATCAAGCAGGTTAATACATCTTTCAATAACTCCCCTAAAACCAAACATGATCTTGGTCATGATCAAAACTGCTCTAATTTTCAGCATTTTTGAGCCCCCAAGACTTGTAAATATATTCTAGACAAATTGTGTGAATATACACAACATCTGATACTTGACAATGTCAACGAATATCACGGAATCGGAGAGTTCTACAACTCTACCTTCGGAAGAATTGGCACCAGAAAACAATTACTTTCTAGGAGTCCTGAATTTCATAGTTGGCGTTCTAGTGATGGCTTCAAATGGGGTTGTACTGTTTGTCATCCTTAAGACAAAAGCATTACGACAACCAACGTTATGGGTTATATGCCACATGGCCTTTTGGGATTTTGTCATGGGTCTTTTTAACCTCGTAATTTTGCTACCGTCAGCAATGCTGAATAGGTTCGCTTTTCCTGAGAAATATATGGGTATAGTTGCCTGCTTCATTACATACCTCGTGAGTGTCATATTCTTGAATGTCGCAACAATAGTCATAGACAGATTGATAAGTCTCAAGTTTCCACATGCATATGCAAAGATGAAGAAGAGGACGTACGTGTTTGCTGTTATTGTGGTCCATGCTCTTGCTGTTAGTAGGATGCTACTAATCTCTTTTCCTGATATGGATTTCTATTACAACAAGGTGGCCGCCATGCCCATGTCTGACTACGGTAATTTTCGGGAAACCTTGTTCTCTCTTGGCTTCATTGCAGCCACCTTGATCATGATAATCGTGTGTTCTTCACTTATTGTCAACACTGTGAAACAACGAAGAAGACAAACTGGTGAGAGAACCACAAATATCATTTCAGGAAACAACATAAAGTTGTCAATGATGACTGTCGTAAGCGCTGCAGTTTTTTGCATTTCATTTGTCCCACTTGTTACAGCAATATGTTGGAACCTTTCTGTTGGGCATAGTAAAGTACCCAATTGGCTTGTTCAAGTCATGATTTTCTGCATCCTGTCAAACAGCATATGGAATGTTTTGATCTATGCCGCCACCTACCGGCCATTCAGGGAACCATTGATCTATATATTTTGCAGGAAATACTATAGGACAATGTTAAGAAAAAGACAAGGAATTGTGTCTCCTGTTCAAATGACCCCTGCTTCCCGGCCAGGTAAAATGGAGACTACATCTCCAGATGCTTTGGTCAGCAAACCTAGTACCTCTTGTCAGCTCCAAGTGCCAACTCAACTGTTTCTTACCTCAAGTGGGACATGAACTCCTTTAAAGAGCTTTTCAAAACCACACCTCCAAAACCACTTGAGAATGAGATTGTATGATTGACAATATTTCAAATATTTAAAATGTAATCACCAACACTTTCAAAGCTGACCAATAAGTGAATCATGAAAAACTTTCCTCGTGATGCAATATTCTTTTGGAACTTGAGACCATTATAAGATATCTCTGTATAAGACTCAATGTCGGTTCCTGTAAACGAGTTTCCGGCATGATACACATTTTCTATTTCCTCCTTGAATACACCAATTTGGACAGACAAGACGAGAATCAGTGCGAGCATAACCGGTTTTCGGGGAAAGGGAAACACCAATTGTATCCTTCTACAACAGCATGCTTGTATCGATGAAACACTTTCCTACCCTGATATCTGTCACGGCAAATGCCTCGTATCGATTTCATCTGGTTATACATGGCTCCATATCAAAGCAAGTGGTTCGTTTTCCAGCCAATAAAATGTCTGAATGCAAGGAGCTTGGAATAAACCATTCCTAACTCAGCGGTCCATTCGTCCGGCTAATGCCAATGTTGTTTTTTGCGAAAGGGTCTTCATTGGCTGGTTTATATCGATGCGAAAGAATTGCCGTAATAGATGTAACGGTACACTGTAGGATTTTCGCGAAAGTGAATTGATTTATGACTCCCTCTCAATGTTGCAGTGTGTTTTGTTGCAAGTCTGTCGGTTTTTCTACTTTAAAGATTCCCTATCCCTTGCATAAGTACAGTGTAGTTTAGAATTTGTCTCACATTAATAATCTCTTTTGGTTGTTTTTAATGTCAAGAAGGTCTATCGGAGTGTTATTTGGTTCGATATCGTGCAGTGTACAGTATCTAATTGGTTTGATATTTAAAGTGACATTTCAGGAACCACATGAAAACTTCTGTAGAAGATGGTTTTATAAATTTGTATTGTTTACACTTTTTCCGGTTGATTATCAATTTGTAAATAGAATATTATTGCTTTGTTCTATTGTAAACAGTTATATCCATTTCACCTATAATGTTGAATTGAAAAGTATAATTTGTTTGTTGTAGCACCATGTTATCGTGTTTCATTAAAGAATTTTCTGTTTCACCGACTTCCTAGTTCATTTGTTCACGATAACGTGATACCGAACAACTGGGTAATTTGTATTGAAAGTGTTGCTTATATCAACAAGGGTTAAGCTCATGACAATTCTTGCAACATTCCATGCGAATGACAATGGAACCTTTTTCATAGAGTTAGGTTTTATTTGTTCAGTATGTAAAGTTTTTTTGTTTTTTTAAAAAAATTTTTATGTAAAGTTCATAGTCTTAATGGGAATAATAAATTAATAGATTATATTGATACATTTTTAAATGATAGTGACGATTTAAAACGTGATCAACCTAACCCTTTCAAGGAGCCACGTGATTAGAAATTCTACAATTTAGAGCCCAATCCGCCAAAGAATCAGTACACAAGATTTAAATTTTCATTATGTTAAAAAGATTTTAGGGCGTGGCCCCTGTGACCCTTATAAAGGGTTCACAGAATTACCAAAACCATAATCAAGAATCGCCATTGGGTAAGAAGTTTGTAAACACGATTCAAGCTCTTTGTATAATTTCGTTCTGGAGAATAAGAAGCAAAAGGGTTTTAGGGCGTGTACCTGGTTGCATTAAGTATCTGAAATTCATAATCATCTCTGACAACGGTGTCTGAACACAATACTTTAAAGAAATCTGAAAACATATAAACACACATTGATAATAAATTCATAATGATGACGGATGTGGTTTGTTAACGGCGCAGAGGTTTCTTGATTCATCCATATTCTAACATTGTCCGACATGTACAGAATTTTTCGTAGCACGGAGGACGATAGAAGCGTTTTACTCTTCAAATATCCATTTGGACATCATTTTTTGTCGTAAAGAGAACTTTGACAAGGGCGGGGAACTTTTTGTTTTTGTTACTATGATTAGCCCAATATGATGCAATGAAGCCGCTAATAGATAGCTATGGAGTGGAAAACATCTGATAAAACGAGTTTGAATTCCAGTAGAGTCCATTTTTAAAAACGATTATTTGATTTTAATCAGAATGCATTTACCTTTGTCTTTATTCAAAAGATTGACATTACAATCATAGGTGATATTCGTCCTTTTTCGAAAGAGGAAAGCTTAATGTAGAAGACCGAATCGTCTTTTTCTCAAGTTAGATGGTATGAAATTAAATAATACTTGATATTTGTATGGCGTTAATCTTCAAATAAGGCTTTTCTTATTACTACAGAATGTGTTTGTTCGTCAGTTCATTATCGATATTAGCAAATTGCAATGGTCAATTAACGTTGGTTATCACATTGTGATTCCAACATTATGACTGCAATATCGCTAGGACAAATCAACCGCGAGTAAACTGTGAAACCGTATATACGAATTGTACTATAGAAGCCTGTGGCCTTATAAGAAATGAAAGTAAGTTTATTTTAAGTAAGCTATTTTGAGTTTAACCATTTATAAAACTGTGATCCAACTCTTAAATGCACTTATCATTAACTTACGAACTGACAGTACTTCCTATAATTGCCTATATTAGACGCTGAAGATGCGATGTTCGAGCGTTTGAGGCCGAAGGATATCAGGGTAAATGATGGAGCTAAGCGGAGACAAATACGCTGATGTAGCAGGATGGCTAACTAAAATATATGTTACAAATTGCAAGACAGTGTTTTTTAATCATAAGAAGCAGATATAAAAGGAAAGTACACCTTGTTCAGTTAAGCTATGCGAATCCGTTAACCAACCTAAGTTGATAAAAAGGTGTTAACAGGAAAATGGTCACCAGTGGTGAGGTGAGGTTAGTTGGTGTTTAACGCCGCTTTCAAGATTATTTCACTTATATCACGGCGGCTAGTATTATTGCAGGGAGAAAGCCCGCAACACCATTGTGGCTATGCATTGCGGTGAAACCTGCGATCATCGGCTGGAACTAGCGAACCATGGGTGGAACTGCGCTGAAACACAGTGTAGCATTGCACCCAACCCTGACTACGTGTATAACAGTTCTCTACTGCAGACAAAGTTGCCGAGCCCCTGGCGGATTCGAACCACAGACCTCTTGATCCGAAGCCGAACGCTAACCACTGCGCTATCTATCCCCCCACCGCCCCAGTGGTTTGTACTTAATCCATGATAAGGTCTTGATTATATGAAATGTTCAAAAGAGCATTTCATGTCCATTTAACAAAATGTCAAAAAGTGGTAAACCAAATGTTTTCATAAAAGATTGCCTTAAAATTCTATTCAAGTTAATATAGACTCAAACTGACATAGTGTATCTCAAAACCTACCAGCAATAATAGAGACTTCTTGTTAGCCATCAACTCATGTACTCAGTGTACTTCATATATAATAATGACAAATGCCAAGCTTTGATTGGCGATTAACTGTTTTTTAAACACAAATAAAACACTTTGGTGATTGCTGCCGTTGTTTCCTTTTTTATTTTGCTTTGGTAGTTTTGTCATTTGAATTATAAAGTGTCTTTTTAATCAATATTATTTTCCTTACCTTTGTTTTAAATATTTGCAAATTGTAACTTTCTGAACCAATATTTTGTCTTGCCTCAGAAAAACATTGTTATGGCCATAAATATCTTAATTGCTTTGAATTAACAAATAAACCCTTTCAAACTTAAATTTGAATGGCAATTATCATTGTTATTTATAAAGAATGAGAAATATTTTTGTGGATTTGCTAAAAACATCATAAGCATCTGTGTCAAATTGTCACCTATTCAAAGAGTGTGTGTGTGGGGGGGGGTGGCTTAGCCAAAGTTTTCTGGACAGGTCAGTCCCAGGCCTAAGTTTCCCCAGGAAGGTCGTCCTATGGCCAAATTTCCACAGGGAAGGTCGGTCCTAGGGCCAAATTTCCACAGGGGAGGTCGGTCCTGAGCCTAATTTTCCCCAGAGATTGTCAGTTCTGGCCCTAAGTTTCCCTGTGAAATTAAAGTTTGTCCTATTACATTAGTAACTTGACTATAGTTATGCCCCACAGGCACCCGGCTCTACTTGTAAATAAATAAGTAAAGGTAAACCTATATATGTTATATAGGTTTACCTTTACTTATTTATTTACAAGTAGAGCCGGGTTCCTGTGTTATGCCCCTGTCCCGCCCCTTAATGTTTTAGAGTAGGTCTATGAAAAATACATATCTTAATATATATATATGTATATTTCAATATCTGAGCTTATAAGTAGCATACGCTTCACTGGATTCTGTAGAATAATTGAAAGAAAGTTTTAGACACCCTGCTACCTCTTATGAGGGGATATTCCTTACAAATTGTATGTTTCATAAATAGCCAATTTTAAACAAACAACAGTCAAAACAAGTAGTTTCTGGGTATTTATTTTTTTTATCAATAACATTGCAGAAAATAAAATGTTTGATTTGTTTTAAGTTTCTTAAAACAGGGTTCTGTACATGATATTTAAAAAAAGTCTGTACAAAAGTGATGTAAAATTACCATGGGTATGAATATCTATACAATGATATATGTACAACACATGGTCGATAACACAAATAAAAATAATAATGATATTATTCACACATGACATACCGCTATACAAAACCGCATAACTGAAACTCAATACACTTTTTTCAAATCAAGTTGTTTATGACTATCAACAGGCTACCTTTCTAGGCTTAAAGTTATTTTTAACAGAGATGTAAATATTTTGGGAAATGTGAAGATATGGCTATTAAACAAGGAAACTGGACTTTGAATTTTTTCAATGTTAAATCATTTCATTCCAGACTATAGATATATGAATATAGTTGATTAAAAAATATTTCCTTCAAAATGTAAAATAAACTTAAGTTTATTTTTCACAGCAATAAATTGTTTGATTTCTTTGATAAGGAAAAACAATAAAAAATTATATAGATAAAGCAAAGCAGTTTTAAACTATAAATCTTCAATATTCATAATCTTCTATTTGAAAATATATCAACAGTTTCAAATTTGATAACATCACACACATATAAATCATACAAATAAGTAATAAAATGTGGAGAATTGTCAATTTAAGAGATTACTAAAGACTACATTAAAATTATATTATTTTGATCTCAATATCCTCTCATGGAAATAATTCATTATCAAAAACATATTTCATTCAAAATAGATTAAAATAAACATATTTATGTATATAACACTGAGAGCACTTTAAATGTATTAATTATTTAAATGGAAATATTTTTTACAAATTTTAAATTTAAGTAAAACATGAATAAAACAAAAAATGTCAGGAAAGTCTAATGCAATTGCTTGTAACAGACACATTTAACAGTTCATTCTAAAGTGTAAAAAAAATGTATTATTATATTTGTCATTAATTAATTTGTTTATTTTGCAAATTATTTCAGGACCCACATATCAAAGATGAAACAATAAGAAATATTCTATAAATTTGATGATGTTGGAATTTGACAATGTTGGAAGTTCATTTGTGGATCAAATATTTAAAACAAAAATTTAATCCTGGTAACTTTAAACGAAAATTTGATCTTAACAAAACAAATTCTTTGGAATCGGTAGTGACGACATATGATAAAATATGATTCTTGTTTTGTGAACTTGAATAAACAAATATGATGGATGCAGTGATTGCTGTAGGAATGTAGCCCAAATTTCAATTTTTAAACACAAGATAATTTCTCCAATATATGTTTGGCACTCATCTCATTCAACCCAATCTTTCTCACAGTTGATAAACACAAACACCATTCTCAAACATACAAGACCAGTTGGCGCTAATAATGCTTATAAAATCTGCACTAGCACCATGCAAAAGTTATCTCCCTTTTTGTTTCGGGCTCCTCCCGAATATAATCTTGTTGATATGACATATTACATCTGTTCCTTTGAGTAATTGGGTTATCTCCCTTATTGATGGGAGTTATCTCCCTTCAGTTTGTTGTCATATATGTAGAATTGGGTTATCAAGTCATGTCTCTTATGATTCCTCTTCTCTTCCAAACGTTGCACACTCAAGGCACTGGGCTATTTCTGGATGGAGTGTGTGAGTTACTGTTTAACGCCGCTTGGGCAATATTTCAGCCATTAGCGGCGGTATTTCTGGATGGAATAGTTGAATAAAAATGTCTATAAAATATGAGGAACCAAAATCTGTATCCCTTGGCCTGATTGAAGTTTTCAGAATAATATTGGACTTTCTGAATACATATCCTGGATTTTCTGGAACACACACTGACAACACAGATTCAAGGGTTCAAACCTAATTAATTTGTTGCCAAAGTTACCGTCACCATGACAACAAGACTCATTTTCAATCACCATGGCAACTTGATGTTGTCCACAAGGGTAATTTTTCCATATTCTTTGATCACGTGGATAGTGAGGGTTATTATATTGTAATTAGTTTCCTTATTCCAAAGCTATCAGTCCTTTCTGATTCTGTCATGAAATATTGCTCTCATATCAATCTTTCTTCTGGAGGTTTCTTTAAAACATTTCCCAATTCTACACGAGCACCTGATGTTTCCTGTCGACTCGGGCTGTATGTTCCTCTCGTGGCTCGCTTCGTTCTTGCCATCATTACGAATATGACAATACCTGCAACATGATGACAAAATGAATTAAATTTTTATTAAAATAACAGTCATAAATTTCCCCTATCAACAATCATTGGTTGAAGTAGCTGCACACCCTCCTGGTTGCATTTTGGATGAGAACAGTTTTCAAATTTTATATATATATATATATATATTTTATTTTTTTTATTTTTTTTTATTTTATTACTTTTTTCCAAAATTTACCAGAATCACATCTAGCTAGTAAGATATTCAGTTCCCTATGTACATATTGCAGGGCATGGTAATCCTGGATCCGCCACTACAATGTATAGAGTCCAAAATCAAAGTTGGTATGCTCACTTCTCTTTAACTATTACAAACTGGATTTAACCAGCAATTTACTGGCAGGTAGGTAAGTAGGTAGCTTTCATGAATATTTCCCCTGATGTCAATCAAATCATCAAGTGACATCAATGGTCTCAATGTAGTGAGCAAAAATCATATGAATGATATGTTCACACATTTAAACTTTTCGGGGCAATATTAAAATTTACATTTGTCATACAATGCAAAAATCTTTACATATAGGAACAAACTTTCTTCCATAGACTATCTTTTGAATATACTTACCTGATGTAAATTGTTTTCATGAGAAAGGTAAAATATGAAGACTCACCTATGATTATGATTAAAAGGACAACGGCTATAACTGGACCAATGATATACCAGATGTTGATCCCTGAGTCTGGGGGTGCCCCCTGAAATTGAACAAATACAAAGGTTGGATGAGACATTTATTTTCAGTGTGAATATAAATATAGATAGACAGAAGAAATTTCAAAGAGGGGAAGAAGAGAAGGTGATGACTTTGACTTCTTGACAATAAGGATATCTCAATGATTTGGATTTGCCACCCCTGACCTGTACTTGAAGAACATTAGAATTTACATTTTTTTTACTCATCTGTCTCAAGATATCTCAAATGACCTCTTCTTATCAGTTGATATAAAAAAATTGCTTTAAAGATTTTTTGACATGATTTCTGAATTTATTTTGGTTAGAATCAATTCCAACTTACAAATATTTCACAGAGCAATGTTTGACCTCAGAAAGCTAATTACCATAAAAATGTACTGATCAATTATGTAAAAAACATCACCAAATATAAAATATATATATTTTTACTTACAATTTTTTCACAGCGTGACCCCTCGTAACCCTCTTTACAGAAGCACGTGGCTGTGTAATCTCCATCCTCTGTGGCAGAAGAGTTACATGAGCCATCGTGTTCACAAATTGTCTCCAAACACGGGTCTTTAACACAGTTTTCGCCAATGAATCCTTGTTTACACGGACATTGGTATTTCCCCTCTGTATTTCTACACTCTGTGTTCACTGGGCAATCAGCTGTTCCAGTTTCACACTCGTCAATATCAACTGTACATGTGTCGCCCTCGTACCCTGTAAATTACATTGATATTTTAAGATCTTAATTTTGAGATTGATTCAAGTTTAATTTTGAGATTGATTCAAGTTTAATTTTCAGGATGATTTAAAGTTTGTCAACTGAATTATCACTTGTACAGAATCAATGAACATTTTTAAAAAATTCATAATAGTTCATTTATTTGACATATTTGAAAAAAAACCACTTAAAGATAATTGAATGTATAGTGCATTATTATCAATGCATTATCATCAATCAGTCAGAAATATTTTGATTATTCTTTTAAAATATTTCACATGAAAATATCTTGCCAAACACAAAATGCAATTTTTACACATACAATATAACTATCAAAAAAGTATTTTTAAACTTCTGCAATGATATATGGAAGACATAACCGAAGATTAATTTGTCCACTCAAAACTAGTTACAAAGATAAAGAAATTGAATTCTATTTTGAGGTAAGAAGGTAAAAACTTAACTAGAGTAATCTCCCTTATTTCACTCACCTGTTCCAACACAGTTGCAGGTGTAGTTGTTTACACGGTCAACGCATTCTCCATTATTTTGACAAGGATTTTCACCAGCACAGTCATCAATATTCGTCTCACAATGTCGTCCGGTATATCCAGCAACACACTCGCACTCATACGACCCATCCGTATCTCGACACGTAGCTCCGTTCATGCACCCTCCATTGTTACCATCGTTACACTCATTTATGTTTTCTTCACAGTTGTCTCCCTGCCAACCTTCAAAGAAAAAAGATTGTTTGAAAATGTAAACTTAGATAATGTTCTCTTCTAAAACTAAACTCTTTAAGTGAAGGGCAAATATTGGAAAGATTCTTTACAATTAGTTTTATGTTTATCAAATTAGGAAGTTTACATATATACATATATATATTTTTCATAAAAATGAGAGGCTTTTCATTATTGTATAAGAAAGAAAAGGGACAGAGGTAACATCCTTGCCAAACCTTTTTTTTTTCAAATGCTACAATTGACATCATATTGTATCATTGCTTTTATTTTTTTTCCATTATAAGAAATGTTTATACAGCATAGATGTTTTATACAATGTAAACCATTTTTTATATAAGTATGACAGATTAATGATAAGTAAATGTGAAAAGGATAAAACAAAATTCCCGTAAAAAATTTTCAACACAAAAAAGGAAGGATGCATCTAAAAGTTTACTAGAGGCACTGAGATAATATTATATTAACCCTTAAGATGCGGGTCCCGGGCCTGTCCGGGTTGAAATTTGCTTTTACCGCATGTCCTCTGGGCGAGATGCGACATCCAAACTCTATTTTTCTCATGCTAGCTCATTAACGCCGAGGTTCACAGTAGCGAAGGACGGGCAATTGTTGCACGGCAGTAGTGTCAGTTTAACGCTAGTACTTTCCGTCCATGTGTCGCTAAGCTACCGAATTTTGTTTCGTTGGTGTTCTAAATAATGCGCGAACATGCTCCGAAAGTTATGAGAGTATTGATAATGTTTATCGTACCGAAAATAAACGTTAAAATCACTCAATTTTTCCCCAAGCGCCGCCGAACGTGCTAATAGCCTGTGAGCATTTTCTACCCTCTCGCACAAGCTTACCGACCCGCGCATGCTATCGTTTACTGAGACGCGTGCATTTTGACCCTATGCACGCCTTCCTATCGCACGCCCTATGTTTGAACCCTTGGGCGGATTTCAATATAGGTGGGATCATTTGAAAGAGCAGAAAATTGTCTTCAATTCAAAAAGGTGATTTTTACATATTTTTAGTTTTACACCATTTTGTCACACCAATTTTACATCATGTGCTCAACGTATTTTGACAATTTTTATATCATAAGACAGAGGGAAAGATTGTCTTTCTTTCCATGTAAAATGTGTACATGCACAAAAATAAATAAAGACACGGCAAGCGCCGCACAAAAAGCTAATTTCTCGATTCAAATCATGTGAACTGAACGGCGATTTTGACACGTGCCTTTCTTTCGCTCATATCTTCTCAACATCTAGGCGTATTTTGAAATTGATTACCTCGTGATAAAGAAGGAATAATTGTCTTCGATTTGATATAAAAAAATTATATACACCATATAGAATAAAGATACAGCAAGTTCCGCAAAATTGTGGCTTTTGTTTATTCTTTACGTTTTTACCATTTTCTCGCACTTTATATCACATAAACTTCTCGGTAAATTTTGCAATTTCATATATCAAAATATAGAGAAAAGGATGATCTTTACTGCCATATAAAATTGGTATGTACAAGAAAATCAGAAAGGACCGGGCGAGCATCGCACAAACAGACAATTTCTCTATTCATATTTTGTTTACCGAGAAGCGATTTTTTTTCAACTGCTTTTTACACTTCCTATCCATTTAACGGCAAAGCGCATTATCATCTTTTTTATATCACAATAAAGAGGAAAGGATCGTCTTCAATTCTATATAAAATTTGCAAATTACAATTAGACAATAAAGGAGCGGTTAGTGATGTCGCAAATATCAAAATCTGTTCTAAAATACCCGAGGGTACCATCTTTGCAAACTTTATATATTCCAAACCAAGTGGTACATATTTGTTATTTACATATCATCGTAAAGCAGAAATAAATACCTTCATTTTCATGTGAAATTTGCCCATATTTGCATCAAAATAAAACGTGTGGAAACGATGCGACATATGTTGCGGTAAGGCGATTATCAAAGACTTTATTACTAGCTATACCCACGTTTCGTTGGTAATAACTTCTAATTACAGTGCAAAAGATTGTTATGATTTATTTCTTCGTAAAGAAGAATAAATTGCCTTCAATTCCATATATAATTTGCATGTATACAAAGCGAATAACATGATTTATAAAGTTGGAAATAAAGACAATTTATATTGTGTGTGAGTGTATGTTTCAACGGGGATATCCCGCCTGCACGCGCTGAGCGCGTGCGTTTGCCCGGGGCTATTAGCTTAGTAATATTACTGTGGGGTCGGAACGTTATCGGGATTTATCATTACCCTGTTTTCGTAATTTATTTCTTTCGTTTAGGATGGCGTATCGTAATAAAATTTATCGTGAAATATAGAGCAAGAAATTAGCTTCAATTCAGTATATAATTTGCATGTGTGCACTCAGTGATTAAATGATTTTATAATGTTTGAAATGAAGACAATTTTTAAAATTTAGTAAAATTCGTTCCAGACATATTATAAAAATAATTTTTATATCGATGTGAAGAGGAACAATTCATCTTTAGTTTCGTTTTGATTTCGCGCATGCGCTCTTGGAATTTATTGAGTTATGGCGCCCGAATTGAAAACAAGTTTACTTCAGTTGTAGAAACCGGTCTAGGTAAGATAAAAATTTCATTCAAAGTGTCGGATAAAGATCGTTCATTTGTGTACGGGATTGGCGGGCTACTTTTGTATCGAACGGTCAGTTTCACCCGTAATCCGCCATGTGAATACACCATTTATCGAAAAAACAGCCGCGATTCGCGGTGCGAAATAATTCAGCCACAGGGGCTAATTGCGTTATTACCGTAGCGAGGCGAGTGCTGGAAAATTCAGCCACGGGGGCAAAACTGGTCAAAATAATATTCAGCAACTTAAGAGTTAAGAGATCAATTATATAGATATGAATATCATATAGATATAAGTAAAATGATTCTCACCAGATTTACAACTGCATGTATAGTTGAAAGAGATGATATCCTGAATACACTGATCAGTATTACTAATGATACAGGTTTGGTTCAAGCAAGGGCCGGCAGTCTCACACTGTGTGCCTGCAATAAAACCCTTCAAGTTTAACAGTCTAATTCATTAACACAATCAAACACGAAGGAAATGTTTATGATTAGTAACAGATGCTGAATGAGATACTCTGACAGATGGAAATGCAAAAAATTTTAAATATAAGAAATATTGGAAGATTTACAAAGGTAATCAAAATGCAGATTTTCTACATACATAACAAACATATTTCAAAATTGTCAACATAATTCGATAATGATATAAAGCGATTTGAAAAACTACCAAAGAGTAAGACTTAAACAGCCATCATTCATCACTTTCATTACACATATAGCACATTTACATACACAAACACAAAACATGTCTGACATCATCTTTTGGATTGATAGTGTGACTGATTCCTAAACACGTCTTTCACAAGAACTAACAAAATAGCTACCCTAAAACTACTATACATAGTCACACTCCATGGAGTCAATATTCGGAAACTCAATCTTTATTCCACTTCAATATCTTGATATTCTTAGTTCACACAATGATCCAAAAGATGCTTTGATATTGAATATTGGGGTGGTCCTTAACTTATTTGGTTGAGTATAGTAGGGAGAGGAGAATAACGTACCTTCGTAATACTTCACACAGTCGCACTCCCAGATGTCCACATTGACACGACATGTCGCTCCATTGAGGCACTGTCCAGCACTGCAGTCAGGAATCTCGCAGTTCTGTCCCTCGTATCCCAGGGTGCAGTTGCAGTCGTAGCTTCCCTCGGTGTTGTTACAGCTACCTCCATTCTTACAAGGTGCTATTGTCTCACATTCATTTACTTCAGTCTCACAATTCGGACCTGGTAACATAGAAGATATAGAACATAAAGTAACAAATGGATGATGTTTGCATGGACAGTTGGATGGATGGATGAACTAATGGATAGTTGGACAACAAGGTTGAAAGGATGGATGCATGAATAGGTGGACAGAAGGTAAAAAGGATGGAAGATGGATGGATGGATGAATAGATAGATAGATGGATGAATAGATGAATGGATGGATGGGTGGATGGGTGTATGGAAGGATGAATAGATAGATGGATGGATGGATGAATTATGCAATGGATGGATGGATGGCTGGATGGCTGGATGAATGAATAGATGGATGGATTGGTGGCTGGATGGATGAATATATTTATGGATGGATGGATGAATTATGCAATGAATAGATGGAATGGTGGATGGATAGATGGATGAATAAATGGATGGTTGGAAAGATGGACCATCTTCATTGTTTTATCTTATGATAACGTCATTTATGTAACATTTCATCTCATAATTGATTATCCATTTTTGTTTTTTTGTCACAATTCTCAACTTACCGTCGTATCCAGTGTTGTTACAGTTACAAATGTAGCCACCATCCGTATTTTGGCACGTGCCATGTTGACAGATATTCAGGTCACATTCATTCACGTCCTCTGTACATTGACGACCGGTCCAGCCTATGTATGAGACACACATGCAAATTTAAACTTTTAACTTTCAACAAGGAATTCTTTTCCAATCAAGTTATATTTAATGACTTTTCATTTTATTCGACATATTTTCATAACTTATAAATATTAGAATTATGTTACAAATCAATTTTCATTTAACTTGGAATTTATGAATGTATTCTCCTTTATGTTTCAAATACAGTTTGGACTTAAATGTACATTACAAAAGGCAATGGTTAGTTTTCAGCAAAAGCAAACTCATATTAATTCAAACAAAAACAAATTTTACTGTGTTAGTGGCATTAACATTTTCACAATAACAAACTGACAGGAAACAGGTAATTGATTTTAAGAAAGAGTTGATTTGCTTTTGGTCTCTCTGGCAGTGTTCAGAACAGCTGTCTGCCTGTCAGCCAATTTCTGGTTAATTTCAGATTTTGCTTGTTAAAGCAGAGGTCAGCAAGGAGCCCAGCTTGCACGATTTAAAATGAACTAAGTTTCTACATATAGCAGGGCTTGTCAGATTTGAGGAGGGCTATCTTCTTTGAGGGCATTTTAGAAGTTGAAATGATGAGGAGGGCGGATGGACTTTTCAAACCAAAAGTCCTTAATGCTTGTAGGTCAAAAACTTATTTCGAGCACTGCTCTCTGGGTGTATGAAAAAAACTGCCAATATAATTGATAAAGAATAGCATTTTTAAATTGTTCTTCTTTGAGTGTTGTAACACTTTACTGCAATGATAAAATTTAAAATAAATTATTTAGTGCTTAAGTGTAAACAATTAACTTTAAAGTGCAAATTTAGAATCAAAATGTCAAATTTAAGTATTGAATACAAGGATATTTCATGGATGTATAACTTTATTTTCACAATGGCAATGTTTCGGTATAGATCCTTGTACTGATTTAAACCCTATACCAATACATTGCAATGATGGAAATAAAGAATTTGTCAGCCACTCAAACAATCAAATTAAAGTAACACCTTATAAGGTTACCAGTAGTTTTTGGACTAGACTTATTTTTGATACTTTACACCAATAATAGAGGAAGGGGGCGTGGCTATTTGAACACCCCAAAACCTCCCTTTAACTGTGTGAACCTAAACTTGAACATAAATTTGAGCTGTTCAATAATTAAGTCTCATGATTATTGTCTACACTTGGTCAGCGTCAGTTTGTTATGTGGTCAAGCATTTCAACTGACCCTCAGGACAAGTGCAGTTGTAGTCATTGACCAGGTCCGAACAAGTACCACCATTTCGACACATGTTTGCGCAGTTGTTAATGTTAGTTTCACATTTGGTGCCCGTGAAACCTGCAAAATATGAACACTTGCTAATGTGGACACTCCTCAACATGGACACTTGCTTAACTGGATAGAAAGAATGGAAGTCTTCCAAATTATTTTTAAAATTGACAAACTTGAACATGAGATATATAGAACGTTCTACATTGAAAAAGTACAAAAAATATGTTTAAAGTGACATTGATTATGGTGAGTATCTTATCATCATTTGAATGATATTTAATTTATTTTTAATCAAAGGTAAGGCATAAAAAGTTACAAATAACATCACAATTAAAAAACAAAACTGAAACAAACAGAACCGAACAGTATTAGGATAATTAGAGTAATTAGTTTAACAGAAACACACATGTGAGTCTTAACGAGATTTACCTGGATCACAATTGCAGTCTTGTTGGGATGTACAGTTACCATTGGCGCCACACGGTAGATTCTGGCAGTAGTCTATTGGTCTCTCACATAGTGGACCTTCGTACCCTGCTTGGCATGTACAGTTGAAGGAACTGACCTCCTGAAATTCAAGTAAAACTATGTTAGCTTGTGAACGTCAAGAGTATCCTCTGTAGATTGAGTTTCTTTTGTAATATAGCAATCTATTATAGCTTATCTATATATTTTTTCAAAACATGTGAAAACGCTGCCAATTGTTTACTTCCTTTTGAGAATAGCAATTCTTTGTAAAAAAAAAATTCCTGTTACTTGATTGTGTACCATATTTTCCTTTTTTCTTTAAACTTTTTGTAAATTATTTTTATCTTACAAAAGTAACCACAATTTTACATTGAGTACAAAACTACATGGTAAAGAGTCAGTGATATTCATATTAATCATAAAATGTTTGTGGTATGGAACATCATGTGTTAATTTATTTATGAAGCAATTATCTTAATTCTTAAATAATGTTGAAACAATCAACCCTTTAATGTTGAAGTCTATCAGCATTCTAGAAAATAGTTTTCTACAAAAATTTGTGATTTTTCTTATTAACAAAAGGACAATTTAGACAAATTTGAATGAGCTAAAGGACACTTATTTGGATTTTAAATTCAAATCTTTTGATAAAGGTTTAACCCAATGTTTGAGTGTCCTAAAGTCGGAGCTAGAATTCAGGAATCTCTGAATTTGCCCCAAAATTCCAACTGTGGGGATCTTAACAGGTGCATCCTCTGATATTCAAATATTTTTCGAAAAACAGGACTCTAATAAACCCTCCAAACTAAAATAATTAATCAAACTCAAATTGTCCATATCCAAATTTGTTACTTTTGAGAATCTGAAGCTAAGAAAAAATGTTTCAGCTCTCAAAATATATTTTGCTTCGTGACGATTTTCTTTACAAAGACAGAAGAGACATTGATTGCGAGGGGAATTGTTTGTTAAGCAATATTTATCTACCGTTTTGTCTGTTGGCCTGGACTTGCCGTTTAATGAGAAAATGAAAAAATAGGAGCCTGAGACATTCTTTAAATTGGTCATGAACATTCAGAATTTTCTTTTAAAAGATGCAAGTTTGTTTACTTCACAAGCAAAACAGCATTCCGTAACCTCAAAAGAAACACCTGATTTTTTTAAAAACATCAATACAAAACCATAGTTGACAATAACATTTAATATAATTTCTACATCATTTATGAATGTATAATAATTTCTCTTCATTAGAGTTAATCAATATTTTCCTCTTTCAACAATATATCATGTTTACAATTTGGAATGTACTGACAAGAATTTCACAAATCTGAAATAAGTGCTAAGATAACTTACCTCTCCGGAGATGGTCCTGTTGATATCATTACATGTCCCTCCATTTTGACACAGGCCGGTAGTGCAGGACTGGTTCAACTGAAAAGAAAATATCATTTGTTATAAATGTTAAAGAGACACTCCATAATTTTCATAACAATTTACCTTTTATACCAACTAAAATGTCATATGTGGTGATATGAAATCAAAACATCTTAACTTTTCATGTCCAAAGGACGCATATATGACAAATACTGGTTTTCGATGAAAATCTAAAAACAACCTTATAAATGTACAGAGGTGTAGATTTAAAGTCAAATATACATGGATACTAGTTACATAACCTAAAAAACGCTATCAACTACTAACTGCCCTCCTGGCTGTCTTAGATAAGTCTTCAAAATTACGTTTGACTATTTCAAACGCCACAGTCCGGTTTTCGATCATTATTGCGACATTTTACCTTCATATTGACACTGTAAAAAACCAATAAGCTTTACAATGTGACACCATTGATAAAGTTTGGCATATATGACTCCAACAACTCATGGAGTGGCTCTTTAACATATCATAGGACTATAACAACGTACATGGCATATTACCCGATTTCGGCGGGTTTACCCGATTTCAGGCCGCCTAACCCGCGTACCCGATCGGGTATGGAAAAATCCCGATTTTAAGAGAAGTGCTAAGAATGATTTTTCAAGGCTGTGTCACCTATTTTAAATCTTCGATTTGATAAAATTTCAAACTTCTCAATAGTTTTAGTCGAAATTAAAACAAATATTTGTCAGAATACGATCGCAAGTGCACGTTGTTATTGTACATCGGTGATTTGAGAATTAATTATCGAGTAGTTTTTATTTTTATAGGATAGCTGAAGCTCGATGAATTACGTTTAAGTTAATGATAAGATATTACAATATCATTATAATAGACTAATAAAGATCGACAACATACCTCTTAAACTCCAAAAGGTTTATTAATCGCACAAATTACCGAAAATGAACGTTGAAGTCGTGAACATTATCTTACAGGAGCTATAAAAAGGAAACACCGTTTGGAAAATCAATGCATTTTCTTAACGACAAATAACATTGGAATTATGCTCTCGTGTCCATGATTTTCTTTACGATTGTCTTTCTTCGAGTTATATATGAATAAATAAAAGTATTTATTGTATGTTTCATTATTTTAATAAAATACGAATAACTGCTAAACAGATTATGGTTTATTTTACATTTTTTGTTGTATCGGTAATATGTTGCCATGAAATTATTACGACCACGTGTTTCGACCCTAGCTCCAGACAGCGAGTATCCGCTCCGTGACGTCACTAATATACTCGCTGCCATCAGAAGGCTTCAAGGTGAAAAAGCTCTAACACAGCGCGTGCAACCAACGATTGATGTCACGCTCTAAAAGTGAAGCTCTTAACTCATAGGATTCACAATGCAACTCCGAACAACGACTCAAGAAATGAGTACGGCAAACGAAACTTTTTGTTATTTTATTAAGTTGTCTTTGAATTTTTTAAACGTAACAAATTGTCCACCATATACTCATCAAATACAAAATTATATTTGAAGCAAACTACACCAACTTTTGTAATATTCATAGAATTTCATACGCCTAACGTTTAAAACATACTCTCGAACCAATTTATTTGTATGTAAAATAACAATTTGGTTCGAGATTATCGATGACGTCAATTCCTATTGTTGTCAAGAATCCTGACGACAATGCCCCCGCAAGCGAAGGCAGGGCTACTACCGTAGAGGTACTCGAAGGGAAGGCGGGAGGTTGGTTTCGACCAACTTGTAAAATTTACTTTGGCAGTCCGGAGTCGTATTTTTGTACATAGTTTTGAAAACACGATCTAATTCATGTTTTTAGGAAGAGGCAGGTACGATAAAACTATTTGAAATTTCAGTTAAATTTATGTGAAGTAAACGCGCTCATTCATTCAAGCATTGTCGATAAACCGCCGTTCATCAACACTTCTATTATTGCAAGAAGTGCATTTATAAACAACGTCTTCTCATCGATCCGTAAATAATTACAAACGATCTGTAATTCTTAAATTTCAATGTGACGATCACAGAGTTGGATTTTTCTAGATTGAAGTCTTACTCAATATTTTCAATTAACTGTAAATTAATTTTATGTCAGGTTTAAGTGATAATTCAATCGAAGTTGATAAAGATAATAATAACCAAAATATTTTTGCATGACAGTCACAAACTTCATATGTTAATTATTGAGATCCTGTTTAAAAGACTTATGTTAGATATAACTAACTGGATTCTTATAGATTTATATGTCACAACATAAAGTTATTTTTCAAATAAAACATAGTAATTTATGGATAATATTTGTAATAAGCTAGTACCAAAATTCCTGCAATGAGGTTTGAAATTTTATCTAAAAACAATAAGATATTACCTTGATAAATTATCTGTTAATCAATGAGTTGTTATTTTTAAATACGATAAATCATATGTTCTGCAAAAAAAGGAAAACCCTAAAGACCCTAAAAAAACCCATTGAGAAGGAAAAACCCCCATTTCAGTCCCTAAAAACCCCCATCGCCTCTGTTGGATTATGCCATGTATGTAACAATGAAGAACACAATATCTGTAGATAAAAGGGGCTATATCACGTTATTTACTAGTTATCATTTTAAAATTTGTCATTTATGATAAAAGTGTATGTACTTTATATGTATTTCAGGGGGTAAAACATCTCATTACACCATCTGATTATCCCTAGCGATTAGCAATAGTCCATTGAATAAAGGGAAAACTGAAAATTGAGTGGTGGTCATTTTAATGTGAACACTGTTTATTATTTAAGAAACAGAGAAGCCTCAACCATCATGTGTTTTGCAATAAAGTATAGTTTTGCTCTGAACTATTATAGTTAAATGACAAGGCCGAAGGCCGAGTGGTTTGACGTTTGATTGCTGACAGATCTCAACTTATACCTTCCTGTCAATATTGACTTTATATAAATCTGTAGCTTATATCTGTTATATCTTTTACGTCATAGATCATTGTTTCATGACATCATTCAAAAACTATACTTTACTGTGGAATAAAAGATAGGTAGCGTCTTTGATCTTTACCGAAACAACTCTAGAATAAGATTTACGAAAACCATTTCCATTGCTATACCCAATGAAGAACACTTGTTCTTTAACTTGATTTTCCCAAGACAAGAGGGGTGTTTTGCTGTCGTTGACATAATTCTTAAACACATTTTAAGAAAAACAATATGCCATTGACTATTTAACTGTAAGTTAACAGATGACTTTTGAGAACATATTTTCAAGCATTCACAATGCATGATTTAAAAATTCTCTAACACAGAGAATGAGAATCACTTTTGCCTTTATTATCAACAGTAAGATTTGGAAAAACAACATTGAAATTAAATCCCAAAAGATTAAGACAAAAGACATAGAACCAGTGAGAGAAGGATAGTTAAGGAAAGTCAGATCCTTTCATTAGGTAGATTGATCGGGGTAAATGGTTTTCATTGACTGTCTTCTTGGAACATATGAGAGAAGAATAGTTAAGGAAAGTTAGATCCTTGAATATGTTGTTATTACGAAAATGCACTTGTCTGGGATAAATGCTCTTTCATTGTGTAGATTGATCGGGGTAAATGATTTTCATTGACTGTCTTCTTGGAACATATTCAAAACATTTATTGTATCCTTGTTGTGTGAAAAAAAATCTTCATTTTGTGCATTCTCAGTGGTTCACTCATGTGCTATACAAATGCTTTACCCATAGGATATAGCATTTTTATTGGTTTGTCTTACTACACAAGGTGCATGCAATAAAAGGTAATATCTGGACCTTCAAACACCTTCAGGAAGTAATATATTATTATATTGCCACTTGACAAGAGTCACCAAGCAAAATTCCTTACAGTGAATCATAGCTTATATATTTGTCCGGAAATGCAATAAAGATGTCTCTGTGATATGGAGGGTGGAAAAGGTGATGCTCTGAATACCTTACAGAACTTCTATCAGGATTTAACTTTGAAAAGATAACTTTTAATGAGAAGGGCTTGTAAACATTAATTTGAAAGTCTAAAATGCCATAGATACTGATTATCTACTGGTTCATTGAAAAGCTGTGGAAAAGGTGACGCTCTGAATCCCATACAGAAGTATATTTGACAGATCAATGGCTAAGATATTTTTATTTCCTTATATGTACCTAAATGGATATAGTAAATAAAAATAAGTTGTTTGTAAGCAACAACAAATAAGATAAACAAGAAAGTTTGCCAAGATGACAGAACAGATTAGGAGAGAGTATATCTCCCTGTCGCAGTGGTAACCTTTTTAAGTGAAATTTCTCAAAAGTAGGAATTTCTCCATAAAGAAATGACCTTTATTCCTTAAAAGCTGTAAGAGCACATCTATAAGGATTTCATTCTGAAAACAATTAACCTTTAATGAAAAGGGCTTGTAACCATTAATTTGAAAGTCTAAAATGCCATAGATACTGATTATGTACTGGTTCATTGAAAACAATAACTTAACAATTTTTAGACCTAGATACAAGCAGTATATCAGTGGAATAATAGATAAACTGTTGGCACAGTCAGAATAAGTGATTAATACCTGTTTAGGAAAAAAAGTGTGAAAATTTTAAAAAGTGCAACAATTTGCACTATTGAAGAAATTATGATCCCAAAATAACAATGCTATAAATACACAGTCATGAAAATTGGTACAAAGTGCACATGAGTGTCTTCCCTAAAGTAAAGAATGACCCACATAGGTATAGGTATGCTCTGAAAATGAACATTACCGTGAAAAATGACAAAGCTCAAATTGTTGCCATTGAAACAGAAAACCCATGAAAATTCTTCAAACCCCAAAAACGACATCTATGTGTTATGGATAGATAGTATATTAAATTTGGCCATGATTGGTCAAATTCTTTTAGATTTATGCTATGGAAACAATATGCTGATGCAAACGCTGACGGAAACTCAACCAAGAATAACCCTCCAGGGGGACCCATAATGACCTACATAGGTATAGGTAGTACATGTACAATCCCAAGAGCCTTGGGTACATTGATATCCTGGTCATAAACGTGTTGTCAATGTCGGCATGCATAGCAAGAATTTAACACGCTCAAAGATGACTGAATGCTGACAGATCTCAACTTAAACCTTCCTGTCAATATTGACTTTATATAAATCTGTAGCTCATTTTAACTTTAACATTGTATTTTTATTCTTGAAGCAATTTGTTTAACACTTTCTGTTACTAATGACGCTGTTATATAAGCTGTTTGCTCATTTATCTACATTCTGCAAGGGAAAGTTTCATACTAACATTTGCATGACAAATAGTTTCTCAGACAGCTTGACCCAATGAACATTTCAAATTGGTAAATTTTGGGCAATGTTTAGTTTTATTTTTTATTTGAAATGTAAAGATACACTTTTGGACCAGGTACTTTCTAATTTTATTCCTGTATACATGTTTTGCATAACAACAAACTATCAATGAAGTGAAACAGAAATTCTGCACACACAATTTCAGTTTGAGGGATCTATTTTTGGTAACTCAAAAATTCATTGTCAATGAAGTAAAGGGTTACAATTTGTTTGGGTCAAATTCAATATTTTGAAATGTCATCTGAGGTACTTCCAGGTATATCACAAGTATATACATGTAGCTTACGAGGTACCACATAGGTGTGTCAGGTGAGAAATTCTATTGATCATATAGGTTAACAACTAATCCCAAAACAGTCAGTCTGGATCGACCAAGGTGTAGCACAGGTGTATGGAGGTAGCTGACGATGTACATCAAAGGTGTAAAAAGCGACAGAGTCCTTTACTCCACAGGTAGAACACTATAATCTTTCACCTGTGCATGTCACGGACATAAAATTCAGAGAATCTTGTATATCCACAAGTTAAGGGGTTAATAATGTCTGAATTGTTTCAAGCCCAGGTAATAAATGCATGCAGGTAGCTAACGATGTACATCACAGGTGTGTCAGGTGAAAGATTCCCCCTGTCCGCAGGTAATACACTAATCCCTCACCTGCGTGGAAAGGTCAAACAAGGGAGGCTCGTGTATGGGAGACACATTTCATTTCAAAAGGGAGCATTTTTCTTACTGAGTAGGACAAGTCCGGTCTGATATATTATGTCTGAATCTTTGAAGGATACAATGTTGTTAGCCTATCACAAGTACAGCAGTTTGGTTTATCAATATCAAAATAATTAAGCCATGTTCCAAATGCTTCTTTCTTTCTCAAACTGCTCCCTGTAAGAAAAATCCTAATATTCATATATTGATTTAGAATTCCACTATACAATGTGCAATATTTGCTTAAAACAACATTGTTCCTATCAAAATAACATTTATTTTTCATGCTTCTTGAAAACATAATTTGATCCTTGGGGATGAAATCTGGTCTTGCAAAATAACTAACAGTGATCATAATAAATGAAGAAGGTATCATAATATTTGTTACAATTAAGCATAGTGTGAAATTCATGTTAGCTTTTTTGTGGCATAATTGAGGCAGAGTGAGATAAAAAGCAATCCTACCGGGATCCAGCTGGATATGTAAATATTGTATTTTCCCTCCTGCTACACAGGCATTGTTTTTTCATAAGAATAATAAACGCAAAACAATAAGATTTTCATCTTTAACATCTAAGATTTTAATACATAAGTTTGAAGTACTATATGGAAGGGGATTTACCATTAATACAAAAGAGTTCACCATAAACAAATGAATAATGACTAATATCAAAGAAATTTCCACAAATGCAAAGTATGTACATTGAAATATAGATTCCTAATCTCAAATCTTTCCTAGAAATACAAAAAATGTACATCGAAATATAGATTTCTAATCTCAAATCTTTTCCTAGAAATACAAAGCATTTATACATGCATACCATATAACACATATAAATGCAAGGAATCAACCTTTAACATAAATCTGTGTATAGGCTCAGGATCGATCTATGGGAGGGAGTGGCTGTATGGGAAAGCCTACAATGCGTTTATTGTACACGGTGCTATTTAAGGTATTGGGTCTTTCTTACAGAAACTCCAAATCCATTTGTTCTCTTGCTGTTCTCGGTGCTTTACCATTGAATCGATTGAGTTGCTGAGTCAACATAAAGATGTTGTATTTCAATGAAATTCCTTTTCTATGTTGCCAATGAAAACAAATCATAACTCATTAATTAAATGAATAAACAAGCATAAAATGTTGTAATATTTTTTAAATTGCAGGGAAGGATTATTTGTTATTTCCCATTGTCCTTATTCTGAGTGGTCAGAATATATGAATAATTTTTCATGAATGAAATGCATTATCATGATAACAATACAATTGTTTCTTTGGGTATTGTGACAACTCCCAAACAAAATTAACGAAATTTTTATTTGAACCTTACATTCAGATTATGATCAGGCATAATGTCTGATTAAGACAGTTTTTTTTCCTTCCTGATTCAAAACCAATGAACAATTAAGATTTAATTACTTGCATGATAGATGATTACTTAATCACCTTCACACAATTAACATTTAATAACAAATACAATTCATATGAAATTTCAACTAAGATTTAAGAAGGCCATGTATTCAAAATTTAAACTTAAAGCATTAAACATAAGCAAGAAGATTACTTCTAGACAGGAAAGATTAATGAAAGAAGAAATGCTAAGATTTCCTGGAGATTTACCTGTTTATCTGTGTAAGCGGGTTATGTTTAGCTAATCAAGTATACTCTTTCACTACCTATGTTACCTGTGATACGTGTAAAGATGTCATACATATTAACCCCTTACCTTGGGATCACTGAGTATTTTGTAATATCATATCTTTGAAAAGGGGGCAGACCCTAAGTTAGTCAGTTTTGTTGGCACTGATTAAAATATATTAAAATATTTGAGAGGCATTTAGAAGTCGTTAAGATGAATACAGAACAAGTTCTATGATTTTACAACTTCTTATTGCAAAACTGCTGTAAAGAAGTTGTAAATACATAAACTTGTTATCTATTAACATTCCTTTAATGTACGTTTAAATTATTTGCAAGATGATATCATAAAAATAAGATATCCTTGATATAACTATGATGCTTCAAATCATCATAATGTAATAAACAATGATTGAAACAATTTAGTTAATTGAGACATCAATCAGACTTGATACTCCACAAAATTCTCTTCTACATAGTCAATGTTTGGATTTATTTTTCCCTATACACAGCAAATATTAAATTTCTTTGTTGTTATCTTTATCCTAAGGCATATCTACATTTATCCTACATTTTGACATTGAGCCATTGTTACTGAGAACAAGATCAAAGATGTTAGGTCATTTTAAATGTTCATTTCAATGTAATATGTTTATTTAATCTAAGAACACTGTTCAATTTAACAAGTTTCTTTAATCCAATAAATTCAACTTATTATGTTTATGTATTTCATTATTACATCAACCTGTCAAGAGCCATTCTACATAGACATGAATAACCAACATTACCTATGTGATACCTACATTCTTGACCTACATACACAGACATCAATGTCAAAGTAAGAAATAAACATGTCTCCTGACTTGTGGCAGAGTAATAGGAAATGTACTTGTTATTCAACATACAGTCGTCAATGTCAATCTCTCAGGATATGAAGGGCGTGTTGGCTGAAAAGTATGGGGCATTCATACACTTGATATGTACATGCTAATCAAGACTTGGTATTGACCATGATGAATCCAATTTGCAAGCTGCATAGTTTTTAAGGACAAAGAATCTAAATTTGATACAATTATACTTAAAAAGTCTGTTGTTTAGTCAATAGTGCCATTGTGCTGCTAGTGGGGTTATTGTGGGGTTGGAGGGAGGGTCTGTGTGGTGGGGAGGGTGTGTCTGGTGGGGAGGGAGGTGGTGTTAGGTAGAGAATGGGGGAGAGATGGAAGCTGGGGAAGAGAAGAAAGGTGGAGAAGGGGAAGGGGATGGTGGTGGAGGGGGATTATGAGATTTGACTCAAGGGAATGATCACATTAGTGCACATGGTTTATGTTTTACTGTTAAATTCAGTAAGGAAATAGACGCTCTTCTTGTCTAACCCTGTAGTAGGGCATTTGTAGGTCTAGGTAGCTAATAGGTTTATTCCAGACATGCTTCAGATTTCAGAGATTCAAGGAAATGTCGACATTACCCAAATAACATCCAGCTATGTCAAACTTTTATATGACAGACATGGCGCATGTATTCTGGCAGCTTACAATGAAATGTACATTAAACTGGCAACATCCTATTCTGTATGCAGTCCTAATGGTACATTTGAATGGTGTTGAATTTGAATTACACAAAATCTTCATTGCAAAAGAGTTTATCTTTTATCAACAACTATAGGTTATTTCAAATTGATTTCCATGTGATAAATGTGATATCTCTGCCAGCATTGGGAAAGTTTTCAAGGTTATTGATGTTATCAAATTTGCTTTTTCTACATTTAAGAGAATATTTCATTTAAATTCAATCTTTTAAATTCAATCAAAATTTCAAAATCTTATTATCTTCACAGGGTCAAGACATCTCAATACTTAATCCAATCATCTATATTTATAAAAGAAATAATCAACAACAAAATAAAAAACACTGGCAGCTATTTTTGTGTCAACACCTTTAAATCATTTGAGGTAGGGGAATTTCTCAGATCACTTTATTTATCTAAAACAAACATGCCACTGCCCCTTTCAATCAATGAAAACATGATTTTTCCACTATCACAGACTGATACACTTATCATACAGCCTCGCTCAGGTGTAGATATTATATTTCAGATCAATACAGTTAACTTATGAATTATTTCCGATACTCTTTAATAAGAGAAAAATTCAGTATGATTAGTTATACCTTAATTCAAACATTTTCAAAACACTTTCATCACATGCACCTTTTCCAGGTGAATTCCCATCAACATTTATAAGATTTAAGGATTCTTTTTATTACAAGTCTATCTTTTTAGCCAACTACCAATGTTAAGATGTTATGATGTACTTACCGTTGTATCACAGGTAATTCCGGTAAAGTCGGGCGTACAGTTACACTCAAACCCTGTCACAAGCTCTAGACACGAGCCATTGTTGTTACACACAGTCCCATTGCAATAGTTCTCTTCGTCTTGACACCTGGAGGGAACAGGTAAACATAGGTAAAAACTTGTTAACACAACCACCAAAGTCACAGGTAAATTACACCTCAACTCCATGCCTAAGTCTTCATCCTAGACATCCACCCAATTCTACTTCACAAGGAAACTGTCTAATCTCACTCAGGTAGGTTCATTTCGGCCCCAGGTAAATTTAGACCGGCTTGATCGTCACAGCTCCCCATACACTGGTGAGGTCCACTTTCTGAGGGCTATGACCTGTGGCTATATATAGAGCGAATATCCGTGCTCGGCCACCGCTCAACTCCCCTTCACAGGTAACGAGCTTAGCGGACAGGTACGCTGGTGTGGACACAGGCGAGCATCTACTTCCCATAACCACTTCTATCTCACTATAAATCTGTCATGTATCAGCAAGCTGCACTGGATATTAACCCTTCTGATGCTAATGGTGATTGGTGACAGATATCAGGTTTCAGCACATTTAGGGTTAACAAATGTTAGAATGTGCACAAGATGTTAACCCTTGATTCTAAATAATTGGGCAGAAATGCATGCTTGGGGAAGATATACAAAATTAAGTATGAGAGATAAGCTTGCAGTGATAGGGTTAACCCCATAGTCATATCGCTTGATATTAACTCTTATAATGCCTAAATGTGACTATAGACTGCCTCCAAGTGTCTTAAATAACGAATAATGACTTAATGAGATTTAACTGAGTATATTGATTATTTAGAAGTTAATTTTTCTTAACACATACACTTAAATTCTTGCTTACCCTTGAGGGAGGGGAGCTGACATGTGTTTTGGGCTATATCCTTATAAGGTAAAATTCTTTTATCCACTACTTCTGTGAAAAGGTTTTATGGTAATCTTTTTATAACTTCATTGGTTAATTTATCCCTACTTGCATATAAATGAAATTTTGTGATTTTGAGTGAATGTTGATCATCTATTCTTTTGTGAAGCAAAGATTTAAAAGCTAGCAGTTGATTGTGAATATAAGAAACATCATTTTACATTAAGTTGCCATTCTTAATAACCCTTTTTAGAGAGAACCAAATTGATAAATAAAATATCATGATCACATTGATTCCCACTGTGTGACTTTCAGTGTGTGTCCATTAATACCAAGAACCACATAAATAATAGATATTTATAACCTTTCTACATTATAGACAACAATATCAATTCATTTGATTTTTTTAAACTTTGACAACACCAATATAAATCAATATGCTATATTTGCTATATTTGAGTCACTTTTTATATCTCAATCATAACTTTGAATATCTTCCACATTTGAATTTGATAAGAATAATTCTTTTTGGATTAATTTAAAACCTTGATTAATTTCTGAATTTATATTTCAAAGTTTTCTTTTCATTAATGGTTATCAAGGATTGTAAATTGAACAAGTTCCTAAAATATTTCATTAATTCTTATTTCAAAAATTCATAATACCATAGTCATAAAGGATATGAAAAAAAAAAAATTGTGCAAGTGGAGATTTGACCAAGTCTAGATGTAAATCACTGAAGCAGAACGGGTCAAAACTGGGGGCAATGTATTTAAGCAGAAAGTGTCGCAAGAAGTTAACTTGGGGGTCTTCTCAAGATAATTCCAGAAATAAAAATAATAACTTTCAAAACAGTTCAAAATTCAAAAGAGACCTTAAAATATATAGACAAAGAATTTTTATTTAATAAAGATCATATTAAAGATCATTTGCATTAATCAAGAACAATAATAATAAAAATGTATTAATTTCTTTTATACAGCCCCTCTATTTATTTGCTACCTTTCATAAACACCGTCATCATTACCTAACCTGCACAGGTAAAAGTCTTTGTTGATACAGCTTATGATCTAATTCATTTCATTTGCAATTGATCCATGTATTTATGCCCACAGGTTTTGTAAAATTCTATCCTCGTATGTTGAATGCAGGAAAACACAATTATCTGCTATTGTGCAATCAGATATTCTACAATGTCTGACGACTTATCCGCATATAGACTTTAGATAAGTAAGAGTCATAAACCTGATCAGACTACTGGGGTATTTGAGTATGCTGTAATGGAGAAACACAATTAGAATATTAACACTTTATATGTAACCGTTTTAACTCTTTTGCTTTTTATGAAGTCTTTTGAATTATACAAAACATAAGTTTTAGAATTTCATGAAGCTTTGTTTGTACCTATGGACTTCAATTATCAATACAAAATTTCAAATCAATAAGTCAAAGTAATTCCGATAAAAGAATAATATTCTCAAAGAAATATTTTCCAAGTTCTTCCATGATGTAGATTTATTTGTCATTTGGTATCTCATGCTCTGCTTTAGTCCTAATTTTTTTTACATTTTTGGGTCACGTTGCTTGCAGATTTATATCCACACTGAAAGAGTCAGGTAACACAGCCAGCACTGACTGTATCAGCAGCTAACCAACTCAACCACTTCGCCTCGACATTAAGAGTAGGTGCAAATCCTGCAAGGGGCTTGACCCAAAAAAGTAAAAGAATTTGTACTATTGTAGATAGTGTGATCCCAGGTTCACAATGTAGATGGCATGTATCTTTAATCCTTCCAATTTCAATGACATCGCATTATCATTTTCAGATTAAAGGCTTAGAGTTGAATAATTATATTCTTTATAAGCAAACCTGACTTTTGGTAGATTAAATGTAAGTACTCATAGGATGAGTCATCTGTTTTATCCATAATAATAAGTGAAATTTTTTAAGAGAATTGTATCCTTCTGGACAGACATGCGACAAGACCAAAAAGTGTCAGAATTACATTTTTGAAACCTCTGGTACCATACACACTGAAGATCGAGGCACCCGGGCACTGATTAGATGAAATACGGTAGGTCCAAGGATGAGCTAAGTCAGACCAAACACTTGTGTACTACTTTCAAACCCCCCTCAATAAATCCCATGTGTACTTAGGCCACAACAAATTCCATTGGCGATTGTAAATTCCGAGAGTTGTTGACATTTTGAGTGTGGCCTGATGGGAAGAGTCTTTGTTAATGGAGCATCGTTGGACATCACTGACGCAGCTGGCAAACAAAGTGGACATGTAATTGTCTTAGAGCTGGTCAACGTGAAAGTTTGTCTCTTCTCGTTTAAAATTTTCAGATTTATCCAATTTGTCTATGAAAAAGTTCTTAATGTTTGTCTTTCTTGATTGCACTGACAAATTCAAATCAGCAAAAAACTATTTTTAATTATGACCATTTAGTAGTGGGTTGTTAATTAATTTTCTTGAAGTCCTATTTCACTTTCGTTTATAAAGTGAATACATTTTTTGATTAACTGTGTTGGAATGATATTTGATGCTAAAATAATTTTCATAATGGTGTTTTTGAGCTACAAAATACATCAAAACAAAATGGTGTAAGTAAAAACATTTTAACAAGCCTCACATATTTCAATATAACATATAACATACTTAATTGGCAATGTTTATATATATGCTTTTATATACATTCCTCAATTCTGTATATATACCACTATTCAAGCACTTGTGTCGTAATCACGGTATGACATAGACAATCATTCAGTAGTCTCCTTGTACATCTTTCCTTAAAATTTGCATTGACTGCTATAATTAAGGATTTTCCGTAACTCTAAATACAAACAATCAGACTTTCATTCAAAGTGTCGGATAAAGATCGTTCATCTGTGTACGGGATTAGCGGGCTACTTTTGTATGGAACGGCCATTTCCACCCGCAATTCACCATGTAAATACACCATATATTGTAAAAACGGTCGCGTCTCGCGGTGCTAAATAATTCAGCCACAGGGGCTATTTGCGCTATAACGGTAGCGCGGCGAGTGCTAGAAAATTCAGGCACGGGGGCAAAACTGGTTAAAATAATATTCAGCAACGTAAGAGGTAAAGTTTGCACAAAAAATATTTGTATTAAATTTTTATTATTCTGTCAATGATTAGATTGTAAAATGCAAAGGCCCATAAAGCATGGTAAAGTTTTGAGATGAACCTAGTGTGTTTAAAGATCACAGTCATGGGATAGTAGATTGATAAAGAGAAAACATTAAATCAAAACCAAATTAGAGGTTATTTTCATCACATTGCTGTAGGTTATATTCACTTATGAAATGATTTTTAATAATATATAGTAATAATGCTATCCTAATTAACTTGAAAGTATGCTGCTTATCAAATTCATGAGGATGTTTATCATTGCTGTTGGTAATCGTATAATTGATGGATGGGTTTCTCATAGATATTTGTCATTCAATCTGTCATATCCTGAAGATTGATGCCTGTTGACAGGTTTACATGTAAATACCTGTAAGTAACATTAATACCTATATAAGGTCAGACAAGAAGACTTATCATTGGTACTCTAAATGCAATTTTCATTGAGGTGATGTAAGTAAAGATCAATAAAGCAAATCTCCTTGATTGTACCGTCCCTTGAAAATAGAACATGATTAAAAATTCTTACACAGATTTTGAATACTTGTTGTTTAGATATTTTTTTCTACTGAGTTCCCAATATAAAACAAAACCAGTATGAAGTTTGCATCTTGATTCGTCACAAAAATTTTTTAAGAACTTAATTGAAACAGAATATTAACCCTTAAGATGCGGGTCCCGGAATATTCCGGGATGAAATTAGCTTTGCCCGCAAGTCCCCTTAGCGGGATGCGAGTAGCACACTCTATTTTTCTCACGCTAACTAATTATGACCGCGGGTCTCGGTAGCGGGGCCCGGAAATTTATTGCCTAGAAGTAGTCTCAGTTCAACGCTTGTATTTTCGTTCCGGCTGTCGCTAAGCAACCGTGTTTTGTTTCGTTGGTGTTCTAAATAATGCGCGAACATGCTCCGAAAGTTATGAGAGTATTGATAATGTTTATCGTACCGAAAATAAACGTTAAAATCACTCAATTTTTCCCCACTCCCCGCCGCACGTGCTAATAGCCTGTGGGCACTTTCTACCCTCTCGCACGAGCTTACCGACCCGCGCATGCTATCGTTTACTGAGACGCGTGCATTTTGACCCTATGCACGCCTTCCTATCGCACGCCCTATGCTCTGAACCCTTGGGCGTATTACAATACCGGTTGGATCTTTTGAAAGAGCAGAAAATTGTCTTCAATTCAATATAAAATACATAACTACGCCACCTGAAATGAAGATACAGCATGTGCCGCAAAAAAGGTGATTTTTACATATTTTTAGTTTTACACCATTTTGTCACACCAATCTTCACATGATGTGGTCAACTTATTTTGACAATTTTTATATTATAAGATAGAGAGAAAGATTTTCTTTCATTCCATGTAAAATTTTTACATGCGCAAAAATAAATAAAGACACAGCAAGCGCCGCACAAAAAGCTAATTTCTCTATTCAAATCATGTAAACAGAACGGCGATTTTGACATGTGCCTTTATTTCGTTTATATCTTCTCAACAGCTAGGCGTATTTTGAAATTGATTACCTCGTGATAAAGAGGAAATAATTGTCTTCGATTTGATGTAAAAAAGTTATATGCAGTATATAAAATAAAGATACAGCAAGTGCCGCAAAATTGCGACTTTTCTTTATTCTTTGTGTTTTTACCATTTTCTCGCACTTTATATCACATAAAGTTCTCGGGACATTTTGAAATTTCATATATCAAAATATAGAGAAAAGGATGATCTTTGTTTCCATATAAAATTTGTATGTAAACGAAAATCAGTAAAGACCCGACGAGCATTGCGCAAACAGGCAATTTCTCTATTCATATCTTGTTAACCGAGAAGCGATTTTTTCAACTGCTTTTTACACTTCCTATCCATTTAACGGCAGAGCGCATTATCAACATTTTTATATCACAATAAAGAGAAAAGGATCGTCTTCAATTCTATGTAAAATTTGCAAATTACAATGAAACAATAAAGGAGCGGTAAGTGATGTCGCAATTATCAAAATCTGTTTTCAAATACCTGAGGGTACAATCTTTGCAAACTATATATATTCCAAACCAAGCGGTACATATTTATCATTTTCATATCAACGTAAAGAGGAAATAAATACCTTCATTTTCATGTGTAATTTGCCCATATTTGCATCAAAATAAAACGTGTGGAAATTATGCGACAAATGTCGCGGTAAGGCGATTATCAAAGACTTTATTCACTAGCTATACCCACGTTATGTTGGTAATAACTTCTAATTACAGTGCAAAATATTGTTATGATTTATTTTTTCGTAAAGAAGAATAAATTGCCTTCAATTCCATATATAATTTGCATGTATACAAAGCGAATAACTTGAATTATAAAATTGGAAATAAAGACAATTTCTGTTAAGTGTGAGTGTATTTTTCAGCGGGGATACCCCGCCTGCACGCGCTGAGCGCGTGCGTTTGCCCGGGGCTACTAGCTTAGTAATATTACTGTGGGGGTCAGAACGTTATCGGGATTTATCACTACCCTGCTTTCGTTATTTATATCTTTCATTTAGGATGGCGTATCGTAATAAAATTTATCGTGAAATATAGAGCAAGAAATTAGCTTCAATTCCATATATAATTTGCATGTGTGCACTCAGTGATTAAATGATTTTATAATGTTTGAAATGAAGACAATTTTTTAAATTTAGTAAAATTCGTTCCAGACATATTATAAAAATAATTTTTATATCGATGTGAAAAGGAACAATTCATCTTTAGTTTCGTTTTGATTTCGTGCATGCGCTCTTGGAATTTATTGAGTTACGGCGCCCGAATTGAAAACAAGTTTACTTCGGTTGTAGAAACCGTTCCAGGGGTGATAGAAATTTCATTCAAAGTGTCAAGTAAGTATCATCCATTTATAACACGGGATTCGCCGACTAGCTTTGTATAAAACGACGATAACGTCCGTATTCCGCCATGTAAACACGCCATATGTTGTTAAAACGGTCGCATCTGGCGGCGCTGGAAAATTCGGCCACAGGGGCTAATTGCGTTATTACCGTAGCGAGGCGAGTGCTGGAAAATTCAGCCACGGGGGCAAAACTGGTCAAAATAATATTCAGCAACGGAAGGGTTAAGCTGAAGAAATAAACCCTTTGTTTTCATTACTTTTTAAATCAAATCAACAATATTCTTCAAATTCATCAAATAGAAATTACAGAACAAATCATTTGAAGAATAACAAGTTTAGCATTTCATATCAATCAAAATGAATATATTTAGTAGATATGTATATTTTCAGACGTACCTTAATCCCTTGTATCCTTTCCGACACTTGCAAGTAAAACCTTCAACCCCGTCGATACAAATGCCTCCGTTTTGACAAATCCCAGGACTACAGTCATTGATGTTCACTTCACACAATGGCCCAGTAAACCCTGGCAGACAGGTACAGACATAGTCGCCATTCAGCATCTGGCGACATGTGCCGCCATTTCTACCGATTCCCGGAACTACAGGTCTTGGAGTGTTATACGTGCAGCCATGTTGGATATTGTTGATATTCGACACAGAGAAATATTCTGTTCTCATGTTATTATTCTGGAAAGAACTCTCAGGATAAAATGGCAAAAGAAATCCTGCAATTCTGACCTCCTCCAAACACCCTTTGTAAGGTTGTTCCCAAGAACGTTGTGATCGTGACTGACCGATTCCTCCCAGATAGATATTGGCGCCATTTTGAATAAGCTCGGTTAAATTTGTGTTAGGACTGTTGATGGTTACACTTGCTTCTTTGAGGATTGTTGCATTTTCTTTTATCTGAATATTTATCGTATTTTCGGAGGTTGTCAACACGACGTCATAAAGAACACCATCATTCACCATGTACTGCACATTCAGCTGCCTAGATATTTCATCTTTCAGTTTGTAGTTGAGTTGAACATGTCCACCAGCAATTCTCAGTTTCATGAAATATTGGTCTCTTTGGATGTAAAGCAGAGCTCCATACATGACCTCCGTCCGGAGTTTGACATCGATGGAGTTGATAGATGTTGAAGGATTCAGATTGGACCTGTAGCTCACCAAATTGGTGTTGCCATCAAAATCTGCTGAGCTGACACCTGCAAGGACAAGAAACAGGTTTCATAACTTTCATAATACAATATCTAATCAAATATAACTCCATGGGACTATATCCTTCAGCCTCCACTATCTCCTTGGTTCTCTTAGCGGCGCGACTCTATTGAAGGTCCGGTTTCAGCAAATCCTCCCTCAGGCTGGATTATAGGTATCATTTGAGCTCTCAGTTGTAATGGAGGTCTCAGTTGTGACAGAGGTCTAACAGAGACAGATCAAGTGGGGAAGGGGGTACAAGGGCTTCGACAATTCCCTACCCTCCCCCTGAATTCGTTTTAGAATCAACCATAAAAATGGTGAAACCCCTCTCCCTTTCAATAGGTGGTCCACTCCACCATTCCACAAGTACATTATCTGTCAATAGTTTGTACTCAATGAAATATACTTTATTTTAATTATTACTAGTAATAATGGCAGAATTAGATTAACATTAATAGCAACTAATACCAGAATATTCATAGTAATTATTTATAGCAATAGTAGCAGATAAAACTTGATTTGTCATAGATTTTACATAATTGCACTTGTATATGTAAAAAAATATTGCAATTAATATTCATTAATTTTGATAAGTTTGCAGCTGTTTTTTTTATTGCAAAATTGCAAACAATTCAACTATTTGCAGGTTGCTGTGTTGCAGATCACCAGATCGACAATTCATACAGAGTTTTCTCCCTTTAGTTTCTAAGGATTTCAACATTTTAAAAGATGCTTTGCTCAACAGGCTCAATAAATAACAAGTTGAAGACTAAAATGATTCAAACAAAGCCAATCACATAGTGTCATAACATGTTAGTCACTGAAGCTACAATTGTACTCATTCAGAAGAAATTCATGGTATATTTTCCAGATATCGCAATAAACCTCTCTTCATGTGAAATGCAACATTCATAACATAAACTCAAAGTCATGAAATTGACAACTTGTGTACAACAGATAAAGGAACCTAGTCAAACCATCAAAACAATGTCTCAAGAAAAAGATGGAAATTAATAAATGAAGTGATAGATTATTTTTTCAAAATCACTCAAACATTTGTTCTCTAAACTCATACACTTGAAAAAATGTGATGAAAAAAGAAATTCCTTTTCTAAAACTCAAAATGTCACTCTCTTCGCTCATGCCTTATGGAAATATTATCCTTAAGATTCATGCAATTTGACAATGTCAAACAAAAACTCAACCCAGTGACAATGATCATATAATAAGCAAATATAATTTCGACCTCATAAACTTTTACATTATCATCCATTGTGCTTATTCATATTTGTACATGTCATGCAAAAACTCCTCCTGGCATAAAAAATCAAGTGAATAAAATAAACAAAAATAATTTTTTCTTTTCCAAACTTACATTCATATCCGTTGTGTAGACTCTGACACGTGGACCCATCAGGACAGGTTGCGTTACGACAGAAGTCAAGCTCGCTACAGTCCTTGCCGCGATACCCATACGGACACTCACACCTACACAAGAAATTAATCATGTATCATCTATTTAAAACATTAAATAAATCATTAAATGTAAGATAATTCTTAAATAATCTCTAGGGTAAAAATGTTTAATATATAAAGGGCCTATGGTGAAATAAATATATAAAAATCAGTCTGATTAAAATCAACCGCAAGGTACAACTTACATGAAGTCATTATAGAAGATGTCAGTGCAGGTTCCATTCTGCTGGCAGGGCATGGCATCGCAGGCTTGTTCAGTTGAATTCTGGCCCTCGGTAAGGTTTGTTGATGATGTCATCACCAGTGAATCACCTACTGCAGTCTCCACTGGATAGAACTGGAGTTTGATTCCATTCATTTGGACATCCTGTATGATACCTTTGAAGAAATTTTGGTTACCGAGGGTACTGACCGGATCTGTCTGTCGACGACGGCGAGAGGACGTCACCAGGGTATCCGGAACCTTTCCCCCAAAATAGGCAACATTTGCGTCAAAGAGGCACCTCACACTTGATAATACTTTTCCTTCATGGAACGGATTACTATTGGTATTAGCGTTTATGGAAAAGCTGATATTTTGAGTCGTCATGTCCAACTGGATGAAATGGGCCTCTCCATCGTTGTAACTTCCACTTGATTCGATGACGTAGGAGATGCTGCAGAAATTGAAGATGGCAGAAAGTTTGCCGTTTTTTATTTCAAGGGCTATGTATGTTCTTGAGGTCGCACTTGTCACATCATTTCCAAAGTACATGATGAGTCCGTTTGATTGGCGGGTTCTAATGAAGAGAGACAGCTTAGTATCGTTTTGGATTAGAACCAGATAGTTTTGTGGTATCACAAAGCTTGCCCAGCTCTGCACGTTGTCTTTGAAGAAGGTGGCGGGTGTGTATTCTGTTTGGAGACAAGGATCAAAATTAATTTTGAATCAAGAATATGAGTGAGTAATTGTTTAACGCCGCATGGGCAACATTTCAGCCATTAGCCGTGTGATCAAGAATACCTAGCTGTGTGATGTATAGAGGATAGTAAACAACCTTCGATTTAATACTACTTTTATTCAACAAGAATTGATTTTGCATCAAACGAGCAGAAGCTCTATTACATTTATCTGATATCACCAGCTAGTGAGAGTAGTAAGGTTTGGTTTGAGATGTCAGAGTCGAGGGACTTTGTATCACTATCAAGGTTAAATCACCTGAATAAAAAATCATTGTCTTTATTACAGTCAGAGGTGACTGTCTTGAAGTTCTGTCTTGAATTAATTAATTCTCAGTTATGAATTTAAGCAGTGCTACGTAGCATATCAACTTTATATGTTGTTTAGCAAATTCTGAATTAATGAGTTTATGGGAATTTCTTGTGTTCTTAAAGTAACTTAAAACTACGCTAATTCAAAACTAGACCTAAATACAGCATATCCTGAAATTCTTCACCAAGATTGCTTTCTACCGGGGTATTTCTTTTTTAATTGTCACATGGATAATAAGAATTGCAGGAGCTGTTTTAATTTCCCCTCTCCATTAGAATTAAAGAGCCTCAACTTTCTATGAAGTTGATGATTGGAATACAAGAAGGTAAAAAACACACTAGGTTTACATTGTAAGTGTCCAACTACTCAAACCTAAGGCATATTAACATCGGTAGGAATCTTTATGAAATATTCACAGGCATAAGATTCTAAATATACACATAAGTATTCATATCTATCTATAAAATATACAAGCATATCGTGAGAAGTAGCTATGAAAAAAATCGGCCATCTTGGATCTCTCCCCTGTCTAAAATTGAAACTGGGATCTGTCCTTGGACTTGATAAAGCGCAATCGAGCCAAGAAACCCAAGATGGCAGACTCTGTTTATATGTTATATAGATAGGTATGTGAATACTTAATTGTATATCTAGAGTCTGGCCACTGTGAATATTTCATAAACAATAATTCTTTTGTATGTATGCCGGATCTTGGAGTAGCAAGACACTTACAATGTAAACCATGTATACTTTAGTGGTATGCCAAGGCAGGAAATTCTCATTACCGGTATATCATTTATACAGAATTTGTTTAAGAAAATACAAATTTAAAATGCATAAATGGCACACATTTGTAAATTTCCGTGGAAATAATTGCAAAAATTTAAACAGAAAATATTCCTAACCTTCTCCACACGTTTGTCCCAGGTAGGGCCTAAAACAGTCACAGCGGAACTCATTCCACAGATCGAGACAGTCGCCGTGTCTGTTGCAGGTGTAGGGTCCACATTGCTCCCGCCTATCACACCCCTCTACGATTCCTTCGTATTGGGCATTTGCCGGGAGCGAGGGCATCAGATAGTCACTGGAGTTGTAGATGATATCTTCCATACAACCAGTGAATGCAGAGTTTGGATAAGTTGATGGGAAAACAGTCCGGTCAGCATTTCCGATAAATAATTTTGGTTGTGATTTAATGAAGGTTTGTGGGAATGCTAGCGAGATTGTGCAGTCTTCACGTGAGTTGCACATTGAACTTTCAACTCTAAGAGTAATATTTGAAATGATCATCACATATACTGTATGCATCTCTGCATCATTGACCTTTGACCGGGTCATCACCCTTCTGCTCTTGACTGAGGTTGTTTCATCCCCAAATGCAGCATATAAATGTTCATTTATTATCTCAACACTTATGTATACTCCTTGCCGGGGTTGATAGGCCATTAAAACAGCAGATTTGAGAGTTGTTCTGAAGCGGAACTCAATTTCAAAATCCTGAACATTCTGTTTCATGATTCTTGAAACATTTGCAAATGAAACAGTAGTAGAGGTATTGCAGTACCTTCCGGTGAAACCAGGTGGACATAAACAACTGTAACCATGAAGAATGAGTTGTTCATCTTCTAATTCTGGAATGCAGGTAGCACCATTCTGACACAACACTGAGGACGTTTGACAACCTACCAGTTCCACTGTACAGTTCTTTCCCCCATAGGTGACCGTATCTCGCTGGAAGGGAGGACAAAAGCAGGAATAATCGTTTACCATATCCTGGCAGGTGGCGCCATTCATGCAGGCTCCATAGAGATCACATTCGTCGATATCTATTTCACAGTGTTGGCCCTCGTAACCTGGAGCACAGTCACACTTGAATGCGTTTATCAAATCAGTACATGTGGCCCCATTTTCACAAGGATGGTTTTCACAGTCATCAATATTGATCTCACAGTCAGAACCTGAAAGAAGATGGAATTATTTAAAAGCTCATTAGATGCAAAAGTTACACAGTTCTCCATTTATAAGAGGGAAAGCTCCCAGTGCCCCTATCTTGATCAGTTTCCTTATTGAAGATACCTTAGTGTCCTGATCAAGACTACATGCTCCTTCTTGAAAGGTTAATCCTACACAAGTTCACATGATAAATCTTAGGATACTTTTGTTTTCAACACATGCAGGCTCTTATAGAGGAATTTTGATAGAGAGGGGATGCATGAATATTCAACCTCTCTGAAATGGGATGCAGATGCTTCATACTTCTTATGTGCAGTCATGTATAGGACTTGCTAGGGAACAGTTCTTGATGACATGTCTATATGGTGCTTATAGGACCCACTGAGGGCCAGGGATACACACACAAACCAAAGAGAATTTGGTAAAGGCAGATTGAGAGATGTCAAAGCCATCTCCTCTTGAAAAATCTTATAAGAAGAGAGGATAAATCTGGCATCAACCCAGCATATTATCAATCTTCGAAAACATATAAATTAATTTCATGGCTGTTTTTTTGGATAACATAGTTTGATGGCAGATGTATTCTTTCTCTCATCTATAGCATGTTTGTCAAAAAGTGATGGACTTGACATAACTCGATCTGCTGTGGACCCATAACTGACTAAAGGCATAAAAACAAGTCAAAGGTAGATAACTCTATCCATTGTTATCCGATATTCCTCGAATGTAGATGCATGGCACTGCACAGGCATAAAACAAGTCAAAGGGAGATAACTCTGGTCATAAGTATCTGCTATTTCTGAGATGCCAATTATTGCACGGAACTTTATGAAGGCATAAAACAAATCAAAAGGAGATAACTCTTTTTAACTTACCCGTTATTCCAGGGATGCAGATGCATGCATATCCAGAAGCTGTTGCGTATGAGAAATCTGTCAGCTGTGTGTATACTGGATAGAGTTCGGACTTTGATCTCTCTACACACGTTCCGTTGTATTGACACGGTGATGATAAACACTCGTCAATGTCAGTTTCACAGTCCTTGCCGGTGTAACCAGGGTAACATGCACATGCATATTCCTGAAACACATCAATTTTACAGATTCATTTAACTTCTGTAAACTTTAAGATTCATTTACCTTTTGTAAACTTTAAGATTCATTTAACTTCTGTAAACTTTAAGATTCATTTAACTTCTGTAAACTTTAAGATTCATTTAATTTGATCAAAACAAGGGTTTAGAATTTGTTTTTCTTTGAAAAGTGGCATTTCCAAACATTTCATTACTTTTCATTGATATAAGGTAGTATTTATACATTTACACACAAAGTTAATACATTGAAATTGAAAGTAAACACTTGTCAACAAATAAAACAAATGCTCTGCTTAACAGATGAAAGGAGGAACAGAACAAAAGCCTTTGATCCCAGTTAATATGAGAACTGGGCTACAATTATCATAAGAATGTTTACCATGGCTTATGATATGCAATTACCAACAAACTAAATCTTTAAATACGAAAGAATATATGTTTTAGAATTGATTGAACAATCACCTTTATTCCATCAACGCATGTACCGCCATGGAAACAAGAAACCCCGAGACAGTCGTCGATATTGTCTTGACATTGTTTACCAACAAAACCAGTGTCTGCACAGTCACATTCATAGCTGAAAATACAAATAAAATTCAGTTTCAATCTATGAATAAAATACCATGTGAAAAATCTCTCCTATTGGTAAATGATGTTTAAAACAAGAAAAAAATACAGACTTTTTCGGTCAAGACATTTACACAAAGTTTGATATGGATTATTTTGTATATCAAAACCAATAAATAGTTTTTGGCATGGGATACATCCATTTAATCATATTAATATGTTTGACAAATAATAATTATTTAATGCAATTTCGTTTTTTTTATTAGCTTGAATGTTAGTACTAAAATGTGTAATCAATTATAATTTAGTTTCATCAAGGTTTCATTGAGCAAGAGCAGTGTTATTATTTTGAAAAGATTGATGAATAAATTTTCTTTTGAAAACTATATTAGGTTGTGAGGTTTAAAATCTGATGTGTTTTTGTTAGTAGGGTTATATATTATCAAAATGCAGGCTAATTTTAGATTATCAAAATTTGTTGAGTCATTCAGCATGCATTTAACGCAGAAACTACATCTTTTGAACAATATTTTTATTCTAAACAATTAGATAGGTACTTCAAGATTGATAATTCCAATAACACTCCCCCTGAACCTATGACATTTAAACAGGTCTTCTAAATAAGCAGTGTTTTTAAATTCATAAAACCTGGGATTAGAGGAAAAAGGGGAGGGGGTGGGGAGGATAGAGAACTTGCCCTTCTATACAGCACTATACTACCGTAATGAATATATAATAATTCGAAAACAACAATATCATTCAGCTAAATAGGGGGGTTAAATGTGGACCAACTGAATGTGCATTGATATTCTTATCTAGTGGAAGTCCAGGAATGGCCAAAGGAGGTCAACCTATCTAAAAGGGGAAAGGGGGGATTTCCCCTTCACATAAGCAATCTATCAAACAATTATTTTCATTTGGTGGGGAGGAGGAGGGTTCTTACTCTGCAATCCATAGCCTGGATGAAACATATAGCATAGGGTACCATAGTTTGGAAAAATAATTCCATACACTGCCACAAATGTCATAAGTGCTATCATACTTTTGATCAGATAAATCTCTCATGCAAATTTTCCCAAGAGCTATGTTTTCCAATGTAATTGCCCTCTAGAATTCAAATAGTTCATATAATATTACTCAATATTTTCATTTTGTAAAATAAAGATCCTTATCATATCAAGATTACAATTGACAAATAAGAATTTTCAAAATGCTAAGACTTTATTCAATGCAGAGGATTGATAGGAATTACTTTTGAAAAATACATTCACAAACTTTGTTGCAAAACGTGCAGTAACTCACATAACTGTGCATACAAAAACAAAACCTTGGCTTTCCATCAGCTAGCTCACCAGAATATTTGGAATATTCTTAAACTCTCTTTTGGCAGAATTTCAGCCAAAATGTGAAATCAATTAATTAATTCATGATTACACAGCAATTTTGATTCCTTTCCTTGGATAAATTCCTTCCCTTGAAATACCATTTACTTATTTTTGTACATCTCCTGCCTCATCCTATCGCACTTTTTTTTATTATTTACTAAACGACATTTGACCTTCCTTTCCAAAAAAATCAACCTACTATACCTCTAAGGCCATATAGGTGATAATAAGTCTAAGTTTTGCATCTGATACTCTTGAATATTTGTCAACTGATCTACTTAACACTATCAACATATATTTTTCCTATTATCTGCTGTTAATAAGTTTCCAGAATTACGTTTGATTCATTGGCTTAAGCCATTGTAATTACAACTTAAACCTATACTGAACTGATCAGAAATAAGATGGTGATTTTCAGAGATAACCACTACTTCTCAATAAAATAATGATATTTATAAAGTTTGACATATATGACTCCAACAAAATCCTCCATTGCCCTTAACAATGAGAGTTCACTTGCGAACATCCTTGGAAATTTAATGTTACTTAACAGATGGTTGATAGGTGCCTGGTGAGCTAAATGTGCATGCTTCACTTCAAACAATGCATGCAATCATGCAGATATTCACTCCATACCCAGAGCTATGTGTTTTATTGCACGGTTGAGAGATACAATCTTCACTCGAGTTGTAGCCATTTGTTCTGTAGATCAGTATAAGCATATATAACACACTCTGAGTACCTTTATAAAACCTCTATATTTTTACATAATAACCCTAGAGTAACACAATAACCTCTTTCTTTTGAGTAACGAATGTTCCATATAAGTTTTTTAAAACTAATTTTAAGACTTCATTGTTAATCTCAAAACTGCAATTTCTAATGAGGATCACAATTAATATTGTTCAAAAGATACAATATTTTTTATTAGTATACTAAAAAAACAAGTGTTAGGATCATGTACAAGTATGACCAAATAAAAAAGAAATGTTTTGTCTAATTAACCTAAATAAGAGCAACAAAAAATGCACACAAAAATATTTAGCAACTAAAACCCAAATAACTTGTGAAAATGAATATTCTTACATCATTAACTCCAAACTACATGTACATTTGAAATTAAATAAACGATTATTCAAAGGGACAGTCTAAAATAAAAGAATATAGCCAAATTATTAGAAAAGGTGTGTTAAAAATAGTTACCTATTGACTCTATCGATACAAATTCCATAGTTCAGACAAGGATTGTAAGGCCAGCACTCGTTGATATTGATTTCACAGTTAGTTCCAGTAAAGCCTGGCACGCAGGAGCAGTTGTAGCTGTTGATGCCATCGTAACACGTCCCATTCTGTTGACACGGGTTTATCATACATTCGTCAATATCCTCGTCACATCTAACACCTGAAATAGAAACATCATACATGAGTGATAGTGTAATACCGTCATATGCTCATATGACCACTACGAGGAAGAGCGAGTGAGTTATTGTTTAGCACAGCTTAGGCAATATTTTGGCAATTTGTGAAGTTCATCTGAAATAGTAAACATCATACATGTGTGATTGTGTAATATCGTCCCCAAGAGGAAGAGTTAGAGAGTTTTGTTTGGCCCATTTCGGGAGAAATTTCATCCCAAACACTACAAAGGGAGGGTTTTGTCAAAAATGATGTTTTAAAATAAACTTCTTTCCAACCAGTTGTAAAATATGTATACTTGTATGATACAATGATAGTCTGAAATAGAACCTTTGGAGGCTATGAGCTGATGATTTGTATTCTTCATAGGACAGCTGAATATCAAGAAGAAGCGGGGTACATAGCTGCTTGCCCTTCAGAAAATTGCAGTTTATCATCCAAAACTGTGTTCCACAGGGGATATCGCTTGTGGAAGATCAAGCGATATCTCCTAGGAAATATTGTTAAGACAGTAGATTTTGAACAATGCCCTGTTACAGTCAAGTTCATGACATCACAATTGTTTTTCATCATCAAGTAATGCTACATCACAATGCTATGACGTCACCAAACATGACGATGTCACAATGCTGTGACATCACTGCACTGAGAGTTTTAGAGTAGTGCTGTGTTCAGAAATATAAATTAATTTTTCACAGAATCGAAATGAAAAATGATTTTGAATGATAAATAGAATCTCACCTTGTGTCTTCTGATATAAAATATATCAACACTCACTGATAAAAGTAAAAATATCCTCAGTAAGCCTCAGATATTTGTAACTTTTAACAACTCGTGTTGATATATTTGATATCAGAAGACACTTGGGTGAGATTCTATTTTTATTTTGTAATAGGGTCGATTGCAAAACTCACCAGTGGGTCAGCCTAACTTGTTTGATTTTCGATATACTATCTGTCTCTAAATTCAAGGGCCTGTCATATCTTGACAATTATAGCTAGTTGGTTATTCAAACCACAACACCTGCTTTGCAATAACATTGAAAATTATTTCTGACACCGCAACAATGATAATTATTGTGATGTGTGCAGAAATTAGGTGAGATGATTTGAAGTTTAAAGCCGATTTCAAGAGTATTTCACTTATATCACGCCTGCTAGTATCATTGCATGGAGAAAGCCTGAAACACTATTGTCCCTATGCATTGCAAATGTCTGGAACTAACAAATCATGGGTGATATCGGACTGAAAATCAGTGTAACATTGCACCTAAACCTTACTGCATGAGAACATTCCCTACTGCAGACAAAGTTGCCAAGCCCCTGGCAGGATTCGAACCCTGGACCTCTCGCTATGAAGCCAAATGCACAAACAGTGACCTAACCCGTGCTACACAGAAATTACTCAAATGGGCAAGTTGTATATGTCACATGCCAAATTGTCAGAAATCAAAAGTTACCATCACAAACAAATGTTTTTGTGTTTGTTAGGTGTGATATCACTCACCTGAATACCCAGGTGCACAAATGCAATCGTAGCTCCCTGCTGTTGTTCCGTCTACACAGATGCCCCCATGTTGGCACGGCGGGGCACCCTCATTTTGTTCCGCTAGTTTACAGTAGCTGGACACAGATTCACAGTTTCTTCCTGTGAACATGGATAAAGAGATTGTTAGTTCCTAAACAAACATCATGTATTCAGCGCAGTATATTGTGCGTCCTCTCCTCATAAGTGCCCCGAACCTCGCTTTCAACTGACCAAAATATTAGCGGCCCCTTCTCATAACTTTCCCTGAGTGATAAAGCTAGACACTTGCATTTAGAAAACATGAATCTTGCTCCTTATAACATTAGTCAGGGAGCTGAATTTCAAGTTCAGCTCCCTGAACACATGTACGCGACATGTACGCACACATGTACGCGACTGTCTTTCTACTCTCCATATTTTGGAAAGACAAACTTTTGAACATTAATCAATTTGCACATATCCATCAGGCAGAACTACTTCATTCGATAATTTTTAGTATTAAATGAAAAGACATATTGATAAGCGGCCCCTGTTTTCAATTTTCTAAGCGCCCAGGGCGTTTAATTCATTGAATGTGGTACTTTTGCCAATGTGTAGCAGTTTAAACTGAACCGTTCTTCCATTAAGTACGAGAAAGGTGAAGAAGTAATAAGTCCATTAGATAATTGTATATTTTCTTTTAGTATACACTTACATACATTTTACATCAAAAGCTGGCTTTACAATTGACTCTAAATTATATCAAAAAGGACTGAGAATGGTTAACTTACCTAAATTAAGATTGTCACTATTCTTGCAGTAACATGTGTAACCGCCATCACTATTTTGACATATTCCGCCTCTCAGACATGCAGGGACCGAGGCGTTGCATTCATCGATGTCTACATCACAGTTCCTCCCGGTCCAACCAGACCAGAACTCATTAGTGCGTCCAGGTGTGTAGATAGTCAAGTTAACGAGGTTTTGTCGACAGTTACAGGTGTAATTCCCAACACCATCATGGCACGTACCGTCGTTCGCACATGGGTTCGAGTCACATTCATTAATAGGTATATTGCAGGTGGGACCACTGAATCCTGTGGATATAATTCATGATTTTTTATCATAATTCAAATATAAGGAATAATGATTTTACAAAATAAATTTTAGGAAAAAATTATGACTCATTTTCTTTGAGTGACATTCATGTATGGGAGTCATTCAGGCAGAAAAAGAAATAGATAAACTAATTTCTCTCTTTAGTATGTAGTAATTTGAAGTTTACATATCATAAAATTAAATCAATTTCTTGAAATCTAGTTGACATAAGCCTTTGTCAAGCCTGAAAAACAGTGCCTATTGTTTTATTAACATTTCAAACTGAAAATTAAAAACAGAAATTTAAACAAAGTGAAAGAAGCATTCATAAAATTCTTTGTGTTTGGACAATTATCATAATTTTAAAGACATCATTATCCTTACTGAACAATTGGTGCCAAAAAACAGAGAATTAGATATCATATATAATGATAATGACAAGAAATATATGGATAACAACTTCTTTATTCATTGTATTTGATGATTGGGAAACGTCGCATATAATGAATAAAGAAGTTGTTATCCATATCTTTCTTGTCATTACCGTCATTCCAACTTCTAAAATGCCTCTAAAAGAAGCTATGGATATCATAGAGACATTCATATATACATTAAAAAAATCTGGATAACAAAACTTGCTACCTATATCATATTATTTATTCATATCTGACCTTATTTGTAAGAAAATTTACAAGTCTTACCCCTTGGACATCCACAGGTATAATTTCCAATCCCATCGATGCACTCTTGGTAAGATTCACAGTTATTGTTGACACAATCATCGAAGTTGGTCTGGCAGTTGTTTCCGAGGAATCCGGGCAGACAGGTGCAGTTGTGAGTATGAGAAGGAGGCTCCGAGTAGCAGGTGCCCTCGTTCTGACACGGTCGCTTGTCAATGCAGGCGTCATAGGATTCCGTGCAGTTTCTACCCATCCAGCGCGTAGAACAGTTGCAAGTGTAGTCGTTGACGCCATCGATACACGATCCGCCATTTTGACAAGGATTTGGCTGACAGTCGTCTATGTTTGTCGAGCAGTTGAAATCTTGAAACATAATTTTTTTTAAATTGACATTTCATAACAGAGTTCAATGAGGTATAAAATTTATTATTTTATTCTCACTAAAAAAAGCAATATTTTGCAAATGTTATCTAACGTTCATAATAGATGGTGTTTACCAGACAGAAATGTAAGGCGTTGTTGACAACATAAACATAGTCAATAAAAGATTAATTTTTATTTATCTTATGCTTTATTCTTATGACAATGACTAAATACACATTCAAATGGTATTTCCATTGGAGATTTATAAAACAGTTTATCACCATTGATAGGTACCTTTATTTCACCAGCAATCACAGACGGAAAAAATATCAACATTTCAGCTCTCCACTGGTATGATGAGTGAGTGAGAGAGTGAGTTGGTGTTTAAGGCCACTTTCAAGATTATTTCACTTATATTGCGGCTGCTAGTATTATTGCAGGGAGAAAGCCCGCAACACCATTGTGGCTATGCATGGCGGCGAAACCTACGAGCATCGGCTGGAACTAGCGAACAATGGGTGGTACTGCGCTGAAACTCAGTGTAGCATTGCACCCAAACCTGACTGCGTGTAGAACTGTTCTCTACTGCAGACAAGTTTGCCGAGCCCCTGGCGGGATTCGAACGACGGACCTCTTGATCCGAAGCCGAATGCGCTAACCACTGCGCTATCCCGCCCCTCCACTTGTATAATGCTTTTTTCTAACATCATTTCAACTGAAATTTCTTCCTACCTGTGAAGCCAGGTAGACATGTACAGTTGTAGTAGTTGTTGAAGTTGTGACACGTTGCACCGTTTGTACAAGGATTGCTGGCGCAGTCATCGATATCAACATCGCAATACCTCCCGGTCCAGCCGTCCCCGCACTCGCAGACAAATGTGTTGATCTGAAATAAATAAATTACAATCACCAAAGGGAGGAATTTTAATCAATTTTGATGCAAAATAATATGTCATAAATAACAATTAATATCAGTTTGTAACCCATTCCTAATGTATTATGACACATACTCTGGCAATTAGAAGGGCATTAGAAGGGCATTAGAAGGGCATACTTGCCAACATGCACCCTTGCAGACCTTTGAATCAAGTGTTAAAGTTGTTGCAAAGTGCAATGACCCAAAGTTTCTAGAAGAGCCCACATATTATAATAAGCCTTGGCTGCTTTGACCAAAACTCCTATCAGTCTGAAAAATAGTCTATCTATCTATCTATCTATCTATCTATCTATCTTTCTTTCTTTCTTTCTTTCTTTCTTCCTATCCATTGTGATGTCACAAACAATGGTTTTATGATGTTACATACAGCAAAATATGGTAATTTGTGCTGAAACAATTGTTGCTAGGCAAAAGTGATAAGTGCACATGTGTTCATATTGAAAATATGTCACTTTGCTTATGATTAATCTTATGGGCAATAAATACACTTTTGTACAGTAATATCTCTTGTGGAAAGCTGTCTGTAAGCCATTTAAAAAGTATAGGAAGGTAACGCTTACCCCGTCCTTGCAGGTTGCCCCATTCTGACACTCCACATGAAGAGTCTCGCACTCCTGTATGTTCTCTGTGCAGTTCTGACCCTCGAAACCCGGCACACATCTGCATGTGTATGTGTTCACGCCATCCTCACACCTTAAAGTTAAATGTTAAATGAACTTGAATCTTTCATTCACACAGCATTTTGCCCTTCATTTTTTGCTGATTCAAATTAAAACTGATACTTTACAACCACATTTGCATACTAAGTCAGATCTGCGATTAAATGACTTTTTATGCCATTGGCATGTTTTATCGACATAGCATTCGTCCTTAAGTTTTTAATTTAGTTAGTGAAATTGAAAATCATTGTTTATAATGTCTTAATTCTTCAAAGGATTTTAGAAGTTGGTGTAGTGGTACAAGACAATGTTATTGATGACAACTGTTATCTATATCACACAACATTTCTAGCCTCTTCCTGCCCTTTCCTCAGGTGAAAATAAGGAAGTTGTCAACTATAACATTGTCTTATATATTTTGTAAGGATGGGTACCCGTCCTCATTTCCATATCGCAATATATTGATCTTTTGACTTAATAACAGCTATTATAACAGTAATCAATGCTCAGCTGGACGTAATGAAAGATAATCAAGTGACTGGTTTCGTACTATTAACATGTCTGTGCTATTTTCACTTTGCAAGTTCACACTTTGCAACTTTCAGTAAAATCATAGGGTGTTTTTGTTACATTTTTCTGCAATTTTACACAGAAAGTGTTGATTCTAAAAGCTCTGATATATTGGATATTTTCAGAAGACAGTACTGGTATGTATCGTGGTGTTCCTGTATTGCAATATAGCAATATAACGATATACCTATAATACTGTGCACCCGTAATATTTTGACTAGTTTCAAGCTTATATGGATATTGAAAACTTACGTTCCCCCGTTAGCACACGGGTTGGGATCACACTCGTCCTCGTTTATCTCACACCGGGTTCCGTTATACCCAGAAGGACAGTCACAGAGGAAGTCGTTCTCCAGGTTGTGACATGTGGCACCGTACCCGCATGGGTTGAGTGCACACTCGTCAATGTCCCAACAGATTGGCGCCAAACCTGGATAAATGGTCAACATTTTTGGTTTTTGCTAAAAAAGATCTCAACTCATACTCATTTGATACAGATGGCTGTTTGCCTTTCTCAAGGCCATAGCTAGAAATGCTTAAAAAAATTGACGTAAGAATCTGAAAAGGTGTCATAAATGAAGTAAAAACTTTGTGCGGCTATTTTACTTTAACACCTTTGAATACAACAAATTAAGGAATGAAAAATTATTCATATCAACTTAACTTAGTACATTAATTTTGGAACTCATATTAATCATTATAAAATGTTTTGTTGCGGTGGTACCATTTATTTTCCTATTTGTCAGATCACTTTATTTCCATAAAAAAAATGTGCTATATCGACTTTAAGTGTTAAGTGTTAAGTGTTAAGATACTGAATGACTCACCTGCATACCCAGGTTTGCATTCACACCTGTAACCGTTCACCTGGTCGACACACTGAGTGTTGTTACCTGGACAGGTAATGTCAAGTGATTCACATTCGTTAACATCAATCTCGCATTGTTTCCCTCTGAATCCAGGTGCACACGAACAGGTGAAGTCGTTAACGCCACTCGTACAGGTACCATTCTGTCTGCAGGGGTTGGAGAGACACTCATCCACATCCTGTTAATATAATTCAAACCATGAATAAAATAAAAAGATAAATTGCGTTTTTTTCCATAGGTATTCAAAATTAAACATATGTTATTATATGTTGGAAATTAATAACACATTAAGGGCTAGTATTCCTTTTTACAAATTCTTTATTGTATGGACTCCCAACTTCTTAAAATGCCAATCATAAAAAAGCACATATTTATAAATCACCAAAAGCCTTTTCTTAAAATTCATTTATTCAATGAATCTATTAATTAGATAAAACCAATTAAAAAGAAAACAAAATGAAGAACAGAATTAAGAGAAATAGTTATACGGTATTAGCAATGATTTCACGAAGCAATGATCTCACAAAGCAATGATCTCACGAAGATCAATTCTCTGAACCCATTATTGCAAACCCAAAAACACAAAACATTAGCAAAATTAGATCTTAAATAGAAAACTGATAATAGCTCAAAATGTTTACTCTTCAGCGGAACAGCATCAATTATGTCGCACGTTACCTCCTTGATAAAAACATCAATACAATAGCTGCTTTGTCAACAAATTACTCGAAAACATGCGACAGAGAGGTGAAGAAATCTTCCAAGTTGCCGCTAATTTTGAACTCACTTCCACACAGCCGACTCCCTCGAAGCCGACGGGGCAGTCACAGGAGAAGCTACCGGGGTTGTTGACACAGGAACCGTTGCCACAGGGATGGGGGACTGCCGCGCATTCATTAACATCCTCACTACAGATTAGGCCTCCGTACCCTGTAGAGAGATGGCAATGATATCAGGAATTAACATTTTACCCATTTATTCAGCACACAAAATTTGAAAAATTTAGAGATTTATTGAATATGAAATTGATTTGACATCAATCTTGTAAAACCTTGGACACAAGACAACTTTAACCCTTACACAACTTGGAAATGCATATACATTTAGAGTCCAGGCTTCTTGGGGTGTGAAAGGACTAAATTAATAAATGATTGAAAATGGACTTACCTGAGCCCGTACAGTTACACACGTAGGCGTTAATGTGATCAACACATATTCCATGAGAACACGGGTGCTGACGACACTCGTCAATCTCTGTCTCACAAGTTGAACCCGTATAACCTTTGCAATGACAAAAAAATATGTGGATTTGTGTATATTTTTCATATTTATCTCCTTTCCTGATACATTGTTATTTTGTTTGTATCACAAAATATGGAAACTAACAAAAAAATTAAAAAATTAAAAATTATCACAGACAAAAGGATTTTAAATAAGAAAAATTAGTATATTAAACATCTGAGAAATACAACCTGTGCACAGAAAATGGTAAATAATGGTATTAAAAGACCCCAAAGACCCCACAAAATTAGTATTAATAATATTTTAGAAATATTAATGTGTCATCAGAATATTCAAGTTATACGTTATGAAAAATTGTCTATATGCAGAGGTGTCAGTCTTCAGGGCTCCGGATTCCAATTAATTTAAAAACTTGCACAAATATATTTGTATTAACAGATATAAAAAAAAAAATCATGAATGATCAATATTTTCAAATTAACAATAGTTAGCTGTAGATCCGTCTGCCTTTCCAAACAAAAAAATGAAATAAAAAAGCTTTGAAGTTAACAATACAGATTTGCAAATTTCAGTTTTTTAATATCCATAAATCTCCTAATCTTCAAGAACATCTATGAAACAGAGTCCTCAACTTACCAGCTATACAGAGACAGTTATAATTTGATGATTGGTTTGTAAGTCTCTCACAGGTACCTCCATTCAAACATAAATTTTCTACATCACATCCTAGCAAAGCTGGAAGAAAACAAAAAGACTCATAAAGACTCTCAAAATGCAGAAGTAAGGCAACTAGGCATTTAAAGATTTCTTTGTGTCTTACAGCAGTATATATATAGTTCTTAAACATTACATAACAATGCATGAATTTTCCTTTGTTGATATCAAATTTCAGTATTCTTTTAATATTTGTGCAATACATTGTTATGTACAATCCAACATTTTCTTTTATATTTGGGAACATTTTTCACTTTATAAAATTTTTTCATGTTATGAGCCTTACGCTGTTTTTCACGGTATTATCCTTTGCAAAAGCCCAAGGTCTTTTATTACTGCCACCCGATACTAAAAGGGCAGTTTCTTGATAATTTCCATTTTAGCTATAATGTTGCATGCACGTGTATTACCTATACAATATAAAATGTTAATGAAAAACTTCTATTTTTAGAAAGGTCTTATTTAAGAAGGTGGCAAGGAAATTCTTTTTGTCCAATCTTGTTATCCCATCAAGGTCATCTGGCCAATCTCTACAACTTAATTTGTCACAACGTAGTATTTCTATTTAATTATGGATATTCCAAACAATACACTGTGTACTGTAAGAGAAAGGAAACATGCGTGTAGAAATCCTTCCTTGTGAGTGTAAATGTTTTCTTAAGACTATTAGGCCCATTGTTAAGGGCGTGATCAGTAGCAGAGTGGGATAAATAACCAATGTTTACTTGTAGCTTTTAAAACAAATTTTTTTATAGCATTTTGCTTTACTTAAATTCATATTGTTTTAATTTGTGATTTTATTTTCTAAACTTTTCCTTAGAATATTAAAATTACTTTAGATCTTTATGTTGCCTGCTATATTTTGCATCCATTTTGAGGTAACCGACATTTCTCTTATAAATATTTTAATATATCTATACATTTTGTGGTAATAGAGATATAATTAACCAATTCTTTCATCAGACTTTCAACATCCAACATCAAATATTTGATATATCATCAAAACTCATTGCACACACATTCTATAGTTAACAGCAAGACTGCTATTTTGACCCTAATATAACCTCTTGAAAAGCAAGTCCATATTTGCAGTCAAAAAGCCACTTTTCTGAGGCTCCTTTTTTATATTTGATAAAATAATTGTTCTTAGAATTATTTTTAAGGGATTTAATAATAGTCTACACTTTCTACACAAAAAATATCAATACTGGTATGGATAAAGATCAACAAAAGAGTCCAACCATAATCCCTTAAAACAGAACATAAAAATTTTGCGATCATACTTACAATCCTCTTCACACTAGGTTGTCTTATTATTCTATCCAAACAAATTGCTATGCTTCCATTATCATGAAGCAGAAATGATATTCCATGAATTAATGGGCATAATTTAAAGGGAACATTACAAAAATGGTAGTCATATCGGGTCATTAATCACCCTCAAACTACTTATATGCTACATAAATAATAACTGTTTTTATATTTGAAACAGCAAGTAGATAGTCCATTATACTCACATAAATCATTCTCACACAAGGTTCCATTGTAATTATGCGGACATTCACACGTAAAGTTTTTATATCCATCTATACATCGGCCCTGTACACAGGGATAGGAGGAACAGTCGTCACCGTCCACGTCACCTGCAATGGTAGATATTATTGTTAGAAAACATTAAAAAGGCTTATCAGAGCAAAAAAGGTATAAAGGTCACAAGAATTACCTGAAACAGAAGACCCTACTGTAAGAAAACATGTGAAAGGCTTTCAAGGACAAAAATTCACGAAATAAAATTCCCTGTTAGAAACCAACCTGTTCACAAGATTAAGTTTCAATAATAATAATATAATAATAATAGTGTATATTTGTAATGCGCCTGTATCCATGCATTGAATGCTCAAGGTGCTACAAAGGAAGAAATTGTAAAACTTTATACAATATCTACACAGGAGTTTACACAGAGTTGCAGTTTGACGAGCATATGGTTCTTGAGAAGATGTCCAATATGCCAAAACTCTGTTGACGTATACCCAAAATCTTGCCTTCGTTGGTCACTCATTTGCTTAATTTTTATAAACTTTGTAACAAGGTTATTTGAACTCTTCCAAAGTACTGCAGGAAGAAGGTATGGTACACAATCGTGAATTATATTCATAAGCTGTACATGACTAGGTGAAAACCCTCCATTAGACTGAGGTGCAGATGCATACAAACAAGACCTGAAAGTTTTGGTCCATATGCCATGATCCTTTCTGATTTACCATATCTGCCAACTGTAGCTTATTGCTCCTATCAAATTTGATAATATCAGTGCCTGCCTCTCAAATATGTATATACACATACTTGTGAATCATATTTATGGAACATTGTTATGAAAAGAATTCTTTTTGAATGGTTTGTATTGATTGAGATTCAAAAAGTTAAAACAAAAACATGACATGATCTCCCTCGTGTTCAGTAACACGTGGTTTGCGGCGGGTATCCTTCTATTAACATTGACTGTTCACGAGAGTTCTCAAACATCCCGGGAAATTCTGTGTTCAGTGCTCATACATTGTTCCACTAATGCTAGTCATATCAATTTCTAAGATAAATCTGACTGCAATAACCACTTCCATTTTTGGAATCTATGTTTAATCGATTCTATGAGATTAAGAAATATGAGATATTATCTTTATAAAAAAAACTCTTGTCTGACAGCCTTAAACCTGGGCTAGGTTGGTAACTTCAAATCATTTAATCTTTTTGATTATGGTTAAAGTACAAAAGTTATTTTTTGTATTGAAGTTGCAGTTCTAATCTTTACACTCATTATTATTGACTGTACCAATAAACATGTAACAATAATTGGATTTTCATGTAGTTAATTACAATGATTAATCTTTATCTGATTGGTTTACATTGATCTAACTAATTACACATTAATAACATTGATTAAAAAACATTGATTAAATAAGGAAAGAAGGCTAACAATCAAGCCTTTCTTTCCGTCTTTTCCCTCATCCTGTCGATCCCTTTCTCCCTTTTCTGTCCACTCTCTTTTGGATGCTTGTCATCCACGTGTTTAATAACTGAAATATTGTTCAAAGCACGTTAAACCCCAACTCACTCACTCACTCACACTAACAATCAAGCCATATGGATACTTTTACGAATCATGTTTTTTTGAACATCTGATGAATTATCATTTTACAAATGAGGGCATTTGAATTTATAAGTTAATACAGATGGGTCTGAATAAGAAGTGAAAAGATAAAACTTCGATGATGCCAAAATAAAAAATCAATTATCAATGAAAATATTTTGATATTTAGCAACACATGCTAGTAATATTTGGGATCACAATCTGCAATACTACAAATCTTGTAATTTTGGAGAATTAATTCTACCACTGAAAAATCAAATGCACAAACTTCATAGCACTTGAGAATTTCCTGTACACCAAGTCCATATCCTTATCATCTTTATTCTTGCCAAAAATAATATAAAACAGACTAAGAAATCTAACCAAATACCAAAAGACTAACCAAATCTAATCATAAAACTATAATATGAAGAGACTGACAAGGTCGGGCAATGACATAACTTTCGGTCACGCAAATTATATTTAGCAACAGGCTTGTAAATTAATGCTCCCTAGAGCAGAAGTAAATAACAAGATATCATGGGATGATCTGTCATAGCCAAAAGGCTTGTTTGTTTATCCTTAAAAGAAGAATTAAAAGAACTGAACAATCAACATCATCTCCATACCTATTGAACCCAGTAAACCACATCTAGACATCGTGAGTGTTCACATGGTCAGTGCAATGTCCGCTAGCTCAACACCAACTTAATCTGCTGGTGTTTGTACCAAGCCCTGGTCAAACACTTAAACTGATAAATCTGACCACAGGATCCAGACTGGACCTTTATCAGATAACTGACCAATCACTATTCATATATATATATAGCAATTTCAGTCCTTACTGTCATGAGACTTCATGTCCTCTGTCCTCTCTTCCAAAAGAATATGGAAAATGTATTATTGTGGCAACTGACATTGTCAATACTGATGCTGTTGAATTCATTATAGCCGTACCATTGAGTTCAAATTGCAACTGCCTCCTGTCACAAAGACTTGATTCAATCATAAAACTATCATATGATGGAAGTGAAAAGTCTAGATATTGGAAATGAAAAAAGGATTGATCTTGGAATGGTCAGTAACTTGATAAAGCTATTCCTGGAATGACCAGCAACCCAACCCGATGGTAAAGAGTTACAATCTTATAAAGATTCACATTATAATGATCGTGTCTAAATAAACATTACCAATCCTTTATAATGGAGCAAAATGATAGAAAACATTTCAAAAGTTACAGGCAAGCCAAAAAGTACCCAGGGGCTGTCAAACTGACCTGATTTCATTCACTGCACATGCATCATTATTTTTTTCATTGTAAGGAATATATTCAACCTAAACATGATATGATGATCAGTTAACCTTCAAAACCATAAACAATACACCATCTTTACCAAGTGGTCAATACCTAATTATTCCTTGATTAAAAAGCAATAATACTGATGAATAAATACCTAATAATCCCTTGAATATAGAGAAATAATACCTGTAAATTAGCCACTGTAATTTGGCACAAAATGTAATTCAAGTTGTTAAATGTTGATTTTTTTTACCAATTTAAAAAAAAATATACCTTTCTTTGTGATTTCATCATTCTGTTTTCAAGAACTACAGGTCAATGTGTCATTTCTAAAAATATTCCTCCATATTGACTAAGACCAAATGTGAGTAATTTGCCACATTTGTCTTGTCCACAGCCAACAGCGAGGTAAGACACTAAATGTGGAGGGATCATGCCATCAGCCCAAAAACTGTTCTCGGGTAAATAGTATATTGACACTGAATTGGCTTTAAGAGATAGAGAAAATCCTCTGGTAAAAGTTACATGAAAGCATCTTGGTGTAGAGGCCAGATAACCACAAACTGTAATTATGATTTCTAAAAAAACCTGTCTTTTCTTGTGTAAACTAAGCATGAATTATTGAAAAAAACAGTTGCAGTGTTTTAAGGGATCTGATTAATCCACATGCTAACCACATGTTACACTGATACAATAGAGGTTTCAATAGACACTGAGACTGGCTGACTCTCTTGAACCCTTCATCAAACTTCACAGTTTATCTCAAATTGAATTTACCAAACACTCAAAGATAACATTCAGAGATATCAAGGGTCGACAGAGAGACACTTCAACGTCTTAAGATAACAAATAGCTTTATACGATGCAGCTTGCTCAATCAGCAGAGCTCCTTCAAATACCCTGATCTTTGGACCTAATGCCTCTATCATTGACAGGTAGTTAATCATGTCTATGGTCAGAATGTATTTATTCGGCCAATCAAATGTAATTATGCAAGTAGCTTGAAACTAATATCTTGAAACAACTGATTTTTCATCCTGCCATTGCTGGATGTCATTCATTTCTTTCATTGGCTGCTCATGTTAAGGGGATACGAGGCATTTGGCCTGAAGGAGATCAGGGACTTTGAATTAGCTCTGTGGATTCAAATACCCTGATTGAGCTGGATGTATATGATGTTTTAATGGTTTTATGTTCATTCTTCTATGAACTAGTATTGTAAATGACCTCTATCTATTATGATAAAAAGAGTACATAGAGAATCTCACCAAAGTGTCTTCTGATATCAAATATATCAACACAAGTTGATAAAAGTTACAAATATCCGAGGCTTGCCGAGTATATCTTTACTTTTATCAATGAGACATGAGCCTGATTAAAACTAGACATGAGATTCAACGAGACATGAGGGTTAGATTCTATTAATCATTCAAAATCCTTTTTCATTTCCATCTCTGAACATCTCTGAACACTGCTCTACTCTTAGACTCTCAGTGTGGTGATGTCATAGCACTGTGATGTCATCATGTTTATGATGCCATAGCATTGTGTTGTTATGAACTTGACTGAAACAGGGAATTTTAAAAATCTACTGTCAAAACGATATCTCCTAGGAGATGTCGTCTTTCCTAGGAGAGATATCGTCTTTGGAACACAGTTTTGGGTGATAAATGCAGAAAGTATATTGATAATCTAAACAGTGGTCTATCGCTTTGTCTCAAGGTATATGATAAGAAGTGAATACCATTGACAGTAGATTTTATGATCTTCACATCATAGTCAAGTAATCGAAAACTAACTGTGAAAGACAGATACAATGAAATCTTTATCATGTTTATCAAAATATAAAAGTCTTTTCCTGTTATCAAACCCTTGCTTCAGTCAGCACATGAATTATTACTTTAAATAGTAAGCTATTAAGATTATTCATAACATGTCTCAATGCTTGAATAGTTATGTATACCGATATACATAAATAATAAATCCTTCCTGACAACCATACAATGACTTGAACATGATAGGCCCGAAGAAGAAGAAGTCCATTAATACAGTCATTAGTCTGCTTATTAGTTTTACTGGTACATTAATTGTCTTCATCATTTGTTATTAAACACCATTTCATAAAAATCAAAAACATGAATTTTTACCATGCATTCAATTCAAACCATTTGTCATTTTAAGCAGTAAACAAGCAGTTGTGCTTCTTTCATTAACAAAATTCATTTTGGAGTTTTTATTCTTAAAAGTCGCTTTGAGCAATATTTCAGTTATTAGCAGCATTATCCTTTTGCACAAAAAACATATTAAAGTAAAACAGTACAATGAACCATCACGGGCATGTTGTTCAAAACAGTGCAAGGACTTCTCATAAACCGAATGGTGAATACAGACATCAATGGACAAATATTTTGGGAATGACCTACATAATCATAAAACAAATGCAGCTAAATCATCACAAGCCGCCGGAACATCATGACAAACAAACATGCAGCGCTGACCCTAAACATGGCTGACCCTACGAGACAGTTTGTGACCCTAGGCGGGACCAACAATGAAACAACACTCGTCACCAGGATATCCAGCACAATGGAATTCTGTGCCGAAGAATGATTTTAAAAAGACCTATGAAGAAATGGGAAAGAAAAACATTTGTCAATTTGAATTGCAAAATGAAGTAAGAAATTTAAGAAGTAACATTCCTTGAGTAAAAGTTGACAGCCTAAATGCTGTAGGAAAATTTATATTGCGTTATACTGAGATATCATAAGGCACCCTAGTCATTTACATATTGTTAAGTTAATATTTGTAATTTGAAATTGATTACCTAAACAACTTAATTCTTTTGACTCATATCAATCTCCACAATAAATGTGAAGTTTTATATTTTTAGTTGTATGCACTTTTCAACACAATTCATGACCAAAAAAACAAAGTCCCTAAACTTGTGACTGTCAATGAAGCATAGACTAATACTCATTCAATCGTATAAACGGTACCAAAAAGTAAACACACAATAAAAAATGAAAATAACGATCAACCTCGTTAGATTCAATAAAAAATACTACAATAATTACAAAAACTTCTATATTGACCCCAAAAGATAACTTGTGACCTCTAAAGGTTTCATCAAATTAGCATGCAGTTCTGCAATAAATAAAAAAACAGTGACCCGAAACAATAAATTTTGACCTCAGGGGGTGTCACCAAATATGAGGGTCAACGTTTGGTATCAGGAACATCCTGAAACAATAGAGTTATCTGCCTTCCAGAGCTCTCCTGCCTTATTTACCCTGGTAATCTGATGACAAATACTCTCCGCTTTCTGTCACCTTTGCGATGGTGCCAATTATAGACCCCCTCTCTCCATGTTGGAAAGCTTTATAGAGCTAAGAAAAGATTTGATTCCTCGAAGCTGCCTTATGTTTATCACTGTTTTGAATTTTTTCAGAGCTTTTTGATAGACTCCATTTCTAGTGGTCTACTTACATTTTTGATTCTCCGCATTGAAGAGCTTTATTTAAACTGAGATCAGCAGTGTTTTGAGCTTTTGGAATCTTTTTCATGCCTGATGTTTTTTTAAAAATAGACCAAATATTTTTTTTATTTTTTCTTTCAAAGTGAGCGAAACAGCAGATCACTATTATATTGCTTTTAAAAAATTGATTTAATTTTAAATAGCTTTTAATTTTTTACAAGATGTTATCCATTATCTTAAGCAATAGAGATATGGATGTATCATCATAAAAATGTTCTGAGATAAGGTCCTAATAAATTTATGAAAGATTCAATAAATCTTACCCTTATCAAGATGAGCTATTTAATAATTCAATCAGACAGAATGTTAAAATCAATAGTATTTTCAGTCTGTTTTCAACAAATATCACATTGCAATATGGAAATCAAATATTTTTTTAGAAATCAATCATTTTCTTAATTATCAATTAAAATTCTCGTTAAGATTTGTGACAAATACCACAGATGTATCACATATTCCAATATACGACTACATGACCTATTTCATATCATATAAATCAGTCATCTCACCTACACGCAAAAAAAAACTAGCATTACCTACAGTCTCCATTATCAATAAAAAAAAATTTTTTTAAATTAACCCTAACAATGAACACTTAAAAAAGTCAACCCTCTTCTCAAGGCTCTTATCATATAATATTTCATTACATACAATTCAAATCAGTCAAATTTTGATCCTGTGAATTCCTAGATTTTATAAGTCATGGATTTAAGAGTAACATATTTTTATTTTAACAAGACTAAAGGGGACATTATGCCTATTTCCATTGAAGCTATATATAAAAAAAAAATTCACTGAGTACATTAAAAAACATTTTGCTAATGCTAAGATAAGAATTATAAAATCAAATACCAGAACTGTAACAACTCTTTCCATAAAAGGTACCTTTATCTTTAATTCCACTTTGACAAGAGACCAAAATGTCCAGAATTATTTTAAAAAACAATATGGATGTCATCTTAGAGTTTGGAAATTGTCCAAATTCACATAAAAAGTTCCTTGAGCCAGTCTAGTGAAAGCCGAGCTTATCACCGTAACATCTCCCACACCTACAGTACCCATAATTCCCTCACCCTTAATACCCGAACACAAAGGTATTCTGTTTATGTACAGAATGAGAATGAGGCCAGGCCTGGGAACACTAAATAACTTTCTATCCATTATTAAGTAAAGTCAACACTGCAGCTATATAGGACCTTGACATTTAAGAAAAGACAAATTACGTAAGCTAGAACACTCAAGAAAAGGAAACTAGTTTATTGAGCAAAGTCTACATAAACATATATTCAGCCTTTTCAACTGTTCAACTACATGTAGGAAAATGGAGAACTGGTTTTGAAAGATTTCAAACCTGAATTTCTTCATTTTTTATATTTTTCACAGATTCAATTCACTTTCTTAATAATAAGATTGTACACGTGATATTGATACTTGTATTATGTTCTGCTCGAAGAAGTTTTAGGATGAATATTAAAAGTTGTATTTGGATACTTCTACAAAGTATACAAAGATATAACCAAAAGTAAAAGATTATTCCAAAATAATATTTTGTACGGTATGGACACTGTGTTATGTTATACACTAGTGAAACATTACCCTGTGAAATCCGAATCCCGCCAGGGGCTCGGAAACTTTCTCTTCAGTAGAGAACTCTTCTACACGCAGTCAGGTTTGCAATGCTACACTGAGTTTCAGCGCAGTACCACCCATGGTTCGCTAGTTCCAGCCGATGCTCGCAGGTTTCACCGCAATGCATGGCCACAATGGTGTTGCGGGCTTTCTCCCTGCAATAATACTAGCAGCCGCGATATAAGTAAAATAATCTTGAACGTGGCGTTAAACCCCAACTCACTCACCCTGTGAAATCATGATGCAAATTTAATTTAACAAGATATGGAAATCAAACCGAAATATGAAGTTGTAAAGTTGTTTCATGATGGGGAGAAGTTAACGATCAACTGGAAAATAAACAAAGACATTCCATCAGTGCCAGAAACAAAAAGCATCCCATCAGCGTAATTTGTCCATCTAAATATTTGCTGAGTTGACAGAATGACCATGTTTACCTCTCTGATTGGTGAATGCTATCTTTTGAATGCTTTGAATAACATAATTACATAACTGAAACTTGGTACTGTTCATACAGTGTTTTCTGAGTTTTACATTCTTATGTAAAATGCTTTAGATAATGATTTGTAAAACTTGGAGTGAGTAATTGCGTTTAATATGCCTTCAACAATATTTCAGTCATTCAACATGATGTAAAACTAAAACTTCCTACACATTATACACCTTTTTCTAATTCATGTATTTGTTCATCTTACAATGCTAGGAACAATGACTCACCAAATTATATGATTTAAACTGTATCCATTTCCAGATGGAACAGGATAGGGGAATTGATAAACAGTGTTGCCCCTTTATGAACATCACTCCATGTGTTTCTCAAATTTCGTCCTTACTCAAACTTCAAGCATAAATGCAAAATCTAGTATTTCTATACAGAAGTATTTTCATTTCTACAATTTTCTTATTAAATGCTTGGAATAATAATTATAACATAAATGTGAAATGATATATGGTCAATGAAGGTTATTTTTTATTCATGCATACATTCTTCAAGATGCTTGGAACAAGACCTTAAAAATTGAAACTTGAAATGTTTTACAATGTATATTTATATACCTGATTAAAGATTTGTATTGAACTGGTCCACCAAATGAGTACAGAACAGAGCAATGAATAAATATCTAGAAGGCAACAATTCTTATTGATCAACTTCCAAAAAACGAGGCTATGACAAACATCCTTAATGTTACATATGCTTAAAGAAATTCTCCTTAAACAAAAACCGCCCAAAAGACTTTAGCTGAGTTAAGAAGCAATATAAACAAAGACAAAGACAACTTGTTATAACTAATGGTACATATTCTCTCTTGGCACTGAGAATCAATTAGCATATTGTTGGAACATATATATGTTATATATATATAACTCACGACAATCTATACATAAGCGACTCACTCATGCATGAACCTTACACCATTAGTTCCAGATGGTGATCATAGAGCCATAGCATTCAATAATTCAATATAGGTAGATTTCCATTTTTATTGATGTACATGCATGTATATGAAATTATACAACATTGATATAGAATGACTCTGGGAACAAAATATTTTTAGTTTATGACCTGCAACCAGAAACGTGACCACTCATGTACTCATTTCTGTCACCTCCATAACTTTGTGTTTATATCTGAGAAAACATACTATCACATCTATTTTAGCTCTAAGGACCTAAGAAACATTTCTTTTGAAGTTAAATTGTAGTTTAGAAAATGAAAAAATAGAGTACATTCAAATTTTTCCAAATTATAACTTCTTGAGAACTGCAACTTCATTACGTTATATAAATATCCATAGGCATACTTGAAGTATATATAACATTTCTCTTTTGTATACTATTTGCATTTTTAATTGTAACAAGATGTTTTTCAAATATTTGTTATATGTTACATATGAATGTATGCAAAATGTAATAAAGTAATCATCTGCCAAATTCTAAAATGCCTCATAAACCCCATTTTATCAATGAATGTATTAAAAAGTAATACTTCTTGAATGAATGTTTTGATATATCAGCTTTCTTGACCAATCAAGGAAATCCAATGCATTCCCCATTGTGCACATATATAAGTAATTAGTACTTATCAGTAAGTCATCGAGGTCAGGTGATTGCACACCTCAGCTTTGAGCAGGGCTCATTATCAGGGCATTAATCATGTAACCCTGATTTGTGACTCTCTGGTATGCCATGTCGATGTAATTAATACCCAAATTAGGGTTAATGTTCCTTCCAAGGGTGACACCCATAAGGTCAGGATTGCTTAACCCTTTATACTCTTTTTCTTTCTTCACGAAGATGTAACAACAGGATCTTTTTTGTATGATCAATGTCTGATGCGCCTAGGGGGCATTGGTAAACATAATTATTTGCTGTCTAAATTAATCAAAATACCAAAAATTAAAAGAGGTGTGAAATGACATTTTATATCTGGAATTAAGTTTATGATATTGCCGAGATTTCCCTTGATATAAGGTCATGGTCACCATGGTGGTGCACATGGCATTTTCTTTACAGTAATTTAAAAATTTGAGGAAGTTGAAAGGTTTTAAATATAAATTAAAATTTCTGAAAGATGGCTCTTTCTAGGGAAGATGGACTGATGACATTATACTATGATGACAATAATCAAGCATTAGTAAATCAATTGATGACACAATGACAGGGGTTTAAGGTTGAAAATGACACCAGGAAGAAGAGGAATGTAATTAACTAATTAATGATAATGAAGATCAGTAGACTGATATACATTTGGGTACTTGATTACTTTGATATTTATCATGAGCCAAGACTTGTGTTGCCTTAAGCATAGAGGGTTTATTTCATTTGTTACATTTTATTACCATCACTATGACCAATTAATAAATTAACATTCGATTATTATTTTATGACATGTTAATGGTAGATGGAGTCAAATGGAAATAGGTTGAATAAATTACCTGGTTGAATAAATTACCTGTCAAACACAATCATAATCAAAAAGAGGATAATTTAACATTTCATCAGAAAGCTGTATCTTGCTTTAGATCTCAGAAACTTTTTATCATTCTTCCTCATCATAATTACCATTATCGTATCAAATATAATCAAAACTGTAAACGTTTTCCAAAAAAGGATCATGATTTTTCTTTTCCATTCTACCTGTTTAAAACAGAAAACATGAATATGAATATTTCAAAAGGTGAAATTCTCGGAACCACCATAAAACTCTCATACAATATTTCTGTGAGGAATCATTTCTAAGAACAGAAGAATAGCTGTAAATTAATAAATAACTATGCCAATTAGACTGACAAAGAAGGAAGTGATTTATTTCAATTTTAAATATTTCTAAATGTTAATGAGACAATTTGGTAAAAAATTCACTTAAGGGAATATTGGTTATCAAGGTGACAAATGCTTACTTAGACATGGAAACTTGAAACTCCTTTTTAAGCAATTTATTTGAAAACCATCCACCTGTTCATATATCTTGAACAGTTTGCAGTAGTTTTTGTTCTTTAGTGTTAATTATTAACAATTTCAAATGTTCCCAGATGAATATATACTATTATCCTACAGGTCTACATCAGTATACATAATGTCCCGTTTTGTTCATAAAATAGTTTTCACTACTTATGTCTTTCAATATGCTCGAATATACATATATATAGAGAGAGAATCGATTTATTTATTACTGTCTCATCTTGTTCATACAAAGAGGTCATACACATTTTCCTTTTGTACAATAAGAAATAAAATGTACAAGCCGCCAAAAGGCTATAAGAGACAATACAATAAAATCACATATAATGTTGTAATATTTGTGTAAAGATTAAATAAATTGGTACAGCTTAAAAGTTTATCAATATATCAATTACCGTATTAATGAAATTATACATTTCATTTTTGAAACAAGGAAAACTAACTTAAAATGAAATCAAAGCAAAGCAAAAAAAAATGTAACAAAGTAATTTTCAACTGCTTATGTTTTTCGGCATTCCTGCAAAGAAATAGGTGAGAAATGGAATAGTTGGATATTTGCACGGCTCAAGATGTCAGCTTTCAAATAATTGTCATTCTGCTTTTTCTTTGATGTGTAAATCACAACAAAATATGTTTCCAGTGTAACTGGTGAGCTTTGTTCCTCTGGATCCGTCAACTGCATAGCTTAACTGACTTGTCAATACTCTCATTGTAACAGAACGATGGATCAATGATATTTATATTTGGACAAAAAGGACGTATGTGAATATGTATACTTATGGATAATGTGGTCATACATGACATACACAAAATTTATCAACATCAATTTAAACATAAATGGAATGAACACAGAATTCAGGACAACGAAAAGGACATATATGGAATAAACAAGTATTATGAAGGATGAAATAAACATACATATAGCATAGAGAAAACCATTGTGATATTTCTTGTAAGACATTTTTTAAGATTTCTTTGTTTTGACATACTGAATTGTATGTATATGATGTAACAATGCATGATTGTTCTTTTGTGGCAAGGTTACATATCCATAAAATTCCTTTATCGATCTTCATCACCTCAACGTAAAGAATTTCTATTGAAGGAAAAATATAAATGTTTGTGTTTTAATAAATATGTATATGCTATGATACAATAGTGATTTGTAAATCACACCTAAAGAATCTTACCTTGATGTTTTTAACTATACAGAAATTGATAATCTAAAAGCCCAAAACATGAATAATGATATAGAGATAATTCCCTAGTGGGTATCTTGTCAATGAAAATTTATATCTAATGTAGTTAACGTTTACAACCAAGTGATTTTCATCAAGCATTTTCCAATACAGTCATTGATTACCTTGCAAGGTAAAAGGTACTTAATGGTTGACTTGATCATTAAATACCTGGCTTTCATAAAACATTCACCCTGGGGTGCTCCTCTTAACAAAAAGCACCAAGCCGGGAAACGTTTTGTATCTGCATACCTGACATTCCATAATGGCTGAATGAGGTTGGACAATTATCGATATAGTAATGCTTAGATACAGACTTCCTAACAGTTTCCAAACATATTACTTCCTTGAGAAATTCCTAAATTTAACTGAAACTAAGAAAAATTAAAGCAAAACTTTAAAAGAAGGATGGGGTAGAACACCTAATACCTTTTCCTTTTTCTAAATCTCACTTTTGATGACGGTAAAGTATATACTTGCAGAAAGTAACTTAATCTTGTTCCTCTTCAAAATAACGTCAGCATGTATGATCATTAAAAAAAACCCCAGATAAATAAGTCCAAAATATATACATATATAATGTTACTTAACCACGTCAAATCATCTTGACTATTTCATAAACAAATTCTAAATATAAACTTTCATATCAATAGCAAGTCTATATTTAATATCACTCTTCATTCATTTCATACTCTTTCTGGTATCGGTTGAGTACAACTCACTGCACATGAACAATGAAGTGTTTTAACCAGTTATGCCAAGCTATTGTAAGAAGAAAATAGCTTGCAACTTGTGTTGCCTCTGGCTCTGTCAGTATTAACCTTGTTGAGAGGGGTACACTGCAAATGTATTCTGTGTAAGACATACTTTATATATTTGTATTTATTGATTGTTATATGGACTTTGAACTGAGATACCTGAGCAAATAAACTGTTCTACAGAAATTAATCTTCTTTACACTGACAATCTGATTAAAAGTTTATCCTCATGAGAATTCCTACACTATTTCAAACATATTTTTCCTATGAGAAGTAGATTCTCTGATTAAAAGAGATCATTCTTCGTCTCAAATTAACATTAAAAAAACAAACCCATAAAGAAACATGTGAAAAGAAATTATATTACATTTGTATAGTGTAATTTTCTAATTCAAGCATTTCCTTTGAAAATTGTTATCATTATGAATACTTAAACATAAGGCTACACAATATATATACATATATATATATCTGTCTCTTTCGTTTATTTGCCTAATATATTTCCATGTGAGAATAAGAATGAGTTTATTTCTGTAGAAGAGGAAGAAGTTTATTGTATTCAAGGCCTCCCTCCCATATAAAGTTTACAGAGTTAGACAAAATAATATCATAACTATTGACAGTGTAAAATTGTTATCTTAGCGATTCATCTCTTAATTTGATGGCATGTTTTATAAACAATGACAAATTTTAAATAATTTTTTCATCACAAGATAATAATGATTTAAACGCTACTTCTGGGGGCTTTGATAGGTGTTGATCAGATACATACATTGTTCTTATTTCATCATATATGATTTACAGATTAAAAAACTCCCCAATATACAAGTATAAAAAACATTATGCAAGTTTTACAAAGTGATACAATGGTCAATGTTGTATTTATAGAATAGAATGTTGTACTCTCAGAATAAAAATAACCTATCTGGGGAAGATGTCAATTATTCAGACAAAAAGTTATTTTTTTGTATTGAGATAAGAATGATGCATAAAATGTCTTCTTAATCTTTGTAAGATAAGGTAGATAGGGAGACAGATAACATTAATTGCAAAGTTAACTCTGATACAAGCGTAAATCCTAGGAATAATTAATATCCCTCAGATACAACATATACAACATAAACATCGGAACATTCGACTCAGATAGAAATATATGGACTTTTTACAAATGTTGACAGACTTTGAAAGTTTAATGAAAATTCATGATGGGATAATAAAGACAACATAACTATAGAAAAATATCATTAAGTATTAATGAATTTAGCTATGTATAGGTCAAAATGAAATTCTATAGGAAGTATTATCAAAACAGTAACATGTCATCATAAATATGTGTAAATGATGTTGATAATTAGAATCTTTAAAATGTTATTGATAGAAGCAGTGTAGAATCCAATTTATTACCAACAATTTGACATAAAAGTTTATTTTTAGCGAATGTTTTCCTAAATACGCTCTATCTGAAGTTTCTAATGGATTTCTTATCAGGTTTTGAATAATTTAACTTGCCATGTAAATCATTCTGAAACAAATTCACTTAACTACATAAATTTCTATAAGGTAATTTCAAACTAAAGATATAATTGAAAACCATAGAATTAAACACTATCTAAAAGTAATTGTGACATACCCTCTTTTTTTGTTCATTTCTTAATAATACAATTAATATTTTTTCCTAAATCTCCTGCCAACACAAAAACTTTAAAAACTTAAAACCTAAATTGAACCAAATAAACTTAGCCCATCTGTGTTTGTCAGCTCAGTTTTACTTGAATCAAATGTCAGGATTGAATATCACTATTCAAAGTAGAAGTTAAAATGCCCTGACAGTAAACATTTCATGATTTATTTTGATGCTTAGATATAACGGATATTTATCAAATAAACTCTTCAACATGTAAAACATGTTTCAAATGAATGTTATTCTTTGACCATAATTATGTCAGCAATATCCCCAAAATATTTCAATAATATAAATTCAATAATCTCAATAATTTGCTTACATCGGTATTCTCCATGTTAAGCTTTTCTCTAATTAGTATTAAAATATTTTCAAAAACTCCAAAATATCTTTCTGTACTTATTTGTCTTTCTAATCAATGTTAGAATTGTTTCTTCATTAGTCTCACAGTTTTATTAATAATAAAGAAGATTAAAAGTCAATTCAAAGATATTAAGTACTCTATATTTTGAATAAAAGTAAATAATATGATAAAGTCATAAAAGATCAGACTTTCCTCAAAGTATGAAAGCTTCTTTGTATTATCAGTCAATATAGATGAATCATTGAGCCATTTACAAATTTCTGAAATATGTACACTCCTGAATTGATTTCTAGATATCAAATTAAAGTGACTCATGCTTAAAATGTTATCCAGTAATAATGGGAAATCTCCATATATGTATTATCTAGATTACCCAATGTGGTTTCAAAACATTCTAAACATGCAAAAGGTTAGGTAAGCTGTAAATTGCAAGGACAATGGATGACCCATGTGCATTGTTTATTCATCATTAAGCAAATATATCATAGTAAACAAGGGTTATCTAGGAACTTTGTAAATGGAACACAACTTTTCAGGACATTTCATCATTAATGTTATTCTGGAAATTAATTAATTTAAAAAATGATTAATAGGTATATTGACATAAAACAATTCTTTTCAATACCAATCAGAATGATGATCCATTGAAAGGATTGTTCTTATCTGCAGTTTTGTTTCAAGGTGGTCAGTTGAGGGGGTCATTTTGGCCTATTCAGAGCACATGGGACCCTTTACAATGGGGGATGTATTCTACTACTCAAAACCAAGCAAAAAGGGTGGGGAGATTTCCCCAGAACCCTCCTCTAGGAACAACACTGTATTTAATGTAAGCTTGTGCAGGGAATTTTGCACAATTGCATGTCAGCTCTTCTAAATGACAACCTTTATTAATCAGAATAGATCTGAAGTATTGCATATTCATGAATGACTTTTGAAGAAACGCTTGTGCGTCATACAGGATTCCAGAATGTTGAACGTATTCAATGATATTTTCAATGGATTACTTAATCCTTTTCAATCTCAACCTTATTTAAAAACTCTAAGTAATATATGATATGTCAATAAAGTTTGGTTCAAATGAAACAAGAAGCCATATATTTTGATGTCAGTTAAGAATTCAAGGAAGGGCACATGTCCATTTTATCACAATAATCTACATTGATGGAATCTAATGTATTCATAAACCATTCAGTAAACCTACAAGGAACTTCAAATAAAGAAGAGAGGTTCTATTTTTAAATCATTTGTCACTCACTGTTAGAATTTGACAAAAAAGGTAAAGTTGAAATTTGATGCTGAATATTTCGTCAGTCTGTCAATGAGTAAATAGATTCTTACTTAGATTTCATATAATTATTTTTGTTGAGTAAACAAACGTGAAAGCAGCACATTGAAAAATTTACATATAAATCTGTCAACAAAACAGAGTTCAATAGTATACATGCATGATCAGTGGAATAGTAAAATCTCAATTCAGCCACAAATACATGTTATATAGATCAAGATATAAAGAGAAACACTGAGAAGCCATTCACAAGTCTGACAAGAAACTTTTATAAATCTTAGCAGGAAGCCATGTCCCATTGAGCAATACCATGGTCAGTTCAGCAGAATACTATAGACTCACCTGTCGGGTCTGTTGATTGTTGTAATGTGTTAGCACCCAGTAGTATCACAGTTAACACAACTCCACACACAGACAACATCATGTCAGGAGTCTCATGTATCCACAATTCAAAAGTATCCCATGTAAATTAAGTATCCTTGGAGTATCCTCAATAAGAAGCCCTCACACAATCCAGTGGGTCACAGCTCGAGTGCTGTGGGAATGTGAGGTATGATATGAGTTGCGATGTGACATGAAGCCGGCCAATGGGACGATTGATTTATCATTCCATCGTTCAGTATGAAATGTATCACCTTGTGGCCCACACGTTGAAGATGTCAGTGAAATATACCAGCAATGTTACACACACATTACCTGTATATGTGTCACTGAGTCTGCATACCTGAGCGGAACACACCTTAACGAGGCAGCCAGGTGAGTGACTCAATGGAGTAGAGTCCTTGAATAAACATGCAGTGTTTTTATAAGGGTTAATCCTAGAACAATATACACTGCAATAACTGTTATAATCCAAAATGTCTGTCTGGAAGTGGGTCCCCTACAAATCCTGTTGAACCAGCTTATGTGCCATCACTGTGCAAGCTCCCTCAACCATAACAATGGACAATCACAAACATCTCCACTGCGCCAAACTTCCAGCTCAGGTAAACATGCCACGCTAAATGAGGGTCCAGTCATTCAAGGCACTTTCTTATCTCACCTGGTCATAACGACCAGTTACAGGCAAGATGGATAGACTGACCAATTGATGGTCTTCCAGGTAAGCACAGGTTAACGAGGTTTTGCTTCGACTTGCCCCTGGCTCTCACTCCTCTACCTGCTTTGACTAGCTTTCTCTCACTGAGTGTCGCTTACTTCCGGTAAGCTATGCGGCCGGCCTGGTAGCGTACCTGAGTCACAGTGTGGCTGTGATGTGGCTGGCTTGTTCAGGTGAAACAGGTGAGAAACACACCTGGCTGCTCTCACAGGTAGAAGATGGGGCCAAACTCATTGTACAGATGTTGTACAGGGCTGTATCTGATGTTTCATAGGTTTTAAATACTAACTCCATATATCTTTATTTTGTTTTTCTATTTAATAATTTTTGTTTGTTTTTGAAAGAACTTTCATTTCTATTGGTCAACATAAATTGAAAAGAATTTTAAAATGACGGAGGTTTTTTTTCATTCATTATTTAGAACTTTTTCTGCTTTTTTTTCAAGTTGATTAAATCTTGAAATGGTTCTGACTGAAAGAATTATTTATCTTTAAGAGAACTTTTACATTTGTTTTGGATCATATGTGACATCTGTCTAAAAAAACGTTTAAGGATTTATGTAATATTATACTCATCAAAAAAAGGTAATAAGCACCACAATATCCAATAACAAAGCATCATGCATATTCATCATTAGATCATTGATAAAAATCAGGGTGGTCCTTAACTTAATTTGTTGTGTATATGTATAAAAGGGCAAGATGGGACTCATGGCCCAGCCTCATGACAGAAAGTTTTTCAAATATTCCAGAATGATGTACTTGATTACACAATGTTTCTATCAATCTGTATACGATAAGTGTCTTCAACATTTTTGTTTTTTAAGTTCATTTGATGATTGTGCTTGTCTCAATTTTTTCTTGAATTATTTGAAGAGTTGATAGTCACTCTGACAAAATGATTTGTTGTCGTAAAACAATTACACAATGTAAATTATTATTACACACATAAATTATTTTTTAAAGTTGGAAAATAAATGTTTCATGCATTCTAAAAACATTTGAATGATTAGTATCAACGATGTGCATTTGTTTTTTTAAAGTTGTGTGAATATAACCAACCATGTTTTCATGAAACGAAACATAATTCAAAATGTGCACAAAATTTAAATAAAACATCAATGGAACATAAACTTCAAAACAAAAACAAAATCAGTAAATAAAAGTACTTACTCTCACAGTAATTTATAATTTCTGCAAAAATCAACATGATTATCAATATTAGAAGATAATTCATTGGATATTTGTAAGATAATCTATGCATATAAACAGAAATGTTTAAATAAAAATATACTCTGATCTTGGTTAAGGGAAAACACCCTTTACCCATTCTTAAAAAATCGAGACTATTCGGTGTATTTCATATCATAATAACTCATTAATAAGTGCAGAACTCAAAATGGATAACAGTTTTGTCAATGTATTTATCAGAAATATATTATATGATAAGTTGTAAGCACACCTTAATTCAATATTTGATTTTCAGCAGAAAATCTGCTGCGTTCAATTCATGCTTATCATCAAGTGTAAATCTTCTAATACTCCTTTCTACTTTTGACACCCATTTCTACTCTCTGATATATGCAAATTAAGTCTGAAACATGAATATTCATGTATGTAAATAACTACTGCTAGTTGAGTACATAATGCACTAACTGATTCAGAAGTTCTACTCGAAGAAAAGGAAAACAAATGTATATTTATATATGTAAATTACTTTGTTACAATGAGTCACTAGAGGGAAGTGTGGTTATTAGGGTGGTCATATTGCTTGACACCTTTCCCATGGAATGTATAGATTGACCTTGGCGTCTTTAACCCTTCTATGCTGCTGGGAATTTAGTTTTCTCTGATAAGTGGATTAGAGAATATTGAGGGTTTAGAAAATTCTAAAAACATAGCGTATATTAATTATGCTTTGATCTGGTATCAAAATTTTAACTGCGACATACATGATGTTTAAACCTTTTAAGTTGTCCATTCACACAAAACGTAAGTCATTACCAAGGGAAATTTTCAGAAATGTCTACTAGACAAAATATCTGGAAAAAAATCTTGGATCTGTAAGTACAAACTTCATCCAATGAATTTTTTTTCTAAAAACATATATTGTTTTAACAAAATTATATTCTGTCAAAAAATTAAATTTAAAGAAATCAGAATATATCCAAGTAGGCAACAATAAAACAGACAAGTTCGACAGCTATGAAACAGGGTTAAGTTGTTGCTCGGCTACTAAAGCTTTAATGATGGGGGTCAGCGTGACCTCATTCATATTCTAGTGACACCCCCATAGCAATCATTCTCACCTAGCCAACAAAGGGAGGTAATTACACTGTGACTAACATAAACACCCACACAATAAAGATTTCCAACAGGGCTTTAACATGGCACTTTGAAAACCTGCCTATGCAATTTCAGAAAGGATGCAGAGATTGGAATTTGAAATATGTGTATGATTAATGAGATCTTCAGATATTTGTTTTCAATATTTAAGAAAGAGACTTGGTTGCTGACTGTATCAAAATAATGTTACATTTAACTATAACAAACATATCACATAAAATAATTGACCAACAGTTAAATGATTAAAACAAAGTTTCTTATTTGTTATTAGACCATTATGAGTTTATGTCAGAAGAATTTTGATTATCGTGTTAAAAACTCTAATGATCATATCATTATATAAGCTTTGAATATATATGTCAGTTCACCTTCAGAATTTTCAGTACACAACTTTGCGTTGTTAGTACACCAAGACCCAAAAATTATCTGAAGATCGTGACAATAGAAGTTAAAATGCACACATTGTGCACCAAAATAACAAAATTCTTTTCTAAACTGACTAAGATATTCTGGGTCATGGCTGTGAAATCAAAGTAACGAACAGGTACACAACAATATGCTTTTGAACAATAAGCAAATCAATATCATCTGCTACACAAAGGGACTTATACTCATAAAATAAGAACATTTTGAAATAAAGTAGTCTGTTAAATCATTTAAACCTCTTATCATGAGCCTATGAATAATAAGACACATTTATGAAATTTTTAATGTTAACTTTAATACCATTTAATTGGGAATTTTGTTGTAATATTCAAGAAATCACAATGTCATTTAGAAGTTGAGTTCCTGGGTAAAAACTTTTTCATTATAATCTTACACAGTGAATATTTTAGAGTATATGATCATAAAGCCAAAAGGGTGTATCCATGAACTGGAGGAGCAAACATATATACCTAAGACTTATTTTTAAAGATCTAAAATTTGCATTTACCAAAAATAGAATAATGAACTATGAAACGTCATACCTATATACATTCTTAAACAATAATAGCCGAAAATACATGTTTTTTAATATTGATGACTGTAAGACATACAATCAACATCAGCCATATTTATTACCAATTGATAGTGATTGATTTCAGCCATACACCTGTCACATTTGCATGAATCAGAGGAACAAGGAAGCACCTGCTATGTACAACAGGTAGTGTCAGGTAAATTACTTCTCAGGTAGGTATAAGGCTACAGGTGTTCACAATCAACTTAGTCATTGCTATGAATAGCGATCTATCTTGCATTGATTATGCTGAATGATGTAAGGAGGAGGAATTATTGTAAACATTGAAAATTCACAGTCCTTTTAATAGATTTCATCACACTTCGCTATTTTCAAGGGGTGAGGTTAGGTGAGGTGAATTTGGTTAAACACCGCTTTCAAGAGTATTTCACTTATATTGCTGCTGCTAGTATTATTTCAGGGAGAAAGAACCTACATCACCGTTGTGGCTATGCATTGCGGTGAAACCTGCGACCATTAGCTGGAACTAGCAAACCATGGGTGGTACTGCACTGTAATTCAGTGTAGCATTGCACCTAAATCTTACTGCTTGTAGAACAGTTCTCTACTGCCGACAAAGTTGCCAAGCCCCTTGCGGGATCATTTTCAAGAACTGCCTCAAGGTATGAACTAAATCCCAACATACACAATCCAGGTGAATCATTCAGTCTGACTTTGATTCTTCACCTGGATACCTACATTGACAAATACTTGATAAACTAAACAGGTTTAGTGGGGCTGTAACCAAGGTTACGAGAGAAGAGCATCAGCATATATATTGTACCTTGAGACAGGATACATAATGTATGGAAGCGCATTGCTGCCAGCAGTGAGAAAAATTTACTAAAGTTCTAATTAGATGATACTTTTATCTACTTAGATGATACTTTTATCTAATTAGATGATATATTCATCTAATTAGATGATACTTTCATCTAATTAGATGATACTTTCAACTAATTAGATGATTGTTTCATCTAATTAGATGATATTTCATCTAATTAGATCATAGTTTCATCTAATTAGACATTAGTTTCATCATTCTATTCAACATCTAATTAGATGATATTTTCATCTAATTAGATGATACCTTTATCTAATTAGATCATACTTTCATCTAATTAGATCATACTTTCATCTAATTAGATCATACTTTCATCTAATTAAATCATAGATGAAAATATCATCTTATTAGATTTTGTTTACAATGAAGGAACTAATGTCTAATTAGATGAAAGTAATATCTAATTAGATAAAAAATATCATCTAATTAGTTGAAACTATCATTTAATTAGAAGAAACTATCATCTAATTAGATGAAAGTATCATCTAATTAGAACTTTTGTAAAATTTTCTCATTGCTGGCAGCAATGCGCTTCCATAATAATGCATTCTGAAGAAAAATTGGTTACTAAATGTGAACAATAAGCTCAATGCAACTCTTGGAATACATCCTTCATTAGACTCCTCATAGGACAGGGTTTGATTTCAATATGCCAAAAGATCTTTGATTCCTTAGCTTGACCTAACAAAATAAGGATGCTGCATAGGTACCTATAGCAAAACAATTTTCCTTTTTGTATTATAATTGTGAACATGAAAGAATTATTATGTTGTTAACATATCCACTACTTGATTACTCAGTTTGAAAAAGACTTGTATTGTATCACAGCACTAGGTGTCATAAGTGCCTAAAATAGCAGTTGCTACATCTTTTTATTACCCATATATGGTTAATCATAAGCGGTGACATATTTTCAATATAAGCACATGTGCACATATCACTTTTGCCTAGCAACGTTTGTTTCAGCTCGAGTCACCGTATTTTGTCGTCTGTGACGTCATAAAATCATTGTTCGTGACGTCACTGTAGCGGGTCGTCGCAAGGGAAGGAGGCCGTTTTCTGAATATTTCCTTGCGTTTGAAATGGAATAGAATAGGTAATAAAGAAATTATTACCCTCGGAAGTGTGTCATATGACTTTTACGAAACACGTGCGAATTTGTGTATAACCCTCGCTCTCGCTCGGGTAATACAAAAAATCACATTCATTTCGTAAAAGTCATATGACACACTTCCTCGGATAATAATCTCTATTTATTGCACCTGGAAAGGAGCGAAAAAAATTCTGCATTGTGACAATAGGTGCCTTTAGGATAAATGATGTCAAATGATTAACATAACATTGGTGTAATCGAGGAATTATACAGTCTGACCAAGGCTTGATAACTTTCATAATAAAAAGGACTATATCTTTTATGCCACAAAACACTTTAATTTCTTACAACTCAATACGATGCCTGCCAACAATATCGACGATACTCGGTAAGTCTGTGCGTTGTGTCTCTCACCTGAGAGGTGTATTTACCTGTCTACTTACCTGGGTCGACAGAATCACCCAATTAATCCCCTCGTAGACAGGTAACAGTCTGCATAGTCTTTGCTATCAACATCTCTTCACTCAACAATGCAATTGGGTGCAATATCATTCATCATATAAACAAAATTCATTATTAATGTTCATTTTTTGTGAATACAGCATCATCAGTTATATTTGTGATTGTTGATTTAGATTTTTGGTAACTATCTTCATGTTTCAGCAATTTGGTTCTTATATATAGGATCAAATTAGACTTTTTCTCCTTAAATAATATCTCTTTACTCAACAGTATATTGGGTGCCATATGATTCATCATGTTTTTTCAGTGAAGTTGTTGCATCTGAATTTCATTCACAGCCTTCCAGGCTCTAAACACCAATAAGTTGATCAACATATATTATTATGCTTATATTGTTGTGATCATATTGTGTATTGAGTTAAACAATTAACAATGAATATGGCAGTAGAGAACTTCTTAATTCTACTCTAATTGTTCTATGTCTGTAATTATTTACTGATGTGTCACTTTAATAAAAACAGGTCTGTTTTAGTAATCTCTTCTATGATTTATCAAATATGAGACACATCCGATTGGGCGGATTACTGTCCTTTAAACTAGAATTTGAAATACATTAATATACATAAACTGTATGTTCATGATAAGCACTTTATCATTAAACTTTATCCGGCCACCCTAAGTAAATGAAGGAAATGCATCAAATTTTAAGGAAAACAGTGTCGAATAGAAGGAAAAGATTCCATAATGGAAGGAAATGCAGCTTTATCGCGAAACAGACACTTCAATATCGGTTAAAAACGGCAATAACAGAAATTTGTCGTCCCTAACGGAAGGAACATCGTTCCACTTTTGAAGTAAAATATCTGTGTCTATGATTTCTTGATAAAGTGTTTCAATTTGATTGATCATTCAAACAAAAGTTTATAAATTTGGCTTTGTTTGTTAGAAAAATGTGACAATTTTAGACACATCTTAAAGACAATTGATAGGAGGACAAGCAATACTGCAGGCACACAAATATGTATACTTAGTACTATAATGCAACATACTATATCCAAATACCTAGCCTTTTCCATTTAGTTATATATCTAAGTGAGTATAAAAGTTTTTTATCAAATCAATATGGGAGGAATTTTCTTTAGGTTATCTACACAACCTTTTTTCGAATATACAGATGCTTTTGACTGAATATTTATTTTGATATTTATAATGATGACATACAGTTTTTCTGAGAACATTTTACTGATTTAATTCATCAAAATGCAAGAAAATCTTATTGTTATTTGTACTGCAATATCATATCTGATTGCAGTGCATTTTCTGTTGCAATTCACACTCCTGCATGAAATAGATCATTTGGCTTGTTCAACAAAAATATGTAATTCATCTTGAAAGAATTTATTTTTATGCACATCTTATTTTGAATATTAAGAAAAACAAAACTTTCCAATCATCTAAATAAAATTTATCAAATGATGGTTAAGATTTAAACTGATTAAAAAATTACTTTATTCAAATGCCTATTCTCTCCTCTGTTCCAAAAGATATAAAAATGAATTTAACTATATCAAATGCTAAATTATATAGTGATAAAAAACACCCTCTGAACATCTACATGCCATTTACTTTAACAATGAATTCTTTATCTTACACATTTTAATTTCAAACTTAACCTAAAATACTTAACTGCTAACAAAGATACTATTGTTCCATTTAAAACTAAACTTTCTAGCAGACATGCTCAACCGTCTAGTAAGACATATAACAGAATGCTATTAAGTGTTTTTTCAATTGTCAAAAAAACGTGAAGAAACACTTCACTTTCAAGCTACGCTAGAAGAATACCACTCAATTTCACAAAGCCACGATACTTCTCCCACGGCACGCGGTAGTTCGAGAGTTCCTCATAAATAATGAGAACGTACAAGATTGGTTTTGAGTTGCGGACTACGTCATAAAGACCTCACCTTTCAGTATTGTGCCTACAAAATAAAAAACATATCTGTGCAAATGAACCTATTCAATTCTAATCACGTTCATATTTTTTATTCACCTTTAAATCATATCAAGTATATTAACAATGTTAACAAGTTGTTCATCAAGAGGGTTAGTTTCTCTTTAAAAACAATTATCATCAAGAAAATTTAAACTTTCAACGGCACTTATTTTATTCAATATTTTAGAACAGTAAATACAGTTAAGAATGGTAAATAAAAGAAGATAGATAGGAAATTAAAAATTGATATTAATACAGTAACTAGGCTCAATTCGGTTTAATCACTTACTTTATGAATGTCAACAGTCAAAAAAGATTAAGTGATAAGCTGGATAATTTATTGATGATTTGTATTACGTCAAGACAAAATCCTGCTGGCTTTGAATGTAACATCTTGCTTACAACAGTTATGAATCACACTATATTGGTGTAACAGATCATCTAACACTAAGAGCTTTTATGATTTATATGAATCATGTTATTGGTTATAATAAGTTTATTATTTTGCATTTTCTGCGTTTTCCAGATAGCATTTTTATAAAAAATTTGATTGTGTAAATAACAGATTAACAGTACGAAATGTAACATAAATGTGGTATAACATAGCTATTGGTATATTGGTGCAGCATTTCCTATTCATAATATATTTTTTAAAATCGAGACTTAACTTGTAGCGAGACAAAAGTACGGAACCAAGCAAGGAGTCCCTATTAGTATACCGTATTCGACTTAATAACCGCCCACTCCCCTATAAGCGCCCACCCACCACGTTTTTGAGTGAACAATATGCGTCCTGATTTAGCGCCCACCTATCAACATTACTTACCTTGCATGCTGATTCATTGAGGAGGTTTTTCAGTCTTGCAATAAGTCTTTTACTTCCACTAAAGTGAAGAATACAGGGTATTTCAAGACCCCCAGCCACCACCAAAATGATAAAACTTATAAAACCATATTTCAAAGACATGTGTATCGTAAGAAAACACTTTCAAGACTAAACTTGAGGACAATTTTTATCGTTTTAATTAGCGCCCCCTTTTACCAATTTTTTAAGTGCCCCGGGCGCTTATCACGTCGAATACGGTAATTATACCTGTTAATTGCTTCAAGCACATTATATATAGAAGTAGGTAGGTGTTGAGTGGTTGATTCCTTCGAGTGATAACACTCTCACACTTTTATTACTGCTAACATATTCACAGAACCAATAACAAGAAACAGGCACTGTGCTTAGTGGTCTCCTTGCACGAGACCACTGCAAATAAACTTAGATCGTTAAAGAGAGTGTCTTCATTAATGATCACTAATTTTAGTCAATCTTGAGGTTAAATTCATAATCTAATTAACTTGTAGGTGATAATTATCATAATTGTCATGATCAATATCACATGTAAATAAAACTATAAAAAAAACCATTAAACAATGTCTTCTTTCTTCAACATATTGCAATCTTTCCTTTTAAACAAATCGTTATGAGACAGAATTAAATTATTGAAATTTCCTGTAAAATCTACTTTCTCAGAATAATTTTTGAAATCAACCTTATTCACCTTACTCACATTATCCTTTCAAGGAAAAAATGTTCAAAACCAAAATACAATATTTCAAAGGGATTTGAAATATAGAAATTGCATGTTAGAAATGAATAATTCTGTTTCAGATTTATTAAAGCCAGAACCATTGCATGAAAGCATACATCAAGAATTGGAAATCACCACGAGCTCACATCGATTTTCCTCTGCATACAATATTTAACAGTGACATTCACCAGTATCAGATTACTGAATCTTGGAAATATCTTGAAAAGATCCATAATTATTTACTTCCTGTTACTATTCTTTTGGTTTGAAATCAAAATGTACAAAAAATTTCTGATATGAAACCAATTCAGAATATTCAACATTTTCACATTAGTATTAAAGAACATACCAAGTATAAGGTAATTTTAAATAAATCATTGAAATTCAATATTTTCTTAATTTGAGGTCAATTATGAAAATTAGATAATTTTACATTGGTTATCATTAGTAACCAAATATTGTAAGAAATTTACAGAAAAGGTAAAAGAAACCATCCTATTGGTCTGCTAACACAATCAACGATTTATTAAAGAAACAGTACAAACTTGTCCTTCCCCAATGCATGGTGGCCGTTGTCACTACACAATTTGATAAAAAGTAGCATCGTATAATAATTTAAGAGTACCACAAGGCACTGACAGACACTTTAAAAATTCTTCTTAATGTAAGGACCATATTCCTATTTGCTGGAATTGGGGCCATTATCAGCTAATAGCACCTAACAAGGTCTGTGTGAGTCAGATAAAAAATAGAACAAATTTTAATAGTTCATTTAATTTTTTTTAGATAACAAGTTATCTTATTGTTTTCTATGAAAAATCCAAACAACAAAACAACTTAAGATGTTTACGAAACTGAAAACCATTTTTATATGTTTTTCACTTTGTTGCATGGATCATGAGAATTAAAGAGGCCTGAGTGAATCAATTCAAACAAAACCTCATAATTTTTTATAATTTCATTTCATAATTCATTTCATTTCTTATATATTAGAAGTTTTCTGAATGTGTTTACATAAATCAAAGCCAATGAACAACAAAAAACATAACAATATTTACGACACTGAAAAGCATTTTTGCATGTTTCTCACTAGCCATTGATGGTTCAAGTAACACCTTGGTCCCATACTAGGGGTCTCTTAAAATGGGCGGGGCGTGTCGTGAATATCATTCACATTCTCTCAAGGCGTAGATCAAAGTCTGTATTCTCACGGTTCAAAACCAAAGGATATGTTCCCAACACTAGTATGTACAGCATATGATATTGGAACAACTTCAGCTTAAAACTTATGGATAACACAAGTACAACAAACTTGGGAACGTAAAACATGTGTATATTTTGGGCTTCTGGCAACCACAACCAAGGATTACTAAACTTGTTTTTAAAAAAAAAATTTTTCAAATAACCTTCTGTAATTAATGTTTTATGCTGGGATGACTTTAGTGTCAAAATAGACATGTTGATCCAAAAATATAGAAAAACTTGCCCTGATGCGTATCAATATTTACAAATAACTGAACCAAAATTGAAGCTGACACCTTCGTGTTGTTACTTCATGCCGTTCAATGTGAATATTCCTTTATCTTCAAATATTTGATGGATTGATTGTAAAGAAATTTTTTAATGCATTTTCGGTTCACAATAATCATTCACAAATAGCAAACAAGAAATTTTAGTTTTATACATACAAAAACCTTTTCATATTTCAAAATGATTTATTGAACTGAATACAATATTAACCAACTAAATTATATTTGTAAAGGTACCAATATGTAACCAATTATGTGGCTCTTCAAATGTGTAGATAATTTGTCAAAAATACTTCAAAGAAGTCCTGTCAAAGACCTTGAAAAAACTTTTATTATCATTCCCATATAGTTACACTTTAGAAACGATATTGGTATGCCTTTATTACACTCAGAGGTAGTGGCTTGAAACAAAAGAATATTTTATGTGATACCATGGTATTGGCAATAAATATCAGTTATCAGTTTCCTCTGCAAATGAATTGATTATTCTTTATTGACATATTGACACTCTCTAGTTTTATGTTGCAAACAAGTGTTTATTGTCTTTAGATCCTCCCTGTCAGAAGAGCTAAATTTTAATCTGGTAGTACTTTGAAAATGCACGGCATTGTGGCTGCCATGTGCCAAGGCCACACAAAGAATTTTTTTAATTACCACGTAATAATGATAAAAAAAGTTATTATTTTATAATTATTTAATATTGGAAGCCACTCGTGAAAATATAAATTTCTACTCCACTCGATGAGATATTCATGGTATTGGACGAGAAATGTCAAATGTTCTATTTATTATGTTTCCAAAAACCCCGTAAATGACCCTAACTATATGAATGGAGAAGCTAAAACGCTTTTCTAGCGCGGCTGTTGCATGACGTCATTCAATTGTTTCATGACGTCACAGACGACGTCATATGATTTTTGCATTATTTTACAGAATAGAATACCATTTTTATTTCACTCAGTGAAAATACGGGTTCTATTTTCACCGATAAAAGGCATATTTCACCATTCGAAATATAATAAATGATAATATCAGGATATCATTAGACAGCTATAATTGTCACTATATACCTTTAAATATAAAATAAATTTTTTTAACTTAACATCTTTAACAAAATTGAAAATAAAGCTGAAAGGACATTTATTTCCAGGAAAAGATATGTCACAATATTCATAAATGATATTAAAACCTTTTTGTTTGTACAAAATTAGCATTTAGATAACATTTTATTTACACCAAACTATCACATCTTCCTCTTATGGACGGTCTTAGCAGGGTGTGACTGAATATTCTCTTTAAAACAAACATAAAATCGTCTCAAGTTACACCATCTAGATGCGAGGCAGGAAGTTTCAATGTCCTCAGTCCTAAATTCAGGTGAGTTCACACTGATTACAGGTAGATTTTACAAGATTGCAGGTATCATATAACAGATTTCGGCACACACCTACAGATAGATTACACCCGGGGATGTCTTGTTAAGTTTCTCTCAGATTTGAAGAAAAAGTTCTGGTGTTTTGTTACATGGTATACTCTCTTTCTGGCCTACAGACTTACCTTTCGCAATCTTAACCATTACTGTTTGAAAATGGTTACACCATGCAATGTCTTATCATGTTTCTGATAAATTTGAAGAAAAAGTTTCAGGCATAATGTTACCTTGTATCCTCCCTTTCTGGCATACTTACTTACGTTTTGCAATCTGAACTATTATCTTTAAAAAATGGTTACACTATGAGATGTTTTCTCATCTTCCTGATAGATTTAGACAAAAAGTAAATAATCAAAATAAATAAAATAAATTAACTATGATTTTTGAGAACAAGAAAAAAGTGAGCAGGGATAACATACTCCTGCGATCTCTTATCCGCCAAGAGCCATTAGCCAAAACAGCAAAATTCAGCTGTCAATCTTGATAAAGAATATGTTCAGAACTAGCCATATGTAAAATCTTATAACCCTAAATGTGGAAATAACTTGTCTTAAATGGAGCATCAGTCTTGGTTTTTCAATCAAACTTTCAAAAGCAATAACTCCAACAAAAATAATATTTTTGGAACCAGCTTTCAAACTCTATCAAGGACATCATCAGATGTACCCACAAAGAAAATTGTGCCTATTTAGATGTTATAGTTTCCAAGAAAACTTGTCGACATTGGGGCATCACACCTGTCTTTTGCATTAGGTTCTATCAAGCATTTAATGGCAATAACTCTGTCAAAAATAGATTTTTGGAATTGGCTTTCGAACTCGATCAAGACTATCATTAATCAAAATTTGGCTCATCAAGAAGTAATTACAAAGAGAGAGAATAACCTATTCCCTAAAAGGTGAAATTAGAAGCCTCAAATTGTGCAAGTATTGTAATTACATCCCCCCCCCCCTCCTTTGGCTGTAAATTTCACCAGTCTCTCTTACCTGCTATTTTAACCCTGCTGCCAACCAGTCAAAATTCATGTTTTCAGTGCACTGCCTCTTTGACGTAAAGTTGTATTTCATTTTTGTTTGTTATGTTATGATATTTTTCTTATTTTGGTATATATGCGGGTTGTCATCTTTGTCTGCAAGGCTTTTAATTGCACCAGTCTCTATCATTGGCTAATTCAAACCTTGCTGCCAACTCGTCAAAATTAATGTTTTGAATTCAGCGCCCTCTTCAACAACAAGTTGGACTATCGCGATACGTCGCAGCAGCCTTGGTGACAAGCACAGAATAGTACAGGAGATGCGGCAAGGCCTATCTTAGCAAGTCATTTGGGCTGGTGTAAGAATAGGTCATGTCTGTGAAGATGATGGCAATACAGATTAAGTAGTAGATTAGAAACTCAAAAGGTTTCAGTACAATACGTCAATCCTTGCTTGAAATGATTTATTGTGATTCCCCTAAACTTTCCTAAAAGTTTCAAACCATATTGTTATATATTTCATTTCAAGCATTCTGCTGTCAAAATCATGATTTCCTTTTCTATACACCCTATATATCAGATTTTAATATCGTGTTTAACTTTCATAGCTGCAAGAGGTTATCTATTCTATATATATATCTCTAGTAGCATGTCATGGGAAGAAAAAATGTAGTCTACAAAGCAATGACAGACTTGAAACATTAATGTTTGTTTCTATGTCAAATCTAACATTGATAATGAAAGAGTAGCTCAAGGCAAATAAATCTGACATTATATGTTTAAAAAACGAGTCCAAGTCAATTAGCTATAATGAAAACAGGAAGATTAATAGATCAGCATTTAGAGTGGGCATTAATTGCCTGAGGTTGACATTTTCATTGGTTAGTTAGTCAATCTCAACAACTTTTTTATCTCATCATCTTCATACGACAGAATATTTCTCATTCATACTCAATGAATAAAAAGATACAGTAAATGTTAAATAGACAACCAGGTTTTTAGGGAGAGTGGACCCATTAGTATTGTTGGTTTGTGCTATATAGGCGCTTTATATAGTGCGATGATTGAAATTAGCCCATTTGAATTTAATGTTTGAGGTATTATTTACATGAAGACTAATAGTATAAACTCAAACGTTGTACTAGCCAATCAAAATTGTTCATTGCAAAAAAAAATCTTAGGTCATTTTATCCTTTGAAAACTTGATTTCTTTAACCAACAAAATGAAAGCATTTTATGAATGCTTCAAACAATATTAATGTGCAATTCTTTGCATGGAGAAATACAATCTGACAATTATTTGTATCAGAACTCTTGTACTATTTCACTTACTCTAAGCATTTAGCTTAAACCTGATCATCCTAAATAGTAGGCTTGAATTTTGGGGAAAATGAATTTCCACCTCACTGAGATTATTTCAACATTCAAAAAATCATTTTTGTGATAAGCATGAATCAACATGATGTTTTTGTGAAAGTCAAATAACCCTGAAGTGAGGTGAGGTGAGTTGGGGTTTAACGCCGCTTTCAAGATTATTTCACTTATATCGCGGCTGCTAGTATTATTGCAGGGAGAAAGCCCGCAACACTATAGTGGCTATGCATTGCGGTGAAACCTGCGAGCATCGGCTGGAACTAGCAAACCATGGGTGGTACTGCGCTGAAACTCAGTGTAGCATTGCACCCAAACCTGACTGCGTGTAGAACAGTTCTCTACTGCAGACAAAGTTGCCGAGCCCCTGGCGGGATTCGAACCACGAACCTCCTGATCCGAAGCCCAACGCGCTAACCACTGCGCTATCCCGCCCCCCAAATAACCCTGAAAAAGGCATGTCTGGTATTAAAGAGAACTAACTGATTCTCCAAAAATTAAAGGAATTTGTTGTTTCAGATAATCAAATCAGAATTATAACACTATTAGTCAAAAAATTATGTCACTTGTAACTCAACAACAAATGCTAATGGATTTGACAAAAAATAGAGCCATGGGGCTCTGTAGCTCATCAGACTTTTGATAGAAATAGGTGTTTGGGTTTAGACCATGGGGTCATGGGCAGTGTAGGAAAGATAGCCTGTCCCAACGTCCAAGTTATTCACAATCAAATAAAAACGGCCCATTGCCCATTTGGGGTCAAGGGGTCACCGAACCTACAATTCAGAATCCCCATTGTCCAAGGAGTCTACACACAACTATTAAGCTATCACGACCTTTTGGAACTAGGGAAAAAGATGAAATTAGGTTTTTTAGGTTTTGACCCCTGTGACCCCATTTGGGGTCATGGGGTCACCAAACCTACAATTTAGAATCCCCGTTGGCCAAGGAGTCTACACACACCTTTTCAGCTCTCTAGACCTTTTGGAACTAGGGAAAAAGATAAAATTAGGTTTTGACCCCTGTGACCCCATTTGGGGTCATGGGGTCACCAAACCTACAATTTAGAATCCCCAGTGTCAAAGGAGTCTTCACACAATTTTTCAGCTCTCTAGACCTTTTGGAACTAGGGAAAAAGATGAAATTAGGTTTCTCAGGTTTTGACCCCTGTGACCCCATTTGGGGTCATGGGGTCACCAAACCTACAATTTAGAATCTCCAGTGCCCAAGGAGTCTACACACAACTATTCAGCTCTCTGGACCTTTTGGAACTGGAGAAGAAGATGAAAATAGGTTTTTCATGTTTTGACCCCTCTGACCTCATTTGGGGTCATGGGGTCACAAAATCTACAATTCAGAATCCCCATTGTCCAAGGAGTCTACACACAACTATTAAGCTATCAAGACCTTTTGGAACTGGAGAAGAAGATGACTGTAGGATTTAAGGTTTTGACCCCTGTGACCCCATTTGGGGTCAAGTGGTCACCAAACCTATAATTTAGAATCCCCAGTGTCCAAGGAGTCTATACACACCTTTTCAGCTCTCTAGACCTTTTGGAACTAGGGAAAAAGATGAAATTAGGTTTCTCAGGTTTTGACCCCTGTGACCCCATTTGGGGTCATGGGGTCACCAAACCTACAATTTAGAATCCCAAGTGTCAAAGGAGTCTTCACACAATTTTTCAGCTCTCTGGACCTTTTGGAACTGGAGAAGAAGATGAAAATAGGTTTTTCATGTTTTGACCCCTCTGACCTCATTTGGGGTCATGGGGTCACAAAATCTACAATTTAGAATCCCCATTGGCCAAGAAGTCTACACACAACTTTTCAGCTCTCTGGACCTTTTGGAACTGGAGAAGAAGATTAAAATAGATTTTTAAGGTTTTGACCCTTGTGACCCCATTTGGGGTCATGGGGTCACGAAATCTACAATTTAGAATCCCCATTTGCCAAGGAGTATGCACATAAAATTTCAGCTCTCTAGAGTCATTGGTTCTGGAGAAGAAGTCGAAAAAGTGAAAAGTTTACGGACGGATGGACGGACGCCGGACGCCATGCCATGCCATAAGCCCATTGGGTCTTTCAGACCTGATGAGCTTAAAAAGGTAAACCAAAAATTTTTTAAGAAACACTTACCTGAGTCACACCCACTTTGATTAATTAGTGGACAGGAATCCCAGGTAACCCTTGTTGATTGAAGTTCAGAGTGGGATAAATTCACTCCCACTCCACTGAATAAACACCCGGTAAATCCACTTCCAACCACTAGATTGGACCCAGCCAACCGTACATCCAATAAATATGAAAAATATGTAGAATTTGCCACAACTTTGCTGTAAAGAGTCCTCGTTGTTGACACACTAAAATGGATGGAACCGAGATAGTACTTCAGGTCACATGTATACCATGTGTTGTTATTGAGGTAATTTCCAATACTGACAGAATTGCTCACAGAGTTATGCCTCCAGTGGAATTCTAAAGATCCATTATGCAATTTTATTTGTAGGAGGTCTCCACTATTGTTCTCCTGATGAATTATCTCCCCTGATGAGTTGCAAGTTCTGAAAGATATTTGCGTCCACCCTCCCAGGTCCCATATTGAGTTTGGTATCACAGCGTTGGAGGATCCATTGAAATATCCATACTGTCTTTGGTTTCCATGGGAATATGATATGAATATTAGTAACACTGCACCTGTAACAGAAAGAGTTTATTTTAACTTCCACAGTGAAGGATATATAATTGCAGAAATATAGAAATTTGATCATGTTTTAAGAACGATCATTCTCTTGCCACTGTGGTAAATCAAGACAGAAAATTCTACACTAACCTCTGTTGTAAGACTATCATTTTTTGGGCTAGAAAGGAAGACTAGCCTGATTTTGATGCAACTGATTTTTGTTGTGCAATCAATTACTCTGATTCAAAAAGATTCATTTGCAAATCCTTGGACAGTTCAATATCTGAGACGAATTTTTTCGACTATGAACCCACAAGTCATTTTAATATATAACTATTATTTGATATTCAGGGCATGATATCAATTCTAACAAAAATAAACAGATAATTATAAGGCATGATATCCAGATAAAAATTCTTGTTTCAAAATGTTTATCCTACAATGCCTTGTAATAAAAAGACCGCTATAGATATTAAAATTTGTAAATAATGAGAATTAACAAAAGTTTGCAAGAAGGTGTCTGAACATTTTATGAATGCTTCAGACAGAACAATGCTTAAATATTATTCTTATTATCTCTTTTTTTAACAACTGAACAAGTGTGAGCAAAGGAAATATAGTTTCCAATTTTTCATACTTGAAAATGACTTGAAACTGACATATGGCTTCACCTTCAAATACTTTCTAAAAAAAATATTTATATCTCAAATGAATATAACCATACAAACATTTCATATAGACATTAACTACTTTTTCTTCATCAAATGGTAGAAATATTCTCCTTTACCTATGAAACTAAAAATTCCAAAGTATATCATATCATTTGTTGTTCAATTAAATATTTTCATGACTGCATTCATAAAGGTGTTTTTGTTAAAAGCATATTTATAAATTTTCTTTTCAGCAAGTTCAAGCCATATTAAGCATCTTGACCTCTGACCTCAAAATCGAAGATAAATAAAAGAAGATAAATAAACTTTTATCTTCACAGATTCCTGCGAAAAAGAATCAAACAATATCCAGAGAACATCCTCTTAAATAAAGCCTCTTAGACCAAATTGGGATTGGTCTGGAGTACTTGAAGTGGCCAATCAGCCTTCAGTGTTGTGTCTGGAGACAAAGAGGATCATGGGTAAATCTCAGATTACACGAGACAATGATTCCAAGAAGATAAAAACTAGAACAGACACCACCAAACATGTTGTGCTGAGGCATGTTGAAAACATTGATTATTATATTTCATGTTGGGAGAGATTCATTTGCAACTAAATGTGCATACATATCAGACAATAAATTATTTGTACTTAACTTGTCAATGTTTTTAAATGCCAAGCAGAAGACCATTAAAACTTAGTAGAAAAAAAAGGAGAGCCATTGACTCTGTAGCTCATCAGGCTATCTAAATTCATGTTATAAATTATCACAGGGTCACTATTTAAACAGGATCACCAAATCCATTTGTTAAAATCCCCAGCAGTTAAGAAGTCTGCACACAAGATTTCAGACTCCCTGAGTAAATGGTTGTTGACAAGAAGATGACATAGTGAAAAGTTTACAGATGGAAGGATTGACAGACAGACAGACGGACAGAATATTTTATTTACGTCTCACATGTGTAATACATCCAATCGCTCAGCGATTTATGAGAGACAACATTTCAATTAAATTAAAACAAGGACATAAAATGACAGTAAAACCTATATACAGCATGGACAGACAGACACCCAAATGACACCATGGCATGCCATAAGCCTATCAGGCCTTTTAGGCAAGATGAGTTAAACATAACTGACATATAATGAACAAAAGTTCAATTCAAAATTAGGCAGATGTTTTTAAATACATACATGGTCTGATCACATCCTTATAACATATATCTCGAGTTTGAGTTTGGATCTGCACAAACTCTTATACATGTATGTCTTCAATTGTGAAAACGTTAGTCTCAAAACTCATAAATATTGCTTATTTATTTCCATATTTCAGTTTATTCTAATTGACCAGCTGACCTTTTTGGAAAAGTGACTACATTTTTGAAAATGTGAATCCATGGTTATTCTTAATTTGTAAAGACCCCGTAAAAATTAAGTTTGCCTCAGGCTAAAATTAAGAAATTTGCTGCCAGATTTTTCTATTTCTAAGAAAACTTAAATTCAATAAGGTTAATTATCATTAAAGAAAATAATTAAAACATAATTTCTTTATTGTGAATATTAACAATGTTTGATAAAAATGTTTACTCTTTCATCAGTTTGGATGCCCTTCTTAGAATTAAATTCAAACATCATCTTTAGAGACTTTTATTATTAATAAGCAATTCTTTATCTCATTGTTTTCTACAAAACCTACAACATAAACTTTTTGCCATTTTGAAAAAAAAATCATTTACTACAAAAACACTGAATCTAAACTGAAAACCAAAGAAAGAATTTTTTAAGAATTAAAAATGTCTCTGTGTTTCATTTTTAAAAATCTTAAACCGCACATATCAAACTGGAGGTGACATAGTGCTTTCCTGACAGCTCCTGTCATGTTATTGAAATATGTACCAAGGATACAGGTGTCAACAGGTACAGAGGGGGGCTTCAACAATCTATCAAAATCCCGCTCCTATTAAATTCAGAAGGCGATAACAAGGATTTCCACTTACAACATTGAGTCTACTTTACAGAGATTATCTATGGTTTATCAATCCGACATTGGCACTTAAGCACTCTGTTGACTTACATTCCTAGGTTGTCGTCACACAAGTAGTATCAAGCTTGTGCTGCCGAATGTAGGATTTGAAAGTTGTTATACAAATAGTTTTAAGTCTTAAGTGGTAACCTGTCAAGTTGTATGTTCGTTTGATTAATGTCTGTGACTTTTATTGATGAACTTGTATTAAGAAAACTTTTCATCATCATTCTAGGAAGCCTCTATATGAGATATAAGCAAACACTTTAATTTATGTTCATTCGCTCTGAGGTTTTATCATTCGTTTTGTGTTGTTTTAAATTTATACATGCTCCTTTGTCTTGTCTAGATGAAAAACAAAGAACTTTAAAATGATCCCATGAGAAACCTTTGTTATTAGGCAGATGGACTTGAGTTACTAAGTTACATATATACAATGAGATAGACTTGATTTTGCTTTTTAAGTTATTACCATGTGAGTGGGTAACAAAATACTTCTAATTCAAGGTTTATTTCTAAATTTTGAAAATTTACTGTAAAAAAAAAATTCATAAAAAAGTCATATGTGCATATGTGTGCATATGTCCCTTATAACACAGGTTATGTCCATGACGGATATAGAATGCATGATTCATATTTGAATGATAGATATATTAGAATGACAGATACATCTAAAACCTTTTCATATAAATTTTCTCTTGTAGGAAGAACATTTATATTGGGAGAATTAAATTGCTGCATTCAGAAATTGCATTTTTTTCAAACTTACCATCCAACCCAATCTCATATGAAGATGCTTGAATAGATGTTATCAAGTAAAAATTGAAGATATTTCTATATGGTAAATGAAAACTTAACAATAGGATTCTTGACTTAATTGTTTTAAACAATTGATAAATAATTTTTCACACATTACAGCAAGGCTTGTCAAATGACGAGTTTGACTTAATTTGCATAAATAAAATTTATATAAATGTATGATATATGTGATATCATCGGAACAGACATACAATAAGGCCATCAACAATGGCTTAGGCTTGACAAATGATGCATTAGGTATGCGAGGAATTCCAGGCTGATTCTATGTTTAATTGTCACGTTCTATAGGCTGTTATCTCAAACACTTGAGAGTTATCTCCAAGAGATAAAGGTTATCTCGAAACAATGCCAGGCGGTAGTATACAGGGCCATGATGCTGTCTCTCCCTTTCCTTTCGCTCTATACAATGCAGGGCTTGGACATGTTAATTGGCCTTTTAATTCAAGGAATGAATAAAATTCTCCAAATATTCTGAATTCAATTTTAACTTGTTGTTCATCCTGACAAAACAAGGGATGATTCAAGAAAGGGAAAAAGGAACGATTCCTATGCTTATGGATTGTATGTGAAAATATAAATTTCTACTTCACCCGATGAGATTTATTATGTTTCCCCGAAACCCTGTAAATGACCCTAACTGAATGAATTGAGAAGCGAAAATGCTTTCACTAGCGCGGCCGTTGCATGATGTCATTCAATTGTTTCATGACGTCACAGACGACGTCATATGATTGTTGCATCATTTCACTGAGTAGAATACCATTTTTATTTCACTCAGTGAAAATACGGGTTTTCTCATAGTAAAAAGATTAATCGTTTTTTAAAACAATTTTTCAAACAGTATTCTTGTCTAAGAAGTAATTTCCATATTTTGCTAATTTTCAGAAGCGCCCAAGGGGAGAGTGTTATTTATACACGTTACAGTTTCACTTCCTCCATGAAGACTGCCATATGTTGGATCATCTCTACAATAAACACAACTCTTCATGAAAGGAGATCAAAAAGTTTCAAAAGGAGTTTGACCACCAGCCATGTTGACATCTAACTGTCTCCACCCCCTCAACTTCAACCTGTACCCTCAGGCATCACCCATCACACCCTCAGTTGAAATCTCTACCACTTCTCACTGTTCAACAGCACCCCTCATCCCCTACCCCCACCCAAGACTACAGGGTATAAACAACCATCCCTACTCATTAAGTTAAGTATTTGAAGGGCATTTAAGAGTGATGTAGATAATATTTTTTAAGGTTTTCTTGATAACAACATCTTTATTGTGTAATTCATGATGTTTCAGAGTTTTTAATTACTCCTTCATCAGGTAGAATATGATGAAGTAGTAAGCATTTATTCCGAAATGTAGTGGATTTCCAAAAGAAATCTTGTCTTTCTTTTCCCTATCCATTTCTATACGTATTAACCATCCCCTTTTACTTTTTACTATTTTCTTAATTTTTTTATTTATTCATTTTTGTACATGAAAACATACATCAGTTTTACATAATCTTTGAAAGAGATACATGGTCCTGAGATGTGCATTTCACAGGAACAGATACATTGTTTTAATAAGATAAAATTTGTATCGATAGGTCTCAGCATAAACAAGATATCAGCCCTGGCTTTGTTGGTTACAAATGAAATGAAATATCAACAGTTCTTCAGTTGCAGTTGAATAAGGATGTCATAATATACACAACATATAACAACCAAATATTTAATCATTTGGGGAAAGTAGATGACAAGTTGACCAGAAATTCATAAATTTTGAACAATTACAATTTGAGTAATGTATTTTATCATCCAAAACTGTGTTCCACAGGAGATATCGCTTGTGGAAGATCAAGCGATATCTCCTAGGAGATATCGTTTTGACAGTAGATTTTGAACAATGCCCTATTACAGTCAAGTTCATGACATCACAATTGTTTTACATCATCAAGTAAGGACATCACAATGCTATGACGTCATAAACATGATGACGTCACGTGCACAATGCTATGACATCACTCCACTGAGAGTCTTAAGAGTAGTGCAGTGTTCAGAAAAACAAATTTTTCACTGAATTGAAATGAAAAATGATTTTGGATGATAAATAGAATCTCACCCTCGTGTCTTCTGATATCAAATATATCAACACTCGTTGATAAAAGTAAAATATCCTCGGCAAGCCTCGGCTATTTGTAACTTTTATCAACTCGTGTTGATATATTTGATATCAGAAGACACTTGGGTGAGATTCTCTATGTATTTGTCAATGTTGTATACGTTGTTGGTGTCTTGTTAACAGCTACTAAAGGTTAGTTTTATGTTGGTATTCTTTGATTTAAATATGTTATATTTCACAATTGTTATAACATATATTTCATAATCAATCTTTTTACAATATTTGCCATGCACCTTCAAACTTAAACAGTCCCCTGTCATCCAGCTAAAATCAGAAGAAGAAGAAGAAGATTTTATTAACGTGACACAAATCTTCTTTACATTATTTGACCACATGTTTACACAAGTTAAAAAGAAAATATCTGGCCGTTAAGACCTATGAGACATGATTGTACAGTTATTTTCAAATGTACATAAAAATATAAGTAAAACACATTTAAAACACCTACAAAGCAAAAAATACCCTAATTGAAGAGAGTTAATTGCGTTGGTTTTTACAAAATTCATACATTTTATGAATACTTGCAGCAAAGGCATGAGTATTAATGTTATCTTGCATTATAGTAATAAAAACATCATGGAAAGATAATAACGACAGGGAATTCTTATAAATATTATCAATAATTTCAGAACGAATATCTGCTTACACTTAATCAGGAAATGAAATTCATCTTCAATCTCACCAAGATCAGACAACCCACCCCCTCAACTCTCACCCCCACCCTCAGGCATCTTGTACTTGTTTATACCTCTGATCCATCAACTTGTATTACACTGGCTTAATGACTAAATGAAACAAAGCTTGTTGCCTTGACACCACAATCCCTTTCAATAGGCAGTCACAATGGTGGTCCTATCCCTTGTGTGTAATATTATATAGAACAGATAATTGCAGATGTAAACTCCTAACAGATGCGCTGTAATCTGTAAATTGCTTGACCCTTCTGAGGTGCAATATTTGAGGTGACTCTGATTGTGGATTAAATAGCAGCTACCTTTTTTAACATGACATGTAATAAATTAAAAATGCAATTTTGATTGATTACATGGTTCCTCAGATATTTGAAATTGGTAAAAAAAAGAATTGTCCTGATTTTTTTGTTTTTTAAAATTTTTTTTGGTATATGCTTTCAAAAAAAAATTGACAAAAGAAGCAAGAGTTTAAAGGAGGTTAACAGTGAACATTAATAACGTTTAAGAGTTTTATCTTGTGCTTACTTCTCCAACAAGTGCTTTGTAGGGAATACCCTAATGGTAAATATATATACACTGTCAAATTACATGCACGTTTTGTTATTTTGATCATTTGCAGACCAAAGACAATAGCGGTCATTAGATGAAGAGATCATGATATAACAAATAGATTATAATCGTCATCTATCATCATCATCTTCATCATAATCGTTGTCATCATCATCATCATCATCATCATCATCATCATCATCATCATCATCATCATGGTCATTGTTGTCGTCATCGTCATCGTCACCATCATCATCAATCAATATCATCATCATCACCATCACCATCACCATCACCATCACAAACATCAACATCAACATCAACATCAACATCATCATCATTATCATCATCATCATCCATGCTGCCTGATCTGAACCATCAACATGAACATTACAATAATCCAGGTAATAACGTGATGTCCAGTATAATGATAGCTAACCAAAGGCCTAACATTAGATAGTAGAAGCCAAATGCAACAACACCAAAAATAGTTATATAACAAGACCATTTAGTTAAAGGTTTATCCTCAACAACATACATACTATCATTAACTATCATGCAATATGATCCCCTGTATATTAGTTAATTAGTTAACCCTTTCACCCTAACAGACCTCAACTCAGGCTTGTACATTCATTTGTGTGTGGTTCCCCTATGGTGAAAGAGTAAGTATGAACCCTCAGCAACAAGAACAAACCAAATCTTGTATCTATGCAATATTATCATCATTTAATTTATGTCATGTCTTTATTATGAACACACCTGCAACTTGATCAGAGGTATATTGGTATACCAAGTATTACTTAGTGCAAGTTCCAAGCAACAAGAATAACATCAATCTTTATGCAACTATTTAGACATTCATTTACAAAGTCATTATCATCATCACCCCACCACCATCATCATCATTGTCATCCTCAACATCAACATCATCATCTACTCTAACACCATCTTCATTATCATCAACAACATCATCATCAACCCAACCATCATCATCATCATCACCATTATCAAAACCACCATTATCACCATCACCATGTTCATCATCATCATCATCATCTTCATCATCATCATCATCATCATCACAATGATCACCATCATCATCACAATCATTATCACCATCATAATCAAAATAATAGTAATCATTAAAAACATCATATAATCATCAACATTATAACAATCATTATCACAATAACCATATCTATCAACTGAATAGTATCATAAACAATACTGCTACTTGATCAGATGTAAATCAAAGGCAAAGTATCAGTATCACCAGAGACACAGGTACAGAATGATCATGATTTAACACAATCTGAATACTAAAAGTTAGACATCATTGTAATTAGTAAGATATTGATTGATGTTGAACTAATGACAAGAATACTAAACATGTAACATGACCCCTGTCATAATACTTGCAGATGAAATGCTAGCATTGGACAAATATAAAGAACGAGTAACATTAGGTGAATAGCTTGATCTACGTCTTAAAGATAAAGATTATCATCAACATCACAATTTCTGATAGTTGACCACACATAAAATAGGGTTAAATTGATTTTGGTCGATGACCGTGACCTGCATGTCAAAGGTTAACAATATATATCATGATTATAGGTCCAGTATTTGAACCAACAATGTGAACATTATCATCTCAAGCCTGTAACCTAATCCCTGTATATTAGCAGATCAAAGGCCCTGTATCATATTACAGTAAACAACACTGTACCCATCTCATTACAATGTGTAAGTATGTGGACCTTTGCAAGGTGAAACTTGGATGACTCCTTTATATAACATGATGGTCAATGCTTCACTATAAGCTGAGAAAGATTTATAAGTAAATTAGATAAACTGAAACCATGCAACCTACACCAGGAAATATTTTGTCATGGAAAGAAAAATGGTTGAAATATTGACTGAAATTTATAATATTATTTACTCTGAGAAAACATCTTTTAATGACATGTAACCAGTTTCCTCCTACCAACCTTTAGACAATTTCCCCCAAATAATGTGATATCGTAAGGGAAAGGCAGGTTTTCCTTGCTTGCATAAGGGGTGGTTACCAAATGATATTGAAAGGATAGAACAAACTTAAATAAACTCCCAAATTCTAATTCTATTAACATAAATGGTGGTGAATGGTTCAATATAAGGCAGCAATTTCCTCATGTGCACATATTGAGATTACTACCTGGCAGTGTTTCTCATATGACTTTTCCAAACCAAATGTTAATGTTTATGTTACCCAGAGCAAGGGAGCAAGGGATTTTGACTAGTTTTGTTTAAGTCATATCCCACACTTTTCAGTGTCATAATTTCTTTGTTACCAATTCTTTAGCATTTGAAAGGTAGTCATCCACAAAATGACTGCTTCTACTAATTGTCGACTGACATCACAGACAGGTAATACAGGACTCAAGCTACAACAATCATTGCTGGGCAAAAGTTATATGAGCACATATTGAAAATATATCACCAGTTATTTTTTCTCTTGGGAATAAACGGTTGTTGTCATAAAAAAACCCATGAAAACCATTTCAGATGTACCCTGTCCTTCGATGTATACTTCATTATCACAAGGTCAGGTTTAGTAAGCCGTACAATCTTTGCATAATGGGTTGTCAAGATATGACAATGAAATGCCATAAGCCACAATAAAAGCACTCCAGTTCCAATAAGTACCTCTTCCAGCAGGTAGAAGTTGCCTCATCCAAACCCCTTCTTGAGGTAGCTTATGTGGTCAATTCCTTGACCTGGTCAGTCTCCAGCCAATGTAATATAGTTCTGCCCCCCCCCCCCCCTCCCCCCCCCCCTCAAAATTTTTTTTTTTTCATGTGCACTTGGCTTTAGACATTTTAAGTGACCTTGCCATTTTTTTTTTTCACATGGGTAGTAATGAAAATGTTTGCAGATGAAAACCACAGAAATTTTTTTATATCCTTACCGATATAACAAATTTATTGTTATCTATACTGTATTGATGAATCATATAGTAACATGGTTGTCAATCTCATGTATGGAACATAACCTGGGAGATTATCACGGCCAGTAATGACACATTCCTGGGTATACCTTTCAACTCGGGCAATCGCGGGGACAATAACGCCCTTTGTGTAACCCATACATACAGAGTACATCCATAATCCTTTACATAAACCTGACCTTTGTCACAGAATACAAAATGATTATGGTAATTTGAAATGAAACATTTTTGCTAAAGTTAGATTGTGAATCAAGTCGAGTCAAGTCAAGATTGTGAATCTAAATGTCCTTTTATTTAAAATGCAAATTTTATTTGTTTATTTTTTTGACAGACATATTCTTTCATGTTCAAATAGGAATTGCATTACATTCACATTGATAAAAAGAATAAAACATTGTCATATTTACAAAGTAAGTACAATTGTGATAAAATGGTTTTAAATTACTTGGATTTAAACAAATAAAAACTACCTTATAAGATATGAATTTTCAATTAAACTAATGAAGCAAAATTGTACAGATGTGAAATTTTGATAATGGAAACACACAAATACAATTCAAATAGAAATTAATAGCATCTGATGAAATTGTTGACACAAGGCAAGATGTAAAAACTATCTAATCTAATCTTGGAATGCCAAAGTTGATTCATTATTTTGTTATAATAGGCAATCAATCCAGTTTATCAATTACCAATAACATCAAACAGCAAAGTGTTTACCCAAAACACCTGTTGCTACGGCAACCAAGAGAAAGCTTCATAAGGCTGGGCAGATCTATCATGTTTTTGATTCACCGAAATGCTATATTCTTACAACTAATTACACTACTACAATCCACACACACCTATGTATCAGCCCAAGGGATCAGTGGCTGACTTCAATATTTGTAATTGGCAAATACTTTTGTTGATATTGTTAATCAATAAAAGTTATTATAGCTTTTCATAACTGGCCCAGGTGCCAATGGTCAAGTCTATCTGAAAGGACTGAACCTATAGTGGCATTTGGCTAAGTTTGCTAGTCTGTCATCACTGTATGGCAAAATATTAAAGGGGCCTTCTTAAAAATCAAATGAAACATCAAAAACACTGTTATGTTTTACCTGTCTCTTTCGTATTTAAGTAGATGCACCGGGACACATTAAAAATAATTTTAATAGACACTTCTTGATTTTCATTTTTTGGCTGCCATATGTGTTAAAACAGAATTATGATGATATTCATTCAAAACACCTCTCATATTCATCCAAAATGACAATGATTAGTTTTTTATAAAAATCGACCAAGACACCTATGTATACTTGCAGGTTATGCATAACATAACATTTATGTCATTACAATATTTTTTTACTCCCAAACACTATGAAATGATATCTTAATTTCTACCTGCTTTTGATAGCTTTTCAATAATACCTTTGACTAATTGATGTGCTTTATTATCCTGTCTTCGAGCAAAATTCAACTGTATTTCTTTATATTACCACCCTGCTGAATTGATTGGCATTAAATTGAAATTTCAGCAACAATCAGCATTTATCAATAATATGACACCATTCATTTGGCATATATGACTTGAATAACTCACGGAATGTCCCTTTAAATATCTAAAGATTCTGAGTATTTGAGTTTAAAGTATTTGACAATTTCCAGCACCTGGGCCTCCAGGTGATTCATATTAAAAAATTTAATCTACCTGTTATCTGAACTTCACAGTTGAGCAGGTCACAAAGAGGTTATCATCGTTAGCGGAAACAACAGGTAACTTCCCAGGTACCGTGCGTTATATCTTATCAATCTCACAAAGGTACATTTCAACTGAAACTTTTCCAGTATCACAACTTTGAACCTTATCTGTTTAATCTTAAACATCTGAAGTACTAGCGTGATACTTTGAATAACTACTCCGGTAATTTCAAAGGTAACATAAGTTCTCTCTATATGCATCCAAGTTAACTGATACGTTTGTGTCTTATCAATCTTAGGCAACTTTCGACTAAAACCAACTCAATGCAACATCAAGAATCTTAACTTGCAACATGAACCAAACACACATTTTTTAATTTTAAAAAATGGAGACATTTATTCTAATATCAAACAAAATAATTTTGACATATTCCTTTAATTTCCTTGTAACCTAATTTTTGTTTTTTGAATATTTAAAGTTTATGAAAGAGACTTTTACTTTTACTATAAGGTTTAAAGTTACTAACATTTCAAAAGATACGCAAAGGTGTTCCATTACTTCAAGATATCTTCATATCATTAAAAAAACCAGCCTTATGATCAATCAATACAAATCAATAATTCATTTCTGTCTCACTTGTGTACACGTTACATTCATAAAATACATACAAAGTAACTCATAAACACAACCAATCGCACTGCAATTTACGAGAGTTATCTTTTTAAATAAAACATGAGTATTACAACAGTATAAAGTATATGAAGTGTGTAAATTTGTATTCACTAAAACAGTTTACAACACAGTTAAAAAGTATACAAATGGTGTTATGAAAATAAGAAAAGTATGATAAAAAGTTATGATCTCAAAATTAAAACCAAACCAAAATGGATAGTCACACATTACACCAGTCAGTACAAATCAAATTTTCATTCAAATCGGTCTACAAACTTACAAAGAGTATAACATCCTTATATTTTCATACCTCAAGATCATGGCAATTCAAAGTAGAATTAATTCATATAACATTCAGAACTTCAAATAATCAAAACATTTACACCTAAAGCTGAAGACTCCAAAACAACCTCACACCATTGTTAGCCAAAATAATTAAATTATCCCATTCCCAAACAGGGAACTCCTGATATTTACAGGGTACTTAGGGGATTGGCATATGCCATTTGCCTTATCAGGGGTTTCAAGTGGCCCTTAAATAAGCAGGGGGTGTGCTCTAATGTCCACTGTTTAATCTCCACCAGTTCTTGTCAGAAGATATCAGGGTAAAGCAAAGAGAGCAAGGTACTCTAAAGTATCTACTTTCACTTCTCTTTGTCAGTTGGAGAGTTTATTTACATGGTGCTTCCACAAATTTATCCTGATCTTTTCATTCATGATTATTATTCTTAATAAGATAAATCTATTCATAATAATATTGCAATAAGCACATAATATTCTTACACTTGTAGTTTGTGATATGCTTAAAAGTGATTGTCTTGCTTTAATTCCTCTTTGTCATTTGGAGGGTTGTTTACACCATTACCCTATTGTTTATATATTCCTTGTTATTATTCTTAAAAACTTTATCAGATAAATTTATTCATACTCATATTGCATAGTCCTCAAAAGGACATATAACACTTTAAGTTTGTGCAGCTCAATGTCAAACTTCGTAAATAGTGTCATATCATCGATAAGTAGTGTTTTTTCCCGAAAATTTACATGTCAGTACTTACCAGTTAGCATAGTGACAATAAACAGTGGATTAGTCGCGATTTATGATCGAAAAATGGAAAATGGCGCACCCCAATGACTCAAACGTAATTTTGAAAACTTATTTATAGAAGACACAAGAAGATATATTTGATAATGGTTGATATTGCTTGGAACGTCATTTAACTAATATACATGTAAATGGGACGCTAAATTTTGACTTCTTAACAGTTATATGACTGAGTATTTTTGTCATTTGGCATAACAGTCCAGTTAAACACGAAAAACTATCAAAGTTTTTTTAAGATATTATTCTGTAAAGTTATACACTGAAAATTAGTAAAGTTTCACAATATAATATGAAGTTCAATCTGCAACAATCTAAATTAAAAGGTTTTTCTCATGCTTATTTATGTATTACCAGCTGTGTACATGTAAATCTCTTATGTACAGGTACACAATGTGAAGTATTCTGAACAAACAAATGATCATCCAGCCATGTACAGCTGTCTCAAATACTTGATAACAATATTCACATTTCTTCACTTCTTAACACATAGTTCCTAGAATTTCTTATCCTAGGCAGTTACACCAAGTACATTACCCTATCTATTGTGATTATATTAGAAGAACATGTACATAGGTATATAGGTATTTTATTTGTTCCTTTCATAAAACACTCTAGAATGCTTTCCAATGTAAATACTCCTTTGAGAGGCATTTAGAAGTTAATCAGACAGAGTTCTATGGATTTTCAACTCCTTCATTGCAAGAGTGTGACGTTTTGTTGTTGATGGATCAGTTTCTTAATAACAGTTTAGCATCTACACCAAAAATCTTGCAATAGAGAAGTTGAAAATCACAAGAACTCTTTTCATTCAACATGTTCAACAACTGGAAACATATATTTTGATTTGTGTGTGTCCACTTTATTGATCCAAGAAAACATGCTACTGACCATATTTTGAGTTGTATCAAATGAATGTTTTGAACATTGAAAGGTATAGCTGCCATTGTGGTTTTACAATTGATTTTTTCCTTAATTTGATTATAAAAATACTGATCTTTGAGAGAAGTATGAAAAAGACCAGTGAAGCACAAGATTTCCATCTTGCCTTACTGTGCTATCAGTCCTGACTGACACAAAGTCTGTTAAATAATTATTCTCAACACATAATGTTTTACAAAAACTCCCATTGGAGCCACAGAGAATTGGGAGTTTCTGCTGTTGTTCATCCAGAATCTAGACTTGCCTGAAAGTACATAACCCCATCTATTGTGATTATATTTGAAGAACATGTACATAGGTATATAGGAATTTTATTTGTTCTTTTCATAAAACACTCTAAAATACTTTCCAATGTTAATTGGAACTGTTGTTCATCAGAATCTAGACTCGCTTTAAAGTTGTCATGTTTCAGGCTAGGATGAATATAGGATTAAATATTATGAACTTGAGTCTATGGGTTGGCACACTATGAGTCCATGCAATCAGGCTTGTTTTCCAGGTGAGAGAACACAGATTGGCAGCTGGAATGTTACTAATGTCTTCACTACTGGACGATCAGATAAGCTGACCAAACATGGTGATTCAACATGAGAACTTGTCCAAACAGGCCTGGTCAACCCTGACCATCTTGTTCCCATTCTCCAGAGAATTACGATAACAAGCTTGACCACACTCAGGACACGTCAGATTGACCTTTGGGTATTTATTGGTCTGTTATTCATGACATTGACCTTTTGGGTATGAGACTGTTATCAGGCACCTAACATAAACTAAAACCTAAGCTAGTCTTGAAGAAATAGAAGAATAAGAAGAAAAAGACGAAGAAGACTATGAAGAAGAAAAACAACAACGAAGATGACGAAGAAGACAATATTTAATAAGAAAGAGGAAGATGAAAGAAGAGCTTGACATAAATGAGGAATTCAAGGAAACTCATTTTTATTTTATTCAATTTCTTTTATCTATGTTTCAACTGTTTCCTAAATTTTAAATTTATTTGCACAACTTAATTAACTAAACTTGAGTCCATGAATTTATTGGAACCTTGCTCTCTTTGGATCAAACTATTGACCCAACTTACTTGATGGTCAATCACATTGACCAATCTGAACCATTTGTCAGCGGAAATATGTGAAAATAAATGAAATAGATTGATTTTCTAAAAACTATTCAATAAACTTCATATTAAGGGTTAATTAGCCTCTAGGTCTAGATGACCTGTCTATGGGAGGGTCTTCCTCCCCTCTTGACAAACCAAAACAACTGGTCAGCAGAAATACATCTTCACAAATGATTTTCTTTTAAACTATTCAACAAACCTCACACTGAGGGTAAATTAGCCCCTAGGTGACGGCCCGACAAAAGGCGAGGGTTTTCTTTCGTCTAGTCTTGACCAACCAGAACCGCTGGTCAGTGACAGTAGAGATAAGTGACCACACTGTTCTGGACTTAGCTTGACCCCTGCTTTAGGTAACAGATCATCAACATAAAGGCAGGATTATGAAATAAACCGCCATTAGCATTCACGGATCATCATTATGTAGTGACATTGCTTGATATTTGTGATTTATGAGTATTTGAGTCATTGAGACTAGCAAGGCATAGACAAGCAAATAAAACATTTTGAGTTTATATTTACAAGTCTTGTAGGTGTTTCATGAAGTTGTGTTTTATAATTAATAAAATAGACTTGCAAATGCCTGTTTTAAGCATTTTCCCCTTCAAGAAATGTTTAATAACATAACTGTATAACATATTTAATTATTTCAATGATTGATTTTCCTCACAGTTCGTAAATATCTTTCCATTGCTACTCCTTACCTCATTCTTTTAGAATTCTCCTTGTAAACCTAAATGTATTGAGTGTCTCATAGGCCAACTGGCCGGATGCTGTTTTTACCATGTAAATTGAAAGTGTTCTGTTATCTATTACAACATGTGACACTGTAATAAAATATTTTTCTTCTTCTCCCTTCTTTTTTTCTTGTATTACTAACCTGATACAAGAAAAAAGTATGTAGCATAAAAGCATACACCTTCACAATTTATCATCTTTAAAACCTATCAAAATGAAAAAGGATCTTAATCAACTATGACCTAGTAGGGAATTCTCACATTCAAGCTGACGGTGATACACTCTAAATGTTAAAATCATTGGATACATAACAATAATTTTTTAAAACTATGATTTTCATAATGCACACGTCAAAAAAAAAGTAAAATCTGCAAGACCAAACAAAATTTTTATCAAAAACTAATAAGACGTTAACATCTTCACATGCGCTGTATTCATTTGATATCCTTGTTGTTAGATGTGGCTATATCATTCATCTGATATTAATCTTTACTCACAGACAAAATAGACATATAAAGAAACCAAAAATACAATAAACTAATAAAACAATTTCGATACCCAAGGAGTGTCCCTAACAGCAAGGAGTGTCATCCATAGACAAGGCAATAGTTGCTTCATTGTTATATATCTGTTTTCATTTCACTTCCTAAGTCACAGCTGAGGTCGTTCATGCCTCTACATTTGCAAGATAGTTAAATTGAATGACATTTTTCAATTCAACATAATTTTTTTCTTAATATGAATGATTGATTTCAATACCCATGATTCATGTCACTGAAAAAGTTTATCTTGACATATATTTTTAAAAGATTTTGTTCTGTGATGTTTGCAAAGATCATCATGTTACAAACTTTCTTCATTGGTATCCCTCTAGCTTTTAGCCTTGTCCTATACAGCGGGTGAATTATTACAATAAGGGCTTACCAGGCGACCAATTACATATCACTTACCTGACCCGACCTCCAGCAAAAGGCTTATGCAAAAGGGGTGTTATTTACTGTTAACATTAAAAGATTCAGATGTGATTATAAAATGGCTATTTCATTGCTTACAGACAGAGTTCACTACCCTTAATCTGCTTTGTTTGATCATATCCCATCACCACTGAAGGAAATACTATCTTCTTAAAATGAGGGTCCTGTCAGCGTATTTTTTGTGCAAATGAAATTCAAGGGGACATTATATTCATGTATGTTATCAGTACATGATTATAACTTAACCAATGTGAAACATGTTACTGAGGGTAAAATCTTTGTTCATTTAGATTGTACAATTATATTTGAATTAATGAGAGCGCACACTTGGTCAAAATTAGAATGAATTCATCTGTCATTCATCGGCGATATGAGTGTGAAAAGCCTTGCTACGGCATTACAAAGCAATGTTGATAAGTCTTATTGTGAATAATTTGTAAACATGGAGTCATTCTATCCATTAAAAAGTTTATTTTCATATTGGATGCCAATAGGACAGGCTCTTTAACAATTGATGATTCCTCAAAGTCAACCAAGCCAAAATGCTTTAGCAGTTAAAGAGTTAAAGAGTGGATTGATACTCAACACAAAATATTATGACAGTACAATGGCAATAGGCATGGAAAATTGCCCATATGACAATCGTCTTTGCTGCCCTATAATTAAAATCATATCAGTGAATGAGAGTCGTATGAATTGGATGGTCTATCAAGTAATACATACTCATATCAGGCAAGATGGTTGGTTAGCATCAGTTTATTAACTAGGCATTACACATAATATTAACCCTTAACTTACAGATATGATGAGCTTTATCAAATGTTGTTTAAAGGATGTTGAATAAAATAATTAATCAGCAAAAGTCACATTACAAAAAAAAAAGTCACATTAAAGGATTTTGCAAATACAAATTTACAAGGTTAAAGATTATCGCGACAAATTCAAGTGGATACTAATCTTCCCTTTGACATTTTGTTGCTTATGTACAGTTTATGTTGGTAATGTGTTGTGATGAATATTTAACTGCATTATAGGACTTAAAGGTTTGTTTTATTATATAAATTATTACAATTTATTATTTATTTTTTGAATGCAAAAACATCAACTGCTTATGTGATGTGAAGCCTTTGGTGTTATGTCATGAATTTTTTTAGATACCTTAAATGCTGAAATAAGAACCTAAACACTTGTTATTTATCTAGGGTAGATTTACTTATCATAAAAGGAATTAACCATTGAAATGCTATGAATTTGTCTTTATTGTAATGTTATAATGATGATTCAAATCTTTTTACAATCACAAAAGGCATGTTAGGAGTTTTGGGTATATATTTAACTGGATAAATAGGGATTGGAATTACGCAGTGAGCAGTTATCTTTCTACAACAGCAGAATTTTTACTACGGAGATATTTGGTGAGGACAGGTTTGTGACACACTTTTGTCAATGGGCACGCCAATCCCTTTCATGCAACAAATACCTGGGTAAGCATTACCTACACAATATAGATGATAACACAGTTCTCTTGTTTATTCATTTGACTGGTAGAGATGATATTTGCTTTGACACAGACAATCATGTTGACATCTATTCATAGATGTTTTAAGTTTAAAAAGATATTTATAACAGTTTAGAGACAGACTGTTGTGAATACATTTTAGTAGGTCAACCCATGTATATTACATAAAACTTTTATCAACACACTTTGGAGGTAGTTGTACAGGGTAAATACAGTTTTTGGTACACTTGTTACTAAATAGAACACTGTAAACATTAAATGTTACTTTATTGATTAAGTACAACACAATGCAACATTTTTGTTTTTGCACAACAAATTGCAACTTTGTTTTAAAAAGTTATAGGCGACTCGGACAATGGTGTTTTAAGTATACCCTGGTAATTGCAGTGTTGATTAACAGGTGTGAAGAGGTGGGTAAATCACGCATACCGTCCTTTAGGGAATCTAATAAAGTAATTGCATATAAATATTCTATACTAGGGCTCGCCGCAAGAAATATGCCAACATGACAGGCGATATGTACCTGTATTATTTAGGACAGGTGAATGTGAAGAACATACCAGCGCATTCTCTTTGAAGTTGACAAAGGTGTACTGATTGGTTGTATATAGACAACCAGCAATGTTCGTTAACAACAAAATAAAAACTTATATAAGTAACATATAGCACAAACTCCACACACGACTGTACGTGCCCGGTCAATCGAGTCCGTGCGAAGAGCTGTCACAGAAAAGAACAGGGTTTACCTGGAAATATACATCAAACTCTTCACATACCTGAAATCAGCTGACAGGTACGAAGTGCCATTTTGGTAAATTCCACAGTAATATCGCTCTATCCGTCGCTCAAGCCATGTGTCCTTTACGCGAGCTAAAAACAACTCTATCTCTGCGTTTCGAGTTGGGACACTCCAGTACGTCACGTGACCTCCATAGGATGCTCCTTTGGCTAATCCGTTTCACTATGGCTAGTTGTAAAGTAAAACGAGTTTCAGAATGTCGACTGCTTTTGACAGGTGACGATATGAACAGGTGCTTTTATAGCCCTTTGACAATACGTGACGATAGGGGAATAAAGTCCAAACGTGTTTACATATTGCATACATTCCAAAATGTTTATTATTTTCCACGTGTCCAATTTCAAGCAGCGATTACACACTTACGCCTTCGTGCTCTCAGGTGTGAAGTTTTATCCTGGTTGTTCATTTTTATTGGTTATTTGAGATGTATGCCACTGAGCTATTGTACTCCCTCTATGAATAGTGACCTAAAATCGCGGACGTTAAAATTTCATTTTTGGTGACTACAGGTTTTATTTTTTTTGTAAATTCGTGAGATGAAAGTAGCAGAAATGTTCTTGATTTGAATGTTAATTTAGAGGAGCAACTATAGAATTGGTTCGGCACCTTGAATACACTTACCCGAACCCCTACCCTAACCATAACCCTCACCATAATATGGGAAAAGGATATAATATTCAAGATGTCATACAATAGATTATGGAAATCAAATTTGTCTCTTGCTTCGAATTTCTATTTGAATGGATTGGTTATAAAAAATGAATGTTTTTAAAGAGATAATTTTGAAATGCTATTTTATTATTTGTTTTAACTTTGAATGCAAAAAGGGATTTTTACTTTATTGATGTTCAATAAAGAAAAACTGGTCAAATTTTTTATAATTTATTTTAAGTAACCCTTTATATAAACATAATCCCATGAAATAAAAGTGACATTGTTTCCTTGACGCATTGTATATATAGAACAACCCAATTTTGTATTCAGAATAAAATTATTCGTTGACCGACTATTTTTACATTTTTACTGTAAACGAGATCACTTAATGCATTGTCGCGTCCATAGCTAAATTTCACAACAGCCATGAGGTGATGGTCATAAATGACATTCTGTACGTAAATACCAAAATTTGCGTATATTACTGATTCTTTATATCAGGGTTACGATAAAGATATCTAAAATATTGAATAATGAAAATTGAACAGATCATCTTAAAATTTTACAAAAAGCAAATCGTCACAAAAAGCGATCGGCATAGGTGATTTATTGAACTACTTTTTCTTGTTTCGGACACATATCTTCGACGGCACTTAATAATTATTTCCCAATCAAAATTTGAATAATGATGAATATATTTCCATTATCACCATAGTGACAACCCAGCCGCTAAAAAAACACATCTCTGTCAGTGACAATCTCATTAAATAAAAGGTAATTTTTTTTTGTTCCATTGCGTAACACAGAAAAAGATCTTAATTCATTAAGATTCCTGTCAGTATGAATTCATTCTTTCTTTTATCAGGCATGCATTGAAATATTTTGCTGCCCAAACAAATACATAAAATATATTAAAAACGGCGTAGGAGACTGTCACTTTGTAGTGACGGTGTTCAAATATGGCGCTGCTCCACGGTACCTCATAAAGCATCATTAATATCCACTTCTGCTGTCCCCCGCCGTATTCGGCTCGTGATGGGTTAATGGGGCATTGGCTTTGAGCACGTTGTCTGGGTTAATTGATGATTTATCTGTTGAATCTTTTCTGTATTTTGATCTGGGTGTTTGATTGTTAAGAAACGATTTCTTTCAACGTCTTGTGATCATCAGGTTTATCAGAGTATAATGAGATTAATTTCACATCTTCTGCATGGAGACGCTTGTTACTTAAATATCATCGAATACAGAGCCATTCACACTGTTTTGATGACCAAGAATAAGAAAGCGGTCATATAAGTATGTCATTCCGTCTCAAAATTAAAAGAATAAATTTTTGTCATTACCACATAAAAAGACACCCTTATCAGATGAACTCGGTTTTTATCTCACTTATTATTATCATTGTGTTTGAAACGAGTGTGCGATACAACTTTTGTTTTTTGAATGTCCTTTTCCTATGTCAGATACCTTTCTACAAGTACAACTTTAAATACAATACATAGACCTATGCCAGGTACGTTTCTACTATTAAATCCCTTTAAATAGTCTTTTGTCAGATATGTTTCTACAAGTTATCATCTTGTATGAATCCAAGTTATATAGTATCGGTGATACATCACAATCAAGCCCTGCGGCGTCAGTGGACCACAAAGTCACTTTACGTGCACGGACAGACCCAAATGAGAGCAAATTGCAGATCTAAGTGCATTCAAAATGTTCTATAGTTTACGATACGTTGCCCTCCCGTGGCCGCACGGATGCGCAGTAGAGCGTGACCCTTTACATTCCACGGCCAATGTAGCATAACACTAAGAAACTGACTATAGTTGGGTTTTGTGTGGCCTAATAATGCCCCTTTATTCATCGTGAGAAGTTCAAGTCGATCTGCCTGTCAACAAACGCGCCAATCATTATGACAGTATGCACTGTAGGTTTGAATGAGCTCTCTTCAATTATTCTTACGTGGCCGTATTCATCTAACAGCTATGTATCAACATCGACAAAGACAGGTGAAGTCACGTGACGTGTAGATTGAAGGTGTGTGGCTCTATAGAACGCTTTACTTGCTACAAATTTGGGCTTCGTAGTAATATCATGCTTTGTTAAAGGGTTAAGTGGCATATTTAAAGGTGATATGTGTTATGAAAATTTCGTTGTCTGTTTTCAATCCTTAAAGTTCCATCAAACAATTTTCGTTTTATTACCCGAGGAAGTTTGTAATTACTTCTAAAAAAAAGTGGTTAGTTGTGTATTACCCGAGCGAAAGCGAGTGAAATACAAACATTTTTAAAACAGTCGTTAATGTCATGTAACACGTTTTCGAGTGAAACGATTTTGCTTTAACTATTGACACTATCGGTCTGTCTCGATTTCTTAAGACATCCCAAAAAGGGCGATTAAACCCATACCATGATCAGTCATTGATCGATTGTATTATGAATTCACAGACGAAACAAACCTTTGACAAAAGAAACTTTCTTTGCTAGGCAAAAGTATTTTATGCACATGTGCACATATCGAAATTATGTCACCACATGCATATTAATTTAAAGGGTTTTTAATGTCTATATCAGATTATGTAAAAAGGCTTTCAAACTACTAGTATGTGGCATCAATTTTAACAAGAATTGACAACTCACCAGCTTCAACCCGGAGAGAATTATGTTACAAATTGTTTAAGGGAAGAGAACACATAGTCTCCTTATTCAATTGTGATAATTGATGATTACAAACACATAGACATTCACAAAACAAACCTTTGAAAGATACTTGAAAGAGGAGTGAAAAAGCCTATTTTCCTGAAGCAATAGAACGCCAATACTCTGAATAGAAACATCATGTTCGCAATAAATACGCTGTTATATAACATATTTTTTATTATCTTGAAGAGTTAAGATTTGGGCGGAGATTTTGAAAGATCGCTAAGGACTATACGATCGTAAGCCTATATGTTAGGAATGTGACTTACAGCTATCTTAGCAAATCAAGGTCCTGGTATCTAAAAATGAGACTATAATCATGATAATTATGAAAACCTTTGTCTGTAATTTAAAGACAGGAACTTCTGATAATTTTAATAAGATTTTCATCCAAGCAAGGCAAGTAATTTTAAAAGAAAAACGTATTCTGGTTCATCTCTTCAACTTCAAGAATCCATATCCATAGAAATAGTACAAATTTAGTATAATTTCCTTATGTACATGTTTCATGATCACTTGTTCATTACCTTTGTCTCGAAAATGTTTTGCTTTAGTCTTAGAAATTTGCAACACCATCATCTTTGGCAATCGGATTTACTTGAAGAAAGTTACTCACACGATCTGCTTTCAGGACCGTTGCGAACAGTGTGATCTTTGTGTTATTTTACTGCCGCTTCAAAAACCCCATCAAACTCATGCTTGAAAAGGCTTTGTAATTATATTCAGTAAAATCTAACTTAAGGTATTTTAGTAGCTTTCATTTCTGAATATCTCGTCTTTTGTTACGATTTCAGTTTTATAGGAGTTGACAATTGACCTAAGAGTAAAATAACTGACAATGTACATGAAAGCAGTAATCTTTCTATGAATCGTCATCGTAACAATAATAATATATAACCATGAACAGCATCATTAAAACATAAAACATTGGGTAAGAAATAATACTAATCACTAAAACACACCATTCTATGATCATAACTGAATACGAAAATTTTAATATGAACTCGTTGCAAACTTTTAAACGTTTCCTTTCCTGAGGTAATTGTCTTTCATGTTTAGATTCTGTTGTTGTATAAGTAGAGCCCATTGTTGTATAGTCGGGAATGATTGTTGTTTCAGTATGCCCAATTGTTGTATTGTCATGCGTGGTTGTTCTAATCGTTGAGTTGACTGGAATAGTAGAATGCGTGGTTGTGTTACTCAAGACAACCGAAGAGGCGGTGGTTGTACTAGACAAATATTCTGATGTTGTATTCGCCGATGTTGTATTGAAGTTTGTTGTTGTAAGCGCATCCGATCCTTCCATTGTGACTGTTACGAAGTAGGTTCCTGTGAGATGTAGAAAAAAACGATATGTACATGCATCGTAAATGAAATGAAGTATATCAATGTGGACAAATCAAAAATTGTGCATGAATATTAATCAAATAGTAACTTTAGCACGTTTTGAAAGCTATATTACTTCACATTTCCCCAATTTATATCAACTTATGCATAATAAATGTTCACTGAAGGGACAAACGTATCATTACTTTCTACTTATTATCTGGAAACGTTACGAAGAAAAAGTTGTTGCATTACAACGGAAAACTGCATACATTGTAGTGTGAGCACCTTTGTCATTTGAGTTAGGGAAATGGGTTCGTAGCTTAACTGAGCTTGATACGTTCGTTCAAGAATACCTTGCATTGATTTCAAGTGATTGTCTTATGAAAGCTTACATGAATCATCCTTTTTGTGATATTCATTTATTTTATTAAGATAACATCCTACAGTGTCTGTAAAACGCACTCATACCATAAAACACACTCATACCATAAATCGCTTATACATATCGATCAAATTGAAATCGTTTTAGTAAAAAATGTGACCAACATTTCTTTGATGTAATTTCTCTCTCTCTCTATCTCTCATACTGTCAACAGTACAGTATGTACGTACCCACAGTAAGCCAACAGGTAAAGATCAACCCAACGACGAGCACTACGATTCCTTCTCTCCTGTCATAGCAGAGAATCATGTATTTCCCGGGCTTGTTCGATTCTATCAGACGGCAAGTGAGGAAGAGAAATAATGGTATTATGCCGCCCACTATCAGGTAGACCGGTACCATCGGTTGAGCTGGACATGTGTTGACGTAAAGGGAACCTGTTATGAAAAAGTGTTTAAATACATTATGACATATCATAAGGCCAAAAGAAGGGATTATTTTCTGACCATCTTTATAATCATTACCATCATATACAAAATAATCATTGCCGTCATCATCATCATCATCATCATCATCATCATCATCAGCGTCAGCATCACATGATCATAATCATCATAGTCATCGTCGTCATCATCACCACCACCACCACATGAACATATTCATCGTCGTCATCACCATCGTCATAATCATCACAATCTTAATCATTATCGTCGTCGTTTTCATCATCTATGTCATCATTTACTATGAACCTTTATATACTCATCATCATCATTTACTAAAAACATTCATGGATTCATGAGTTATCATTGAGTCTAGAACCGTGAGTCTAATCGCTTTTCAAATATAACAAGTTTACAAACCTATAACAATCTTTGCCAAACAAAACACGAAGCAGGCAAGCATGACGAAACTGTAGAACCCTGGAATGGGAGTAGTTTAATTAAGCCAGAGGTCGTATTTCAGTCTATTGACATTCGACTCATGACATACGCAAATACAATTTGGAAAAGGGTACGCATAGTATAGCATTTATTTTAGTATAATCAAACATTATGAATATTTTCGTATTGCATGAGGTTAATAAAGGAATGTTATCTGTTTGTCATAATTAATTGTAATGAATTAATATGAATACGTAGTTTTAAGTTTATCATAAGCATTACAAAATTAAAGTATTCATTATTCATTGGTGGATATTGGAGCTAGTTTCATGTAAGTTTGCCTCAGTGCTGTTCATACTTACATAGATAACCTCCGTCTACTCGACAAAATCGGACATGTTTTCTTTTCCGTCCATGTCGCAAACATGGGGTGTGTCGAACATGCGCCATCGTAAACCTTCTGGAAAGTAATTAAACGGTACCTGATGTAAATAACATTTACAGGAAAGCAAATTGAATTTGTCTCTTCCGCGTCATACTACAAAAGAAATGAAAAAGTATAATCGTAAAATGTTGTTTACACATAATAAGTACACATGTACAGACACATACCGAAACCTAAATAATAAAATTATGTATAGAAAACAACAGCACTAACATTTGTTTTTGTAAAATAAACAAAATGATATTAATCATTATTAAGTTTAGTTTACTACTTTTATATGAGACTATATATGACACAATCGTCTCAGAAGAATTTTGTAAACAGACGAGGGTAGTGCTGAAAATAGATTTAAGAGACCCGTTCCGACTCCAAAAATGGCACTATCACTCAATCAATTAGACTAAAATTTAGTCTATGAATTTTTTTAATAATTTACTGTTCCGTCATCCATAATATTTTGTTCTTTGGGCTCCTAATTTCATATGTGTATTCAGTCAATCTAGACTTGCTGAATGTGGACCTAGACTGAATTAAAGGCTCCTTTATATAAACAGTCATGAAGCAAGACTATCAGTCAATCAAAGAATTCATGAAAACATGTATTAAAAAAAGAAATTTTGTCGACACGTTTACTTCATGACGAAGATTCAATAGAAACGCCTTTCCCAAATAAAACACGTGTTATCTTAATGGAGTTAGACGTTGTCTTTCTCAGTAGAGTTTGCAGTTGACACATTAGGTTTCAGAAGAGGTAAGGGGAGGTAAGTCTTTTATTACCAGGGAGGAGGGTTCAGAAATTGAACAAAATTGTTTTATATTTTTAGAAACTTATGCCTGTATAATGATTTAAGAACACAAAGTAGAAAAGTAGATCTGCTGGACTGACAGGTTATACAAATCGTCGATATAAAAAAAAGCCACTAAATGCGTTTTCTAGTGTTGGCCATATCTCCATACGAAATAGATGCATTTTTGCCACTTAATAGACTCAAACAGTTAAAACAACATGTCAAATTAATAATATTTAAATGATTATATTAATCTTTCCCAATGATACAAATTCATAAAACCGTAACAATTTATAAAATGGCTCGATTTGTGTAAATTTCTTATGTAGCAATACATTTTAAGATAACTAAATGCATATTTGAATAAATAAATTCTAATGTTGATATTTAAAAATTGGGAGCATTTGCTATTCATATAGCTCAGCTTCCATACTTCATACTTTTTGTTCCTCTCATTGTTCAAAACCCTAATTGTTTATAAATATATATGTAATATGTAACAGATGTAACATATATATATCTCAATGTTTTCAATGATAGTTGGAAAATGGCCTTATAAATGTTAAAAAGTCGAAATTTTGCGTCCAATTAACATGTTTAATAATTAAATGACCTACTTGATACTTCAAACCTATTTTTTTCATTGTGTCTGCATGCTGTAAATGAGTCATTGGCGCGCGCATATAACGACTTTAATCTGTTTAATGCCACTTTATTGAAGTGATATGCTTTAGGATTATGATTTTCTGACTACTTCTCGATAAAATGGCACCATTTATAAAATCTGTGCCCCTTTAACATTTAAACTTAGTTTGTAGGCCCGACCCTGAAATAAGGTAGAAACCTAAGCAAGTCTATAAAAAAGATTTTAAAGTTGAAAATGAAGATATTGCAGTATCCTTTTCATTTCATTTAAATTAAGTTTTTAAATTTTTCTATTAACTGGTACATTTTTCATTTCAGAGTCTAACTGTTAGGCTAATGCAGAGTGTACAAGTTCTGCTTCTTATGTTCTTTGGGGAAGCGATATATTTGAGACAAGAACAAACCGGCAAAAGATTATATATAATTAGTATACTTAGCAAATAATGAAACTGGATGTGACTAAGTACACTTACTAAATGAATTAGTAAGCTATTGAAATGATCTAGTAAGCTTACTTAATGATTTAGTAAGTTTACCTATTCATTTAGTAAGTTTACTTATTCACTTAGTAAGTTTACTTATTCATTTAGTAAGTTTACTAATTTATTTAGTAAGCTTACTAAACAGTGATTAATGTCCTATTATTGACACAATCAAAAATATGAAATCAAAAATCCTTACCGTATCTTTTACTGGGTACAAAGGAATGTAATAGCTAGTCTACGTGTGTCCTCAGAAATTTACTTAATTGATTCAAGTTGAAACTTTACACACGACACGAAATGAGGTTATGATAAGACGTACTATTTTGCAAGTACTGGCTATGTTCGCTTAGTCCACGAATCGTTAAATAGAAGTTAATAATTTTAGCACATGCGTTTTCCATGGAAAAGAGGACAGGTCTGGTCCATCACCGTTGCACAGAATTACAGATTAGATAAGCCAAATTTAACTAGGAGCCAGTCATATGCGTACACCAGACTTAGTTTATTTGATACCTGGACTCGCCAGTAAAGGTTTACAATCGTTAACATTTCACAAACATATGAACTAGGCCTTGAGGACTGACGATTATCCTCACGTTTATACAACCCGGAACCTTGCGGGGGAACTATAGACTATGTCTCATGGTGATTCACAACAACACATACGCGTTCAGCAACAGGACGATGGCGAGCGCCCCCGAACGTGCAGTGTATAAGGGTCTTTTTCAAAAAATGTCAAAATTTCAAGGCAATGAAAACTAAGAAGTCATGTTTGTTAAAATGCATATTTTATTGATTTATTACAACAGAAATACACTCAAGTGTGCAAAACAGAAATATGCAATCTTAATGACATCTTAAAATAAATTAAAAATTTAAAAATATGGACATATGGACCAAAATTATTCCTTCCTGTTACCAATATATCATGAGTAGAATAAATTAGAAATTGTTTATTTTGTAATGTTTTTTCACTTTCATTATGATAATCTGTCATATTTGTTTTCTATTTGCCAAATAAATCTTGTTCATTAAGGATGTAAAACATTTTTGTTGTCTTCGTCAATACCAACTTTTGTTCAAGCACTTATTCTGAATAGCTTTGATTTTACCTACCCCTTTCCTTGAAGTGACATTAAAATCAAATTATCCATCATCTGTTTGATGTATCTTGGTGGGTTATATCAATGCAATCAAACATTAATTGAGAATGTACTTAATTAACAATCCACTTTTAAATGAGCGGTAACAGGATGGATTCTACGGTAACAGAAGAGAATGAAATAGTAACAGTAAAGAATATTAATTCAGAAATTATCTTCTGAGACCAAAGAACATGTTTTCAATGAGAAATGACAAACTTGAGCAAGTGTATGTCAGCAAACAAACACAATAGACACATCAAATCCGACTCTTATGCTTACAGCAAGATTTCAAACATTAATCTTATGACAGCAGTAACAGGATGGATTCTATGGTAACAGAAGAGAATTAAATAGTAACAGTAAAGAATAATATTTTTAAATTATCTTCTAAGACCAAAGAACATGACAAACTCGAGCGATTGTATGTCAGCAACCAAACGCAATAGAAACATCAAATTTGACTATTTTGCTTACAGCAAGATTTTAGTCATTAATCTTATGACAGCAGTAACAGGATGGAACACAAGGTAACAGGGGAGAAACATCTAATTGAATGACAAAACTAATAATTAACTATTGACATTAAAAGTGAATTATTTCCTTGAAATACCAACAGCTCCTTTGCTGAAATAAAACTTAGATTCCCACTCACAACAAGAAGATAATGTAAGTCCAAATCATCTACCGGTACATCAATAACTTGCAGTTTACATTGAATCAATGACTCCTTGTCAAAAGTTTGCTCTTATCCGGTTTCTGTCCATTCTCTTTGTCATCTTTGAACTTTGAACATAAAAGTGATTTTTCTAACAACACTTTGCAAACTATGAATATTGTGGAATGGAATTTGAAAAATGTGTTAACACAAAGCTGAAATTCTAACTAACAACAAACAATAATGTAACATTCAAATCAGCTTCAACATCAATACTTTGCAGTTTACATTGAATCCATGATTTTTTGCCAAAGCCGGCTCTCAACAGCAAAGTGGGTGTTGGATCCAACAATAAGTTCAGGCTTTGGAATTATTGCGATGATACTACCATATTCATACCAGCATTCATCTTTTAGTAATCTTGACCAATAAAAGTCATTAATTGTCCTCCCTACATGATGCATACATTCACAGTATACGGCATTGTCGTTGATATCTGTGACAAATCCAGGATATGGACGACCATCATACTCAACTACAACATATTGATTGAGTAAAATACTTATGTCTGTAATTCCAACATTCTCAGACAAAAGACCATAAATACTCTGCTCACTATTTCCCAGTCGCTCATTCTCTCCATCAACCATCAGTTCCTTCTCTTCATCATCCTTTGGTCCCTTCTCTTCACCACCACTCTGTCCCTTCTCTCCGCCACCACTCTGTCCCTTCTCTCCATCATCCTTTGGTCCATTCCCTCCACCACCACTCTGTCCCTTCTCTCCACCACCACCACTCTGGCCCTTCTCTTCACCACCACTCTGTCCCTTCTCTTCACTACTCTTTCCCTTCTCTCCATCATCCTTTGGTCCCTTCTCTCCATCATCCTTTGGTCCCTTCTCTCCATCATCCTTTGGTCCCTTCTCTCCAGCATCCTTTGGTCCCTTCTCTCCATCATCCTTTGGTCCCTTCTCTCCACCACTACTCTGTCCCTTCTCTTCACCACTACTCTGTCTCTTCTCTTCAACACCACCACTCTGTCCCTTCTCTCCACCACCACTCTGTCCCTTCTCTCAACCACTACTCTGTCCCTTCTCTTCACCACTACTCTGTCTCTTCTCTTCACCACCACTCCGTCCCTTCTCTTCACTACTCTTTCCCTTCTCTCCATCATCCTTTGGTCCCTTCTCTCCATCATCCTTTGGTCCCTTCTCTCCACCACTACTCTGTCCCTTCTCTTCACCACTACTCTGTCTCTTCTCTTCATCACCACCACTCTGTCTCTTCTCTTCAACACCACCACTCTGTCCCTTCTCTCCACCACTACTCTGTCCCTTCTCTTCACCACTACTCTGTCTCTCCTCTTCAACACCGCTCTGTCTATTCTCTTCAACACCACTCTGTCCATTCTCTGCATCATCCTTTGGTCCATCACCAATGAGAAGGACAGGCACAAAATGGTTGGGAATCCAATTTATTGGTCTCATGTCTGTTCTGGTCGAAGTCCACATGATGTATCCAGGGTCAGTCAAAAACTGAACTCTTGGGATCACAAGCCTGTGGATATGTTTCCTCAGAAGACTGTTTCCAAAAGCCGGATACACAGAGAATACAGGCATTTTGAGAACAGTGGCAAGGGCGAATATCTGCCAAATGCCCATGAAACTTTTTCTTTTCCTGATTTTTACTTTTTGGTTTCTTGAAAACAGTTATACGAAACATATAAGCAGCCAATTCTATCCTGTTACCTTTTTGAAAATTACAGAAGATATCCAACTTTAATGGTTCTAAGATGTATATAGTATTGTATTTGTTTTAGAAGCAACCACTACGAATCCTTTCCCCCCAAATAATACTTGCTTTTTTTCTTTGAAGCTGTTACATTGGTAAAGAGTTAACTAATTCTATCCTGTTACGCATTGTTTCCATCCTGTTACCCTTTTGTACATTATAGCAACAGAAAAAATGACTGGTTTTGATAAATACATGTTCTGGGAGCAGTCATTACAAATCCCTTCAATCATATGTATTTTTTGGAATGTCATAGAACATGGTATGATAATCAAGAGTAAGATAATACTATCCTGTAATCTATGTTGTTTCCGTCCTGTTACCATTTTGAACACGAAAGCAAAATAGACCAATAATATTACATTGGGTAGTTAAATGTTCAATAAAACAACTTTATATATCCTGCTCCATCAAGTTTCTACTTACTGGTTGCTTGGAATCTGTCATAAAATACACAATTAGCAACTTATACTATTCACATATAAGTTATTTCTTTCCTGTTACCACGTTTTGTAACATTGCATTTGTAACATTCTTTCCTGTTACCAAATGGGTTCTTTCCTGTTATCAGATACTCAGTAACAGGAAGGAAAGTAACAGGAGAGAATTTTTCATCTTATACCAATCATTATTGAGTGATGGTTAATCTACTGTGGAAACATATTGTTTGGAAATTAATCTTAGACCAATGCCACAGATAATGAGGTCAATTAAAAAAATTAACCTGCATTAGAAATCCTACATACATCAGTAACAGGATAGAATCATTTAAAAAGTACTACTCACCTTTTCAACCTTTGATTGTCTGGATTTAAAAATCTACCATTGATTTCTGTCTTTCACTCTGCCATGCTGGCCTAATAGGAAGAGACCTTTTTATGACCCAGTTCCCTTTTGATTCAGAGGGAGGTTTCATTGTATTGAATGGAATTTACCAAAAAGTAACAGGAAGGAACATGCTTCATGGGACAAGCATTTCCATCATTTTTTTTCACATTTCCAAATGCAGTTACATAAAACCAACAATAAAAGCTCAATAAGAACACCAAGACTAAATAATAATTACCTGAAATATGGAAATGTATGTGGAATTTGTATTAATTTATCTGTTTCAAAGTTTGAAAAAAAAAATTGGGACATGAGTTTTTTGCAGTACATGGCATACTGATTCCACACCTGACTGAAAATAAACATGATTAACAATGAAAATGAGATTTTATTCATGTATCAAGATCATACCCAGTATGTTAAACTTAAAAAATAGTTTAAATGTTGTCAATTTTTTTTCATATGACCATTCCTTATTGCGGGACAGGAATTTTGACATTTTTTGAAAAAGACCCATAAAGGGAACATTTTCCCTGGGACACATATTTTGCTCCCCAAATTCAATTTCATTCCAATTATTGTACTTGTGAGACCCACAGAGCGCACCCCACCTACCTCTACATGGAAATCATGTTTCTTCCCTTGATATGAATAACAAGTCACTTGGCTCCAATAACACATCGATAAAATAATTGTATTATCTTTTAAACTGGTATCATGAAACTCATAAAGTTAGTAATACACAATAAAATCGCAATTTCCGTGCTTTAAAAATAGACTTGTGTTTTTAAACTTGAAATAATATTTTCACGTAAAATCACTTAACTTAGCGACGGGTATTTCTTATGTGTTTTTTTGATAAATATATTAATATTATATAAATAATGACTATATCAGGTTTTATTAGGGTTGGAGTTGACTTACCAGTTATCTGCTGGTAGTTCACACATGATGCAGCAATATCGCGATCATGGATAATACACTACATCGATTTTCTATATAAAGGACAGTCAATAAATCAATACGGAACCCTGAGGGACGGCGGCAAACACAGATTTAAAATTGGAACCATAGATTAAACTATCTATCTATCTATCGATTGGTTTTCTAAATAACTTTACAACGACTCAAAGGAGATTAACAGAGGTAATAAATTTATCTATACTTAGTTAAGTCCTTCAACAATTAAAAACATAAAAGTTTTAAGTGGTTAGCGGTTTAGTCATATGGCTCATAGCCCCACTGTAAGTAAGGTCTCGAAAGTAATGATACGCGTTTACATATACATTTTTCGAACAATTTATATGAACAACTCGAAAGCGCCACAGGTCTGTAATTGGAGTGAGTGAGTGAATGAGTTGGAATTTAAAGCCGCTTTCAAGATTTTTTCAGTTATATCGCGGCTGCTAGTATTGTTGCAGGGAGAAAGCCCGCAACAACATTGTGGCTATGCATTGCAGTGAAACCTGCGAGCTTCGGCTGGAACTAGCGAACCATGGGTGGTACTGCCCTGAAATTCAGTGTAGCATTGCACCCAAATCTGACTGCGTGTAGAACAGTTCTCTACTGCAGACAAAGTTGCCGAGCCCTGGCGGGATTCGAACCACGGACCTCTTGATCCGAAGCCGAACGCGCTAACCACTCTGTAATTGGAACACTGTTCTACTTATGAAGGGTTTTGGTTGAAGCTTCCTTCCAGACGGTTGGAAACGTGAATTGTTGACAGGACTATCTAATTATTTTCACCGCAACTAAAATAAATCTTAACTAGTGCTCAAAAGAAAGTACATACCTCTACATTTTGCATAAAAGTTCAAAAAAAACATTTTAAAAAGTAACAAATCATACTGTGCTAGTTCTACAGGTAAATATCCATCCTTTCTTGAACCAACTTATAAAGGTCGGAATAAGCTAACATTAACGTAAAATCCGAAATTCCCTTTTTCTGATGTATCACGGAACGTCCGTGTATTTTGACTATATAAAATAGCTAACACGACACGACATTAGCACAGTGGTGAAAAGAAGACAAGAATTATACCATGTCAGGCTCGAGTTGAGAAAGAATTATTTTGTGACGGCGATGTCACTACGATGGCAACGTGACTCCCTCTTAGTTGACAGCTATGACAATATCATCCTGCAAGATCACTTCGTTCCAAAGACAAGTTATTACTCTCTGTTCCAACCTACAAACTCAGATCTTTTGGCTCCACATCATTTCAGTTTGCCTCTGCTTCTCTTTGGAATTCACTTCCTCTCGACCTCAAGACATCACCCAGTTTAGAAATTTTTAAAAAGAGACTCAAAACTTATCTGTTCAAGCGCTACTCCTAGTATTTGAATCTGCCAATGATTGTAAATAATGTATATAGTGTTTATAATTCAACCTTAAGATTTCTGCACAATTTCTGTCTCATTTCACTTGTCAGCGCTTTGAGCATGTCCCTCCTGTTGACGTGGAATCCAGCGCTATATAAATAGCCTTATTATTATATCATATGGGAATCGAGCACACGAGTTTGACGTCGCTAGAGGGGTGACTAAAATGTCTTCAGCAAATCCTTTGCCTTTGGAGTGCGGTTAGATTGCGGGAGAGACCTATGGCATTATAAGGAGACTTACGTTGACCAGGATGCGAATAAAAAAACATTTCACGACCTCATTTGTTCCTATTTACCCAGCAACAACCATGTGATATTGTCTTCTAACACGTTAATGCACGGCCCTCATACAGCTAGACTGTCACATGCTCCTTTGCATAACGCGAAACTCGTTGTTTTGCCGTGGCCAGCATGTTCCCCAGACATGAATCCTATAGAGCACTTCAAGTAGCTGCCCATGCTTTCTGGTACATTAAAAACGCAACACCAATCAGCCACAAGAGTTTGCGTTGACAATGGTCTATATTTTGAAAGAATTATGCAAATGAATATGAAGGAACTATGGCAAGTTGATATCTGTGTACAGCTTTTCAGATATTTTATTCTCATATCTATTTGTGGTAGGACTTGGTGCTTCACGGGTAGAAAGTAGAAAGGTCACGTTATTCTCATCCTTTTGCTTTGTTTAATTTTCAAAATGTGTGAAAATGTATGTATCATTAAACACAAAATTATTGTTAAGACAGTTGAGTACCTTGTTGATCTTAACATTTAAATTAATCATGTTTTTTAATTTAATCTTAAAATGTATCTACTGAGTTTCTAATTCGCTACGCAAACAAATGAAATAATTTCTTTTCCTTTTAGTGTTTATAGTTTATAACTTTTATTCCTGTGAAAACGATTGATTTCAATCAGACTGCATGGTGAAGATTATCCTTCAAATGTTTTTCTGTATGAGAAAATAAACCTTCAACTGTCTGACTTTTGATAGTTTCAATTCTTGCTCTGACAAAAAAATGTTATGATGAATAGGTATTTTTTTATTTACAATCATTTCACCAGCTTTTATTAATGCAGGGAAATTTCCTGAAAATTATTTATGGCTTCAGGCTAGTCTTAGCCATAGACCTTAGTTCGAAGTACTTCATCAATTCTTCCATCCTTGGTTACCATAGAGATCAATGTCCTGGTGCTCTTCACTATATCACCCCTAGGGGTTTTCATCAGGAAAATCTGTACTGAATTTACTTGCTCTTGATTAATCAAATGACACTTTCAGCAAGATTTGACCTGCAAACTTGTTAAAGGATAGTCTGGTTAAAGTAAATAAATTCTTTCCAAGATATAAAAGTGGCAGTCCACTCCAATTCTAAAGAAAAAAAAGATTCCATAATTTTTTTAAATGCCACTCTTGGTGAATATTGGCACTGGACTAATATATTTTAGGAGGGCTTCAACCTACAGTGTTATTTACTATGAAATGTTGCTATTTATTTTTAAATTTTAAGTCTCTGAAAACATTTACATGCTCATGCTATAATGTTTTAAGGGATTCAAGAATATTGGTAACATTTGTTCTCTATCTAAATGTCATGTATCTCTAATATTTAATAAGCAATAAATAAGAATAAAAATAAACGTAAACAAGATTTTCAGTTTTTCATATTTTATTACAAAATGCAAAAATTGTGATACATAAGTTTAGTTATATCATTCATTAAAAAACACAAGTCATCTTCATACAACAGGAAAGTACAGTATCACAAATGGATTACACCTGTTCAAAATATTTTCAACATTCTTTCTATATAAATAACCTAAGTCCATTCTCATTATGTACAAACACATATAAACATGTCATGTCACAGTTTAAAACATGAAATTTACTAATTTTGATGATAAAATTTTATTTATACAAACAACCATCTACCCATGCATAGCCTATACTTTCATCAACCCCAATGACTTGCCAGGATAGGCCTTGCCGCATTTCCCAAACTTTTTGTTCTTGTCGTCTTGGCTGCTGCGACATATCACGACAGTTAAACGAGAAATCATGAGAACTGCAACTTGTTGTTGAAGATGGCGCTGCACTCTAAACATTAATTTTGACGAGTTGGCAGCAAGGTTTGAATGAGCCAGAGATAGAAACGGGTGCAATTAAAAGCCTTGCCGACAAACATAACAACCCGCCAACTAACAAAACTAGCACAACTTACATCAAGCATTTTCTGTGTAAAGTTCTAAACAATTAATCTATAAGATTCATAACAAATTTCATAGTCATTTCCTCCTAAAAGCTCTTCCATATAATCGTGAAAATCTAAAACAACCATAAATTGGATTACATTATTGCACAACTGAACCACAATGATTTTCAAACAAATTTACTAATTATAATGTTCATATACATTTTCTTCAGAACTTCCAAAAGTCGTAAAACAGCATTAGTAATCATAGACCGTTAATGTAACCACCGGCACTGTGAACAACAGACTCAGCTTATCTGAAAGATTTTATCTTGTGTACTTCATGTTCACATTCTATTTGATCAAACTATGGTTTTCAAAACTCGACAGATTAATATCATCATATAGTTTTATTTAAGATCACTCATTGTTAGATTGATTTGGTGAAATTATATAAGTTGAAAACTTGACTTTTTTATCGGACACCAAAAAAATGGACAGTCATATTTTCACTGGACTATGACCATGAAACACTATAATATTATAGTCATGATTAGATGTATTAGCAAGTCTGTCATTGTTGGAAGTTATGGAAGGCGTAATGTTACAGAGGATGCCAAATGACATCCTTCATCAAGTAGTACCGAGATCCGTTACACACGGTGAACACGATAGGTTCCCTCAGATTTCAATGAGGTTCTCGCTCTCCTGTAACTGAGACTTGAAGATGAGGTGGGAATAGAGCTTTACGATTGTTATCGTGAGCACTGCAGATATTGTTGACATTAGAAAGTTGATGTGAGTGATAGACAGATAACACAAGGCTTCTGTCATTTGCAAAAAGACATCAAAGATGAAGGAAATCTAAAGTCCACTATCATTGATTTACATTCCCAAAATCAAAAGAAGCTTAATCAACATTACAGCCATAAATTCACAGTGAAAAGTAAAAGTGGACAAAGAACTAGCTCAAACATATGTAACAGAATTGTTTAAAACTGTGAAAACCTAGTTCTGATAAAATATTGAAAATCATCTCGATGTGTGGTAGAGCATGTGATAGTTAACAGCATTAGTTCAGCCACTAGAGGTGTTGCATAGAAAGAAATTAATTCAATGTATTGATGTGCATGATGAAAGATGGGTATAAATATCACAGGAATGTCTGTCATACAGGCATTGGAAACTGTTCTGCATATGCAAACTTGTCACCAAGCTCATCTTTCTTGCAACCATCTTTGCTGAAACAAAAACAGAACAAACTTTACAACTGAAGACATTGATCTCTCTATTTATGAAATAAATCGAAGTGACATTATAGGTTCTTAGTTAAGGGTTATCTCCCTTGAATCAGTCTTTGGATTGAGCTAATACAGATAGTGATAACCCAACTACATAATGAAAGCATATACCATAAGCTAAAAGGCATGTGATTCTCATGGGTTAACTTCATTACCAATTCTCAATATTACCAACCTGCAAGTTTTCTGTATTTGAACCAGGCTGACATTGTGCAGAGTGATGGTGTCGGGCAGAATCTCAACGTTGCGTACACTGCCAAAGAAGTCTGTAAGGGGCACCTTGTCCGGGTCCCTCTTGAACAGGTCCCTTCTCACGCTGACTGTTGATATGCACTGACTCTTGGGACAAACTCTCAGCTGCAATGAATGTGACAGGGTGAGATAAAAGTGTTCCTTTGGGTTCAGCTAGTGGGAAGTCCCCTTGGCAAAATCTGTATTCAGTCAATTAGAAGTTCCTTGTAAAATCTTTTGGAATCACAGGAAATACGTTTTTGTTTGGATAACACTCTCACAATAGTAGGTTGCTACAGATTAGTGTTATCACAATAGTTGAAATAGGTAGATAGTCACCCCTAGCATATAGTACAGCAAAAAATATTTTCATTGATCCTTTCCAAATTTTTTGAGTATTTGATGCAGGAACCAGTTTATCAATGAACATAAAAAAAAAATTCAATAAAGGTCACAATGATTAACATTAACTTAAATAGCACAGATAGACTTTGTTAAAATCCAAAATATTTTGTATATTATGGATTGTTCATATATGTGGGCTTGTGGCTTTTATGCATAAAATAGATATAAATATTTTGGAAATGTAAAACACTTACAAATTGTCCAACTGTTTGTTTACCCGAAGGGTTTACTTTCTCCAGGAACTCAAGGGCATAGTATGTGTATCTGTCAATAACATACACTCCAAGGGCTGGGTCTACATGGTGCTGGAAATAAAGAGAAGAAAATTGTTCAAAAACATCAAAGTTTATGATGGCAAATCAAGGAGGGTAGGGGAAATAATTTCTGAGTAATCCAACTTCCCCCCCCACTGCCAACTCTTTGCGATACATTGGACAGTGCAATATTTAATGGCAAACCTAAAAACTTTTATTTTTTATTTGAGCGTATGCTGCATATTGCTGAATAACAGTTCTCTTTAGATTTCATCCATTACAGGATTGTTTAGATAAAGTTCACCTATGCCACTTGCTTTATTCAGTGGATGACATCAACTTTTGTGACCTTTTGTACTACTAGGTTAAATCATAGGTAGCAAATGTCTTTTATCTAGTAGTACCAATCTTGGGTCTTAAACACATCCTCCCTACCCTTCGGTATGAGTGACATTATTAATGACCAACAAAATAGAATGATAATTTAAGTAATCTTATAAGTGAAAACTTTTACTTTGAAAATGATAGCTAATCCTGAGAAAAGACCAGTCATTGAAAAATACCAGGTAGCAAGTTTTTGCTAGAGTATGAGTTTATCAGGTAGCAAATTTGCTACCTCAAAGTACTCTAGTTGAACCCAGATTATTCCACACTGCAGTACTAATTTTGAGATGCATACTAACATTGGTGTAATGTCAATATGAATTAACGTTTAAATTTATTTAGAGGAAAAACAACATAAATGACTTAAAATTGACACTATAGCAACAAAATTGCCTAAAACAACATGTTATACATAATAGTGCAGTTTTCTCCTCAAGTAATAAGGTTAGGTAAAATTACTGAGAGAGAATCCTCCCCAATCTTGCTGCTAGCCACAGCAAGGATGTTTGGAGAGTAGAATTTCTGGAACATCGACTCGGCCTGACATGTGTCGATCATGAAGAACAGCTCATGGTACCTGCAGATGGGAGAAACTGATTGTCTTATGATGTCATTTTAAACAGCAATAAAAAAACATTTATCAACTTATCAAACTTCTTCCACCAACTGTTTGAGTGGCATTCTAGTAGTTGTCTGTATAAGGAAAACAAGGAATTTTTTAAAGATTGTCAAATTCTTTATTGTACTGATAGCGACGTTTTGGTATAGCTTTTTTTTACCATTTTCATGTTATTGTTACCTTATCCTGTTATCATTGTTACCTTGTTATTTATCTCATATGTAATTTGTGTATATAATGCTGTATCTCAGCATATCTCCAATTGCTTGAAAATGGTATAAGAAACTATCTGGTAACGTCGCTATCAGTACATTAAAGAAGTTGATAATCCATAAAAAATTCCTTGTCTTCCTTCTACCACCAAGATCTGCACCCGAGGCAGCTCCATGCATGCTAATGCCCTTAAACTTGCACGCTCTCCTGATTGGGGTCAGTTGAACATATGCGTGGTGTAGGTTGATCACTTAGCTTAAATCATTGGAAAATTACAATGCTTAAAAAAATTCAATCTTAGACCCCACTGATCTTTACTTTTTGGAATTATGGGCTATGCTTTAAGCCCAAGGCCAATAAAAAAATTAATTAAAAAGTTCATGCTCTGCTTATTTTAACAACTTTAATATGCCCTAAAAATGAGAGTAAAAGTATAATAATCTTCAGTACGAGGATTCTTTAAAAGTAAGTGTTACAAAACTGTTTCTAAGTCCATTTACCTGCGTTTAGTCCACATCTGCTGGAAAGCATCGGCTAGTTCCACATTGGAAACTTCTTCCGCATCCTGAAATTTGAGAAAACCGTCTCCTCCGTGCCCTGTGGAAAAATAAAGTAAGTAACTGAAAATGATCGGGAATTGTCGGAAAAATAAATTGGACACATAGTAGTTTTGTAGCCATGTCTGTTCAGATGGATCCATCCAAAAAAAGAATATCAAAAATATAATGTAGTCGTCTCCACATTTGTCTTGACTCTATTTATCATTACTTTGAAACCGTATTTCAAAACTGAACAGTTCATGGCCATTCAACTAGCAAGTGAACAGACTTCTTGTTTCTTTGTTTGCAAAGGGAGACAATTAGCTACGCAACAAACTATCCTCTACTTTCAGCAAGTATTCAGGAACAATAATCAGACACCTAGAACTGCATCTCAGTTGATATCTCGAGTCGCCATAATAAATAGTCTTTGAAATAATCTTAAAAATACATTCCACTTCTTGTCAAGCAGATGATGCAGCTCATTGCAAAAAGTTCTTTTGAAGGGTAAGCCAGTTACACATCATAAAAATTAGTCTATCACTGTTGTTGAGAACTATATTCTACACAGTTCAGAACTGGTTAACTTGTTTCAAATGTTTCTCACTAATGGTATAGACTAGAATAAGGTTCATTTCAACAGAGAAGATGTGCTAAGATATCTACAAATTCGCACAAAATCAAGAAGTCAAGTGTTAAATATCTCACCAGTCATATACACGAGGATGTTGCTGCGTTCGTCTGACAGAAGACGTTTAGACCTTGGTGTGCTGGGGGGAAGACGACCCGTCAACACGCGGATAAAGTTTTCTACTGTTACCTTGCAGATGGATAAACAACAAATATTTTACATTATGCTGACATATTGAATTCTTTTTAGAAGGGATTACACAATTTGCTAGAAAGGCAGAAATAACTTTTAAGAAAACTTCTATTATTGTAAGAAATATTTTATAATAATAATAGAGTGAACAATAAAACTTTTATCATTAAAGTAATTCATTAAAATGTTTAAAAGTCATTTTCGGATGGGATTTATTATAAATACTTCATAATTCATTTCATATTCTCATATGAAATATGAATATCAGGATATGATCAATATCCTGATTAGATGATCATATATCTTTAGCACTCACACTGAGGTTACGACAGCGAGTGACCAACTTTTGTAAAGATCTTTGACAATACACCCACCTCATATCCTCGGTAATCAACCTCAACATCATCTCCGTACACGTTGATGTGCTGGTTCACGTTGTTGAAGACAGTTGCTGTGATAATATCATTTTAGTCACAAATTTATAAAACATTCAATTCCAAAATGATTTTTAGAAACGAAAGGACAGGAATACATAATACTTAACTTTTCAGATTAAAAAGTTTCTGTTTCAAAGAGTTTAAAAGTTCAAATTCTGGGTGGAAATAAACTTATTTCCAGCTTGATTATGAGCTAGATTGAATCCTCTCCTCAAAAGAACGGTCCTTTACATGGAAACAAAATTCAAGGGGACTTCCCTGTGAATTCATTATAATGTTCTAAGATAAGTAAAAGTAAAGTGCATTTTGTCATGCCATTCCTCAAAAAACAATATGGCGGACCGATTATTGATAGGAAAGACTTTTTAAGGATTTGATGTCATCAATCACCTGGTCTAGGGTTCCTTGGATTGCATGCCATGTCATCAGCAACCATGAGGATAATTCGACTGAAATAACAAAGATGTATTAGTTAATATTAACAACTCACATTGCTTTACATGCATATCATCAAAGCTTGAATTATTAATGGTTAACATTGTGAAACAAAAGCATAGCTGTTATGAGACATGATTTATTAATCATTCAGAGATAATGACTAGTTCTAAGAGTTCGTTTTAACTCATACAAGTTTAAATAAAGTTTACATTTTAGATGTCTTTGAACAAAGCATGAGTGGTGACACGTAAGTTAAGGTAAAAGCATAAACCTGTCAGGAATTCCAAGCCTCTTAACGCTCCTGTAGATGGAGAGAACATTAGCGACATGACGATAATTGAACCAGAACCGAGAAGTATCCACTAAAACAGCCCAGTTATTGGTGTGTCCACTCTTGAAAAACTCTTCAACTTTTTCCTGAAAATAAGTATTTCTCACTTACATTGAAATGACAATAAATTGAAAACATGGGATTCTTTGTATTGGGAAAACAAATGAATCCGATTGTATGTTACCATTACTTAGCAATGCAACTTGAATTAACTTTGGCTATTTGCCAAAAGGGTAGCATCACGAAAATGGGGTACACGTTCAACGCAGTCGTTATTCTGCTTCAGATGCAATCCTTGGATGTGACAATTAGATAATTGAGTTTAAAGAAGCACGTATCGCTACAAAATCACCTCTTTATTGCAACAAGCGCTATGTAAGGTGCAACATAACATGAATATCAGGGTAATGCAACTCAAATCGAGCCGCTTCCTGGGCGCCGCCATATTGAAAGTAGCGCTATTTAGTGAAGCAAGTGCGCGATCAATAAAAATAATTATCTTTCATGTTTATCTCTTTTATTTGATACATATATTTACCGTTATTCATCATTTTAATATAACACTTATGAATTGTACTACGTATTGTTATTGATAAAGTAATTAAAAGGCAAAAAGAGGACTATTTTTCATTATATTGATCGTAGTTTCTTCCGCCGAGGTCCGAAATGTTTGTTGTCCTTAGATACAACCTACAAAAAATCAGGTGGCTGAATATTGGAGCGTAAGATTGTCACCAAATCGTCAAAATAACATCCCAAACTATAACAAACATCCGCTGTCGCAGCGGCAAGATGACAACGGAAGATGCAAAGACATATCTCTCTAAGAGGGAGATCCCACGACTATTTGAGGTGAGAAAGTGACAAGCGTTTAGATCGATTTCATGTCTTCGAGTTAGAGCCTGGTGATCGTTGTCATAGGAAATGATGGCGATATTTTAAACTTTGTCTCAACAACTTTTTTGAATAATTCTCATGTAAATGTTTTCAAATGACGAAAAATATGTTTGAGATTACGATAATGAGGATGTAAACATTCATAATTAGGAGGATATTCTACCAAGTCATTGTATGCTCTTTAACTTTTATAATTTTTCTACTGCTATGCAGACCCCCTGCAACATAGTCAACACCAATTTGATATTCAGACCAGGCATTTCTGAATGTATATTTTTACTGGCAAATATAACATTAACCCCTTTCAGTTGTCACCATGTGGACATTAATTGTTTACTGTCAACATACTCAATCGACAATCCAATCAAATAGATTTGACCCATTTTGACAAAAAATTAATTAACTTAATTTTGATCTTAAATCATATTGAGCTGACAACCTGATTAGTCTCATCATTGATTATTTGTGAATAATCTATGATTAGATGAAACGTATCCTTATTCGATGTAAACCATTTATTTCATATTTTTTATTATAGCCATATTTGAAGAAAAAGAATGTCTAAAAAAACTTAAAAGCTAACCAAAAGCAATCCTAAAACACCCCTGCCCCGAAGAATAAGGCTAGTATACTGACTTTAAGAGCATCTGAAAAATCTGTCTTATACCCGAGGATGAAGACTGTTTAATTTTCATTAACCTGATGCCCAAAAATCTGCTATTATCTAGTGTGAAATACACACTTGAGAGCCTAATGAATTTAGATCACATCCATGAAGGTACTGATAAATAGGAAATAATCTTCATTATTCACAAAATAAATTTTAGTCTTCCATATTTACTTATAGCTTTTCAGTGATATATTTTCCAGTTGTTGGCTTTCACGTTAAATTTCTTTTTAAATAACTCAATAGAAGATAAATAGTGAACAATTGATATCTGAAAATGTTGACAGTTATGTTTCAACTCATTTAAGTATAATCTATAATAACAACAACCAAACAACAATGACAAACATTTTTCCTTAGCTGCTTAGATCAAAAACCAACTTTTTAGTTTAACATCTCTGAGGACTCTCTGAAATTTATTATAATTTTGAGTATTTTGATAAGAAGTGGTGACTGTTAGAAAAGTTTTGAGCCATGTCAGACTGATAACTGCTGAAGTAATTTGATTGTAATGAAACTTGGTATGATGATACATAATAACATGAAGGTAAACCATGTTTAACAATTTTTACAAAAAGTTTGAAAAAAATTGGCAATATGCGTCAAAAAGTGGTGACTCTGTTACTATGTTTATAAAGTCTTTTCTTGTGTTCTCTGATTTTGATCAAATACATGAATACATGAAAATATTTTTGTGAAAAGTTTTATCTTGCGAAAGAAACAATGTATTTTGATGTATTGAATGGTAGCAAGGTCATTTATGGATCATAAATTGTTCTCTCTTCTCTAATAAAAGGTCAAATTCATCACAGAGATCCAGAACTAGATGATGGATCATTTGAATAATAAGCATTTGAGATAATAATTTTTTAGGCCAAAAATACTAACATCTGAGAAATACTGAAATAGTCCAGTTTTCTTCGCCTATGTTATATTGTGTATCAGGATTTGAATGCGTATTATAATCTCAAACATGATTCTAAAATATGTCTAAAATATGTTGATTTAGTTTTGTTTTAGATAGAACAGTTTCCTTCTTTTAATAATGTTTTAATATTAGGGAAACGTTAAATCTAAGAAAATCTTAAATTGATAAAATATATAAAACTCAAAAACATTGTAGCAGTTGCGGGGAATATCGCTCGACCATGATAGCTACTTGTTTCACTTTTTAATGTCCAATATTTTAAAAAAATTTTAAAAGAAATATTTGATAATTAAAAATTATTTATATTTTCTTTTAGAGTTTGATGACTGGGTTGATGTTCCATCGCCCATCAGATCACATCCAGTATCTCATCGAGTGTTTGGAGAAGGCAAAAAACAATGGCCAGGTCACATGGAATATGTTTGTTGACTACAAACGCACAAAAACTCCTCTACCACCCATCACACCCGAGAACGGAAAACGTCCCGGCTCTCGGGGAAGGAGATCTGCCACGCCCAAAGGTATTAGTCTGCGATATATATGCATGTAAATAAATCTAGTAGCAGCCCTCACATGCATAGAGAAGAACTTTCTTTACCACCACTTTTCAAATCTTTCTTTTTTGTCATTATTCATCCTCAGATCCATGAGTGGTAACTGGGGAGATTTTATAAATAACCTGAGTGAGGAGCAGGGAGGGACATTAAATTGATAATATTTATCAAAATAGTGTGAGCCCCCTTTATAATTGGTGAATCTTCTTCGAAAATTACTGAAACAAATATTTCCTAACAATACAATCTCATGTCTTATAACCATTAGTATTTCTTCTTTGTTTTTTTATGTTTAAGCATTTAGTTAATTTTTTTAATAAGATGTTATTGCATAACATTCAGATGAAAAAATACTATTTATAATATTATGGTAATTAACTGACCATATGTCCTCAGGTCAAATTCCAACAGTTTGATGTTAGTGCTACTTGGCCTAGTCAAGGAATGAGGAAAAGTTAATTGTAATAACATTGGCTTTATGAGGAAATCGTCATCTTGAATTTCTATCTCTTGACAATTGAGCAATAAATTGAGGATATTTGTCTAGTGACTGATAATATGTACTAATTTTATTTTTGCTAGTGCTTGTTAGATCTGTTCATTTTCATTGAAAGTTCCTTGTATTTCACCTGCAATCATATAGTAATTTAATTTTTTCCCCCCATTCTTATCAATTTCTTAAAAGATTAGAATTAGCAATTCAGTTTTCCAGCTGTCTACAGCTTATAAAATATACAAACAAACAAACAAGAATTGTCTCATGAGGGGGTAGTGCAATAGACTAAAGGTTACGAGAGTCGATTAGATTTGACTCCTTTCACTCATGCGTGATCACATGCTGTCTCTGTCCCAAACATTTACATAGTTCCGTTTCTTTGTTGTGGAAATCATTCAAGTGGAACTGATTTTATGGCATTGACCTGAGTTTCTGTTCGTATAATGAAATGTTTTGTAATGATGAAGTACGTATGACTGTTTTGAAGTTCGCTTCTATCACACAATCAATACACAGAGAATGGAATGTAAGATATTGACGTTTGATGTATATTTACACAGAGTATTTCTAGTCTAATTATACTGTTTTCATAGGCAGATCAATCATCAATTAGGCAGGGTAATTGTAAAGCTTTCCTCAGAATGAGACGGATCAGTTGGTGAGTAGGTGACCCAATTAGTCCAGTGAATTATCTTCAGAAAATTGTGTGTAGAAAACATCAAAAGCACATCAACAAGAATCTGTAATGCTCTTTTACCTATATGAAGTGTGTTGGTGATGAGTGTGTCTCTTGAGTTTATTTTTTCCAAAATCCTAATGCTGGTGTTCGTTAAACTTTATGGGAAGAGATTGAATTTTCTTTAGGTAGATTTTTTAAGTAATAAAATAAACTTGAGTTGATGACAAATGATGGTTATTGGTGTTCAGCGAAATTTTAAAAAAAATGTTTTCGCCTGAGTTTGTACTTGTATTGAAGTATATAGTATCATTGGTGTAAGTTACAAAGACCTGAGATTTTTAGTAATACTTCAGTGACATCTTATCAACCCTTTTATCATAATATCTTTGCATATTGATATTGTGCTAGTACTTTTCTGAATGTTGGTGATCTTTATCATTATCATTATTCACTTGATCAGCTTTCAACATTCAGCAATCTGGTTTCACCCATTTGAATAACAATGAATATCATAAGTGGTGGAGCAAGTCATGATCGTATGCATTTCATAGAAGGACTTGGACTGTTAAATTGTAGACCCAAGACAGATCATACTTCTTTAGACAATGGTGGATTCAGGGGGAAGGGGGGTATTTGGAATTTTTTAAAAAAATTGCCCATTAAGAGGGTGAACCTCCTATTCAGTAAATAACCCTTCTCACCCCTGGCCCCAAATTCCTTGATCAGCTACTGCAGTTCATGAATTTTATGATCACATGACTGACTATATTTTATGCAAGAAATTTAGACATGTGTTGTAACTATGAATAATAAATTTTATTCTACAATTCAAAATTCTCATATGGCAAGCCTCAAACTTGATTATAAGAATTTAACCAAATAATATAATTTTTTTAATGAATTTATAATAATTTTGAAGGCAACACGCAAATCTGACATTGTCATTCTCTTCTTCAGCCATTTCTCTTTCAGTTTCTTCATCACCTTTTCTTTCTTTATCCATTTTTTTCAGTTTTCTACAATATCTCATAGCACTACAAGGTTTTTCTTCTGTTTCATTTCCCCTCTTTGTTTCACTGTTGTTTTGTAGTTGGACCCGAATGTTTTTGGCTTCTGGATACATATTATGTCATAGAAGGTAGATGAGCTTTATATGCACGCTGCACAACTATTGTTTTCATCACATCATTGTATGACCCCTGCATCCTCTCTAACAATGTTCCTCTCTAGGCTTAGCTTAATCTCCATCGCTGGTTACAGCCTTGCTGTATGTCATCAACTTTCTGTGCAAGCTTTTCACCTTACTGCACTTGAACTTGATAGTCCAATCAGAAATCTCCTCGGCCTCCTTTCACAAAGCCCTAAGGTGATCGTAAGTCCTTAAGGTAACCTGTGTGCAATGTTAAATAATGGGAGTTAAGGTTTACCTTAGTATAGGTAGCTTTGTGTAAGGAGGCCCTGGAGGTTACCACCAGTTGCAGATGAGGGTCCGGCACTTAAACCTCATATTAAGCGCAATCCAGCAAGGCTTGAGTTAGTCAGTGATGGAGACTAGTGTAATGCCATGCAGGGGAGTTGACATTTTGAAAACATGCGTCATTGTTATATTTGTTCCACTGTTTACAAAACCAAGGGTATTATTAGGGACACAAGACCATAGTGTGATTTGAACCTGTAGAGTCACAATTTGAATATGTTAAAACTTTAAACTCATATATATAAGGGATATAGGATCATGAAAGATCTTGTCTAAGCCCATTTTTTTTATCTTGCACCTTCCTTATTATAAATTCTCAATGTTATCCTCATGTTTCCTCATTCCGAGCTCAAGAATGAATTGAGCTAAACTAAATGTTGTATTCAAAAGCTAAGGGATATTGATGTGAAAAAAGTAACGTTGTTACATGACCCAGGGGTCAAGTCTAACGAAATAGCTCTCTCAGAAGGTCTCAAGACATTTACTGTTGCAACTACATTATTGGCAGTTTTGGTATTGAGTTGAATTTTATGATTGAGTCAACCCTTGATATTTGTAACATAGGGACGATTGTTATTCAGTCAGTGTTATCAAAATTTAACAATGCCACATTCACATCCTGCACTGTCATGCATCCTTTAATGTCAACCTCATGCATCTTCCCGCCACAATCACTTTGTGTTAAGATTGATATTTGCATCAACATGTTTCATCATTTTTCAATTTTTTTCTTCACATTTTATTATATATGTATGTTTGTGATTAGTAACAACGATGCTGTTCAGAATTCATAACCTTCAGTTTCCAGATTAATTTTGAAATTGAAAACTGAGTTTTTAAAACTTGAATTAGTTAATGACACTCTTTTTATAGCAATTTCTAGATTTAGTTCTTTTGATAGATCCACAGATAAAAAAATTAACATTTTTGTTTCGCAAAACATTGAAATAAGAAAATCATTTTGTTATGGCAAATATTTTAATAAACATCTTATGTGATTTTAATGAATGTCACTAAAAACTTTGACACATCTCTAAATTTCCTGTTATAATAGTTTCTTCTCTGAGTATTCACATGATCTGCATGAACGGTTACAAACAACCCATTGTTACCCACCAAGCATGGTTTTATCATTAATTTTGAGCATGAACAGTGAGATGTAAAAAAACATAAATATAGTTCTGGACCTGTATTTTTGAAGCTCAATTAGTATAAGATAGTCATAAATACCATATATATGTTAACATAGGCTTATGACTATCTTAGCATTAAGAGAGCTTTGAAAATCTAGGTCCTGATCTATTTGAATTTATACTAACACTTACTGACTTAGCTTGTATTTAATGATCTGAAAGTCAGTCGTCATTGACCTACCAAATCAACCTTCAACCCCCCTATGAAGAATAACCATAGAGATTAAGATTTTCCCCCGTATAAAAGAATTAACTACAATATTGGCTTAATTTTAAAACAGAGCTCTACTCTAATTCAATGGATAATTTTTCCCAGAGTCTATTCTAAGTCTATCTTTGGTAAGTTCAATTGGAAAAGAGATATCAGTCTCATGATATGGCCATTCAAAATGGAAAGGCAAGCCTCTTACCAAGTCATTAGTCAAGTGTTGATAATAATGCTTTGTATGCCTTTGTGCTGTCAGATGATACATTCAGTAGAATCATGTAAATGATAAATTGTGAACTAGTGTGAAGTATTTCTACCCAGAAAGACCTCAGTACACATAGCATATGAAAGTGCTATTATAACTCCTGGTAAGGACTCTCAACAGTCTCTGTGTTGTGTGTGGGATATAAAGCATAATTTATAGCAATTTGTCGAGTCCTAACGGTTATGAGAGCAATCTTGTCTACAGCACTCTCTGGCGTAACTATTGTGCATTGTGTTTTTATGGGAACTTGTAAATATCTTTATCATGCAAAGTAAATGGGATAAATGTCTTTCTTCAGATTGACGTTTGATTCATTATGATATGTTAAGAATTATGTGATGAAATTTTTTGTAGTCGTGCTTAATAATACATATATTTAAAAAAATCGTTGCAGTCAAGTTACAATTTATTATAGATGCAAACGTATTCCAATAATTGTCAATGATAAAAAAAGGTAGAAGTGTTTGATTGTTATTGCTTGAGTGTGTAGCTCAAAACAGAATAATATTATTATCAAAAACAAACTTTATTATTAAATAATTTGGGAATAAAATAATTCTTTACAAAAAAAAATCGGTATTTCTTTGATATAATGAATTTTTATGATTATCTGATAAAAAAATATATATGAATGAGACTAATGAGCATATATGTATGATATTCACTTACAACTTTCATTAATATCATTATCCACCCATAATTTATAATTACAATAGGTAAGAGGGTTCTTCAAAGGTTGGTCTGGAAGGAGGAATTTGCAGTCACATTTCATTCATTCATAATAATCATCCATTTTCTACAGAGGAGCCTAAGCCACTGGACTCAAATCGTGGAACACCACTGCCCCCTATTGGAGGCACTGACAAAGACAACACAGAGAAAGAAAACTCCTTCGTAAGAGAAAATTCCTTTACAAAAGAAAGATCATTCACAAAAGAAACCTCATTCAGTCAAGACACCGGAGTGACTACAATTACAAAGATTCAACCAGCGTCTTCTCCAGCAGCTGGAATACCTGATGTGCCATTCGTCCTTGTCATGGGTGAGTTTTAAAGGCTTCAAAATTCCAACATTGGGAAAAAGTTTAACCCTCTTTAGGAAACCAGACAAAAATACATGCATGATGACAGGCCTTTAGGGGCGAAAGGGTCATGAATAATTGTACCCTATTTTTTAGGTGACATATTTTTTAAAATAATGAGCAATTTTTATTTCATCCCGTACATGAGAATGCCGCAACTGATGCGGCAATCCGCACTTTTGCCGCAAAATTTGCCGCACACAATTGCCGCAAAAGTGCCGCACATGCGGAGTATTGGACAGCCGCATGTTGCGGCATTTGAGCGGAAAATAAGAAAAGGAAAAAGCCGCAAGAAAGCCGCAAACACTGGCCGCATAAGTGCCGCATGGTCCCCTGGTATAAATGCCGCAAAAATGCCGCACCTGCGGAGTATTGGGCAGCCGCGAGTTGCGGCATTTAAGCGGAAAATAAGAAAAGGAAAAAGCCGCAAGAAAGCCGCATACACTGGCCGCACGAATGCCGCACCTGCGGAGTATTGGACGGCCGCATGTTGCGGCATTCTTGCGGAAAAAAGAAAAAGAAAAAAGCCGCGAACACTGGCCGCATAAATGCCGCACGAATTCTACATGATCCCCTGATAGAAAATGCGTGAATTGGACGTATTTTTTTTAGCGTAAAATGGGATATTTTTGGTGCATTAAAATTAGTTTTGACTAGTGGTAGAAGCCCTGAAGAAGGCGGCAAGCAAATATCACGGAATCAACACCACCATCTATTCATTATATAACAAGGTGAGTCAAAAACATTTAGGTTTGAAATCTTTACTTAACAGTAAACATCACTACAAACATTAAACAAATTCTTCTTTGAACTTCAAACAGTTTCTAAAGGGCTGCCATCTTCCCGGCTGTTGATGTGTATCAAACAATGGTAGATTTCATTCTGATTTCTGGAAAGAAAAGAAAAGAATTAGAATGTTATCATAATCTACAGAATGTTATAATTATCTAATTCAACATGTAAAATGGACCTTTTCACCAATGAAAGGAAATATTGCAATTTGAATTTCCACTCTTTAATAATTATGTTAATATTATCATTCATTAAAATTTTGGGTCTATGTTTGACTTTACCCTTATTTCCCTCTTTTCATTGGAAATTTCAGCAGAAGAGACTTTGAAGCATCAGACCTCGGCCAGCTCAGAATTTTCTTCACGCTCATCTCTGCAGCTGTTCCCAAAAATAAAGAAGAAATTTGAAATAACGAAATGATGTAAAATATGATATATGATCTAAATCTGTTAGTAAATATTGTTACTTTGATCTTATTAAATGCAAGAAGATAATGGTTTATTCGAGCTAAAGATTAATGGACATTCGGGTACAAACTCTCCGTTTGCTACAGTTTCAGGTTTAGTAAAGGAACAAAGGAAGCCCTAAAACTAGAAGTGCCTTAAAACATTTTCACTTTTATTTGAGAATTTAAATAAAATATATCCATACAATATACGAAACATATATGATATGACATGTTATATTTTATGTGCTTTTAGGCAAAAACAAACTTTGATGCAGAACACCAAACTTAAAACAGAAGAACTTTTAAAAAACTTTTTCACTGTCTTAACCTCACTATTTTGATAAACATGGAATGATTTACCACATTGAAATTATCAATATGAGTACAATTTCTTTTATTACCTCAAATATGAAGTTCTCAAATTCATTATGCAGATTAGATCCAGGATGAATAGATCCTTTTCTTTTGACCTCATTCTGAAATATAATCATGAGAAAAATTACAAGTACCATCTTTTAGAGACAATAAATCAAATGTAACATGCTACAACAGATATGATGTTGCAGATAGTTGGATTGATTCATCTTCAATAAACACTGAAAGTAATAACTTAAAATGATACGAATGCATGAGTTTAACTTAAATTCTCGATCAAAATTTCAGAATTCTCTTTTTCATATTGCACTCACTTTGTAATCCTGTTTTCCCTTTTATAGATCGTTGCATTTCTTGACTTCTGAAAAATTGAAACAAGTAGTATAGTCCTCCAATCACAACTGTTTTTCATCAGATGTTGAGCTTTGGTCATCCTTTCTAAATTAAGTGGATTAAATATTTTTTGAAGGCTTGAGCTGGAGGAGGGGAAACTTAACAAATAAACGACTAAAGACTTTTTCCTCCACACCTTATTTCACTTTGAAAACAGGTAAAAAGAATTATGAGAAAAATAAAAAATAGGTTCCTTTTGTTTATTGAGATAATCAGTATTCAAATGAAAGATTGTGTTTATTATAATATTTCTTTAAACATGTAAAAAAAATTGCACTGGTGAATCCAGGAAGTTTCAATAGCCAATTAATTTATCCAATTAGATATAATTAATGAAGAGAAGTTGGTGGGCCAGCGTCTCCCCCCCCCCCCCCCCCTGCCAAAGGACACATTAACTAAGGTGTGTATCTTAAAAGAATGACAATTACTTGTTCACTTATAAAAACTTAATTGCTTCTAAGGATGAAAGTTTGTGATAATTAATTACAAAAATCATGTGACCTTTAAAAAAAAATCAATGAATAACTGAAAACATCTTAATTAATAAATCAATTCATATACAAAAGAATTAATTCAACATTGTATTTCAAACTACCTTCGTTAATCAATTAACTACTGCCTTGCTAAAGGTAAAGATGGTTGCAAATATCATAAACTTCTTGTTGCTAACAGTAAAACTGGTATCAGAGATGGATATCATGGTACCCTTCCCTAGCAGGTGATATTTCGAAATTAACAATTACTTGATGTTGAATCTAGATAAGAATAAATATATCCACAATTATCAATAAGAAATTGCAGTAATAAATATTGTGTTTTCAATGGTGAAATAATTCAAAATAGAATTGTTTTTCTATTTAAATGTTATTTTAGCAAAGGAAATTATAGTTAAATATAAACAAATACATAGTAAAATATACCTACGATGTGGTCAGAAGTGTATCAAAACATAAGCATTCTTCGTTCTCGTTTTCCGGATTCGTCCATTGTTTTGGTTCGTGTGATCGACAGGGCCCAAGAATCAGGTCACTCATCCAACGGTTATTGCTGCCTCCAATTTAAGAACATTTCCTACATTTCCGAATAGAATGAAAATGTCTCCAAGATCGTACAATACGAAGAACAACCCACGTCAGGCAACATGATACTTTAGAAAACGGAAAATCACCCCATGCCTGGTGTTACCATTTTCATAATGTGGCGCCTATTCTTGGGCATGCGTAGAAAGGACTTCCGATGATTCCATCGTGGCTGGAAAAAAATCCAATGTCCATTCCCTAAATGGACCACAACATCGTGTTATTTAAACCGATTATTCCTTTACCTTGTCTTTGAGGACTCATAATATTTGACTCATAATATTTATAGATAATAATATTATCAATATATAATATAACTGATTTTCCTGATTCCAATTTCAAGAAAGCAAGCCAATGAAAACGCATTAAAATAATTTTTAGATTTGCTTATTATTCACGAAAATAGGATAACAATTTGTTATAGCGTGTATAATGGATAACTTAATTGAGATATTTATTTTCAACGAATGTTTTCAATACCATATTTTTCAACAATGAAGTCTGAAACGTGTCATTGAAAATAGGATAGTGGCATACGCACGTTAGTTTTTGCACGAATTAAATTCCGAAATTAAGAACTTACAAATTCCTAAAATTAATGTTATAGTGTATAATATAACAGAATGATTGATTAATAGATTTACTTCTTATAAACTCAAAGCTATACAGAGTGTGTGTAAACCATAAGCAATTGACTATTTAGCGTAAAAACTTTCCTTATTTCAAAATAGCGAAAAAACACAGACAGCTATATGTCCGTAACAAGTTAAAAAATCTTAAAATCATCTTAAGTCGCTTTATCGCGTAGCCTTTTTTATCACCATATACATTCACAATTGCCTTGACGATAGGGCCGATACAACTTATAAAAACGATCGCAATTCTTTGGAAAACACAGGTAATGTTCAATGAATGTTAAATGCATGTGCTAAATGTAAATGTTTGAGAAATATTTACTTTATGTACTATTGCTCGAATTAAAGTCGACTTGTTCCTAAATTTCTCCAACTGGTCTACTCTTGACGCACTAGTAGAAAGAAAAGTCGTTTGTATGATAGATTTTCAAAAACGATTTGCCTCAAAAGCATCTATGTGGGAATGGCGTTTCACGATACTTTTTGGGAAAAAAAACAATTTAGGAAACGCTGCGCCAAATTTAACGGTCACTGTGAATCGGAGACTTTCAACGTAAGAAACATTTCTAGATTTAAAGTCCATGCTATAACTATACTGCTTTGAAGTTGATTGAACCCTTTTGGCATACTGAACCGAACGTGTTTGCTATTTATCGGCTTCTTGAATTATTAATTGCAAATTGTGTCATTATTTATTATTTCAAAGTAGATAATATCTTTTAGGCCACTAACTGATAAGAACTTCATTACAACTTCTTAAACAGATACTCCGTCATTTTCTTGGCATGCATAGTATTTTGCTTTCTGTATAATAGTGTCAATGCACCAATCATGATGATACTTATTCAAAACATCTCACATATTTAAAAAAAATATCAAATATATGAAAATTATAATGTTAGAAACAAAAACAAACACCGAATGTATGTGCTAAAGCCGAAACTACACATACAATTTGCATGAATCGCTGCTTTTTATCTTTATATCGTCACTCTGCTCGACCGAACAGCATTAAAATGCTACTTTCCATCAACAGTCAGTATTTCTCGCTAAAAAGACACCAGTAGGATAATTGGTATATTTGACTCCAACTATTCATGGGTTGAATCTTTAATTTAATTTTAACCTTACGACGTTTCGGAGTATATAATAACTACGTCATCAGATGATAGTTGTTATAAAATCACATTTCGTATACACGTGTTTCCATATAAAAAATAAATTCTTATCCGCGGCGAGAATCATGCTAATTTCTTATCTGACATTTCAATAATTACAACTACGATGTTTGTCCATATAGATTTGAAAACAATATCGGCGGTAAACTCATATCTTTCATCATTTGGCACCAAATCTCACTAAATCATATTTATTGGACAAACTATGTAGATTTATTCCTTGCCTACCACCTGTTTGTTAGTTATTTAAACATTTATTGTTCTCATTAAAAGAATTATTTTACTTCCGGATTTTTGCGGGTAAATAAAGTGCATACGCATTTCTTCTAATACGCAAAAGCTACAGTAAATTTGAAATCTTTGCTTTATAATATGACTATTTCTCAGTTAGGCCCTATTCACAATATACATAGGCCAACGGTAAATTTGCTATATTAATTTATGTCAATCAGTTATGCACCTTCGCGTTTATCATAAGCCAGTTAAAGAGCTACTCCGTGATTTTCATGATATATTATTTACCTTTGATACGAACCTAAATGCCCTATATGGTGATATAAAATCAAAACATCATAACTGTTCATGCCTAAAGGACATATATATGACAATTACTGGTTTTCCATGAAAATATAAAAATTAACAGCCTTATAAATGCAAAGAGGTGTAGATATCACGTCCAATATACATGGATACTAGTTATATAACCTAACAAACACTATCAACTCCTAACTGCCCTCCTGGCTGTTTTAGATAAGTCTCCAAAATTACGTTTGACTATTTGACGCGCGCCATTGTCCGGTTTTCGATCATAATTGCGACGTTCTACCTTCATATTGTCAATGTAAAAAAAACAGTAAGCTTTGAAATGTGTCTTTTTGGTAGCAGTCGATAATTCGCGATCAAATGACACCACTGATTAAGTTTGGCAAATATGATTTCAACAACTCACAGAGTCGCTCTTTAAAATAAAGTTGAGATCGCCTACTTAAAATACTGTTGGAGCTGAACATATAGGCTATAAGATTTGTTGCCGTTTATTTCATACCAAAAATATTGTTGGTGTTTGCAAATATAGCCTCTCTAAGCATGTCGCATCCTGTTATTCCTCCAGAAAACCTCGATTTTTCAAGTTGAATTCGCGTTTTCGAAAATTGTGCATGTATAAACCCGACTCCAAGATCTGTCAAAACATAAATCAACACCTAACAAGGTTACTAAAATACTTGTATGTACAAAATTAGGGATAAGGGTTAATTCAAGTTCTTTCTGAAGATGATTGGAAAGTGAATTGGTAACAAATGAAACTGATATAGGACATTTATTTGTCAATAAAGTGGTTCTAAAATCGAGTCGAGTTCGTCTAAGGTACGAATTCACCGACAGAACATTGCTCCTCGCACCGAAATCCGATATCGTTATTTGAGTGATAGACTATTTCCAGCGCTGCTGTGGAGTATAAGACAATGGCTACACTTCCGGTTATTAAATTTAGCGGGTATATTCAATGCGCAAAAACAAATGTAGTTCGGAGAAAACAAACAAATTAGAGGGTACCCATGTCGTGATTTTAAGATACTACGAACGAGTGAATTTTAAAACCATCAATTTCGAACACTATTTTGACAATAAATATTGAGTTCGCATTCGGTACGAATCCACCGCATTTCTTACACCAAACATAAACTTCCGGTTGAAATATTTGCGCGAAATGCAAGCAGGCAAATTTGTTTAAACTACCAACAGATGTAAATAGAACGGTAATAATATATGAAGTTTATATTTATTAAAACAGCGACATTTTATCTGCCAAGAATTTTAAATTTTCCGAAGTGCCGATTAAAAAGAGGATGATTTTGTAAGGAATATTTCGAACTTTCATAAACTTGGATTATTATGTTTTGTCATGCAAATGATTCACGTAGGCCAAAAACGTTATTAGAGGTTTGTATGTGCATACATTTTTTTGTTGTTGAATAATACCAAAATGGCATGAAATTTTAAGTTCAAAAACCGTTCCGTGGCTGTCAATCAATCATCCATTTACCTATCGATCTATCCAAATTATGTACTTTTTTATTTATCTATTTATCTAGGCCTATGTGTCTATTTTTGGAATAAATAAATAGATAAATCAATTAATAAATAAGAAAACTTAACAATAACTAATCAAATTATCAATCAACTTCGATTTTAAGTAGAATCAATTGACAGTAATTTGATATAGCACTGCTTAAATGATGGAACTTTCAGATTTTTATCAAATGTAACTAAACTGAGAACATGTGCAGTATCAGTCTGATATTATAGATTTTCTAATTTGTTATAAATTGTCAATAAAAATTGTCAAAAAGACATGGAAATCTGACTTCTGGTCAATAGATAATTTCCCAATTATTAAAAGGTAAAACTTTGCAGTATGATTGATCATTTAACCTATTGTGCTTTTCCAAAGTTTGTATGTGTGAAAATATTCCATCAACAAACATTTGAATATGTTGACTTCAATTCATGCACAATTTATTTTTCATCCCACTCTAAAGGAAAACAGTACACAATTTAAATTTTATTTCTACAGATATTCATCTCATTTCTTCAAAACAACAGGTTTCAATCATTTTGTAAACAAACATATATATGGGTGGAAGTTAAAAAAATGGTACATTATACCAAAACTGATCTATTTCTTCAAAATATTTATTTGATTTTAATTTTATTAAACAAATTCTGTACTCTTTCTTCAAACAGTGCATTAGATTTCAAAGTTTTAAGAAAATAAAGATGTTTTAGGGATAACTTTTGTGATATTCATCATTGTTATAATGATGATGAAGATCAAATGCTTCTATGTAAAACACACTGTAATGATAGCAATAAAACATATTGTTTCCATAAGTAACGTTATTGTTCTTTAAAAAATCTTCTTCAGTAACTCAAATAGAGATTATTACCCAAGGAAGTGTGTCTAATGACTTTTATGAAACAAGTGTGAATCTTTTCATTACCCAAGCAAGAGTGAAAGTTATACAAAACTTTTGCATGAGTTTTATAAAAATCATATGACAGACCTCTGAGTGTATTAATTTTGTTATTCCCGATTCTGTTCCATTTAAAATGCATTGAAAACAGCCTCCTTCCCTTGCGACGCTCTGCCACAGTGACGTCATGAACAATGGTTGTATGATGTCACAGACGACAAAATACGGTAACTCGCACTTAAACAATCGTTGCTAGGCTAAAGTGATTTGCACATGTGCTTATATTAAAAATATGTCACTGCTTATGATGAACCATATGGGTACTAAAATAATTTATCTACTTCATCTTAATCAATTCAGTCAAATTCAAATATGAAATGTTTTAGCTCATCAGGCTTGATTAAAGGCATCTGTCAATTCATCAATTCACCCGTTCACTGTTTGGACTTCTTCTCATGAAGCACTGGCACCACGCATCTCAACCAATAGGGATCATAATTTCTAGATGTTTTGCCTGTGGTCTTGAATGAGGGCCATGGGCTCCTCACCCTAAAACATGTTTCGACCTCTTTTCCAGAAAAAAAGCCTTAGACAGCTATTAACTTGTGAACAGTAAGTGTTGGTTATTAAGTTCAGATTTTTTAGGCTGTGGTGCTTAATAAGGCCACACCCTAAATTTTTTTACATCTTCTTCACAAGAACTAAAAGCCTTAGATGACTGAAATTTTGTGCATAGATTCATTTGTGATTGGTGATTCTAAATAGTAGATTTTGGACTCGCTTAACTGTACTGAAGACTAACTTAGGGGCTAAATGTTATATTAGTCTATATTTACGATACTGAAAGTTTTACAAGCCTATGACATCAATTGTGGATATATTTACCTCTAAATTAGCTGTGCTGAATTTTTTTAGATTTATGTTTAATATTTATCTAATATTTAAACTGAAGCCTGATGAGTTAGCCATTGGTTTTACTTTTGCATGGCGAATTGATAAAACCAGACATCTTAGAGCTTGTTAAAAAAAAACTCCTGCAAATATTCTAAGTCAGTATTGCCGCAAAAATGCCGCTCTGCGGCTTTTTGGACTTAGACAAAATTCTCATTTTAGACTCAGGTGGGCACCAAGAAAATTTCTAAGTAAAAAAAAGCCGCACTAATTCCGCAAAGAATTGTCATAATGCCACACATGAAAAGTTCTAAGTCAGAAAAGCCGCATAAATTCCGCAACTATTGGGTAAAGCCGCACAAGAAAATGACAAAGTCACAAAGCCGTATAAAATCCGCAAGGATGCCGCAAAGAGGTTGCGGCAAAAGTGCGGCTTTACAAGAAGCCGCTCTTTTGCCGCACTGAACCTCTCTTTGCCGCACTTTTTCCGCATGTGCCGCACATTTGCCGCATCAGTGCGGCATTCTCACGTACGGGAAATTAGATTTTTTGGTTAAAAAATAAAATAGATTGCAGTGATCCTAGTGATATTTGCCACCCTTTTGTCTGGGTGTCCCTTAAAATTGTAAGATAAAGATACTTTCCCCATAGCAAAGGATCCTATTTGCTCAGATTATGCCAAAATGACCCTTTCAGCTGATCACCTAGGAACAACATTTGGTTGATACCAGCGTCTCATAGCTGTGTTCTGAATTGAGAAACTAATGAAGAGAATGGAGACTTATGTGACTGGCAGAGCTATTCAGATACCTTTTTAAGAAAAACTTGGCACAATTCTTTATGAATATCTTTTCAAGGAACCAAAACGCATATACAATTAATAGATCGATGCAAGCCATTGTGGTTTACTGGTCCAATTTAAAAAAGACTGATTTGTAGTTGAATGTGCTATCAAAAGCTTTGTCTTTGAAAATATAAATGTCATTCTTGGAAACTCCAGGTGGACCTGGCAGTGGCAAATTGACCCAGATTAATAAAATACTGGCCCATGTTGACGGGTGGGTGCACATCTCCGTGGGTGACCTCATCAGACGAGAGGTCACAGAGAAAGGGTCCAGTGAGGACAGATGGAAGATGGCGGGAGATCTTATGTCAAGAGGAGAGATGGCGCCAGAGGTTTGTGTTTGTTTACTGACGATCATCATCAATCAGCAAGGACTTTTGTTCTAAAACTATAAACTTATATCCCTTGAGACTTTTCATGGGGAAAATTTGTTTTCAAAATGTACGCTCTTGATTTATGTTTTAGTGTACTGTGTAGTCTCTGATATGACATTTTACAACATACTTTGGTCTTGAGTTGAGGATATTGGTTGTGTCTTATTTCAGGAAGATGTTATTGAACTGTTCCTTGATGAGGTTAAGAAGAACAAGTCTGCAAAAGGTTTCATTGTAGAGGGTTACCCGCGTGACATGAACCAACTTCAGGACTATGAGAAAAATGTGAGTCTTTATTGATATTTCAATCCAAATGTAGAACATTATACTCACCTGTGGAAGATACTGCAGTGTTGTAGTTCTGCAGTGTCATTAAACGTTTGCATATATGTGATTTTGTGACAATTTTTTTGGAAGTTATGTAGCCACAATTTTAATGTCATCACTATAGATGCTGATTTATAGATCCTAGTTTCATCAGAATATCTCTGTAGAGTCAATATATTTAAACAGAATATGAAACTTCCTCCAACAGGTTTCCATTATGATTTCACTTGTGTGATGTCACATCATAAATTCCTTCAATTGAAATTTCTTTCACATTGAAGGTTGTTTAGTATACTCTATTTGTCTACTCTATAGGTTGGGCGAGTGGACCTCTGTATGCTGATAGATTGTGAAGAGAGATCTCTCTCCACCCGCCTTCTGAAGCGTGGTGCCACCAACAAGCGACTTGACGACAACATCCAGGCGGTACAGAAGCGGCTCCTCTTCTTCAAGGACAAGACTCTCCCGGTCATCAAGTACTTTGACGATCAGGGCAAGGTCTCTGTGGTGGGTAGACTTTGGTTTAGTTTAAGAAAGATAGGCAGACCTTAAACACATCTTCAATTGTTCACGCAGATCATCATACATTTGTTTTGTTCTTCAACGTTCCCTATAATGGAAGAAGGTAGTAGGAGCCATCAGGTACTTCTACAGTCAGAACAAGGTCCCCCTGGGAGGGTAGACTTTTGTTAATTGTAGAAAAATACTTGGGACTCAAACACCTCTTCTGTTGTTCACATAATCATCACACCTTTATAAATTTCTTCAAATAATCAGGGAGAAGGGAGTAGGAGCCACTGGAACCAAAGAGATATTCAACAAAGATTTTTATTGTCCTGACTTTATAATAATCACCTGTAAACATCGCTCTGATTGGATGAAACGAACGACTTCCGGGGAATTCAATCGGTAAAGTAACCAATGACAGGGCTTTTAGCAATGGGATTTCCAGGTTTCGATTTATTTTTGTCAGGACATTGTAATCAGACAATCAGCTTAGGACGATATTTTTAACATTATGGAAAAATATAAACTTAAGTGTATAATTATATGTGCGTGCAAAACACGCAGTTACAATATATTTTGCGTGTTTATATGATTTTTATGCGTGAAAAACGCAGGTTCATGCGTTAACGCGAACACTGTCAAATGGATGCTAGAGACCTCTGCCCATTATGCTGGACGTTGAGTAGACTAGCTGTTATTCAATTCACCTGAGAAGATATATATCCCATACCTGAGAGTGCAGATCTGGGCCTCCTTTCACAAAGCAACCTTTACTAAGGTTAATCTTAACTCCCTTTCTTTAACATTGCACTAAGGTTACCTTAAGGACTTACGATCACCTTTGTTGGCTTTGTGAAAGGAGGCCCAGTCCATGGTAGCTAATCTTTTTGTGTGACACTCCTATCAGTAGCCCCTAGCCTTACGATTAAGTTTGGTGTCAGAGTTAAGATTTCTGTAATTTAGTTATTCTGAACAAATTGACAAGATGTGTATAAAAGTTTCTATTGATGTATTTCCATTGAAACTCTTTTTCTACAGTTTGAGGGAGAGCTGGATGAAGAAGAACTGGGAGCCTCAATCATCAAGGTCTTTGATAAAGTCATATTTGATAAAGAAAGCCCTCTTGATTTCAAAGGTGAGTTAAGAGATAAGACAGATCAATAGTATTGCAACATACAACAAAGTTCAAAGAGAAATGTGTACCAATTAAAAAATGTTGGTAAACAAAGATAATGTTGATATATTTTAATGCGTAACATAAATATGAGCACTGAACTGGAATACCATCAAAACAATTAGTAAGCAGTACTAAGTCATTGATGAGTTTCTCATCCATTGGCCATGTTTGGGATTCAGGATTGCGGTGTTAGATCTAAAATTTAAGTGGTTAAAAGGTCCGGGTTCAAATCCTGCCAGGGACTCAGCAACTTTGTCTGCTGTAGAGTACTGTTCTACATGCAGTAAGGTTTTGGTGCAATGCTATACAGGGTTTATGCAGCTGATGCTTGCAATGCATAGGCACAATCTTGTTACAGGCTTTCTCCCTGCAATAATACTTGCAGTCATGATGTAAGTGAAATATAATTGAGAATGGCGTTAAACCCAAATCACCTCACCTTACCTCTTAATTTAAGTATAGTTATCCTGTAATATACCAGGACTTTTGTGGTAATAATTAAGATGATTCATTATGGATTTTTTCAGTGCCTACCCCACCATCAGAACCAAAGCCTGAGCGGCAGAGAAGTCCTAAGACGCGGAGCCCAGAGCCAGATACATCTGCAGATCAAGATGTCCCAGACCTTCCCACAATCCCTGCTGACATGATGCCAGTAGAGGTCTCCGTCAAAGATGAAGGTCGCAGGCCTGACATGCCAGAGTGCCCAATCATATTTTTTGCAGGTGAGAGGTCAATCAGATTTTGGAAAAATTGTCAATTGCACTCAATGATTTAACATGTCTTAAACTTCTTTTAACTTGCCTGTTTTACCCAAACTTGTTATTATTGTATTTTCTACTTTGGATAAAACTGAGGTTCATTTCAAGGATATTAGTTTTCATTTGAAAGAAAAAATGTTTTAAAGCTGATAGCTAGGATTTTATCTGTAGTGACCTGGCCCAGAGCAATGATAATCAGTGTATGAAGGTACCAGGTTATCGGAAGGTACCAGGTTATCAGTAGGTACCAAATTGAATGTGTGATACTGTTGTTCAGGTGGTCCCGGCAGTGGTAAAGGCACCCAGTGTAAGAAGCTGGTGGAGAGGTATGAGGGGATGGTTCACCTCTCGATGGGGGACATTCTTCGCACTGAGGTCTCCACCAGGGGGAGCGCTGACGAGAAGTGGGGCATGATCGCTTCTCTGCTAACTGAGGGGGATATGGCACCAGAAGTAAGTGCTTGTCTACATGGAAATTTAAAAAAAATGAATTATCGTTATACCAATTTACACAAATAAAATGATCATGACAGGCGAAATTTTTTTGAGAAATTTGTGGTTTACTTTAAGTTATTTCAAATCTTATAATACTTCAGAAACTCTAAATGGAATATATCTCCTAGTATTAATATCTTTTAGTTTTCAAATCTTTTCAAGATTAAGAAAATTTAGTAATTAAGGTTAAACCTAGTCTCAGAAATGACAAAAGTGCAATCATTTGCAGGATGTGACGATTGACTTGTTGACAAGCAGCATCAAGAAGCACATGGATGCAAAAGCAATCCTCATCGAGGGTTACCCGCGAGATCTGCGCCAGCTGGAAGAGTTCAATAAACATGTGAGTTGGCTTGTAGAAATCTCAGTTGGATATCAAATACTGTAAAAATCATTATTGAACTAAAAAGCAAGGTTATTGCTGAAATTTGCAGCATTTTACAGTAAACATAAATTTTGGCAGGCATTTTATGAATGCTTCAGATTATAGTCCTGCATGGCTGTTTATTATGCCTGTGTTCTGAAATAGTGTGCGGATGAGGGTTTTCTATTTTCTGCTTTCTCGTGTACATGCTAAGTGAATGCACAAATGAAATCAGCAAATTCTTTATTGTTAGATATCAAAGGTAGTGTAAACACACTTGGAATTTCAACCAATTCATTGAAAAGTAAGTTTAAAAAAAACCCCAGTATAATCATGATAGAAGTTTGCATATTATTGAAAGTATTTTTGTACTTTTTTTGGGTTTGGTTCCTCTGTGAGGTTCAAGCCATCTCGCTCAGAGTCAAGCTTCAATTGCTGGCACTGACTGTACCAACAGCTTATCACTTGACCACCAAGACTTGACAAAATATTTTTTTGGGGGGCTCTTTTTTTTTTTATACAAGTCCTGCAGGGGTCTTGACCCAAAAACGTCCACAACTTGTATGTATAACAGTGACTTATTCCACAAAGAACACAGTTACGTTTGTTCTCTATTTAACTGGCTTGTATTCCAACATTACATTCATCAAGGTTGGAGGAGTGAACTTTGTTGTGCTCCTGGACTGTGAGGAGTACTACCTGCAGGAACGTCTAATCAACCGTGGCGCCGAGAGCGGCCGTCCTGACGATAACCTCGGCGCCATCGGGAAGCGAATCAGCTTCTTCAGGGAGAACACCCTACCCATCCTCAAACACTTCGACGATGAGGGCAAACTGTGTGTGGTAAGGAGATTGAGGATGTCATTAATCTTCATTCATTCAATTAATTGTCTTTCGCTCTGTGCATCATCTCATTTGTCCGTTCATATAGTGTTTAGATGCATTCATGCCTTGGACCCCGTTGCCCAAAACACTAAGGTTAAACTACCTTAAGGACACCAAGACAGTGTTAGTACAATGTTAAAAAATGGAACTCAGGTTTCTTTATGCATCTACCAGTGTCCGGTTAATCTTAGTTTTATACAACAACCCCCTGAAACATTTAAAAAAAGTGTTGCTTATCAAAATGGCTTATCATTCAGTCTATTGATGCAAAATATAATATTCTAATTAAAAAATAGATTTTATTAATGTACAAATTAATTCTATTTATGTTATCAAACACAAGCTTGAAAAGCTTTTTTGCTCCCAAGTTTAAGAAAAAGACAATAATAACAACAATAATGTGATATACTCACATCGCAGAGTTTTGGAGAAAAGCAAGATCCACACAAAGTTTTCAGTAAATATTGAGTGGGCACTAATTTGATTATTTAGCTTGAGTTAAAAGGTTGGTTTTTGGTGCTAATATGTTGAGGATGGTTTCTTTGTCATATAAGTAACATAGAAGGGGGTTCTATTCATCAAAATATGTAAAAAAAAATGCATCATCAATTCACTTAATTTTATTTGGGGCAGATATCTTCCCCTTTCGTGGTTCCCAAAAATAAACTATTACCTAAATTGAGAAATAGTAGTATCATATTTTCTTTGGGTTTCTCTCTTGAGAAAGTATCTATACATATTTGATTTTTGGGCATTTTAAAGTTTTCTATCAATTCATGTGTATATTTTTGCAGGTAATGGGCGACAGGGATGATGCAGAAATCTTTTATGAGATCACGCAACTGATGGACTATGCCCTATTTGGACGAGTTGGGGAAGTTCAGGTAGAGAAATTTTTATAACATTTCTTATATGTCTACATATATTTGAATTTAGTTCCATGGTTAGATGTTTCATAAAATCATTCATTAGAAAAAGCTTTTTAGTCACATTTAGATATCATTTAGTTTGAAACCTGAACATGTAAGAGTCATTGAAATTCATTGAATCATGCTTAATTTTTTAAGTATCTAAAGAAAAAAATATCATCCTATTATTTTCTTAGATTTGGCACAGAAATTGTAACATTTGGAAAATTGTGTTAATAAACAAAACAATTTTACTCTAAGGCAGTGTCACACTTTGGTGTGTTAAAAATGAAAGATGAATGTAAATTTTTCTTTATATTGTATTTTTTCAGAGAGTTTGTTAGCTTTTACAAATCACATTGAATTTAAGATTGATATCATCCAGTAGAAATGTAAATCAAATTTTATATCCATTTAGGCAATTTTAATATAGATCTACCAACTTCAATTTGTAAAAAATTTAATCCTTTTTCAATTTAAAAATTCAAAACAGTAATCTAAAAAATTTAAGAAATGTCTCAAGATTTAAGGATTGAGAAGGAAGTGTTAGTTATAAAGTGCAAGGAAGTATAGAGACAATGATAAAAGATTACACTGTATGCGGAAACTGCAAAGTACAGGATATGTACTTAATCTCACCTGTCTAATAAGGGGGGGGATTCCTCTTAGCCATGATGTGTTACTATAAATAGCACTGGCCTTGAAGTTGCCATGGCAATGACCTTGACTCATCTTCATCTTCTACATCAAAGTCTTCATCTGACGACTAGTTTTATTTGATGATGAAAAGCCTTATTTGTGTAAGGAGAAGATAATTTGAATAAAAGTTTGATCTTGTTAGGTATTGATTTTGAGGAAATGATTTTCTATCAAATTATGTTACCAGGAATATCCTCTGTGGTTTAGCATGGAGAGCATGTATAACTATACAGGGGGTCTGATATATATAGTATAGGCCTATCGAATTTGCCAGGCAGTGTGTATCTGACAGTCCTATAAGCAGGTTGCAGTCAAGTAGTGTCTATATTCACCTGGAGATAATACCTTATAGGACAGTAGAGCTTTCCCCATTAGGACATAGACTCTGTACTGTATAGAAGATAGTCCACTTAGTGCAGAGCGACTGTGCACTTCACTTTGGAATACTGCAGAATATCCCACCACAGAAAATGCCTGTAAGTATCATAACTTTTGTGTTTCATTGTGTGCTGGAGAGAGGGATAATTGTGTATGATGGAACTGGTGTTGAATATTACTGAAGGAAAGGTTGTCATTTGAATACATCTTGACCATTTATGTGGTGAAAGTAATTCCTGTTAAAGTTAAAACATCTGAACATACGTGGACATGATATCAATGATTAAATATAGAGGATGAATTAGCATGGGGGAAGGAAAAGATATGTGTGTGTGTGTGTTTGGAAGGGGGGGGGGGGGGGGGGAGGTAGTGAATATACACCTATCTTTCTTCATTTGATTCTTACTCTATGTACATTTCTAGTCCTGGACATGAAAAAAGTTTACCTTCACTTTTCATTATTACACAATCATACACAAGGTGGGTGTGAGCAGTCAACTGAATATTGTGAGGCATTTTATTATGGGGATATCATGTGTCTTGTGTGATAGGTTGAGGGTTGAGATTTCGTCTTTTGGTAGACCATTCTGTGAAGGTGAGGCTAAAGTGACCTTCTTACCTTGGCTGTATTAGTAAGTCATGCTGGTATGAGCAGGATGATGAAATATCTCTTTGGGTGGGATCCTGCAGTGGTACACAAACACAATGTCGACTGATCGACCTTAATGTTATATTATTGTTATTAATTAGAGGAAAATAATGTGTATGAAATTCGACAGCACATAACAGAATTATGGTAGCTCTAAAAAAATTTGAGTCAAACAAGTAGTGACAGCGAGGGACATTGCCATCTTAGTGGTAAATATTTGTCCTATTAAGCCATGCAGTTAGCACAAACAAAGTTAATGTACTGAACATGTTGCTTTTGCTTGTTTCCCCCTGCACATAGCAGCAAATGTGCATGTGTACTTCATAACCGCCATATGGTGTGGTTACAGGGTACCAGGCTTGTTATAAATATTGCATCTGAATTGGACATGACCTACTGGTATGTTAGTGAATGTAGGATAAAAAATTAATGAAGTACTCAAAAATATATAACAATTTGATAAATTTGTCTCAGTGAATATGTGATTTAGTATTCTATATTTCAGTTCAGAAGCTTTTTACCTTGGACATGCTGATATGGCAATGAAAGTAGCATATCAAGTGAATGAAACACTAAAATAATATAAGAAATTTTTTTGGATTTACTTTAGTGAACATGTGATTGAGTATTCAAGATGTAAATTCTGAAACTTTTTGTCTTTCCGGGAGAATAAAAAATATCGATAGATAAAACAACTTCCAATAAAGGGCTAAAAAGTTTAATGTTGAGTGTCAGTCTTGCTTTTGTAGTTCAATACCTTACCTTGACATCATATGTCATACTTTTATCTATATTTTACCTACCTAACCACCTAGCAGTATCTCTACAATACCACCTGTCCTGCAGCGAGAGAGACACATGCATTCACCTCTTCAGAGATAGAGAATTTGTTCAGGAAAAAAGGAAGTTTGGGATCTTAATCTTTTAGAAGTTTGTTCAAATCTTTCTTGAAATTCATTGTCATTCCAAATCTTGGCTGTTTTAGTGATAATCAATTAACCCATTTCTGCGTCCCACCGTACTAAAATTTCCTTTATATGGACGGGTTTATTCTTTTAGAATTATTCATTAATCTTGTTCAAAGTAAGGCATTTTAAAGTGGTTATGTGTTGTGTAATTCTTTACTGTTTACTTTTTTGATAGTAATGGTTTATGTCACTACTTAAAATGGCCTGATGATTTAAGCAATAATTATGCAAGTCATTATATTTTTCTGATGAAATAAGAGGTTAATGTTTCAGTTACAATAATTTGATATTTGAGTTTATCATTTAATGAACCACTTGATATTTGATGTTCCTTTCTGTTCAATTCAAACTCAATACTATACTTATTGTGTATTCATCATGCATACATTTATCATTGTACCTTTGACAGTGATAGAAGAATGATAATGGAAAAACATGCCAAAACTGTTAATGAATTTTCCCTCTATCTCTTGTAGGTTGAGATTTGTACTCCTTCTTTGCAGTATTATCATTATTTCTACATTCATTTACCTTTTGTCTATTTTGAAATACTCTTAAACACCATTTTGAAAATTTTCGTTATCATTTATGTAAGGTTTTATCACAACAGGTTTAGAACCAATCTGTAAATCTTGGAGTCACACATTGTACAAGGAAAATCATCAAAATCTAGTATTCACAAATGCAGTAGACAGTAGATTGGATGTTGACACAAAATGTGGGATAAGCTTAATTTCTTTAAACATTAGTAAATTATTTCAAATAGAGTGTATTTCATGATATTGTATGCTTACTCCACAAGTTGAAATATCTCCTTGAGATTTATTTCCTCAAGAACGGCTGTGGTCTTTAAGTCCCTTTCTTCTGCCTGATGTTTGCGCCAACTGTAAATGACTTAATAGCAAACAGCCATTATCAATATTGTCATCAAGTAAAATCCTTAGATCATTGCAGACATAGAGAATACTAAACGATGTTCCGTTTTAATAACATATTTTTGAAACGAGTGTGTGGTATCAGAGAAAGCGAGTTAGATATACCCATACCATTCACGAGTTTCATAAAACTGTAATTATACGGGTCTGAGTTTAATATTTCATTTATTACTCGCTGATTTATATCAAAGAAAAATCATGAAAATCGCTGAGATTACCGTTGTTGCCGTGCCGCTAATATTGTGACGTCATGCTTAACGACTGTGACGTCATGTGATAATAACATCATAGTTTTATTAAACAAGCGAGTAATACATACTTATATATGCTATGTTTTGATGACAAGTTTGTACACAACATTTAATAAAAATGAATTCATAAATGGTATCTGTGTGTAATACCATTCCAATATTTTTAAATGAATTAAAACAAGAATGTCAGAAATGGAGCTACTTGACCATTCTGATCATTGACTAAAATTACTTGATATAGCAATCCATACAATAATTGTTGACCTTTCCAGAGACGTATGTATACATGGAGATTGGTACACAGCCATAAATTTTTCTCCAGTGTGAGATGAATGGCAACGTATATATTTACCTGAGTTTCACAAAATTCAATTGATACTTGCAAATGAATGATATTTTATCAAATAAATTCATCGTATTTTGAACCTCACTTAAAACAGTGCGTGATTAACTTTGGATATATCAATTATTGTCTATGATGAATATTTGATCAAACAACATGAAATTTGTACATCTTATGTTCAATCTCTAAAAGAGACAATGTATATTTGATATTTGAGTGGACATTGCAGTACAAATATTGAATGAAGCATATATTCAATGTCATACAAAATTTCCTGTAGGAACATATTGATCTGAATGTTAGAGACAGTCAAGGTTTTCTACTTACAGTGCCTGCTATAGCACTTGTATTTGAACCAAATTATGGATTCGGCTCATGGACACTAGATGGCTAGATGAATCTAAATGTGTACATACATTATCATTAGTTAATGCTTGTAATATGTGTAAATGATGATGGAATTTGTTTATGATCTTATCTGCTATCCTGTTCTCTTATTGAAAAAAGATGTATTCAGTTGATGAAAACTACAGTCTTATTCTACTTTCAGTACATGTTGATCAGTTGTTTTTGGAATGGTGTGTAAACGTTGATGGCATTTTGTTTATGATATTTTATGTTACCCAGTGGTCTAATTCTAAAAAGGCTTTCTTCAATTAATGAAATGTACAGTTAGATTCTATTCTCAGAGATTCATTCATTGAAACATTTGTGTAGCGCCAATTTCCAGCTACACTGCTTAAAGCCACTTTGTTTCTCCTTTATCTTTGGAATCTAGCATCAATACACACTTTTTGTCAACATCAACTCTCTACTTAGTATGCAACTATTGCAACCATCTGGAGCACTAAGTATAACCACCATTCTTCAATTTGGACTTCAATATGAAACAATGATAAATGGTGATGGTATGTTTGTACCGTATCTCTTGCTTTAGTTAGATTTCTGATTTAAAAGGTTTTCTCAGTCATTGATAGAAAATCTGTTGCTGCTTGTACTCTGTGTAAATGAAAATCTATTGTTTATGATGTTGGCTGTAACAATTAGGTCTGAATGTAAAGGTGGGTTTCTTTGGAAAATGATAGATTGATCACTGCTTTGCTGTTTTTTCCTAATTTGGCATTTTCTTTTTTTCCCTGAAAATGTGTAGCTTTACCTTACTTACTTACTTACTTACTTACTTTACCCTTTACTGTCAGTACTGTTTACTGTTTTTGTAAGATGTGTGAAATGTTGATGAGGCTGTTGGAAGATATGTCATCGAAACATAATAGCTTTTGCTGATTGATTTTACCAATCATCATATGTTTGCATGGTTGTATATATTGCTGGTTTCTTGTTTATGATCCAATGGTTGTAACTGGGCTTTGTGTCAACAAAATCTTAATTGCCATTCAAGGATTTTTATTGTTCAATGAGATGAATTGTCAATCAATATATAACATGTATTATTCCAGAAGATTTAATGTCAAACATCAAAAATTTTATATCATAAAATAGTTACATGTATAATGATTTATAAGAGCTATGTAATATACCTAGTTCTCGTGCTGACAAGGAACTAGGGCTGAGTATTGCACCAAATTTCAAATATACAGCTAATGTATTGCAATAATATTACTCATTGAATATGAACTCATTACATTTTTTTTATACCCCTTTATGCAGTTTAAACATTTCAAATTTGATAAAATTCCTTCTGATCTTTTAAAAAATAGACTCTTACTAAAAAAAATAAAGTCTGTTAGTAAATTTTGATGGCATATATATATAAAAAAGATCTACCATCATGTGTAATACAGCCAAATATGTATACTTGCACTCCAAAAGAATTTCTCTTACATGTTAAGCAAATTAGAAATGCTTTCTGAAAAAAATTGACATGAAATTAGTTGATCTGATATATTGCGACATGAAACATAATATTGCACAATAATTGTATTGCACAATCTGTACAAAAATATATTGGTTTTGCAATAATATTGCCATGCATTACAAGTAACATAATGCGTTCAACAACTTCATGGTTAAGTTGAAGCACAAATTTCTGGTGTCAGTTTGTAGATGATTCAGAAAGATTCCTGATATCAATCTGCAGATGTTAAGTCTATGTATAGGCCTCAAGACTTGGATCAATACCATTTGACAGCTAGTCCCAGTTGTGTGACAGGAATAATAGAAATTATACTGTATAGCTGTCAATTGATTTACGAATATTCATACTTATAGTGACAAAGTGGTGTCAATTACGTAGTGATAAGTGTTGAGGGTAGATGTGTAATATAAGTGTTGTTACATGTGTGTTGTCAGGCCATCTCTTGGTAAAGAGTTTCTTAATGATGGTGTTATAAGGTTGTTAAGCTTAATAGTGATGTGTTTAACGTGTCTTTGACAATATTTGGTTATGATAAATCACCAGAGATTTGACATTTTAACACATTTAATTTTAATCAATTTTACATTATCTAATATATGTTCCTCATATCTCCATGAATGTTTGATCACAATGCAGGTTACAAGCAGTTATATGATGTTCTTTGTCTAGATGTTCTTGACAAAATGGAAGATATTTCCTTTGAATGAGTTTAGCATCTGGAGATATCTTCATGTACAAATTCCTTGTTTTCTTGCCCCTATTATTATGAGTAAGTTGATTGATCTATTGCCATACACAGGTGCAGTGCAAGATAAGCAAAAACTGAAAGTGAAGGTTCCTCTCTTGTCTGTGTAGTGGGGAAGAAAAAGCAAGGAGATATAATTATCCAGAGCTTCCCCAAAACAAAAAGCTGTTATTTGGTATAGCTAGAGGTTATTTTGGTTACAGTTCAGTTTTGTGTTTTTTTCAACTACTGACAAAAGGTCATGTATGAGGTATAATTTATATATTAATATATATATATAATATATATAATAATATTTATTCAGTTCAGATTATTTGTTTACCATACCTCACTTTGTGAAGATGAACATGAGACCAACAGTTGTGTGATCTTAAGAGTCCAACAAGGGGCAAACTCTAACCTCCAAGAATCTTACTTTTCCAACAATAGGAATGTGGTCCTTAGAAGGAATGCAGATGACAGTGCACTACATAGTAGACAAGTTCACATGTACTGCCAAATAGTTCCTGACATATATAGAGGCCAGTTAGTTACAGCTTCACAACAGATACCCTCCTATCTTGTAGCTGGTGGAGTATATTACTGCACCAAATATATGGAGAGTCTCACTGATGTAAAACAAATATCACAAAGAGTCATTAATGGTTGAATAATATTTACCAGGGGTAGTTTAACTTTTTATTTTATTTTGTGAGCTGATATATTCAATTTAGAAGACTCCAGGATAGGATTCTTTTATCATCCAAATCTTTTTTGATTACATCCAAATGAAACATTTACATCAATTTTATGATGTCCTATGTCATTATGTAAAAGACTCATGATGTCATATAGTATAATGATGCAGGCCATTGTGCAAAATAATATACTGTCAAAACAGATCTCTTGTGTTAGATAGGTTTTTAAGACAGATCATCTTAGCTTTTACAGCAGAATGTATATTGAAAGCTAGCAGTAATGTAACGTGAATACACTCTTACGACTTAAATTATCATCTAAAATTGATATTATTTCAGCTTAGATATGTTGTAATTATCTCTCATATTGTATAGACAGGCTTTGTATGTAATATCTCATGTTATCCATGGAGTTAAATTGTTGAAGTTGATCCTTGTTTTGTGTTACTGGAGATGATATTTGAAACAAACTGGGAATATGAATATACTGTCACGTGAATAATAAACTTCTCATGGAAGTATTAGACTAACAAATAGTTCCTGAAAAAAAGATTTCACCAAAAATGTATTTTCAAATATTTGGTATAAATATAAACAAGGAGTTCTGTACGGATTTTGTATCATCTTCTTAAATCTCTTGTTGATGTTGTGAGCAAGGTTTTATCATGCTTCTGTCAGCAACATTTTGCAAAATATTTTTTTTGGAGAAATAATAGTATTTACCGGTAGCCATAATTTTGTTGCTCTGGGCTTGATGAAAGAAAGAGATGGGCTGTTGTTAAAGATTCCTTGTCCCAGCTGGAGTGTCATACAGTAGGCATTGTGAGAAGGAGGCTGCTAGAACATTATTGTAGTGAGAGACTATTTCAGCTGACTGACTGCTGGTTGCTCCAGTTTAGTCAGTCACATTCCACAACCCTGCAGTATTTCTCTCTAAGCTTCCCAACCATCTCTCTCTCTCTACACACTGACAGTGGAGGACAGGATTCATCAGTTTGTCTGGAGATGGACTGCAGTTCTGCTGCTCAGCCAGAGCAGATTTGATTCTCGGTGCCTCATCAGACTTATGGATTATCGGCTTGTAAACTTGTAATTTAATTTGATATTCCTGAAAAACGGAGAACATTGATGCCCCCTTATTGTATGAGTAGCTTATATTGCAAGAATTTGGTGCTTTATATTTCACAGTGTTCTGCAGAAAAGGTTCAGTTTCACACTGAGATTTAGCAATTTTCAATTACCGTGCATGTGCAACTTGATCTCATGAGGGATAAGCTGCACATTTTGTCTGCTTTCACGGATTTGGAGTTATTCTCGGTTCTCTGTCTCTCACTTGATGATCAAAAGGAGGCAGTTGCATGACTTCTCACCCAAACTGCAGAGGACCTCAGACAGCTTCCTGGATACAGTGGCAGTGTGCACATAGCTCCGTCTCGGGAGATAACCAATAACCTCATCTGACCCCCTCTCACTGAACAACTAGTCTAGGACATTACCAGGCTGTACAGTTGAGCTCCAAGGCTTCATTGATCCATAACTGATACCTAGTGTGTTATATCTGATACTGACCAGCCAGCATGACGATATGGTCACTGTGCTGTGGGATTCCTCCTGAACCAGCTGACGAGGTACTCACTTGATACATGTGTCATTAGGGTAATAGCATCAGCTCATTAATGTTGCAGTTTTTAACATTGCAATGGAAAGGTCACATTTTTTATAGAGAATGTTGTGTAATTGATATTTTTCCATCACTTTCATTTTCTTGTTGGCATTTTAGAATTGATTTTTGATTTCTGTTTTTTTAAAATTCAGTCTGAGGCAATTGAATGAAGAATAATACCAGTGAATGATATGTTATTTGAATGTAAACTCATTCATAATTGGACTCTTGTTACAATATAGGGCATGTCAATAAATCAATTGACAAATAGCGTGAATAGTGTTGACTCCCTATAGTATGCGTAAGCAAGTGTTGATGATAAGGCAGGTTCATGACTTTACATAAAAAAATTGATTAAAAACTTGACAGAAAAGATAGAAAACATGCAGCGTTTTGTTGATATTGACTATACTTTGAAGAATGTTATTTTGATCAGATCTGTTTATTTATCACTTTATTAAAAACATGGAGAGGAATGGTGATTTGTTTGTTACCAGTTGCCTCTCTTATCCTTGTATTCCCAATTCATGGTAATGCTGTGTGTCACCTTTAAATTGGAGTCCTTGATGTATAAAACAGTTAATAGACTTTGTTTTTTTGAGCAGAGAATCTATAAGTAGTTCAGTCTTTCTTTAATGCTCATTCATTATCCATGGTCATTAGTTCAAAGAAAATCTAAAAAAAATATATGTTCACTCATTATTATATTTGTGTATTTTATTCTATATATATTTTGATGATTTTTCCTTATCGTTTCAGGCCCTTCCTCCAGCTGACGGTGAGTTTCAGGATTTTTATATTTTTCCTTTTCTGTAGTGTAGAGTGTATGTCATATACCATTGATATTTAAAGGTCATAATTTCAAAAGTCATACCGTAATTGAGCTTCAGTTGAAGAATCCACATGCACAAATATTTGCCTTCTTCTTTTTGAAATAGTGTTTTTTTTGCAAAAAGATCCTCAGTGGCCATGACCTTTGTATTTTTCTTTAAATTTGTTATTCGTGGGAATTTGAAGATGGTATGTGGTATATGTCTACTTTTTACATATTTAACTGACTCTTGTTTTTCATTTATCACATTTGAGTATGATCCAAGCAGTATTATTAACATTTTAATTGTTTTATTACCATTCATTATTTGGAGAAGAAATCTGAAACAATCATGCAGAAACAAAAACTTAAATTGAAATGGAAAACTTTCGAATCATCGAGTCAGTAAAATACGTATAAATAAGAACTCTTTAGTTTTTGTAATTGATGTACAATTGTACAGGTGAAAAGGTATGTATAGAAATTATGTTTAAGAAAGTTTGGTGATTGGATTCATGTGCTATCTTTATCTTAGTTGTAAAACATTTCTGATGAAGGTTTGAACAAGAGTCTTCATAAGATAGTGGTGTAATGTTGTTATCCATCTGGTGAAGGGAACATTGTGTTACGTTTAACTACTTAATATCTGTGTAACTAGGCTGTTTAAAATTGAAGATAGGGTTATCCAAACAACTTGGGTATTACATGTAACGATTGTAAACATCAAGAATAAAAGAATCATGTACATTGTCCTCTGATGCATTGATCTATAGAAGTTGATGTTCCACAGAGAATGTAGATTTTTTTTAACAGATCTAAACTATCATCAGTTGACTTCCTACATCACAGCTTGCTTTATCATTGTGACCATAGTTTTTGTTGTTGACACATTTTGACAGAATTATCCAACAAGTGATCAAGTAAATTTTACACATTGCACAATATTAAATGTTTACAATCTACAAATTCATTAATTTAAAAACTAAACCTCTTTTCTCTCAATCATTAATAGACACAATAGACACAAACCAGTATTCTGTAATAGGCAGGTACTAATATGTCTTGTCAGGTACCTATATGCCAATCTCACCAACTGATGATGACACACTTACCGGGTATGTTTGATTATCATATATATTGAGGACTGATGTTGAAATTCAGTGGTATTATATTTTGAGATAATATGTCAATATAAAATGATAGTGTCAAGAGTACTTTGAAAATTAATTTTATTTTCTCTTCAAGACAATTTCTTGTAAACCTTTGTAATGTTGTGGCTGGCTTTCTCAGCCGTCTATGTCAAGACAATATCTTCACTTTTAAACAGTTACCTGTAAAAAAGCTCCTCAAGTTTAGACTTAAAATTTTAAAGTACATGTAGTGAAAGTCCTCATCTTTAACAACATCATTTTCATTCATCTCTTGACTCAATGAAATATGTATTTCAAGCTGTAAGATCATATACGGATGAAGACAGTATAAAAGATAAAGATCACGACTGATAAAGCATAATCTGAAAATGGTACCACACTCCTACTTTGGCTAAACAAATTTACAATACAGTTTCTTTTTATCAGCCATGCTTGTTTTTGACGTGCAAATTCAACAAGTACTATTGTTGAAAGCTGAGTTTATATCCTCTATTGACTTGAGATACCAGACCCCATTTGAGGATCTATCACCAGTTGAGCTCAACAGCATTCTGTTAGCTGTAGTACCTTCATTGAGTGATATTTTTAAGGGGAGATATTGAAGCAAGGACATTTTTTAATGTATTAGTGCAATCTACAATGTTTTAACCCTTTAACCGATCCAAGCCGGAAATCAGGCTAAAAGATATATTTGAAATTGAGTTTTGGAGTTATGTTTATGACAACTTGTTGGCATTTGTAAAGCTATCATTTATACTAAATTCACCATGACATGTATCTTCTTATTCTCTGGAGGTTGTTTTAAAATAATGTTTAGTTTGTTTATCAATTCAATTCTTTGTTGAAATAGATATGTTTACACCATTTGTTACTGCTGGAATACTCAGACAGTTACTCATACTCATTATGTTCACAGACCATATCTCACTAAAATACTCTGAGTACCTATTGATGGTGTACAAATGTGGGAACACAGACAGATAATTGTAGCTTAAAATGAGAAGACGAGCATGATTTCTTAAATCAATCTCATTAACGTCATATTTAGTCCTTCAGATGAAGAAAAAAAAAAGATAAATACATAACTTCTTGATTACAAATTTGTGCTACACCTTGGTGTAGATACTAATTGTGATGATTACTCAAAAACATGATCAAACCATGTTGAAGATGTCTCACCATTGAATTTGAAATCTTTCCTATAAACAGAATTGTCTATTAAGATGTATATTCTAAATGTACATCTTAATCAGTATAATCCAATTAAAAAAGAAGTACATACACACTACGATGTTAGTCTGGGAATGTGACCTCAGCCCAGATTACCAGAGATAAGCTCACACAAGATGTGATGTTCACTTTTGTAATGATGCTGTGGGAGACCATTAGATCTTGTTCTATGGGGTAATGATGGTGTTGGACACGTACCACAAGATTAAGCTGATGGACAAGATATGATGAGAGGGGAGTTGTGTAACTAGCAGCTAGTTATGGTGTAGTTAGCTGATGTTAGTGAGAGACACCCTGGCGTGAGACTAGGGAGAATTCTTCTCATTACTGTCTGGCATTCTCTGCGTAACACAGACAGTCTCTTACATCAGCATTATGTATAACACCAGCTAGACGTTTGTCAGGAAAATCCTAGATTCAGGATTTGGAAAATTGTCTTATCTTTCAAACTTATATTTTTCATCTCTTTCTTTTTTTTAATTGCGTAAAAGTTAGACACTGCTGATTCATCAAGTTTTTTCTTTATTTAAGAAATTTTTTGATTTTTTTGGTGATCTCTGAAGTCTTGTTATATATTGCTGTTTATGTTGGTGTTTTGAAAGTGCATTCTATTTTTCAGTTTTCTATTTTTTTCTATTATCTTATTCGGATTCTATATATATGATTCCATTTTGATATGTTTTTTTTAAAGAGTAATCTTTAAATTCAGGATTTCTCTAATTTACAAACAGTTGACCTTGTTTTTTATGGCGTTCTTTACATTTTCTATTTTGATCATCATGGTAATGGCTCTCCAAAAACTTAAAATGTTTAATTTGCTAGCTATTTTGGTTATGCTAAAACTGGAACCAAAATAAATCTTGCCTGATAGACATAACAGATAGCAATTTTTTTTAAGATCTTAAAAGTTCTGTTCTAAATTTAGGGCCTGATAATCTCCTGATAAGATCTTTTGACTTTTTCAAAGAGAGACAAATAAAAACAGTTAACCACATAACAAAACATTGAGTCAACTACAAAACAAGATTGTCTGCATCTGTCAACTCCACTCTCAGAAAAACTAACTCCCTGTCAGCAATGGTTACACTGAAAACTATGGTAACTTAACCTTGAGGAGTTGTAGCATGCAGTGCGAAGAGCTTGCATATGTACTGCAGTTTTGTTTACGATAATAGTAACATTTTGTGTGGTATGCATGTAAGTGCCATGGAAAGTTTTATGAGAAATACTTTTTATGTATATGAACAACATATCATGGTTTCATCCAGGTCATATTTTTTATTTTTTACGTGGTTATTGATACTTGTAACTTTTAGTCTAGACTCAACTGAAAGAAAAGTTTATTATAAATCGGAAGTAATAAACGAAACATTTGAGCCAAGCCAGTCACATAGCATTTCCAATGGTACGATATCACGTAAGCTAGTTTACAGATCACTGATAGCTTTTACTTTCAGCAGAGGGTTTGATTTGAAAATTTATTAATCTGCCTAAAGATTTGACTAGCTTTTCAGTGTTTTCTTCCCTCAAATCAGATAGACTGGTTTTTCATATTCATGTAATTTCAACTCGCCCATCTCAAGTTAACCAGCAATTAGCTTGCAGATAGCTGATCATAACCTAAGATTATTATGATCTCATCCTAGTATATCATATTGCTGCTGTCATCACTTGTATGGCTTGTAAATTTGAAGAGTTTGTCAGTATATGCTATTAGAATTCAGGTTACCAATAGGCCCAAGGAAACTCTAGCTTGGATTTAGGCTTTACCGTTAGAGCCCTCACTTGTCAGGCAACTTACATCATACAAGTTTCTTCTTAACACAACAGAAAGTTGCTTCTGAAATATCAAGAAGGTAACCGCTGTGTAAAAGAGATGGCATAGGGAGAACACCAGACCTTGGCTAGTTTGGAGATCTCTATTGCCTAAACCCAGGATTGATAATTCAGGAAGGGCTGTTAACTGCCACATCTAATCAAATGATCAACTTTAAACAAACAGGCACACTTTGAAGCCATTTTGGCATCCACTCAAAGACTGATATCCCAAATATTTCAACGAGCAGACTGACAGGCACTTGCAGGGTTTTGCTTTGCTGTGTATAACTGTCACCACCTTCCACTCAAGTCGGTAAACTTCAAGACCTGACCAGTTGAGCAAGAGGTCATATCAGACCAGCTATGTCTGGACTACGTGTGTATCTGTCATCATCACTTACAGGCACACTTTTGAAGCCATTTTGGCATCCACTCAAAGATTGATATTCCAAATATTCCAAAGAGCAGACTGACAGGCACTTGCAGGATTTTGCTTTACGGGTGACTGTTACCACCTTCCACTCAAGTCTGCAATTTGCAAGACCTGACCGATTGAGCAAGAGGTCACACCCGAACAGACCAGCTTTAACTGGACTCCATGTATTACTGTCATCATCACTTAACATTTTAGTCTGTGGCACCGAGTCTCTTTACATAAGGGGGGCAGTGGTCAGCGCGTTCTTCTTCAGATCAAGAGGTCCGTGGTTCGAATCCTGCCAGGGGCTTGGCAACTTTGTCTGCAGGAGAGAACTGTTCTACATGCAGTCAGGTTTGGGTGCAATGCTACACTAAATTTCAGTGTAGTATCACCCATGGTTCGCTAGTTCCAGCCGATGCTCGTAGGTTTCATCGCAATGCATAGCCACAATGGTGTTGCGGGCTTTCTCCCTGCAATAATACTGGCAGCTGCAATATAAGTGAAAAAATCTTGAAAGCGGCGTTAAACACCAACTCACCTCTTTTCTTTCAAGTGACAATAACTGTAAATAGGCAAAGGAACTATCTGATGATGGCAGCGTGAATTGCTATTGACACAGCTAGGCATGTGAGGAACTCAGAAAGTAATAGTAGTGGACAACCTAACCAGATTGGTTAGCTTCAGGCCCTGCTTGGAGCAAAACAATCAATAATTGGTGAGCCTTCATTGTCACACTCCATTGTATGCTTGGATCTTATGCTTTTGGAAGATATTTGGTGAAATGCATGTTGTCGTAACTTGAATGATTTCTGAAAATGTTATTATTTTTTGTTGAGTCGTAAATATTTGTAAAATGTTGTTTCTTAAATTAAAGACACAATATCAAAATATATATATTGCTGGGGTCATAGAAGCAAATCTAAAGTAAAAATGAAATTAATTCATGATATATTGTTAAATAGATTCATCTTATACATATCATATATCAAAATAAAGTAATGCTCTTGCACATGTTTATATACACTTGATTGTTCAAAATCCTAAAGGAGATTGGAAACTTTATAAAAACATTTTATTGGGTTCTTTTTATCCATGGGCAGGTCTCGGGTTCAAGGCTTGACTTTAATGCATAGATACATTTGTCTTGCAAACTTTCTTTCTGCAGAAATTCGTCTTAAGTATTCAGAGAAGCCCCGAACTCCTAATCTAATTCTGTTCTGTGAGCAGACAGGCAAATGGCTATACAGAGTTATCTCCCCTCAGATATTCCTCCCTGACATTTCTTCTGTAACAATATACTGTAGTTGAGCCACTCAGCTACTTCATAGTGTTGCTGTGTGATTGTTCTGGGTAAGCATATAGTTGCTTAGGGCGCATTGAGAGGTTACAGATGTCGTTAAAGGGGCTTAGAGTATATGTTGTTGGAGTCAAATACATAAATGGTGTTATTTAACTGAGAAATAACGGTTGTTTCAGAAAATCACAATCCTAATGCTTATCAGTTCAGTATAGTGACAATAAACTGGTTAAAGTCGTGATTTGTGAGCGAAAACTGGACAGTGGTGCAAGCCAGTGACCCAAACATAAATTTGGAAATTTATTTACAGCAGACACAAAAACAAAAAATAGGTTTACAGTGTCAAGTAGGTCATTTAACTTATATAAATGTTAATTGGACATAGAATTTCGGTCTTTTAACATTTAAAGGGCCAATTTTTTATTATCATTGAAAACAAGAAAACATAATAATTTTGGCATTTTAGCGGAAAAGATGCAAGTTTTGGAAAGTGATTTGAACTTAACTTGTCATAAGTTAATTTGGCTTTTAATAAAGCTTCATGAAAATTCATGAAACATAGCCTGTGTCACTTTAACAGCTTAGAAACAAGATGATTTTACTAGGTTTGATGTTTGAAAGTGGGTAAATAATTCAATGGTTTGTTTCTTATATTGTCATTGTTGTCACAATACATGCAACATTGAAGTCCTTTAAATACAATAAATTCCATAGTTATGTTTTAAGTCCTCCTTAGTTGTTCTTTGTTGTTGACTTTGTTGTTGGGTATTTTTTGATAAAATGTAGATTTATTATGTGAATTTTAATCATTGGGGGAAAAAAAGACTTACAAGCATGAATAAACATGTGAAAAATGATTTCATGTTCATGTCAATCTTATATAAGAATTAATCATATAAACATGTACATATGCTTGAACAATTTGCACTTATCGATAAACGCTATGTAAGTATTTTTTTGAAAGACATTTTTGTTATGTAGCAATGAAAGATCCAACTGAAGTGTTAATATTTGTTGAAAATTAAAATCAAAAAATCAAAATCAGTTATGAAGGTCTCCAAATTGTTTTAAAATATGTGTTGTGTATGGTTGATGTGTATTACTATTATCATAGTTACTAATAATTTTGTCATTAACCTAGTTTGAGTGTGATAATTACTGTTTCAAATGCTTTATTATGTAGTAGCTTAATGTGTGGTCATATCTTTAGAAGGTTATCAAGATCATTAACCCTTGAGCTTTGTTTGTTAAATATATTAACAACCTTCCATGTGACTTTTTTCATTATTTTGAATAAAACAAGTGAAAGCAATTTTGTAACTGTACTGTTGCAAAGATTAATTCATAAATATAAAAAAGGTTAATATCCTGTTTATTAATTTTCAATTATTATCCTTATACAGTGTGTTAAAAATAAGATTTGTAAAAAGTAGGTTACCATTGTTAAGCTGCTTCTTTCATTGTGATATCTCAACTGCAAAAATTATTACATCATTATGAAGTTGTTTTCACTAGTTAAATATCATGTAACTTACACAGATGAGTGCTATCCTGAGATAAGCTGTCATTTGTCAGTCACATATTTTTCCTTAGTTAATTTGTTTCATTCCTGTAAATTGGTAACTCTGAATGTTTGGTACTAATCACTGAACATATGAAGGGTTGAAAACCTTCACTAGTTACTTCTGTTGGTCTGTATTCATGGGAGGTTCAGGGGCAGTGAATCATTTTCTTTAGGTCAACAAAGAGATCTCGCGAAATCAAAAATAAATGTTATCAATTGCAAACCAATGTTATTTAATCAAAAGTGTTAGTGCTGAAACTAAAGTAACATGTTCCTTTAGGCTACGCTATTCTATTTTCCTATCTCAAATGATTGAAAGGTGTTCACACTAAAATGGCTGACAGCAGTTTTTGCTTTATACTTGATAATCTTTTCTATGACTATGGTTAATTGGGTAGAAATATGAGGTGTTTGACCATATGAAGATAACACATTTGGCGTTAAAAAATATTAATTAGGGAAGATAACATGTTTCAAAGTGGTTCTATTGACCCTTTAAACTATCATACAAATTTTAACAGAATATGCTCTCTAGGAACCAAGACAAATAATTTTGCTGTAAAACAAATAAATGTTTCATGTAACTAGTAGAAACAATCTTTGCATTGATCAGTTAGTTCTCTCTTGTTATCTTTTATTGATGTAAACCAACTGAAACAGCACAATTTCTAAATTACTAACAAGACTAGCATGTTTGAAATGTACTCACATAGATTGTTTTTGTTTAAATTAAGATGCTCTTCCTTTATGATATATAATCTGGCCATGTGTATGCTTCATATAATCCTGCTTTGCAATGTGTGTCTTTGCTGTGTGAAAATCATTTGATGGCAGTGTAATTAATATTATGCTCTTTCATTAAACTGTATGTGGCTAACATAAGTATTACCCTTCCTTTACGGCTTTGGGGGATTTCTAACAGAGGGATAATTTTATATTTTGTCTTCATTTTCAAATGTACTTCAAGTTGAATAAGCTCATGTTCTTGACATTTGTTCTAATACTGAAATGTTTGTACCAAAAGATATCAGCTTTTTTAAAGGTGAAAACAAATTCTAACTGAGATTTTATCTGTTATTTTGACAGTCAATTTGTTTTCTGGTAATGTATTTAGAACCATTGTAAGATTCATTAGCTAATCAACTTTCCATCAACAATGTCCACTACACTGTATTTAAGTTCAATTAGCTTCTGCATAATGGGTGGTTAAGTAGTCCTTGAAAGCATATGTCATTACTCAAGCAATAGCTAGGACTAGTCTTCTATAGGAGACAATACAGTTTGGGACAGAAAGGTAGCATGCTTTTCAATATTGGTTTTGTTTATGGTTATGGTTAGTTGCATGAAGTTAACACAGTTGCATGTTGGTGGCTTGCAGAGGCTGATGAGGATGAGGCCAAGGCCAATGATGAACAAGGGGAGAGCACTCCAGCTGGGCAGAAGGAGGTGGTTGAGGAGGAGATGGTAGCTCAGACGGCAACAGTTACTGGAGATGGAGGCAACAAGCAGTATTCTGAGCAACTGGATACTGCAGCTGCTGAGCAGGAGGAAAATGCTCAGAAGGAGGGAGATCAGAATGAGGCTGATACCCAAAAAGAGGCTGAGGAAGATGTCATGAAGGGAGACAACTCTGAGAAAGCTGATGATGCACAAAAGGTAGAAGGACAGACAGAAGAAGTTCAGAAGGCTGACCAACAGACAGAAGATGATCAAAAAGCAGATGAACAAACCGAAGCTGCTCCAAATGTTGAGGAAGAAAAACAGGAGAGCCAAGAAGTAAATGAAGGTCAAGGACAAACAGAAAGTGACCAGAAAGAGGCAACAGGTCAAGAAGTTGCAGAAGAAGATGTTAAGAAAGACTAACTCAAAACTCTGCATTAGTAGAAATGGTTCTGTATTCAAGCTGGGAATAGGGAAGACATTTTAGGAGTAATGACCCCGGCTAAACAAGGAAGAAGGAAAAGACTCTTGTCTGTAATGAAATTAACTTGCAAGATCATCTATGGAAAGATTAATCACAGTGGACTAAGGTTTAGAGAACGGTGATGGTTGCTTAATGCATGTAAAATGACTTGTTCTGTCATATATCTATATCCAGCATTGTTGGATGCATGTTTAGCATAGTCTGTGACAGCAACAAGAGAAATTGGCTAGAACCAGTTTTTCTGATAATTGTACTTATCTTTCATGGAGACATTGTGGCTCATGTTATTATGCATTGTCTCATTTCATGTCTATGAAATATTTAGCTTTTGTCTATCATTTTGATACTTCTTTATACATTTCTATATACAACAGAACAAGACCACCATGTTTAAATTTGAAATAAGATAAAAAAGAAATCTTTGTCTCCCATGTTTTACATGTTGATTATCTTTCTTGAGGGATACTTTCTGAAAATGGTTATAGTGTGTATATGCATATGCTTTGGGGAACCAATGTTTTTGGTATCCTTTTTAACACAACATTTAGTGGAGTGTGACTGTTCACATAAATTCTTGATCATTTCCTGAAACCACAATGCCTTGAAAGAATTATATTAGTGGTTGTTGTGTATGGTATCTTCATAAGCAAGACTAGCAAAGTCATTGAAACTGAACATTTTTGTGTCAGAAGGTTATTTATAACTGATTTTATGTTTTACTTGTTACAAACATTCCTATTTTGAAGCACAAACATTCTGTTTTCTGTGATGTTAAATTCCTGTTAAGTCCTTTTTTTCTTGTTGTTGAGATAATCTCAAAAACTTGTGATGAGAATTCTAGTTTTTCAACAGTCACTGAATTTGTTCAAATTCTAATTTTAGTCATTCTTTGATGAAATGAGCACAAGTATCTTGTTATTAAACTGTGTATTATGAGTAGTTGTTTGGAAAGTACCATATAATCCTTGCCATTTCCATTTTACAAAGGGCAAATCGAATATTTCCACTTTCTCCATAAAATCAAACAGTATTTTCATCCTAAGCTAGTGAACGCCCAATAGTGGTGACAGTATTATGATTATATGTGGTTGATGTCAATCTTAGATATTGTAATTTTGGAAATATTTTCATATAAATATCTTATCTGCAAGTATTAGCACTAAACTTTTGTTAGATGATTGCCTTTACTAAGTTGATTTAAGGGTCGTCTTAATTTGTATGTTTTATTTTGCATTTTACAATAATACTAATGATTCAGTATTTGATATTGCTCTTTCTCAAAACATTTTTGCTTACATATAACATGAAAGTATATAAGGTTTTTAATATAATTTTTTTTATCAGAAATTGTTGACCACATAATTTGATATTTGATTTGAAATAAGATATACAAATTTTGATATATTTATCATATTGATTTATGGAGCAGACAGACGTCCGTCCAAATTTTTTGTCAGTTGCAAAGTAGTATTCATTGAAGTCATTTCTTTGTATTAAGAATTTACTGGTTTTAGCATTGCAAATCTTGTACAGCCACAAACCTCCATTGAATAGCTGATAACTATCCCTAATCTATCATGTATACTTGATATCTAGCACATAAGAGATATACTGCACGTTCTAATACTTTTACCTATGTTAACTTATTATTTGTCTTTTAATTTTTTCCAATCAAGAATCTTACCTGCACAATTAACCATTTTTTCAATGATAAAGCAAATATCTTGAGATGTTGAGTTATTATAATAATTAATATTTTTCATGTGAACGCAAAAGGTAAAAATCATTCCTTTGTATCGTATAAGATAAGGGTATTTCTTTTAGAGAGTTAGAAAAAAATTGATTATGGAAAATCAGTCATGTTTTAAAGAAAAGAATACCGCTAAATGCTTAGGAATTTTTATGGAAAATAGAAAACTAACCATTATTTCTTGTTATTGGTTTATGCCATAAAAATATATCTGTTAAGAAGTATGTAATTGTCTAAGAGGAAAGATAAATAAGAGTCACATACTTAATCTTGCAATTAGGTCAATAATGCACAATGTGTATTAGAATTTTTTTTAATACACAAACTGTTCCCAGTAGTAGCCACCTGTGATACAACTTGTGATCTATTTGTATTTATACAACCGTCCACTCCTTTTATATACCTGTTATGTCATATTTACATACTGATATTTTTTATATTAGATGTTGAATACCTATTTCTTATGAATTAATTGCGGCATGAGGCCATGACAAGTCTGTATTATGGAAGCTTATGATTATTGCTGACAATAAGATTATGCTCTTGATATGAATATACATATGAATATATTGATTTAAATAAAATGTCATCTTGGAAATTTGATTTTCTATATTGTGTAGATATTGTACCCAAGGATACTCAAAAGCAAATGTAGTAAGGCAGTTAAGGATATTTCTTTAATGAACATTGTGTCTAAACTTTTGACCATTTGAGGCTATGGGGTTAGTGGAGCAATTACACTATTGCACCATTAAGTACCAATTATGCTCCAAGTTTTGAAAATCATGACCAAAATGTTTGCACTGTGCTGAATACTTCAGCATGCTGTATAACCATGAGTAATCCTGGTGTTGAGTTTTGTTGAAAAAATGTTGAAAGATGTTTCGCTTTCTGTCTACAAAGATGCTGTTTGGAAACAGATGTAAAGAAAAAATCAAAAGTCATATTTTATAATGTTGATCAAACACATACCTTAATTAAAGGGGCACAGAGTATGTTGTTGGAGTCAAGCTATCAACCTTTATAAATGGTGTTATCTAATCGAGGAGTAGTGGTTGTCTCTAAAAATCAGCTTATAAATTCTGTAGGTGGACAATAAACAGGTTTAAATCGTGTTTTGTCATCGAAAACAGGACAGTGGCGCGCGTCAATGACTCAAACGTAACTTTGAAGACTTATTCACAGCAGGCGCTAACACAAACATGGATTGGTAGTATTAAGTAGGTTATTTAAGTAAGAGACATGTAAATGGGACACAGAAATTCAACTTCCTAACATTACCTCGACCGTTTTCCAATTATCATTAAAAAGAAGAAAATTTCATAATTTGGGCATTTTAGAGATATACAATGTAAGTTTGATGAGGCAATTTGAGCTCAGCTTAGGATAAATGGTATTTTTACTCATATTTAGGTGACATGAAAAAAATCATAAACATACTATGTGTCACTTTAAGAAAAGGCTGATTAAAACATGCTTAATATCTTACCATTTCAAAGGTTTAGAATACTTTTTGTCTAAAATATTTATCTTGAAAAATTCAGAGCTTTTTCTTGGGATTTTAAGTCTAAAGTCTGTTGGATATACATGTGATATACATATTTTGACTTTATTTGTTCAAATGACCAATTTTAACAGAAATAAACTTTCGAGCAAAACAATGAGACAACTTTAGTATGACGTATGAAACTAATGCTTGACATAAACTTAAATTAAAACAAATGTAGATAATTCATTTACAAACTGTTTAAAATAAGTAAAAAATCACTCAGTCTAGTTCATGCTATCAGCAATCACTCTGCAATCAGCCGAGACCTTCATATTCTAAGCTCGTCTATCGGTTCCCAAAGAATCTTAAAGAGGATTTGTCTTATTCTTTAGCCCTGAGCTATACTTGAAGTGACACAGTCAAACTATTTAACTCACTTGCTGCATTTAAAAATCAGAGTTTTGACAACTTTCTGTTGTGGATATATATGGTTGATAAAAAATCATCAATACATGGAGAATTACACCATTGTGTCTTCTGACAGAATTTACAAATAAGGTTTACACAATGCTAAGCAGGTATACCATGGCAACTGGTAATGTACACTGTTTCTCTTGCGAGTGTTCTAAACAGCCTGAATGGGAGATATGGAGACATAATGTATCTCAAACAAGATATATCTTCTGTTGAAGAAAATTTTGGTAGAAAATAGGTTGATTCCAAAAACTAGGTTACAGACAGCTACATTTTCAATCCAGTCCTGGAAACACAACAGTTGATTACCATTCTCTATACGGTTGATTACCATTCTCTATACGGTTGATTACCATTCTCTATATGTTACACATGTATCAATTTCATGATCATATATCAGTGCAGTACTGTTAGCAATGTCAGCTGTCATGTTCTATGTCTCATCTACACTAGAAGCTATCTGACAGGATTCGTGTTAGAAACATGCTTTGACTAAGTACCTTGAATTCCTTCTAGTCTGTTAAGAACTTTCTACTAAGAGGCAGAATCCTGATCATTTATCAATTAGCAAATTAATTGGAATTGTTTTTCTGAAATTGATTAATGTCTTTTCCGTTTGGCATATTAGAACTTATTATGAAAATGATGAATAGAATGTGAATTCGTACAAGTTTACTGCACCCAATAATATGCGTAATACAGCTTATCAATGTATTTTTATATGACAACAGTCACAAATGTATAAAAAATACTGCTGCTAGTGTTATTGCAGGAGAAAGCTCTCAATACCATTGTGGCTATGCATTGTGGTGAATTCTGCAAGCATTGGCTGGAACTAGCAACCATGGATGGTACTGCACTGAAATTCAGTGTAGCATTGCACCCAAACCTTACTGTGTGTAGAACAATTCTATACTGCAAGCAAAGTTTCCCAGTACCTGGTGGGATTAGAACCCCAGATCTCTTGATGTGAAGCTTAACGCATTTACCAATGCGGCTATCCACAATGATACCTGTATGAAAATTCTGTTGAACAAATGTTGAAGTGACCCGAGCCCAAGTTGGAGTTTCCAGCTAATTGTTGATATCCAGAAATGCTGATTTTCAACAAAAGCATTGGCTACATCTAAATTTAAACACTTTATGCCAGGAAAACTAGCTGCCATGTATTCAATGAAAAGCTCTAAAATGGTTTTATATTCTGCTTAGTCAAATCATGCCACTCATGGAGAGTCTTTGATCTTCATCCAGATATATAGGCATATTACATAGGAGGACATTTTCTTAAGATTTGAAGCAGAATTTTTTGGTTACCTATTTTGTAATAATAATTGTAATTAATTATAGACAAAATAATTTTAAGTTATACTTATATCATTAAAAAATATTTATCAACAAATAGATCAGTGGTTTATTTAGGTAAACATCCTAAGAATTCAGCTACAGAAGTATGTTTCCTAGCTGATTAATATTAGTTCCACAAAATGGTAGAAACAATAATAGTGACTAAGTAAATATTTGGAGCGACAATCACATACACATGTACATGTTCTTCATATATTTTTTTTTATGATGGAATCATTTTTTTAAATATTTACATAAGACATATGAAACAAGTCATTGCATGCATGTAAGCACAGATAATGCAAAGCCGGAGCTGAACAATATTACTTAGAAGAAGAAGTGAAGAGCCAAGAAAAGAAAGATTTCTAGATGACAAACTCTTCAGTCTGGATAGATACAAGGTGTCAGAGAATATCATTATTACTCTTAACTATTGGATTGATTAGAAATGCATTAGCTTAGTTTGGTAGATATTTTAGGTCTTAGAAGTTTAAGTTCCTAAATATCAGGAAAACTTGCTGTTACAAGTTTAAAGGTTGTGCCATTCATTACATTAAGAAAACATTATACAACATGCATTATCATTAAATTGATGAAATCTCGCAAATAGCCAGTTAATAGAATACATCTTAGCAAATATTCAAATAACCAGAGTGAAATCAATGAGATTTTATGAACACTTCACCACACCATATATCGTTAACGGTTTTATCAACATTATTTCTGATATATTAATGGTGTTTTTAAGTTTAAATAGAAGGGGAGTAAATACTTTTATTTTTATCTATATCCATACATGCAGTATGATACACTGTTTGCATTGTATGAACTATTTTGCTTATTATTTTTCAGATTCTCCTTTGAAAAATGCCCATGTTGTCTTTGTTGTTGGTGAGTAACAGTGTATACGTTTTTAATGTTATTAAATCAGTCTTTGGCAAACATCCTTAAAAAGATGTATTTTCCTTTTATGACTAAAAACAAACTCCTGAAAATTTAAAAATATTAAGGTAACTCATAAACATAACATCTTTAATTTGATCAGGGAGAACAAGTTGGATAAGTATTTGATATATCATAAAAATGAAGTTGACTATCAAATCAAATTTGTTCTTTTTTCTTACCATATTAAATTGTCCAAATGTAGATGTTTAAAAGATGAGTTTGGATTCGCCACAAATATCAAAATATTTTTTTATGTCAATAATAACAAATATTGTTGTTTGAGGTTTGATATTGGAAAAACATGAGAGCTTTCCCCCTTGTCATGTTATAGTTATTGCCCCTTCCTTATTATTCCTTATCATCTGAGAGTTATCTCCCTTCTCCATTAGGTGGTCCTGGCAGTGGGAAGGGTACACAGTGTGCCAAGATTGTTGAGAAGTATGGATACACCCATCTCTCCAGCGGTGACCTCTTGAGGGCAGAGGTTGCGTCGGGGTCAGAGCGAGGCAAACGATTAAATGAGACAATGGAGAAGGGTGAACTTGTGTCATTGGTATGTCATACTAAAATAGTTCAGAATGAATGTTTGTAAGTAACATCAAAAATAAAGTTGTAACCAGAAAGAACTTTTGATAGATTTGAGGAATTATATCATTGATTTTAGTATTTGTTTATATTGTTCAAAATACAAAGATTATCTTTCCTTTATAAGCTAGTCTAAATTTTGTCAAACTTAATATTGTCACTCTTCTCAACTGTTTAGCTTTAAATTGACATTTTCACCAAACTCAGTTTTTTTCAATTTTGAAAACAAACACTATTGATGGTATATATGTAGGACTCAGATCTGTGGCGGGTCTCTAATCTATGGCGGGTTTCCTTATCTGTGGCTTGTTTGATTGTTAGACTTTCATAACGTCATGCTAAGTGACGTCATTATGCGATGACGTCATAATAGCTAACTGTTCCCGTCGTAGGGCCCACATTGCGTCACTAGCGTAATAATTAGGGAAGTCACAGAGAGATATTGCGAACGGATAACGATCAAATAATAAGAGTCCATATCCCAATTACGAAAATACATTAAACAATACCTTACATGTAAACGAGACATTTGCGGTTTCGCGCCACAACAATTGGGTATATTTTGTAGGATCGTTTTAGTCCTCGGTGAGTCCGTCTTCTTTAGCCCTAAGATATTATATATTGAAAGACTATCTTTTGTAACCCTTGGATTCATGTCGACGAATTTTAGGGTAAGTTTGTCTAGCGTAAGGTTTGGTTAATCATTGCAGAATAATACAAAAAAACGTACAAATGTCAGGCATTTGAAAATCTGCCATAGATTTGGAAATCCGCCACAGATTTGAGGCCTGCCATGGATTCGAGTCTTACATATATATATGACCCAAAAGAAAGTCTTCTGTCATTTTAAGTGTGGAAAGACTTTTGCTAAGCTTCAATTCATAAATCAAACTCAACTCAACTCAACTCAACTCAACTCCTTCATGCTTTATCAGGATGAAGTCCTGCAGCTCCTGAAGGAAGCTATGTTAGCAAAAGCTGCCACAAGTAAAGGATTCCTCATCGATGGATACCCCCGAGAACTTGAACAGGGAAAGAGGTTTGAGAATGAGGTGAGAATGAATTTATTCTATTTAGATCATATTAGTTGATGGCTGACTGAGACCAAGAAGTTTGTACTGGGGAACAAGTCAAATAATGAACATAAATGTAAAAGAATGAACACCGAAATATTTCAATAAAAGCATTAACAAGTTTGACTGAACATTGAGTTTGTTCTCACTCTTTACTAAACAAGGAGATTTTTTGGAATTTGATTTTTTTTTTAAATCTAAATATATTTTATCACTAACAGAATTGATTGTCTTGACAAAACTCCATTTCAGCTCAAATTTTTAAAAGAGTAATCCTTCTACATTTATTTTGCGTAGTATTTTACCAGACAAATGTACATTGCTTCCTTAATAATGATAATAATAATCCAAATTTGTTTCTTGTAGGTGGCGCCAGCAGAGTTTGTGTTGTATTTCGAGGTTTCTGACGATACAATGACCGCTCGACTTCTTGACCGAGCAAAGACAAGTGGGAGAGTAGACGATAATGAAGAGACTATCAAGAAGAGGCTGAAAACTTTCCACGACATCACAACACCCGTCATCGACTACTATGAAGGACAGAATAAAGTCAGAAAGGTACGATAATATGGCTGTTGTTGACATTACTATCATATATGTGTATGTCCTTGAATTCTTTAAAAAATGATCGTATAGTCAACTATTTTTTAACTCATTTTTGTGTTGCTTCTGATACTTCTTATATCAGAAATAAAGTGTCATCTTTGGTCCTTTTTTTATTGAATGCTTTAATTCAGGTATAGGGGCCAATGGCCCATCATACATATACAGGGAATAAAAACATACCAAAAAAATAGATTACCCTGAAAATATAAGTATTTGCAAGAAAACTTTTGTATACAAAAAAACCCAGGTCAATTGAACATCAAAGTAAAAAAATGTACCTACGAGCATAACTGTAAATAAATTTTCAGCAAAATACAGCGACGTTTTAAAAACTCTTTTACATTAGATACAGTTGTATCATTCAAATATTTACATGTTTATTAAGTCTTGTTTATTTACCTATGATTTTCAGTCCTAATCTGACATTTTAGATAAAGTTTGTTAAATCAGTGGAAGACTGTTTCTGAAGAAAGGTTCAGATATGGGAATCATCTTCTTCTGTGAGTTACTAAGTTTTATTAATGTTTCAGGTGAAGGCTGAGACAGGTGTTGACGAGGTGTTTGTTGAGGTGGAGAAAATATTTGATGCCATGGCAAACTCAGGTAACTCAATTTTTATTTTTATTTTTATTTGTTTTTGTGTTGCTCTCACTTGTTGATTCAACTTTCAATTCAAAAGGTTAGTATCATCATAATGCAGACTGACACAATTTTCCTAAATAAATAAAATGAAAATGAAAAAAAAAAATATGAGCAAATATTTAAGTGATGTTTCTGTCACATCGCTGTATAGGATTTTCATTACATCCTTGAAAATATCAAACCACTGTTATTTTTAAACAAACACAAAAATTCATTTGAGTAACACTGCATGTTTTTTATAACCTTCTGATAAGGGAAAGTCAATAAATGACCGAGCAGAAAATTGTCTTGTGTTCTGAGTTGGTTGTTCTATAGAGTCAGTTCCAAAAATAATAAGGAGGGTTTATCCTTTTGTAAAGAATGTCTTGTTTGGTTTTAGTTAAAAAGGCAATTGACCTTCCTTTCATATCTGAAGTTAGAGGTTTAGAATGATATAATAGTGACACTGGTTGTGAGGAGTGGGGTGAAACAAACAAAGCACTAGATGATGCAATACAGAATGAGGTCATTTATATTTATTTTCTGATAAGAAACATTTGGTTAGCTAACAATAGGCAGAGACTTGGTAACATGGGTTTGTATACCATATGGTATTTGGACATGAGCTGATATTCATGTTAATATCAATAGCTTCAATGATAGTTAAATATATTCAATGAACATTTTATCAAGATTGTCAAATGATTGTGTATTTATGATTTATGGAAACAGTGAAAGAAGTCAGTGGCGGAATTAGAATTTTTTAAGGGGGTTTGGCTATTGAATATGTGTTGGTCGGGGGCAGCAGGTTTCACCCATTTTAAGCTGTTGTTGAATAAAATTTTAAAAGAGACAGTTGGGGTTTGACCCTCTAATCCCACTCGGGATCAGCTATTGTTTGTGCTAAATAGTAATGTTCTGGAAGGTTTTGATAAGTATCAGTATTTTTCATCTCTTATAAGGCAAGAAATTTAGAATAAAAACCTTGTGTGTCTAGTCAAGTGATGTATAACATATAAGGATATTATAATATATCTTAGATATGAAATGTACAATTATGTTCATATGTTATAATCACATTAACACAAAGTAAATCCGCTCCAAATATTTGCAATCTATTTTCTGTAAACTTTCAGCTCCAGCTCCAACACAAGCACTGAAGGGAACTAATGTCGTCTTCATTGTCGGTAAGTAACCCTTAATGTACCCTTTGTAACATTCTTGTGATCTTAAGAATAACACCTTTGTGTTTCATCTGTTTATTCCTAAAGGAATACAGCGGTACAGACGTCATTTGACTTTCAAATCTCGTACACAACTGCCCGGTGTCCTAGGCAATGGTTACTTCCGGTTAACCGGTGCTAACGTAATTAGCTACCTATGTAATATTGTTACAACCTTCAGTAGAACAGTGATGATAAACTTCTCTCCATCAATAAATCTATTCCATGATGTTTGATGATTATTTAGATTGAATACTTGTCATTAAAATGACAACAAATTCTCACATTCACATTCAGTTATTCAGATTGGACATTTGTCAATCAAACCACAACATAAATAGTTATATCTCTTTTCGCATCCAAATTCAGTCAAGTGTTATTATTTATCAAAGTAAATGGATAAAGATTTTTTCTTTAACCTCATTACCATTTTTACAACTGTTGTATCTATCCCATTGTATCTTAAGTTACCTGTTATCCAAAAATTAGCTAAACTTTTTCACATTTCAGTCATTTGAGAGTTATCTCCCTTACCTCACTATTGATATTTATCTGAGAGACTGTGTTTATTATTCCTTATCATCTGAGAGTTATCTCCCTTTTCCACAAGGTGGTCCTGGTAGTGGGAAGGGAACACAGTGTGCCAAGATTGTTGAGAAGTATGGATACACCCATCTCTCCAGCGGTGACCTCTTGAGGGCAGAGGTCGCGTCAGGGTCAGAGAGGGGGAAGAAACTGACACAGATCATGGAGAGAGGTGAACTTGTACCTCTGGTAAGCATCATATAAAGCTTTTGTATGATTTTGCAGGATATTTAAAAAAGTATGTGAATTTGATATGGTTGTTTTGCTATGAAAGTATGATTTTATGATTATAGCACGAACATTCATAATATGCTTTTACAGTTAGGGATCATTACTCAAAGATGACTTAAGTTAGGAGGCTATTTCAAGGTATCATTGCGCAGAATTATCGTAACCCATATTTCAATTTGAACATTTATCTTTTTATATAATCCTGACTGGTCATAGCATTAAGCTTGCACAAATTACTGAAAGGTCAAAGGCTCAAACATCATATTATTTGCATAAATTCTTTTTTAGGAAGTTTATTTCTACAAATTCATTAAAAAAGATTTTCTCATTGTTTGTTATTATTTCAAAAAGGACACAGTTCTGCAGCTCCTGAAGGAGGCTATGTTAGCAAAAGCTGCCACTAGTAAAGGATTCCTCATCGACGGATACCCTCGAGAACTGGAACAGGGCAAGAGGTTTGAGAATGAGGTGAGAATGAATTGATTTTATGCAGATCATCTTAGTTGATGGCTGTCTGAGAGGAATATAAGAAGTTGGTATGGGGGAAATATGAGTGAAGAGAAAATGAGGTGAGATGAATTTTAATGTATAAAGTGAACATTATATTGTATAGTGATAAACAGGATGAACATTACATGAAGTTCTTCAAGAAATTAATTAATGTCCTTCCATTTTCAGCCCATTTGGTGATGTGATGTCAAAATACTCTTTCTTCAAGGCACATAATTTCATAATAATTCTTACTTTCATACTAATGAACTTTCTTAATACTGCAGCTTTATGACAAACCTATGTTGAACTTCACATCTTTAAAACACATCTTAGCATTGTTTAAGCAAAATTGAAAGGTTCCGCAAATACCTTTTCACAAGATAAATTATCGCTTACGTCATTAACAAAAGAAATAGTGTTAGTATGAAACTAGCGAAAACTCTTTAGTCAAGGTTATACCTTCCATTGCTGAATAAGAATCTATGAACTTATGTTTCTCAAGGTAAGATTTGGAAATTAAAGTTAAAATCCACATCCACAAGAGAGTACCGTCATCCATCACATGTTTTGCAATTAAGAACAGTTTCATCCTATCATAAACATCAAACCCATGGTCTCTGTATCTCTGCCTCTTCTCCTTACAGATTGCTGGAGCAAAGTTTGTGTTATATTTCAATGTGTCTGATGATACGATGACCAAACGTCTCCTGGAGCGAGCAAAGACAAGCGGGAGAGTTGATGATAATGAAGAGACTATCAAAAAGAGGCTGAAAACTTTCCACGACATCACGACACCCGTCATCGACTACTACAAGCAGCAAGATAAAGTGAAAGAAGTAAGATTATCAAATAATGAGTTCCATAAGAGGCATTTCAGTCTGTGTATACATTTGATTTTGATGCTCATTGAAATAATATAATGTTTAAAATCTGAAAAAATTAAAAACAGTAATATATCTTTGATTTTTATTTCCTCTTAAAAACTTGAATGTGCTGTCACTAAATATCTATTGCTTTATTCATTTGTATAATGAACAGTAATTCAGCATTTGATGACTTTGTTGAATAAACAGATAATTAGTTTTGAGGGATAAAGCTTCTCTTTTCAATTAATTTGTGCTTTATCTAAATTCTTTCTCTGGAAATCATATATAATGATAATGAAAAGTAAGGTACTAAATAAATAAAAACATAAGAATTACTATATTTACTACATTTTATCAATGATACCAATGATGCACTGTTTGCTGCATTTGGAGTGAGTAAGAGAAGCTCTCATAAAATATCCAAGTCATCAGTCTTAATGTACGTTAATCTTATTTGTCAACGATACCATCTTCAGATCGAGGCTGAGGGTTCAGTAGACGACATATTCAAGAAAGTCACCGAGATCTTTGATGAAGACTACAAGAAAAGTAAATCATTCTCATTCATAAACATGAAATAGTTTTGTAATATTTAATTTCTTTTCGTACCTTCAGTGCAAAATATTTGCTTTTGAAAGTTTGAAAAAGTGACATGAAAGATTATCCTCAAGGATTTGAGCAATTGAAGAGTATCGTTTCGCATATATTGCCCTGTACAGTGACAATGAATGCCATAAGCACATAACAGATTATCAAATTTTTGAATATTTTGAATACAAAATTTGATTTTAATATATATAAAAAGACAACATTGATGAAACCTATTTGAATTGCCAGGTGCGGAGGGGCTGAAGGATGCCAAGGTATTGTTTGTGGTGGGAGGTCCTGGCAGTGGTAAAGGTACCCAGTGTGCTAAGATTGTCAACAACTATGGTTTCTGTCACCTTTCCTCCGGAGATCTGCTCCGGGCCGAGGTTGCGTCAGGGTCAGAGAGGGGCAAACAACTGAACCAGATCATGGAGAAGGGTGAACTTGTGTCTCTGGTGAGTCCGTCACTCATTCCAACCTTCCATCAATCTGAAAATATCTGAGACTACAGTTTAAAATTTCTCTTTGAGAGGCAATCTATACATACATGAATAGGCACAGAACTTGCATTGCTTCTTTATCTTAATTCAGGACTCTTGGTAAATCCTTTCTTCAGTTTGAAACTTTAGAGACACTACTCACCAATAACTGTAACTGATGTCTTTTTTGGGAGGCTTTTGATGTGTCCAAGAAATAAGAATGAATATTAGACAGTTGGATTGTTTAACTACTTTCAGAATCATGGCTCTTATAACACTAATAGAGGTTTAGTATTCTGTTTATATTACTTGACCTCATTAATCGAGCCGAAAGTGTACTGAACGAAACATTTCCGTGACTTGGCCGCCATTGTGACGGCGATGCTAACATTATGACGTCACAACTACACAATATCATGACGTCATACGTGAAGCGGTATTACACTAGTTTAATATCACTGTATAAATATTACACTGCAGTATATTACACGGGCGGGTAATAAAACATTATATTACTAATACTATCAGTATTATTTTACTGTAGGAGCCCCAAAACTGAGAAATTTCTGAGAAATATATTTTGTTTGATTTCTGGATTTAGAAGACAACGTGTTTCAAGATTTGAAGTTCTTCGAGGCTTAACATGGCATCACAAATGGAGATATTTCAGCCAAGAAAATAAAGTTTTATTCTAAAATTTGGAAAGCATATGCAGATTTTTTTCTTATATATTTTATTTGATTTTAGGATGTTGTTCTTGATCTACTGAAGGAAGCAATGGTTAGAAACCTGACCACGAATAATTGTTTCCTTATTGATGGATACCCTCGAGAGATGGAACAGGGAAAGAGGTTTGAGGACGAGGTAGGTTGCTTTACTTGAGATAGGATGTATACTCCTTGAGTTTCAAAAGTACTTTTCAAAGTCGGTATATCTCATCCAAATCAAAACATGAACATGCTTTATCCTAACTTCAAATAGAGAATTATCCACACTTTAGATATGTACTTTTAGAACCCAATTTTTAGATGCGATAGATCCATATATTTGTCAATAGCTTACTAGATAAAAAACAAATGTTTGGTTTCAAATGTTATTGTCTTTAACATTTTATTCTTGCTGACATTGATATCATTTTCATTTCACAAATGCAGCATTTTCCAAACAAAAGTGAATAAGAAAGAAGAAAAATATGTTTCTGCTTAGGATTATTAAAATATTTAAACAAGTCAATATTAGCTTGTGTCCACTGGTGTTATCAGCGAGTAGTCAAAATTACACCGTAAGGCATACCTCACACCAGTCTTTTGGGCAGGCTGATTCAAGCCTTGCTGCATTGTGCTAAATTCATATGTTGAATCTAGAGCTTCCATCTGCATTTATGCTTTTGAGATAATACTTTTTGCAATACTTAAAATCATAAAAAAGTACCACATTTTAAGTGGCACAAGATGATGACCATTAACATTCATTTAAGTTTCATTTGCTGGACAATCAGTCTGCTAAAAAAACTGATGCTTTCTGCTTGAAAGGAGATCTGCCATTTAATACTTTTTGCAACACTTAAAATCATAAAAAGTACCACATTTTAAGTGGCACAAGATGATGACAAGATGAGTACCACAATTTAAGTGGCACAAGATGATGACCATTAACATAATAATTATTGGAAAGTTATTATATTGATCCAAAATTATATCATATTTCTGACCAATCCTAGATTTTTGTTCAAACAAAGCTTTTTTTTCTTAAAACATTCCAGATTGTGAAGTGTGCAGGAGTGTTGTATTTCGACGCGTCAGACGAGACAATGACATCACGACTCCTGGAACGCGGGAAGAGCAGTGGACGTGTTGATGACAACGTGGAAACTATCAAAAAGAGGCTGGCGACCTTCCACAACCAGACTAAACCGGTTGTGGAATACTACAAAGAACAGAACAAGCTGGTTGATGTAAGTTTCATTTGCTGGACAATCAGTATACTGAAGAAAAAAAATGGTGCTTTCTGTTTGAAAGGAGATCTGCCTTTTCATACTTTTTGCATTACTTGAAATGATAAGAAAGTACCACTTTTTAACTAATTATAGGATTGCAAAATAATTAAGTATGTATTGATAGAGTTTCCACATTTATGAATAATTTATCATAATGAACACTGCCTTGTCGCTCAATAGTATATGTCCTTATATACATGCACTAGTAGTGCAGACAAATAGCTTGGTTTTGTTTTTCAAAGAATGTGTGGAATTTATTAAGGGGCAGGGTGGTTTCAACTGTTAAAAGGGGGTTTCACTTTACTTTTGTGCAGAATAAAGACTGTTTTATGAATATACAACTTCTTCATTCTGTATAGATAACGTTGCAACTGCATTTCTAATGTCGTCATTATGCCCTATAGTATATAGATTAAAGAGGAGGCATATCTGTGCAAAAAAGTCTACACTCTTCATTGTTCCATCAACTTCTAAATATCAATCAAAGATGTACTTTTGTACAAATAATCAATCAAATATTTCAAAAGGGGGGCCAAACCCCAAAAATCCTGCGTTAGGTATGCCACTGCTTTTAAATGCATATATAGAGCCACCACTAAAGGCTTGACTATTGTTCAAGTTATTCTCAATCACTTCTTAAAGCGATGATATTCCAATGATCTCTGTGTTTCAGATCAAGGCCGAGGCGGGCCCTGACGAGGTTTACGTAGAAGTGAAGCAGTACATGGACAACCAGAAGTGGTGAAGTCTCCTCTCTCTCAACTGAAGTTTGGTGTAGATCATCGCTCATCTTTCTCATCAACTCTAGACTGAAGAAATACAAAAGAAGAAGCACTTATTTTTATACCTTTAAATTGTCACGAAGTCATCTGTCTAAACTGTTACATGATAACATAAGAAACTTCATATAAAGTTAAATTTAGCAGATGTGGTGAACTTGATTAGTCTTGAATATTTTCTGAATGTTTAATGAACATTTTCACCTGTAACTATCTGATTACGAAGTCTGAGATTGAAAAGAATTCGTTACCACTGTATAAACATTCAAAGGTTATGTGTTGGAACATTTAGATTGACACCAATAAAACCCTGAAATCGGTAAAGAGTGTTATCAACTGTTATTTGTTATTCAAGTAAATTGAAACTAGAAACCAGTTAGTGTTATGAGTCTTAGAAGAAATCTTACAAACATAACAAAAGTTATCATTGGCTATCCAGAAACCACATCCAAGATTTGTTATTATGAAGAAGATTGTTTTGAATAGATTGGTATAAAAATGTCAGCACTTGAAATGATGACACAGAACAATATTAAATGTGAAAGCAAAACAAAGACTGTGAATTCCTTATAATTGGTCTAAAAGTGAAATCATAGACTAATAAAGAAAAGAAGAAGAAACTTTGTACATATGGCTCTTTTTATGCAGAACAATTTTAAACATGAACTCCCATTTATTTTAAAACAAGCTTATGTCCTCTGACCATACAGGTTAATTTCATGAAATGAATATTTAAAGTTTGAAGACCAAACACAGTATTGTGAAGACCCATGTTCATCACCATAAACAATTTACTTAAGACAAAGGTTCTTAAAGGGATTTTAGCAATGTTGTTGCAAATTCAGTTTGTTCAAATTTTCTCAGTTTTTACAGTATAAAAATATATTTTCATCAGAGGGTTAAACATAACAGGTACTCCAACCGATTATGCGTAGTTGTTAAATAAGGTGTTATTCACATGACAAAACTGCACACGGCCATTCTAGTGGGATCACCTTTAAACATTTGAGTAAGGGAAAGGGAGTTAATTTACTATTCATTAGACCCCTTTATTTCTCTTAGAAAATGTGGTGCAGTGCCTTTAATTAAAGAAGGGCCAAAACGCCTTGACCAGTTCTTCTTGAAAGTCATATTTTCTAACGAAGTCAAGTAACTTATGTTATTATTAGGTTTGACCTGTAAATATGTCCGTGTTTTTTACTTCCTGTTTCTAAAGTGATTATCTCAGATGCACCACAGACATGTATAAATATAGCGGTCACTTGTTTTGAATATGCAATTAATAAAACGCACCACTTTTGTTTTATTATGCTATTTATTTAAATCCAACTTTCTGTGATTTGTTTATTTCTATGTTATTATTTTAGCAAATAATATAAATCTTTCAAGTATGGCATTTTTACAACAAACGATGTCAAGTAAATGTTCTGTATCCATATTAATCCCATAGTCCTCTTACTCTCATGAAATGCTTTAGGGTCATTGATGATGCTTTTTTATTTACCTTATGTCAAATATCTTTTGTTACTCTTATCAAACATATAGGTATAAATTATAATTTTTTTCTTAAAATTCTTTCATTGAAAATTAGCTATTATTTTTATACAATTAAATTGTCAAGGGCTTCTGTCAACCTTCAACAGTTGAATAAATATCATTATTCATATGGATTTTATACGATTGACTGTCCAGATTGCTAATATATGTACTCTATTGTAAATGCTCAACCTCTTTTCCAGGGTAACTTGTGATTAAAATTGAATACCCAACTAACTGGCCATTATTGGTTATTTATCTCCCTTGGTTCATATTAACATGATAAGGACCACAACTACATTCATACATTCTAAATATAAACTCTATATCTATAAGGTCTGTGAAATCAAGATGACATATGTTCCAGTTGTGATTTGGGGTTCAATCCATCTATAGATATATGTATGATACAAGAGTTATATTTATGTAGGTAAAACATATTTAAGTTATAGTTAATAAATACCAACTATTTCTTTAAGAAATGATAGGTCTATCACTTAATTTTGACTTACCAGAGAGCAGTTCTTAGCTAATGGGTCTGAACGGCTTTATGACATGGCCCATTGTCCTGGTAAACAAACTGGGAAATCAGAAGATGGAGGTAGGATGTTGGTGAGAAAGATATTTCAGATTTAAAGCATGTTTTAGTTGTTTTAAATGCATTTAGTGCTTACAGGGAAAATACCCACAAGATGTAAATGAATTATTACTCAACAAGAAACAAGGAATCTGTTTTTTCTCTTGTAACATGATTTATGGCTTTTACAACTTTCTTCCAATTTTATGTTAAGACATCTTGAATATCTCACTGACACTGGAAAATGTTGGTGATGTGTTTTATTTGGAAAACTATCTTTGTCTTGAACATCAACAATACAAAGGTTGATGTGCTACAGAGCACATGGCTCTATTTTTATCATATGCACAGTTAATGTCAAGGATCTGTGATACACCTGCTCATCCAACAGTAATAACATTCATTAACATAAAATGGTAGTTGACATTCCCCTGACATGGAGCATTGTCTCCTTTCGTTCATATTTTCTATTGGTGTGTTAGGTTTTCTTTAATGAAGAATTATATCTGCTTTAGATTTAGTAAGTTTTCATGACATTTGAAAGAACGTTATGATATGGATGGGATGAAAAAGACAGAAACCATAACATGAGCTTTCACGAATATTGAAGCAGTCGTAAAATATTCATATTGAACCAAAAATTATAAGGAACAAGACGGGCAGACCATTGTGTACCTCGGGCCCCAACAAGTAATACATCAGAAATCATCTCTTTCTCATACTGTAATCAAAAGCGTATCTAGTGGGATGAAAAAGAATTAGAAATCATAACGTGTCATTTCACCAATAATGAAGCAGTCGTAAAACATTCATATTGAACCCAAAATTATAAGGAACAAGACAGGCAGCCCATTGTGTACCTCGGGCCCCAACAAGTAATACATCAGAAATCATCTCTTTCTCATACTGTAATCAAAAGCGTATCTAGTGATCTGCAGTAACTTCCTTTTACAAAGCAATTTTTACTAAGGTTAATCTTAACTCCCATTCTTTAACATTGCACTAAGGTTACCTTAGTGACTTTCACCCTAGGGCTTTGTGAAAGAAGGTCCTGTAGTAACTTCCAGATTCAGCATTTACGCCGACACTTTCACCAATAAAATTTTCAAAAGAAGTATTTGTTAATGAATAATCCCGTCCGTAAATACATGTATAGTTTAAAGAATTTCGCCACATCTGAAGCAGTCTAATCGTGCGTAGGGTCGCAGCAAGCTGACATGTCGGTGTCCTTGGAAGTGATATCGCAAATCATTTATACTGATGTTCATACCTATAGATAATGACAGAGACACTTTCAACACTGTGTACGTTTAAACCTGTTATAGTTATGTAGTCATCAAAGAGAAAAAGTTGAGAACTGAAGACCTTTTATTTCCTTACTACTGACTCAATCATTTCTTGCCCCGTAATCTCTATTACAAGTAAGACATAATTCTTGGTCCTTTCAAAGTCGCAAAGATTACAACTTCGATTTCTCTCTTGAAGACAATATGTGAACACAGTCGAGGTGAAGGAACTACAGTTTTACAACGCTTACCTGTTCTACACGCAGTCAGGTTTGGGTGCAATGCTAAACTGATTTTCAGCGCAACCAATGGTTCGCTAGTTCGCTAGCCGATGCTCTCAGGTTTCACCGCAATGCATAGCCACAATAGTGCTGCGGGCTTTCTCCCTGCATTAACACTAGCAGCCGTGAAATACTCATAAAAGCGGCGTTAAACCCCATATCACCTCACCTACCTCAACGCTTACCATTCTCTCCTCACAGAAGTAGCTCAAATAACTAAATTTTACACTCACCTCGGTGTGAATAGCGGCTAACAGTGCACGACAAACTGTCTGCAAAATTTCCGTCAATAAAAACAATTGCTGTATGGAACGCTTGTTGTCACCGAAACTTACACCATGATTCAGTCACAATATTGCGTACCTTTGTCTATAAAGAAGACTCAAAGTGAAAAGTTGATACATTCGATTTCCCCATAAGGAAATGACTAAGAATTTTCAGAAGAAAATTTTTATAACTGCGTCTTTGATTTCACAAGAAATTTTAATTACAAACAATGCAGCTTTCCACATTCTAGTCCGAGAAGGGCTCGTATTCATACAGAGGTTAGCGTAATATTTTATGACTTGAGAATTAATGCATACGAGGACAAACAGATTCTGAGTTTAAAAACTCGTCGCTGATTATAAAACGAATAAGGATTCGGTTTATGTAGCCCAGAAGCTGTTCTATTTGAAAAATAACAGGAACCGAATTTAGGACAACGAAATGTTTGACCGGTGAATTATTAAGCTACGAAACCACAAAAAACCCCAGAAACCTACTATATTTTTTTTTATTAAAATGAGCGATAAATATCATTTTAATTGACATATTAAAAACAGCATAGCTTTTAATATATATCCTTCTAGAAATTGTCCCAATTCAAGTTTCAGAATCTCACTTTTACAGAGAATAACAACCAAAAATTCGACAATAACACAAGGATTATATGATTGGTCCGGTCACTACAACACTTCTTTAACCGTTTGCCTCAATCAGTTCTTAGACAATATAAGAGATCTATCGCACAAAAAGCCTCTTTAGGAGTTAGCAACATTCCTAACAAGAGGCGGAAGCTTGTCAAGTGGGTGTGGGTTGTTCCCCTTGTTTAGATATCAACTCTTTGCTCTACAGACCCACAGACCTACTTTCAACATCCGCTACACCTACTTCCGGTTCAGGGCAATGGGCTGATTATTGTTATAGAATCATTTCTGATCTTTTTTTTTTATCAGATTAGAACAAGTTAATGAACTTACACTTAACGTAAGAAAAGGTTCTTTTATATGCTATTACTTAATATAAAATTTAACCACTTGTTTAAATATGCAGAAATTGGCAGATCCATGGTTTTGTATTTAGATTTAGGAATTATGCATGTTATCCATAGTACTGTAAGGAACTTATGCATATCGTCGATAGATGTCTTAGGGAATTATGCATATTGTCTATTGATGTTTAAAGGAATTATTGTCTATAGACGTGTAAGGGAGTTATACATGTTGTCTATAGACGTGTAAGGGAGTTATACATGTTGTCTATAGACGTGTAAGGGAATTATGCATGTTGTCTATAGACGTGTAAGGGAGTTATACATGTTGTCTATAGACGTGTAAGGGAATTATGCATGTTCTCTATAGATGTGTAAGGGAGTTATACATGTTGTCTATAGATGTGTAAGGGAATTATGCATATTGTCTATAGATGTGTAAGGGAATTATGCATGTTGTCTATAGACGTGTAAGGGAGTTATACATGTTGTCTATAGACGTGTAAGGGAGTTATACATGTTGTCTATAGACGTGTAAGGGAATTATGCATGTTGTCTATAGACGTGTAAGGGAGTTATTACTTGTTGTCTACAGACGTGTAAGGGAGTTATACATGTTGTCTATAGATGTGCAAGGGAATTATGCATGTTGTCTATATATGTGTAAGAGAATTATGCATGTTGTCTATAGGTATGCAAGGGAAGTATGATGCATGTTGTCTATAGATGTGTAAGGGAATTATGAATGTTGTCAATAAGGCATGGTGAATATTGCGAACATGAGATTTACACTAAGATCTATGTGTACAGTTATGCATGCAATCGATGTGTACATGAGATTTCTATGCAATCTTTACATTTGTTAAATTCCCATGCACGTTTTCAATGTGTACAATAATTATGCATGGTGTCTGAGTGTTCAGGAAGTATACATGGTGTGCATGTTGTCATTGCACCGATGGGTTATGCATGGTTTCAATGTTTATAGGATTTATACATACTCCGTACGAACAGGGGTTATGCATGATTTCAATCTTATAGGTTTTATACATACTCCGTATGAACAGGGGTTATGCATGATTTCAATGTTTATAGGTTATATAAATACTACGTATGAACAGGGGATATGCATGATTTCAATGTTTATAGGTTTTAGACATTATAGGGGTTAGGCATACTTTCATTGGTTACTATTGCTGACAGTACGTGCATGGGTTATTGTTGCTATCAATGTTTGCACGCTTCTGTTTTTTCAGGTTTTATGCATGTTTTCTATTTTATAAACGTTACATGTGTTGGTTATGTACATTCTCTCCCAACAGAGGTAGCTCCGTCATAAATTCCTATACTACCTCTGTCCTAATACGAAGGTTTCTTGTGCTTTAGGCATATGCCCCTACCGGCGCGATATTGCAACTTAAACTACCTGGCAATATTTCAACCAATGAAAACACCGAATGCATGAATAACATATTTGTTGACACACAGACCTATGTAATGATGCAGTTGCAAAAATGTGGCGTTTTTGTTCTATAAAGAAGACTCAAAGTGCCATCTGCATATTCGGAAAAAAATTTGCTTTTGGAAAGCTTACGGAAATAATTTAGACGATTTAAATGATACATTTTGAAACGGCGTCGCTGATTGCACAACTAACTTTGATTGCATCCAATCAGATTTCTACATTTCGTGCACAAGAAACCTTCGAAATGGGACAGAGGTAGTATAGGAATTTATGACGGAGCTACCTCTGTTGGGAGAGAATGGGTTATGTATAGTGTTGATAAAAGATTTACATGTTTTGTACGGGAAAGAAGGTCGTTCAAACGATCAGCTTTTAGACCGTGGAATTTATTTGTTATCTCCCTTACATATAAGTTTATTATAATCTATACACATCATAACACAAACATCTTTGAAAGAATGAAATTGAATCGTTTTAGTTCTCTTTACAGAACCTTGATAGAGTAAACAGAACTTGAAAATCATATACATCGCTTATAGAAATGTCTGATATAAGAGTCCTTTTAAGTTTTGATATAAATTAATAGGGCATATATATTCACTATAGATCTTTTGGGTATCCAAATATAGATAGTAGCTGGACTTATAATTGTTATATCAGCAATTAAACTTTATCGATAGTGTTCAAGTCAGTTTTTCCTGAATGAGCGATTAGACATGACTCAGTTAATCTTATTTTTAAGTGTGTTTACCTTGGGAAGCATGGCAAGTGCAAGGAAACATTAAAGTGTATTTTTATCAGAAATCTAACACGTATATTTACACATTTGGAGATTTTAAAGTTGGAATAAGACATATATTCCTGCTATATGGAAGGGGTCGACATGTTTTGTGTCCCAGGTCTCACTGTATCTAATCAGTTTTCACCCGAGTAGCTACAGCTGTGCGTCACGTGACGTTATAGCAACCAATCAGCGGTGCTGAACTCTAAAGGAGGTAATTAACTTATGCGCCTCTTTGAATCTGTTTTTTTTTCTGAAACCATTTACGCAGAGTGAAATAAATAATGATCCCGCTTAGGTCAATGAAATTCTTCAATTTGTAAAAGCCAGGAGAAGAAACAAAGACATAATTTTGCATACTCATTTTTGTACTCTAGAGCAGTATATATATCTTCCAAGAAGAGAAAATAATTGCACTTTATATTCTGGAATTACATAATGCCCCTAATGGCGTGTATTTATTTCTTAATCAAACAGTAATGATATTTCGTTAAGCAAATAATATTTAACATTGACTTGGTTTTATAAAATGAAGGCCTAGCTATCTCTGTCCATTTTTCTATTGTTAACTCAAGTTATTTTTCTACACAAAGCCCCGAGATCTGTTAACAGCGACTTTAATATCGTTGTCCTTTCAAAATAACTTAGAGGTTAAAAGTTTATTCTCAAACTGTTCTTGTGGTTTGATATCATGCATGATGCCTACAGCTGGTCTTGTGGTTTGATATCATGCATGATGTCTACAGCTGGTCTTGTGGTTTGATATCATGCATGATGCCTACAGCTGGTCTTGTGGTTTGATATCATGCATGATGTCTACAGCTGGTCTTGTGGTTTGATATAATGCATGGTGTCTACAACTGACCTTGTTGTTTGGTATCATGCATGGTGTCTACAGCTAGTCTTGTGGTTTGATGTCATACTTGTTGGCTACATCTTGTTATCCTTTTGGATATCATGCAAACATCTACATCTTGGCATGTTGTTAGATAAAATGCATGACACTTACATCTTGTCTTGTGGTTTGATATCATGCATGGTGTCTACAACTCGTCTAGTTTTTAGATATCATGTATGGTGCCTACAGCTGGTCATGTGTTACGATGTCATTCATTTGGAAGCTGATATCGTGATTAACTTAAAAGATGTTTTAAACGTATACAAACATTCTATCACTTTCACGCATGTATCATCTTCTCTCTTCATATGTGATATAAAATCGAATCCAGACACAGCCGACAGGAACTATCTCCCACTACTTTTCTGAAGTGTTCATTTGAGTTTTTGCAGACACTGTTACAATTTTCTACATAAGTTTTGAAATGCGAATGTAAAATGTTAAAACAATAGTAAAACATATTGGACAATTCTTATGGATAACAACTTCTTTATTGATTTCTTTATTGATAGTGAGAAATCAATAAAGAAATTGTTATCCATAAGAATTGTCTAATACTATTACACCAACTTCTAAATGCCTTTGAAGAATTTCAATAGTAAAACATCTGATCATGTTGATAGTTGATTTTGCGTTCACGGACAATGAGACCGAATCTGTATCCCCGAGTACCTAAATGATATTACTAATATATGTGAATATAATTTCAGTTCCGAAAATGGGTACTCATTTCAAGATAAGAACACATGTTTTATAGCACAACTTTCTATATGCAAAAGAAACGTTAAAATTGTTGATGGAAATACAACATTTCATATGTATTTTTACTCTCGGCCACTCTGATACTAACATTTGCTTCTGGGCACAACAGACCTTCCTTTAGAGACGCTTAAACAAATAATCTCTATAAAGGACGAATATGACATCAATTTGTGTTCCATAATGCTAAATCTTGAAATGCTGTGAATACAAACACAGCAATGAGTTAAACAAACATGTTTGATTTGGTAACTCGTTATCCGGTAGCTGAGATTTAACTGACATTATATATTTGTTGATAAAGCTGTGGCTTCAGAAATTCTTGGAAGTTCTTATTGAAACCCGGGCCTGCCATTTTCCGTTAGGATATATTCTGCATACAAAAACCGTAGCGAAGAAGGGAAGTTAAGGGGCAAAGACGAGCTTTCATTTTTTAAAGTGAATCATTCCGTCAAACCGTCATTCTCTCCAAGTCTTTGAACCATTGTCCTCATGTCATCTTAGCAAAACATTTCATTCGTAAATTTGTCACCACCGAGTCATTGATTTAGAGTCATTAACCTCAATGATGTATTAATTACAAAAGTTCTCGTTCACAAACTTTTCAATCATTGATTAACTTCTCCTTTCATGTCATTCTTAGCATTGGATCGGCAATGTTATCATTTGTTTTTTTTTTCGTTTCAAAGTTGTTTCAGAAATGTGTTCATCCTTAGGTAACCTCGTACATCCGTTCACCTGAGGACGTTTATGTATAACGTATATGCCATGTCGATAAAACGTAAACGTCATTGGCTCAATATATCCACGTCAACACGTTGCACTAGTGCTAGTTGCATTTAAGTTTTATACGAAACTACCCGTTTTAAATGACGAATTTCCCTCACCAAAGAGTACCACTGCAGATATGGTAATTTGTATTATCAGGTGGGATCATTAAAGCAAAAATTTAAACGAATGATGTTGAGAAAGGTGCAGGGAGAACACATTAACACATCTAATGCTATAACAGCCTGGCAATCAGGTAGTTACAAAACCGTATCTGTCATCAACAACAGTTTATGAATTCAATTGGTTAATAAACATTGTCCAAACATCATGCCATTCTCAGAGTTCTTGGTACACACTCTGGTATTTCATATCACAAAATATATATATAAGAGGAGGTCATTAGTAGAAATGACAGTCCTCGTTGATTTGAGATGGATTTGTCCGATATCTTAAGAGCCACTCCGTGAATTTCAAAACATATTATTTACCTTTGATGCGAACCTTAATGTCATATGTGGTGATATAAAATAAAAACATCTTAACTTTTCATGTCCAAAAACATATATTACACATACTGGTTTTCCATGAAAATCTAAAAACAGCCTTATAAATGCACAGAGGTGTAGATACCACGTCCAATAAACATGGATACTAGTTATATAACCTAACAAACACTATCAACTCCAAACTGCCCTCCTGGCTGTTTTAGATAAGTTTCCAAATTACGTTTGACTATTTTACGCGCGCCACTGTCCAGTTTTCGATCATAATTGCGACGTTCTACCTTCATATTGTCACTGTACAAAGCAAATTAGCTTTAAAATGTTTCTTTTTGGTAACAGTCGATAATCAAATGATACCATTGATTAAGTTTGGCATATATGACTCCAACAACTCACGGACAGGCTCTTTAAGATCAAAATGTTTTTTTTTGTAGTATTGGTCTTGAAACGAAACGATTATGTTAAGAGGCACAACTATCTGAAAAGTATATATTGTTATCAACAAGTCACATCAAAGTTTGCCAGGGTGTGAAGTTGCTAGTCAACCTATATCATAAGATTTATAAACCTCTATGCTTTAAATGAAAATAGACTTTTCCGTGAACAGTGTCTGGGTTTGGTATTGGCACTAGTGGAAGACATACAGCTGCATATCAAAAGTTTGTCACTTACTACTTATCTTAGTGCAAATATCATGTAATATGGGTTTGCTTTGAAGGTCAATAAAACAACTTCAGCAGAACTGACGAAGGATTTCCTATTTTCAATGTGTAAAATAGCCATTGTTGAACTTATTGTAGTCCCTCGCGCAAATATTTGGCATAAATTGACAGAAGGGGTCACATTTTCGAAATTCCGATTTCCTTAAATTTCGATTACAATACTCCATTTCGACTTTCTGAGAAGAAAATCAGCAAAAGCATGTATATTTACTTAATGCAAACGAACAAAATTGGCTTGTGTTTAAATCTGTTGCTCACTTGTAAAGGATTTTGTAGAGAAAAATAAAAATTACTGTTTTCGAAATTTTAACCTCTGTTCACTTCAGTGACCTGCCAAAAACTATCACGGTAAACTGTTGGGTTTGGCATACGATTGCGATAAGGTGCAATGGATCTTCACTACTATATTGAAAATTCAAATTCATCTGTTTCTTTTTCGCATTTCAACGGTGCCTCAAAGACATGCAAAATTACATGATATTTGCACTACGATATGCAGTTATGTGAACAAACAGGTATGCAGCTGTAGTTGACCAATTGTCACAGTCTAGTAATATATACTGGTAATATTACATTTTCATATGATGTTCATTCAGGACAAACATATTATATTACATGATTTTGATCACTGCAGCATATTCCCAGCATGTAGATACAGTGTGATAAAGTTTAGAAACATTTATGTAGTGTAATTATGATATCTACTTTTATAAGTACATGTTAATGAATGAAGGACTTAAGATTATTGTATATTATATACAGTTTTCCCTTTATTGCCCGTGGTTTAACATTACATACATCTCTCATAATCTATTAGATAGCTTTTCTCACATAAAGATTTATACATGGCATTATCATTTCAAACAGCTTTTGTTTTTATTTAAAATGTCTTTAATCCAAAGTTGTTATCAACAAAAGCAGGCAGCGTAAGTGACCATAAAAGGTAATTTATTATCGAAAGGTGTTAAATCTTTTGATATATTTTTACACACTTCGTTAAGTACTGATATATTATCACATTCTCTCAGCCAGGCCCATTGGAAAAAAATGGATATCAGTCAAATAGTTTTTAATGCCATGACATTTGTTTTGACATTTGCTTATTTTCGTTTTTACACCTCATCACATTTGATTTCTTCGCAGATACCACTATGACTGGAAAAGTAAACTTTCGCGGGAACAAATATGCCACACATTTACATACAAAAGATATGTTTGATTAATGCTTCGCAAGTAAATATTCATGTGACTAAAACAAACAATATTTATTGGAGTGCTCTTTTCATGGCAAGGTGGGTTCAAAAGTTGGAATATATTTATTGTTTTACCTGAAACCTTCCCCATTGTATGTGATTGTTTCTCACATACTGAACTTGAGACATGCATGCACGTGGGGTAACAATGCATTTGAAAACGATGATATGAATACTTTTAATATCCTGCGGGTATCAAAGATTGTTTTATTTGGAATATGTTATCAGAACAAATATACATTGAAGATGTATTAAAATGATATTTTCATGTTTGTGCGAGATAGACGGGAAAATCAGCAGATTTTAAGATATCAAATCAAATCAAATTTAAACTCGTGTGAAAAGCTTTGTATCATTAAAACAAACACGGTCCAACTTATATTAAACGTAGTGCTCTGCGTCCTTTTGAACTATGTAACCGAATTACATTGTGTATGTGAAACAAAAGTGAAGAAAAGATATCTCTTACATCACAACACGTTGATTAATGGCACAAATACTACCACTACTCCTTATGAGAAACATTAAATTCTATACCTCTTATAAAAAAACAACACGTTTTTAGTTTATATTTATGATTAAAAATCATTCCGAAATATGTTTCTGTGAATACAAAATACACCACTGAACATGTCGATGCAATAAAACTTGTATTGAAGTTAGGCCATGTTATTTTCTTGTCATCATATCATTGTGAATAATACATTTCACGATGTAAGGGGTATTGCTATATCATGCAGTTGATGTTTAAAGATAATCTAATTTATTACTCGCCCGTGTAAGATACCGCAGTGTAATATTTATACGGCGATATTAAACTAGTGTAATACCGCTCCCCGTATGACGTCATAATATTGTGTGGTTGTGACGTCACAATCTTGGCACCGAGGTGGAAATGCTTCGTTCAGTACACTTTCGGTAATAATGCTTGATTACTGAGGTCAAGAAATAAACAGAATACTAAACTTCCTTCCATTTAATATTATTATATTATATATATTTCTACATCATGCAGTTGATGTTTAAAGATAATCTAATATAAAAAGAACCAGTAAGAAGAATCAGTCACTTAGACCCATAATACACCTCAATTACCGAAACCACTCTCAAAAAGAGTGTTTCTGGTTAATGGGAACACATTTGCAATTGGGATGCATGTTTAGTTATTGGTAACAAATGAAGGTTCTTTCTATCTACTTTATTATCTACAATGGTGCCTATCTAAACATGTATGTACTTACATGATTTACTCCCTTGTCATCGTCTCGTCCGGAAAGGTTATCATACAAGAGGTCGATTACCGTTCAGGTTTAATGATTGTCAAGTCTCACAAGAATTTGATACTTAATGTAACGGTCAATGGATGAAAAACATGTTTTACAGCATTTAAATCTCAGTCAACGTCTATTGTTCTATTCCGCCTGGCACCTACAAAGACAATGTTTGATATACATTCTGTTTTAAATTTATCTAGCAAGAGCCCTTGGTGAATGACAGATTTTCCATCGGTGTCATCTGATCTTTTCTAGCATTTATTCCATTTCCTACGTTATAAAACAGCATTTTTCACACTGATTAATTAGTTTAAAAGAAATCTTTAATTTTTAATCTAAATACATGGTAACGTTGCATTATAAACTTGAAAGGATTGTTTTTAATTCTAGTTCAACCATCTAAACAAAGAGAAGGATACAAAATTTCAGTAATCTGGAAACTGAAATGAAACGATTCTCTTACTCCAAACATTATTAGTTATTTTTATAAATGAACGTATACCACTATGTATCCTTTACTAATTATATGAACACCTCGTTGACACAGAACTACATCAAAACGTTTATCTGAAAGAATTATTTCAGTTGTTTCGGAAGATCATTTAACTGTCTTAACTTTGTATGAACTCTTTTACGTGTTCTCTTCTAAAGATATTTTCGCACATCGAATAAAAATCTATACCAGATGTTGTCTACCCCAAGTTATTGCACATCGTCGGAAGGAAAAACAATAGTTATTTTCGTTATTGTTAACATTGTTAACAATCTGTCTGAAAGAAAGCTTTGCCTTAAACACAAAATTAGGAACAGTTGGAGAAATTAAATTCTATCAAAAGTTGTAAAATGAAGTAGTCATTTTAGGTCGGAAAGAAGAATAACTTTTTATCTTTTTCATCTAAAAAAGTCTCACTTCACATAGGAATTTAATCATCATATGAAAAAAAGTTTTTCATACAATATTCCAATAAGCTACATACAGTTATAAGATAAGGATAAGGCAGATTTATGAGTCTATATAGAAAAGTAATGTTACTGACAAGATTCTATGGTTAATATTTTTCAAGCCTATGAGCTCTGAAACTGTCTTTAAAAAGAGGCGATTGAAAAACATTTTTTGTTTACGTACTCAAAAGACCTTATTTTATCAGAAAAAATTCCAAAACACAACTGAAGTTCTTTTAAGCACCTGAGACAAACTTTGTTAACATTAAGGCTAATTAAAACTGATGCTCAGCGGAAACAGCAGATGAAATTGCTTCGCTATTGCTAAAAAAAATTCCTTCTAATAACAAACCGATTAGGGTCAAATTCATTTCAAACAAAACAGCTTTTAAATATTTGTTCTAACTAGAAAAGACTCCTTTTGAAAGAAACCTAACCTATTTACGTGCAATAAAAAGGATTCTGTTTCCACTGGATCGATGTCAAGTGTGCCGTGATTACATTGATAGCATAACAGTTTCGCTCCTCAAAGCATGATGGGTAGTCACGTGATGGGAATGCGCCTGAAAACGAAACACCTTGAAGTAGCAAGTGCTCGTTGGTACAGTGATGGAATGCTTGGGGATCATTTGACATTCAGTAGGTGCTGTTGAATATTCTCTATTCAATAACATGCCATGGTTATCTAGGTGTCTGGTGCACTTTGGTGGAAGTTATGGATCTTGTAGATGTATTCTTCCATTCATGCCTCTGATATAAAAAGCAAAAACATACCTATAAACGGGAATGTGCCTTTGTTTTTCGTCTCCACAAAAATACCCCGATAGGACTGTCCTTAAAAGCGCTGAAGCACACTTATTGTTATTTTGATTGTTCAAATTGTCAACATAAACTCTTCAAAAAAAAGAAACTTGACATTCATGCGAAATTGATTTTTTCGAAACGGGTCAATTTTTTTCATGATACATACCTGTAATTCAAAGAAAGGCTTGCTCAAAAGTGTAAATTTACCAAAAACAAAGGCCCAAAAAGTTTGCGTTGTGTTCAGGGACGAAAACGAGGGATTCGTCCAAATGCATTTTCTGCCAAAGCAAGCGCAGCATGGGATCATGAAGGTTTACATGCAGACACGTCTGCTTAAGGGGTATAAAAAGCCATATCAGCCGCTGTTCATTCAGACTACACAACATCGGTACAGCGACTTAAAGAATGCCAAAACTGAACAGAGCGCAACGCAACAACGCTATTGGCAGACTGCAAGCAGGAGCGACGCAGCGAGATGTTGCAACACACTTTGGCGTGTCCAGACAGACCATCTCTTCATTGTGGACCCGTTTCAACACCCGAAACAGCGTTGATGATAGGCCAAGGTCAGGCCCGTTTTAACGCAACGTCATCTGGCGGAACGTCTCCAGTGGTGTCAACAGAGGATGAGATGGGCACGTGCAAGGTTGAGAACCGTTCTCTTCACTGATGAGCACGTGTATACCGACGTCGTGGAGAACGTTATGCTGCCAACTGTGTTCAGGGGGTTGTCCCATTTGGAGGTGGGAGTGTCATGGTGTGTGCCGGGATTGGTCACGGTGTTAGGACACCCCTTGTGCATGTTGTGGGTAACCTCACCGGAGTACGGTATAGGGACTTGATCCTACAGCCTTACGTTATTCCTCTCACGTCAACGTCCATGGTGGTCTCTTTCAGCAGGACATTGCTCGACCACATGTTGCACGTGTTTGCCAAGACTTTTTACAGCGTAACAATGACCAGACATTGCCATGGCCAGCCAGGTCACCAGATTTGTCACCAATTGAGCATCTCTGAGACGAACTGGATCGACGCGTGCGTAGTAGGAATCCACCAGCCCAAACACTTCCAGGACTTCTTGCAGCACTTCAGCACGAATGGCAGAACATTCCACAGGCTGTGATTGACAACTTGATTGCATCCATGGGTCGTCGGTGCCAAGCAATAATCAATGCCAATGGTGTCCATACCCGATACTTACTTTGTGCACCCCTGTGATGTTGAAACACTTGTGCACCTGTGCATTTCAAGATCATGCTTATTCTGAATAAAATTTACTGAACAGAGATCTTCAAAAAGCGTTTTAGTTTTCATTTCAATGTTCATCTTGCATCTGTGGTCTTTATATTGAACTTTGAAAGTCAGTGTCAAGTTTCTTTTTTTGAAGAGTTTATATCATTTTGCCATTTGTAACTTATGTTCACTTTTCCTGGATAAGGGGGATACTTTCTTTGTCCATTTTTCTATAGTCCGAGATACTTTGAGGTTTTTAAGCAGAAAACTGCTTTAAGTACTGCTTTTTGGCGAAATTTGTGAAAGTCTTATCTTAGAAGAAAGTATTTTGTTTGTAAAAAATGATGTGAAATACAATATGTTGGCTTTCTTAAGATTTACTTTTTCTTTCATTTGTTAGTTCATATAACAGCCTCCGGTGACGCCATTCCCTTGTAAAACTTACGATGATAAAATATAAATAAATGTAATATGTGTTTATCTGGCTCTGTCATAATATTGTATTTTTATGTAATATCAAAAGCAGTGGCATTAACATGTCCATATGCTTTAATGAAAAGTCCACAATTATTCCAGCTAATGTATTTCGTATTTATTATTTGGATTTAACTATATTTACCCATTAATATCAAGAGGCTGAGAAGGTAACATGTAAAGAAGCATTCAGGAGAAAGTGCCTTGTTTTCATCATATTGAGGTTTCGGTTAATCCTTTCTTTGGTTGTCAATTTAATGTTGATTTGAACAAAAAATGAGAAAAATAATAAATTGATAAGCACAAAATAGTTCAATTGATGATAAATAAAAAATGGATATTGATTTTGCCCGCAGATAGCTCCAAGAACGGGATTGAACTGATGATTGATGTATTAAATGATATCTTGCACTACTGCAGTTGATTTCAGTTAAATACGACCGTTAATATCCCTGACTTAAACAGCATTTCTACTGTTGAAGTGGATAGTCACCTCTATGACGCTTAACCGTATTATCAAAGGTCGAGTCAAACCTACAACCAACTCGTTATTCCACACACATGGATAACAGAAGAACAGATCAAACATTCCAATCAACCGCCCCGTGTGAATGTGTACATGTAATACTTACCAAACCACAATACATGACATTTGTCTTCAAGGGCGTCGCGTCTTGGATGTGGACACCGGGCCTTTTGATTGCTTTGAGGGGTCACGTGCTGAATATAGCGATGTTTGCAGTGCATTGTGGTCTACATATCGTCATCTTTTTATGCCCCAAAGCGTTGATGTTTGCATGCATTGTGGTTTCCATATCATCGTCTATTTGTGCCTTTGTACTGAGGCCTCATATCCACATATCATGCATTATATATATCTTTTTGTATATCTTCTTACCTTCACCTACAGTGGCTGTTAGACTAATTGGATTATAGAACACCAGTTGGAAATGTCACAGAGACGTGAAAAGGGTTCACGATACAGGATTAATCCCACGTTTTAACAGGGTAGTTAGTTTAGTGTCTTGTCTCTTTGTTCCGTGCCATATATCTTTTCTCCAGTTCTTGTATGAAATGTATATTCCATTTTATGTACAGTTGTGCGGCATGTCACCTACAAACCGCAGCGGGAGGAGGGATAGCGCAGCGGTTAGCCGCACTTGGGTGATTCATGTTGTAACGGGTACTTTGCTTCATTCTGATACAGGTGTAAATTGTTGCGGAACATGTGGTTGATATAGATTTATAGGATTATGATATGTAGGGGGAAACAGGGGTATATATTTTACCATAACGTTTTCTTTGCTCACGCCATATAAGGACCAGCCTGATATCGAGACGTCACGTGTTGGGAGGCAAATATTTGATTTGTTGGAATAACATCATTTGTTGTAGCGATTCATGAACCTTTGACATTCAAATGAGTAGAAATCTTTATCTACATCTTTATATGAATTATCCCAATGAATATTAGGGTGATTCACGTTTCTTCAGGTAAACAAAATGATCTCACTGATACGAAAATAAATGTTACCAATTGCAAGACATTGTTCTGAATTGAAAGAATCAGTTCTTAAACGAACGTGTCATATTCAGTTAAGCTACGCAAATCCATTCTCTAGCACAAATTAAAAAGGTATTCACACAAAAATGGCCGCCAGTGCTTTTGCTTCTACTTATATCTTCGACTACGGATGATGGAGTTGAGTAATGAGATGATTGACCCACCGACGATAATTGATTTGGCATTAAATAATGTTTATGTTGGGAGTATTTGAAGAATGAAAAAATGCGCTTAAGAACCATATGCATTGTAATGATTAGTCCTGTCAGATTGTGATTCATACAGTGCAAAAGATGAAGAACATTTTTTGGGTACTTTATTATAAATTTTATTAGTATAAAAAAACCCTGATAGATCAATAAAAAATTACTACTTGGGTATCTTTAATGTACGTTAAATCTTAAAGTGAATAAATAAATTCAAGACATCAAAACATTTCATGTAGATAAAATCTAAATTACGAATTTTTATTTAAATTTTATATAAATTATCACTTTGAAAGATGTCAACAGTCAATTACTTAATCAACCAAAAAAGAAATAAAAGATATAAACATTATCAATCCGTTCTCCAATCTTTTACAGAGTTTATCGTTAATTCTAGCACACCTATGATGATTTATTAGCGCGGTTCTAAGTATGTAAGCATGAACATGGATATAATTTGTCAGTGTTATGAACAAGTTGATGTGAGACTAATTAACTAAATTCGTCATGTTTGCAGATCTTTGTTGAAGCTTCCTTTAATTTCCTTTGATTTGATTAAATAATTCCTTTAATTTAAAAAAGAGATGAAAGTGCTTAATCGTCGGTTAAGGATTATATCATAACTTTTGATTTTGATTACATGAGTCAAAGTTGGAATGGTTGTATATAGACCTTAATCATCCCGTGAATTTGATTATAATTTGTCCGTGTTATTAAAACGTTGATGTGAGACTAATACTCAACTACGTCATGTTTGCACATACATGTATATGTTAATGCTTCCTTTAATTGTATTAAGAGAAGAGAGTATAAAATTGTCAGGTAAAGTTTATACGATAAGTTTTTATTTTGATTACATGAGTCAAAGTTGAAATAACGTAGAAATGAATGATTGAATGAATGATCCTTAATCATCCCGTTATTTGGATTTTAGTCTGAAAACAGTGTTTTATTTAAAATAAATTATATAGGTGATAATTTGCTGCCAATCTAAAACAAAAGTATCAATATTGATATAAATGATAAGAGCTATTGCCAGAACTTCACGCTTTATGTATGTTTCTTTTGAAAAAGCTCTCCATACTTTTACGATATTATATTGTGATATATTTTTGGCTAATCATGTTTTATTTTTACAAAACTCTTTGTTGCTACTAAAACAAGCTTGCAAATAGTTTATCGAATGCATATTCAAATGCAACCTGTAGGAGCAAATTCGGATGTTTCTTTAGATGCTAGAAAGGTCTTAGGATATTTAAAGTTCAGACGAAACATTCTCTTGAAAGGAAATTGGTTCATGTCCTGTCTATTTTGGAGATATACATTTAATTGTTACTTTTCACTGTTGAATGCTCGAAACCATCAGATAATTCTCTTTCTGGCGATAATGCTTCCCTACCCATCATTTTGGTCTATGGTATAAAGGTATATAATTCTAATATAGAATATCTTGGTGAATAAACCAGTGTACTATAGTTAAGAGGATTCAGGCATACGGAATCGGGATAGTACCAATTACCCTTTTTACCAATAACGTTAGTTTAAATAGACATAAGTAAAAATGTTAAATCACACAATCTGTCTCTGATAATTAGGTGTATGGAAGTGTAACATTTTAGTTTGACCATGTACTGTACCTATAGAAAATGACCTAGAGTATACCTCGCAATACACATACAGTAAGGTGTACTGAGCAGATCCCGGTGGTAGAAAGAGATAAGCGGCACAAAAGGCTCGTACATTGAAATCAGAAGTGTGGAGAAGTCGGCACACTTATCCGCTTGTTACACTACTTTTCACCGCCTCTTCTGATATCTACACCCCACTACAAAGTTCAATTTCGCCCAACCAGACTCAAGGGATGTTGTAGTACATTGTGTTTAGCTATGAGTCAATGAAGTAATTTGTTGACCTTTGTATGGAATTGTATCGAGAAAAGGTACAATTTGAATTCTATTCAGAACTAAATTTTCATCTTGTCAACACCCAAAGACGTCTATATGGAGATGTTACCCTGTATTATCAAGTGCCAACAGCAAACATTTTTAGGGACAATACATTAATACCTTCGATGACATCTCATCCCGGCAATTAGCCTGTTACGGAAACGTTTTGTCTGTCTTCATCAACAGTTTATAACTTTAATTGGTTAATAAACATTGTCCAAACACCATGCCATTCTCAGAGGGCTCTTTGGTACACTTCATGGTGTATAGTTATAATCCGTAGATTTGTTATTGTATAAACTTCTATACTTACATTTCCAGGTACGTGAGAATGAGTATCTCTTTTAGAATGTATAAAATCATCAAAAAGTGAAATGAAAACAAAGGGTTACAGTATTGTGAGCACTTACCATGAACTCAACGTATCATAGATAGAACGCAGTCGACTACACCAGACCCCGGGGCAGATTTTTCATCAACGTTATTTTCATTTGCCAATGATATAAATAAAGAAAAACGTCTCCATTTCATAAGATATTTCACCTTTAAATTCCGAAAAGATTTGTTTTACCAACGCCTTAAATGAAAACACGCTTTTCTTTCAGTGCATAAATTGTGCTGAAATCTTTATTGTCATTGACATTTTCAAAACATGCTGAATCAGCCTTTTATTTCATAAAAAATTAGATTCTTATGCTGTGTCCTTAATGCAGTGACAAAAAGCATGTGATATAATCTGATAGTCTTGAAGGAACATGCCATTGCATTCTCTTTTGGTTACATCAGTATGACAGTATTTACTGGTATACAATGTAAAGATTGAGATACGTGTTTGGTTTTAAACTTAGGCTTAACATCATTTGCATTTTCTCATTTTCACATTAACACAATAACTTCATTCTTTAGATTAAAACGCAATTCCAATAGTAAATTTAATTCAAATTTTGAGTACTTGATGACAGGACTAATCTAGGAGATCATTCAGCAACATAAAATGATATTACCAAACATTTTCAATATGATCATGTTTATTAATGAATTTATCGATATATTTCATTCTCTTTCTGTTCTATCTTATAGATAGTATTTACCGGTATACAACATAAAGAACAGAGATGGTGTTTTGGTTTTAAACTTTTTCTAAATGCCAAAGGATAAATATGATTTGAATTTAACACAATAACTTCAATCGTTAGACTAATACATAATTGCAACATTATATACTCGATGTAAAGACTAACCTAGAATATCCTTCAGCGACATGAAATGCTAAAATCGGGTATTTTCAAATGTGGTCAAGTTTATCATTGAACTTATCGATATATTCGACAAACATCAACCATTATGGATTGTAAAATGTTGATTCATTATTATATTTCTAATATAACAAAACAATTCAAGCCCTGCCTATTACAGTTATTACAATATTCTGTGTTGTATAAACCCTGTTCTTTAAACACTTTAATATGATGATATGTGTATAAGTGTATATACATTATGATAATGAATGTTATGATATTTTAACTACAAAATATGTTCATATCTCCTGACTACAACGCTATTCAATACAACCATTGGAAAATCTTATCACATTATTAAAGTTATTCACGCCTTTTGTTGCGTGGAATTTTAGTGTGTATCTTTTATCATGTATGGACATCTATGACTCAGTTTCCTACTTTCCATTTCAATCATTTCTTCCATATTTTCTTATCGCACAGAAGATAAAAAAGAGCACTTTTTATTACACTATTTGAAAGCAGGTTATCACAGAAGGAGCGCATATCGTTGTTTTAATATGGATTTGTCTTGGATTAAAACAAATGTTTGTCTCAGCATGAATATCTTGAACAAGGCAGAACTAAACGACACATGCTCGGTGAGAGACATTACTATGTGATCGAGTTTATATCATTTACAAGTCTCACACAATGTGCCTGGTTTAGAAAATGCTTGTTAACCTTTATCATATTAGTTTTAAACTTCTGTATTTTGAGTGAAGATTGACGTTTCCATAATGAGCGACACTAGATGAAATCATAGTTTACAAATCAACACGTGCTGGTGTAAACCCGGAATATTATGACAAGGATCCATGTATAGAAGAAGGCACTGGCATGAACATCAGATTATATTTTATGCTTTTGGTTACTGCTACATAATCTTAACATGTGAATACTGTATGATGAAGTCAAGACGCGAGTTGCAACTATTGATGAATTCATTCTGGACATTAGGAATGGGTATAAAAAACCTCCACAATTTCAAATGAAAACAGATTAACATTATCGGTTTTTCTTTATGTCGAAATTGACGAACAGACGCCAGGTGTTTGTTTGTGAAATGGTAAAAGCAAGAAAATCGTTAACGTTGAGATTAAATAAATCAGAACCCTGTCTTAGTCCTATATTCCGGATGTTATATTCTTTTCTAGTGAGTGCATCATATATGTGAACAGCTATAAAGACAGTCCTACATGCTCCACATCGAATTCCTGAAGTTGCAGTCGCTTTAATCCACTGGGCTATGAACTACAGAAGTAAAGATTTATTTTCTCAGCAAAAAACCTGTAGTTTTAATTTAACGTGCAATGCGCGGAGTGCACGTAGGGACAACAGATAGCATGATTTATGAAGGTGGAATGAGGGGTTAGAACTGCCAATGCCATCGTGGTGCATTAAAAAATTGGAATGCACGTCCAAGGATGAATCCAATTCTAGCGTGTTCAGAGGTTGTATTCCTTATACCCGATGACTAAGCAGCATAAAATTGATTTAAAAAAAATGAAACATGGAAAATATATATTCTCTATGAAACAGGACAACTTTTAGTATCGTGAAGTCTTTCACGGATTAATATGGAAAATGCATTGAGAGCCGTGGATTCGTGAAAAATTATCAATTCGCCCCCTTTTGTCCCATTTTGCATAAAAACTGAGACTATGGGTTGATCACTTATAGATTGTCACATACAATTTAAAGTTAGATGAGGAATGAAATAGGTTTTCTCAGTTGAGAAAATTGTATTCATAGTTGTTTCTAATGATTCACATAAGGTACAGAGCTGTTGAATTATTATATTATTTACTATTTACTTCCGAATACAAATTTCTTACAACTTGCACTATGATATCATTGACGTATATGATTTATTTAATACTATTTCCATTGCTGTCGCCAAATCAAGCATCCCCCTTAAAAAGTATAGCATTATCGCTGTCTTAATATGTCAGATATCTCACAGTGAGATGAAGACCTCATCTTGTCACACACATGTGTTCTCTACTAATAGAAGCATATTTGCATTAAACTGCCGAGTGCGTTGAATTCCATAATCCAAAGTTCTTATCAACAAAAGCAGGAAACATACGAAAGAACAAGAAATGATGAATTAAACCTTGTTTGTATTTTCATACTTAGAATTGTATTAATATATCATCGCATTCTCTCAGCTAACGCATTGAAAGAAACGAAACCAGTGATACTAGTTTTTAATGCCATGACATTTTTCTGACATTTGCTTATTTTCGTTTTTAGACCTCATCACATTTGATTTCTTGACAGATACCACTATAACTGGAAAATATACTTCCGCGGGAACAAATATGTCACGCATTTATATACAAAAGATATGTTTGATTAATGCTTCATAAGTAAACATCCATGAGACTAAAACAAACATTAGTTATTAGAGTGCTCTTTTCATAGTCGGGCAGGTTCAAAAGTCTATCTTTGTTTATTGTTTTACCTGAAACCTTCCTTAGTATATGTCATTGTTTCCCACACACTAAGCTGGAGACATGCATCCACATGGGCTTATACTGCATTTGAAAACGTTGATATGAATACCCTAAATATCCCGAGGGTATTGAACCTTTTTCAATATGGAATATGTTATCAGAATAAATAAACACGAACGATGCCTCAAAATGATATTTACATTTTTGTGTGGGGTGGACAGATGTGAAAAGCTTTGATACGTGGATAATGTATCATTAAAACATTGCATCCATGCTTCTTTCTGTGTAAAAGATAGTGTTTACGTACTTCAGAAAATTTTTTGCCCTGTCTTCACCAAAACAAAAGTAAAGTGAAGATGGAAAGTTGATGCACAGCAGAAATACCAGGAGCCAATCGAAAGATTTTCTACTTTTTATAAACATTGAATTCTATATCCGGTTTAGAAAACCCACAATTGTAGTTTATTTTAATTATTCAAAATCCTTCTAAAATATTTTTCAAGGAATATAATGCTTTACTGAACAAATGCTTGCTATCAAACTTGTTATGAAGTAAGGCCATGACATTCTCCTGTTATAACATCATTGTGAATAATGTATTTGACGATGTCAGGGATAATATAATGCCATGCAGCTGATGGTAATAGGATAATCCAATATAAGAACAGTCAGTCACAAAGACACTACACAAAAAGAGTTTTTCTGGTTAATAGGAACATACATTTAGTCGGAATGGATACTTAATTATTGGTAACAAATGAATGATCTTTTCTATTTCACTATATATAATGGTGTCAATCTTAACATATCTGTACTGTTAAAATGGGCTTCCTTGTTGTCGTCTCTACTGAAAAGGTCATCGTACATAAGGTGGATTAACATTCAGAGGGGAGTGGATTGTAAAGTATCACAAGAATGTGAAGTATCACAAGAATGTGATACTTATGGTAAAAGTCACTAGCGGAAAAATATGTTTTACAGCATTTAAATCTCAGACAACATCTACAGAACACATGTTCCTCTGATACACCAACAAATACCTTGTTTGAAATTCATTCTGTTTCGAATTTATCTAACAAGAGCCCCTGATAGATGACAGTTATTACATCTATCCAATCTGACTTTTTCCAGCATTGATTCTTATTTCTTGTTTTATAAAAGAGAAGTTTTCACATGGAACCATAAATGAAATATTTCATTATGAAATCTGAATACATGGCAACTTTTTATTATAATATTAAACGGATTGTTGATTATTATAGTTCATCCTTCTAAGCAAAGAGAAGGATAAAAGTTTCAGTTATCTGAATCTAAAATAAAACGCGTCTCTTACTGTAAACATTTTTAGTTCTCTTCATAAATGAACTTATACCACTGTATACATGTATCCCTGTACTGATTGTACTAGAACCTCGTGTCCATTGACACAGAACTACATCAAAAAGATTATCCGAAAGCATCATTTCAGTTGTTCAGGAAGCTATTTTCAAGTTTCTTATCTTTGTAAGAACTCTTTTTCATTTTCTTTTGAAAGATAATTCACATATTGGATGAAAATCCATTTCAAAGGTTGTCAAGCTTAAGTCCATACACATCTAGGGAGAAAAAAGAAATAGTTTAAATATGCTCTGTTATTTGAATAATTTTTTTCTATTCTTTATTAACAACAATTACAAATTTAGGACCTATGTAGTTAATCACATATAGTCTCACTATACATAAGAATTTAATCATTATTAGTGTTTCATACAATAATCCCATTAGCTAGATGCAGATAAAATTACAGTTAGGTATCTTGTTTAACGACTGTGAAAGAAAAGGGGGTTAAGAAGGTACACAAATATTCTTTGTTTTGTTTATCTTAATAACTATAAGATTTTTGAAACACAAATGCTATTTTAGTATTTAAAAAAACTATCATCATAAAATAATTTTGCAATCTATATCTCACATATGCTAACATAAACTATTTCATATCCCTAGATATTGTAAAATTTGTAGCAAACGTTGTCAAGTATAACAATGCAGAGTTTTGTTTTACAATACAACAGCCCACTTATTTAATATGTTCGATCTCCTGTGCAAGATATGTCTAGTATTGTAGTCAAATGTTAAGGGTGTTATCAATTGTAGTCGTTTTGAACATTTGAAACATTAAAAAACCAATTTACACATCAATAAAAAAGTACTGTAAGTGGTTCATAAAAATGTATTTTACACTCAATAGTGTTTTATCTGGTTTTGACTTCAACGTTTAAAGAGCCACTCCGTGAGTTGTTGGAGTCATATATGCCAAATTTAATCAATGGTGTCATTTGATCGCAAAGTATCGACTGTTACCGAAAAGAGACATTTTAAAGTATATTTTTTTGCAGTGACAATATAAAGGTAGAACGTCGCAAGTATGATCGAAAACTGGACGGTGGCGTGCGTCAAATAGTCAAACGTAATTTTGGAGACTTACAGTGTATCTAAAACAGCCAGGAGGGCAGTTAGGAGTTGATAGCGTTTGTCAGGTTATATAACTAGTATCCATGTATATTGGACGTGATATCTACACCTCTGTGCATTTAGAAGGATGTTTTTAGATTTTCATGGAATACCAGTATTTGTCATATATATGTTTTTTTGGGCGTGAAAAGTTAAGTTGTTTTGATTTTATATCACCACATATGAAATTTAGGTTCGTATCAAAGGTAAATAATATGTTATGAAAAGCACGGAGTGGCTCTTTAAGGCAGACTCATGAGTCTATATAAAAATCAATGTAACTAACTATATTCTACGGTTTATATATTATTAACCTTATGAGCTCTAATACTTTCTTTACAAAGAGGCGATGGAAAAACATTTCTTTTCCTCTGTTTATCAAAAGGACGTATTTAAAAGACTTTATTTTACCCCAAACATTAACAAAAGAAAAAAGTTCTTACCTTCTTTAAGCACTTGAGAAATTTCTTTGTTGAAATTAAAATCTAATTGAAACTGATGCTCCGAGGAAACTGCAGATTGAATTGCTTCGCTATTGCTACCAAAACATTCCTTATGATAACAAACCGTTTAGGGTCAATTTTATTTCAAACAAACCAGCTTTGAAAAATCTGTTCTAATTAGAATAGACTCCTTTTAAAAGAAACCTTACCTATTTACACGCTATAAAAAGGATTTTGTTTCCACTGGATCGATGTCAAGTGTGCCGTGATTACTTTGATAGCGTAACAGTTCCGCTACGTAAAGCATGATGGGTAGTCACGTGTTGCGAGTGCGCGTGGGAATGAAACACTAAGTAACAAGTGCTCGCTCATTCTCTCTCAACAGAGTTAGGTCTGTCATAAATTCCTATACAACCTCCGTCTTAATACGAAGGTTCCTCGGGCTTGCGGCAGTTTCCCCTACCGGCGCGATATTGCAACTTAAACTACATGGCAATATTTCAGCCAATGAAAATACTGAATGCATGAATAATATATTTGTTGACACACAGGCCTATGCAATGATGCAGTCGCAAAATGAGGTGTATGTGTTCTGTAAAGAAGACTCAACGTGCAAGGTGCATATTCGAATAAAGTTTTACTTTAGGAGAGCTTACGGAAGTTATTTAAACGATTTAAATGATACCTTTTGAAACGGCGTCGCTGATAACACAACTAACTTTGATTTTATCCAATCAGATTTCTACATTTCGTGTACAAGACACCTTCGTATTAGGACAGAGGAAGTATATAGGAATTTATGACGGACCTACCTCTGTTGGGAGAGAATGGTGCTCGCTAGGTGAATCAATGAGGGTATGGACACTTAGGACACAATGTAGGACACTCTGTCATATTATGATTGTTAAAATTTTCCATAAAAATTATTTTGCCAATCGTGACTTTTGTTTCCTTTTTTTGAGGTGACGATACTTTTCATTCTTCATTTGTCTACATTTCGCGATACTTAGTGGTTTAAAAAAGAAAGTTGTTAAACGTGCTGCTTTATGGCTTTGTTTGTGAAGAAGATTTTTTTGATGTTTGAAATGAACATTATTGCTTTTAAAAGATTTACCTTTTCTCACATATCTCATGTAACAGGCATTTATTTACTCACTTCTCTTGTGGTTGCTTTGAGGAGTCACGTGCTGAATATAGCGATGTTTGCAGCGCATTGTAATCTTTTTGTCCCAAAAGCGGTGATGTTTGCTACATAGTTGTTTACATATTTGCATGTATTATTGTGTACATATCGTCGTCTATTTGTACCTTTGTACTGAGGCCTCTGATATCCACATATCGTCCTTTATATATGCTCCTTGTATACCTACCTGCTGTGGTTGTAAAACTAATGGAGTTATAGAGCACCAGTTGGAAATGTCACAGAGACGTGAAAAGGGTTCATGGTGAAGGATTAATCCTACGTTTTAATCAGGGTAGTTAGTTTGGTGTATTGAATCTTCTAACATGTTGTATATCTTTGCACCGTGTGAGATCATGTATGAAATTTATATTCTATTTCTATGTACACTTGTGCGGCATGTCACCTATAATGTAGTAGATCTAGACGCACTTTGTTTATTAATGTGTTAACCAGTACTCTGCTCCATTCTGATAGAGATGTCAATCATCAATAAACATGTAGTTGATACAGATTTATAGGATTATGATATGTATAGGGTTAATGAAATAAAGAGAATAGTTTTTCGCTTGTTTTTTTCTTTCCACATTCAGTATGGCGAAAAACCTCATTTCGTATTTTTTCCCCAAATCATAGCCTTGAACATGAAATAAGTTAGAGCCTGTGAAATTTTATACACACCTTTATATAAAATGTTCTAATGACTATTTTGATGACTCTGGTTCGCACAATAAGCTAAGGAGTAATAGTTCGGCCGTAAGATCCATCTATGAAACAGCATGTAGTAAAACGTATAGTACAGTGCAGTATCAAAGTTACATGTAACATGTAACATAATGCAGCATTTGATTTTCTAGCATAGCTTTCACAATGAATCGTAATAAAAGTATTACGATTTGTCGGAATTCCTCGGCAATAATTTCGGTTATACACTTTTATGCGTTGTCAACGTTTATCACCTCTGGGATCCACAAAACAATCTTGATACGTGCAAGGCGCTGCATATTCCTATGTTCTTCTTCTACTTATTCTGTATAAATGTGAGTCACCTTGTGTAAAAACTCTAAACTTATGTTTTTGTCAGTTCTCAACAAAACCTCTTTGCATTTAACAGCCCTAAATAGATTAACATTTAATGTCTACTTATGTATTCATGTACGTTTAACCTCTGAGGGTCTAAATGAAGTTGTAAATCAGTACCCGGCGCCGCAGAATCTTATATGTTTTTTAATCCTTTATCCTGTATGTGTGCAAAAGGTGTATGAATTATTTTCATAGTTCATATATTATGACTACTCTAAGCATAAAACTAACTTATATAGATTAATTTTTAACATCTACTTATGCCTTTCATGTATATTTTAAAGTTGAAATCATAAATTCAAAACATCAAAGTATCACATGAGGTTAAATATCTTGAGTGTGTTTTGTCATTGTAACTTAATATAAGCTATCTCTTTTCATGCTGTCAACGGTAATTACGTAACATTTCCACCAGCCAAGTTCGAAGTTAACGAAATAAGCATTATCAGTTCGTTCTCTCCGCAGTGACAAGAGTTTATCTTTTATTTTAGCTCACGTATGAGATTAATGAGCACGGGTTGGATGTTTGCAAGCATGAACATGTATTACAATTTGTCCACTAATATATAGTCTTTGTCAAGTTTTCAGATATTTTTGAATTAAATAAATTTGAATAACAGGAGACGTAAATGATTTTATATATACATGTATGCCTTAATAATCCCGTTAATTGGATGTGAATCTGAAAAACAATAATTTACTGAGACAATCTGCTATGGGTGACATTTGTATAATCTCGATAACCATTTGCTACCAATTTCAAAACAGTATTAATATTAAAGCAAATAATACTGGCAACTGCCAGTACTTTTCAAATATTTAATATGAAAAGCTGAATTGGTTCAAACGCAAAGTCACATATAGATTAAATATAACATACTTCACATAGTCGTTTACAGAATCATTTTAATCCGATCCGCTATATATGTATTTCGTTAAACGTAGCTATACTTTGTTACATTCCATTGTAAAATATTTTGGGGAAGCACAAGGTTTTTACATAACCTTTGTCTTAATTGTAACCATTCCAAATTATTTTGAATATTGTTTTCCTTCTAGTTTATCTATTTGGTAAAGGGATATTCCACCTTGAAATTCCAAATTGGTTTCTTTCACCAACGCCTGAATCGAAAACACACTTTGGTTCAAGTATACTTTCACGTGTGGCAATGATCTTTACTTTAATTGACATTTACAGAATATGCTGATTCTGCCCTTCATTCCATGGAAATGAGATTCCTATGCTGAGATCTTGGTGCAGTGACCAAAAGCATATGATATAATCTGATAGTCTACAAGGATCATACTTTTGTATTCTCCTTTGAATAGATCTCTATCACAGTATGTAACAATATGCAACATGGAGAACAGAGATACCTTTTGTTATTTGAAACGCTAGTTTGAATGACAAAGAATTGATGTAATTTGCAAAGACACAATATGTTCTCTCTTTAGTCTGAAGCATAATTGCAACAATACGTCTATTTCAAACTCTGAGTACTCGACGTCAATATAAATCTAGGACGTCAATCAGCAAGAAATGCTATTGTCCAATGTTATCAAGTATATAATTCAATGTATTGACATACTAGACAAACAACAACTTTTATATTGCAATAGGTTGATACAATATGATATTTTCAATTTAACACATAAAATCAAATACTACCTATTACAGTTAATTCGAAATTCTTTGTTGCCTATTGTATAAACACTCTATTATGATGATATATTCGATAAGAGTGTACATTATGGTTATGAATACTATAAAGCTTGCAACCACAAATTATGTTCATATCACTGACTACCGCTTTTTCAATATAAGCCATTGCATATCTTATCTCACTATTAAAGATGTTCACACCCTGTATTTTTTATCACATTTACAAATTTATGATTCAGTTTCCTAATTTTCATTTCAATCATATTATACCTTGCCTTATCTCACAGCAGATAAACGCCATCATTTTATATCGCACTATTTGATAGGGGGTTATCAGTTAAAAAAAGCGGATATCGTTGTTTTGATATGAATTGTCTGAGATTTAAAAAAAGATGTGGCAGGAAGGATGTTTTGAACAAGGCAGAAATAAACGATAAAGGTTGGGTGAGAGACACAACTATCTAATAGGTTAACATCCTTATTTACAAGTCTCAACAAAACTTGCCTGGATGTGAAGTTGCTATCTACCTACGTCATTAGAGACATGAACCTCTATCTGTTCAGTGAAGATAGAATTTTTCTTAAACGGCAGTGAGGTTTTCAAAATACATGTAGGATGTTTTTGTCAACTTGACAGTCTTGAACAATCTGAAACTTTTACATCCCTATTTACAAATCTAAACAAAATTAGCCTACACGTGAAGTTGCTTGTTCTCCAATGTTGTAAAAATTAGGAGCATTATAAGCGAAATGCATAACGAAACATGTGTCCTCAATGTAAACATTCACTATTCGTAATTCAAACGACAACGACGAACAGCAAATTAAAGTCTAAAGTCTGGTTGCCTATCACTAACTATATAGTGCAATGAGTTTATATTTGAAACATGTTTTGATTTACAACACATGATAGTTTATGTGTTTAGCATTTAAACACATTTCGCAACATGTTTTGAGTAAAACATGTACGCAACATGTTTAAAATGAAATCGCCATTTGTGAAGTGTATGAAAACAGCTTCGAAGGTCTGGGTGACTCACAAAAGCTGTAGGTATGGTTAGTTTTGCGGTGCTTTCACTTGTGCATATTTCCGAAATTGTGAATTTTGCATTAAAACGTTTTTGCCTTTGTAGAATTTTATACAATACAAACACATATTTCTCCATACACAAAGCTATATTTCACATTGAATTTATGAATATGTGTTATGATAGACGTTTGATATTTATATTTAATGGAGCTACACTTTCACAATCTTTCAAAGCATTCTATATACGATTCCAAAACAAGACTATCAATTGATCATCTATGTATTGTCACAGCAAATTTGAATGATAAATAAAGATACAACGTTTTCTCTGGTCAGACAGTTTTTTATTGTTTACATTTTTGTGTAAGTATTGCATCTACTGTTTAGTTCCAAACACAAATTTCTTAAAACTCTTACTACTAGAACATTTAAAAAATGATATCATCAAAAACTATCATAACATATTATTTCCTGCTAAAGCCTGTGCTTCAAAATCAAATATCTCTGTCTAAATCTGCAAGATATCTTATATATGTGTATATATATATATTCATAAAGTTTGTTTTTACTTATATTACGTAGCATCATTACCTTATATATCATCACACCATCTCATCCAGGTGCATTGAAAGACACGGATCCTTTGATGTTAGTCAAAGAGTTTCTAATGCCATGACATTTTTCTGACATTTGCTTATTTTCGTTTTTATAACTCATTTCATTTATTTCTTCACAGATACCACTTTAACCGGGAAAATAAACTTCCGCTGAAACAAATATGCCACACATTCACATACAAAAGATATGTTTGATTAATGCTTTGAATGTAAACAACCATGTGACTAAAACAAACATTATTTATTGAAGTATTCTTTTCATAGTGAAACGGGTTCAAATGTCAGTCTATATTTATTGTTTTACCTGATACCTTCCCTAGTATATGTTCCATTGTTCCCACAAATTGAGCAGGTGACATGCATGCACGTGTGGGGATAACGCATATTGAAACGTTGATATGAATACTTTAAATATTTCGTCGGTCAAAAAGCTTTTTGATATGGATTATGTTGTCAGAATAAATAAACACAGAAGATGCACTGAAATAAAGTTTTCATTTTTTTGCGAGCTGGACAGGAAAACTTGCAGATTATAAGAAATAGATTTTACATCAATGTCAAAGGACTCTACACCAACTTTGCATCGATTTACATAAGAGCAATATTCACATATGAGCATATTTCATCTTCTGTTCATATGTGAGCCTTTTACCGCTACATTTCCCTGTCACTTTTCAAAATTAGCTCAATGCAAACAAGCAAAATGAAAAAAATGCCGGTTGTGTTTGAAGATCATTTTAAGTTTCGAATGATCAGCGTTCACGTTCTTGTCAATAAATACAATGCATATGACATTTGTGGAACTATGTCGAAGGCAATATCAAACGTCATCTATATACAAAATATGTTGAAACTAACTATAGGTACAATGGAAACATATAAATATGTGTTCCACTTCATCTGGAAGGTATAGACTCATGAGACCATATAAAAAGCATTGATACCTACCAAATTCTATGATCACAGATGAAAGAATATTACTATTTTAGTAGCCTAATGAGCTTTAAGAGGACATGAATTGAATAGAGGCAAACGGAAAAATTATTTCTTTTCCCATTTTTACGTTACCTTTATCAGGAACATGTATCCAAAACGAACAAAGTACAATGCGTTTTTATGTTCTCTCACCACTCGAGAAAAGAAGTGGTGAAATTTAGATCTAATTCAAACTGATGCTTCAAGTAAACTGTTTCTCCATTGCTACAAGGAACGTTAACCAAATGGTAACAAACCGTTAAGCTTAAGGGTCGGTGATTTCAAACAAAACAGCTTTGACATGCTATTTAAGGTTGCAAAACAGTGGTTGTTACTCTTAGACAATGACAATTGGCATGCTGAATTATGGAATGATAAAGGTTTGATCAATAGTCACAAATTGCGGATTTACCGTCGTTTTAAGAATGTGTTGCAAGCAGAAAATGATGTCACATGTAACCTGGATCGTTCTGAAAGAAGTATTATTAGTAAACTGCGTTGTGGAACGCTGCCATTAGAAATAGAACTTGGTAGATTTTCACGCTCCGTGACGCCATTAATTGACAGAAAATGTAAAATTTGCCATAATGAGCGAGTAGAGGATGAGGTACACTTTTTACTGTCTTGTGAAAGTTATTCTGACCTTAGGTATGATTTTATAAATGATATTGAAAGCATCTATCCCTCTTATCATTAGCCGTATTACTCCTGCGAATGTTTAAGCGGCGCAAATCCCTCAGCATACATTAGCATACACTAGGTTTTATCTAAAAAAACATTGTCACTTTTTAATCTTTTATTGTTATGCATCATTAATTTATTATGTATTTTATTGATTTTATGTGTCTCATAGGCCTTCGGTGGCCGGCTCGTGTACTTCTCCTTAAGATATGAACAACATTGTCATTTTTGTACTGAACATGTGGTGACACATTAATAAAATAATTTTCTTCTTCTTCTTCTTCTTCTATAAAAACGATTATGTTTCCACCAGATTGATGACAAGGGCGCCGTAGTTACATTGATAACGTAACAGTTCCGCTCCGTAAAGCAGGTGAGGTCTCAAAAGCTCTACTTGATAAAAAGACTAACTCATATATTTGTTGAAAGATATGTGTACATACACAAAGAATTTTAGAAAGGATTAACTACATGTGTATGCATTGGCCCGTGGATGACTTTCAAGGAAGATGTTATGTGTTTAATTAAACTGAATAATTGTTCTTACTAATCGCCCGTTGAAGATACCGCCGTTTGATAAATCTACAATATTATTACACATTGTATAATAACATCCCGTGTTGAATGACGTCACATGACGTCACAATCGTTAAGAGTGACGTTACACTGTTAGCGGCACGGCACTAATGAGTACCTCGGCGATTTTAATGCTTTTTCTTAAATCTAATTCAGAGAGTGATAAATCCATTAATGAACTCAATCCCGTTTAATTACATAAAACTCGTGAATTGTAACGGTATCTTACTCGCTTTCGCTCGTTATATATCAAACCATACACTCGTTACATAAAATGTTATTAAACGGGACGTCGGTAAGTATTCTTTATAAATGCCATTTCCACTACTATTTTGTTGATTCCTTAGAAAACATGAATGACGTTTTCGACCAATACACAGATTACCCAGGCAAATGCTGTTGACTACACAAATTAAAACCTAAATGAAAAAAGGAGTAAAGTTATGATAACGGTAATTTTAAGTTACCAACTTGAAGCGAATAACATTGATAGAAAGCTTAAACTGATTATTAAAGGTCAAGTCAAACTTGTTATACCACACGCTCTTTAACCTGCTACCAACTCGTTATTCCACACACATAGATAACAGAAGAATAGATCAAACATTCCAATCAAACTGCCCCGTGTGATATGTACATGTAATACTTACAAAACCAATTTACCTGACATTTGTCCTCTAGGACGTCGCGTCTTGGATGTGGACACCGGGCTTGTGATCGCTTTGAGGGGTCACGTGCTGAAAATAGCGATGTTTGCAGTGCACTGTGGCCATCATATAATCCTCATTTTGTGCCCGAAAGCGGTGATATTTGCTTCGTAGTTGTTTACATATTTGCATGTTTTATGGTGTACATATCGTCGTCTATTTGTACCTGTTTACTGCGGCCTCTGATGTCCACATATCGTGCTTTATATATGCTTCTTGTATATCTCCTTACCTTCACCTCCTGTGGTTGCTAGACTAATTGGATTATAGAACACCAGTTGGAAATGTCACAGAGACGTGAAAAGGGTTCACGGTGAAGGATCAATCCTACGTTTTAAACAGGGTAGTTAGTTTGGTGTATTGAATCTTCTAACGCCTTTTGTTATCTATGAGTCGTTTATTCCATTTGTATGTACAGTTGTGCGGCAGGTCACCTATAATGTAGTAGACGCACTTGGTTTATCCATGTGTTAACCAGTACTTTGCACCATTCTGATAGAGATGTCAATTGTTAATGAACATGAGGTTGATATAGTTTTATAGGATTATGACATGTATAGGGGGAGGGGTCAGGGTTATATTCTTTACCGTAACGTTTTCTTTGCTCATGCAATATGAGGAACAGCCTGATATCGAGATGTCACGTGTTGGGTGGCAAAAATATCGTCCGGGCGAATAACTTCATTTGATGCAAATTATGAACCTTGAACATCCAAATGATTATAAATCTTTATCTGCATATGAAATTCTAATGAATAATTGGGTTATTCTGGTTAGGCGCATTCGTAGATGTCCCCGGCAATGATACCCATCGTTATAAAATACTCCTTAATATGTTGTAGATTTAAATAATGTCTTATTTATAACAAAATACAAATCTGTATAAAACGCTGCATATTCCTATGTTATCAATATGATACATTCTTTATCAATGGTGAAAACCGTGTGCAAAAGCTGTCAAATATACATATCTGTTAACCTTTAAAAATTATGATAACATCAAACACCCTTTAATTGATAAAAAGTTCATGTTTACTTATTTCTTTAAAGTTTGTTTAATCTCTAGGAGTCTATCTTAGTTTGTGATTCCTTAAAAGGCGCCAAAGAATAATATGTTTTCATAAGATTAGTCCCGAAAGTTTGTGACTCATAGAGTGTAAATTTAAAAATGAAAAATTACGTTTTTCTACTTTATCCAAAAATAATTCTAAGCAGAAAAAAATCTTAAATAGATTGATAATTAATGACTACTTATGTCTTTAATGTCCGTTTAATCTTAAAGTGGAGATCATAAATTCAAAACATCAAAGTATCACATGAAGTTGAATGTCTAGATTGTGTATTTGTATTGAAATCTAATATAAACTATCACTTTGCCTCCTGCCAACGGTTAATTGCTTAACGTTCCAACCAGCCAAAATCGGAAATAACGAAATAAACATTATCAGTTCAATCTGTCGGCAGGACAAAAGTTTATCTATAAATTTAGCACGCGTATGATGATTTATTTGCGCGGTTTTGAAGTATGTTAGCATGAACATGTATTATAATTTGTCAGTGTTATGAAACGTTGATGTGAGACTAATAAACTATACTCGTCGTGTTTGCAGATATTTGTTAAAGCTTCCTTTAATTTGATTAAATAATTCCTTTGATTAAAAAAAAGAGATGAAAGTCCTTAATCGTCAGCTAAGGATTATATCAAAACTTTTGATTTTGATTACATGAGTCAAAGTTGAAATGAATGGACCTTAATTTTGAATTTGATTTTAATTTGAGAACGTTTTATTTTGATAAAGATATTTGCTGTTTATGACATTAGTAAAAAAGACACATGCAGATGTTTTTTTAAATGCTAGAAAGGTCTTATGAAATTCAAAGTTCAAACAAAACCATCTCTCGAAAGCAAACAAAGTTTCATGTCCCGTCTTAACCTGACTATAGGCAGCTTAGTGACAATGTTGGTAGATACAAAACTATTGCCTATGAAGGAATATGTAGAGTGACTATTTGGAGAGATAAATTTACTTTTTCTGCCTTTTAAGGTTAATTGTGTCAAACCGTAAGGTTCATTCTCTTTCTGCTTAGAATGCCTTTCGACACATCATTTGGAGTTTCCTTGAAAAATAACCGGAAGTGACCATTAAGGCATTTGAAATCAGGGATCAGTATCAATGACTTTATTTTACGAATCAAGATTAGTAAAAAAAAGTATATCACAAAAACTGCCTCTGATAATTTGAAGTATGAAAATGTACTCTCAGTACGTAAAACATTTATGGTTGTCTTATACTGTACGTATAGAAATTGACCTAGAGTATATGTCGCAATACGCTACACAGTAAGGTGTACTGAAGCAGGTTCCTGTTACAGGAAGCAGTTAGCGCCAAACTGAGACTCCTACAGTGAAATCAGAGGTGTGGAGAAGTTGGCACACTTACTGGCTTGTAACACTGCTTATACTTGCGTGTAACACTACCTATACTCGCTTTTATTCTACTTATGCTGCCTGTTGTCAACACCCAACAACAAAGTTCCATCTCGCCCTACTAGAGTTGAGGGATGTTGTAGTGCATTGTATTAAGTTATCAATTAATGAAGTACTTGTTGACCCTTATCTGATTTTATTGGAAAATGCTGCTAAACTAAATTCTCATATTTTCTGCATCCAAAGACGGCCTTGTTGTACCAAACTATTGGCTGAATGACACCCTTAAGGCCTTAACTTCCCTGAGCTTCAGAACTGCTGAACTTGCATTTCGTGGTTTACTCTAGAATGTGTTTAGTTGTTTAAATGAAAACACTTATGACTACTTATAACAATTAAACACTTCCATATTCTCTTCATCGAATCAACTCTATTTTTATGTGAATAAGCTGGACAGGAAGATTCGCCTGTTTTTGAAGCTTTTGATTTTTTTGTTTCTTTCACCGGGAAATTGTAACATCTAAATTACTTTGCTCCAATCTTGTAAATTGCTATTCTCATAGAAGTGGTCGTTTGAAGGACATAATGTTTTATCTTTTCAATCATAGTACGTGAACCCAGAAACTATTTAAATAGATGATGGTTCTATATTCTTTGTTAATTTGTCATCGAAGGTACTTTTGAAATACAAAGCAGACATTTTCTCAATCTAGTTAAAACTAGATGTATTAATAACGGACTTTGGGACGTATTATATTACAACTAGTTTTAACTAGATTGTCATTTTCTCTTTGTAATGATCGTTCAGTCTGACGATGTGATAAAATTGGAAGCGTACACGAATCCTGTTTCGAAAGAGATTGTTCTTCGTAAACATTATTAGGATACGATCAATAGCCCCGGAATAGTCTATTACCTACGATGGCAATCATATTCGGGCTGATATTTTTCATACGTGGCCCTCGGGCAAAATTTTTCTTTTTTATTGTGACGTCACGTTAAAAACAATGCTTTGACGTCACAATTCGCCTATGATGTTGTTGAATGTGACTGATGTTTAACCGCCTATGCTTGTAGGTTGATTTTGATAATTTCCTTCGATTTCGCGACTTCGTTTATAAAGAAAATATCGTATTCGTGCCCATGAAATACTATGTTCACGACACGAGTGCCTAAATACCAGTAAATCCCTCGCTCTCGCTCGGGAAATACTAACATTTCGGCGCTTATGTCGTAAACTTGGTATGTCATGGACACTGATATAACGTCCTCTATGTATGTTGAACGGCCGTTTTGAATAGGTTGTATGTGATACAGTCAAATGGGAACTAGATAAACACCACTATGACAAGCATACTTAGAGAACTATACATCCAGTTTTAATCAGATTGTGTCTTAAAAGTCCAACATTGTTTGGGTGTTATCTCTCCAAAACGTGCTCTCGATCAGGTGATGTTAGGTGATGCAATTGTTTGTTTGAAATCGTTGTCATGGATGGTTCTAAAAAGCAAGTATTTCTTAAAAACAGCAAAGCATTAAATTCTGTACAGAAGTTGTTATGCAGAAAATATTTTTCGATAGGTAATGTAATTGCTAGCTTGGAATCTCAGTCATAATTTTTTCTAAAAATAACTAATATGTCTTAAACAAAACCATTTTCTAAACTGTAAAAAGATTGCTATCCAGAAAATCTATCTTACCAGTTGAACAATTCTCATTGAAACAATGAAACACTCTACTGACGTTAAAACCCTTCATTTGACTGGATACTGCGACTTATGAGCGGTACAGCGCTGAATCTGAATAATCAAACGAGGTTTATCCAACACCTTTCAAGAGAGATTCGAACCCGACTTCTTGATCCTAATCTTATTAAATAATGAACACTATTCTAATTGATTTATGGCATCTTTATTATGCCTAAGCGACGTTTCGCCATGTACTCCATCGTTGTTGTCAGGCAAGATATATGTGAAGAATGTCATTCAATGATTTCAATCTAATTACCTGTAACTAACCATACAATTGTTTTCTTCAAAGGACCTCTTTAAACTGTAACCGTCAAATATAATGGAATCGTTATCGACATGTTTTAAAGGTAATTTGAATGACACAAGCGTTTGTTGTTCTCATTTTGTTTTGCAATCAAAGTTCCTAAATCTGTTTTATTTTCAAAAGGAAAATATTTACCGACATACTTTTTTGATAAGACACTTAAATTATATTACTGGAGTTATTTTTATAAGCGCACGCCGATAAGCAGTTTTGTTTATTTAAAGAATGATAACTGGCTTTAAAGTGTGTCAAGGAAATGTTGTTTAAGTTGATGCTGATGTTGTCATCATTTTGAGAAATATATGTGTTCATAGATTATTACGCGAGCATCTGTGTCACATCACTTTAGAATATAACCCAAAATAACTATAGGAGTATTTACAGGTAGAGTGGCAATATTTCAAGTTGTCAAATTCAAATTCTTTATTCTCAAAAACGTGGTACATGAGCTTGAACAATATATTTCAAATCATAGACAAATAAAATTCCCAAATGGAAAAAGACAGGTTACAGTTATTTTCAAAAACTTTGTTTGTTGGTGATATGAAAGATACAGATCTAATCTAAAACTAATTGTACAGATCAGGATTATCTCAAAATGATTTTTTAAACTTCGCTAGTTTTATCAATTACTTAGTATTTTTAGTGGACATAACTTTTTTAATGTTAAAAGATTTGGCCAGGTAAAATAGTAATGGTTAATAAGTTGTACTCGCTGTTGGTGGAGAGCCTCGCATCTTAGTAGATAATGAAACTCGTCGCCAACTGCGGGCGAGTTAAAAATATTGCACACTGTTCTAAGTATTGCTTGCCATCGGCTTGTTTCAATTGGCAGTTTTTGGTTATTAGTTCTGAATTGTAACCTATGTTTTTATCAATGTGAAAATTCCTTAGGGACGTGATGTTCAATAATTTTTGCACGCCACCGATGATAAACTACAGGAAATGGAGTACCAAAGACCAAATTTGAATAAGATTTTGAAAATAGCATAAATCAAAATATATATGATTCTTAGTTATTATAAGTTTAAAGCAACGTATATTTCTGCGATTCCCTCCTGTTTCATCCAAACCAAAACCTGTTCAACTGATTATTAAATTGTTTAGTTATAAAATTCATATTTTTGAGTACAAATGAAAACTTTCATCAAATTACCTGTTGAGGTAGTAAAGATTGAACTTACATTAAATTCTAAGAGGCGCATTCGTCTACAGTAAAACGTATGGTAGCGATAAACAAATACATTTTTGTCTTGTCTGAAAGAAAGAGAAACCGTGGAGAAAATAAACCATAACTTTGAGGTTAACTGTTAAGCAAAAAATATGCTTCTTCTCAACGTGCTCTTACCTTACATATACAGCTTCAGTACATCTAAAATCAACTATTCCCCCATGAATAGTTACAAGATATTGTCTGAACCAGAATACATATATTATATATACATATATTTTGGTGGTTTCGTCTGTGCGAATTTTACTGCGTTGACATTAACCAGATTAGATTCATTGTATAAGTTTGTAATTGGTAGACTTAGTTATTGAAGGAATCTTGTTATGAACATTCAAGGTTAGCTATGGTTAATGTGGATCATGTTTATAACCCTCCATATCAAAGAGAGGTTGCTAGAGTTAGAAAGATATATTTAATTGTAAAATATCTTAATTTGATTACATACATGTATGTCTAACCTTCCCTTGTGGTATTAATGATGTATGTAAATTTCATTATACTTTGTTGGCATGTGAATTGTAATATAAGACATTAATGTATCTGCTCAATTATAAATCTATTTTTCATAAATTTCATTTTATGGATAGGTAAGGGTAGCGCTTTGGATAAATTTCTTAAAGCGTGGTTTGTTTTTTAAACATAAGCAGTTAAACATTGCACAGGTGCATGCACATGTAATCTTTTTTTGTCTAATACACTTATGATAATAAACGACTATAATCTAATTCCATTTCTATTAAACGAGTTAATGTTTTCGTATAGAACGAGCGCAAGCGAGTTTGATTCCAATTCAGTCACGAATTTAATAAAATTAGTATGAATTGGAAGGCAGTTTAGTATAATGATTATTACTCGCCTAAATTAATCTGTCATAATTGCCGACAGCATGTTAAAACTAACGTATCCGCGACATGGCTGACATTTTACGGCAATGCTAACTTTGTGACGTCACTACTACACGCTAATGGTACGTCATTACACTAGTTTAATATTGCCGAATGAATATCATACTGAACTATCTTTACCGGGCCAGTGATAAATACAGTTACACTCATTTCGTTAAGGAAATACAACCTCCTCGGGTTACCATCATTATCTCTCAGGTATATAAGGAAGGGTTGATTAAGGTATGTGTATGCTTGTATGACGTTTTGTATAGATGTAAAGAATATTCCCCCAAGGTGAAAATTACTTTTCCTGGATGTACCATGAGTTGTGTAAATGATTTCCTTGTTGTATTGTTGTGTTGATTGATTGATAAATTGAAAAACAGCCTCTGGGTTTCAAAACCAATGTAAAATGTTCATCTTTATGAAACTTTTTGTTACTATTATTCCCTATGGAACTATTTACAGAATGATAATTTCATCTGGCGCTATCAGTCGGACAGATCTTGTCTGTTAGTTTTGCAAACATATGTTATAATCGCCACTGATTCATTTACTTCTTTCTTAAATAACCTTGTCCTATCAGAACCGTATTCATCTAATATATAATAATTTAACATCTAAGGGTACATGTGCCTTACATCGGCGGGTTTAGGAAAATTTCAAAGGGGGAAGGGCATTGTTTACCTGGGTTTTCACTCTCATTACGTGCAATTTATATCTTCAAAATGTCAAGACAGTGGAGGCGTCTGATCTCCTGAACCCCTCCCCTCCCGCATAATATACATATACTCCTCACTGGAACAAATTCCCTAGCTTTACCACGGGAAGCCTGGATTGTAGGAAGTATAGTACGAGCCCTCCCTCTGTTGGTGCTCAAATACCCTACTGAGCCTGAACCCAAAAGTAATCTGAGTGTGAATGATTCATCTAACATTTATTAAGTTTTGACCACTACGTTCCTTAACATATGTTTCTTAATTATTCCACTCTAACCCCTTTTAACCGGGCCGTAAACTGACTTTGGTTACAAGCTATAAACATTTTTTTAATTTTTTAATTAAGAAAAGATTTCTGGAAAGTCCGGACGTTTCGGAGGATGTGCTCCCTCAAATTATCACCAATCTCGTCATTTACCTTGTAATCATTTACTGTAACACGTCGTGATTTAATAGAATAAAATTGTTGTTCCTAAATCCTACTTTTCTAAGTATAAAGTTTAAAAGTAAAATTGAAACATTTTCAAACTTGATTGTATTAATCAACTACAAGCTGCCTTTAAACGCATCTCTCTATCGTCAGCGGACATTGTAATAGTCTCAGTAGATCTAAGATTCCGCTCCCGCATCAACTCGGACTGTAAGTCCCTCCGCAGTACTTAGCCGGGCTACACAGCTGTGTAAAGTAAGCCGAGTTTTACACGACCAGTGTGAGCCCGTTTCCTTCTCTCCCACTCATCTGTAGCAGTGAGCAGACGATAGCTGGTTAGCAGACGACACCGCGCTCCGTGAACTGTACAGAGCAGACGACAGTCACTAAAAGACGTCAGATGAGCCTCGGGAAATACTTGTCAACATGATATTGTAGAATTTATGGGGACCGTTAAAAATATTAAATTATTCCTTGCGCATAAAGGATATATTCATCACAAGTTTTTATGTATTCCACAAGGAAAAAATCCTTGTAAGAGTTCGGTGATCTAGTGTCGTAGACGTCTGGGTTCACCTGAAGATTACCTGCAATAACTGGAATCTGCAAACATTTAGGACATGAGACATCTTAGAATGGGACCACGAGCAAGGTGAAGGATCCGTTTGGATACAAAATCAGGATACGTTGGATTAGAAAATATTGGATTGTTTTCTGTAAGGATCATTCAGTTTCCAAGATGAAGTTTTCGTGTTTCTGGATCCTGATGTTGGAGCTGCTGGGAGTTTTGACGACGTCCTTAGCAGCGAATAACAAGAAAAACATTAAGAAAAACAACGAAAACAACAACACGAGCGAGAATAAAAACAATACACGACTGTTCCGTCCGGGGTAAGTTATCACAATTATCTCACAGCGATGTTCTTTGATATGTTATCTTTTGTTGTATTGATAAGCTTCTCTGCTGAGATAAGAGCTTTTATTGAATAGCAAATGTTATCAGATTTATCTCTATAAGGACCATCGGGTATAGTTTTAGCTGTTGTTTGTATTGATAACATTATTGGATGCTCTTCTGTAAAGGTTTGCTGTTGTCTCGAAATGTTTTAGTTGTCGACTTTATTTCATGTGATAAGTTCGTTTAAGATCACTCTATACGATACTTACCAATTGAGATGGTTGGAATTCTTGGATGTGAATCGTGCAAACCTGACGTTATAAAACCAAGCAAGTGTTTCTATAAGAAAATGATTATACAGGTAAACGAACGGTCATTCTTCTTAACATCATTCACTCTTGTGTCGGTGTATTATCACAATATTCTTAGGTCTTTGAGTTTGAAAGTTTAAGATCCACCTGAGGTGGAGGGCTTTATGTATACATTTTTGTACAGCGTAATGATAACGCTATTCGTGTATTTTGTTGGTCATTAATCTTAGGAATATGATCGCGTAGTACATAGACATAGCTGAACCAGAAGCACTGTTCACGATTTAATGCTTGCTCTCATACACTCATTTATATCTATACTGTCTTATTTAAACGACGCAAGTATACAGTAACAGATATAGAATCTTAAAAACCTGATTGGTATTGTATAACGTTTATATAACATGTATATGTACTGTTTTGCATTGCTTTCCTAACTTGGAAATATATATTACACATTTAAATTCCTCCTCAAGCTTTTGCCTCATAAAATAAAGCTCTCACTGTTACTACTAGGATTCTTGCTTGAGACGTGTGTATGACATTAAATGCACTCTGACAGCAGTTGCATGTGAATGGAGAGGACACTGTCCTCTGTCAATGCTTGTACATTTAGGGTTATTTTGCGTTATAGGTTATTTAGAAATGTGTGAAGGTATTCTTTGTTTATTGTAAAAGAAAGATGATAATTCTTTGTGGATGATCATTGATACGACCTAAACCCTATACTGACACGTTGCAATAAAGAAGTCTGTCATACGTAAAACATTGTGGATTATTATTCAAAACGTCCCAAGACCGTTTAAATGCAATTACATTTATTAACATATATGAATTATCATGCTTTTATGGTTTATATGCTGTTGCACGATGAATATACCAACAAGTCTTAATTTATCATTTTTAAAGTAAATCATAGCCACAAAGCTTTGACTTTAAACTACCCGCGTTATAGCACTATAATTTAGTTATTCATTACAGCAGACATTATATATATATATATATATATATATATATATATATATATATATATATATATATATAAATATATATAAATATATATACTTACACCTTCTACATGTAAGTAATAATTGAAAACAAAGCTAAAACAATCGCAGCAGTGAAGGGTTATCAAGCTTGAATTTTCACTCCCCATCCCTCTATCGGTTGCTATAGTGACATCGAAATTTAATATGAGCTTGTGTGAAATTAGTTAAGAAATACAATGAAAATACTGTTGAGCTCCCACTTTATACATTCTAACTACATTTCCTGCATCCTCCCCTCCCAAATACGACTCATATACTTATGTACGTAGATGCACATGCATGATATACGTCCCCTCCCAAATAAGAGTCGTATACTTATGTACGTAGATGTAAGCTTATGTGATAAGTCCTCTCTCAACAATCTTCATATATATAACTATATATGTACGTAAATGCACTTGTATGTCATGCCTCAATTTCCATATAATTTATACATACATGTAGTCATAGTCATAGTCAATTTATATAGCGCTGTATCCATGCAATAAAGCGTGTATTACACATATAAATAACATGTATTTATGTTAATAGATATACGTGTATGATATCTTGTTTGTAACACAGCCTAAAAGATCTTGAGTTGACATTAACTTTTCCCACTTTATATAGCCTTTTTTTCCAGAGTCGTGGAAATACTCTGTAGTCCATAATGATTATAACATTGTAACTGAAATGTTTTTATAATCGCAGTTACTGGAACATGCCTTTTTCCCACACTGCCACCAAAGTTATGTCTAAAAGCCAACTGAGCACCTGAAACTTCAATAAATGCCCCCTGAGCACCTGAAACTTCAATAAATGCCCTCTGATGGCTAATCTAAGTGTATGTGAACTTATATAGGCACTTTTCATTCTCCAAATGAGTGTTTTCTTGTTTAGCTCTAAAGTCTTTATCATAGTTCATGGATACTAAGTGTTTATCGCATGCAACGATGACATAGCAAATGAGCTTCAGAGTGTTATCATATAAAAGTAAGGATGACTGTTACATCGTTGAAACAGACAATACCTTCAATACTTACAAGATCGTGATTTGGTTTGCCGTTAATAAGGTTGACGAGATATGAGACTGTTATCTATAGGATGTAGGGATACGAGTCAGAGTCAATCTGCTTTGTATGAAAAAAAGTCCTGTTTCCTACTAAAAACTGTGTTTAACATGATGTATTGTGCGTCTGTAATGCTTCCCAAAGCCATGCCATCGTTAACTGCATAGAACCAAAGCTGCACCAATTTCAACATGGTTTCACATACCTTTGACTTGAAAATCAGATAGCATCACACTGTTCTGACGTCATAATGTTCATGAAATCATAAAGCATTATAAAGACTAGAAATAACCACCCTCGTTTCTTCAAATAAATGTTTTTCAATAATCAATGATATAATTTCAATACCAATTAACCTTTATCAAAGGAAAACGCGAACATCAATATAAGATAGTTTTAAAAGATACAATTGCAAGAAAGCAATGAAGAATCACATATACAATGTTTGATATAAGAATTCTTCTAATGATCACTGTAAGCGACTAGTGTTTAATAATTATCATCAAAGATATTTCTTTAATGTCAATAGCAATTGAACTGTATTTCAAATGTTAGCATCAACTGATAGAGTTACTTATGAAGACAACCCAAAAAGTACCGGAGACCATTAATTTTGTGTAAATGAAACTAATAACATTAAGAGTGACAGTCACACGATAATTGTTGTTAATTGTTGCACAAGTTTACTACTATAGGTGTTTGGTAAAGGAAAGGTAGAGGGAATTATTGCTGAGTAAGCTTTAACGACCATATCATACTAGACAGCAGAGAGAAAAAATGACAGCGAGACTCTACGAGTGACACATGATGCATGTTACATGCATGTTGTATGCATGCTGTAAGAGTGCATGCTGCTCGTCACGTACTTCACTGAAAGATGCTGGGAGTGTCACTCTGATAGAGCACCCTTGATGTAATGGAGACAAATTGATACACTGACGTGTGTATTTGTCGAAAACACGAAATGCCACTCACTCAATCTTGTATCAATTTGAAGTGTCTTGTTTTTTTCATGTTAGCCCAAACTCAGATTTCAGTGTTCTGCCACTGGTATTCCTAATCAAAATATATGAGACTTTGACTCGACGACGTTTCCGATTCGTTTAATCAAATGTAACTGGATAAATAGATGAGTATATGTTTTTTAAAAACCCTTTAAATGTCGTTCTCTTTAGGCCACGAAACTGTTTTGTCACTCTCGAGTGAGCTATATTCATCCCTCATTCCTGACGAGATACCGTCACTTGGACAAATTAAGTGCATTTCGTTATTCGTGAATTCCAGTTCAGCGTGTCAATACGATACTAACTCACAAGTTGCAAAAACCACGTGATAAAAAATAACTGCATGAAATAAGCGGATGCATTTAAGCATAAGTTTCACTAAGTTAAAATAACCTTTAAAAATTTCGCTGTCTCTCAACTGAGTTAATGTTATAAGCTCTCATACGTGAAGTTTGTAATTTTAACAAGGGGTATTAAATGTATCTTGCGTGCGTTCTTCTCCATGATTAATATGAATACGTTTACTCTAATGGTAACCTAACAACGAAATTTTTTATTCATTTTGAGAGACTTTTCCTTAGAAAACATTTTTGTTATATCTTAAAACTTTTTAAGAGGTCGGAGTATTTTTTTACGACTAAGAACTTAATTGAAATACACCTTCACACTAAACCAAGATGGTATAAATCTGGTTAAATGCATTCAGGCTCCTCTTATCAACACACGAGGAGGATTTGTGTAAAATAGGACATCTGGATAAATATTGTTGACCAAAAAACCGGTAATGTGTCTTACACAGATGTGGTGAAAATGATGAAAACAGGTACATTTGTGGCGGCTTGACAGCGATTGCTGACGAAGCAGTTTTTGGTGTATGGAGTACTGGAAGGAGAATACAGCATGTCTAACTCACATGTGAAACACAGTAACATATCAAGGTTTGAACTAGGCTGTTAGGGACCCATATCTACTGTCAGTATGTTGGTAATGTCTTTAATATTTCAAACGTTTTGACATAGGTTCTAATGTCGCTGTAAATTAAATGGTAAGAAACGATTTCTTATTGTGCATGACATCAAAACCTAGAATGCCAGTCAAAGAAATTGTTTGTTAATGATATTGCCTCCTGATGTTCTACTGCATTTCGTTTCGACATGCTGGTTCTTTCAGAAAGACTGATAATGTTGGAAACTTTTTGTTCTGGTGAATGTCAAAAACTACATGTTGATATGCGAAGCGTTATGTCATGACAAGTTGCATGATCATGTTTACTCTTGCGGAATGACTAAGTAATACATATGTTTGGCAGAATAACCATTGTAACATCATTAATCTTACGCTTCATGGTGGCTGATACACATTTTGATGAGTCCCACCGTTCAGGCTGGACATGCTTTCAAAACACAAACTGCCGCCACTTCAAGGCAGTAAGTCATTAGAGAATTCTTTGTTATTACTAATAGGTGTCCAGATTTGTAAGCATTCAATGTCTTTGACGCTGGTCCAGATTAAGTTCATGTCCAGATTAGTAAATGTTCGATGTCTTTGACGCTGGTCCAGATTAAGTTCATGTCCAGATTAGTAAATGTTCGATGTCTTTGACGCTGGTCCAGATTAAGTTCATGTCCAGATTAGTAAATGTTCGATGTCTTTGACGCTGGTCCAGATTAAGTTCATGTCCAGATTAATAAATGTTCGATGTCTTTGACGCTGGTCCAGATTAAGTTCATGTCCAGATTAATAAATGTTCGATGTCTTTGACGCTGGTCCAGATTAAGTTCATGTCCAGATTAGTAAATGTTCGATGTCTTTGACGCTGGTCCATATGAATACCATGTCATGATTTGTAGATATTCGAGGTCTTTGAGGATAATATTATTCATGATTAATAAATGAGACATTTCTCTTTAAACTTTTCTTGGATTACGTAAAGGGTTAAACATTAAACCAGATTTCCCTATCAATATTTTGAATAGCAGAGAGCAGTATCAAGAAAGCGAAGGATAAGCGTTCGATAAGCTCTCTCCAAAAACAGAGCATAGATCCAGAAAAGAAAGGGTCGTATTTGCATAAGATACGATAAGATATGAACATGTATTTATCACCTTAAGAACATTCTTCGTGCATCAAAAGCACTTATCATGAAAGTGATATATGAAAAACAGGGTTTCTATAAACAAATAATGGGTTTTGGGCGATAAAGATGTAGAGGATAAACAAATAGATAAAGCACCGTAACATATAACGTGGTATTTTTCAAGGATTGCCCTTACTCTAAGGGTGTTGGTTTGAATCCCTTTGTGACTCAGCCATGAATCTAAACGTTGACTCATATGAACTTTGCATATCATAATATGCTGTTGTAACTATTATCCATTGTATATACTACTAAATTTCTAATATAGAAATGTATCCATGATACGGACGCCTACTATGAAGGAACACATCTTGTGTTGTTGCTGCCTTGTATGTGCTGAATATGAACATCACTGTCTTCACCTTTGGAATAAGATGTCTCAATTACCTATCTAGTTGTTGTTTATCATTTTGGTCAAATAGTATCGCCTATTGTGTGGGGGCGGGATAGCGCAGTGGTTAGCGCGTTCGGCTTCGCATCAGGAGGTCCATGGTTCGAATCCCGCCAGGATCTCGGCAACTTTGAATGCAGTAGAGAACTGTATTACACGCAGTCAGGTTTGGGTGCAATGCTACACTGAAATTCAGCGCAGTACCACCCATGGTTCGCTAGTTCCAGCCGCTCCTCGCAGGTTTCACCGCAATGCATAGCCACAATGGTGTTGCGGGCACTATTACTAGCAGCCGCGATATAAGTGAAATAACATGGAATGCAGCTGTTAAACAAATTTATAACACTGATATTACCTTCTAAAATTTTGTACAGTCGTATGTGATTCAATGTTTATTCGATAACCCAATTTCTAATGGTAGTTTAGAACATTTAGTAGATGGTAAGATGAATGAGAAAAGGGTTTACTGGAATTATAATTGCTTCAGTGAAAATGAAATGCTATTCAATTTCGCATACCAAAGATATATGGAGCATTTTCTCATACTGACAGAATATTCATTCAAAACATCACATGAGATGTAAACATACTGTGCAGGAATCATAGTCTCCACGTCTCTTAAGCTGGGTTAATTGAGGAGCCATCAGGTTACGAAACGAAGCAGATGAAAGAGAGATGGGAATTAGGCAACTGCTGTAGAGGATCACTAGGGAGGGGGTCGGAGCAAACATGCATGATTCTACACGTGATGTGCACTTCAAAGATCGACCACAGGGGGAGGTAAATCTAGATAGATTGGACCGTTTTTAACTCCTTAGGATGACATGCAGCGCCACGGATCTGTAGACTGGGTGAGCTTGGGGAAATGTTTGAATGAACCAAAAATACGAAAAGGATTTCGAATTTGGATATATGATTTGGAAACTGAATCGGGGAACGGTACGTAGAGTACATGATAATACGTCTACAACTTAAAACCGGAAGTACGAAAATGTATATGAATAGCGTTGACATAGAGATGTAAAATGGAATGGAGTGTTTGGATGAAATTATAAAGAGTATTGAGATACAAAAGAGAGTTCAGTTCCCACAGCTACTGTTGATTCTGCTCACTTTATCTCGTATCGGAATCTAATTCCTCTGTTTCCCACTTGGTGGCGCGTCAGGCACATTCGAGTTTTATTGTTATTGGCCAAAAACTGCGATTCCGATAATGATTGTTCCATGTCGAATGCTGGGTGAAACAGTGGGTAGCCATATCAACCGCAGTGCGCATGCGCATTATGTGAAAATAACGGTTACCACGCAAGTATAAATCCGCTTGCAATGAGCTTTATGGTGAACAAAAAAACATAATCTGTTTCATGAAAACACAATTGAAAACTTGTGTCACAGACAGAAACATTCTTAAGTGTAGTTATTGCAAGAAAGCGGGAATTTCATGAAATTAACATCGGCCTTTATTGTGCCTTGTTATGTGATTCCGGGGTCTGATGACACGGGTGATAAGTCTAGAAAATAAACACCAACAGCTTGACATCAACTTGGACTGCTGAAGTCAAGGCATGTTGTGTTTTTATAGAGGTTCGTGTGAGACACATAGTCAGAGGTTATGAGACCTACCATCAATAAATCGCTAGGGTTCGTGTAACCGGCGATCTGAATGATCCTTAGCTAAAGCTGGTTTCACACTTGATTCTTGTCATGTGGACTGTTATGGAATTTCAAGGTTATGTCCCGGTGAGATAGCCATGCTGGCAGACTCTGGAATGCGAGTATTATGCACAGCTGGTTCTACATTTGGATATTGGCATGTGGACTCTTTTCTAATTTCTGCGTCTAATTTTCATATAATAATAATTGAATAATTTACATATAAACATGATAAAAGTTTACACGGGGATAAAATTCATTGATGGAGAAAACTAAACAATAGCGTATGTTAAAAGTTTCTTATCTAAAGAAATTACGTTCGCGCTTGCACAAGCAACAATTACATGTCTCATCTCCTAGAAAGGTGCATACACGCATGCATACTTGTTGTGATTATTTTAAAATGTTACCTTTTTTTTAACAAAAGAGAGTTTTTAAGGACCGTTTGTCGACAGAAACGCAATCATGTGTTCCATGAGGCTCGTATATTGCGAAAAAAAATCATAAACAACAATTTTGTTTAGATAATCATTAGTTGCCAATGTGTATCTTCAAAGGAATAGGAGCGTTATATAAATAAGTTATCAGAGATTGACAAGGGTAAGAAACCGAGCTAGGAGACCCTGAACAGGAAGCTATGATTTACTGAAGAAGCCTTGTTTTTCAATTAGGCCAGAAAATACGCTTGTCTTATTTCGACCGTGCATTAATTTCACAGATGAATGGTCTTTATGTTCGCAATATAAAAGTCCGCTTGGCAAAAAAAAGTTTTCAGAGATGTTAAAGTGAATTCTCCCGGGATTGATACCTTTCCGTTTTACTTTAAACTAGATGATTGCCCCACAGATGCTTTATACTAAACGTTGAAACATCGTGTCATGTTTCGCTTTCATATGTTGCCATGTGTGACATGTACAGCTGGCAAGAAGGATATAGACAATTGCTAAGGTGACGTAATATCCTGATAATTCACGAAATTAGGTTTGTAAAGGCAAACAAGTAGCGTTTATATAAAATTTGACAGTGAATGGACGTAATTACCATGTAACTTGAAAAAATTCAACATTTTCGTATTACGAAGTCCTGTTAGTTTTTTCTAAAAATTTTGTTGAACGATGAAACTTGAAGCTTTTCACCAGCCCGTCGCATCTAACCAAACACTTCATCGCTCGCTCACAATACTGTAACATCTTAGCGCTGATATTCTGCAAACTCATCAATTTTACAACTTCTTTTTGATTCCATAGCACATCATAAAAATGTCGACTTTTATCATCGCTCAGGGGCTTGACCTAATTTCCACTTCCTGACAAGAGTGGTCATGAGTTATCCCCCTTGTACACCGGTCCAATGTCATGCGTGTTTGAACCCTATCCAGGCAAGATTCCCACAAGTATGTGTTTATCCCGTCCCATTATAGTCGTCTTCAAATGGATATCTTTCTTTGATGTTGTCTCCAAATGGACGCGGACACAAAGACTTGTCTACTCTTTTGACTTACATGTCCGAATTCCGCACAGCGCATGTTCCACTGGCCGAGTAGTGGAGCTGTCACAAAACACCGCTGTCAGCTCCAGCGTTTACGGTGTTATTAGGTCTGTTTGCTGACATGTACATGTGTCAGGATTGTGTGTTGTCTCCCATGACAGGATTTGTTCTATTTAACCCCACTTTAACATTCTTCCACTGTACAATCACTTGACAGGTATAAATAGTGATGCGTGCCATTACGCTGATCACTCGGGTTGACCTACTTGTAATTCCGTAATTGTTCAGTGCTTTTTTTTAAATGGGGGCGGAATAGCGCAGAGGTAAACGCGTTCGGATACAGAAAAAAAGGTCCGGGTTCGAATCCCGCAAGTAGCACGGCAAATTTATCCGTCGTAGAGAACTGCTGTTCATGCAGTAAGGTTTGGGTGCAATGCTACATTAAATTTCAGCGCAGTACCACCCAAGGTTCGCTATTTCTAGCCGATGCTCGCAGGTTTTACCGCAATACTTAGCAACAATCGCGTTGCAGGCTGTATTCCTGCAATGACAGTGAACTAATCTTGAAAGCGGCGTTAAACCCCAAACACTTCACCTCAGGTCAAAATTAATCCTTGTTCATCGTCACAATTTGAGCGTATAATATCGATCCTATAACGGGATTTTCAACAATTTCAATTGGGTATTCAGAAGTGCATATATAAGAGAACTGAACTCTTTTTACAGGATCGCAACGACTTGTGCAATATACGACGATAAGTCTTTTATCAATGAATGAACATGCTTTTTCATTACTGAAATCTTCTTTTATTAAAACCGATCTAAACTGTAATTCAGGACTACTAAACTAATGAGCTGCCTCACAGTTGAAAAGTCAATTTCTTAAGACTCGAACTCAGATAAATTTATTCATTGAAATTTAGTATTCCATTTAAAAAAAAGAAAGGATCCTTGGTAAAATGAAATTTTTCTTCACCTGCTATTTAGGAGGTTATGTTTCGGACTTTTGTGAATTCACTTTCAAAATATTATCAACTGCAGTCAGAGTATTTTATTCCACATCATGAATGCATAAAATTTTCAAAAATGTTACCGCATTTAAAAGTTCAACACTAAAAAATGCACATATTCATGTATGCAGTACAATTTTAAACATTCAAAGGATTTCAAAAATAGGAATCTTTTTGAAAAGTCTAAGATTTTAAACATTTCGTAATGAGTTGAATGAATGTCGCCAGGTTGTCAACTAGCTTAACATATGTGTCACAGAGTGCCCTTAAACACGCTCGTACTCCAAATTATGTTAAAAAGTAATTTATGTTGTTAGCATGTGCATGTAAGTCACTCTTGTGGAAGTTTACATCAGCTTCTATTCCATACCTTAATGTGAAAGACAAGCTTTTCAAGGTTTTTTGATAATTGAATAAAACTATCAGAAATAAAACGAAAATATTCCATTTAAAGTACTGGGAAGGTCTCAAGGAAGTGATAGGGTAGCAAAGAGTATTTTTCAAGAGATTTGAAAGGGTTATTAATTTCAGAAACTATATATGTGACCCACTAGGGATTTAGATTGGTTCTCGTCTTTGATAAGGGACACACGGTAAATCCATCCTATCCATTTCAGATATGGTAAGTAGTTTTATACTGTTCCCCAGATGTCATGCTACACTTCACTGCACTTGTTTCATGTTACGAACGTCTCAAGCATAGTAAGGGCGTTGGACAATTCCTGGTTAACACATATTTGGAACCTTTCTATGTACATTTTTTCATTCAAATCAGGGCACTTTTTAAGTGTATCATGTTGCGTATTGAGGAAAAATTGGTTATGGTGTTTTTGTCTGATTTATCAAATGTAAACCCATTTATTTGCAACTATTTGAGTGACATAACCTTTGTTTGAGGCTTTGTTTGTTTGTGATACTTATTTGGGGTTTCCACAGTAACGTCTATTATTCTTCATATTTCAATAGGCTTTCTTCAGTGTATCCTTTTAGGGAATAATAAATAGTAGGTCTTTAAACCAATCGCTTTAAGATTTCACTTGGCTAATTATCCTTAAGATGCTACGTAATGTGAAGAAAGAGAAAATCTTATTGATATTAACTGTTTACCTCTGTAGGGGAGTCCGTTACGTTATTAAAATGTTTTTTTTGGATGATAAGTGAATGAAAACATGAAGCAGAAGATGTTGACAAAAGTGTTTTGTTTAGGCTATATACGTACACTCATATATCTATGGAAGAAAATATGTTCAATTTGTTTGAATTTTTGGTTACGAAACCAGACAACAAACCAAGCGATTTTAATGTCAATGACATCAATGGTGGTCCATACAAAATGTGTTTATAGTTTGAATGGTGTTGATTTACTTCTCTTTTGACAATTAAGCCGTACTCACACATATATTTGACACAAGAAACTATGTAATTTGTGGATGAAACTTGAATGATATGACATTTGATAAAGAACCGAGAGAAAAATACAACCGTCTTAACGGCTCTTACAACAGTAAAAGGTCTTTGGTGTGTTTTACAACAAAACAAAGCATTGCACATTTTAAAAATAATGATAATTCAGAATTATTTCGCCACAAAATTGCAATAAAGAATTGTGGTGTGTCGAGCTACAATGAAAATGACACTTATATCAAGATAAACATCTGGACATGATACATGCGAGCTGTATTTTATGTGTGAGGGATACTTATGTTCATCCATGGCGCTTTGTCTTATTTCACTGTATACCAATAAACAGAAAAAATGGAAGTAAAATGATACATAATGATATTTTTAATTGTCAATTTTGCATTTTGAAACTGTTAAGAAAATTCATAGGCTGTAAAATGGGATCTGTAAACAAAACGGGTCATTAAACTGTTGCGGCTGTGTGCTTATCTTTAGACAATAACGAGAAGTAAGGCTGCTGGTTGAGTTCAACTTGATTATTCCGCGGAATAGTCTGTAGATACGATACTCACTGAAAGACATTGGTACAATAATTAAAAGTACATCACTAGCTGGGATAATACACACATCATTCACAGTTTAAGTCATACACACTTGAATAAAAATACACACATCATACACAGTTTAAGTCATACACACTTGAATAAAAATACACACATCATACACAGTTTAAGTCATACACACTTGAATAAAAATACACACATCATACACAGTTTAAGTCATATACACTTGGAATAAAAATACACACATCATACACAGTTTAAGTCATACACACTTGAATAAAAATACACACATCATACACAGTTTAAGTCATACACACTTGCATAAAAATACACACATCATACACAGTTTAAGTCATACACACTTGAATAAAAATACACACATCATACACAGTTTAAGTCATATACACTTGAATAAAAATAAACACATCATACACAGTTTAAGTCATATACACTTGGAATAAAAATAAACACATCATACACAGTTTAAGTCATATACACTTGGAATAAAAATACACACCGCTGATGGCCGAAATATTGCCATAGCGCTAAACATCAACTCATATTCATTCAATTGAATAAAAAAAGAGAACACATTAAAAAATATTACTAAACACTTTTGTTGCCCCCAATCACACGACCATGAGGTACACTTTGAAGATAATATGAATGAAATTATTCAATTGATTGAAGTTCATAGTTTATGTAAAACGACCGTATACAGGCGTGTTCTTCTCCATCTCGTAATTTGAAAATATATTAGTTTTATAAGCATAATAAGCACATGTTGCATATGCATATTTTATCTTATTTGTATAAATCGGGGTATGATGTTTATCCAGTCGTAATTATTGATGACATGCATGCAGTACTGGTAGGTTATGTTCCTCATTACATGTTGTAAAAAACTCTATGTCTACACTCATAAAGGCACGATGTATGTTATTTGAATATATATACAATGTAGATACAATCACCCTCATTATATTCTGACATTACAGAAAATACCATGACGTCATTAAGTATCTATATACATAACAATGCTATGACGTCACCTTGATGATGACGTCAAACTGGCCAGGTCCTAAATGTGATCACAGCGCAGTTATAAACTATTTTCGTCAACTTTTGTGGAAAAAAATTCTATCAGAAAACATTCTCTATAATATATGTAGTTTATCAAGTATTTAATTACACCGGTGTACGATAATGTTTATAAGTCACTATATTTACTTTTACTGTATACAAATGATTGAGGAAATGATATATCATCACTTACTTATATACATGCACGATACAATCATCAAACCACAATACGCATCTTCTCCGTTTATGATACAAGGAATTGGTACATAAATCATGGTACGATACCATCTACAGGTGACTGAGTGGACCTACATTTATCTATTTTTACCCATATATGATCATATCTGCATGTACATTGACACAGTGTTTTTGATAAACTGAGGCGATATAAGCATCCCGATATGCAATAATCTACAGTTTTTGTATAGTGTAGGTAGCGTTCACTGTAGGCTATCACATCCCCTTGCGTGTGTTAAAAACCTGTATCCTGTACAGAAGCACCATTGTTTCAGAGAAATGTATCAAGGTCTTCAAGCAACTGACACAGTCAGATCTAATCTGACATGTTCAGTTTACAGTACACAATTGTACACTAACATTCATTCTGTCTATGTTTCTTCACACTGGGACTGTGTGTATTTGAAATCGGTTGTACTAAATTGCATTATACTCAGTTCAGAATATTGTACTTCAAAACAATAGTTTATCTTCCAAAGACGTCTTTGCTAACTTAATGAATTAAACTTTAGGTCTTCATGAAAGTAAAACGCTAAAACATAAATTCACATAGCGCTTTTGTTTCATGTCATTTGATAGTTTGTAAGTTGTAATTTACTTTCAATACAAGCATTTTTCAGGTAAATAGAAAATACTCAACATTTCGCTTTGAATAGCAGTTAAATCTAACCAGTGATTGTAAATTTATAAACATCAAAAGATCAACGAGACTAACCCCCTACTTTCCAAACTAACAAATATACTTACACCATTGTTCAGATTATCATATTGTCTTCTCATCATACAAGAAGCCAAGATACGTATTCGTTACAATCTGTGTCACAATCGGGCCTACATCACTATCATCATATCTATTTTCAAGAAATTATGGCACTGCGTTGGATAGAAGAAATGGTAAACAATTAAAGTTGGCAGCAATATATCTGTGCAGGCAGACAATTCTTCCTTGTTTTTTTTCTCAAGTCTAATGTTGCACGGCCAAACATATATACAAGCAACGTATGGAACTTCAATAGATTCAACTAAAAAGGTGTACCATACAATACTTGACATAGTTATTGCTTCTTCTGATAAATAGTGCTTTCCGTGTTTCATTTATATGCAGGCCTCGTTATATCTTTACGGCATGTAATCATTTCACTAAATTACAGTGTAGAGCATCAACGTATACTTATAAAGTATACATTTCACCTATCTGATGCAGTCATACCATTATTCTGTTCCGTACATGCTCTTTACTGACTATCTTGAAACTGTATGACTATGCTCTGTTCGCACTTATCTTCAACTAGATCTCAGAATATTCCCTATTTTACACAACCTTTGACACCAACTTTCTTGAAAAAACAATTAGCATTATCTTTTTCAATGCATTTTTTATTAGGAAGACAAGTAATTTTTTTATGGATAATCAACTTCTTTATTGTACTGATAAGCGACATTCGCTATAGATTCTTATACTTTATTTTTTTTATAAACGGTATAAGAATCTATACCGAAACGTCGCTATCAGTACAATAAAGAAGTTGATTATCCATAAAAATTACTTGTCTTCCTTATACTGACAACTCAACACTCAATTGCAAACAGCACATGTTTTATAATTCTAAATCACCAATGCCTCTTGCTGCTACGGTTCCAATAGGCATACATGTACCGAACGACTCAGAAAAATCATGTTGCCATGACCAAAATAGCTTCAATAATCTTTAAGTTTCTTCTATAATAATATTGAAACGTTATACGAGGTTATTTTCTGATTAATTTGATTCCAAATTATAACCGTAAGACGCTTCAATCAGACAAAGAAACCCAGTCTGTATCCTTGAAACTTTAAACATGCATTAGTTTACGGGCCGGTGCGCTAACTACATTTACAAGCTGGGATTGGTTGATAGTCTTCCCTGGCATGGTTTTTGCCTTTAATCCACGATAAAAAGGCAATTGATTCGTAAAGACTGTCTTCTGATTCTGGAAAGAGGAGGAGCATTGTGTCAAGTTTATACCAGATTTCAAATCAAGTGTTTTGGAAACATTTTTGAAATATTGATTTGTTTCAATGGATCCAATGGCTTACACCGTCCTTCATATAGCAATTGCACGATGCCCTTCAAAGACGATAATTCATAAACGGTTAACTAGAATGTCATTGGAGCAAGATGCTTCTTACAGGAGTGCAACAAATTCTATTTGCAGGAAATCTATGACATTGTTCTTGTATGGATCCTTACCAAACATGTTATCCAATATTGTATCTACTGCAGGCTATCTTCTAATACCATATTCAAATCTCATTTTCGAGTCAAAAATCAACAGATCATATCGACATGCTAAGAAATTGGTTCCAAAAATATGATACATGAATGTATTCCTTTTGGCGATGGCATCTTGATTGAACCAACAACGTAACGAGAGATGAATGTCAGTTGGATTGTGAACAAATGTACAATTGTTGTATTTTAGATCACTCCATTTGCAGTACGAATTCTTGCATCGTGTAAAACCTGGTGATCAAGTTGATACGCTACAAGTACGGTCAGTACTGGCGATTGTTGCTAGCTGACTCTGAGGATAAGGTTTCGAATCAGTTAGAGAGCCGCTGCAAATATTACGGCCCCAAGCTGTAGCATGTGTCAGCATATTTGATACCAATGACGCCACGCTAAGGAGTTGCTTGTTTTCGCATTACCTCTTCGCTTCCACTGTTCCATAACTGAAATATTGTTGAATCTCGCTTGCTAGCCCTTCGCTTCCCACGTGTTCAATTACTGAAATATTGTTGAATCTCGCTCGCAAGCCCCTCGCTTCCCATGTGTACAATAACTGATATAATTGTTGAATCTCACTCGCAAGCCCTTCGCTTCCCACCTGTTCAATAACTGAAATATTTTTGAAAACACGTTAAATACCAACTCGCTCGCTAGCTCTTCGCTTCCAACACTTCTGCCATATCTCCGTGTCAAAGGTCATAGAGTTCAGCCCTGACTAGATCTCTACTCCCTATGTTTACTGTTTTGAAGCAATCCTGTCTTACGTTTCAGATTAATTTCGTGCCGAGTTTGGAAAATATTTACCTAATTTTTATCATAGCTATATCTTGACATGTTTTGTGTGGGAGTAAGGTGTTAACCAGTTTCGTAGAAGGCCCCTTGTTTTGTTTTAGGGAGAATCTGATTCTTTGTTGATGGATTGAGGGCTTGAATTTGTGTTGTCATGGAAACAAAGAATCCTGAGAAAATTTAGAAAATTTTAACAGATCTCTATTTTTGCTGTTTGTTCATTAGGTTCGGTTTTCCTTTTTCAGATTTTGTGTGAAAAGCTTGTTATTTTTGTGACTTTATTTCCAAAAGATGTTTTAATGTTAATGTAGATTGTAATCTCTCTGTTGTGGACAATCAGTCTTCTGGTCAGCTGAATTTATCATTTAAAAAGACGATTTGCCTTATTCCTAATTGAATAAGCATTGATTAAAAACATTACATAAAGTCAATATTAAACTGAAACCTTAAAATAATATACAAATGTTGCTCAAGCTGAAAAATGATTCGTGAAACACTGATCACATTTGAATAATCTTTAGAAAAGTGATTCCCTAGGCGAAGACCCAATCTGAGAAAGTATACAATACAGAAAGTGTAATCAGCTTCATGCACTATCAGACCATTGCTTTCTTCGTTTATAACGTCAAAAGCCTAATATTACATCACAGATAAAAGAAGTCGTTCAATTGTATACAAACTGTTAATTTTTTTAAGGTTTCTTCCTCTAAGGGTCTTCCTCTACAATGCTCGACTAAATTCTTTTTATACGTTTCCTCTTGGAAAATTATTATTAGCCGATAAGTGATGATAAATTTGATATTTCAGAGAAGGGAAACACCAACGCATTGAAGCCTACTTTACGCTTATATAATCGCGTAATGAATGTGTTCTCATTTACCATTATTTGATAGCAAGGTTTACAAATACTTTGGCACATTCATATACTTAAAAAGTGATAAGTAATGTAGGATATGATATACGTCTCAAAACTCTTTTGACAAAAGTCCTAACGGACATAAATAATACCTACATGTATTGTTCAGTCAAGATAATACCAACCAAGATTGTCTCCTTTTAAAATTCCTGAGGGCTCTTATTTCATGCAAAAACTGATTTCTTTTCTGCAAAGGTAAATATAAGTGCATAACTTTATAGGCAAAAGCTGAAATTTATCTTCTCCAGCTAAACGGGTGTTTATCTAAAATCTCTACATTCTATTTAAACGTTTTATACAGGCGCTGTAAGATTGTTTTTTAGTTCTTTTTCCCGCTTCTGATAGACAGCAGTTGAATGCTTGACAAATGTTGTTGCTATTATAGAGGTTTATTACAGTATTAAGATAAACTCAATGAGGTATCTGGTTTAGCCAAACATGATCCTCTATTTGCAATATGACTCGATTTGGAATCTTTACAGCGCCAGTGTTTACTCCGACATCTCAACAGATTATGTAATTTAATGTACTTTTCGTTTAAACTATAAACTGTCTACATGACAAATGCTGCTATATATGCCATATCTGACAAGCGGAATACGAAAAATATGCATGTTATATATACTCATGAAAATATATATATATATATATTTCCAGCAGAAATTATGCAAATACACGGATATTAATTCATACACAGTAACAGCGTTAAGCAGTTTATACATTTGTTATAAAGGACAACTAAAGAAAATATCTCCAATGACATGACTTCCATACATGAGTTAAATAAAGTGAACAAAATCTATTGAAAGGTGATCTTTTCATACATCCCGAATTTAAACCATGTACATGTAAGTAGACAGACTTATTGAAGATATTTTTTTCGGCTTTGTGGACTATCAACATCTTTCTACATCAGTGTATCTTTATCCGCAGAGCTCCTACACTACCCTGATGTAAGTAAGATCAAATGTCTCGCATCGCTGACGCATTTAGTTTTAGTATGTCAACCAATCTTTTGGTTGTAATACTTTTTACATACATGTATAATATTTATACCTTACTTCTATTTATGTTTTACATTTACAACATATTGTACTCTTTTAAGTAGCTTGATGCAAATATAACAAACTCAATGGCATACGAAGCTATTACCTTACTTCTATTTATGTTTTACATTTACAACATATTGTACTCTTTTAAGTAGCTTGATGCAAATATAACAAACTCAATGGCATACGAAGCTATTACCTTGATACATGCCAGGTTTTGCAGAAGCTCTATACGCTGATTTAGTAGGATTACGAAGAAAAGTAATCCCATTACTTCAATTGCCTCATTGATACAAAAAGCTTAACTTAGTCTATGACACTGAACTCTATTTAAATTCGGTCTGTGTTTGTAGGCCATCATGAGTATAGACCGTATGGACCATGTTAATTATTCGAGCTAATAATTTGATTTCGTTTCTTTTTATGTTGGATCAAACTTGATCTGTTTTTTGTTTAACGTGTTTTTTATATCTTGAAATGTATAATTTAGAATTACCTCCCTTGAAACACAAGCACCTGTAAACACCAAATTGACAGCATTAAAAACAGTATGTAGAATGTAGAATAAGGAAAGTAAAGAAGAAATGATTGAAGAAACCTCATCTTGTCTTTTATGCTGTTGTAACTCTAAAAAGCTCCGATGACTCCCCTGCACAATTACAGACCAATTAGGTATAATACTATACAGAAATACAGATTGGTCGATTGACTATTAACCAACAGAGCGCTTTTAAAGATGTTGGTTGTAGTGTTCTAATTATACAAGTTTGAAGATCCCCACCAAATCATTAGTATACGGCAAAAAGACCATATATATATACATACACAACAAAGAAGCTTTGAATATAGGATATTCTAATGAAATATGATCGGCAGAGTATTTCTAAATCCATAAAAATATACGATTCTATACCAGTAGGAAAAGAAAAGATCAGCAAAGCTAAAATAACAAAATATCCAGGGAGATTAACTTTTCAAGAAGGATTAGGTTGATGATCTACTTAGGTTTGTCGCCATATGTCAGGATCAAGTTGCTTTCCTGTCTTAGACTATTTTATTTCTATACAATAGTATTTAAGTATTCTGAGGTCAAAGCATTACTAGAATTGCTTTTCATTTATCTAATAATGTATTTACTAACTAGACGTTTGTAAGTCGTTGATGGACATTATGAAATGGTAGGTTTACAAAAAACTGAACAACTTTTCACAATAAAGAAGCTATCAAAAATGTTTGTATTCTAGATTACTTCTGTATTTCCTGAATACCCTTTCTGACCCTTTTGTAAATTGTTCATCGATTTGTCAAATCGTACTCGTATTTTGTATTCATTATCACGGTTAAGGAATATGTAAAACACAAATAAATATATACTCGTATGTATCATGATAAATATTTCTCTTGACGTGACGTGATTCACTTATGGTAAGAAAATAACACGAAAGTTTACACATTCTTGAATAGTTTTCATTAACCGAATTATCTAAAAAGAAAGTGGAAATATTTTGAATTGTTTTAACGTGTGTTAAATTAACATTTCAGTAAAGCCATACGTTTGAAAGTCTTATCTTTTTCAAATACCACTCTTATTTATTTTGTTCCTTTATCTAAATGTACCGACAATTTCAGTGAAGATACATGTTTCTGCTACTATCCACATATTGCCATCAATGACTTGTAAACACAAGTTGAATTGTCATCACGTCCAGAAATACCAGCTCATGAAAATGGCAGAGATAACATATCTGTCAAAGTGTGCATATTGTGAGTGAGTGTAGATACGCAGAGATTGATAGCAGGTTTTTTTTTACATCAAATACAAAATATTTTATGTGATAAACTTTCCTTATCATTACCCCAGCAGCTTATCCTTCGCCATGTTTGAAAATACCTGTTTGCAAATTGAACACGTGATGACATATTTCCGGTAGCAACTTCAGGTTATATGTAAACTGCATATATAATTCTCACAAGAAATTAAACACAAAGGATATTTTCAAGCAAAATATCTTGGCCATTCTAGATAGCCATATATCTAGACTTAAGTGAGGCATGGAGATTTCAAAAATACTTACATACTTACATAAGATCAGTGACCACACTGCTTTAACACAATCATCACAATTTCATATCTCCACATCAGTGTTACAAATCATCACCTCAATTCAAGTACCAATTTACCTTTTTATCATGTCTCTCATCAAGGCAACGAATTCACGTATCCTCAGTTAGTCTATCAACTTTTATCTTGAACACTTTATAATTTGCTCGTCTCCTCAATGTTACAAATCACCACCTCAATTCATCTACCCACTTTTATCATATACCATTCGTCACTTGCTGAGCTTATAAACGTATGAGCATAACTTAGTGAATTCATCAACTCAGTTCGTGTACAGACGTTTATCATATCGCCACATCATATCATTTGCATCTTCCCATCAACGTAATTAACCAATCTCATCTCTTTAAGAACCACTTGAAAAGTCTACTATCAAAGAATTCTGTACGATACGATAAATAACAGGATTATGGCACTGAAACATTGATATTGTAAGTCGTGTGTGTGAAGAGATCTGTGTAATGTAAGAAGAGATAGCTTACATTCTGTTAGGTGTTAATGGTGTGAAGAGATGTCTGTTATGTGAAAAACTGTCAGCTTGGTATTCACGGCCTCTTTGCCTTTTTCTATGACAGAATCTAATATGTGCCCATGGCTACTGGTCTTTTTGCGCATGTCTGCAGGTCTTATTGAACTTGGAATTTTTTTTCAATAAAATCAGAAGCCATTAAATCATAGAAATAATAACTTCCTGAGTTTGAAAATTAGACAAATCGTTAACCTATTTGTCTAACATTGCCTCTGGAGCTCTGTTTGAATATGAGTAGATTTCCTGTGGAATTATATACAGATATTCACTTGTATCAGCTTCTATCCAAATTAAACGTGCAAATGTCATACTACTACAACTACTACTACTACTACTACTACTACTACTACTACTACTACTCCTAATGCTGCTACTACTACAAGCTTCTATTTGAAATAAAAGTGTAAATGTCGTGGTAACGATGATGACATATGTTCACTGTTAACAACACTGTTATTGTTGTGACTACTGTGGTTACATTGGCCATACATTGTTGATGGAGCGAGTTCGTGTCTGACTCGGCAGCTAAAGGTTGGAATCCTGCACTAATGTCATGTTCGCTTACAGACAATCTGGCTGGTATGTCAATCTTTGACATCCCTTGAAGCCGTAACATGATTGTTTTGTTACAAAATAGTAAATGTTCAAAGAGAAAGAGTGTTTTGTAGCTTGAATGAATTCGGCATTTGGCAGGTTTACTCAGGTATTCTTCACTGTTCTAATTCAATTACATTGTTACTTTATGGTAATCACGTGTGTACCGTCAGGACGATGATGCAAGTGATAACATAAATGATATACATAAATGATTATATGATTATAGGTACAAAAGGAACAAAATCTAAGACTATCATTGGTTGACTGAAAACATTTTCAGAAAACATTTTCAGTCTATGTTTACATCCTTAATTCGAAGACATTCAAACAAAATAGTTCTTTTTCAAAAGTTAGAAGTTGAGACGTTTTACCATATCGAATTTTGCTTAACATTAAAGTGCCCAAAAGGTATATGGTCCTAGGCGAACGAAGAAACTTGAAAAGGTATCTCCTTCTCTTCGGTGTCACAGCTGTTACTTGCAAAGGTCATGCCCAATATGAAGTGTGTGTGCATCTTTATCCATCTATTCTATTATGTTGAGTGGAATATACTGTTGCATGTTGTTCTATAGGAATGTCTGAATTCAACTCTTGGCATGTGGAAACGTACAGGATACAAAAGGTCAGGAGGGCTTCTTAGCAATACGCTCTCCAATGGCGAGATTTAAGAGTACTTGAAATGATTAAATTCAAATATATAAACTTTAAGCTACGATACATCGCATTGTGTTAAAAAATCTATCATCAAAGCTATGACCCCATTCAGAGTTAAGGAATAATTTTGGCATTTCCAGTTTGACGTGTTTGGTCGTACACGTGTGTGTGTGTGTGTGTTACCATCCTTAGTTAGACACTTGTCAGTGTGCATACTGTCCATCTGGTATGCTTGAATCTCTAGACTTGTGACATGGAGTTGTAGAGTCCGGAAAGGTTACCAACCGTTTTAAATGACAGGTACAGACTTAGAGTGTGAAGGATTATTACAGATTGAAAGGATAGAGGTTGATATGTCTTTTTTTAGGCATTTGTTTTGGTTCAAGATTTGAATTTTGCTACCCTTGAATAATTGAGAAAAGGGGGTTTAAAATTTCAAAGAAGTGCCCCAAAAAATATGAATCAGAAATACTAAGAAAAGATGTAATTATCATAACCAAACACCAACTCGACCTTTTCAAAATGTTCCTATGAACTGCATTTATGAACGAAATAATGATATATAAATCAGATTGAATATAAGTTTGAAGATAAATGAAGATTTTATCCGATTGAGGATTATGACCGTGCTTTAAAAACTCTGGAAATTACCTTTTTTGGGATTATGATAATTAAAATGTTAATTAATAACTAAAAAGCAATAAGTTAGAGACTTATATGAATTCTATCTTAACGGTGTATTAAAGACATCAAAGCTGAAGACATGTTTATCATGGTATCCACTCTTCAGATTAATGTTATTACTTTTCGTATCACATCTGGTATATCAGAAAAGTCCTAACCTTCCTCCTTACTCGTCTGAACTTATTTTTACAAGACTTTCTTGAACATAAAGAGCACCTTATTACAAAAAATTATGGTTGGGCATCTCTGAACAGCTAGACTGCCTTCCTATCATATGTGATCTAAGGATAGGTTCACTATCCATAAAGACATGCACGTATATTTACATAGCCTGATTAAGTAGACGATTCGAAATCTGTTTATTTACAATTTCACACAGCGGGTATAAGATGAACAGATAAACTTTTATCCATTTAAACCTTGGTCATAGGAACATCTATGTAATCAACTGATTTCGCGTCTCTTTCTTCAGGTCATGACAGTTTGATATAGCAATACCTTCTTGAAATACAGTTAAAAAAGTTCAGAAAGTTTACTTTAAGATTTAAAAGATATATCGTTCATAGGGATAAGCAACAGTAGTTCAACAGATGTAATCCATAAGGAGATAAGATAGGAAATATATACATGTGATATTGAGTGATTCTCGTCTTTGTCCCCTGTGGGTATGCATAATCATTTCAGATTGGAAACGTGTCTTGTGGAGACAAGTATTAAAGGGGCACAGAGTATGTTGTTCGCGTCAAATATGTCAAACTTTATGAATGGTGTTATTTTATCAGGAAGTAGTTATAGTTTCTGAAATCAATCAATCGGAACGGATACCATCTAAATGATGATAGAAACATTAAAATGAAATTAAGTGCGAAATGTCATTTCTAATTCTATAAAGGTAAGGCTGTAGGCATAGCACACGCTGGTTATGTTCGCTTCAAACAAAGGGGCATTCTTCAAGGCGTTTCCTAAAAATATTCGACCAAATTCAAGTTTTTTGGATCATGTTACATTTCTAAAAATAATATTTCCTCGGCAATATTGTGGCATGTTTTCATTCCCCCTCCTTCCCTCGTAGTATGCCCGATTACAGAACTATATACCGGCGGAATAACACTGCGTTATCAGTTTCGACGGCATCATAATAAACTTTCCCCCTAATTCGGACAGGGGGGCGTGAGGGAGGTTCCAAAGTCGACACGTGGCCCGCTTTTTGCTACTTAGAACTCTAATTAAGTCCCGTAAATCTCTCCAGAAGGCTATCTCGAGGTGTCAGATGTCCAGCTTTGCCGTCTTATTAGCATTTTATGATTGCGCCGGAGCTCCCATGTGGCGGAATGTGCTCTAACCTCGTGTTGTTCCGCCGTCGATGTCACCGTCATATATCAAGATGGATAATCTATAGCGATCACATAACTGGGACAATTAGTTTATGTAAACTTACTCTGGAACAAGCGATTGATAACCCTGGACTCAGAAACATGTGACTGATGATCTTTAGACGACGAATGAAGATGACATCGATGTTGGATGTAGAAAAGGCATGTTACATGGACGCCTCTTGTCTATATTCCATCTTTGATAAGTACAAATTTTTTGAAGAAGCAGGGAAAAACATCCTTGTCTACTTTTAGAAAGCAGTTTTTATAACCCAACTAAAAAATTAGCGACTAATTAGCCAGCAATCAGAAACGTGTGCCCTGAGACAAATGGGTGACGAATCGAGGGGGCGTCTTAGATATGATTTTATTAATTGAAACCATCTACACTTTCTGGGTTTATTGGATTCGAACCTCCCTTTTGGATTTTAATTGATGACTTTTTAAGAAGGTAATGGAGAACAGGCCGATAAGCAACAAATGAAAATGCGCTGCATTGTCTAAAGTTTAACTGTCAATAACAATGTATTAATTTGGTTATTTTTTTTCCGAAAAACTTGAACCTAGTTCTTTATGGTCAAAAGATGAAATTGATGAGGGATGTGTTCAGTATATTACCAAGGTAGGGATCTTGAGCAACTCTAACTTACGGCCTTTTGTTTATGGTCAGCTTCTTGCCAATTGTGAATTTATTTTCTTTATTCTAATTAAGTGCAAATGTGACTTTCTCCTGGAATAGAAAAGATACAGTCTTGGCAAATTAGGCTAAATAATATTAGTGCCTGGGAAAATGTCTCAAGTCACTTCGTGATTAATATCCAGATCTGCTTCTCCTTAGGCGGAATGGTAATTCTCTTTTTTGTATATTTTGGGTTACTCCAGTTGTGTGGGTGATTATTTACACCACTAGTTCCCCATTGCCGGTGAAATAGTAAACATTGACTGACACGTCTAAACAAACTCCATTGTTCCCCTATCCTCCCAATTAAACAACGTTCCGCAATATGTAGGTGTAGCGTAGGTTAATGTAAGAATATAGGTAAGTATTATACATAAAACAAATAAAGATGATTAGATTGGTATGTTGGGGGACTGTTCATACCTTTCTCCTACCAATTTCACAGCGGTCTGCCGCCATATGTGGGTATAGAGTATGTAAGAAAGAATAACTTATAAAACGAATGAAAACGATGAGATCGGTATGACTGTTTTTTACTGCTAGCAGAAAAAAATCCTCTAACGTTTCGCAGCCCCTTTAAGGTGCCCAATAGTTGAGAATAACAATATATTAGCATTGGATTGGAATAATGTATGATTTGTTGGCTTTTATTTCAACCGTGTGTAACTTTAGGTCTGAATCATATTCTCATTATAACGTGTAATATGTTTCAAAAATGAAGATTACCAAGTCGTATGTTTGAGTGTATAATTTATATGCATGTATGATTGTCACTGTAAGGACTAACGAGTATAGTTAAAATGTATGGAGATTCCATCGTTAACATCGTCTTTGTTAGGAACCGTATGCATTCTCTGATAAGAACCTCGTCACAATAAGCATGTAAGTGTATAAGTCGTGTGTGTAGATGAAATATTATCTTGGATCACACGTTTGGTATACGTCGTGTTTGTAGATGTGTTTGGTATGTTGGGGGGATGTTACCAATAAAATATTATCATGGATCACACTTTCTGCAAAAGTACAGAAACCTTTACTTGCGGGATTCGAATGAACAAGAAACAGCGCCAGCAGTGATCTAAAATTCAGCCTATGAATTTTTTTTTTTATAATATCCACAGTACCTTTATCCATGTCATTCTATTTTATTTCTTTCAGTTATAAACAGTAAAATCTAAATTTGTTGAATGAGAACTTAAAGGCTCCTATTTGAATACTCAGTCATGAAGCAGCCCTAGCAGTAACCGTACAGAGAGCTTACCACACGCCCACCAGGCCTTTAGTGCATAGCATTACACGAATGAAAACCGCTATAGGCTAGGAGTACCATCAGAGTGCATTTAACAGCTTCCATAGAAGATTCTGGGCAACAAATATCCAGCAATCAACATATGGTGAAATGAATTCATTTGTGTCCTGTGACGAAGAGGGTAATTGTATCCCCTAGTCATCAACTTTTTAATATAACATACTGTGGCCATGTGTAGGTTTTGAGTAGGAATAAGTGAGTAAGTGAATAAAAAGTTCAATAACTGATGCGTCTCCCGAATTCCACATGGGTCTGGTACGGTGTGTTCAAAGGATATTATTGTAAGTTAAGTATTTCTATGTTAGTAATAAACCGTTGTACAGAAAATGTTAGGGTAGCAATAACAGGGTTAACCAGTATATATGCCGAGTGTTGTAGGCAGGTAGGTGCAGTCATCATATCGACATCATCATACTTATATTTGAACAGCGCCAATATCAAGCGCCAAGAGCGCTGCTCAAAGACGTTTTGTATTCGCTCGTTCTGGATATCAATATTCATGACAATTCTTTTACTTTGATCATACAACACGTGCAGCCATCACGTAAATGACACTTAAAGTCCTTACAGCCCTAACGAGCTGAATGGACTGTGATTACAATGTTTGAAACATTTATTTGGTCTCATTTCTTTGAAATTATAAAGCCATTTGTACTCCAATAGAAAAGTATTTAAGTCTAATGGGCATATATCCAAACAATGTTAGTGATGGTAAAAGAACTTACACCAGACTCGAATTTTTCGTCTTTATACTATTCTTGCAGATTTTTTATTTTTCTTATTGTTTATACGTTAAATATAATTTTCGACGTACCTTTATGTTAGCATAACATTGATATTGTTAGTCATCGTAACAGGGTACTAATATTTAGGGAGTCTTTGCAAAATTGCATCATCGCCCTCATATATATGGTTCATCTAAACATATAGCATCTAAGGTAGGCTACATTTAAGTGATATATTTGGCTCAGTGTCATGAACATAGCCCACATGTTGCCGCCTGGTCTAACTCACAGGCTGTGAGTTGAACTCAATCTATCTCAAAAAGTAACCTCACAGACGGCAAGTAGGTAAAGGTAAATCTTTCCATTGGAAATCTCCTTTCTCGGAGCCCTTTTTCAAAGACTGCATATCAAGTCTATACGATGAACATAGACAATTTGCTGCCACCCTGTGATGGGTGATTCCCAGTCGCGTAACGCGGTCTTCTCGAGTCTTGCCCTTCCCTGAGAGGCATACTCCATACTTTGCAATTTCTGTTGATGTCTGCAATTCCCTGAGTACCACCAACGCGTTGTAAAGCTCTGCGTTTGTAGTTCCAGACAAGTTCTGCAGTATCTATACGCCTATTTTACACTGAGGGTGTTATACCGTCTACTTTATTTCTGTAGAAGCTACAGCACGTGCTCCGAGAAATGCAGTTCCAGGCATGTTTTGCAGTATCTGCACATGTATCACACAGAAAACGCCTCTCTTACATTTGCCTAACGTTATACAAGCTCCTTTATTTCTAAAGTACCTAAAGCACCTGTTCATGAGTGCAGTTCCTGACGTGTTTTGCAGTAACTGCTTATGTATCATGTAGGGTGTCTTTCTCTCTGAGGAACCAGCAGGTGCAGCAACAGATGTAGTGAGAAGATGTCCTTGTTTATTTAATCCTTGCGTATTACAGGAGTCCATTAAACACACCTCACCACTTTGTGGGATAGGTTACAGTCAAGCACGATGTGTGGCGCAGTCCTGCTTCTGTTTGGCCTCCTCGCCCAGATTCAAGCAGCCCTGGAATTTCTCCTCCGTTATTGTTGTAACATTTGTTCCGAAGATCCTCCATATTGGCCAGCCTGTCTGCAATAGGACTAGAACCATTGTTTGATTACACTCCCATTACTCGCAGAAACATCCAGCAGGTCGATCATATTGTGTTACATCCCCCACAACTACTCTCAACACATGTGTTCACTGATACCATTGTCCGGACGACTACTGATATTATCCTACCCGCTAGTGTTTTCTGTACGACTACTCTGGTTATCAGACACGAGACGTGTGGCGGACAGGTGAGGGTAATGGTCAAAGGTCAGACAACAATCAGAAGGCACTAGGTGTCTGGACGGCCACTTAGCGCTGAGTAATGACCACATGTCCATTCAGACAGGGTATAACCCGTGGGGGATGACGAAGACGTGAAGGGTTGGATTCTAGGGAATATCATCTCCACGTGCTGCTAGCATCGCCGTTTATCTGCTTGAAATGGCCTTGTTATTTGAAATCATTGCTTTTGACTCTGTAATGAAGTCTTGAAATCTTAATGTAAAAACGTAAAAGAAATTGCCCTTGGTTTTGTCTCAGAAAAGAATATATTGGACCAATTATAGAAGAAGCAAAGTTGAATACAACCCTGATGGTATTTATTCGTTGCCAATCATATATATTCGACACAAAAGTCAAAATCATAAGGGACTAAATAAGCATATTTGAATGAAGATATACTTTCATTGATCACTTTATTGAATATTGCCAAAATAAACAAATTCCCTAATATCCCTTGTTCAGTATTAAATAAATTTTTTTCCAAATCATCGAGACTGACACTAAGACAGCTTGACAGTAATTGATTTTCTTTCAACTTCAATTAAGTGAAGAAATTGGATCTAATTGAATAAGGACTTTGAAATGAGTACGTTTCTTCTTCTTGACAAGATTCTTCCTCAGCTTTATATGAACTAAAAATTGTAACGCAACTCCTAGATAAGATAATCTATCTAATTGTTCTGGATCACCTTGATGGAAGGTAGTAGATACTTGGTACAGGTGTTTATTATTCACTATTAAATTCTTCCAATAAGGCGAAACTGTCGAAACGGTCATAAAATGTCCGCCGTGATTAAATGTTATATCATGTAACACCGCCAGGCGTTGCTTCAGATAGGTTAAACGGCATTAGAAGGAGAGCTAAGTGGCGTTGATATCCTTGAAACTGATAAGAAAACAACAATTTACCTTTTTCGTATTAATTGAAAATGAAAAGTTCGTATCCTGTTCCTTGCTTCAAATGTAGGGAAAACTTGGAATGTTAATTAAAAAACGATAACTACGGATTGAAAGTTTTGATTCTTAAAGGTTATAAGAATATGGTTGATGTTTCTGATGTATAAACAGATAAGTTCTTGGCTATATAATGTTGTAATAAAGGTGCAATAATGTTACAGGGATATATAAGTGCAATGTGTTCCAAACCAGTTTTTAAAATTATGGCAAAGTTATGGCGTATATTAGTTTGATTTCTGGGTACAATCTCTCCTTGCTAATCTTGGATCTTAGCTTGTTCCATGTTTGATTAATGAGAATTGCATTACATATTGTTTGAACCTAAATAAAATATATTGTGATGCAGATTAAAATCAACTTAAATTTCAATTTAAAAATTTCAAATATAGAATAATTGCATGTTCTAAAAAAATTGCGAAAATGCATTATATATCTATATCTATTTTTGCCGATTCCAACCGTCCCAAATCATATGTTCAATCTACATTATTGCTAATAACATAACCCATTTAACACTTTATATTCCTAACTGTCCTGTCTAAACCCTCATTATACAAGTTTCCAAAATTACGTTTTACTAATATATCTTCCAATTGGCTTTAAAATGATACTTTTCAGCAACAGGCGGTTCTTCTCGAACAACTGACACCATCCATAAAGTTTGGAATATGTGACTCCAACAACTGACTCCATCTCTTTAAGGTTCACATTTGTTTTTTAATTTCCAAATAAGGTCAAGAAAGCACTGAACCTTAAAAGTACTTATGGCTGTTAAAGCAAGCGAGAGGATTAAAGTTCTAAACACTCTCCTTATAAGGTAATGTTTGTTTGAAGCCGTGATTAATGAGCGTGAGAGATGAAGTGGTTGACAGTTTCCTGAATGCAGTGCTAATTCACAGAGAAAACAGGAAGTTGTTGAACCAGACGCTCAGATGCGACAAGTGTCAGGGTCAACTATATGGTGCACTAACGTTGAAGGTGCTATTTTCCTATCATGTGAAATCCTTCAAGGACGCTTGTTTTGATGAAGCTGGATCCACTTCATTATCAAACTAACTATTAGTAAGGGTGGTAACGTTTTATTTTCTCTAGTTAAAAGGACCTCCGGTCATGTGCAGTATTTCAAGGGCGCTGGTTTTGAATACGTTGCATAACCTTCATTCAAACTTGCAATGGTGGTTAGTTAATTGTCTTGTTCAAAGGACTTCCGATCATGTGAAATCCTGATGGGATACTTGTTATGCTTATTCTAGAGGTTAGATCATGTGAAATCCTGCAGGGGTACGTGTTTTGATTATGTTGGAGTTTGGATCATGTGAAACCTATAAGAGATACTTGTTATGATTATGTTAGAGGTTGGACCATGTGAAATCCTGATGGGATACTTGTTATAATTATTGGATGGTGGTAAATCTTTAAGGGATACTTGTTATAATCATGTTTGAGGTTGGAGCATTGTAATCTTTAAGGGGTAGCTGTACCTTAGTTTGAAAATTACATTAAAGTGTTTTGTTAATGTGACTTTCGACTATGTGAAATCTTAAAGGGGCGCTTGTTTTTATACTGTATAAATCTGTAAAGGATACCTGTTGATACAAACTACTTAGTTTGAGAATTACATCAAAAATGTTATGTTAATGTGAATTTCGACCATGTGAAATCTTAAAGGGGCGCTTGTATTGATAATGCTTGATTCGGTAACAACCAGGTCATCAGAAATCTATATTAACACACTTCTTTAGCAACTTCAGGGCCTCCTTGCACAAAACAACCATTATTAATATCATCATTAATCAGTAGTCCAATCCTTTAAGGTCAAATATGTTGGTGACATTTTATCACATTGGTGCTTTTTGAAAAATCATATCTAGGACCAGCCTATCACAAAAAGCAAAATATCCTTTAAACCACATATCCAAAAATCTCAAAAGATTTAAGAATTTTTGCTGAAAATATCTCAGATGCTCCTTGAACATGTTATCATTTTCATTTTGAATTTTTTTTTATTGCAAATGTCTGGTCTACTTCTTTTTATGGCTGTATTAAGTCTTTTTATTTTCACCATTTTCGTAAGAAAAAACAACGGATAGCGATGCATGGCAACAAAGAAAAGTACAGGTGTCTTTGAAACAAACTTTAAAAATTCTAGGAATGGGAAGTGTTTTTGCCATAATTTTTTCTTCACGTACGTCATTTTGTATTGTTGTTTAAAATAAATTGGTTCTAAAAACACTAAAAACACTTAATAACACTCTAGGTTTTACGTAAATTTACAAAACACTTCAAATCTTATCAGAACTTGGCACGCTTTTATATTCACTCAAGTAGATATTTTTCAAAGAAATGGATCAAATTAAAAGTACACTAAATTTAACTTTATCAGCAGAATCTGGTAAAAGAAGACAGCCCACAAGCCTATTAAAAGCATGACCCACTTAGCCATCCATATTTCCTTATTAATTACGAGTCGAGGTACACACATGTCAAGTGGAGGGTTTCTTTCACTAATTAGCAATTAGATCTGGAGTATCAGAGTCAGCATTCCTTTGGTGGAAACTGCTACACGTCATTTCGGCCTTAAATTTCACAGGATATCATTTTAATTTTTTTGGTATTATTTATGAATGAAATCCTGATTTACCCTTATTTCATTCACTTAAGATTTCTGAGATAAGTATGTTCATTAAAAGCTAAATTTGGAAATTATTTTCAGTAAAAATATTCTTTATGGCGTCATTATGATTTATAGCGTCATCATCGGATTTTGGCAACAAGCTCAGGTTGATTTGGAAACAATTGCAGTTATGTGATGGAAAAGTGAAAGGTTTGCGGAACTAAATTATTTGACACGTTATGTTTGAATGTCCTTCAATGTTTTTTAAATTTGAATGACAAATATATGAATGAAAGTTTTTGAAAGGGGTGCTTTTAATCACAAGTTCAGAAATTAAACTAGTCTGTCGTAACGACACTGGAGAATAAAATCAAAGAAGTCTTCGTAAGTTTAACAAAAGTTGGTAAGTCTTGTTGCCTCAGTTCTGGGGAATTTTAATACTATTCAGGGCTTCTTTTTATTATATTTCATTTCAAATGTGAAAAAGAATTACACCTTAAAATATTTAGCCACTACTAAGTTCAATGTATACTCATAAACGCAATTCTAAGTTATCAAATGTTTACGTTGACGAATTGTGTACATGTTTTCAGACAAATGAAGATTTATAACCAATAGACAATTTACCATGAATCATGTGTTTTTTATGTTTTGCAAAGCAGGCTATTAAGAAATAAGTTGGGAATATATTTGTCAGAAAGTCGGAACATAAACAATAATCCTGTTTATGACAACTAACACTGTCGTATCACCTTAGACATTTTTATGAAATGTCATCCCTCATAATGTCAACTTAACTTCCTAATTATCACTTAAACCACACATGTAAGTATTTCCACGTGTGAAAGCAACTTGCCATGTCCATATCAGAATGTTTTTTGAGGAGGAGAATGTGTACAGAATACTCAATCGTATGATTCCCATTATTATGACATGAAAACGACACAACTATGATATAATGATAATAACTAGAGAATCTTCTTGTTGTCAAAGTAAGACTTTATCTAATATCTACATTTTCATAATTTCATAAAACATGAGTGTTCATGTGCCAATCATTAAACCAGGTACCCATTTGTACTACTCTATATAGTGAACATGTTTTCTCAAAGTGACACACGTCTTATAACACATGTCTCGGTATGTAGCGGGGTCACTTTTTCAAACCTTCAAATAAACAATCATTAAACCAGAAGAGCAGTCAGTTGATAACTTCTTGGGATTTTTTGAGGAAACTTCAAATTTATAAATGAATCAAAGTAGCTTGTGAGATCTTTCCAGACTGACATTAAGTCCATAAAGCAATTTTAAAAATACGCTTTTTCCAAAATATAACTTTAATGTTGATGTAATGTCATGCACTTTCATTTGAGGCTTGTTGAGGCTGTATAAACACCCCCATTTCCCTTTCCCCTTATATTAAAATGACTTGCTTGGGCGTTATTGGACACAAATATCAAACAAGCAAGGCATCTGTCAGCCAGTCATTGATATAAAGGACCTCTTTCCACCATACCACAAAATGTCGAGTAATGAATATGATTGTTGTAAAAAATGACTCTGATTTCTAGAATGTCCGCCATGAACCCATTTCAAGGAGGAACGCTTTGATACAGAATAGCTTGCGTGTTACAGACAATTTTACCTATTGTTATCTTGAAGGCCATGTGGACGCCTGAAGGTCAAACATTCATTCAACTCCAAACCGTGGTCATTTAGCGTTCTGGTCAATAAAATGACCACCCTCATTTATTGTTAGAACTTTTGAAGTCCCACTACAAAGAAGCTATGAACATGGCCTGAATTTATGTCAGTGTTTAAACTCTCTTACTTGTAAAGGTGTTCAAAGACCAGACCTAACCTTTTCTCCGTGACTAAATTGTCAAATGTGGTTTATGTAAAATAAAAAATTCTATAAAAGATGAAATCCTATAATACTTGTGTCTCATTATATATATATATATATATATACGATACGATACGATCAATGCTAATAGACATTCAGTGAGTTTTTTTTTTGGATGTTAACGGTACTTGCTAAGGCAGGTATAAACAGCTTATATATAACAAACACTTCAAAAGACCGACGGATGTTATCATATTCATATGCGTAGATAGAGGTTACTAAGCGATCTTTCATTAAATGATATTTAGTAAACGAGCTAATGATGAAGTATAAAACGAGCGAAAGCGAGTTTGATACCAAATCATTAACGAGTTAAATAAAAATAGTATTACATTGAAGGAAGTTTAGTATTATGTTTATTACTTGAACTTTGTAATCAAGCATGATTGCCGAAAGTGTACTGAGCAAAGCATTTCCGCGACTTGGCCGACATTGAGACGGCGGTGCTAACATTGTGACGTCACCACCACACAGTATTATGACGTCATACGTGCAGAGGTATTATACTAGTTTAATATCGCGGTATAAATATTACACTGCAGTATCGTACACGGGCGAGTAATAGCATAGCATAATAGCATTTACTTCCCACCCATGGATGATACCGCATCGAAATTTGCTTTACGTTTTTTTCTCGTTACAAATTCATTAACTTATCTTACAAAGAATGGCTTTGTTAAGTGTCCGTATTAGAATTCGCCCGTAATGCCACAAGTGTAAGTGTACGCTATATATCTACAGTACGACGGAACAAATACAAGCTCTTTTATCGTAACTACAACTCAAACATGCTCTTTTGATCCGCTCTATGCATAGATAACATTGATTGTACACACTCCAATGCACTGATAGCTGATGAACAAGATGCGACTTCAAAACAGTATATCTGATAGGGTATAAGAAGAAGATTGACGTTGCAGGAATGTTTTCTGTCTCATAATTATCTCCACAATCAGGTGGTGCTTCTAAACAGATCCATGCTAATCCGACAATCATAAACCGTCCTCGCAGGCATGTATACCTAGCAACCAACTCCATATGGATATACATCTATATCCCTCTGATCTTTCCATTCTATATACTTCTGCAATAACCATCTTTGAAAAGTCATAACGAAAGCTTTGCCTAACCTTTCTGTGACTACATCTCCCGAACTGAACACGGAACGAGATCTCGCCAAAGTGCCCGTATGTTTTTCCAGCCCAAACGGATCCTCTTCTCTCACGTATGTCTCGTGCTGACCTTTGACATGCACGGGACCTTTGTGAAACACGAGCTTGATATGACATGTCGGGGTGAGGAATACTAACCTTGATATAAACATTCCTGCACCGTACAGCGACATACCCCACACCCTTAACGTTAAATACCAACCATTAGAGAAACACTTACACTTACCCCACGTCGGAGGTCAAAGGTCGCGACATACCAAGACCTTTTTAACAAATGACCTACAACACACATTGTCCCAGTGTAAAAGTAAATCTTCCTAAGTAGGTATATCAACAGGGTTGGTACTAAACTAATTCCTTAAGTACATTGTTGACATATATGATGTGACTAATATTCACTAACGGAGTTCTTACCCATCATATAAATCAACGTTGCAAGAGAAGAGAAATTCATGGAAAATAGCTTCCTTATCATGAGTTAGGATTTGTTAATAGCCAAAGGCAGAAATATTGTTATTTAGATGCATTCCACGTCAAATACATACTAAAGGAAATGATGATAGTTTAGACTGATTTTATCCTTATTTAACCACGATGTTTTACGCAGAAATCGTGAAATTACATGATTAAAAAAAGTGCAGCACTAATATTTTCTCTTCGGAATATGTTCTTCTTAATTGACCGATGTTTATATTTACCAATGTTATACGACATAAACAATAGACATTTTTGCCATCCAAAATAACAAAAACTGAAAAAAAATGCACATTGATATCATAATATTTATTTTCATTCTCGATCTAAAATAGTATAAACACCGATGACCTCTCATTTGAGATTGCTATAGAGCATTTATTTAGAAAAGCAGTTTCAAAGATATACTCTTAAACTACGGGAAAAACAGTAGATATAAAGAATACTTGTTTGCGAAGATCTTTCGGGTGTCTATCCGAGGTACTTACTCCAAATTAACGTCCCGGAATCTTTCATATTTGAATTGATACTGTTCACTGATACAACTAAATTTTCACGAAGTGTCTGAATCCTGATACCGGATTTTTGGAAATATGTACAAGAATCATACCCGAATCGTGCTTACTTTGAATTGCTACTGTATAGATACAATGGTTACTACACTCAAATGTCGTTAATGATACCGGAATTTCAGATATGTGTATAAGAACCATATGAGAGCCCCGCTCAAACGCACTTATTTCTTCTTGATTTTTATCGACACTTTCCGGTAAATAAATATTTATATTCTAAAAAGTTGAAATGATAAAAATGAAAAAAAAGATTTAATTTCTTTAAATATTTTGTACTCTCAAAATGTACAGGAAGACAAGATGCTTTTAACTCGATTCACAGACCGCAAAGATTTATATACACATCACCAAAAGGAAAATAAATCATTTTTCGCTAAACATTCTCACATTTCTGTAGAAGATGTCAATGCAAGATGTAGGCTTTGTGTTGAGAATTGTTGACAGTTGCATATTAACAAGCAGAAGTTTTCTTCACAGATACTTGAAAACTGTGAGAAAATTGATATTTGCAGATAAAACGTATTTTTTCTTAGAGCTAACGTTATGCAAGAAATGCTTCCTCTGGGGCTAAGTGTATTTTCACATGTGATGTAATCACTTCTTCCGCTCTAATGACATCATATTAACGTCTGATGTTTATGCTGAAAGCGACATCTGTGCAGTGTGCATGCACAGTGTTTACTTGTCAATGACAGCCCCAATTAAACTGAGCTCCGCAAACCACTAGAGGTTAGAAGCTGGACTCTATTCGCACATATTTTCTTTAAAACTGCAGAAGGCAAGTTTCCACATCAAATTACTAGTATTTCAGAGGCTTGAGTAGGATTTCCAACAGGTAAACGATCCCTTTGTTTTCGTTGGTCATATAAATTACTATTTTGATCATCAATATACTCATTTACGTAAAATCACTGTTTAGGTCTGTTACAGTTATAAGTATATAAGTGGAAGGGGGGAGGGGGAGGAGGAGGGGGAGGGGGAGGTAGAGGGTGGTTATCTATTGAAAATATGGTGTGTGTGTTTCACCCAATTTACCTTTTTTCAATTTCCAAAAGAAGTGTGGGAGAGGTTTGAACCCACTGATAATATATATGAACTTTTTCATCAATATAAAACGCAGGAGCCATTTCAGGAATTATTGTTTACATAGACTAGTAATTGTTGAGTCTTTAAGTTAAACTAGCCATGACGGAGTACTTGAGAAGGGGGACAATGCCTCAAATTATAGCTTCTTGTGTAATTGGGAGACGTCATCTAAAACCGTCAAATTGTATCTCTGTCTCGATCTGTGTTCTGTAATCCCGTTTGACAGTCCGACATAGGGAACCATTTGTCCGAACCTTGTCTTAAATCCGACAAGAGCGACAGCATAATTTAGGTTTGGCAGCCAATAAGGTATTGTAGAGAGGTAAGTCTCCGATACTGCTTATCTTGGAGGTGTTGGCTGGATCAGAAGTCTCATCAAAACCTGTTTTGGGCACAGCAGGATATGAGACAATTCATATCTTTCCGCAAGTAGTAAAGGGTCGTTTAGGGTCAAAACGATTCCGTTTGCCTGCTCCCTAAATCTCGGGCATTTTGAGAGATCTTTAACGCTTTGACAATATCTCCATGGCTTTGGCAGTATCTCGAATGAAAGAAATTAGAAACACATAGATTACCATTATCGCTGTCTGTCTTTGAAACGTGTCGCCATATCAGGATCAAATAATCTGATCTGTCTTTGTCTTGCTTTGAAGTTCGTCTGTTGATAGTCCAACTTGGCTTATGAGTTGTCTCTCCCCCTGACTAGACTTGGAAATGATCGTAACATGATTATGTTGTTGATATTCTTGTGTCTCGAAACGAACTTTAAAATTATATTTTTCAAATGTATCACTTATATCAGAGGCAATCATAAACAAATTTATCATATAAATATAAACCAGATTAGTGATACCATGTTTCAACATCATAAAGTGAAAGTATCTAAAATCAGTTTATTATCTCATAAAAGTAGTCTTAATTTTAAGAAACCTGTAAAGAAAATGCCATTCATGAAGATGTAAAAATTATTCCGTCCCCCAGCCCTGTTTCCTTAATTTCATCGTTATGAGGATAGTTTTGGAGTGCTTAGGATGAATTGTTATATGTGAGTATCTTTAAAAGTACATGTATCTTCAAAATGCGAGGAGATGACACTTTAAAGTTAACTTAGACGAGATCAAGTTTTATAAAAACCTTTAAACGTGAATACGAATCCCTGAAACTGATAATCAATAAAAGAATACCTCACGATACCTTGTCAGTGTTCATATTACTACCTGAACTCAACATCTGCCAACATAATTAATAAATGATTATTTATTCGCCTCAAATGCAAAGTAAATGTGTTTCTCATAAATGACTAAATGACTAAATAAGCGTCGTTAAACTCATGAGTTCGTGTTGGCAGACGAATGTATATTTAAGCTAAGCAATAATTTGCAGATGTTAGAAACGTCATGGAAACTATTCAGCGTTAGATCATGTCAAGGGACCCATAAGCCCTGGATAAAAAATTATCAAATTATCATACTTTATTACCTAATTAATCAAACCTAATCTCAGATTAAGGACTAAACCATCTATTTGACTTTCTGAGTGGCATCAAGGGATATTCATTGCATCTCATAATGACAGGTGACCACGTCTTAATGAAAATATAAATGAAATATCTATCTTAACACTGTATTTCTGACACATTCGTCTTGATAATTTACTGCTGTCATTTCATCTTTTACTTATGGGATATTCATACCAAATCTTTATTTATGACGTGTTTGGTTGTATTCTTATATATATATATATATATATATATATATATATCGCAGTTATGTTTTTATGACGTGAGGAAACATCTATCAGTCTTTTGAAACTAAGTATTTCATCATGTGCATGAAATCCCCAATCTAGAGAGAATTACGTCTTGATGTAAGACTTCCAGTTCCACAGTATCTTTATCCGAGTACAAATAGTTCGTGAACCATTCTTCACATTCTTAATAAATAGCGCTCCAGGACAGATGTTTTTTCTCCAAACTTCAATCCCAGCATGCCCTTCAAATTGAAGCTGTGATCCACTTTCGACATTGTCTTCTCAGCTGCTGGATTGCCCTCTGAAATGACCTTGACAAGTCGACTTCAAGGGTCTGTGAACGAGTGCAGTGCAATGTGGTTAATTAGGGTAAATCGGTTGCGTTTAGTCGAATCAAATTTCACATTAAAAAGCAACAACGTATCTGAGAAGAAGTTTTAGAAATTCTAACACTTAATGACTGGTTTTTGAGATTTAGTACCGTTCGGGTGCTTTCTGACATGGGAGAAATATGAATTTCAGAAGTATTAACACTTACACTAAACACATATTAAGGTTCATAATTCACGTAATCAGTCAGCGTTATCCCGGCCATACATATATCTGTGTCTTGTTCAGTAATGTCATATAATCTTATCTCCAGATCAAATCTTTAATTCATAGAACGTATTGAATATATATTACTGAAAGAAAAAGGCAAGACCTCTGAAGTTACTGCATTGACGTCTTGCTGAATATACTGTGCAAAATTAGTTATTGAGTATATGCAAATTTAAAATTACCAATAATATATGTTTTCATGTTCCTTGGGATAAGGTATGAATCGTAAGAACTTAATAATTCATACCTATGTTTTCCAGTATAATTCGGGCTTTCAAAATACACTTGGCCGATTAATAAGCATTAATGACCAGCGTGGACTGACTCAATATGGAATGTTAGAAATGTATTGTTTCAAATTTCTCCTATTTATTTTTTTTATTTCACTTTCATTTACAGGGCCGGTTATATTGTAAAAATGATGACTTTTGATAAAACACCAAAAGAAACGCGAAATCTTTTACATCTTCAATATGACGGGAAATGAATATTATAACGGATGACTGTGATGGTTCTATTGTAAATGCCTTTAATTGTATCAACATGGCCCTAACCAGAAAAAGGGAGAAAACAGTTGATTTAACAAAATGCATAATGTTTCCTAAACTTTCTTGATAAGCGTTTCTTTTGGTATGATATGAAGATGACCATTATTCTTCTATCTCTACAGTCAAGATGTAGTCGCAATACCCTTAACCATTAAAGATTGCCTATTTCATGTTCTTCTTTAGTTCACCATCAAAGTTGTCATCAACAAGAACATTTCAGAGAGATTCACAGCTTACCGACGAACATGAGAAACTTTATTTTAAAAAAAACCTTTGTGATATTGCCGGATTTTAAAAAATAAGAATGCCATTCACTAGTTCACCTCTTTGACAGAGCTTTTCCCTGCAGAATCTTGAAAATCCCATAAAATTTAGTGAGTATGTCGTATGTGCATTTTGTGGTACCAAACAGGAAAATATCTAATTCAGCTTGAAGATTCAGTACTTGACATTTATCTGCCTTCTAATTATCTTCAATACAGGGTTATCTCCTCAAAGAGTAATACATCTACTCATGTATATGTTATCAAGGAGAACGAAATAAGACGATAATACCTTTAATCCACGCCGAGGCTTAACTTCCGGTCTGACGGACTGTATCGCTTCGTAGACACGGTGTCATTTGTTCAAACTGGTATCAGATGTAATAGGTAATATGCTTGATAATCATTTGTCACTTCAAGCCAGCTTAGCAAAAGCTTGACTTAAGCCTAACATTGGGTTTAAGACTACTAACGTCCCTTTTATCATTTCATCTGGGCAATGAAGTGTGTATGTCTTAATCCTGGATTTACTGGGCTTGACAAGAAGGCCCTGTCAAGAATACTTCGCATTATAGGATTGTCCGTCTTTACACGGTTGTACATCAAAATTAAAACCACTTGATGCAATTGGCTGATGTTCAGAATATTTTATATAATTAGACTGCCCGTATTAACACATCTATATATTTTTTCTTATCAAAAGATTGTCCTCGTTGACGTTTAATATATCGAATCTTAAATCGACCGATGCATTTGGCTTAAAATGGCATTGCTGTGATTAGTGGACTAGGTTTTCGTTTCATAGGATTGTCCAAATTAACACGTTTACTCAGTCAATGGTGTATTATGCTATTTTATGCATTATAAGATTTACACGTTAACACAATAATATTGTGTACCACTTATTATTATTGGCTTACAATGGCTTTTTTAAATTCTCAGGATATTTGGCGTCATATCATTGTTGTAAACTATCCTATGCACGAGGCTATAGATGTCATTTTGTAACTGCTTATTCACTACATATTTATGGTAATAGCTTATAGAGATTAGCTCAACGGGGGACAACTATTGGGGGAATCTGGAACTGGCGTTAAGGAGGAACCTGATAGCCACTGAAGAGCTCCTTCTCACCCCGTTATCACAGACAGTGTTGGTCTGGATTAATGAGGGTACTTCCGATAAGGTTGAAATGGCATTAATGGAGCTTGCACAATATTAACTGCTCTGATCATTGTTTAGAACCGACAGAATAGTACTTATCGTGCCCAAACGTTAGCTATTCTTACAGAATGAGTACGGCTTTTTTGGATTTGAGATAACGTAAAGTGTGCTGCGATGTTTTGTTTTCAAAATAATCACATGTATTTTTATCCTATGGTAATAGTGTCAAATTTGAACAGAAAATTCTGATTATTTTAACAGTTTCCGTTTCTGCGATTAAAAACAAAGATTTTGTCGTATCAGATGACTAAAGGCAAATTGTTTCTCTTCAAAATGCTTATCAGCACGAGCAACATTTCCATCCTATGAATCTTCGTGAAATTACGCCTTCCCTCGAGGGAGCGTTGCAACGCGAGACGTGTTTAACATTGTTACGTTCAGGCAAGCTTAAGGACCACACAACTTGTTTGACATATAATGATAAGGGATGACATATTTTTAAGAAGTCTGTCGATAGTTGATCAAGATTAAATCGTAACACTACTGTAAAATGCCCCGAATATCGATAACTTAATTAACTCAAGTTCTTTTCTACCTTGCAACAGGACGGTGTCATTTCTTTTAATGTTGGTTTAAGGCGTTTTAAAATGTTCTGGGATCAAGGTCAAGAAATATCATACTTTTTTTAAAAATTAATTTTTGTATGTAATTTTTCAGTTGTGAGAAGGATCGGATAAGAATGATTCACCAAAATAAAATGTAAAATCCGGAATCGTTACGAGTATAAAATCGTTATATTCTTTATATACTTAAATTTAGTAACTACAGCCGCTCACGTCACAGGCAGGAACGTATATTCCTACAACTAATTACTAACAAGGAAAAAGGAAACAAAAATGTTCCTAAAATAATAGAACTCTAACCTTAGTTATATCCTGTTCTACAGGAATATCCCAAAGGTGACATACTCTACTTGACTGTTTGCACCAGGGCTCACACTTCCTCAATAGTACACTGGAATTATAATTAATTGATATAAATTTTCTTCCGTTGCTAAACCTTGATGCTTTACTCTTGTATCACGTTTCTGAAAATTCCGTCCGTAAAATAAACAATAGCTACTTCCGAACAGAGTGAACCATTCACTTACCTCATCCGCCGACATGTAGGGCAACTTATAGTTATGTTCGTTTTCCTTGAATTAATTCAAGTTTCCTATTTATACAGAAGTGACCTTTTGCAGTTTCTTCGAATGACCTACATGCGAAATTGATCTGATGAATTCTGAAACAAAATACTTTTGTGAGTTGGAAATGAAAATGTAAAACCTCAGCATAATCCGAACTGTATCTTAAGTCTCGTCAAAGATGTTTAAGATAGAATTTTTACATAATCTCTCGGTTTGTATTCGTTCAGGTCAGAGGTCAATCAAACGTTTGTTCACATTATTTCCGGGTTAGTATTTCTGGTTATCACCTTATTAAAGCTTTATAGTTAGTTATACATTGTAATATACCACATGTATTTTTCAGTCAAATAAATGACGGTATTACTATAGAAGGAGCTTGACGCAGAATATGTCAAACTCAACCGTCCTTTCATCCGGGTGCTGTTTATATTGCCTAAGGGTTTCTATTTCATTGACTGCGTGGTTACATACGATTCAAGATATTTGTCATTACCAATATGTACCGAGGGTATTATACGAGCTTTGTTGAAACTGCTAATGTATAGCAATATGTTATAATTCATTATTGGGTTATGTCTTAATTCTGATTGGCTGATTTTGCCATATCTGGATTGTTAATGCATGCCCGAAAATAGCTAGGGCGCATCACGGCAAAATGATACTTAATGTCGACTACTTTCGGACCGATTCAAGATATAATGTATATTTCATGAATGCATGCCATTTATAGATAGAAAGCAAATATGACATTGCCATAGTTGGGATCCAACAGTGTTGGATCAGTACTGGGAGCTGAGACCCGATCATGAGGTGGTAGTTTCGAATCCATCGATACCCGAAAAGTACAATAACTTGTACTGTTGCAGAATAATTCCAGAAAATAAAAATTAAATGTTATAAAATGTAAATTCATAGTATACACGATATGTTTTCTCTGCAAATCTTCAACATTCATCCACTGACACGATGAGGCTATCAGGATCAAGGACTGCTGTTTTTGCCTTGTTGCAGCCATAACAGACATATCGGCCTCATATCTCCATTAAACAAACACGTCCATCTCTTTACTCTGTGCATTTCCAGTCTGTCCTGCCATGATAACGTTCCTTCTATTGTTTGATGTCTGTATATCACGTACGAGCAAAATGCTTACCATTGTTAAGAGCATGTAGACATAGAGATACGGCCACTACACTATTTACTGATAAGGTGCCCTATTGTTGGATTCTTCTGTACCTCATACCGACAATACCATACATCACATATTGATAATATTTGTTATGTTAGTCACATTTTAAGCAAGGTTTTCACTAAAAATGATCACTTGTATTTAATTCACAGTTCTCTAAGATGTCGTTTAGATTTTAAATTAATTTTTATGAATTTATTTGTTACCATTTTTCTAATGGTAAATTTTTAATTTACAATGAGTTAGCCTTTAAAGGGCACAAAAGTCAAAATCACACGGTTGATATGCAGGAATACTGTATATTTAATCTTCAAATCGATATCAAATACACTTTTTTCTTCTGATTTCACGTTTCAATAAGTGACAAGAGTCCAACCAGTATGCTTCAAACTACCTGAATATGTCATCGTGTATTATCATCATCATAAAATATAACCTCAGCCGATTATCTGCATACAAGATCAAAGGTCAACAAACAGTAATACTATACGAATCTGTGTATTGATTTGTATTTGAACAAACCATCAGATAAGCTAAGATTATCTCAGAGCATGTTTGATGACTGAGAGCAAACTGAAACTGAGGTTGAAATTCAAGTCACAAAAAACAACTATGTAACAAAACAAAACAGTCTAGCTCATTCTATGTTTTGTCAAAAGAAGAAAATAACAAATTTGAATTGTCCTTCCGGTGGTTCCAATTATTGGTTCGATGTTTTCTTATATATCTAAATCAAGCATTTAAAAAATTATTTTGTTTTTATCTTTATGCCATCATTGCTTTCTCTGAACGTAGTTTATCTCATTTAGTGACACCATGTATCACTTATTGTCGACATATCTGTCAGTAGCCGTGTTCAGATGTGAGATACAGCCCATGTGTTATCTATGATAACTACTCCTGCCAGTGTGATATACATCATAATGATAGATGTAGCTCATAACACCGAGCTATCAACACATGTCAGCGAATATAGATGTACAGATCATAAACAAACATAGTTCATATCCCTTCAGAATACATTGGTGATCTTTTCATAGATGGTCAAGAATACATACAAAAGTGGAAATCCAAAATAGCCATTACTATAGGTAAACGTTTGAATAAACTGTAGTTTCAGAACTAAGGAAAATGGTTAAATACTTTTCTTATTTTAAAAAGCCAGCCTTTGGATCCCAAATTTTTAGTCAAACCATACAGGATGCTACTTAACATATAACAGAATAACTGTGTTTCTGAATCCGTATATCAGAACCGAGTCTTTCAAGCAGCATATATGTTATTTTAATTTTAAGTTACGAAATCTAACTTGGACTTTTTTTATTTTTTGAAAATAAAATCAACTTTAAGATCTTATACAAGTAATTAGGTTTACTCATTTAACGAACCCCATTAGCTTAACGTGGTTTAATGGTCTAGACGTCTTGCCAACGATTTTAGAACAAATGTTCTTTATTGTTGTAGCAAAAGTCTTTTGGTCATTGTCATTCTTAAATCCCACAATGTTTGTCTAATTTAACCCTCAGCATGTGTCAGATTATCTACTGATGTCCTGCAATGACAAACTATTAATATCCTGTTTCTATAAACACGCACAACGACCTCCGTATGATGGCCTCGAAAAGACGTCATTTGTATTATAACATGCAATGGGTGTTAAGATAATGTTGAATAATGTTGGATGATGTTGAGTCCGATCAGTATTTTAGTTTTACTTCCTAACCATCATCATGTTACATCTTTTATGATTATTCTATGCAAAGCTACTCATGACAAATTATTATTTAATATCAATACCGAAAACAAACAAAACTATGGTAATAACTCTAATGATTTTGACGGTAAAAATGTCCATACCAAACATGAATAAAGTCAAATATGGCTATCAAATTCTGAACACGCCTGCAAGTAAATCCTCAGTGAAATATACAAATATGTTTGTTCGCATTTGTATGGTTGACGTTCACATTGTTCATAAGATAATCAGGAATATTTATTCATTGATGTAAATGTCAGTTTTGCTTCTATTTTGCCGCCAAGACACGCGATAACATTGCAATTGTACACCGAGCCATTAGTGATTTCAGTGAATTTGACAAGTTTGCAAAATTCGTCCCATTTTACAGATAGAATGTGTTTTCATTTGGCAGTTATACATGGTTTGTCAATGACTCATGCAAAGAATGTCCTTCAAGGATAAGAATGCTTCGCGTGTAATCAAATACAACATTCCTTTATAAATGAGCCTATATTAATTTTGAGAAAAAAGTCTTTCAGTTTTGATGTACAATGGATATATCTTATATCAAATAATGCTGATTCGACAATATACATCTGTTGGCGGCAGCACATGTACAGCGATAGGCTTGTCGACTGTGTAAATTAGCCTTTTAGGCAACTCGAGACTTTGAACATAAAAATACCATTCATTTCTCGCTGATACTTAACGCAGCTGAACAAAGCGATTATGTAACACAGTGCGTGATAAAAAGTTGTCGCCCTCTGCATGCAGTATGTTTATGGAAAAACGTGATCCCCACAATAGGCAAATATTGGCACAAACAATGGTAACAATAACTACGAACTCCTGATAACGCCGCATTAAAACGCTGACCTCTTCTACACACACGGTGTAGACACGACCTCCTCACATCGACGCAACATGTCGGTGTAAGGAGTCAAGTAGCGACACCTACTCCTGGGAATCTCAAACAAAAACTCAAAGAAATACAAACTCATAGCATTGCTCTCAGTAATATCGTGTTGAATTGAATCACACAGGTTGCAGGCAAAATCAACATTGACATATGTGTATGATTTAGGTAGGCAACTTGAAACGACCCTGCCACGAGTTTGAAACGTCTGGGACAATGCTGTATGTATAGGAGTTAACCCAAGCGGAGCCAGCGTCGAGAAGGGAATAACAAATCTTCCATTACACCATGTCTTTGATACATTGATAGTGCTGGTGATTCGTGTATAGCAAATAGCCATCAAATACTTGTAAGAAGAAACTTTAATGGGCATGCCTTCAAAGTCATTTTCACCAAATATTATAAAATCAAATCGGGAATGTTTTCTTCGAGTTCGACAGACTTCACGTCTCTTGTCTTTGCTTATTTTGACAGAGAGCTCAAAGTTAAGCTTACGGCTATTTTCTCATCTTCTTAAAACTCCACTTAGACCATGCACGTCTCTGTCGCGTTCGCGACTTTGTCTCTCAATGCCTTACCGCCTTGGTTGTGATACATGTAGGAACTATGGAAGTTTGAGTCGGCCCGTTTGTATAAGTGTTTACAAGGTTAGATTGTATTATACTTCCATTTGAATAGGAATATAGGTCATTTATTAAACCCATAACAACCGAAGTGAAGAAACCGAAACAGGTTATAATGAGAGCTAAATGTATAGCCCCATGCTTTTGCTTTAAATAGAAACTATTACATCCGCTGATTGTTTTTTGTAAGGATATATCTAAACAAGTTTAATCCATGTTATACATGTCTTGTGTGCTTAAGTAAAAATGTTGATAGCAGAAATTTCCAGTCGAAACGGCAAGTTTAGAAAACAAGTTAGAAATAACCGAACCATGTATCGAAATCAATCTACAGGCAATTCAACACCTCGTCACATGACTACACAAATAACAATTCAAGATCAGTCTTTCACGGGACATAAAGATCCACTGCTCTTCTGCCAAATTACACATGTTGAAGTTTCCAAGGTGAGATAAGATTACAACTGAAGAATGATATTGTACATGTGTGCACATAAACCAGAATGCCGCGAGGCGGAACGAGATTTGTCATTGGTAATTATAAAGCTGAGTTGAATCAGCGAAAATTGGGACTTTAGCTGATATTATCTCCCTTGCTATCACGTGACCTTACTGAGGCGGAACCAAAAGTGAGTTACGACTTCGTATACACTGTACACTTTACGACATTATAAATGTCCATCGTAGCTTACATTCCCTCTTAGAAATAAACGAGGAAAACTTTTTAATCATGAAATTTCGAACTGTTTTTTTATTTGAAAATCTAGAAGGATGAATGAAGATATGCTTTCAAACTAGACTGCTTCAGAGGACGGTGAAATAGACACATTATCTTCATGGGCAGCCAGACTGCATGTATCGAGATAACATCTCGGGGATATTTGAGTACTGGGTCGCAGTCAAATAGATTACTTACTGAGTGTGTGTGTATTGTACTGTCCTGCCATATTGTCATGGACTGCATAGTTCGGCCTTGATGATGAACTTAACCTGCAAAGAATATCTGAAATGCGATCCAGAAAATACCTCAGAACACTATATTACTTACACAGTTTGTGTGTGTTTTGTACTGCAGATAGTTTGCATTGATTACACACCGAGACCTTGGTGATGACATATACCTGTCATAGTTATGATTTATGTTACTTGAATTCTGAACTTGAAACCTTTGAAAAGACACATGACAGAAGTTTTATGAAGCAAATAATTCCACATTTTTGCATTTATAGATATTACTGTTTCTCGGAACGTTAAGATATTTCAACCTTTCTGTGCATATCCGAGTTACAAGTGCTTGATAATGATAGCTTGGTTTGCATAGTAAAAAGCTTGTTTGAACTGACACACCGATAATGACAGAACATCCTTTTTTTGATAAATTGATTTATTCACTTCTATATATATTTTACTATATTTGTTGCATTTTTACATGAGTTGCAAATACCTGGTACATTTCTATATACATCGTCGAAAAGCATTTGTCAACCTGATCATAACTTATAACATATAGACAATATAACAATATAGAATGGAAATTCAAACTTGAAAGGTGCTTTATATTTAGTCATTTCATAGTAGTTTGCAAGTTCCTTCGTACCGGAGACCGAGGGAGTCTCTTCCTCGTGTGAGGTTATTTTTTGAGGAAAATGTACTTTAAGTAAAATCTCTTACGTCAAATTGTTCTTATCAATTTGATTTTGAATATTTTGTGGTAAGGTGGTAATTACTGGAACATCAAATGTCAGGATTTGTTTTCTTCATAAGTAGTAATGATAGCAATGGTAATATTCTTCACTTAGATACACAATGAGACTACTCATGGAGTGGATGTGAGATGTATGATTAAGAATATAGCTTCAAGTTGATGACAATGTTTGAGCATCATTCGAGAACCAAAATGCGAAATCAATTCATCAATGGTTTTATTTATACCTTCCTCTTCGATTTTATGTTGGTACGTAATACCATTTAAACTTGTTCTAGATACTCCATCATTATTTCAATTCCTTTGTCTGTATTCCATCTTTCTGCTGTAATGACATAATTTTCTTATTTTACATATTTTTCAGTCGTCACACATGTGTTCATCAGCAGCAATTCGCCCATCCACAACCTGTCCGACAAAGTTACATCCGTCCCATGTATAGGCAGACAATGGGGCTTTGTGAGGGATACAGGATATGTCCCAGATACAGGTGAGTACTAACGGTTGAGTGAGACATGTTAGAACGCTTCATCCATCCACAACCTGTCAGACAAAGTTTCATCCTTCTAGGATAGGCAAAGGGCTTATGTGAGTGATGCGACATAGATAAGGTGAGTGCTCACAATTTTTGAGGAATGGTAGACAGGCCATGCGGCTATTTGATGGGTACAGGGTACATCATACATATCACCGAGCGCTCACGGTTTAGTGAGACATTTTATAACACTTCGCTCAGGCTAGACCTGTCCCAAGTACTGACAAACGATGGGGCTCTTTGAGGGATACATCAGATGTCCTTAATAACGACGAGTGCTCAAGGTTTAGCAAGACATGCTGGACAGTGCAGGGGCCTATGTGAGGTATACAACACATGTCCATGATATAGGTTAGTTGCTTACTTTCTAGTGAGACATGTTAAACAGGGTGAGGGACAACATACATGTACTTGTTATTGGCGAGTGCTCACGTTGGGGTGAGCATACATGTACAAGACATACCAATGGGCAGTGTGTGGGGCACAACACTTTTCCATGATGTAGGTAAGTTTTCACTTTTAGGTAAGACACATCAGACAAATCATGAGCATACGTGTGTTATGCGACAAATGTCGTTGATAAAGGTGAGACGTTCAAATGACGTTCAAATGAGACTTGGTAGACATAGCTAGCATGGGGCTACCTGGGGGAAACAATATATATACGTTTATCTACAGTCTATCAGACAGGCGTGCATGAGTGCCAATAGTGCAAACCGTTTGGTTGAATTTGTTTCCTCTGTTCTTAATCTTTAGCCAAAACAAAGATATTGATTGTACAGTGGTCGAGTTCAAGCATGGAAACGAAATAATTCCAAATTTGTCACATTTATAATAAAAGTTAACATTCTTACTAGAAAAGACGTTTCATTTGAAGTGACAGATGTCTGCCGACAAAAACACGTAATTATATATTTATGAAATTCACACATTAAATTAGAAAACGTCAAGTTTTCCTTTTGATTTTGAAGAATGTAAGATTCTATTACTGTACAGGAAAACTAGATCACTTTCCAATTAAAAAATGAAAAGACTGACACCAAGTCTCTAAAAACATATTTTATTCTATATGTTAGACCACGAGCATTATGAATTGCAGATTCCCGAGCTGAACCTACTTTCCATGACGTCGTGTGCAATATGTAATATGATTTTAAATTTATTTTTAACTGCAGTGTGATGTATAGACTAACTTTTCACATGTTGAAGATATTGCTGATAAATAAATTTTCAATGCAGTGCTTAATAACATCACATGTTGTCGATTGCCATGACGACATTGTGATGACAATATGACGTCACAGTCATCAGCAGCTAGCTAGATCTTAGTCATTGAGGTTTTAACAAAATTCTATGCTTAGGAAACTCGTGCATTGCTTTGAATCTAACTCGCTTTTTCTCGTTGAAAACCATACCAAACACTCGTTTTATTCCACTAGTAAGAAATGGGACGTTGTTTGATGTTCTCTATGTGTTTGCTTTAAAATGTTTATTGTTGCTGTGCATTTCAGTCTGGTGTACGGTGTAGCGTTTAGAACAATATTCCACGTCAGGATTAGCACGAAGCGAGTGCACGATTGCTGCCCTGGATGGACGCGCAAATCTCCCAGAGATAAAGATTGTTTAATACGTGAGTATTTTTTAACACTAACAAAATCATCTTACTGCTTAAAGAAGGTATCCAAACGATCTCCTTTGGAAAGCATTGACACTTTCTTTTGTGATATTTCATAATAAAAACTGTGCAAAATAGCATCCGTAGTTTTAACATTGGAAATGCGTTCCTACTTAAACAAACAAGCAAATACAGTACACATATGTATTAGACCCCAATAACAGTACTAGTCAAATTCTACTATTACTGTTTGATCTTCGCTTAAACGCGTAACTGAAGATTAATTATTCAGCGGCGTCCGTCCGTATGTGGGTCCTGTTCTTATTAACACAAATCATATGAACTGTTGGGTGCAACGTTTTGAAATTAGCTTTTTTTCTTATTCAAGAAACCTATATTTTACTTAAAGTATATTGCAAAACGACGATATTCAAAATTTGCAAATGAATTAGTGTAAAAAATGTTAAAAAGTTTCAAGTAAATTTTAGTTACCCAAGCCATAACACCAAAATGGCGTCGTATGAGATATCTGATATTTAAAATCAGAAGGGAAATATGTCGGTGCCAATCATTAGGCTATTATGACTCTAAAAGCGTATCTGTAAGACCTTTTATGTAGGCTATACTGATGCGGAAGACTCATTAAAGTTTTGTTGCTTCTCCTGGTGGTCTGTTTGTACCAGACACGCGATGCTTGAGCGACACGTGAGGCGCCATCTTGTCTCCCAGTCACCGCTAGGCGGCGCTCCATACCGGAAGTTGCGTGGGTAAAGCTGCAATCACAGGAAGCTAGTTACAGCATAGAGAACAAAAATGCTGAGATTAAACACGAATATCGGAAATTTGATTTTTAAAATGACAACATCACTTATGGGTTTGTTTAGGTTAGGAAGTCGTGCACTGCCAGCTGAAGCGCCAAGTGCTCTCCTCGTCTGGGGTTTGAGTTGTAGCATGACGTTTGCAATGTAGATTATAAGTATGATCGACAGATTATTAACAATATAATACATATAATAAATACATAAGTAATACATATCGATAATTGAGGACATTACAATTCGCTTCTTACCAAATTATGAAACATCCGCATTTCTACATGCTGGTCATCACATTCCCTTGATCTATAGATGCATACCGTTTGTTTGTTCAAATGTCTGCGTTTTCTAGTGAAAATATCATGTTATTTGGCATGTATTTGGGCCATCAAAGCTTTACGAAAAAGAACCAGATGATGTCTGCGTTTTCTAGTGAAAATATCATGTTATTTGGCATGTATTTGAGCCATCACAGCTTTACGAAAAAGAACCAGATGATGTTGAATTTACGATACAGAAATGAATATCCATTGTAGTTCAACGTAAACAGGATAAATTTCCCAGCAGGTCTGGCCTTGTGGTTTGAGTTGTAGCATGACGTTTGCATTGTAGATTATTAATATGATCGACAGAGTATTAACAATATCCTCTATAATGTTCCATTCATAAGTTTATTTCTTAGTTCTGTTAAATACATTTTCTAAAATCGATTTTTTTCCATCAGTCATCTTTGAAACTTTATTCAATATCATTTATCTATGTAACCTTACATTGTTGCACATTTGTTTATAAATAAACACACCTATGATAAAATTCTCTATTTAAAATGTGTAATCTTATGGAAATTGAGGGACTTACAGACATGGTTCCTAATAAGACAATAACTTAGTTAACGATTAGTTTTATAATTTCTGATGTGTTTGTTATGTATAGATATTATACATTATTAAATGCGTATACTTTAATGTAAATATTCCTTCCCGATAAGTAATCGACATGAAAACTTCATATATACTTTTAAAACTTAATTCATAGTCTTACGTCAATCTGATATCTGTCACATTTATCGTAAACGTTATCAAGTAGATGATAGTTGATTTCCGTTTCCAGAACTTTCCAATAAACATAGCATTTTCCTATTATAACGCTAATGGAGTATATGGCTGAAACGTCGATGAGAGCACGTACCCTAAACGAAATGTAGTTGTTTTGTTTTATTTGAAAAGCAAACTTAATAGCAACGTTGATTATTACGTCAAAATCATATATTTAACATTTACATTTTCTTGTTTCATCATTAATTTCACAGTGATGAGGAAAAAAACTTGAGAAGTTCAGCATTTCTCTTGTTATGGGAAATTTTATGGGTTTTTGGTAATAACGTTTTCGAAAAGCTACCAGATGTTTTTGGGACACGCTTGCAAGCGAACTGGAATATTTACGATTTAAGATAAATATACATGTTGTCGAATACAAATTACGAAAACATTTATGCATTATTTGGCAGATTTATCTCATTCTTCTTTATTCAATATATATTATATAATCCCTCTCCTATCTCATATCTTTGTTATAACGGGGTCATATTTGTCCAATCTTTATGTGGTATAGATTTGCGACTTGTATACAGTCCTTAATTAAATATGATCAGATGGCGTCTTGTATCTTTGACTTATGGTTGTGTTTGTAAGACATCTATACATATCACTAAGGTTAAGCAGCTCCATTCTTCTCAAATTAAATATTAAGTTTGAAACAGTCTGATTAAAATTGAACGTGTTCCGAGAAATAAAAGTTTTTAAATATTGACTCGGGATTCGTACGTACTCTATCAGGGACTGTCTCTGCACAATGGTCTGAAAGCACCCTCCTTGCTCGCACGTTCTTACACCAGTTTAGCGTAGACAAAATCTAGTCATTAGCGGACCAATCACATTATCGCGTTCAAAATAAGGATAGCAGCGATCACGTTTAACAAATGGTAAATGGGAGTTACTTGCCCCTAGATACTGATACCGAAGGCGTTTGCTGGAGTCATTATGATTGGCTGGTTTAGATTGCGTCAGAACGTGCGAGCTTTCAGATCATTGTGCAGAGGAGAAACCATGATAAAGTACGTTCGAAACCCGCTAGAGTCAATTAAAAAACCACTTTTGTTCCTCGGAACACGTTCGATTTTAATCAGACTGAAGTTTGAAACAAGGTCTCAGATTTCACAACTATCGTTAAATGAAACGGATCATGATTCTGTATATCTAACCAAGGAAGTAGTTCACTTGTAACAGAGGTTACCGAAGAAATTACCGGATTAGCCTCTGTGGCTTTTATGATGTTTCTTAAATATGATTTATTTTCCGTTGTCATTACAGCTAAATGTGACAAGGGTTGCGTGAACGGCGGCCATTGTGTAGGGCCGAACCGATGCGAGTGTACCGAAGGTTGGACGGGCAGGCGGTGTGATACAGGTAATTGTTTCTTTCTATAGCCTTAAATTCACTGTCACATGTGTTCGTAAAGCTAAAATGAATCTCACAAATGTGGCAATTGCAAAACCATTTTTTACTGATTAAACGAACAATGTTACTCGCTCAAATTGTCAAGTCGAAATTCAGCGTCCCATCTCCATGTATAATATTAGTTAATTGACCTACTTAGCAACACCAAACTATATTTCTCGTCGGCCTGCTGTAAATAAGGTTAAAACATTACGTATGAGGCTATGCAGTATGCACTGTGACGCCTTGGTAATTTGCCTAGAGGTAATGACAGTTTTAAAATGAAGGTTTATCAGGGTATTTATATCCTGTCATAGCCAGGTCGATCGCAAGACTTGTGCATGAGACTCCTTTTCTGATGTAAAAAGGTACGGAGAGTCCTTACTATGATACAACTCAAAGTATATATCTGAAGCAATGTTTTACACTATGTCAGAAGTGCACGTGGTGTCTATCTTGGATCTAAGATCGCTGAATTGGGGCCTTTAACGACGACTCTGCCACTTCTTAAGATTTCCATTTGACATCTAGAATGGTTTAGTCTATATGCTATGTCAATGTATGTTTGCAGATATCAACGAGTGTGCAGGCCCCAACAACTGCCAGCAGGTGTGTAAGAATCTCCCCGGCATGTACCAGTGTGGGTGCCATGATGGCTTCGATCTTCTGCCTGACAAGGTCAACTGCAAGTGTAAGTTTTAATATAGGAACTGTCGGTGTGTAAATTAAAACTAAAAGTAATTCTTAAGCATAGTTAATTAAATACAAGAAAGGATTCCAAGCAAAATCGGTTATTCAATTACAGATCTATACTAGTTATATACGGGTTTTGGTGAATTGTTAAGAATTACGGCCTGTTGGTAAGACTAATTATAACTTGCATGAAATGCGATATATAGAGAATACTAAACGACGTCCCGTTTGATAACATTTTGATGAAACGAGTGAATGGTGTGGTAATTAATGAGCGTTTCATAATTTTTTTATTAAACTGGACTGAGTTTAGTATTTTATTAATTACTTGCATAATTATATCAAATTAAAAGCATGAAAATCGCCGAGATTAACATTGCTGCCGCGCCGCTGACATTGTGACGTCATACATAAAGATTGTGACGTCATGTGACGTCAATCAGCAGCGATGTTATGACACAATAAAGAATTGACTTCAACATTTATTAAGTTCATGGAAGTATAAACTTAAAAACCGATGTGCAAATTGTGTGAATCCGCGTAGCGGATTTACGCCGACTTTGCACATCGGTTTTTAAGTTTATACCTCCATGAACTTAATAAATGTTGAAGTCAATTCTTATAAATGAATATATACATACTAGTTGTTTTAAAAACATTTTATTGCTCTAAATATACATATTTGCACCAAATAGAGCTGCACTATATATGCGAATGAATTCAACGCTCAACAGCATGAAAGAGATAAAATGTCAATCAAAACGTCATCGGATCCCTAGCCCCGCCTACAGAACGTTCATCAGCCAATGAAAATCTACAACGCACGTGGCCATGAACTTATCGGACGTCCGTCACACATGGCCTTGACATTGCTAGTTCTCACAGTTGTAAACACAAATCGCGAACGTAGAACTCGGAGAGGAAACCAGCCGAATTTACCCTTGTAGATGCCATATAGGCCTACTGGTGGTGTTATGATCTCGATCTAACGGAATCTGATTAAACAGCACACAGTTCTTAAACTTGTTGAGGAGCCAAGCTTAACTCTGTTCATGAACTTAACGACATTACTTTGCCAACCTCCCTGTAACGGCCGCGTGAGCATTGAACAATGACATTTGCCTTCTGTGGGGTGGAACACGATCGGTTGTAATTTCTGATAGAGCTCTCTTGTTTATTATGAAAAGGACTACCTTTAGAACCTTTGACAACAATAATTATTTCATACTGAATTATGTTAATTTTTTATTTATCTACGGTACTTTCAAGAAGTGGCATTGCACAAAGTGTTGCTATTTTTAGAAAAACGTAACTTGTTTACAAATAGTTCCGTCGATGGGCGTGGCTTAAAATGATGTGACGTCACGAAATTAAGTTTATGGAGGTATGAACTGAACTTCTATTACCGTGTTCAGCGAATCAGATTGAAGTAAAGCAATTGCTATTTATTTATTGTGTAATAACATTGTAGATTTATTAAATGGCCGTATCTTCAACAGTAGACTAATGAGAACGCTTAATACTGGTACTATATTATGAATGTTTCCTTAAGTAAGAATGCTCCGTTACTGTATTCCAAAAAGGAGCCTATAAAACAGTCCAAAACCAAAACCTCGATCATAACAATTTGCCAATACTACTTGACCAAAAAATTAACAATAAGAAAAACAAAAACAAATTCATGGTATCGATTAAAGTGTAACTCTAGGCGTATTTAAACCATATATTTCATTTAAGGGAACACTTTCCCTTCAGCAAGTTAATCGCAGTATAATATGACATACAATACGACAATACAATAACTGTAAAATGCTACTTTATGAATGTCCAGGTGGAACGGAGTGTAAAAATACAGGGATAAGGTCAATGTGACGGACAATTCGTTTCTGAATCACCGGCATCCATGATGGAGTTCAAGATGGACCTAAATTGACCACGACATGTATTAACACTAGGGTCAGTGTGATAGACCGTAATATCTGAACTCTGTTGTGTTGCAGTATGCATCTCGTGTATGTCCGAGTACCGGGAGATGAAGGATACCATCACACACCTCATGGAGAAAGTCAAGACGCTGGAAGAGGAGAAGGTGAGTGGAACAAATCTCATTAAAACCATATCAACCGTTTCACTCGAACCTCAGTAGATGTCGGCGGATCATGGGCGTTGGACGGTTCCGGAGGTTAAACCACACCCTTTCCGATATCAATTAAGCAATGGTGATAACATAATTACAAGAACGTAAGGTTTTGTAAAAACATAAGTGAAGACCCTAAACAATTGTTTTTAAAGTAGTAGTTGTTCAAATTACGTTTTCGTCGGATGAAAAATGTTACCCACAAGAAAGATTTAAACGTGTCAAATGTTAACCAGCGTTTCGTTTGATAACTTTCGCCTGTTGAGTTCAACTAATTGTTAATATACCTTCTTTATCTATGTTCTAAGTACGAAGCTGGGAGCTTTTCTGTGAATTAGCGGTTCCACAACCTCTTTACTTTTCGCTTACAGCTCGTAAGGAACAGAAGAGATGACAAATAAAGTTTTACTATACATGGAGAATGTAAATGCATGCCATTGATCTGGAAACATACCTAACGCAAGTTATATACCTAAGCAAGCGCTCACAGAACGTGGCAGCCCAACGTTGATATTTTCAAAACACTCTCTTGCAAAAACAAAACCCCGAGATTAAACAAGTTATCATCTACCAGAACGCACCGAGGTATACCTTGCTGCAAATACCTGCACCTAGATTACCCCATATATTTCCCATCAACACGTCTCACTGCACCCAAACACATACACACACGTCCTCATCGTATGTTACTCACAAGACATGAATATCTAGACTAACAGACAGTCCCACGTAGCATTATTTCCCCTTTGAGGATTATTCAACTGTTCAGTCTTGGAGACGTACACTGAGCTTACATCTGAACTCTCAAAAACATTTTCAAAATAAAATTCAATTTAAAGATTGAACTTAAACTTTTAAAGATAAATGCGTTATATGATTTTAGAAGTCTAAGATCGGAAGAGTTGTTAAAGAGAATTCTAAAATCGGAAGAGTTGTTAAAGGGAGTTCTAAAATCGGGAGAGTTCTTTAATGATGTACATTCTCAGCTATTTGTGTTCGCACTTACAAAGTTTATTTTTAAAAGTTCTGTGTACATTTTTAAAAACTTTATATTCGTACAAATCTACATGCATCCTGACAACTCGAAGCACTTACTGCAAGGACACGAGTCTGCCGAATACATTGTATCTTATCTTTGCAGTCGGACATGTATAGATAACTTTAATAACGTGGCATTTTAACAATTGTGCTCTCGACACTGACACTAACTCAAATAGGCACTGACAGTGCATTTGAATCATTGCGTGTATCTCGTGCACCGCCTTCCGGTGATATTTTGTATGTTAATAGGATGTTTTGTTAAAAGAAAGTTATAAAGAATATTGTTACAAAGTGCAAGATATAAGATAACTGTTTACATTCTAGTTAAAGTTGACAGACAAAGTGCATTGAGGTCTGGTTCAGTCACAGTGACCTTGTTTTTGACTTGAGTTGTACGCGAACACTCTAGAGAGACAGAAAAGGCACACGCTTCAAACTGGTGCTTATATTTGAACATTTAGAAAAAAATATTGTTTTTACATTAATATCATAAAACTCGATACATTCTTTTTGCAATGATTTTTTTCACTTCATGTTCCTTGCACTCTACTCTCTCGATACTGAAATCTAAAAGCTGTTTATGATGTAGACTGTCACACGTCCTCTGAAAAACTCAATTCTACGAAAAATCACATTACCAACTTGGAATTTCAGATGATCAAACCAATCTACACATACTTTTCAGGAGGTTAAGTTTCGAGTTAGGGTAAATTTCAGTAAAGGCCATGTTTAGCGTAGCGCAACAAGAATAAAGTAACCATTTTTCGCTATGAGCTCAAAGCGAGCACTGGTTACTTATGTCTGTTGCGCGACGCTGAACTACGCTCATAGGGAAAACCGGTTAATCTATACCTGTTGCGCAACGCTATACTTGCCATTCAATTCGAGGTTAAAACATTTAAACTAGAGAGTGTGTTAGACTACTGAATGAAACATTTTCTGAAGGTAAAAATATTCTTTTCAGAACTTCCTAATGGGAAACGTGTCCTACCTGGCCGACCACTACGAGGAAGCCATGGTAACAATGCATGAACTCAAGTCCGCCACCCTTCCCCCCGCCACTACAACCACCCCCGACCCAATCAAGTCCCACCCAGCCTACCAAGGACATGGCGCCGTGCCCTTCGACAGGATTGCCTCCCTTAGCGAGCAGATTTCCCTCTTGGAGGAAAGACTTGAAGGATGTGAGTACCCATGCAGATTGGTATCTGTTTGGATAACCCTTTTCATATGGGGACATACCATTTTTGTAAAAAAAGAGAATGGTCAATGTAAAATAAATTTGTTGATCGAAGCAATCTCTCTTAGAAGTTACTTAATGAACAGGAAGATGCTTAAGAGTTGGTTTTCGATGCTGACGAGGAAAATAATTTTAGGTAGTATATTCAATACAGTACAATGTTATCGTAGTAAACATGGCAATCTCAGCATGGTTTGAAATCAAAGAATCTTTTATACGAAAGAGAAAGTTTGAATAAATATTGTTTTCGTTAAATGATATGTAATTCAGGCATAACTTTAATCATTTGCCATCTTGGTACAGTACCTTTTTCATGCTACTTGCAGGCACGTGTCGTACAGGCGAACCAAGGCGAGGAAGAGGGTATAACTGATGGATATTTCAGATTCCGGTCACACAACATTTAAACCACATTATGGGTTCCTCATTTACAGTCACGGCTCCCAAATCAGCTGCAAAAAACCCCAAAAACGTTATAAATGAAGGGACCTTGACAATCTTTCAAGAGAAATGAAATGTGTGGATTTGAAAATGTCATGGGATGAAAACAATGTCAAAAGTGACGAGAATTAAAGAGGAATTACTCTTAGACTGTGCATTACATACACATAAGGGAGATAACTCTCGCACTAAGCATTACATACCGACCAGGGACTTCACTCTTTTACTGTGCCTTACATACCGATATACATTTTGCTCTGAAAAGTTGCATAAACTTTTGATATTGTTTATATGGAGCTTCATTTTGACTTATATATTGTGATGTATACGCTTTCTCTTCCGCCTATGTGCCAGGAATCACGTGACACATGACGTCAAGTTCCGAGAGAGGATTTTCAGAAGGATAGTCTTCGACTGAATGTGATCTTACATACATCTGATCTCACGTGATGCATAATCCAACGTGACATTTTGGGCTGCGACGTGACACGTGTGGTCACGTAAGAAGTTAGAAAAATATCTGGTTTGAAGAACTCTTTGTGAAATCGTGAGATTTCAAGAGAAAGGAAAGTTCTGTGCTGTCACAAGCTATGTGAGTCTGAAATTCAGTTCGTTGAGTTTCACCTATTTTGGAAAAAACATAGTTTCAGGTGATCTGTGACATAGTTGACTGTCACGTGATCTATGATTACACGTGATGGGTGACGTTACAAACATTTATTACTTAACTGTTTTTTATATCTCAGGTCATATGTGCCTTTAAGACAATACAAAAAACCCGCGTTTTGATTGACAATGATGCCAATGACAACCTTTTCAATGACATTTACTGCCGTACATCGTCATAATCCAAACTCAAACCTTTAACGCCACAATGCAAGTGCTAACATGTTTATAACACATCAGCTGCTGTATATATCTCCCTGAAAGACACATAACTGTTTATATTGATGTGTCTAGAATTAGTTTTTCTACAGGATATATATGTATATATTGCTTCCTATCTTTCATGTATATACTGTGCATATATGTGTTGTATGAACTCCTAAGAGAGTAGTATATAGTGATATATAGTGAGCTTGTAGACATAGGGAACGTAATATTATCAATTGTTTACGACGAGGACATCTTGCAACGTCAGCATAATTGAACCCACGAATCTCTTACAATGCCCATAATTAAAAGGAGCAGTCAAAACATTGGTTAAAATCGAACACAACTTATTATTTCCGGATGAAAGGCCGGGTGAGCTTCTACACGCTAGTCATAGCTATGAATAACTAGACGAGGCAAAATCACAGAAGGCAATCAGGGTTTTACAGGAGCTTCCCTGATACGAATATGCTGACGTAGCTGAAAGTAATGCAGTTAACAGAAAGTGGTGGCAACAACCTGTATCAGGATATCCGAGTACTTTAAAACCATATAAAGAGGCAATTTTAAGCATCCTTGGAATGTATATAAACTTAGTGTTATACAGTAATATAACGTAGGAATAGGGTTTAGGTTACTATATTTCAATTATATTTTGCATGTTTGAAACATTTTATATTGATGCTATCAGATGAATGTTGTTTTGATGAATAAATGAGAAATATGAACGACGACAATATGTTTATCGTTATTTATTTCAATTTACCATTATATAACTATATGGGTTGTTAACAAACTTCAATGAAATCCCTCTACTTTTTGTATTTAAGTTTACGTTTCTGGTCAGGACTTGTCACAAAAAGAAAATAAAACTCGAAATTTTAAGAACAAACGTTACAGTAGTTTCATTAATTGTATATGAAAACGATTTTATTACATCAACATTCAGCAAAACCTTCCCCTTGGTTTTGAATAAGTTAATATTACACCGCATTTTCTTGTAAATATACTATTTAATCAATAAATACAGCATTAAATGGTTTAAGCAAAACATTAACTTTAGAACGGTTTATGTACATGTATGTATCGATTTAATACTGATAATGCAGTTACGTTGTTTATTGTTGTGCGAAGGTTGTTTGTTATTCTTCACGCTGATAGTTTCTATATCATATTTCGAGACGATCAGAAGAAAGCTGTAAAACACATCATAACACGAGCTTTTCTCATCATTCACGCTGATATTTGCTATATCCACCTTTTGGGTTCAAGTTCAGGTAAGACGAACAGAAGAAAGCTGTAAAACACATTATAACACGAGATTTTTTCGTCATTCTGCAAGCTCTATTTGCGGGTAAAGAACAAGTTGTTAGATGATCTTTGAAATATGTCAATGTCAGAAGTATACCTACCAGATGTTAAGACCGAGAGCAAACGTGAAATACTTACATGCGGACATTGACCTCATCGAGGATTTGTTTTATGTTCAATGTAATATCACTGATCTATCATCGCTTGAGTGGGAAAAGGCAATATCTTTACGAGTGGTGCAAAATATAGGAAATACCCCACAAGGAGATTAGAGATAAGTGATATTAAACCAGAAACCAAAAACCTTATGCTTATTATAAGTTTCTGTGAAATTAAACGTCACAAACTGCTTCACTAGAGTTGTTCATGTCATGCCATCGTTGTAACGCACCTTTAATGAACAAGTGATCTCATAACAATGTATAAGAATCGTCCCCCCTCTTTTATGATGTGTGATTAGAAAATAATATCAAACTGCATAGGTTAGCACATTTTTAAAGTTACGGGCAAATTTGAATGTCACGTGAAAATACATCTTTGCAATCTACTTTATTGTACTATAGGCCATGAGACCTTTATACTAATAAAATTCTGTTCTGTTCTGTTGTTCGGTTCTGTTCTTGTTAGTAAATTCCCCAAAAATGAGAACTAACTTAACGAAGTCTCTAATCGCTAGGTATATGATACCAAACTTAAGAAGTTCCTACAACCAGCCTCAGGATTTACTGACTGAATATCATACTTACGCATACAAGCAAGCAGGTAACACATATATCATACACAAATTCTAGCAAGAAAGATGTTTTCTAAGTAGATGAAGTTTTGGTTATTGCGAACTTTTAGACATAAATCTTAAAATGTCTATTTTTATTAACGATTTTGGACACATTAAAATGACGGATGGTTAGAGGGGAAAAAGGAGAGAAAAGAGGAAAAATGGTCTCGATTAGTTTCTTTTCAGTGTGTGCTTTGAAGAACATAACTTTTTTTTATATAGAGACAACTATACTAACAAACATTGTTAATGTGAAGGTTCATTAAAGTTAATTCTATGTGAGTTTTTCCCTTTTCAAACTGTTAACACACGCCAAACACCTGATTTTGCCGATAGAATAAAACAAATAAACAATTATGTGTGATATAAACCTCCACTGTTCCTGTTTTATCTTCATTACGATACATGATTAGGTCACACGATTGCATTCTCAAGGTTAAAATGTTAACCAATTAGCAGAAGCATGTGAACCATAGACTGACCTTTGTGAAGTAATTAAGGATGATCTCTTAACGAGGAAAAACATGTAACAGAGGGTCAAATTTCTGATTGCCCTTTGGAATGAATCGTTAAACTAATTTTTAACAAAAACATTGATAACATGATGTGTTAATGCACAACTGATGTCATTTCCTCATTCATGAATTTCTTTTTAAAATAAATTATCAAAGCATTACCTTTATAACATTTTACATATCTAACATAAATTAATGATGTAGATGTGTTTTTACATGTGCATTTTATCTTACACCATTATGTATTTCCAACGCTTTATAATTTAGGTAGAAATCTTTTCTACTTTCAATATACAGCAAAGTGCCAGAATACAGTCATAAATGCCAAGCGCTGGTCTGTACAATATTCTAGATAGTTTTTGCAACAATTTGTCTTACATTCCGTGTGGTTTATAGGGGTGCCTTGTTGCATTATTGTTGGCATATCTACAGGGAAATTCCCGACATTGCTGCTTACATAAGGTGCTACAACTACATGCACAGAATACTTCCAGGTTTATGATATCATCTTGCTAATGATGTAACACAAGCAATTGTTTCGTACCTTAACAGAAAAGATACTGCATAGCTAAAATATGTATGAGTTTTGTAAATTGTCACATAATCATGTTTTTATTTGATTCCTTAGTTGATGTCATTAAGTTTAAATTGCCAGCTTTCAGTATCGGTATTGACTTGGGAATTATTAATTCCATGCAGTGATTTGACCAATTTGACGTTCCATGATGCAGTATTTACCATCGCTTCCATAATAATCACAAATATAAACCATAAACCAAGAGGAAGACAAAGAACTGATATCATGTATTTTGTTTTACATATGTATAACTAAGATAAGATGTCAGAATGTCGGCCGTGATTATTTCAAAATACACCAATGAAACAGTTCTCATGGATTGCTTTTTAATGCGTTACGTTCAAGATTACGTATATGATGTTTGAAAGACATTGGTTACACCATCAGAATAGCAGTTAGTCATGTAATAACTTTATGAACAAAATTTACATTAGATTATGACATATTCTTCTTCAAGGATTCATTGAGAATGCAGTGTATATATAATTGAAAGTAGGCCATATGTGTAATGTTAATAGGTCAGATTGTGTAACATATACACGCACAAGGAGTTGTTTCCGGTTTGTGCAACAACATCAAAGAAGCCTATCCTAAGTAGCGTAACCCCTGACATTGTCAACAATAATAGAGGAATTGTTTATCGATATACAAACAGTGATATCCTGTATTAAGTAGAATATCTCACATTTCAAGATGTATATCAGATGTAGACAAGAATTATAGGATAGTTTATATGAAACCTTCTTATTATCGACGTCCGTCTGAATTCAAGATTATGCAACTTTTAAGTGTTAAAAATATTAAAGAAATGTGTAACCTTGGGATATATTTGTATAAAGCTAGTTGTTTAATGAATGAATTGATTGCTAGTAATAATTGATGTAAGTGCATTTGGAAATATAAAAAGCTAGTTCTTTTAAGATTAAATTGTTAGAATAAAGCAATTCAGAGTGCATACTCCCCATCATTTCAAGTTGTAAACATTGCATAGTCATAACCCGCTTGTACCGATTTATATCCTTGTTACTGACCGAGTTTCTGTATAGATAAAGGACATGAAGAATCTATGTCTATTTAAAAGAGAAACAGAGAGACATACAGACATATTTATTCCATAACGATTCCATAGGCTCATAATACACGGCATTTACAAATAACAATGTATAATTAGTTCTTGTTGCGACATGCTGAAAATAATGTTTGATGCAGAAAATACTATAAATGACATGAGTTTTTAAATACCATGAACATTGAAAAACTCTTATGATATTATTTACAAGATGATCTGGAATTATGTTCACCTGCACAAATATCAACGTCAAATGCGGTATTCAGTTAGTCTGAAAAGTTCAAATTATGTTATTGCTGATACAATCTTATAATACTTACCAAGAAACGCTTTAGGACGTTTTTACCTTATATTTGACAAATGTGAGACAGTTAATAAATAAACTTATCCACATCTGAAGATTTTATGGTAAAAGCAACGTCTGTGATTTTCGGAATGTGACAATTTTGGAACATCGCTGACGTAAAACTTATATCACAACTTACACTCAGGACAACTGAATCACCTGGTACGTGAATGGCTCATATCCACAACTTAAGATTTTATGGTAAGGGCAACGTCTATATTTTTCAGCATTGCTAAAGGTAAAGTGACAATTTTGGAACATCGCTGACGTAGAACCTATATCACAACTTACACCCAGGACAATTGAATCATCTGGTACTTGAATGGCTCATAGTCTAAAGATTTCCTATTGCTTCTCCCATTGGGCGATATATGTTGGGTGCAGGTGGAATTATTAACTTGTAACTTCTGTATTGAAACTTGTAAGAGACACGTAACACTTATAGCCTCTTGCAGCGCACCTGTTCACTACTAACAGTATATCATAGACCAAGAACGTCTCACCTGGCTGTTGTCTGAAGTTATAGTCTATCTGGCAGCTGAGCGTTCCCTTGGGAAGTTGGGAAAGGGTTTCATTATCCTCATTTGTCTGAAGATCTGCCATATAGCATATGAAAGCTGTATGGGGTGATAAGGTGGAATCATAGGAATAGTCCTGACCGTTTGTGGGTTAATGGGTACTCTGTCAGTTGTTGGATATAAATGGTCGAGTGATTGAATATTGTGTTGATTTGGATGCACTTTTTCTGCTACAAATGCACATACCTTTTTATATGTTTAAGAGAAGCTAGAAGAAGAAGCTATCACCGCTCCATTGTCTTGGATCATCTGATCACAGGCACAGTCACTTACAGGTGCGTGACAAACCGACTGGCAGTCATAAAGTTTCAGCATATATAGTGAAGTCCCCCTTTGCTTTAATCGAACACGGAAAGGGAAGGTACTTGGCATTTCTGAATGGAAAATATATTAACAGGAATTTTTGAAAGATTACTTCCATCGATGACATTTCTGAGGACTATTCACATCTTTTACAGAATAAAATTCCTGCTGATATTTCAGGCACTACTTGAGCATATCAGCAACGTATACTGCTGTCAGAAATTTATAAAAAATTATTGTTAAGAATGCCTTGAAAGCTGTGTCACATTACTTGTTTCAGAGGTAAAAAATAGATAATTTCCGGTTGTTGACGTGTCTCTGTGACCAAATGGATAAGCTATTTACCAATCAGCGGTTATTTTTGTAGCCTCAATTTGGGGCTGTTGGTTAATATCCTGCAAACGACGCGACCCCACATAGTAGAAGAAGTAGTCATATTGCAGATGGTTTTATCTGTAATCTAGCAACGTTGTTACTGTACCCAGTGGCAGGAAAGGACACATTGAAAAGAAAAGCCGCGGAGGGCCACAGATGAAACAAGAATGAATTTCTGAAAATGAATATCTGTAACCTATGACAAGTGTTCTCATAAAAGTATTTAAGTTTCATTCGTTCTATTTAATTCTAACAGGTTCATTTCTCACATTCTGGAGGCGGAGGTTCAGTACGTCAGTAGGCCGTGAATGTAATATTATATTCGTATAAGAAAACAGACAGCAGAAACAACTTACATGTCTGCAACAAAACACTCTATTACACATTTAAAATGGATAAGATATCAAGTTTGATGATTGCAATAAACACACATAATAAACTTGATATTTCTCAATGCAAACCGTTTTTAAAGTGAAATAGGTACACACTGGTAGCAGGCTTAGAATTACACAAGTAATGTGGACTTCAGGACTTTGATTTTAGTAAGAAAGTCTTTGGATGGTATTTATCATTGCAGTAAAGAGCATTGCTGGTTTTATTAGTGTATCAAACAGGGCACACTGGTTGATAGGTGGTTATTCACAATTGCAATTCACAAAATACATTTGGACAAAAGTAAGTGACAAATCAATAATATTTGATGAAAGTAAACTAATGAACACAAAGAAAAAATCACAAAGAATATGAAACATACCATACTACGCAGGAGAATGTAATGGAAACACATTGAGACATATTTATTTGACATTTCCAGATAGTTTTTCAGTGTCTAGCGTGGAAGAGCATAGAACGGTTGTAATAACCTTTGCAGATGCACAAATCTATTTACCGCATGTACAATGTACTGCTCTGTTTCCCTAATGCACAACTTTGTGCCTTACATCGTATTCTCTTTCTCTATATATCTTCATTTGTATATATACATATAGACATTACCATTGGGGTGGCAAAGGGTCATAAACTTCTATTAGAGTTTTTACAGGGAAAATGCCACAGAGTGATCGTGGCTATCTTTTCGTGCTTCAAATGGTACATTACTGACTTTCAATGTAGCAATGAAAACCCGTAACCACCATACAGTATATAAATGGTAGACAAAATTTGAAATTTTGATAGAACTTTAATTCTTTATTCGACGTCGTCCTCTCTAACCACTGCGCTACCCTGTTTGTATGAATGAAATCAATGTTTGATGCAAAGTTACATGGAAAGCAATACTATGTCAGTTCGTTGTAAAATGCAAGTCTTCGATTTTAACCACTAGACTATCGAGTCAATCCAATCTGTATTTATGTAAGCAATGAAATAGTCATAGAAACATAAAAACCATTTAAACTTTACATTACATTTCCATTGCTACTGATTTTGAACAGTCTGCCATTCCATTTTCATCTCATATACTTCTGTTACTATGCAGTGTAGCTGGTTCAATGCTTGTCTCTCTTACCTGTTGTGTGCATACGACCATAAGCTTCTAAAATGTTGTTAAGCTATAGAAATATACAAAAAGGGATGTCAAGTGTTCAGGTTACTTTAAGATATGCTTGGTTGCAAAATGGTCGTTTCATGGATGTTTGTCAATCTGCAAAAAACAATTTGCTGAGATAAACACTTTTGTTCATGTTTTGAACGTCTTCTTAGTGTCAACTATTGTTGCCGATGCGTTACATAACATGTCGTTGCTTCATTTACCACACCCATTAAACATGCATTATCATTTCAAGATTGGACTATAATATCGTTCTGGTGTATGTAAGAAGCAATGTTCCCTTTGATCCTAAGCGCAAGGAAAATGCAGCTGCCTCAACTCAAAGAACTTCAATAGAAAAACATTGTGGGTTGGTGCTTTTGAAACATCAAACATTGAGACATGTTTTATTCGGATGAGCTGGAACTAACAAGTCAACATGCCTGTAACCGTGATTTATCTGATGCTCTCTTTAACAATTATGGAAGCGTTTACCAAAGACCATGTTAAGTATACTGTAGCAATAATGAAAACTTATATCTGATATCCCTGCAAAGATGGTTGAGCAAATGATTATGTGTATAATTTTTCTACAAATGTGAGGGATATAAGAGACATACATTTCAGTGTATATTTCAATGTATAGAATATTTTTTACACCAACATTAAGATAAACCAGTTTAAAGAGCCTCCTAAGAAAAGTTCATTTAACATTTTATTTCTGTATTCTATTTTAAACAGTATTCATTGTACATATCCAGCATAACGTTTTGTATAACATTTTACATACCTAGAAAAGTTTTATCAACATTCATCTAATTTTCTTTACTCTATTTAGAATAGTATTCATTGTATATATTCAGCTTAATGTTTTGTATAACATTTTACATTACCTAGAAAGGTTTCTTTGAACTTGTTACACAATGATACACTTACATTCTTATTGGTGTACAAAAGTAGTTTGTTATTCTTCACTCTGATATTTGCTTTACCCACCTATTGGGTTCAAGCTCAGGTAAGACAAACGGAGAAATCTGTAAAACATTATCAACATTCATTCAGCTAGCGCATTTTGCGAGTACAGAACAAATCGGTAGATGATATATCAATGTAAGAAGCATAGCCGGCAGATGTTTAAACAGAGTGCACAAGAGAAATACACACCGGCTAAAACTGACCTCTTTATGATTGTTTGAAACTATTTTTTAACAAAAACATTGATAACAGACGAATTTGGTAATGCACGACTGACGTCACTTCCTCATTAACATTAACATTACTAATATCAACCCTTATCTACAGATGGAACCTTTTTACATATCAAATAAAAATTAAGGACGTTGATTTTTTTGTTACAGATGCATTTTATCTCATGCCTCATGCATTTGTAAACCCTTATAATTGACATAGAGACCTTTTCTACTTTCAATATACTACAAAGTGCCAAAATACAGCCATAAATGTCAAGAGCTTGTCTGTGCAATATTCTAGATAGTTTTTGCAACAATTTGTCTTGCATTCCCTGTGGATTATGGGGGTGCCATGTTGCATTATTGTTGGCAATGTCTTCAGGAAAATTCCCGACATTGCTGCTTACATAAGGTGCTACAACTACATGAACAGAATGCTTCCAGGTTTATGATATCATCTTGCTAATGTTATAATACAAGCACAATTGTTCTACCATAATCTATTAGATCCTCCATGAGTTCCATTGCATTACTAAATGTCTGTTTTAACTTGATCCTGAGGACATATTGAAATGATTAGATTGTCGATTTTCATTCAAATTTTCAACTTAGGATTTATCAAGTCCATGAAGTGTTTCGCCATTTTATCATTAAACACGCGACCATGATAACAAATCATTAATCATGCTTATATCAGTTTATCAGGCCATGTGACCAATGTTGCAATATTATGAGAAGATATATTAATGTATGCACATCATAAGCACTTGTGATTTCAGTGGAAGACTGGCAAATCAAACTCTTCTCAGGAGCTTTATTTTTTTATGTTCGGATATTTAATATTTCTTGTCGAATACCATATATATCTCATCGAGTGAAGTACAACTAGATTTTTCCAAGAGTGGCGCACCAAAGAGTGTAAATATATAAATCTTTTTCTTAAAGAGGTGACATATACATGTTATTCGAAAAGAAATGTCAAATGTTCTATTTCTTATAGCCCTTAATGTATCGCAAACTACTTTACCTTTTTGAATGGTTTTGTCAGGTTGCTTTGCTATCATGGCCATCCATGACTTCATCAAATTGTTTCATGGATGAAGTCATATGATAGTAGGGTTATGTCATTGGTTGAATGGCATTGTTTTACTTATATCACTCATTACAAATATGGATTTTATTTTGACCGATAAATTGAGTATTTCACCATTAAAAATATAATAAACACAGGTTGTACCATCAGGTAATGGATTGGGAGGTTTGACATCTTTATGAACAACACATACATTAGAATATGACAGATCCTACTTTAATTATTCATTGTAAATGCAGTATATATGTAATTGAAAGGATTCCATATGTGTAATGTTAATTGGTAAGATTGTGCAAAATACACTCCCACAAGGAGTGATTTCCGGTGTAGTGCAATGACATCAAAGAAGCAAATATTAAGTAACGTCAGATAGTTTATATGAAAGCTTCTTATTATCGCACGTTAGTATCTAAACTTATACAACTTTTAAGTGTTAAAATATTTAAGAACTGTGTAAGCTTTGGATCTATTCGTATAAAGCTAGTTGTTAATAGATTAGATTTTGTGAGTAATAAGTAATTTTAGCGCATTGGGAAACATTAATCTAAAGATAGGTTTTTCAGGAATGAAAATAGAAAGCAATTTACAGTGCATTCTCAACAACGTGTCTCATGCTTATAATTGTTTAGTCCTCACCCACCTATAGAACAAGTTCTATGGATTTACAACTTCTTTATTGCAGGATTGCGACGTTTCGTGGTGGTAATAACACCGCCATCAAGCAGGTGATGATAACTGCTTGTCAACGGCGTTGGCATCTACGCCGAAACGTCGCAATCTAGCAATACTCACCAACTTCTAAATGCCTCTCAAAGAAGACTTACCCACCTATACAATTCTCGTCTTTGTTATCTGTATATATGAAAGTAATAAAAAAAACCTGTATCAATGAGACAAGTTGATTCCAAAAACTTACAAAAAAATTAACTATTATGCTATTTTTTATTGTGCTGAAATAATAGTTTGACGCAGAACATGAAAACGACAAGGGCTCTTTATCAGAAAGTTTTGAGTACGACCAATACAATGAAACTTTGAAGAACACTTATAACATGTAAACTATTTACAAGAGGCCTTGGGATTATGAATGTATCATTACCAACACGAATCAACGTCAAGTGCTGTATTTCGAAAGTGTGAAACAGTTCATTCGAATATTGCTGAAGCAATCTAATAAATGTATTCTAAAAATGGGACGATTGCACCTTATATAACAAAAGCAGGACAAGTTGATAATTCAACTTATTTAAGATTTTGAGGTGTAGGCTATGTCTGTCTAAGAAGTTGAAACTTATCTCACAACTGTACACCCAGTAAGTTGCGTTAAAAGGAACTCACAGTCTTAAGGTATCATTATCATATTTCCTATAGGGCGATAGATGTTGGGATCAGGTGGATATATTAACCAGAAATTTCTCTGTCGAAACTGTAACAGATTGGAATTACTAACTGGAAACTGTGAACTTGAAACTTGTAAGAGACGTGAAGCACTTAAAGGCTTTTCCAGTGCACCTGTGCTTTACTAACAATAGACCATAGACCAAGAACGTCTCACCTGGCTATTGTCTAAAAGGATAGTCTATATGGCAGTTGAGCATTCCCTTGGGGTTGGATATTGGGAAAGGTTTCCATTATCCGCATTCATCTTAAGAAATTGGCATTTAACACATGAAAGCTGTGTGGGATGGAAATGTTGAATCATAGAAACAGTCACCGACCGTTTGTTGGTTTAAAGGTATTGGACGGATTTGACTGAAAAAGTGTTGACTTGGATGAATATTTTCAACTACAATTGCACATTACTTTTTCCACTTTAAGAGGAGCTGAAAGAAAAAGAAGCTGTTACTGTTCAATTGCATTAAAAGGAATTATTGGGTGACCAAAGAGGTTTTGTAGTGATACAAGGAAAGCGTAGCAATGGCAAACGAGGTGTTTCTCGTTTTCAAAACAACACACAACACCTTGTAACTTAGGTCTAGGGTACGTGGGATGCCGATTTGTCATTTAACTCTGTCTTGTTGAAGGTAGAAAACTGGAACATTTATGAAACTATGTAATTCATCGACACAGACACAAAAAACACCAACATTTCCATCTTATAGATACTAATATCTACCTGCATGTCACATAACTATATTGTTATTGTATAATCATTTAATAAAAGTATGCTGAATATTTCTCTTAGCAAATGTATTGTAGGAACATCTTCCTGATACGACTCACAAGCCGACGAGCATCTTCCAACAGTTACAGTCAGACAGCTACGTGACAAAAAGACCAGCGGTCATAAATTGTCATACTATCAACGTATCAACACATTAAGTGAAGTCATCCGATAATTACGAAGGAGTAAGGTACTTTTACTGAATGGAAATTATACAAACAGTAATCCATGAAGGATTACCTTCAACAATAACAATTCCCTATTGTAATTAACTCCTTTTTAGAGAAAAAAATAAAGTTCTGTTGATAGTCAAATTCTTCTCTTCTTTTGAAGGGAGTGTATGTCTGATGAAGTCAACCTTAATAGCTGTGTCGATTACATGCATCAGAGGGTACTTACTATGAAAATAGCTTGACTTCCGGTTGATTTACCGTGGTTTATGTCGCTGTCTCTGTGGCCGAGTGGATGAGGTGTAAATACAGTCATTAAATGTGACTTGAGCATGGCTTTGGGGACGTGGGTTCGAATTTCGCAAGGTAATCGTCTCGATAAACTACAAGAATTCGTACTTACGCAGATGACGTTTTCTCAAATATAGCAACGCTCTTTCTGAACCAACACAGGACGAAAACTAGTAGAATCCGTTTAGCGTGTTCCTTCCGGATCCCTCCGGATCTTTGCAAATTTGGTATACAGGGATCCGGTGACTTGCCAGTGGCAGAAAAACAATGGAAAAAACCCACGGTGAGCCACAGATAAAGACAGAATGAATTTCTGAATGACTTATGTATGTAGCCTAGGACAATTGTTGTCATAGAATTATGTGAGTCTCATTCATTAGGTTGAATTGTGACAGGTGCATTTTGCACATTCTGGAGGCGGAGGTTCAGTGAGTAAATAGGCCATGAGTGCATGCAATATTACATTCGTACAGGTATTTACACTCACATGTCCGCAACAAAACACTCTGTACTAAACAGTAAACTTTAAACATGGTATCACGTTTGATGATTGGCAATAAACACATAGCATAGGTTTTAAATTTCTCAAGGGAAACTTTTCAAAAGTGAAATAAGTATACACCTGTTGCAAGTGTAAAATTACATCCAATGATGTAGAATTAAGGAGTTGGTTTCATTTGAATTTCAGAAAGTTTTTCTTGGCTTCGACTCTTGGTTTAAGATTTATTACTATTATTGTTGTTGTCTGTTTTTTTCATTGCTTTATCATTCATTTGATTCATAGGGGATTATCAATTAGTTTAATCAACACGACTCATTTGAGGAAGACATGATTTTCTAAATAAAAACTCCTTTTTTTAAATTCGGAAAAGGAGAAGGCATATACTCCGACGCGTAGTGAATTTCACAATAAAGAAGTTGTTAACCAGAAAATCTTGTCTTTCTTATAAATATCACTTCTAAATGCCCTTGACACATTAAGATGACACAACATTAGGTGAAAATTGGTGATAGTAAATCAGTTGAACACACATAAAACATCATAAGGAATAAGAAACATAGCATACTATGTAGGATAATATTATGAAAACACATTGAGACAGGGTTGTTTGACATTTCCAGGTAGTTTTTCATTGTCTAGCGTCGAAGAGCAATGAACGTTACCGATTGTGATAACATTTGCAGATGGACAAATGTATGTGCCGCGTGTAATATTTCATTCAGAAAAACGCTTTCTACATACTCCGAATTTTTCTTCTCTTTACTAGTGCTCAAAAGAAAGTATACACCTATAAATATTGTAAACAAATTTAAAGACAAAATTAGTTCAAGCATGGCGTAACTTTAACGTAAATTCCAAAATTCCCCTGGACTGAAACACAAGATTCACGTACATGTTGATTGTATAAACCAGCTTACACTACACCTTAGCAACACAGTAGTAAAATGACAATAATGCAATGTGACTCCAGTTGAGAGAAAGAGAGCTGTCAAAATGGCCGAACGGGAAGCTAACAACACCGTAACTCAAAATCCTTCGGCTACGATCAAACAACGTTCATCAGACTGTTGCAATAAACAGGCCATACAGCAAATAGGCTATGAAGTGGTCATTCACGTGTGATTAATAACACAAATGATTGCCATTTATCAATTTATCTGAGGAAACGTTTTTTGATGGTGACGTCAACAGCAACGACTGCTAACTCCACACACAGTGTAATGGCAACATAGACAAAATTGTGTTCGAGCATGCACATTGACCTTACTGCAAAGTGTATCTAGTTCTTCAACAAGGCGATATAAATTGAAATGGGCCTGGCAAGTTAGACGTTGCCAGAGGGTTGGTTATAGCAAACCGAATGTATGCTCGGTTTGTCTGTAAAGAAATGACCGTCGAATGCGTGTTTACAGATGATCAGAAAGATTATATTAAGAAAATCTTAACTTTTGATATGATAGAATTATAGGGCGGGGTGAGAGTATGTAGTTTTATGAACTCTTGTCTTCTCATTTATCCAGCAAAACCAAATGGCAATGTGTTTCCGGTCCGCCTGTTAACATTCGGTCCTCATACAATTAGATTTCCAGTACGCTTAAGTCATTGTTTTGCCATGGTCAGCACGATCTCCAGACATGACTCCAATACGACACTTACGGGACTACCTTTATTGACAAATGTAGAGACTACCTGGGCAACCTGTCATCACTTAAAAAATGGAACAATATCTGCTAAAATAATCGCAACAGTTTACGCAAAACGTTATTTTCTAAAAGCCAACTTGATGGTTTGTGGGAAATTACAGATTATGATAGCACATGTGTTTTCGTGTCCGTCAAACAGTTATTACGACTTGGTAAGGAATTGTGAACATATGCTGAAGAATTGAATTCTCTATTGATATCAATCAAATATTCTTTTATTCGTGGTTTTCCTTTTTGTCCGAGGTTTGTCAAACAAACTGAATGTTTTCCTTTGAGCACGAGTTGATGTGTACATATCCCTTTGCGATGGGAATTGCTAAGGGTTATGAACTTTGTTTAAAGGCCTATTGCAGGTAGAAAGTCCAAAAAGGGGTCATAGATATGCATCGTGGGGAAAACTTATTATTCTTTTTCAAATACGTACAACACTTACTTTCAATGTAATTATAAAAACTAATCATCCTTCATGTAGAGTACTAATCGGAAGTGTAAACTGTATCCGATTTCGTCCACTCTAAACACTATGCTACCCTGTTAATATGAATGAGAGCAATGAGAGATGCAAGATACAAGGAAGGCCGGCGTTTTTTGTAATTTCGCTAATGACATGCAACACCACTTCGATCACTTATCTATCTGTATAAGGTGTGTGAACATAAGCATTGAAATTTAACTATACAATAATTTTTCTGCATAGACTTATTCCTGATTTTGATGAATCTTCCATGTTAATTAAATACCTATTTCATCTATGCATGTCGATCACTTTGAAGAGTGGCCAATCCTCTTCTTGTCTCTCAAAGTGTTACAATAGGGATCGCCCTCTCGCAAAGTCTTTTAGAAAGTCCTTTAGTTATACAGCCAAAACTTGTACCAGTGATGTCATGTATTCAGGTTACTTCAAGATATGCTTGGTTTCACAATTGTCGTCTCTGGGTTCTTGAGTCCATCTGCAAAATCTATTTGCTGAGATAGCAATCTCTTAGCTTCATGTGCTGAACGTCTTCTTGGTGTTTACATGTAGCTGCTTCATTTACCACAACAATTAAACATGCATTATCATTTCAGGATTGCACTATAATATTGTTCTGGTGTATGCGAGAATCAATGTTTCTTTTGATTGTAAGCGCGGAGAAAATGCAGCTGCTACAACTCAAAGAACTACAAAACACTACGTTGAGGATTGGTGCTTACGAAGCATCAAATATTGAGACATGTTTGATTCTAATGAGCTAGAACTACACAATTGTTTCGCACGGTCTCCTCACAACTCGACTACTCTGTAATTGGGAGTTATTTGTGATGTCTTTATGTCTGAAATGCTCTCTTTAACATGGAAGCGATAGTCGGAAGCCATGTTGGATACGCTAAGCAATATTGAAAACACATAAGCAATATATAGTTGAAGAAAAATGACCATATCTGTACAGTTTTTCAGCAATTCTTCGACTTCAATGACGGTGTCATGGAAGGTATAACATGAGGTTATCTCCCTTTGATTTCCACATCTAGGTTATCTTTCAATCTGTGGAAGGTATTAATTACGTTATTTATAATTATTGTTATCTACGATTAACATTTTACGGCAGCAGAAACTATTTCAGTTACTAGCAGTTTAACTTTTATTATTCAAATTAATTTTCATTAAATCTCTAACAGAAATGCGATATTACATAGCTATTAGGGCAGAAAGAGTATCGTGAGATTGACATGTGAAGTGAAAAGGCGATTTTGAGGAAAAACATGTTTGTTCTTACAATTATACCAGCGATTTGATACATAGTATCTTCTTTCCTTGTTGATGTTTGTGACATAAGATGTATATGAGAATTCGAATGAAAGGTGATTGTTAATTGCAAAATCTATTTATGATGAGATTTTAATTGCTTCTAAAGCACAAAAAGCACACCGTGCTGGCATAAGTATATTAAAAACAAGATTACTCTGTTTTAGATCTTCAAGTCATGCGACAAGAAGTGATTGTTTTCTCTTCGGAGACTTCTGGACATTTTATGTTTGAAATAACATATTGTAAGCTAGCTTATGACAAAAAGTAACAATGCTGGTTATTTGAAGAAACGTTCTTGAGGAGATTTTGATTGTAATAGAAACATGGAACGTAAACTGAGTGAATGTTGATGCGAATTTAACTAGGTTAACTCAATTCATGCGTTGTGGTTGTAATGACATAACTCGTTTACTTTGATATAATGAACCCTAAATCATTTCGTTACGAGATTCTGTGACAAGGGCTCAAAGGGAAATTTCGTGAAAAATATTAATCTGCTATTGCCCTGCTGTTTGTTAAACTTTTCTGTATGCTCTATAAGTTTCAAAGGAGGATTATGGTGATTATATCATGATCATAAAAATGTAACTTGGCTTCTTTTAGAATGAGAAATAAGACAAAGCTATCTGAAACCAAATTGAAAAATCACTAATAATGTTTTCTTCGAAATGTTTTGATGATGATAAAAGGAAATTAAAAAATGATCAAAGTAAATGTGCAAAGTAAAAAACACATATATGTACGATTTGACTCGATACAGTCACGATACACTACTTTCAGAGATAATTGATCAAACGAGAGATTAACCTTTGACAAGCACCTAGATTTTTGGGGAAAATAAACAAAGTTAACGATACGTATCACGATACAGAGATCGTATCACGATATCTGTACCGTCAAATTAAGTATCACGATTCTCGATAATACGATTTAAGGTAACAGATCTACACATAGATACAACCCAAGTGAAATCAAACACAAGGAATTGTATTTGGATGTATTTGCATTTACCAATAATAAGAAAATTGTTCCTTTAAGTGATTGGTGAGATTGTTAGTTAAATGAGGTTTACAAATCAATCGAGGAATTCAAAACACTCATCTCAAATAAGTAGTAATACCTCTCTATGAAAAATGTCTATTCGATTTGTTCTGGAACTCGATAAGCACATCGACCGGAAGGCACGTGACAACATTATCACATCGATCACAATGAGCTGTTTTTCACGGATGTCGGCGTTCTCAAGATTAGCAAATTTTTTATTGACGAATTGTCTGAGAATACGCTTACTCCGATCCTTCATCAGGTGTAATGTCGGGAATAAGAACATTGGATACATAAACGTATACCTCAAAATAAAGAACTTGTTGTAAAAATTGATATCTTCGTTTAAAAATAATTGGTCACAAACTAAATGCTTCCGTTATCTGTAAGTTGATGAGGTACACTGTAGATTGTTCTCTTCTAACTGTTTGATAGATTTGTGTCTTTTATCTTTAAATGTGTAAATGTATTCGTCGAATCAACACTGAACATAGACGTACGCAGTTTTACAGTATGACAATGCAGACATAAGCGGACGTTTTATATCCCAACAGTTTTGAATATTTTTGTTGTGTGTTCTTATCTTTCCTTGATAACATCCTTGTCTGTTCATTAAATTGTTAGTATTCATCTAATGTAGTTACCGTAGTAACTGAATTCAAAGGTGGCTGTTAGTTTGAGGCAATAAGGCTCTAACAGCCTCATAAATAACTATGTAACAACTATTGTTACACACTTCTTTAAGCATATGTTACTTTTATTTTATAAGAGACAATTGAGTCTATAAAATGTTCAAGTGAGTAGAAAGCTGACACAAAGTAGTGTTTTGTGCCTGTTATATTCAGTTGCGTTGATATCCATCCTTACTCTAACTTAAAGAGCCACTCCGTGAGTTGTTGGAGTCATATATGCCAAATTTAATCAATGGTGTAATTTGATCGCCAAGTATCGACTGTTACAAAAAAAACCATTTACAGCTTATTGGTTTTTTTTACAGTGACAATATGAAGGTAGAACGTCGCAATTTTGATCGAAAACCGGACAGTGGCGCGCGTCAAATAGTCAAACGTAATTTTGGAGACTTATCTAAAACAGCCAGGAGGGCAGTTAGGAGTTGATAGCGTTTGTTAGGTTATATAACTAGTATCCATGTATATTGGACGTGATATCTACACCTTTGTGCATTTATAAGTCTGTTTTTAGATTTCATGGAAAAGCAGTGTTTGTCATATATATGTCTTTTGGACATGACACGTTAAGATGTTTTGATTTTATAACACCATATACGACATTTGGGTTCGTATCAAAGGTAAATAATATGTTATAAAAATCACGGAGTGGCTCTTTAAATTACAGTATCATATGACTCCACTGCAGGTGCTGACATTTTGACAGTCTGACGATTTATAACCACGGACATTTTGCCAAGCACCTGTAGGTAGTCATAGAGCTTGATACTTGATATGCGTTCGCAATTAATACTCGTCATTCAGATATGAACTTTGGTTCTTATGTTGTTATGTTCTCTAAAGGTGCTTTCGATGTATTTGGATTGTAACACTATTATTCGTAGAGACAGTAAGACAAATGCGCACTTTTGTCAACGCGTAGTGCTTGCTTCATTTCTACGATTTTAAAAGCGGTGTTTGGCTAGGCATATAAGAATTATAAATTTATTTCACACTGATATATTTCATAAACGCCGCTAATTCTTATGTCTTTAATAATATCCAGGATATAAAACCCTCACTCAATATGTTTATAACTCTTCTTTGACATTTAAAAAAGATTGTTCTTTGTGTATAGGACATCTGAAACTTTATTCTTAAATTCTCAAATTTTACTTGCAATATTTAAGCCGAAACCTTTTGAGTTGAATCGTTAAATCCTAAAACACTAATAAACAGCACCTGATGTCAAAAACGTTCTTACATACTTGCTGCCTTAAATGTATGACTACAGAAATTAGTTCCATGAAAGTTGATAGTGAAGTTAACCTGTATTTTGGCTTGCATTTTCATTCATTAGCACTGATCTTACTCTGTATCAATTACAGCATATGTTGAATACGTTGCAGGCGATGAAACCTTGACGGTCTGACAATTTATGACCACAGACTTTTTGTTACAAACCTGATATTTACTGTAAAACGATACATAGATATATGATACACTGTTTAAACTTACTATACCTAGTTAAGTCTTAAGAGGGCTTTTAAAGGTGGCATATAGCAAAAGAACAGAGGGTTGTACTCAGGAAGGACTTCGTTAGTTTGAAAATCATTGGGTTGTATTTAATAAAAGAGTTTACGCTTGTTCTAAAAACGTATTGTATTTATACAATAAAGAAGTTGTTATCAAAGTATTATTAAAGTATGTCATACTATTTATAAAACTAATTTTGTAAACCTACCTATGTAAAACACATCTTTAACTAGTTCCTTACGTATCATATGAAAATGGTATTTTTGTTCATCAATTTTTTTTCAAATGAGTATTTCATACAATCTAAAGATTGAATTCTTAATCATATTTCATGTACACAATCAACTGACATTCAGGTGCTGATGATTTGACAGACTGTCTAATTATAACCACGGACTTTATGTTACCCACCTGTTTGTATCGTAGGTATCTTTGACATATGATACGCTGTTTGAAATATACTTCGACATAGGATACAAGAGTTTTAGTAATTCTTTCTAATTAGACCTTACCATTGTCACTGTTGGATGATGCGTACTGTTTATCACTCTTAAAGTTTTTCAAATACTTTAAGTACTCATTAAGTGGCCAACTTAATCTTAATGTCTACCCTTGACAAGTGCGTTAAATTGTTTCATTAGAGAGGAGATATAGCAATGCTTGGTAGATGTTTAGAACACATAAACCAGTTGAAAAATAACTCTTTTGTGCATGATATGTCATTTATGTTCGACCATAGCTGTATATAAAACTAGATATGATATCTTGAGGGAAAGTAGTCTTAACATTTGTTCAAATGAGAGACCTTGTTGTTTATTCTTATGTATTTAGTCACTCAAGCAGTGCTCTCTAAGGATTATCTAACTTGTGTGCTTGTTTATTCATCCCTATTACGTCCCAATCCGACCTTCCGCCCTGCTGTTTCCCTGATATTCCACGCCAGTCTTGATCTGTTCAGATTGATGTACTGTCGTTGAGAGGGCAATTAGCCTTGTCCTATTGTTTGAAGTAGTTCAGAGGTGGTATTTCGCTAAAATGTTTGTCAATTGTTAAATCAACGGTAGGTGATTGCCCTAATTAGCTGTTACATCCTGTTGATTTGTCTACGGGTAACCAGTTGCCGTATCCTTTCATCGTCTTGTTTAGTCTGCAAATAAACAATTTTATTCACTTACTACTTCATTCTTCTACTTTTATTGGCTTGACATATCGTTTTATCTTTCTGTCGGAAAAACGGGTCTCGTCTTAGTTTAGAGTTCATTACACCATGACACCAGTGACACTTGAGATAAAATTCGTAACATTTTGATCCAGAATGATAAACAGGTCTAAAAATATTTGGGACACGTCTATTCATTAGCATGACATTAGAATAACTATCCCTTTAAATAGTCGAATGTTCATAGCTGTAACGCTTACTCAATTTGTTGTGACCATCAATCTCTTTACCAATTTGAAATAAAAATCTGAGTCTAGCTTTTCCATAATCTGTTATCCAAATACAAATTCTGAGCATTGTCAATGGCTGGTGCTACTACCATTTGTAATACAGGTCATAGCTACATGTAAATAGTGTCATACTATCTTCATAGTATACACGCTTATACGCTTATTCTCCAAAACGCCTGTATTTACACAATAAAGAAGTTGTTTTCGATAATCTGTCATCCAAATACAAACTCTGAGCATTGTCAATGGCTGGTGCTACTAGTATTGTGGTACAGGTCATAGCTAAATAATGTCATACTATCTTCACATTATATATCTCAGAGTCAATTTCATGTTTATGAGCAAAATTATGTAGCTTCTTTAAAGTTTCCGTTATTTCATAAAGATGATCCACCGACATTTCTAATTGAATTTGCCTCTTTAATTTTTTCGAGAGGTTTTAGTAGCATATAATATATTTTATACTTGCGTTCTATTGCATTTAGTCGCGTTATCATTTACGAACGATTAAACTAAATAAAGTGACTCCTCGAATGAATGCCATATTCCATGCACCTTGCCTTAGCATTGAATGTTTAAGTTTTCTTCCTGTGTTCTATATATTCTTTTGTTGATAGTTGCATTCCACGAGCTTAAGTTCTCCATTTGATGATTTATTTCACTGATTTCTTATTCCGTGAAATGAAGTTCATACATTTTATGATATTTTAACTGACCATTCCATGACGTGTGCTGGCTTGATAAGACACAGATATTGACGACACAGCCGGAGTTAACACAAAACGTGGACACAAGATCACAGACAACAACAGAACAACAGGACACAATATAACATCACAAGTTGTTGTCTAACTCAACACAGCAAAAAGTTCACATTGAATTCGAAGCACATACATGTTTATACACATAACTGTGACCTAAGCATTGTAAAGTTACATTGAGCCTATCCACCACATTACTATAATCTCCCAACATTTCATATATACAAGGCATTCATTTCATCTACTATAGGCTTCGTATTGAGTTTTTCTCATTTAAATTGCATTCATACTGCTGAATGACTACATTACACTGTACACATAACGATTGGTTATCCTCCATAGGTTATCTCCCTTTTCATGTTGAGAGAGTTATCTCCCTTGTTACGCACAGGATCTCGACAACTGAGTTCACCTCACTCAGATATAAACAAATAGCCTAAAAATTTCTTTGTTTTTATTTTGAGGGAAGTTTAACTAGAAGGTATGACTGTTCAGTAGTTGTTGATTTTTGAGTCCTAGGAGTTGTTGACACTGTCTTTTTATTCTTATTGAGCGCATGGTGGCGTCTTGCATTAGAAAAGATCCAATTGTCCGGATTCAGTCTAGGACTTAGCTTCACCGTTCTCGCTCTCGTCTCCAGCCCAGGGCGCTTGCATGTACCTGGGGAGAAATATAAATAGTTCAAGTTTATACATATGTCATAGCCGAAAATCTTTTTTGAAATGACTATTATTAGATCTTGAACATGCGCTTTTCAATTAAAACGTCATAACAACCGTTACCAATTAAATGTATAAGGATAAAGCGTTGCTGCTGTACTTTTAGATCAAGTTTAAATGAGATTGCTAAAAAGCAACTTTTGTGATTTTGAGGTTTACCAATTATAGTATTAAGCAGGTAATCTGTTGTAGCTACCGACAGGCTCTGGGTGTAAAAGTGTAGAGTAGCAGTGTTAATCTTACCGTGTAAACTGCGATAGAATATTGATATTTATCCTCAACCCATATCCTCGCTGTTTTTAGTTGTTAGTCACACTGAGTTGCTATACTGCAGTAATTCCTCTTGCTCCCTATTCACACTTACTTTCCCTGAAAACTTCATGCGGTCATTTTAAGATGAACGCTTTTGAATTACACTTTATTTAAGTTAGGGAAAACGCTTAGAGTAGCGGTATCGAACTTCGTACGTTCGTTCAAGAACTCATTTTATTGACTAAAATTCTTTGCCTTCCAATTGGAAACATTTGTTGATCCCTTTATTTCCCTAAGTTTACGTGCTTAAATGACCTCTCACTGCGTGACGTTACTCAACTATATAGTATATTAAAAGATATATATATATATTTTTATTCAACAATTTCCAACGGGTGTAAAACACTTATGGGCTAACATCATTTGAATCTGTGTTTATATGTTTGATCAAAAGCACTGAGGTTGAGAAGACTGGTTTGTTTCATGTTAACCTCGTTCGCAGGAAACGGCTTGTCATTAGCTGATGATGTTTACATCTACTCATATTTTCACGTAAAAAGGCCATCGGATGTTAAATTTCAAGATAGGTATATTGAAAAGAAAATGATGACGCTCCGTGCACAGACACTTATGAATAAGATGTTTAATGCAAAATAATATGATGATAAGATCTAAATATGATAAAAGACAGATTAATTTTTGTCTTGCGTGGCGATGTTCGGTTTTGCCTTTACAATGTACCGTTTTTGTCCAAATTGTTTAATTTGAAAAAGGAACAAATCTTATAGGTCTATCATGGCAGTTGAAAGGAAAGAAAATAAAAATGAAATGAAGTTTCGGGAAATGTATGTTTGAGTGTAGGTTCTTATCGAGCAACAACTTCGCAAGAAAGGCGAAACTCGCGCGAGTCTCAATCACTTGCTAATTAAAACCTTGAAGCATTTTCATAAGCTTTTCTGTGCCTGCTTTTTAGGCAACTGGGACAGAACTTGATACCGATTAGGAATGTTATGAAATTTGCAACAAGAGCGCGCTACATTCGCTTAACAAATTATGGCAATTCAAGCAGCAAGCTTTGAATTAGCAAGTGATGGCGCGAGAAATGCAGTGCGTTGATAGTTGATCCTGCAGGGTGATGGACCGAAAATAAACTAGGTACTTTAATGATGGCGACGGTATGGTTCCAATATGTTTCTCTACTAAGAGTTTGCTCGTACATGCACTCGACTAGTAGACAAAAGCTAAGCTTTCAAGACACGTGGGATATGTCTCCAACTAAACGAACTATGTCTGCTCAAGTTGAAGCTGTTCAGATGTTCACGCAAAGCACTCTCACTTTCTTTAGTTTGCCATGGCTAACTTAGAATTAAGTTCATTGTCCTTATGCTTAACGCATGTCACAAGTGTAAGGATGTTCATAAGTTTCCAAGGAATATAAACTAGCCCTAAGTAGATAACAGTGAAGCTTAGTGAAAATGCTTGTTGAACATCGAACAGGTACCCTCATTAACTGGTCTACTGACAAGGTTCCCACTTCCGTACACACACTTGAACAAGTGCCTTCTCAAAGCCTGAACATTACCACGTGTAACCCTGTAAGTGATAGGTCGAAGATGTTTCAGCGCCTTGTACTTTACATCCTTGAACATTACCATGTGTGTAAAGGATATGTATAATCTCAGTTAATAAGATTTATTCAACATGCTCCACTCATTAAATGTTTGCAGGTGTTCCACATGAAATCTGCCGGAATATGCATCTTGGAAGTTTAACAAAGTTTAACCTTGACCATCATAGACTGTATCTTGCAAATAGATGTAAAATTTGATATTTCGTTTATGGTTAAATAGACATAACATATGGCTAGACTGAAAATAACGACTTGTTGTCAGGTCAGAAGACAATAAATGATATATTCTGTTTTATATTTTTATCATATTATCTTTTTACATTGCACATGTTGTTAAAATATCTATTTACATTGAAAATGTTGTTAATCTAGATGCTGATTAAAATAATCGGTGGGCGTGGGGACATATCGATGCCTTATTTCATTTAATAAAGATTGTACATTGTCATCACACAAAAGACAATGACTTTTTAGTTAGATGTATGTTGTTTTCTGATGTTGATATAATTCTTTTAATTGGAACCATTGTGTCTTTTTTAACAGTCTTAATAAAGATTGTGATTTATGAATCATTCACTCAATCAAAACCCATATTTGAATACCAACTGATATTGGCAATTTGGTTGAAATGATTTACAGTTAGACGGCACGAGACTACCCGGAGAATGCCGAGCATTGCCGACCCTGATACATTTCATTTCATTCTCTTGTACAATTTCACTGAAATCATGGTCAACATCCATATTGATCAGGGTATTTTATCTGACATTTTTCCGTATCGTGACTGCTAGCTCATCAGTGTTATACATATAAAGCATGTATTGTTCAGCCAATGAATGCAGGGAGCCTAAACTCAACAGTTCTCTCAGCAAGAAACTGCCAATGTATATGATACCATGTGATAAACATGATGAAAGAAGGTATTTGCTTAAAAATTCACCCTAAATGTGTTCGAGTAAGTAGATATACTTATATATTGGTGTTGCTAACAATGATACTTTCCAATTGAGGTTAATTGGAACTCTTTGTGAATCTTAATCCGTGTAAACATATTATGAAATGTCTAAATGTGAAAATATTTTACGATTTGGTGGATTTTCTACCAATCATAATTCTAATCCCTGATCGTCTTGCAATAGTATTAAGACACTTTGGGGGTACAGGTGAAAACAGAACATAAAACTTTAATTTGTTTTGATTTACGGTTAATTACACAGAATTGATACGGTAGAGCGTGAACATGATATAGTTGTATACAGCAGCATTAGATTTTGCATCTTTTTTTTATTCATAAGTCATATGATCAAACCTTTATTAATGATCATGCTGGCGGACCTGCACCTAGCATGTTTCAAGCAAATAAATTAGATAAGAAACTTATTTAGTAGGCTGTTTTGCCAAGCGCTGACATGCTCTAAGATTCTCAGGACATTCGAGTTATAATTAACTTGATTACGCAAATGTTCTCCATATGATTTCAATAAATAAACATTATGAGACGTTCGTTTATAACCAGTGGGATATAAGTAAAGATATCATTGCAAATCATATGCTGTGTCTGCTTTTAGTTGATTATAGATTAGAGAATAGATTAAAGTCATGAAATATATACCAAAACGACGACGATATCAAATGCTATGCAGTAGTAAGGCTCATTCAAACTGTCATCTGAAAGACTTTGATTCCCTTGAAACAGATGACCCCATTGTCCTTTTACAATCTAAATGATGTTAAGTCGAGAGTTGCTCTCATTTGTGAAGATAAGGAGCAGGGTGTCCAAATCATTTGTTTAGTTTGTTGGCGCGTTATATTATTTAGTGCAGACAAGCGAGTGTTGATATATTTGAAATCAGGAGACTTGAGGGGGATGTTCTATTTATCATCATAAATCATGTTTCATGTCATTTGTACAAAAAATGTCCATTGCACGCTGCACTACCCTAAGACTCCCAGTGTTTTGATGTCAAAGCATTGTGACGTCGTAATGTTTATGACGTCAGAGCATTGCGATGTCATTACTTAATAATGTAATTGTGATGTCTTGTACTTGACGGTAGCAGGTCATTTTTAAAATCTATTGTCAAAACGATATCTCTTAGCTAGGAGATATCGCTTGATCTTCTACAAAACATACTCCTGTGGAACACAGTTTGGGGTGATACATGAGAAGACCAACAATAAAGGGATTCCTGTGCAACTTTCTTAGAACGTCTTGCATCAGACCCTGTAGGGAACATCATTCTCAGATATAAAGCCAATTGGTTTTCGGAATATACTAACAGAAGTGTCTCTGTCTCAGTTTGTCTGTCAGTCTGTCTGTAATTTTTGTGTGTCTTTTGTTTCTGTCTGTCTGTCTGTCATTGCGTGTGCGTGTCTGTCAGTCTGTCCGTCTCTGTCTCTCTGTAACTCTGTAAAATGTGATCATATTTTATATTTTTATATAACAATAAATGTTATCATATTTCATATTTTATATTATGTTTTATGTTCATGCGTACTTCTTATGCGATGATGACGTAAAGTACCAGTTTATGTTTGCTATTGAACCTTTTCTAACTGCATGATCATGGGGAAGAGTACGAAACTCCTTGGGACCTTATCAAGATGTTCCAAATGAGTGCCCATGGAAGTGTAACATGATTTGACGTCATTTCATTGACTAGTTAATTATATCGATTCGAGGGAAAGTCGTGAAGGTAATGATGTGTTTGTAGGAGCCTTGAGGTTATGGATACCCTAATAATGCGGGTTAGATTTAAATGTATACTCACAGACATCCAGCCTCTCCTCCAACATGGCGATCTGTTCACTGATCGAGGACATGTAGGCGGTAAGCTCATCTGATAGGTCCTCCACATTAGGCCCCGCCTCTTTTTCCGGAAGGGGTGTGGTCGGAGGGGGCGTGGTCACAATTGGTATGGAATTCAAAGCCTCGAGATCTTGGTGCAAGGTGCTTAAGTTCTTCATCATCACCGTCTGCATTGAACCAGACTTTCTTATATACACTTTGTTAAGAAAACAGGTTCTCCTTTCACAAAAGGCGATCGTAACTAAGTCGTTAAGGTTATAATTGTGTTTAGTTAAACCCCGGGAGATTAGGTTATCTTTAGTTAAAGTTGTTTTCTGAAAGGAGTTCCAGGACGTAAAGTATCAAACAAAAGTTGCATTACTAATCCATGAAAGTGATCTACCATTGTCATTTAATGAACCTATTGGCATTAAGTGTGAAACATGTAAGTAGTAGGTAGTGGCAGTTAGACGTGAAATAGAACACGCATCTGTTGGACCACTTTCAAGTTTCTCTTGTAGGATTTAAACATAGTATAGTGCTTCATATATTTAAGTTGTGAACATGTTACATAATTACTAATATTTACTACATTGTAAAATATGCAATGACCTTCCCCTACCCATGTACTAGTGTTTCTTAACTCTTAAAATGAATTGCGCTTTATGGTGATTAACCCCAAAGGTTCCCCACTCCCCCTACATCTTTTAACTTGGTTAACCTTCTACCCCTGGTCAACCCCGGAAACCAACTGGTAGACCCGACTATATCAACACAAACACTACGTTATAAGTAAAGACAACCGTAGACCATAAGAAGACCTACATTGTGTTCTTCCAGTTTCACAATTGTCCTCCTCAGTTCCTTCTGGTCCTGTAGGATGCTGGTGAACTCGTCCGTGCACGACAGACATACTGGGGAGAAAGATGTATACTCTGGATGAACACATTCCTTTATTATTTTATACGACATACATTAGTAAACAGGCTTCCTCACCCAGCAATTATACATTTGTTTTTAGCTTTAAAACCTTTCTGAAATTTCAAAATACTTTCGTCAATCATCTATCTCATACAACATGCAGTAGAAAGCAGGTATTACATACTCATCCAGCCATCACAACATGTTTTAAAAGCTAAAACGCTTGTGAAAAGTTCAGTACCTTCTTGAAAAGTTTCTGTAAACGTTGTTTGGTGAGTCTCCTTTTTATTTGAAAGAAACGTTTTCTAAAACGTCATCAAAAAGTTATTACGGGTTAATAAGGGTGTGAAAGAAACGTGACATATACACGTGAAATGGGTTGTCGATAAACGTGATTAATTGAGCTTGCGCAGTAGTTGTAAAGCTTAGCTGATGACAATTTATTTTTAGAATGGACTCTGTTGATGTATAGTATACATGTATGGTCTAAAGTCTAGGAGTTTGAAAATGACCACGTAGGTTGCATATCTATGCTTTCAACAATGACATAATAAAAAGTTGACAATGAAAAGATTTCTTCGATTTTACACTCACGTGTACAGGTATGGCCGTCATCGGCGAGCCGGTAACCTTGGTAACAGTCACACCGGAAGCTGCCTCCTGTGTTGATACATTTCTGGTCACATGGGCTGCTGCTGCATTCATCGATATCTGCGATATGAAGAGAACACTAAATAACGTCTCGATGGCATCTCTGTTTGGTATCTTACGAGCGAAAGCAAGTTATTGGTCATTACCATATAAGTGCATTTTAATAGATATTGCTGAGTTAAATATTTTCTGGCACATTATAAAACACTTTCCCAAGTAAGTTGGCTGACATTATGGTCACATCTATCGGCCACAAGTGTATTATTACATATGAAAGGGTTTAAAAATCTAGTTTCTTCTAAATCTAATAGAACGAATTAGCGTGTATATAGCAGTAAGAGAATAACAGTTGATATCCTTGCTATAGTCAATCTATCACAAGAGAAATGTAAAAGTAATTTTGATTGACTTAGCTGATGGGCAATTCAAGCTATAAAACTTTTAGCTTAAAAATTCTTCTCAGATTGTGTCACTAGGTTTTCATAAATTTAGACTATGTTTCTTTTAACTGAAAATCATCTAATGGAAAACACAAATCTTTAATTCTACGTTTATAAAGGTAACACCAAAAAGAGAACATTAAAACATTAAAAAAAATTCTCAACTAGATCAAATGAAATTATACTTTCATGATTATTATTTCAAGAAGATTACTTCTGAGGTTAAGTATCTTGTTAAAGATGGTGGTGAACAGATTCAGCCTGCATAAGTAACTCAATAACATCAATCCAGATTTACTTTATATGGTGGCAGTTTAACTAGGACAAAACGAACAATTACCCTCAGGATGGTGGTCGAAATAAGTGCAAGGAAATAAAATTGTCAGCGTGGTCCGCCGATTAAATCTAGCAAAAGGTAGTTGGTTTCCACTTTCAACATATAAACGACGTGGCTTGCGTTCGAAACGCATGGCGGTGAAGTTTTATTAGTAACGACGCTCGCTTACTGACATAATCGGATATACAAGATAAATAATTCATTACATTAAGAACGTAACCCAACTCATTATCTAATCTGATGAGACATTACTTTCAAATGTTGACATGATTTCTCATTTAATGACATGGAGTTAAATTTTCTAATTCAAGTATAGTTTTTTTCTGACAGCGTGTTGATTACGTGAATAAAAGGTAGACCATGACATACCTACTACTTTTGCTTTATACACTACCTGTTCAGATGTTGTTCTACTTAAGCAGATGTCATCTTAATTTCAATTTGTCTGTATCAAAGTTAACTTAAATGAAGCATTAAGATAATTAAAAAGTACACGATTCCTTTATGGTTCATATATGTTTCTGAAGACAATTATCTTTGATAACAAATCTATTTCATATGCTTTTGATACATTGATTATTTGTTATAGACGATGGTAAGCTTTCTATAATTTTTAGAATGAAAATGTCCTAATGATGTTCTTTAATCATTCTTCCGAAGAAATCATTTTGTTCATTTTCTACAAAATAGAAGATAATGGTTTAAGAATATAGAGGATACAGGTTCAATTCGCGGCCGACGCTTTGATAAACGTCATTCGCTTTTCTGGTGGAAGTGATGGAGAAAAGTGTCAGAAAATGGTATAATAATTTCAGATTCATTATCTTTACCTGATTGGCAGTTCGTCCCATTCCAACCACCAGGGCAGACGCACCGGTTTGGCTGCAGACAGCTCCCTTTGTGTTGACATTCGGGGTTGCATACCGCTAAAACACATAAAACACATATGGTATATTTACAATGATTATGTAATGAGTCTTTGAATAGCAGAATAATGGAAACGAATGTTCATTTGGAAGACAAAACTGACACCATTCATCGGAATAAAGCAAATAATGCACTCAGGATATCTTCAGCGGTCAGGATATGGAAGGCCCTGTGGTTAGATAGCAAAACACCATAAGATGGCTATGGAATAAAAAACATAATATGATAATTATCAAATTGATGGTTGTGGATAAGGAACAGCTATTATGGGTATGATAGTTCAGTCAATGGAGAGCATAAGATAAACTGAAACACCACAAGCTTATTGATCATATTGATTACAGGATTTTCGTGTACTTCATGAAATTGTATGAATAGAATCAAAATGGGCAATAGAATATTCCTTACAAAATACCTAAATGTGACTTAGGAAGTAATGCATTTTAGTCACACAAATTCCAGCTATCTATGATTTCTCATACTGCGGAGTTGTAAACGCCGAGTTGTTACAAGACAGAGAATATCAGTTTGATATTCAACCCATTCAGTATGAAGAAGTTGAACATCCTAGCACTGCCCTACTTCATTATCCCCTCAGCTTTTTTGAATGTTACAATGAATGTAGAGTCAAACTTATCATTGAAAGAATCAGAGCGGACATGAACACGCTCGCAACTCCTTAAACCTGCAAAAGTCAAACAACGTAGATGATTTCCCTCGTCATTAATTTCGCAACAAAATTGATGCTTGAATAAGTAAGAATGTTTTTGCCTTTTGGTCCTTGAATTTTTGCTCAGTGATTTGAGACCCAAACCACTGGAATGAATACATACATTAATGGAAGAATTCATTACTCTGTTTTATCATTTAAACGTGACATGTCAAGTGAAAGGTCTCAATAACCCAGGTCACGCTGAACGTGCAGTATGAGTACAATCACGGCTGTTTTCCTACATTAGGTGTCTCAGTGAGTGTCAGACGTAATGAGATTATCAAGATGTAAGATGGTATATTGTTAGACACTTGTCATTTCATATTTGTGTAAGCTGAGAAATCGTCGTGTCTTATCAACCCGTATCATAACTCCCCTTAATTACCCCCCTTGCATACATGTAGATGACAGTCAATTACCCGCTTAATACGCAGGCATTCCAACCAGATTACCAATAAGTTATGCTTAATTTGGGTACGTATTTTTCGCGAAGTTTTTCTCACTTAGGTATGTTGTTGTATTCTAATTAGAGATAATTGGGGCATGTGGTTTCTTGGCCAAACTTTCTGAACATAAATTTTTATTCCTATTTGGCTAATTTATTAATAAAAGTTGATCAGGGCATGTGGTTTTATTGCAATTCTTTATCGCATAGAATGCGTTGTTGTTTAATTTACATTCTTACATGCCCGAGTTTTCCCCTCATTCTTTATCATCTGTTAACTGGGGCATGTTTCTTCATGAACGATTTCTCATTTGTTATTTGCTTTTTTTACCGTTCTTGTTTTGTAAAATCATGTATTCACGCAGTGTGATGAATCTGTTTTCAATGGAGTCAAGTAGAAAACAGGACTTTATAGCAGTAACGTAGACTTCTGAAAAGCCCTAAGTCATATTTTCTAAAATATTTTTTTCAGATTTTAACTTAACACATGTACATCTCCCATATTCTGACTGTTAAAATTTCAAGTCAGAGAAAATAAAACACCTCTCAAAATGTTTCATGAACAATTTATGATTTTGTTGACTTGAACCGGAATTGTTTCAAAAGGTAACCAAAAGGAAGTCTCCTTATCCAAGAACACCGACTTCGAAAGCAATGCGAAACGCAAATGTTTTACATTGTCTAAAGGAAATTGTTAACCGTAAAGCATGTCTAGATCTTTAAGTATGTTTTTCAATGCCATGGCTCGCAGGTTTCACCGCAATAGATAGCCACAGTGATGTTGCTGGCTTTCTCCCTGCAATAATACTAGTATCCGTGATATAAGTGAAATATTCATGAAAGTGGCATTAAACCCAAAATCATCCCATCTCACCTCTGACAATAAAACCTTTTAATGATATTTAGTGAAATAGAAGTCGACATATTTTTCAATAATTAGGAAACCCATGACTGTGAATAAAAGTTTAAACATCCTGTAAGAAAGTTTACTTCAGTTTCAAACAGTTTCCAACTCAACCTGAGTCGAAAAGACCGGATACATTTTCAAGAGGATCGTTTCATATATAATAATCAACCCCCAAACCTCAATCGAAAAAAACTTAAATTAAAAGCAATCTTTTTAGTCTGTGGTTCCATATTTGGTAAATTATTAAAAAATTATGAGTCTTGCAGTCTGAGGTGAGGTGAGGTGAAATGGGGTTTAACGCCGCCGCAAGAGTATTTCACTCATATCGCGGCTGCTAGTATTATTGCAGGGAGAAAGCCCGCAACACCAATGTGGCTATGAAATGCGATGAAACCTGCGAGCATCGGCTGGAACTATCAAACCATGGCTGGTACTGCGCTGAAACTCAGTGTAGCATTGCACCCAAACCTGACTGCTTGTAGAACAGTTCTCTACTGCAAACAAAGTTGCCGAGCCCTGGCGGGATTCGAAGCCCGGACCTCTTGATCCGAAGCCGAACGCGCTTTTTGCAATCTGAAGAAGACGTTCTATATTGGTCTATACGCCAAAGGTCCTCATTAAAGAATACCGTTGCAGTTTAAGTATAGGACGTCACTTATCAGAGGGGAGGTACTTTTATACATGTAAAACTCACATCCATGATAATAACTGTCAAAATTTACATAATTTAATATCCATGTATGAAAACGAGTTTCAAGTTACAGATGCGAAGCGCATGACTAATAACAACAGAGAAGATAGAGCGTTTTAACCTTGAAATGAAAAGTGATATTTTTAATAAATATGCAGGAAATAACGCTCTTTTCCTACAGTTTTCAAACGCAACAACTACAAATAGGTCTGTGTAAGGTTACAATAGCGCAACTGAATTTGAAATATGCAAGTTCACATCAACTCAAGAATATTGTAATTATAAGAAAATCTTAAAGTTGATATTCTATTTTGGTTCGATTTTAAAAAATAATGTTCCCTCAAACGGTTCATAAAAATTTTGCGAGTTACTTAATATATGGTATAGAGACTAGTGCTTATGATAAGAGTAAAAGCATAGAAACTGGCTTCTCAATTGACTCCACGGAAAACAGGAAGCGTAGGGGCGTTAGAGTTACTTCCCCTAGAACAGTATACTACGGAAGCACCCTAGTGCCACAGTAAAAATTTTTTTATCTCCTAATTAGGAGATACTATCACCTAATTAGGAGATAGTAACTCCTAATCAGGAGATATTAACGCCTAATTAGGAGATAAGTAACCCCTAATTAGGACTTAGTTAACACCTAATTAGGAGATAACTGAGTCCTACTTAGGACATAGCTATTTCCTAATTAGGACTTAATTATCGCCTAATTAGGAGATATAGCACCTAATTAGGAGATACTATTTCCTAATTAGTTGATACTATCACCTAATTAGGAGAAAGTAACTCATAATTAGCAGGTAGTAACTCCTAATTAGGTGATAATTAAGTGCTAATTAGGACTTAGTTATCACTTAATTAGGAGATAACTAAGTCCTACTTAGGACATAGCTATTTCCTAATTAGTTGATACTTTCTCGTAATTAGGTGATAATTAAGTCCTAATTAGTAGATACTCACCCCTAATTAGGTGATAATTTACTCCTAATTAGGTGATAAATAAGTCCTAATTAGGTGATAACTGTCTCCTAATTAGGAGTTAGTATGTCCTAATTAGGCCTTAATATCTCCTAATTAGGAGATAGTTTCTCCTAATTAGGTGATAGTTATGTCCTAATTAGGCGATGATTAAGTTCTAATTAGGTGATGGTATATCCTAATTAGGAGATAAAAAAAATTGGACTGTGGCACTAGGATGCTTCCGTACTATACCACAGTGCGAAAGTTTACAAATATAACAAGGTTTCTAACAAATTTTGATATTTCCCTTCAAGGTAAATCAAACATAAAGACAACTCAATGACTCATCTTAACAGTGATTCAACAATTTGTTTGACTGATCATGGCATCGAGTGATATAAACGATATCATAAATAACATTGAGTTAAAACGTTTAACAGAGACAAACATGTATCTACAGCAAGTGTTCCTTGAAAAGTATCAGTGTATCAGTGGCCGGATCCAAGGGGTTCAAGTCAATAGCATTACTATAGCAAAGTTCTTACATAATCCGAGCAATCAAATTATTCATACAATCGATTCATCATAACATCAAACGTTTTGTTCATTGAAATGAATACTTTATTCTAAATTTCTATCTAGATAAAATCGTGTTACACGACTTTCGGATGAGATCGTAAAATCATTCAAGAACTGGAGTTGGCGATCGAAGGTTTGCCTAAAATGTAAGAATTTAACGTTTATCGGTGAAGTATATTCATGCTAAAATGGTGTAAAGCCGTGATTCTGATCGAAAAGCGTGTAACGACACGCGTCAATATGTGAAACATAACTTAAGAAATTTAAAACCAGGTTGAATATTAAATCTGAATTGATAGTGTAGGAAAGATTATGCAGTTGGTTTTCACGACAAATCATATATATTTGTGATCAAGGTTTTAACACGAGGACAGGGGTGTTTTTCGATATTAATTGAAAATTCAATTATTTTCACGTACTTGGCATGAATGACTAGGGGATACATGTACATTTTGAAGGAATAGCATCATGATTAGTGTTTTGGCAACGGGAATAGAAATGTAAATGGGGTATGATATGCTAATCCGTAAATAAAATTTGTTAATGACACGGTCGTTGATTGAAAATGAAAAAAAAAACTTTTTTGAAAAGTCATGATCATGAGATCGCTTTGATGAAGAAAGAACAGTTTTTCTGACACAAGATAACGTCAATGAGAAAAGCATTTTTAAATTGATTTTATGCACCAAGAGGATGAAATTAAAAAGATGTTCAAGTCGGGGAACGTCAAGGATTCTGTAATCTCTCCCCAAATCATTCTGTGAATCATCCCTACTTGAGCTTGTTTAATATCGTTAATCTAAAAGCATATAGCGAAATCCGAAACTTTGATTTAAGGCAGGGCCTATCTTGTATCAAATGAATTAAGTGTTTCATCTTAAAGTATTCATCTCTTAAACATTCTTTAACATTCCGTTATGCACTCATTGTAGAATATAAAACTAAGTTATCTTCAAAACACCCTTGAGTTTCAAGCTTTCCGAACGTTTTATATCTATAAGTTACAGTTTGAAAAATATTTTCTCGCAAATACTACGAAAAACACTTTAGTTTAGATAGTTTGCATAATTGAACATTTATATCATAAGGATATACAGATGGACTTTTTCAAATGGATAAGTTTCATTCTGGTATGCATTTCAAACAGATAATTTTTTAATCTTATATAGACATTGTAGATAAGGGAAAGATCTTAATGGAGTAAGAGTGTGCTTTAAGTGGATCAGCGAAAATGCATATTTTTCTAAAGATAACATTTCTGGGTTTCTCTCGTTTGGGAAGAAAAATATATGAACCGAAAAATGTGGTAGGAAGTGAATACGTCAAGAATCATCACAGTAACCATAATCATCATCGAAAGCAGTAGCAGCAGCATAATGATAATAATTATGTTTTGATGAGGTATTCTGAACTGCGCCCAACTTCTCACAAACACAAACTCTCTTTAGAACATTGAGCACTGCAAATTCAAAACTTTTAGTTGGCTCCAGATTACCAATTTGAAGATATTTTTAAGATACTGTTAAAATGGGTTACAATATCGAGGTAACATGCAAAAAGATAATTCTTAGCATGCAATTAACTTAAAATTCAAGTTATTCAAAAGCATAGGATTGGGATTGATGTTACAAAGAGAAAATTAGCTGTAGAACAACGGAAAACGGCTGTTTGCATAAGAGACTGCATATATGACTCGCAAGACGGGATCAAAGATCGACAATTTGACTTTCATGGCTATTGTTGAACAAGGGTAATCTTTCAAGGGTAATTTTCATCACTACTTTGACAGAGCATTCTGATTGTGTCTAACTCCACATTGTATGTATGGTGTTTATGTTTCTGTCATTACGTTTTAACAGCATGCTTAACTTTGCATTTCGTTTAAACCTTTCAAGTATGTTTAGAACCTTCAAGATTCATGATTCATGATTCTATATTATTCATGACCACCAATGGTGGTATGAGAATATAGTACAGGGTACAATACATTAAAAATATGACAAGATGACGATTTTGCTAACAAACATTAAATCAATGGACATTCAAAGAAGAAAATATTAGGTTATGAGACTTTTCTCGTTACCATGTTTATAAATGCTGCAAGAGATTTCAATTCTTTTCTTTTATTAGAGGAGAAAAGTAGTCGGTACGAGTTTAAATTTGGTTTATTAACATATTTACTTGGTAAAAGGTTGTTTCTCTGGATAACTAGCACAGTACAACGGAAAATATAGTGAAATTCGTCTGCAATAGCAGTTGAAGTACATAAATTACAAGTTCTATCTTCTTTAGGTATATTATTCCAGCGACATTTTTCAATAGGTAATTTGTGGTTGGTGGTTCTGAATTTAAGTATGAGATAAGCGATGTGTTTTGGTAGATAAAGGTAGTTTTCAAAAGCAGGTAATTTTTTGGGGTATTTATAATAGAATCCTGTTGAGCTGTTATTAACCGAACTTTGCCAAGATTGATAAAATTGGTCACTTAGGACCGTCTCTACGGTATTCACTAGCCACTGTCTATCGTAAAATTTTGGTAACAAGAGTACATATGAAGCCCACAATTGTTTAGTATTGATTCAATATGATTAACCCATGGTGATTGATAGTTGCAAGATACATCTGAAGTGATTAAAGTTAACATGTCACATGTCACATTGTGACGCCATTTTCACTTACGTCTTCTGCACGTGTTATATGTGACGTCATATCCGCTCCATCCGGGACAGCACGTGAAGTATGTCTGTACTCTGGGAAGCATCTCTATGACGCGCCGGTAGTCCGTCCGGTACATTAACCTGAAGAGGCAAAGTTGTCCATATCTTGTAAAATGTACTTATAAATTGATGACACCTACTATTTACCTTGAAGTATTAGCGTCAAAACACTCGGCCTTCGCCCTCATGGTTCACTATAACAGTTCAGGGCAAAACTTTACTGTTGATGGTTGAGGCTACTCTATTTTTTAAACAAGATATGAAGATATGAACGTTGTAAAGGCTCTGATTACACATTTTCCCCGATTCATTTCGGTTATTGCTGATGATTGATTTTGGTGACGAACTCAACGAAAAATAACACCTTAACTAGTAAAACAGTGGTTTGTCGCCATATGATATATACATTTACAAGACTGAAAACTGCGCAAATCTGCAGTTTAGTTCGACCTACGGCGATATTTCAGTTTTCCTGATTCAGTAATTGGTATAAGCCCTTCTGCCCCTTCATGAACGAATAACAAAATTTCCATCAACACTTGCCTTGTTATGATTGTGGTAATCACGTGATTGCTCTCTTACTCCGATATGCATTTAGCTTTACGTGTTTTCCCAGGGAAGTTTTTGATAACGTCTTTGAATGCCTCTTTAAAAAGAAGGTGAAACTGCCTCGTCTTGGCACCGGAACTGTTCATCATAATATAAAATAACGTTTTTGTAAGAAATGTTTAATTTTTTTTTTATTAATTTCACCGCTTTCACACGAGTCCAACATCCAAGAAGTTCCTCTAGCTTTTGTGTTTATTATGTTTGTATATGCCTGACAGAGGAATTGTGCCTCTTTGAGTTACCTATATGCTGGACAAAGGCCTCGCTGTGGTTTCTGACAGGGGCGATAACTCCTCTGGTAATATGGCGTACAGATTGTTTTCGTACGGGCTATAGGTACCATCACCCGTCTTTGTTGTTGACATACATGGCGTCTGAAAAATAAACAATAGGATTAAAACAATGAAAAATGACGTACGAATAAATTTGTTTCACAACTGAGATCTGCTTTATTCAGCTAAGACTGTACGAGTGTAAGACAGTTCAGCCCAAGGCATCAGTCATGTTATTCACCACCTTGTAAATTAAAATTGATATATAGTTTGAGAATGTGACAATGACAGTTCCCCTCATAGATAAACATAGATAAACATAGACTTAAGCTTGTACCTTATAAAGTACTATAACTAAATATAAACATTTTTGAATTTGGAAAAACGCTAAAAACATGCTTTTGAACATGAAATTGTGTGCAAAAGAAATGTGCACCATTATCATTATAAAATAAAATTTGAGTCAAAGGATCTGATAACTGTGCATTTCTATTGGAAACTATTTGAAGAAAACCTTTTGACCAAGCATTGAACACATTTATCTCAGTGACTATTCACTTACATATTCACGACGTTCTGTGGTGTAGATTAAATATATGTCAGGATGTTGACGTGTTAAACATATAACATAGATATAACATTGAAAACGGTTCTTTATCGTAAATGACGCATCTAAAGAAATCACACTTTGAGTTAACACTTCTCGTAAACTTGCGTCCCTGTAACATTTCAGTTTCCGGAAAAGGTCTTTACTTTTTTAAAATCCTCCATGATAAAATAATGTGGATAGATTAATGTGGAATCATACCATTTAAACCAATTAAAGGCAAACAAGTATCAATTTCCTGTCTTTTAACCCACATATTACATGATTTACCGCGGATATCAACTGTTCAGAGGCGTCACTGCTGGGGTTTATAGCGTGTTATCTTCACTGGGAGGTGATGAATTAGATTCAAAATGAGAGAGCCTCCCTCTTTAAAATGAGGCGTGAATAAAAGTTATCTCCAGGCAGTCTTTATTTTCTATAAATTTCTTGTGAAATTGGGAGAATAAGTTTTATCAAAGAAAAAGTCCATAAAGATATATATTCTAACTCTGGGACATTTAGTTACAAATACCAATATGCTCAAAAAGACAACACAATGTATATTGTGTCATCTCTATGAAAAAAAAATTATTTGTTAAAAAGTTTTTGGAATGCAATGACGTTTCTAAATACGAAATGTAAAGCAAACCATCGAGGTACGATAGACATATTTTACTGTCTAACATAATAAAATAATTCAACTTGTTGATCATAACATTCTATTTTTGAATACTCGCACAAGTATTTTGATTGTTTTTTGTTTGTATTTTAGAAAACAAGATTTTGCTTAAAATGGATGTCTCACTGCTGAAAACATGGCAAAACGTTTCATAGAAATAAGCTTTATCATATGTTTGCTCTGTCTATTGTAGGAAAATATGATGAAGCGAATTACATCCCAGGGCTCCAATTTCCTGTATTTACTAATAACATCTATATCGGAAATAAAATACATGTGCTCCGGAAGTAATCTCATCTACCTCTTTTAGTTCCTTTTAAACAATAGTAAATTGGTGGTTAGAAAAGGTAATGACATCATTATACAAGAGTGAGAGTATTTAAAAATATGTTTGAAGGGCGTTGTGTCTCATTTCAACTACTCGTAATGTTCTGTAACAGTGTCAACTATAGTTTTTTCAAGTTAATGAACTGACAACCTACTTGAAACCTCAACCGCAAGTTTTCACTTGAGTGTTATTACGTCAAGTTACACTGACACGTTCAAATCAAGAAGACCGAGAACTGGAATTTATCAGTGGAGTGGGCTACTAATGCCGCAAGTCCTTGAAAACAGCGATTAAACAAATATAGTCTCAATGAATTATCTTGATATCTTGATACTTCATGTGTTATTTGGATTTAGCAACGGATAAGTTTGCAGTAATGTTGACTACACCTATGAAAAGTTTGTGATTTGTAAACAATATCCCGATTTTTCATTGAAATGGTAATCCGATTCTCTTATTGTAGAGTGATATAGTACATGTGTCAAGTTCTTCGATTCAAAATGTTTCGTTTCACATATTGAATGTTAAAATCAATGATAATCATACAGAATTTTAATCTAAGGTCCTTGAATATAATCAAGTAATCTAACGTACAAACCTTGAACAAGAGCAAGTGACCAATATTACTCAAACCCTTCTCTAATATACTCAAAGTAATAACCATAAGATCACTTACATTTTCAACAGTTTACTATTCATTTACTTGTTTTATATAAAAATGTAAATACACATGTAATTCTTCTTTTAAAGAAAAAAATCCTTTTGCACTAGATAATGAAAAAGATGACAGCATATTTGAGGGCGTGGCCAATATCGCCTTAATCAAAATCTACAATTTATAATCCCATTGACAACCGTAAATGTAAACAAGATTTCAATTTACGAGATTCAGTGGTTCTTTGGAAAAAGATACAAATAGGTTTTTATAGCTTAGACCTTGTGGCCCTTATATGGGGTCAAAGAGTCACCAAATCTAAAAGTAATATTCCCATCGGCTACTGAGTCTATACACAACAATTCCGTTTTCTAGATCTTTTCATCCTGGATGAGAAGATGAAAATGTTGTTATAAGGCGTGGTTCCTGTGACCAAAGATTCACAAAAACCTTATGCAATCCATTGTCCAAAATACGTGTTGACAAAATTTCAACTTTCTAAGGTTAGTGGATTTTTAAAAGAAGTAAAACAAGCAAAGAGTTAATGTATGGATGGATGGATGGACGATCAAACGCCATGACGTTTTAGGGCTGGTGAGATAAAAACTACAAATCGGATATTTTCAAAGAAGACTGAAGATAACTGCGAAAACACTCTGCGAATTTACTTCTCAACAGATATATTTTTCAAAAAATGTCAGTAACCTATACCTTGAAGATTGACTGTTGGAAAAGAAAAGTAACGAGGAAGCAAATTGACTTCTTTTCTTCAGAAATTGGGCTAGAATCATGTTTCGTTTTCACTCTTAATTATATAAGAGATGATATGAGGGATGATAAATACGAAATCGTATATTTCAACTGGCCAAAAATAATCATTTTGATATATTGGAGCATGAAAAAGGCACATTTCGAAATCAAACAGTTAAAAGATGTAATAGATGAAACGTGATCAAAGCACCCAATTCTTTCTGTTATCAAGTTTAACGAGACGTATAGCAATCAGTGTTGACTGAAATAGAATGAAAATTACAAAGCGGAAATTGAAAGAGAAATTTTAGACAAACTACGTTATTAGATTTCTCAAATTTGTGATAAATTGGAAAACTTCTTCTCCCGCGTTTAAATATTAATAGATTTTGAGGGAGTACATACCGTGTAGTAATCTTCTATTACCAGACCCACGTCATCTAAATAAAACCTTATCTATAGAATGGGATTTTGAAGAAGATTACGTTTTCACATCGGCAGCTTCTGATGATAGGAATCAAATGGCTTCAATCGTGTAAATTCACTATAGATATTTTAAAACATGATAAATCAGTCATAGATTTCCAAAATTTAAGTGTTTATGCCTTTAATGACAAAACTGTATTTCATCACAAGTTAAAGGGAAATGAGTTAGTGTTCATTCGATTGGTCTTATTGCTACGGGTTTGATCTTCTCATGCATGAATGACAACTACATGTGTATACAACGTCGGGTAGAGACGTTGGGCCATTTTTAACACCTTTCCAAGAGTTGTGGATTGTGCCCGACGACTAAAAATGGAGAAGAATTGCATGTTCTACACATGCACCATGGGGTTAACGTCCGGCTTTCGCTTATCAAGAAGCAAGACATTCTGATGCATCTACCAACTTGCTCTGAAGTCAAGAAAAGTCTTAGAAGGTCGTAGAGCCTTGCTAGCGCTAAACATTGTACATTATCAAACTTTTACCATTAATCAACTCACATGAGTTCAAACTGTGTGATGTCAGTGAAATCAAGAATCAAATAGGAATTTGATATCATGAAATGTACATCCAAATGTGTTTTGTTTCTGTCAGTATGTCATCTGTACAATATATTGTACAACAGCGACAGTTTTGCATGTCATTTCATAAAAAATGTTCCTATGACCCTTATCAATTTGTAAATACATAATTCAAGAATCGTTATATAGATGAGTGCTTAAATTCATTGTGGAAAATTGGTATCGAAAATTTAAAAACATGTATTTGTGAAAATAAAAACATCGTATGATGATTAAGAAAGTCATCTATTTGTATTGAGCATAAACCACATTTAAATAAATGTATATAAAATTTTTAACTCCTTTTTGTATTGGGGGAGTGTTATGCATGTATTCATTTAGGAAAGAGCTTTTATTGAAATTTTTATATTGATAAACTGGATATAAATAACGGGGGCGGTTCCATGATGTATTCTATATCAAGACACGCCTAATGTGTGCATTAACATTTACTCTTATCATTTTGTTTCACTGGCAAGAATAATTGTTGAAAGACTGGTAATGATAATCATAATAACCTACTGTTTGAAAATTAAAATGACACAATGTGCATCAAGTTACTAACACAATTTTCTTAAGCTAATTATCCTTTTTAAGATAAATTTCTCAGAATGCTTATCAAGTACGGCTTGTAGCAGATAATACAGAATTTAAAACAGGGCGTGAAGTAAATCGCCCCTTATATCCCCAATCCAATGTATTAAATTACTCGTCCTTGACACAGTCCTTGTTAAGCTTGCAAGGAAAACAGTGTCATGTTATGTCGAGAGAAATCACATGTGGGGGTGTAACAGAAGAAGTCTTAAACGTGTTGCCTATACAGAGCTTCCTCATGTTTCTGATACACAGATTAGAAATAGATACGAAGCACAGAGAATTGACAAAGTCATTTGTCACATGGATAATGGTTCCAACTTCTAGATTTCAACATTAAAAAAAAGCAAAAGTTAATGCAAGCTTTGGGTTATGCACATAAATTTCCTTTCCGATCTTAAATACAATGAATAGTTGGACTAATTATTGGTCTAGTATTCATGTTAAAATGAGTTTAGACATGAATTGTATATCTAAACTATTAGTAAGACAAACAACGAATTTCCTTGTTGATATACATACACATTACAACCATGTGTCACGTTAACACTGAACAAATCAAAGCTCCTGCCTGATTTACTTGTCTTTGTTTTACTTTAATTTATCTAGTTGTCATCCAAATTCCTTCCATTATCATCCAAACTAAAGTGCTACTCCGTAAAGCTATACTCTCTGATTCACGCAGGCCGGGATCACCATGTACTGAACCCTGAATTTGCTGGGAAACCATGTACCCAGCCCTTAACTCGGACACAGATGTACAAGCAAAAACTATTGTTATTACGTAGAACATATACTATACCAATAGCAAGACTTCGAGAAGTAATTGCGTTGTCAATCAACACAATACATATAAGACGGAACGTTGACAGTGCGAGATAGGAAGTCTAACCTCTTCACATAGCACTATTCCTCTTTCTACGACTTGTTCGATTGTTGTAAAACATTCATTCTTCCCCATGGAATATTTCCAGCTTAAAGCTGTGTCTGAACCTTCTTCTTCCATTACCCTCTAGTTATAAAGATATATTCAGGACTGTATATGCCATTTCCATAATTAAAGTTTTGAAAAATCTTCTGAAACTTAACTAATGATAGAAGTTCTAAAAGTTTGCATAACTAGCGCAAATACCTTATACTGGGGGGTAAGGACTTTCGGAGCACACTTGTTTTTTTAAATGGGTAAATGTTAAAAAAGGGTTAAATAGCTCAAATTCATCGTCAAACAGTATTCAAGCAGCAATTCAATAAAACATTCTTTGATTATGAATTATGATTGAAAGATTATAATTTGTGTAATTGTAAACGGTGCTTGAAGGTATGGAATTTGATTGAACTTTGATTTATTGCTATATTTTGTGTGAAACGTTAGCTTGTTCCTTGCATTGAGGCAATTACGCGCACAATAAGCCAATACGTGAACCTTGTACTCGTAAACATCACACTCCTGTATGTATGTGGCAGTTTTTCGTTGAAAATAAACAATTTATTCAACAAAGCGTTCATCTTCTTGCTGATTTATTGTCAGATAATGTTTTAAAAACTGTTTGAAGAATGTAAATTTTTACTTACGTGACTTTTGTGCACTAACAACTCGGTGTAAATAGATTTGAGAGGCAACCACAACTAAGTGATGTTCATAGTTCGCAAAAAATCAACACGGAAACAAATTTAATGTCCCTGCAGAGTGACTGATCTGACAGTTGTTAGTCATTTTAAGAAAATTAAGGAGACAAAACTGACGAGCTTGTTGATGGATGCGACAAAGTGTAAAGATATATGTTTGATAAGTTGAATGTGAAACGAAATTTCGTCACTGCCTGCTGTAGTATTTCCTTGGAGAAATTGGTTTACAAATTGTTTTTAGACATATCATTTTAATCTTTTTAAAGTTAACATTTCATTAATTCCTTTCTAGTTTCTCAGTTTGATGATATCAAGATCGGGAAATGTCAAAATATCAATAACAACAAAATCAAATAAAAATATACACTTCTAACATGTATTTGCCAAATGAATATCGGTTAACATATTACAATGACACGTTTGTTCTAAGTGGTGACTGGTGGTAAATAGTGGGACTTATTCATTATCTCTAATTTGTGATTCTTTCATAAGTGTGTCATCAAGTAAACTGCTGATTTGTAAGTGTAACTACAACAAAATATGATATGATTACCAAAGAGAGATATGCTGTGAACATGCTACGATGACTGTCAATTATTACAGATATGGATGCCTCATCGCCACGTAAAGAATCTGAGAGAACATTCTTTAATCATTGCACCTGAAACATCCACGCTGAGCAATGAAACGTTATTGTCAAAATAGTAAGACAGTTTGGAATTCTGTAACCTTCTGACAAAGAAACATTAAAAATTTGTTTTTAGAAAGTCCTTTCTGAGTGTAAATACGTCATAAAATGATGAATTTCAAGAGTTGAACATTATATAATTTTCTGTAAAATGACACAAGTGATATATATTTTTTTATACCCTTTTGTCTTCCAGTGGTACATATCAAGAGTTTCATTCAAGTGTTTTCTGATATTAGATATACATTCGATGGTAAAATAGGATATTCCTGATGAAAAATTCAGAGAAGACAATAGCGATTGTTACTTTAACTATATTATTAATTGAAAACATTATGGCCTTTAATGTAAAAGACTTATCTTCCCATGGAATAGTTTCACGATATTGTCGAAGTAAGTTTTAAAAATAATAGCAAACATTTCTTACCTAATCAGATTTAAGCTCTACACGACACGATTTAAGCTCTACACGACAAAAGCACTGCTGTTAATGAAACCTGTTGTTTGAAGACTGTCAGACAACGATACGTGGACGATTTTAGAAGTTTTAAACCTTTTATTATACTAATTCATAATGTTTACACTTATCTATTGATTATGTTTTACCTTTTCACACATAAGTTCCTTTAAACAAATATGTGGATAGATGTTATAACATATTATATAAATGTTTCTTTCTGTTTGTTTTTGCATTAAGATGCATCAAACGTCATGGTTGTGTGGATTCAGCAGCTTTCAATTGATTATATGTCGGTGCTAATGGCTGAAATATTGCCCAAGCGGCGTTAAGCAATAACTCACTCACTCAATTGATTATGTAAATAAGTATACGTTATGAATAGAAACTAATTGCTTACATGTTCCTGGTATACAAAGTAATAAATATATAATTCATCTGTAAGACTGTTATAATCATCATGATTTGCATGTAAATCGACCTTGACTTGTATTAAAGTATTAGGTCATTGGAACAAGTAATGATTGAGCCAATTATCTTCGCATGGTTTCAATGAATTAATGTTTAATGGTTTTGGTATATATAATTCCTGGTATACACTTTAGTTAATATAAATTCATCTGTAAGACTGTTTAAATCATCATGATTTGCATGTTACTCGACCTTGACTTGTATAAGAGTTTTAGGTCGTTGGAGTAATTACTTACATGATTGAGGCAATCATCCCCGCATGTTTTAAGCAAATAAACATGACAAAAATATTAATAATGATTTGGCGAGGATTATAACTTAAAGCGTTATCGAAATTTTATAGCTTAAAACTTTTTGGAAAAGAAAATCCTCTCGAGAGTTATAACATATGACAAAACACCTTCCCCCAGCTCCCCAAGGAGACTGTTCATGTGAACATCATTTTAAACATGAGACCACACTTATCTATAAATAATAATAAACTTATATTCAACTAATTTGTCTTCAGACATTACATTGAGAGACTGTTATGTTAATAGGTAGGTATTGAAGGATTGATGAACAATTTTCGTTAGACAATTTTCTGATCATTGACAGCAAATTAAAACATGAAACGATTGACAAAACTTAAGAGTGTTCATGGACTGCCTTCAAAAGAATTTTACTCTTTTTAAACACTGTAAACTTTGTCTTTAAGCTCTAAATCAGCACACTATGAGAGTTTTCCTGAAATATGATGATTAAAGAGCCACTCCGTGATTTTCATAAGATATTATTTACCTTTGATACGAACCTAAATGTCATATGGGGGTATATAAAGTCAAAACATCTTAACTTTTCATGTCCAAAAGACATATGTATGACAAATACTGGTTTTTCATGAAAATCTAAAACAGCCTTTTAAATGCACAGAGGTTTAGATATCACGTCCAATATACATGGATACTAGTTACATAACCTAACAAACGCTATCAACTCCTAACTGTCCTCCTGGCTGTTTTAGATAAGTCTCAAAAATTACGTTTGTCTATTTTACTCGCGCCACTGTCCGGTTTTCGATCATAATTGCGACGTTCTACCTTCATATTGTCACTGTGAAAAAAAGCTTTAAATGTGTCTTTTTGGTAACAGTCGATACTTCACGATCAAATGACACCATTGATTAAGTTTGGCATATATGACTCCAACAACTCACGGAGTGGCTCTTTAAACAAGATGACCAAAGTATTTGTTTGATTAGTGATTAGATTGTGTTGATGTATGAAGTCAATATAAACTCAATGTTTGTCAATTGCGGGGTTTTGCTATACATAAAATAAAAGGATTCACATCACATTCGTCTCTTCTTGATTAAACAGCCTGTGGAAAACATATCCTTCTCAGATATTGTACAGTCTACACAGTCTTAAGAATACATAAACACAAGCAGCTTGGTTTTGCAAAACGAAGTCGCTATAATGATAATTTGATATGAAAACATCTTAAGAATTTGGAAAAAAAGGTTAACGCACATAAACATATTGTGTACTGGAAGCAGATTGTCGAATGAAAGAATGTGGCATTTTTATTCTATTGGGTATCTCGTTGTTTGTGTGTTTCAATGTTATACCCTAGTGTCTCTGTACATGTACATGTACATATAATTGACATGGAAAGTGTGTATCTTGCTAGGACATAAACACATGTATACTGTGTATGTTCAACTAATGTTTGGCTTTGATTAAGATGAAGGTTATTAACCAAACATACTCTGTAGATGGGAAGATTTTAGAATATTCATGGAGGAATTTCTGGTGGTATTCGATGCCTTTTAATATGGAAACAACCCTTGATTATTGATTTCAATAAAGTTTCTTATTTCATTTCACTTGAGATAGGTAAAAGGTAGTTGTACTAGTTTATTAGATATCAAATATTTAGTTGTCACACAAAAAAAGGAATAAATATAATGATAAATGCCATGTCATCAGGCTATTGTAATGTTAAACTCTGTCTCTCTGTGTCTCTCTTTATATCTCTGTTTGTATGTCAGTCTCTCTCTCTCTCTCTCTCTCTCTCTCTCTCTCTCTCTCTCTCTCTCTCTCTCTCTCTCTCTCTCTCTCTCCTTCTCCTTCTCTCTCTCTCTCTGGCCCTTCGTTTCTGTCTTTTGAATAAATCACTGTTCAGAAAGGAAATTCTAAAAAATTATTCATTCTTTAGAAGGATATAAAAACATATTTTAGTATATATAGTCAGGATTTCACCTACCCTTGAAAATAGCGTTTGAAGTGTCTTTATTCATCAAACGTGGTAGCTGTTATGAAGCCTCTTCACTTCGTTGCAGACCTTAACGTTTGAAATTTTTCCATTCACTAAATGTAATTGCTGCCCTTGCAAACATCGTTGTCAGGATATGGTGACGTTATATAACTTGTATCATGTTGTCATGATTGATGTTAGAAGTTTTTGGTTTTGCTTATACGAAAGTCTTTTGTCCTTACCTGGTTGTTAGATTTGGTAATTTTACTTTTTCTTTATTGGTTTAATTCTATTTGTTAATCTTCGAAATTATTTTACAATGCTAATATTCTTTTGCTAATGTGTCAATCCTCTCAAAGGAATTTAAGAAATGTGAACTAAGTATAGCTTTGTAACAGGAAAAAAGACCATTAACCTATTTCAGGTGCACACTGAGTGTAGAAAATACAATGTGGTTTCTCCTCATACATCTTTCCACTTGATCAAATCTTTCAACTAACTCAGTCGATTATGTCTCTGTAGTCTCTGAAACACGATTAGCGACTGCTGAATTAGTCAATGTGTATGAACTTGACAGTTGTTTGTTTGTTTTTGTGTTGCCTACTGTGTACACCTCTAAGCTAAAATAACTGGTTTAATCGATTCACGCTCTGTTATAAGTACACAAACGTCGATAAGAAAAACAATTTATACTCTTCAGCAGTTTAAAAAGTGTTAGCTATTGTTACATCAGAGAGAAGATGAATGCTTAGTTGAGTTGAGTTCAACAAAAGCGAATGGTAAGAAACATAAACAAGTGTTAACTTTACAAGCTCAGCACAAATATTTAAAGCAATTGTGTGTTTGTGATAAAACTGAGACATTGATTTGCTGTGTCATAAAGAAATCTACAATAAATTTGAATGAGATTTTAATCAAATCAATTAATTATAAGAACCACGCGAACCTTGCTGCGGCAATCATAATTTCAACTTTGGAGTATTGTTTTTTAATTAGAAATGAATTTTTTGTATTATGACCATTTGTAACTCCTACCCAATATCTATCCCATTTATCTATATAAATGAGAGTGGTCTGAGACTACAAACGCTGGTCCCACTGGCGGACAAGTTAACCTGTGAACAAGACATTAAAATATGATGGAAGCTTAAGTAAGAATTACCATTTTGAATTTCTTTTATCTGAAAGCTTTGGTGTAGGTTAATAAAAGAAGAGAATTGAGGCTTGATATATTTACCTAAGTGTATATATGTGGTCGAGCGTATGAACATGTGTGCTGAAAATTGCTTAGTAGGAGCGTGTTATCTCCCCACGTGTTACAGGGATGAGCACGCACAGGCTTATGTTTCATTTTATTTCATGGTGTCTGGAATAGACTACTGTTTTTGTCTCATCAATAGTTCTAACTGCTGTTGAAGGTGACGAAGCCAGGGAATCACCTGCTCTTTCTACTGTCTAGCCTTGCTTTCAGTCTGTTTTGAGATAAGGACATGTATTTATGAAAATGCTAAAATGCCAAAAATTGAGAACGTAGAGACTCGGGATTAGATGAATAAGATGTGATGATCGTGTCAAGCATATTTCCCTATATGCAAGAAAACACGAGGCTGTGTATTGTCCATAAAACCGTACAAGATTACACGTAAATCTCCTCTAGTCGTGTGGCCAAACGCTATATCTGCTTTGTCAAAGTTAAATCCAACTCTGGGATGGATCCTACCAGGTCGGCAGGAATTAACTTTGTTAGAATCATTTATGAAATGTACCCCAAGATGAAATTTTCTTCCCGTTGAACATGTATATCTTTTATTAGTAATAAAACATCTAAATAGACATGATTACGACGATCGAATGAGACAGGTTGATTGAAATTCGACCACCATCTACCAAACACATATGTTACGATGAAGCTAGACAGAGAAATGGAATCTTGATGATTTACCTCAAGTCATGTGTTGTACTGGATAAGACTTGCACAAGCAGGTGGTTGCATAAAACAGTTACTTGATGGACTTTTTTTAACCATCAACCTCATGTAGTAAGGGACGCACATTTTGCTATTAAAGCTTAATTACACCAATATCAACCATTGGCCTTATAGTTCAACGCGGGGGTGTTTTGCACGATAGATATTATTCATATAAGTTTGGAAATCACAGCTTATCTAGTGCCAACACATAATCTATATTTTATACACATTGCTTGAAAATGATAGATCAAAATATTTCATTTTGTCGAAAAGCTGTTCTCAAAGCTAAAAAGGTCATCAATGGTGAAATACTTCTGTTGAAATCATTTCTATCTCTTTTATGTATTAATTGATTTTAAAGCAAAATCTGAAAATATTGAATTCTTTTCAACACTTGCATGGTTGTAGATGAAAATTTGTTTAGAAAAGTCTGTAACATCAAAGCAGGGTATTCTCATGAAGTTCTTTTAATATGTTATAAAGATTCTAAAATATGTAAGAAAGGGTATCCACAAGGGGTAGTGATGCTCCAAATCCTTATGGATACTAATGGAATCTACATTTGCTCATAGATGAGTAGAAGTAATGCGATCAAAAGTACAGATTCAATGCTCTTGAGAGTAAGTGGCACCGTGTACAGAGTTGCTCTGTCAATATGCCACTAACAGACTAGCAATATTATGAACTTGAAACGTTATTACAAATGTAACCATCAAACGACTCAAACATAATGCTTCACTAATATTTTAGTTTCTCTACAATTTCTTTTCATGAAGGAATATTATTGAATTAACATATCAATAACTTAAAAAATACAAGACAAAACATAGTCCAATCTACAGTCAGTGATTAATAAAAACATATAAACAACAAGATATTCAGGGAAATACAGATGACAATCGGATGCATTCATCCAGCAATCTTCTTGCAGTAAAATTCATGTTTCGATGCATTTCATTTCTATACATAAATGTCCAAAGAATTTAGATTTATTTAATATCAAATTATTATTTTAAGAGTAGAACGACGTTTGGTTTGAACACTATGTCACTTGTGTTTGTCTATTTCCAAGAACGGCTAGAGCAAGCAGCATCTGAGAAGCATGTTCTCCTCAGGGAGTTGAAACAAGCAGAGTTCAGTAAAAGATGAGAAATCTGTTATGTCAGACCTCTGATTTGGCAAGAACAAGACTTTCCATTTTTTCACATCTAATTTGTATTTTAGCGACCTTTTACAAAAAAGGCTTTTGATAATCGAGGCACAAGTTGGTACTACAAAACAATTAAGTTATAAGAGTACATAATCAACCATTCTTGTGATGGAAATAGTTCAAATGTATCAGTTGCCCTATGTAAACATAATATAGTTCTCATTATTGAAACTGAATGTTCAAATCCACATATTTTACTTTTGTTCATATTTATTTTGTTTAATGTGTTTTTTTTCGTAATGTGAAAACATACGACATTTTCTTATGTATTCTTTCTTGAAACACTTGTTAATAATCTGAAAGGAATTCTAAAATGTTAACAAGTACAATTTCTTTAGAAATGATATAAGAAATTTATTAACCTATTTCACCTTCTTGGTAAGTATAGAATAGGCAGTGACGAATATTCAGTTTATGTGTAATCTTCTCACGTATCTGTCCATCTGGTCACTTCTCTCAACAAACGCAAACGGTTTTGGCACTGTTAGCTCTGAAAGCTCTATTACCAACTGTCGAATTAGTCATTGAGTATAAAGTTTATATTTGCTTTGTTTTCACCATGTGAAAGCAGTTTCAAATGGATTTACACTCAGATATTAGTATACTGACATCTATGAGAAAACATTTTACAGCTTTCAAACAGATTTTGAGATCCTTATCTATTCCAAGATCAACCAAAGATAGACAATTATGATGAGTTTTATTTTATGATGAGATTTTAATGAGTTGTTTATTTTCAATGCATTAAAAAACAGGAAACATAAACAAGTGTTAATTTTACAGAACAGATTATAAATATTGCAGTATTCGGCGTTTATTCACATTGTAGGGGAAAATGTGTTTCATTTATGGAGCTTAGACAGCAATTGAACAAAAGATCAATAAAATCAATTTAAGAAAACGTTATATATTACACAATTCTTGCTTCTTTAAACAAGCATCTAAACTTCTTGGATACTGTTTCATGAGGTACTTTGACGATTTTCCTCCTGATAAAAATCTATAAATTGGGAATAGTGCTCTAAGTACATATGCTCCGGAGTATGAATTTATAAATTGCTATCATTTTCAAATGATATTTGTGTCAAAGCATCTGATTACTGTGTAGTTCTATTATCAACTAATTGAAGAAGATCTTATGACCTTAGATTTCACACATCTATTTTATTTGACAATTCACCAACATCTTCATGTATTTTTAGTGTACATTAAATGGGTGATATGTAACGTTGATGTTTTGAATTCATTGACTAGATACACCTCTTTGTATGATTAATTATGGTAAATTACATATATTAAGAAATCAAACGTTAAGTTACAACTCCTAAAGTTACGTCCCTATAACAAATCAGTTTCTGTTAAAGGTCTTTACTTTTTTTAAATCGTGCATGATGAAGTAAAGTGGGTAGATGTATGTGAAAAACATGCAATCTGAAACAATTGAAAGCAAACACGCGTGAATTTCCTGTTTTTTTCATGAATTTCATGATCATTTATTAGGGATATCAACTACTCAGAGACGGAACTGCTGGGTTTATGTCATGTTCTCTACACTGGGAGGTGATAATATGTATCCATGCCCAATATATATCTCTCTTTAAAATGAGGCGTGTATGAAATCAATCTTGGGCTTCTTGTAATTTCTATAAATTTCTTGTGAAATAGCTAGATGACATTTTGTCAAAAAAAGGGTCCATGAAAACACAAATTCTACCTCTTTGATATTCTATTGGTATTATATAAATAATACAACTTTAATGCTTTAACAGTCGAATATAAGTGCATTCGGTCTTATATCTGAAAAAAGGATTCTCTTAATTTCGGGGTTGTTGTTCAAAGTTATTGTCTCGTTGATAAAAACATGGCATTATATCGTTTATAGAATAAATCTTCATCATATGCTTGTTTTGTTTTTATAAGAAAAAAATTGATTTAGAGGACATCCCCTGCCTTCAATTTCCATTATTTACTTACATCTATCTTTTTATTTACTGATAGCATGTATATCGGAAATAAAAGTAATGCATGGGTTACGGAAGTAATCACGTGTACCTCTTACGCTTCCGTTTAAACATTAGTAAATTGTTAGTTAGAAAAGGTAATTACATCATTAAACTACAGTAAAAGTTGAAAATAATATGTTAAAAGGGCGTTGCATGTCATTTACACTGTTTGTATTATTATGTAGCAGTGTCAGTATGTTTTCAAGCTAATGAACTGACAATCTACTTGAACACTCTCGACACCATTTTCCGTTTGTTTGTTATTACCTCGACTTATAACGACACTTTCATAGCATTCGGAATGGGAACTGGTATTCATAAGTGCAAAGAGTTTAGTATTCCGAGTGTTTCAGCATTTGCGATGATTGAATCTTGATATCGTGATGACGCATGTGTTGTTTGAATTTTGTAAGAGATTGGTTTGAGGTACTGTTGACTATATTTACAAAAATTGTGATCTGTAAACTATATCCCAAAATTTCGATTAAAATGATATTTTAATTTGCTGAAAGAAGAGAGATATAGTCTGCAGATCATGTGTGAAGTTCTTCAATTAAAATGCTTTGCTTCAAATAATGATTCAACCATGAAAGTGCTAGATACTCGATTCTGATTGGTTTCCAGGGTATCAATTCACGATTAAAATGCGAAATCGTATATTTCCGCGTATGGGAACATGGAAAAGACACATTTTGAAATCAACAACTCCACAGGTATAAGTGATAAGACGTAATCAAAGCGTTCACATCTGTCTGTTATATATTTAACTAACGAGATGTTTTGTAACAAGTGTAGATGAAACAGAATTAAAAATTACAAAGCAGAAATTGAAAGACGAATTCTAAAAAGGTTATGTCTCAAATTCGTGATAAATTGGTAAACTTATTCTACCGTGTTTAAAACACTTATAGATTTTGAGGGAATACAACCCGTTTTACCAGACCCTTACGTTATGGACATAGAACGTTATTTATTGGAAAGGATTTTGACATCGACAGGTTCTGATTTCAACATATGTTTTACTATTTTATAGGGATTACATGGCCAAAAAGGGGTAAATTCATTGCAAATGTTTTATAACAAGAAATAAATTAAGAAACAGTAAATCATAAAATGAATTCTAAATTCACGTGTTAAAATAAACTTCGCTTGGGACGAACTAGATATATAAAGCGGATGCGTTTTCATGATATATTAGATATCATGACACGCCTAATGTGTGCTTTACTATTTACCCTTATCATTTATTTTCACTGGCAACAATAAATCAGAACACATATTTCATATAGTGAAATGACATATACAAATTGCGTGTATTCTATTGCAAACACAATAGTTTAATATCAAAATGATCTTTATTAACATTATTTTCTCAGAATGCTTATCAAGTACGCTTGTATCAGATAATACAGAATTTAAAACAGGGCGTGTAGAAAATCGCCCCTTTATCCCCAATCCATTGTATTAAATTACTTTTCGTTGACATGTTCCTTGTTAAGCTTACACGGAAAACAGTATAACGGTTTTTAGAGAGAAATAACATGTGAGGGTTAGACAAGTGTCTCTTACTTTTTTCCAACTTGGTAATTTCAAACGTGTTTCTTTAAAGTGTCCCTCCCCACTTTGCTACCATCTCACTGTCTGATACAGGTATCCGAAATAGATACGAAGGAGAAAGAATTGACAAAATCATTTGCCACATGGATAAGGAATACAAATTCTAAATTTTATAACTATAACGAGACACGCAAACTTGACCTTATGCACATAAATTTTCTATTTCTGATAAAAAAGGAAGCAGAGTAGAATTTTTTACACGGAACTGCATCAACATTCTACTAACGGCTGTGTCTGAGGTTCAAAATGAACTTAATGAACAAATAGTGAATATGCAATGATTGCATATGATAGAATAAGTAGGTTTAACGAATTTGTGTTATTTTCATGTTATGTAATGCTATAATCAGTTTTAACTTAGGACGAAAATGATTCTATATTTACACCATTTAAAACTACTATACTATAACAACATCTAGCCTTGGCAATGCATTAACAAAACAACCTTTAGGCTTATTAATACTGGAAAAATCAGAGTTCATGTCTGATATTATTTTCCAAGAGTAATGTAATTTGATATAAGTAAAAGGATTTTTTACAGACAAAATACTTATTGAAAGATATGACAATATTTGTGAAAGATACATGTAATGTGTTTGCAAATTAGTGTGTAAGCTAAATTATATCCAGGGTTATTCCCATTCAGGTCCATACCACGAAGTATTGGGTTTTAAGCAACAGATAATTTTAGACAGAAAAAATGCTAAAAAGATAATGTTTTATACTATTGACGTCAAGAAATATCATGCTAATGAACGCAGACATTATTTGTTCAAGAATTAGTTCATTACTTTTCTCAGTTGAAGTATAATCTAAAATATTTTCAGCTTTTAAATGATGAACAAAACAACCTGCCTCGTACATCACCTGATCCAAGGAGGTTTTAATCACTGAAACAGTAGGAGCACAATCTTCACTTTGGCTCACATTCTCCTTCTAAGTGTATGGAAAATACAGAGGGAAAATACCAGTGAGATATCACTATCTTCCGAGCAGCAAGTTGAACCAGGAGATGAGCGGGCCTTTCCATGTCGTCGTCAATTTGTTAACCAAACTCTGACTGATAAATAAGATAAATATCACTCTTTTTCTTGTTATGCAACGTTTCGACATGCGTTCTCTTTTCCTTACTAAGCAGATAACAACCCATATCAAGAATAAAGAAGTTGTCTTTAATACGTGTCTTTTATAATACCATCATCACAACTAAATTGCCACTCTAAGAAATGTCTCTGACTCATACTCGCTGGGATCACAATGTACTAAACCCTGAATTTGTGGTCGATTGAAAAACTAAAATGCATTTAAACACGCCATGGACGTTTGGGGTTGATTTTTTTTCTTGGGGGGGGGGGGGGGGGGGGGGGGGAAGAGGAGTTGTCAGTAAAGCTAACAAGTCGTAGATGTAGATTTGTAGGAGATATAGAGGATATTTCATTAAGTTTGTCAAATACGATGTTTATCTCATCGAGTGGTGGGGTTGGAGCTGATATTTTCACGAGTGGCTCAGCCTCGAGTGAAGATATCAACTTCAACCCCACCACGAGATGAGATAAACATCGTATTTGACAAACTTAATAAAATATTCTATTTATTATATAATTTCATTCTAATTTTGTTAATTTTTAATGTTTATGATGTCGATAAACATTTCTTAACCTTAAAATAGTCCTGGCACAAGGAGGCCCTGGAAAGTTCACCAGCAGTGATGATATATGATATCGCTACTGTCACCAGTCACGATATATTATATCACTACTGTGACCACATACAAGGTTTATTTCACTGATAAATCCCAGTATTTCATTGCTTATTATATAATAAACTCTCGCACCGTCATGTTCAACTTCAACAGAAGGAAGAAATATTAGAAATATTGACGAGACAAAAACTTGGTTTTACTCCAGACAAGGTGAAATGAAATGAATCATTAGCCTGTGCACGCTCATCCTTGTTGCACGTGAGGAGATAACACGCTCTCACCTGCACACTTCCCACGCCATCTTGAACACAGATGTACATGCAAAAGCTTTTCATATAACAGAACATATCCTTTCATATCAACACTCAGACTTTGGGAAGTATGTACGCATACACGCTGCACAATATATCGTAACTGGTACGTTCATAATGCAAGACAGGAAATTTCACCTGTGCAATTATTTATGTTCCTACGACTTGGTCTATTGTTGTGAAACATAGATTCACCATCATGTCATATATCCCGCTCTGAGTCTGAATGTTCTAATTTACTTCCATTAACCTCTTGAAACCCAACATCTTTCAGGCATCATATGCTGTTTTTGGTTATCATTTTCATATTCAAGAAGTCTTCTTAAACCTCACTAATATTTGTATTCCTTTAAAGAGCGTGCATCAATAGGGAAACTACTTCGGGCATGGGCTCTCTGAGCACACGTGCTTATTTATTTGGTAAAAGTTACAATGGGTCATAGGGCTCAAAATCATTTGTGCAACATTACCCAAGAAGCAATTCCGTTAAAAATTCTTTAGTCATGAATTATGACTGAACGATTATAGTTTGTGTAATTGTAAACGGTGCTTAATGATATAGAATGTGATTGATCTTTGATTTATTGAACGGCAGCATGTTCCTTGCAACAATGTAATTACAAGCGCAGTAAGTGAATACGCGAACCTTGTACTCGTAAACATCATGCTCCTGTATGTTTCTGGCAGTGTTTTGTGAAAATAAACAAGTTATTCAACAAAGCTTTCATCTACTCGCTGATTTAATGTGAGATTATGCTCTTTCAAAACTGTTTTAAGACTGTAAACTGTTACTTATGTGACATGAGTGTACTAACAACAAAATGTGAATAGATTAGAAACAGTTTACAACCCAGTGATGACGAGGATTGTTCACGGTTCACAACAGATTAACACACAAACAAATGTATCGTCCTTGCAGATTGACTAATCTGACAGTTGTTAATTATTTTTAAGAGACAAAAGAAACAAGACTGATGAGCTTGTTGAGGGATGCAACCTAGTGAAAATTGAAGTAAAACTGGAATTCGTCACTATCTACGTACGTACTCTATTGATATGTTGCTAAAGCAAACTGCTACATAAATACTTTTAATTAAATCTATCTAAATTTGACATTCAAAATTCCCTTCCAAATGTGGCAATTTAATACTGCCAAAGTCAGAAATTATCATAAATGGTGAATAAGTTCTATGAAAAGAAAACACAGTAACGTTTATATACAATCAGATGGAAGTAACAAAGAAAATAATTCTCTATCACTAATTATTTTCTTTGTTAATTGCATCTGGTAATTGACATTGTTTACTATGATATGAATGTAACCTTCTTTATCCTATCATCATTTCTTGACAACGACACAAGAAGCTTAAGTTGTGTAGAAACGTCGCGTTCTCAGAATAAAGAAGTTGTCATCCATATATTCGTCTCTCCTATATTTTAGCCAAGACATTCTGCCCGTGGCACATTTATGCCATAGCATAGAAGTAAGTACCTAAAAAATAAGAGCAAACATGTGATTTAATTCAAGTCAATTCTTTTCTCTACTCGACCAAACTACCATTGGTAATGATAACCATTTTCTAAAGAACACTTTTGTATTGTTTTCTCAACCATCAAAACTGTTAATGAATGTGAAAACTGAAAACATTTGAAATTTAGATTAATACAAGTCCATAATTTCTACACCTGCCTATTCAGTAAGTAGAATTGTTCCTCCATATGTAGAACACTCGTAATATATAAGTATAAGGACGCATAAAATTATTTCCCAAAAGCATTTAAAAAATGGTTTATGTAATGGTTAATTTCACCAAGACGCTATGCATACATAACCTTCTACTTAAATAAATACTAACGCAGCTTGTATCAAGAAGCTGTTAAACATTCTGTTTATTATGTCAATGTCAAATGTTTCAACTTTAAGTTACAGAAGTGAGTACTAATTGCCGACCATGTTCCTGGTAAACACATTAGTTAACAGCAATTCACCAATGAGACTGCAATAATCTTCATGAAAGCTACAACCTTGAATCTTCATGGTAATGTGTATACAACAGCTATCAATTAATTAAATAATTAACATGTTCCTGGTATGCAAATTAGTAAATATGGGTGGGCATGGAATTTTTGTTAATCAATTCTTTCCAAATTTATGTGCACTTATGTTTGCAGATGACATTTCGGCACTAGCCAGTACTTGTAATTTGCTCCAAAAGAAACTAAATGTTTTGGAAAGTTTCTGTCTAAATACAAGAATGAAAGCTAATTTAAACAAGACAAAGATTTAGTTTTCAGAAATGGGGTGCCTCTTCGTCATTATGAGAAATGGTATTATAAGGGTAAACCTGTTGAAACAGTTTCCTTTTATAGATATTTAGGATTAGTCTTTACACCCAAACTTATATGGAGTAAAGCACAGACAGCCCTTGCATCTCAGGCTAGTAAAGTCTATAAATGGTTTTCAAAGGAAAATTGGTAACATAAGTTGCACTGATTTGCTAAATATTTTTGATGGTATGATTGTTCTGAAATTTGGGGGACATGTCACTCCAAAATAATAGAAGGTGTTCAAATTAAATTTTGTAAACATTACTTAAGGGTTAAAAAATCAACATTTTATGGTATGGTTCTTGGTGAATGTGATAGACTCCCACTGCAACATTTATACATGCCAAGAGTGATTACGTTTTGGTGCAGACTTATACATATGCCATAAAATAGAATCCCACGTGCACATCAATGTTATTTAATGCTAAGATCATTAGATAACTTAGGTTATAATACCAGCTGGGTAACAAAGGTCAGACATATACTTTTCCAATATGATTTTGGTTATGCTTGGCTTAGCCAAGAAATTGGAAATATGGATTATTTCATATCTCTATTTAGGCTTAGACTAGAAGATAACTTAAAACTGTCATGGTACTCATCAATTGATGAATTTCCTAAACGTATATTTTATAAAGAGTTCAATACCTTGCTAAATGTGGAAAGATATTTATGTTGTAATATTCCTATGCATTTCAGGATTGCCATGTCAAGATTTAGATGTAGTAACTTTAATATTGCTGTTGAAAGTGGCAGGTGTAATGGCATTGAATATAACGACTTTATCCTTTTTTGCAAATTGAATGATCTTGTATTTATAGAAAATGAGTATCATATACTATTTGTTTGTAAAACCTATGATAAACTTAAAACTCAATATTGCTATAAATTCTTTAAAATGCCCTACTTACATTTCTCCGTTGTAAACCATCTGAAAACCAAAACTATGATGTAATTTATAATGTTGGTTTAAACCTATTTCATGTTCAAAAACTGTTCATAAACGACAGTCATTAGAGGAGATATCAGCATTGCCTTTGTTGGTTACAAATGAAACTAAACGTTAACGAGTCCTCAGCTGCAGTGGAATAAGGATATCATTATAAAATAGAACAAACAAATCTTTAATCATTTTAGAAGAGTAGATGAAAAATCGACCAGAATTTCATAAATTTTCAAAAACTTATCAATTCCAGGAAATAAGCTTCAATGTATCACTGTGCGCACCCAAATGTAAACTGAAATTGCCTGTATGATGGGCCGATGGCCTCCTTACTGAATAAACTGTCTGTCTGTCAAATTAATAAATATTAATTCATTGACCAGACTGGGGTAATCATCATGATTCGCAGGTTACACAACCAGAGCTTAAGGCCATTAAATCAATTACTAACATGATTAAGCCAATCATCTCCGCATGTTTTCTATAAATAAACTTGATGAAAATATTTATAATGCAGAAGTAGAACTTAAGTGTTGAAGAACGAGTTGTCGTGGATAGTCAACTTCTTTCTTGCACAAATAGCGACGTTTCGGTGTAGATAACACCGTTATCAAGCAGTGCCCATTAAAGAGGAAACTGAAGTGTTAACGAAATTTTAGAGCTGAAAACCTTTTTAGAAAAGAAAATCGTTGTGAGAGTTATGACATTTGACAAAAATGTGTTTTTATGTAAAATAGTTTGTCCGTTAGATTCGCATTTTAAAGGTAATATATCCACATAGGGGGTACAATTAGCGGAAATACTTCATAACACAGTTAAGAATAAATATCATCAACTATTTAGGTTCACATCCACCTGAAAATAGCAGAAAAAACGTGTTTTATAAACACTTCCGGAAAACAGACGTGAAACGTTTTATTAGCCAATCAAGTGCTAGGGGGGTTGTGACGACATAGACAGAGCTCGTTAACGACTGGCTGACCTGTGTCATTGTTTACATTATAGATTCCAGCGGTCGTGAACGTATATATTTTCACTGATTGTACTTATAAAAAAGCCCCTAAGTCACCAAAGCTATTAATATCAATAAATCGACATATTCTGTTTGACATTTATTAACTTGTTATTTGTTTGGGTTGTTAATCTCCAATAATGCCGATCGAGTGAACCCAAACTAATATCTGCCGCCATTGTGACTGTTTTTTGTTTGAACACATAGACAGATCGATCGCGACTATCCCCCTGTGTAGTTGATTGACCATTGTATATGTAGAATATTTGTTACTACTTTGTGCCATTTTAAAGTGTCAACTCAATATCGTAACTCTGTGTTTCTGCTTTCCTTGACTGTAACAATGAGATTTTTCTTTTGATCGACTGCCTCTCGACAACTTCCGGATCTCGTCATTGGGATACGACGGTTCCGAGCAGCTGTTTTTGGCCTTATTAACCAGTTATTAGTGATAATGAAGATCAAATCTTTGATGTGTTTAGTAAATGTACCTCTTGATTCGCGATTTGCCACCTTCTTAAAAAATTAGAGTTACGTACTATTCTACCATGAAAGTGTTGGACACTCGATTCTGATTGGTTGTTTTGTCCGACTCAGAGGGTATCAATTCACGATTGAAGTTGCTCTGTTTACCCGAAATCTGTTTACAATGTATTAATACATACATTGACTTCCGACTATCCGACTGGTAACTTCAGAGTCGATATTCCACTTGCAAGTGGGATTAATCTCTTTCCAAAAGGAATTAATCGTATCTGTTTTCGTGTGTTTACACGGAGAGAGCAAATTGTTTTAATTTTATGTCGTATTTTGTACAAAATAAGAAGTTTGAGTGAAAAATCATCGTAAACTAAGCTTTCCGCTACTGGGCAAGCAGCAGCATTCCTTCGAATACGGCAACAAAACAATGACGTCATTTCGCGAGCGCTTCTGACGTCATAAACCCTATTACGACGTCATAGTGGTCTACTGTTAGAGTCATCCATTTGCGTCATGAGGGGGTGTCGCGGTCTTTGTTTGCTTTCAAAACAAGATAAAAGGCCTTTTAAACGATTCGATATTTACATTTGTACCACATACTAGTACGAGCCCATTTCGTGAACACGCAGTATTAGGTTTAACTTTGTTAACGGTTTAATTTTAGTTCAGTACTATGACGAAAAATCCCCGATGCTGACGAGTTCATGTTTGTCTCCAGGAGTCGGAACATTTTACACTGTGCATTTCGCGATGAAAAAAAGTTCAGCATTCAGCTGCGCGTTCGGTTTCAATTTAAAATTTACTCGCTATCAATCCAGTATAACATGTCTCTGATTTTCAAACACACTAGGTTTATCTCCTAAATGTATTTTGCATAGTAAGGATACACATTATTGTTGTTTTGTGTGAGTTAATGTTTGAGATAAAGAGTGTAGTACTAATCTAGAGGGACGTAGGCCAATATTGTCAATAATAACACACCATTTATTGAATAGAATTTTGAATTAGCCTTTCTTTCAAATTCCTTACCCTCTTTCGTTCCCTCTTCTCAAAGTATTCCGTCCGTTTTCTCTTCCGATATGATTGACTGTTATATCTCGCTGGACAGACGGGTAGCGGGCCTGTTAACATCTTCATCTGTTTATTTACTGTTAGTACGGCATTTTTGACGAGTTTTTTTTCCTTTCTGGGGCAAATCCAAAGTCCGTTTTGAAATCGTAGGAAAGATCATAACAGTCCTCGCGAATTGGACAGCATCCTTCGGAAACCGATGCAGTTGAATGTCTCCTGATTTCTTATTAGTACAGTTGGCAGCAACGCAGGAAGAAGGCATGTCTCTTTCGCAATGAAAACGTAGACGAATGCGACCCATATCTGCATTGATATATACTTGTTTACAAACAAACGCGGAGCGAGTCCTGTCTACGACGTCACATCCGCCGAAGGAGAGCTCAGGCCACTCTAGGGACTTTTTTAATTGGGCTTTCGAGGTGGTCAATTTCTACGCACTTTTAACCCTTATATCTTCTTCATTAAATGACGCATCGAAACTCTGTTTGGTGTTTTATTTACTTGAATGTATTGTCTTTATGAAAATGGGGATTGAAGTCGGATACAAAACTGGGATATAATATCTTTAATGGAAATCGTCGTCAGAAGAGATTATGGTAACCATCTTAAAAATTACACCTCAATTTCAAGACATTTGTCTTCAGCAACTTTCATGTTGGTAGGTATAAAATTATGTGAGAAGATTAAAGGTTATGCATTCAACAAAAACAAACGATTATTGAAAGGGCAATTAAAAAACCCAACTAAAGTGACATTATCCCCCTCAATCTTTCAAAATGTCTTTCTTGACATATGAGAATCAAGAGCAGGGCGACCGAAGTATTTGTTTGTTTAAGTGAGGGTATTTCACTGGTTGCTAAGTCAACATTAGCTCTATATTTCTCAATTGTCTGGTATTGATATATAAGAGAACTGATGCCACAAAGATACTTCACAACCGTCCCTTCGTGATTAAACTCCCTGTGGAGAACATCCTTCTCAGATAATGCATAGTCTAGACGTTTTTGGAATACATATATAAACAAAAGTGGCTTGGTGTTGCAAAACGAAATCGCTTTAAATGATAACTTGATATGAAAACGCTTAAAGAATTTTGGACATTCTTGGATAAAAAAGGTAAAATAAACATATTGTGTACTGGAAGCAGTTTGTCGGATGAAAGAATGTGTTTGGTTTCTTTATTCTATTTGGTATCTCGTTGTTTGTGTGTTATACCCTTGTGTTCCTGTACATATAATACTATACGGTGATTGGAGAACGGACGGTGAAGAGAATTATCTTCTTAGGACATCAATACATGTATACTGTGTATGGATTTGTTTGTCACGATTTAAAGATAGTTGCTATCCAAACCTTCTCTGTAAATCTGAAGATCTTGCAATGATCTTGTTGTAACTTCATTGAATTTACCATGGAAACAACCCTTGTTTACTCATTTTAATAATCTATCTTATTTCAATTATAATAAGATAGATAAAAGAAAGTTGTAAAAACTGTTTGAAATATTCAATAGCTCATTATCAACGAAACCTGATGAAAATGAAGTTAATGCCATGTTATCAGGCTTTTATGAAGTACAACTATTTTAATAAAACCAAATAATGTGCTTATTTTGCTTAAAGGTGAAATGTCAGTAAACAAAGGTAGTTGTAGAATTATGTCAGATCATTTAAGCACGTTACTGTGATGTTTATTATGTGGATAATCTATCATCTGCTTAGGTCAAAAGTTATTATATTTAGTTAGTCTTTTCATATTAGATCTAGATTTATTTCAAGTATTCTATTCTTACTCTCTCTCTCTCTCTCTCTCTCTCTCTCTCTCTCTCTCTCTCTCTCTCTCTCTCTCTCTCTCTCTGTGTCTCTCTCTGTCTCTCTCTCCCTTTCTCTCTCTCCCTCTCTCTCTTTCTCTCTCTCTCTCTCTCTCTCTCTCTCTCTCTCTCTCTCTCTCTCTCTCTCTCTATATATATATATATATATATATATACATATATCCCTCTCTCTATCTCTCTCTATTTACAGCGTTATGTATGGTTATATTCTATTTTTTAATCACTGAAATTATTTGACAATGGTCTTTTTTACCGTTAACTTGAAGTATACTCTCATAAATATTTCGGAAATATGTGTTTTCCCCTTATATATCTTTCCACTAGTGCGCACTTATCAACAAACTCAGTCGGTTTTGTTTGAAAAGCGATTTAAAACTGCCGGATCAGTCAGTTTACAGAAACTTCACAGTCGTTTGTGTGTTTATGTTTCACGAACCATGCATATCACTTAGTCAAAAAAGCATTTTTGAATAGATAAACACTCTGTTATTAGAAAACAGATGTCAATTAGAAAACAATTTACACTCTTCAAACAGTTTTGAAAGTAAAAGCTATTGCTATATCCGCGAGAAAATGAACGCTTAGTTGAATGTATTGTTTATTTTCAACAACAAAAAATTGAGAAAAATATACAAATGATAAATTAAGGAGCACAGAATATACCTAAAACAGATTTTTGCTTGTAATAAAACCGTAATGGGAGAAATATTTCCCTGTTTTAAAAGGAAAATACAATCAATTGCAATGGGATATTGATAAAATTAATTGAAAATTACACAAACCTTGCTTCATAAATCATTAAATCTTAAATAATAAATTTTAACGTTTGACTATTGTTTTAAAAGCATTTTTTTTCATTACCATTTGTAACTCTTACCCAATAATTAAAGGAGAGTGCTCAGGGAGTACAATGCCATATAGCTTGTCCCACAGTTTCAAGTTCATTTACATTGGTAGTTAAAGTAAAAATAGTTTTCGAAAACCAAAATACATACTTGAAACTGCAAATAAAATTTGAATGTTTGGGTATACATGTAATAAGAAAGGAAGAATGAGGCATATTGTGTTGTGATGCATATATATATGAAAATATGTGTATGAACATATGCGTACGAACATATGTTTATGAAAATATGTGAATGAACATACAGCTGCATGCCGAAAGTTTGTTCACATATCTGAATATACTAGTGCAAATATCATGTAATTTGAGATGCATTTGAGGTATTGTAGCGTTGCGAAAAAGAAACGTATAATATTGAATTTTGAAAACAGATATGAAGATTCATTCTTCTTTAAGGCAAATGTTCATCGTACCCCCATAATTACCCGTAACAGTTTTGGCAGGCCATTGAAGTGACCAGGGGTCAAAATTCCGAAAACACTAATTCATATTTTTCTCCATAAAATCCTTTATAAGCTATCAACCTCTTTAAACATTAGTCACATTTGTTCCTTAGCACAAAGTCAATGTGATTAGGTCGAATTTAATCTCAGAGAGTCGATATGGAACATTTCATTTGACATTTAACGAAATCGAAATTTCGAAAATATGACCCCTTCTGTCTATATCGATATGCCAAAATTCGAATTTTTGCACGATAGACCAGACGATCCCAAAAAGAGTTCAAGAATGGCTATTCCACACATGGACAGTGGGTGATCCATTGTCAGTTTTGCTGAAGTTATTCTATTGACGTTGAAACGAAACCTAAATTACAGGATATTTGCACTACGATACAGTGGTAATTGAACAAACTTTCGGTATGCAGCTGTATGTGTATGACAATGTGCGCATGAACATATGTGTATGAACATATGTGTATGAAAATATGTGTATGAACATATGTGTATGAAAATATGTGTATGAACATATGTGTATGAAAATATGTGTATGAACATATGTGTATGAAATTATGTGTATGAAAATTTGGTATGAACATATGTTTATGAACAAAAACCTTCTATGTCCTCACGCATTACAGAGATGAGCTCGCACAGGCTAAGGTTTCATCCCATATCAACGTATTTAACATACAGTCTATTTTTTGTCTCTTCAATTTTGTTCTACCTTCTGTTGAAGTTGTCATAGCCAGGGAGTTACCTATATTTCCTATTGGTATTGAGACATGTGCATATTAATCAAGGGAAAATACAGTTACTGAGTTTACATTTTAAGGGAAAAGATAAAACATGCTTGAGGTTAGGTGAAATCAAATGTTATGCTTCTTCCAAGCTTATATCCTTCTTTCGCCTCGTCATAACATAATTTCTTTTGAATAGTCAGTGCTTATAAATAAACGATCAAACGAATGCATTTAATCTTATAGCTATTCCCTCATTCTCTATTTTAAAGCAGCTATTTTCAAATTAACCTTTACATTCAATAGTATTTGTGCAATAAATTAATCAAAGCAAAATCAGCAATTTAATTCTGGTTAATTCTTGCATGGCTGTAGATTACAATTTGCAGAGTCTTCTAACAAATTTCTAATAGGGAATCTAAGGGAAATAAGGAATGGTATCCACCCAGTGTAGTGATGACGACATGCAAACGCTCTGTTACCTCTGCTCTAAAGATTATGATTCACTAGAAAAACCTCATGGATATTTATTGCCTGCATTTGCCCACAGATGAGTAGAAGTATGCGACCCAAAGTACAGAAAAATTTCTCCCTAGACTAGCTGGCACATGTTGATAAGGAAACAGAAGACGGGCATGGAACGTTATTTCAAGTGTAATGTTCAAGTGTAACAAACTCATGATCATGCTCCCCTTAATGTGCAAATTCTTTGAATGAACTAGATGAGCGTTTGCGTTACACCGCAAAAGCAGAGCAGCTCCGAAACTGAAGGTTCCCCCTTCTTCACAGCCACAAATAAATGGGTTTTTTTCTAAGTATACTGCGGAAGAAGACTGAGCATTATAGTCAAGAAATCGCACTTACAACTAATAGCATTTGGATGGCATGACTTCATTGGGGTGATGTCATAAAAAATTTAAGATTTTTATATGTTAGAACTTTTCCTGTGAACTTTGACCTTGAATGTGAAAATGTCAATAGAATTCACTTAATCACTAAATAATCAATCTAAGATCTCCAAAAGTTACTTCTGATTTCTAAATTTGACTTGAACGTATCACGACCTTTTACTGATTGCAGCAAAAACCTTTCCAAATTTCTTTTTCAAAGATGATATATGCGAAATGAGAGCTCAAAAGCACCAAAACCAAAACTGATTTTATATGGATTTCTACAAGCACATAATTATAACAATATATTCAGAGACATACATATGACAGTCCCATACATCCGACACTTAGCTTCCAGTGAGATTGATGTTCATTTGCATTTCATTTTTTACCTAACAACATCATAAAAATCTCGATTTTCTTCGTATATCAGGTTCCATTTTTAGAGAAAAAAGAAGTATCTTGGCAACAATAGGCCATTTGTGTTTGAGTCTTCCCCAGAAAGTCTAGATCATGCAGTCTCTGAGAAACATGTTCTTCATGGGGAATCGAACCAATCAGAGTTCAAAGAAAGATCTGAAGAAACTCTGTAATGTCAATCCTCTCGTAGAGCTATAAGTGATACTGGATAAATATGGTGCCGGTATTGACCTTATAAAACGTTATGCCAACAAACCAATCAAACGCTTCGGTCAACCTGCTCTGAATCTCCGCGTGTCAAGACAACTCTTATTGCATGCGTATTGATACAATAAACACTGGATAAATAAGGTGCTTAACAAAACCCGTAGCATCAAACAGCCAAATAAATGCCTGTCTCATACTGCTTTGACAGTTGAGATGTCAATCATCTCTCAATCATATGTCCATAATGACAATAACACTTTCGGGTTCAATCGAAATATATTGCCTTTAGTGGCAGTCTTTTGATTTTGGACAAGAACACATTGTCATGCATTTTCACATGTACCTTTTTAAACTGAACTCTTAGTCATAAGGTATTTGATCTCGGTATTTCTATCGATTGCATGATTTGCATAATCAAACATACTGGTGATAGGAACACAAACTAGTAAAAATGTATCAATTCCCTTATGGAAACATTCATGTCATTTGTAACCCATTGTTCAAATTCCTTATATCTTACTTTAGTTAATATTTATTTTGTTATTATGTTTTTGTAACGTGAAAACAAAGGACATTTTCTTATATATTCTTTCATTGAAGCAGTTTATCACAATAATCAGAAAGGAATTTTAAAATGTAAACTCCTATCAATCATCTGAAAGGAATATCTTAATCGTAAATACACACAATTTCTATAGAAATAATGTAAGGAAAATCTATTAACCTATTTCACCAATGGGTAAGTATAGAATAGGCAGTGACATATTTTCACTTTATGTGTAATCTTGTGGTTTATCGTTCCACTAGGTCGCATCTTTCAACGAACTCAGTGGGTTTTGTTTCTGTAATCTCTGAGAAACTATTAGCAACTGTCGGATCAGTCAGTGAGTAGTAAGTTTACATTTGTTTTGTGTTCACGCGTTGTGAACCGCGTACTTTACTGAGCGGAAAAATCTTGTCAAATCGATTTACAGTCCGTTATTAGTACACAGAAGTCCATTAGAAAACAATTTACATCGTTCAAACAGTTTCTGAAAGCATTATCTATTATCAGATCAGCGAGCAGATGAACGCTTAGTTGCATAAGTTGTTTATTTTCAACGAAAAATCTACCTGGAAACATAAACAAGTTTTAAATTCACAGCACAGGATATATCTTTAGCAGCATAGTGCTCGTAATTGCACTTGCGAGAAATTGGCTACTGTTATGAATCTTACCCATCATTTGAATCTAAAATTTAAATATTTTTCCAGATAGAATAAGAATGATAAAAATTTTGCTTTGCTAATCATAATTCTTGACTTGAGTAATGTTTCACAGATCAATTTACCTCTATGACCATCTGTAACTGTTGTGCGATGATTCTACAAGAATGCTCTGACAGCAGATGTTGCAACTTGCCCAACTGATGGACCATTTATCCTCAGTCATTTAATTATAATGGGAGCTTATAAGTGAGAATTACCATTTACAATTCAGTCTTAGCCATTATATGTTTGGGCAAAGGAAAAGTAGGTTGTGGTGGCACAATTTCTTTTTTATCGAAAAAATTAAAGTTTAAGTTAATTTTTTTACAAAAAAAAATCAAGTAAGTAGCACGAAGAAGAAATCACTTTTGATTTTATGTGAACGAATTAATGCGTGTATGGCTCCATTTCTATGCGAATGTGTGTGATATTCTTTGTCAAATTCAATGCACAACAGTTTGTTTATGCATGCACATGTGTGTTAAAGTTACCAAAGGAAAGGGGAAGATGAGTTCTTATTTTATCTCCCACGTGTTACACGGATGAGCACGCAGACGCTTATTTTTCAGAATAGTGCCTAGTTTTTACCCAATCAATATTTCTACCTACTTTCTAACTTGGTAGCATTTCTTACACTCAGTACACAATCATGTAGACTTTGTGAATTTGAATCAAGCAGAAATAAAAAAGATTAAAACATATTTGTAATAAGACATCGTGAGTTTAGGTAACATCTGATGTACTGCCAGACCACATTCAAGCATATTACATCTTAGTTTTACTACCCTGGAACTAAAACTGAATTCAAGGGATCGATACACAACCCTCCTTAAATTCAAAACATACATAATATCATTGAGAGATCCTCCGCAAATCTACATGAACATTGGGCGATAACAGGGAAACGTATTGACAAGTTTGACTGACAGAAAGGTTTCTGATATACCTACCATCATATCTTATAATGAAGCTAGATAGACAAAAAACACAGCTATATGGGAAAGAGAGACAGAGAAAGACAGAGAGAAAGAGACAGACAGAAAGTGAGACAGACAGAGACAGATAGATTGATAGGTCGACTTACAGACAGAGAAACTACAACAGAAAAACTTCCGGTAGTACATTCCTAAACATGTACCAGGCTCTTTATCTTCACATGACTTATAGCTAGCTCTTTTACAGTATGAAAGGACAATACCACTGTTTGAAGGAAGACCAATTATCTTCGATGGCAGTTTAAAAAAACCGTTAGCACTTGTAAGGAGATTTCTTGTGACAACGATGCTTACTCACAAAACTAACCAAATAAGCAAACTACTGTACACTCGAGGCTCTAAGTGTAATGAGGAAAATGCTGTTACTTTTGTTATACTTTTGTCGTGATTGATAAGCGTCAGATGTTATGGTTTAAAGTTAATTTCACAACTGAAGAATATTCCTTCTATGATTTTTTCGTTATTTTGTTTGTAATATTTCATGATTTTAATCTTGCGGAACTTTTTTTTATTTATTGTTTAGTTTGTTTTCATAGCCAAAATGGTTGAACGACATGTGATTTACATGAGCATCTTTAATCGTATCCCAATGATTATGCACGAACTTGTTATGATATTTGTTTATTAAAAACATATGGAGAACATTTGCTTAATCATGTTAATTATAATCAGATTGATTTACTACTCTTAAGCATGTCAGGGCTAGGTATAACGCAAGCTGGAGGAAATTCACTGATTTTTTTATCGTTTATGTTTACTGGGAACATGCTAGTAGCAGGTTGGATATCATGCCGATCATTAAAGGTTTAATCATTTGACATATGAATGATAAATAGAATTTAGCAAAATCTACTGCAGATGTGCGCAAACACGATAATTAATTTGCATTAGCATCTTGATGCGATATACCATAGTAGAAAAATTATCAAATTTACAAAAATAATTCTTATGCCTCGACAAATATAGTTCTTCACAAGCTTGAGTTTCATTTGAAGTGACATTTAAAAACACTGAAAGATAAGAGTAGAAGATATAAGATAGTTTTGATGAAACTTTAAACACGTTTTCTGTTTAAACACGTTTTCCCATTAAGCATGCTTGAAATCTTTTCAGTTAACACAGCCGTAAGACATCAACATACAACGCCTCACAGAAAGGGCATCAATTCAAGGTTTGTTTAAGTTTATCGCCTTATTGTTTTTCAAATTCACTAGATTAAAATGCAAATGATATTTTTGACACTATGAATTATGATTGAGCGCTGTATTACTGATATTTCTGTAGATCGACACAGATTATCTTAAACTGTCGTTAATACTTACATAATTGATGTAGCCAATTTTCAGCATAATATAGTATAATTTACTAAAACTAATACTCGAGGTCTGATTAGTTTTGTGCATTGTGCATTTTGTGGATAAAAATAGTTGCAAAATGCTCAGCAGCATGTTCTAGTTTCAAAATCTAAATGGATCCTTCATCAGATAAAGTTGTCTAAGCGTTGCATTTCTGCGACATCATCGTTTTCATGTTTGATATATCGCATCAGCAATCAGATGAGACTTTGTGTGCATATAGATTATCAATGACAAATGGTTAAGGTAGATTAGTAGAAGTAAATACTCTTATGCTGTATAGTATCTCATATTTGCCATATTGGTACCACTGTTGGTTTGTTGTCTCAATAGGTACCTTGCAGGAATAGCCCAGACAGTGTCATCTCTGTTTTTGGACCATACGATACTGCTCTATAGTTTGTATTTTCAAACTCATATTTCTCACACATGTCCAGCATATGCAGATATACTAATGTAAGACCATGCAGCGGTTAATTTTATCACAAGAAAAGGTTTGATGGAATATCAGTCATAGATGTATTTTCACCTCTAGACATTTCATATTATTGTTTACGCGTATTCATACTAAGTAATGAGAAACGGAAAAAACATAATTTAAAGAAAACATTGTTGGACATTTAGGGAATGCAATAAAAAAACAAATGTCTATTTGTTTCCTGATTATATTTGGAACGAATTTCTATGCATATAACAAGTTCCTTTTCGTATTTTGGTATCGAGTTGGGGGATTTTTTCTATTGTTCAACGTGTCAATAGTCTGAAAGGAATTTCTTTAAATGATATATGGAAAATTCCTTAACCTAATTCCTCTGCAGGATAAGTATAGAATAGACAGTGAAGTATATCGGTTGTACTTGGCATTTTCTCATATATCTTTAAAAAAAGTCCATAATATCCTAAAAACGATGCCGGATACGTCAATGTGCAAGAACTTTACTATTGTTTTTGTGTGCGTAAACAAGTACATCTTTGAACTAAAATCTATCTACGTTATTTTTTTGGAACACAAAAGTATATAAGAAAACATTTTACACTCTTCAAACCGTTCTTGAAAGCATTTCTTCATTGGATCAGCGAGCAGATGAAGGCCTAGTTAAATAACTTGTTTATTTTAACAAAACTTTACCAAGTAATATTTTACACAGTTTTCACCTTTAGACTTAATGTGTTGGTAATTACAGGACAGGAATCAATGGTGCTCTTTCACAAACAAAATCATATTTCTAAATTAAACAGTTAATTAAAAATCCCTTTGGAAACTGTATTTATAGTTTCAAAAGTCTATTTTCATCAATCAAAATCATACATGTTATGTAAAAGGATTTATTTAGGACAATTAGGGCATGTTTCACAAATCCTTATTGACAATTTTTAACTGTTTTCCAAATACTTAACGAAGGTCTGAGAGTTCAGCGCCTGTATTTTATCCTGTTAATGTAAAGTGGAACCCAATTAGAAGTTAAAATGTAAGGGTGCTGAAATGACAATAACTATTTTGGTAGTAGGAAAACATGGCATATAAACATGGAGAGATTTGGGTCACAAGAGATCAAAGAAAGCAGAGAGCAATATATATGTAAAGGAGATCAATGGATTTACATGAATGAGTTTTCTTAGTTATTTATTTATATTCCTTCGTCTACATGTTATTAGTGTTATGTGAAAATGGATATAGTCTTTCCGGATCAAAGACAATACATACAAACGTAAAAGGTGACAGTATTTCGCAGTTCATATATACTACCACGTAAAACATCACCTCAAGAATGAAAGCTTTTGGCGCATTAATTCATGTTAAAAGATAAAACAGTGGCAGAGCAAAGTGATGACTACATTTTAGGCTCTGTTATCTCAACCTGACCTCATGAGCTTCTCTGAAGATAGTGAACCGCAGAAGAGCGTCATGGTTATTTATTGCCTGAATTTGCCAAAAGATAGGTGCGAGAATGGGACCTTTAGTGCAGATTGTGCGCCTACTGTTTCACGATTAAATTCTTCCAGATTAGACGGCGCTGCAGAGGTACATGTAGGTTGCTAACATAGCGCTAACAATATCAACATCTTCTTGCAGTGTTTATTAACCTAAAACATTGTTTTTAGTTTCTGCATCAACGGGAGCATACACAAATTGTTTACAAATTCCTTGAATGATTGATTTGTAAATTCATTGAAACATATGTATTTTGCTTAAACGTTAACAAAACTTCATCTTTTTAGCAAAATACCAAATCGTCCTCATTTTTTGAAATCATCAGATTGTTCTGGACGGTTAAAGCAGAAATAGAATCAGTTTTTAAAAAAATGGTTTTCATTGTTCGAAAGTATATGGACGATTTTGCCATACACAAATATGAACTTATGATTTATCTTGTGTTTCTTAGACCGATCATTGTTTTTATGGTTTATCGAATGTGTCAAATAGTTGAATATACATTCCCCCGCAAATGCTTCAGTAATCAGCGATATCATCGACATTATCGTTTTTGTTCGCTAAGTTTATTTTAAAAACGTTTACAAACGCTGCGTTTAGCAATGAATGATAATTTTGTTTTTGTTGGAAAAACGCTTATTTAAAAAATCTGAAATCTACAACTATCTCCTATTCTATTGGTGTCCTTATTTATATCTTCATAATAACCATGTTCTCAGTAGAATACAGATGCCACTTATATGCTTTCATCAAACAAACCGATGTTAATTTTGCATTTCATATTTCCACAAACAGTATCAAAATGATTTGTATTTTTGGCATTCATTGCATCAACTTTTACATAAGCAAATATTTCAAACCTTTTTGTCAAATCAAACGATCAATATGAAGGGTAAACATTTCACAAAGTAATCTTCTGTACATCCTCCTGTGAATTTACTGCTAAACGGTAACCAGCACTAAGGTTTACATTTGAAAACGTCTGCAATTGCTGCGTTTATCATTTAAGCCTATATTTGTTGTAAAAACACTGATTCATAATACAACCTGACAACTATGACTACCTATAAGTCTATTGTAGTGCCAATTTATTTCTTATTATGTCTATTGATCCCTTCAAAAAGCATATTCTCAGTCTCAGCAGAATACAGACGCCAATCACATTCTTTTATCTGACAATCTGCTTCAAGAAACAGATTTGCATTTCATATTTCAACTTCCAATATCTAAATGATTTGTATTTTTGGCAATCAAAATATTATTTTAAGAACGTTGTTTTGCCACACCAAACCAATTTGTGTTTGTATCTTCCCCAGAACGTCTAGACCATGCAGTATCTGAGAAGCATGTTCTCCACAGGGAATTGAATCAAGAAGACTTTTGTGAAATTTGTGGTGAGAGCCTGTAACGTCAATTCTCTCATATAGCAACAACTAGACACTTGATAAATACTGCGCCTATCTGTTTTCAACATATTGACTTAACAAAACATATTGCCTCAACTGAAAACCAATACATCATTCAACATCGGTTACCCTGCTCTTAATCTTAGCAATGTCAGGGCAACTAAAAAATATGTCGATTTATATATAGTATCAAAGGGCAAATAGGTTGTCTGAAGAAATTGCTTTTAAAACGTTAACATTGGAACAACAAGATAAATATATGAGATAGCATCTTTAATTCACAGGTTTTTTTTAAAAGCAGCCGCTCTGAAATCATTTCTGGTCAAAACATCGCCCTTAAAATAGTTCACTTGCGTAGGAAAGCTTGTCGGCACTTTTGCAGATGACATTTAAAACATCTTAATACTAATCTAAATAGTAAACTGCAGTTAAATGAAAACACAATAGACTTTGGAGGGCATTGCAATTTCTTAAACAGCTTCTTGTGGCTTCTTCTGATAGATTGTGAATATAACTTAATAGTTTCAAGATGATTGATTCCAGGTGAAACATCATATGTGTCTAATTACAACACATTTATTACACATTATTATGATTATTCTATGTTATCATGTTATCGCCTGTATTATCGATTTCCTCGCTTTTTCTGCCCAAATAAGATTAAGGCTAGATTCTTTGCCAGGGAAACTTAAATCGTATCAAGATTGTTATTCATTTTATAAAAATTAACCATATGGAGAAATTCACTTCTTCATTTAAATCATTATTTCATTAACATGAAGGCATGTCATAATCTAGTATCAAGCAGAGTATGTTGATATCACACGCCTTATAAATACAATGTATCCTTCTTATCTAAAATGTTTACCGGAAACATGTAATATGTAAATGCTTTAATTATTTTACAGGTGAATGATAAATCAAAGTATAACCTACAGCAACCGTGTACTAATCACGATAATATTCGTGTAGCGAATTAACCATAACAGAAAGTGAAAAAAAGACATGATATGTATCTATATGTAAAAATTGGGTTGATATGTAAAGTGAAACCTCAAAACAAGACCAAAGATAAGAGAAGAAATAAGGAACAGTTTTGATAATGAAATTTAAAAGGTAACGACTTCGTCAAATTGTTATCAGTTTTTATTTGTGGAAAGTCATTAACACAACATTTACTGGTCGTCTTCAAACACATCAAGGTATCGATTCCAACAGCGCTTATGTCGAGAAGAGCATTATATGAAAGATATATGTGTTTTCATTGATTATTTCAAAAAATGTATTTAATTGGACAAAGATCTTTTGCATACTATTGAAACTACAAATAAACTATGTAACAGTTCTGTGTCGAGCAGTTATTGCTTAGGAAGGGTTAGGAAGGGTTAGGAAGGGTTAAAACTTTCAAAATGTGTCCATGCTCCTTGCCCTTAGCAATGCATCTAATATAGAGGTTGTATGAACTCAAAACCTTAATGTTTACTTAAGAATTAGAGTCCCAACGAGGAAAGAACTGCTAATTCAAAATCATCTTTACATTAATGTGTTAAAAGTTGGTTTAGAGAAATGGAAATCTGGAATTACCAGGCAAGAGTAACAAAGTTTATCTAAATATGGGATAACTCACCTGACCTTCATTCTACCAAAAGAGGAATTCGCTTCAGCTACATAGCACTAAGTTACAAATCATGGCCCATGTGTGAATAATGTAGACTTCAATTCTACTAAGTAAAGAGAATAGAAATAGGAGAAATCTACTGTACCTCCATTTTGCCAAAAAAATGATGAATTTACTATGGGCCACATCATCTACACGTCAACACTTGCCCTACTTAGTATCTGCACAGAACTGTATATTGTCTTTTCTCATTCCTTTTCCCGCAGACGGTGCAAAAACTGATGCACATAAATCATGGTAAAAATAGCAAAGGGATATATTTACAATAAACATAAAGAGATAACAGAGAATAGCAAAACATTTATTGCTAAAAATGACAACTTTAAGTGAAGGTATTCACTGCGCTTAGCAAAAGTAAAACAGTAAGTGGTATACATCTATAACTGCATTATAAGTGTCTCTTAACCCCATTATTCTCATGTAAAAACGCCTAAAAGTGTATTTAAACCAAAACAGATTTGCTTTGATTGCAGATTCCTCAGTTATCAAGCTCATTTGCTATTTTTCAGCATTTTCCGAATCCTTGAAAGTAAAAAGAAACACAGAATGATTAAATAACTTAAATAGGTATTCTCATATGCAACATGTTCTAGTAAAAAACTAAAATATCCAGCAAAGCAATAACTATATCTTATACAAATTTGAAATATATTATACAATTGACAGCATTCTATTATCTAGTATTACCCTGAAACTTTGAATATAGAATATTTTTTAAAATTTTTTAAAAAGCTGGACAAAAGTTTTCTTAATGTCAAGGGCATTCCATAACTCCACCCTGTGTATAAGGTAACTGTTTTTCATCCATCACCAAAAAGTGCCAGGGGTTGCATGTCCTTATCTTTATAAAGATGGACTTTGAACTCGTGACAACAAATCAAAACTTTCGTACAACCTCTATAAAAAAACGTGCTGTTACACTAAAACATTTCCGACTTTGATATTTGACTGTTTAACAAGGAAGACTTTGACAACTGATTTTAAAACAACGGGTAATCAATGATACCTTTGCCATGTTTTGACACGAGACTGACACTTTCACGTGCATTAGATACTCTTAATCGAATATATTTAATCTTTATCACGACATATACAGTGAAACACAGGTGTTAAACTACTTTCCAGGTGTATATATTTGTGTGTCATTGCAGAAATTCTTTCTTAATCATAAATATCTGCCCAGAACATAGAGGTCATTTTGGGCTCTTAATTCGTCTTTTAATCTACCTACATACCTACATATGTATCAGCCATTCATTGTCTGAGCACAAATGCCGTGTTGTAAGTTAACTTTATTCTTTGACAACAATCCATAATGAATTATAAATATAAATTCAAAATTACAAAACTGTACAGCTTCATGCCAAAAGTTTGTACCTGAATATACTAGTGCAAATATCATGTAATTTGAGATGCCTTTGAGGTATCGTAGCGTTGCGAAAAATAAACGTATAATATTGAATTTTCAATACACATATGGAGATTCATTCTTCTTTCAGGCAATCACGCATCTATCAACAACTTAAATCGACATTGTCTCTGTAATCTTTGAAAAATCTCATAGCAACTGCCTGATCAGTCAGCGAGCAGTTGTTTACTTTTGTTTTGTGTTCACACGTTGTGAACCCTGTTTATCACTGATTAATGATTAAACTCACTTACTAATACAGAAATATCTACAAGAAAACGTTTTACAACTTCTAAACAGTTTTTTACTGTTCCTAGCTATTAGTTTAAAATATGTACCTGTGTAGGCGTACATATAGGTTCATGAATCCTTTAATGTGCATGCATGGTATTATTTCTCGCAATCAATAAATAAAGATTTTTGTATGCAAATGTAAAATTGCGCTTGAAGGTTGGAGATGAGATCTCCACACATGTAATAGAGATAATGTGCATAGCAATATATTCAAGTTTATTTCATCGTGTCATCATTTTTTGTTTTATCAACACTACTACCTGTTGTTGAAGTTTACAGAGTCTGAGAACCACCATCTTTCTCACTTGCTAGCCATGCTTACACTCTGTATCAATACATAAGCCTGTGTTTTTATAACACATTTTGCGAATTTGATTCGAGCGAAAGAAATATGTTGTACAACTAGAAAGTAAAATGTATTGCTTTTTGATAAATCTTCAAAGTTATTTCGCATTGTAAAATAATATTGTGTGCTGACCAATTCATGACATGATAAAAGTTAAGTTTGATGGCATATTGTTCACAGTTTGGCTTCAATGACGTTTGCCCTTTTTACAGTCTTCTACAGCTTGATAAAGAGAAGTCTTATTTTTCTATGGTACAAGTCAGTGATTACTAAAGTTAGGCCCCTTATAACAATTGTATAAAATTGACATCGAATTGATAATTAACAGGAAAACTATACTCTCACAGGAGGTCGTTTAGAAACGAGATAGATGAGGGATCCAACATGTTGTAATTTCACACCAATTGAGTAACAAACTTTCCTATCAACTTGTAACAGGTTGATTTCGTTCTTGGAAATCTCAAGCAAGGTCAGTTTTGTTCATTAGGAAAAAAATAGTAAGAGGAGAAATTTTTTTCCTCACATTCAAAATATCATAGCATTTAGACTACCACCACAAGTCTACAAAGGGTTGATAACAGGGAGATGGTGTGACAGGTGTGTCTGACAGACAGGTATAGGAAGTACCTATCATTTACCCGGCTCTTATCTTATTAGGACGACAGACAGATAAAAACTCAGATTGTGTTGTACTGATCATCCTTCACTCATTGGCTGTTTTACTAAACATGTACATGTGGAAATGTTTTTTTGTTTGAAACATGACTTCGTTTTTTAAATTCATTTCCATCCCAACCGCAGTTCCGTGTTCTTTGGATTGAATAATGATAATTAGTGATAGAATGTTCAAAAACCAAGAACATAACAAATTAAGTGTAAAAAACCAATATAATCTTAATTGTATTTGTTTTTCTATATTGAGTTCATGCTAGTATTGTACTATTGAACCTTTTTGTTCGCAAATCCCCCTATTTCATCATCATACTATCATAGATCTCATTGACATAGACTTTATTTGGCGTTTATATTATCATAACCTGACTTCATATAATACCTTCAGATGTTAAGATAGCTTAGGTTTTCCATATAGGCTTTTTGAATGCATTACATAAACGTTTGACTGCGCGAAAGGCTTATTGCTTCACCATAAGGAATATTGAGTAAATGCATTTATCTTATTTTTGTACATTGAAGGTATTACCTTAAACGATTCCTTGTGACCACCATTGAACCCTACTATATATTTTGAGATTCACCTCTGTATACTTTGGAACTGAAATAGAACGTTTATGTTCGGCAGTTGTTTATCTATGATAGAATGCTTCCATGGGCACTCATTTGGAACATCTTGATAAGGTCCCAAGGAGTTTCGTACTCTTCCCCATGATCATGCAGTTAGAAAAGGTTCAATAGCAAACATAAACTGGTACTTTACGTCATCATCGCATAAGAAGTACGCATGAACATAAAACATAATATAAAATATGAAATATGATAACATTTATTGTTATATAAAAATATAAAATATGATCACATTTTACAGAGTTACAGAGAGACAGAGACGGACAGACTGACAGACACACACACGCAATGACAGACAGACAGACAGAAACACACACAAAACTGACAGACTGACAGACAAACTGAGACAGAGACACTTCTGTTAGTATATTCCGAAAACCAATTGGCTTTATATCTAATGAGAATGATGTTCCCTACAGGGTCTGATGCAAGACGTTCTAAGAAAGTTGCACAGGAATCCCTTTATTGTTGGTCTTCTCATGTATCACCCCAAACTGTGTTCCACAGGAGTATGTTTTGTAGAAGATCAAGCGATATCTCCTAGCTAAGAGATATCGTTTTGACAATAGATTTTAAAAATGACCTGCTACCGTCAAGAACAAGACATCACAATTACATTATTAAGTAATGACATCGCAATGCTCTGACGTCATAAACATTACGACGTCACAATGCTTTGACATCAAAACACTGGGAGTCTTAGGGTAGTGCAGCGTGCAATGGACATTTTTTGTACAAATGACATGAAACATGATTTATGATGATAAATAGAACATCCCCCTCAAGTCTCCTGATTTCAAATATATCAACACTCGCTTGTCTGCACTAAATAATATAACGCGCCAACAAACTAAACAAATGATTTGGACACCCTGCTCCTTATCTTCACAAATGAGAGCAACTCTCGACTTAACATCATTTAGATTGTAAAAGGACAATGGGGTCATCTGTTTCAAGGGAATCAAAGTCTTTCAGATGACAGTTTGAATGAGCCTTACTACTGCATAGCATTTGATATCGTCGTCGTTTTGGTATATATTTCATGACTTTAATCTATTCTCTAATCTATAATCAACTAAAAGCAGACACAGCATATGATTTGTAATGATATCTTTACTTATATCCCACTGGTTATAAACGAACGTCTTATAATGTTTATTTATTGAAATCATATGGAGAACATTTGCGTAATCAAGTTAATTATAACTCGAATGTCCTGAGAATCTTAGAGCATGTCAGCGATTGGCAAAACAGCCTACTAAATAAGTTTCTTATCTAATTTATTTGCTTGAAACATGCTAGGTGCAGGTCCGCCAGCATGATCATTAATAAAGGTTTGATCATATGACTTATGAATAAAAAAAAGATGCAAAATCTAATGCTGCTGTATACAACTATATCATGTTCACGCTCTACCGTATCAATTCTGTGTAATTAACCGTAAATCAAAACAAATTAAAGTTTTATGTTCTGTTTTCACCTAAACCCCAAAGTGTCTTAATACTATTGCAAGACGATCAGGGATTAGAATTATGATTGGTAGAAAATCCACCAAATCGTAAAATATTTTCACATTTAGACATTTCATAATATGTTTACACGGATTAAGATTCACAAAGAGTTCCAATTAACCTCAATTGGAAAGTATCATTGTTAGCAACACCAATATATAAGTATATCTACTTACTCGAACACATTTAGGGTGAATTTTTAAGCAAATACCTTCTTTCATCATGTTTTAATATTTGAATCCTATATCATAGCTAGGTAAAGACTGTTCAAAATGTTATTTTCTTTGAAAAGGACATATGTTTTACATTAATTTACTCGCCTGTAATATTATCGCATAAATGTAAACAGTATCATGTCAAAAGGTTTTAAAGCAAATCCTTTGATTTTGTAAAACCTTTGTGTTAGTTATTAAATCATAAGTTCTCTCGAAACCATACTGATGGGGTAGCTTTTATGTATTGTTCACCGTGTCAATTTCTTTAAAGGAAAATCCCTTAACCGAATTCATCTGCAGGATAAGTATAAAATAGCCAGTGAAATATATCCATTTCATATGGCATATTCGCATATATCTTTCAACATACATTGTTGGTTTTGTTTCCGTAATATCTGAAAAACGTTACACAAGTACCGGATCACTCAGTGTGCCTTTGTTTGTGTTTTTGAGCTTTGCGAACTGTGTACATCTTTCAGGCTTCTAAAATCGATCCACACTCTGTTATTAGTACATATGAGTACATAAGAAAACATTAAAAACTCTTCAAAAAGTTTTTAAGCGCCTTATCAATCAATGGATCAGCAAACAGATGGAGGCTTAGTACAATAATTATAATTTGTTTACTTTCAACAAAAATGTTTGCCAAGAATGTTATGTTATGTGCACGAATTTCACCTTTATTGTTATCATATTGCAGCAAGTCAGGAGTGCGGTTAAACCCAAACAGTCATTCTTATAAAGCCAAGACCAATCAATTTTAGACAATGTTTAGAGTTACGGAAACCTTTCTTCCTCAATCAAAACCATAAAGAAGCAATCTCATTAAAATGAAATCTAAATGCTCCACTACATTACGATCTGCGTAACGTAGTGCAGCAATATTAGATTTTATTTGAATGAGATTGATATAGAAGTAAAGGTTAATGGTATTGCCGGTTAGGCTCTGTTTCTCAAATCCATTTTAGCTGTATGACCATTTACATCTGCTATCCAATAACTTAGCTCTAGGATGCAAACATTATTTCACAATTAAACCTAACAAGAAGATCAAATGTATTGGTATTTAAAAGATAATACCATGTTCAAAAATACAATCAAAACGGCCAAAAGACTTGTCTTGGAGGACACCATAGCCACTTGAGTGAGGTTAATGAAAGCACAAGGCAAGAAATTTGGAAGGGGATAACTCTATATTTAGTATCTGTTCTTCATATGATAAATGTGTACATAGGTGGTTTTACCTATTTATGTGGCTCAGTGTACTTATAAATTATTTCTTTTTATGTGAATGATACCATTTGATGTTCCTTTCAAATCTACTAATTGTGTATGCACGTGTGACTTTGAGATGACTAGGGGTAGGTCGAGACGAAAGCGTGTTATCTGTCCACGTTTTGAAATAAAGCTTTTGTCTCATGCTATTCACCATGACTACAACAGTGGCTTTTGTGTGTCATAAATAGCTCTACCTTATGTTAGAGTGGACAGAGCCAGGGAAATACCTACATTCCTTATTTGCTAACTTTGCTTGTACAGTCGATAGAGAGCTATGTACATGTAGTTTTTCTAAATATGTTTATTATCATTGCGTCCCATGCTAGTTTCAAGTTAAAAACAAGAATCAACGAAATCGAAACCATTGATACCGGACGTAAGGTTTCTTTAAAACGTATTTCATTCTATTTCTAAACTGGAAGTCTGCAAAACAGCATGGCTAGGTGTTGAAATAATTTTGTAAATTGGGGGACCCAAGCTTATTGATCCCAAAAACAAAACTCAACAGTTTCATACAAAATCATTTCTGCTGAAAAATCATTTCTGGTGTTTGAAAATCAATGTCAAAAGTTTGCATTTAATCAAATTACTATTCATAATGCCAAGCTAAAGGTGACAGATAGTAAATAATGTAATGCTTTATTTGTAATTAGACAAAAATTTCACTTATTCATAAAGTTGATAGCATTGCTACATTTAAAAATTTACTTTTAGGACCACCAGCATTTGTGCGGGTCTAAAAATCTAAAGCAAGATCATCAAATATCATGTCCCGTTTAACACTTGCGTGGTAGGCTAGAGAAATTTAATTAGCAGGCAGACTTTACAAATATCCTATCTTAAATTTCTTATGCAAACTCAGTTGACTATGTTCCTTTAGATTGTGCATGGTTACGACATACCATGTAAAAGGGCTTTTAATTGATGAAAGCTTCCGGTAAATTGATTCATGTTATAAGATCAAAAAGCAGAGGAAGGTGTTGACTACATGTTTTGGCCTCACTATAGCCCCGTGTGCTGCTCTGAAAAAAAGTGAACTTGAGAACAACGTCGTGGATTGCCTGAAACATAACTAGGAGAATGCGACCTAAAATGCAGATTGTGCGAATACGGTTTAACGATTAATTTCGCCCGAGATTAGGCGGTGCTGAAGAGCCAGTTTGCAAATAAGCCGGTTTTTAAATAAAGCACTAATAACACCAATGCAAGTAACTTGTCAGATTTCTTGCAGTGCTTTAAAACCTGAAACATTTATACATCAACAGAATGCTGTACAAATTATTTACAAATTTTTTGAATGGTTGCTTTGAAAATGTAGCTGATAGATTTATGTTATGTTTAAACATAAACAGAAATTAAAGCAGAATACCAATTAGCAAAAATAAACTTCGACATGAAAATATCTTTTCAAATATGACTTTGCATTGATTGAATTAATGATTTAGCTATCTAAAAGGTTAGTCTATGGAATGCGCCGACACAGTTTACATGCATCGTGTTGGCCTTGTACAACACAAATATCCCTTGAAATATGAAATAAGGAAACGTTCTCTTGGTGAAAAAAAAGAACGAACAGGCACATTTTGAGAGTCTAATTCTCTTGTTTCCCAACACCCACAAGCACTGACTGAGGGCCGAGTTGGTTGTCTGCGTGTACAATCAGTGCTTGCTGTGTCACCTGGCTCTGAGGGTGTGGGTTTGAATCCCTCAAGGGAAAGTGAAAGTAAAAAAACATGTACCATTGTTACGTTATAGTTTTTATCTGCTATGGCTGCGTATATATATATATAGATTAAATATAACATACTTCACATAGTCGTTTGAAGAATCATTTTAATCCGATACTAGTATTTCGTCAATAGTATTGACTCATCAGGGATGAAACGATATGATCGTTAACATCGCATTACAAGCGTTTTTATAACAAAATATACGCACAATGTACAAGGATATATTGTAAATTATGCTAATCAGGTGACATCATAGTTCTTCCTTGTTGGTCTTCTGATTGACACAATCACTCTCTTATGAGTTTACCCCTTGAGCAATATGTTAATGTGACATAATCCCTTTTGTTTTTAAATAGCTCAATTGTAGTTAGATATATATGTCAGTGATTTAAGGGTAATCATCTCATTGTTTATTTAGTGAGGGTCTATAGGTGTCAATGAAGGACTCTTCAAGTCGTAAAAGTGCATTTGAGACACTGCCCATGTTAGATTTATGAAATAATTTATAGAAAGGAAATATTTTGAAATCACCATTTGCACAAGTAGAAACGTAAATAAACATCTTTCTTGATGTTTTTTCTTCTATTTTGTTATAAAAACGCTTGTAATGCGATGTTAACGATCATATCGTTTCATCCCTGATGAGTCAATACTATTGACGAAATACTAGTATCGGATTAAAATGATTCTTCAAACGACTATGTGAAGTATGTTATATTTAATCTATATGTGACCTTGCGTTTGAACCAATTCAACTTTTCATATATATATATATATATATATATATATATATATAAATATATGTGTGTGTGTGTGTGTCTGTGTGTGACGTCACAATCAGTGTATTGCTGTGACGTCACAGAAACGTGACGTCATAATCACTGTAATGTAAACCTCCCTGATGATAAAGTTGAAACATGTAAGAGGAAATCGGCATTGTTATTCTTTTAATAATCTTTTGGATATATATATATATATATATATATATATATATATATATATATATATATATATATATATATATATATATATATATGTCAAACCAGACTATTAGTGCAAAATGTTATTTCTTAAAAACAAGAAGACTTTCAGTGGAATATGGAAGCAACCAGTGTTTATTTGCATTTCTCTTTTTAACTAACAAAATCCAAAGAATTTTTTTTTGGACAATGAAATATTATTCTAAGAACGTTGTTTTGCATCAATAAGCCACTTGTGTTTATGTATTCCCATGACTGTCTAGACCATGCAGTATCTGAGAAGCATGTTCTCCACAGGGAGTTGAATCAAGAAGGGTTTGTGAAATTTCCTTAGAAAGCTCGTAATGTCAGTCCTCTCATATAGCGACAACTATACACTGGATAAATAGTGTGCCTATCTGTTCTCAACATATTGATTTACCAAATCATGTTGCCTCAACTTTAAGAACAAATACATCATTCTAAATAAGTTACACAGCGCTTAATCTTAACAATGTCAGGCCAACGTCCATTTACAGTTTAAAAGAGCAAATTGATTGTCTGAAGAATTGTTTTTTTAAAAATGGTAACATTTGAACTAGACTTCAGGCATGTAAGATAGCATTCATCATGTAACAGTTTTAGCTTTTGGTGGTCTCTGATTTATCAAAATTATTCCTGCTTCCATAGGCTTATATTTAGCTTAAACATCGCTATTTTAAAAACGTACGCTTTCTTACAATCTTTTCAGTCCAATTGAGTGGGAAGGTACATGGAAACTTTTTTTAGATGACATTCCATATAAAAACACTTATAGGAAACTGCAGAATAGTACGAAGTCAACCGTCTTTTCGAGGGCATCGCCGTTCTTATATAGTTTTTTGTTAGTGTTTCTGACAATTATGAATGTGACCTAATGGACTACAGTGTATTGTTTCAAGTTAAAACATCATAATTCCTTTGGCATCAACATTATATAACGAACAAATAAGTTAGGCATTTTGTCATTTTTTTTATCTAAGATTAATATTTTATCAGGTGCTCAGTGTAAAATATATTCCAGTTTTTAAAAATTCTTAATTTTTAAAACTCTTGTTACTTTTGTCCAGTATATTCATTACTTACTATCAGTCTCTACCTTCGTATCAACTCAATACTATTGATCCATTGCTTTTCTGACCAAAAACAATTCAACACTAGATCCTTTTCAGGGAAGCTATAACCGTATCCACCTCGTTATCAAAAACATTATCAAATTTTTTTTATGAAAACTCAATGGACAAAATTGAGTTAATCAATTTGATTATAATTTCATTTACCTTTACGATCTATGATGATATCAAAAGCTTTAGATATATTCTTCTTATCTAAACTGTTTACCGAAAACATGCTTTACAACTTGTAGCATCTGTTTTTAATCATTTCACATATGAATGATATACATAAGTAAAACCTATAGCTACTGTGTAAAAACTGCGAGAAACATCCTGTAGCACAGAGATGTCATGTCATTTTGATGTAATTAACTATAACAGATGGTATTTTAAGGTCCTAAAAAAAGAACGATATGCATGTACTCATCTCATTATTAAAAAGGAGTTCGAACAGTGGGGAACTTCAAAATATATAACAGAAGAAATGTGGAATAGTTTTGATGATAAGATGTAAAGGTTAAGAAATTTTGCACCATAAATAATTATTTTACTTGACCGCATCTCTAACGAGTAATGAAACTAGCAACTATGAGGAATTCATATAGCTAAGAACAGAAACCCTGTTCTGCACACGAGATCATTCACGGAGCTCAGTTCTACTAAGGAGATATGTTGCTCTCCTACATATTGCCTTCTGTTCTTCTGTGTACCGTATGAAAGTGAATATGTGTATTTGTTTGTCTAGCACTGCATGACTTGACATTGATTGAGTCTACAGACCGCGTAATGTTGACTGGATCATCTACACGTCTACACTTGCCCTACTGCACAGAACTGTTTATTGTCTTCCCTCATTCCTCTTCGTGCAAACTGTGCAAGATCTGATGCCACTGAGCACAAAAACTTTATTTGATGCTTAGTAAACTGTTCATCAGGCCAAAGTATATCATGGTGAAAAAATATCAAAGGGATAGATTTACAATAAACATAAAGAAAGAGAGTCACAAAAAACAAACCTGACATTCTTATATTATTTATAAAGATTCGAAGCAAAAGTAAAACGTGAAGACGAGGCACTTGTAGAGAGTTTGATCCCCTGACCTCAAATAAAAACTGATCATACAACCTCTACTAAACGAACCCCTGTGAGAAAAAAGGGTTTTCAATCAGCATGTCAGACGACCAGAGATAGAAATTATCATTGGGATGCTTATGATAGGCAATTAATTAATTAAGGACCCAACCCCTGCTTAATACCCCTCAAGGAACGAAGAGACTTTTGAGCAAAAGGAAAGACAATGAAATTTACAATCTTTCCCATTTATCTACTGTCAACAGATGATCCTATGATGCGCAAAATAAAGAAAATACTGTCAATTATTAAACAGGTAGAGCGTAATCTTTACAGATGCTCTTTGTACATGTCCAGCATTGTGACGTCATAATGACGTGACGTCATGGACAATGTAGTCATTCTCCCTGAAGAGTAGATCGAAACATGTAGGAGAAAATGTTGTGTGCTGTAATTTTTATCAACGCTTTTAACTTTGAATACTACACACTTGATTGAACTTTCACCTTAATATCAATATATATTTACCCTTCGTATCATTTCGAACATGTATTCTTACTCAGTAACGAGTTCTGATGAATGTCATTTGTAAAGTGTCATTGTTAGAAATTTAGAGAACATCAAGACAATAAAAGGTTTATTCATTCGCTTAGTCATCGATCATTTAAGGATGATTTTAGGGATAATAACATATTTTGATATTTTAGTCGCATCATGGCCAGGTAAAGAATGTCGAAAACGTTATTTACTCTTTGCAAATTGTAAAAGCAACTGTCATAAACTTTCTACAAATTGACTGACCTGTAAATATTTTGTAAAATACACCCTACTGTCAATAGCATTAAACAGCTGTTTTAGTAAATGCTTTGAAAATGTATATATAACACCTTTTCTGTGCCTAATAAATCAATAGTTATCTCGCAGATATACCGATGGGAGCGGAGGAGGCATTTTTTTTATATCATTCAATGTGTCTCTCTGAAAGAAATTCCTTTTGAACTGTTGAAAGGAAAATCTCTTAACCGAATTCATTTGCAAGATAAGTATAGAAATTAGAAAAGGCAAGTGTATAAAATTTATGTGTCATCTTCTCAAGCACATTTCAGAAAACCGTTTGGTTTTGTCTCTGTTCCCTCATAACGTTATATAAATGACAGATCAGTCAATGAACAGGAACTTCGTTGACATTTATTTGTGTATTTGTATCTGTGTACATCTTTGAGTTGAAAGGCTTGTTATATCGATTTACACTCTGTTTTTATTGCCACGGAGTTCACAAGAAAACATTTAAAACTCTTTATAATGCTTTATAACGTTTTCAATCAATGGATAAGAAAACAGATAGAGGCTTAGTTGAATAATATGTTTACAATGATATATTTTACAAAAATGTTTGCCAAGAAATATACACAAGTGTTGAGTTTATGTTTACGGATTTCAACTTTCTGCACTGGTACTTACATTGCAGCAAGACTGTTGGTGCTGTTTCACACACAGAGTCTAATTTCTTAATTTTCATAAACATTTCGGAACCACGTCTAAATGTCAAAAACTTTTATTCGTCAATCAAAATTAATATGTAAAAAAAGGTTTATGATATCGTCAGATAGGTGCTGTTTCACAAATTCATTTTAGACCATTTGTAACTGTTGTAATGAGATAGTATGCCATTTTGTTCAAATTTATGGATACTTAAGAATGTCTAAAAAATCTGTTTGAGCAATTAACTTACAAGACAATAAACATCTCGGCAATTAAAGGTAAGTGAAAGCATAGGTCAGAAATAGGGAAAGGACGACAAGGGATATATATCATCTATAGCGCTTGATAAGAGGAATATTTAGATGAGTGAGTTTTCTTATTTCATGTATTTCAATGTCTGCGTCTACATTTTTCGATAGTCATTTTATGTTAATGTTACCAATGCTTTTCAATCAAAATTAACTAATGTTAGTGTATGCACATGTATGTTTAAGGTTACAGGTGACAGCTGTTGTCTGTCCACGTTTTAAAAGAATTACAGGCTGTTGTATTTAGTCTCACACTATTGCACATGACAACAACAGTGAATTTTGCGTCTCATCCTCCATTCATTGTTTGCTACCCTTGCTTACAATCGATTAAGAGACGTGTACATGAAGTTTTCTAATTACGTTTAAGATCATTGACTCCCTTGGAAGTTTCAAGTTTTAGAACAAGGATCAACCAATTCTACTTATTGTAATGCAATTCTATCTCAATGTATTACCAGTGATAACGTGTTCTCTTCAATAAAGCCTTAAGACCTTTGTTTATTTTATCACTCATGTGTTTACATACACAAACCTCATGTTTCCTCTGCAAATCTACATTGCATTACATTCATTACATTATATATTTCCTAATTAGTTTGTAATGTATATCACTTCTAAATGCCCTTCAAAGATAAAAATCAAAGAAATGTGAAACATGAAGTAGATTGCTACCATAAGTAAAGCCTTTTCAAACCGCATTTCATTTTATCACTTAAACTGGTCAACATGCAAAGACAATTTGCAACAGTATGACCATGTCTTGAAAATTGTGGAATCCAATAATGATGAATTCCCATTTCTGACTGACAACAGTTGTGGCCAATCCAGTGAGAAATAACACCAGATTAGTAATACTTAACTATAACAAATGGACAAAACGTCCCAGATTCAAATCAAATTCTTCAATAAAATCAACCACTTTTCTTTACATCCATTTGCTAACCATGGGCTGAAATATATACAAACCAAGAGAAAACGAGCTCAGTTAAAAACAAAACAATGAAACATAAATATCCATTGAGTTGGTATTTAACACCAGTGCAGAGCTTACACATCTTAGATATTTTTTATATAAAAACAACCATACAGTCTACAAAGGAGTTATAAAAAGGAGGGAGTGAGACAGACAGGTACACGATAGTATATACAGGTATGATACCGGCACCATCTACCTGGGATTTTATCATGTTAAAATATAACTAGGCACATAGAGACCTGTTTATAAACCTGAAGTTTTATGTTGGTTATGTTGTACTGGATCGGCCTTGATGTCCCAGGTTACTTTATAAAACTGGAACATTTGTACATGATAGTTTGAGACATCCTGATCAAGGTGGTAATTCTTCCCTGTACTCACCTGCCGAAGTTTGGAGTCTTTTTGGTTATGACTATGATGTTACGTGTTATTTGTTAAACACAAAAAAAGATTCTTTACATCCATTTGCTAACCATCGGCTGAAACATATACAAACCAAAGAGAAAAAGAGCAAAACAATGAAACATAAATATTCCATTGAGTTGGTATTTAACACTAGTGCAGAGCTTACAAATCTTAGATATTTTTTCACTAGTTTGTAATGTTATCCATACCATATCAAAATCACAACACAACAGTTTCATATTTCTCAATTCAAAACAAAACAATTCTGTTGAATGTATGGTGCTTAAAAATTAATATTCAAAAATGTGCATTTAGTCAGATTACTATTCATGACAAGAAATATTTCCTTTACTGATAGACAAAAAATTTCTTGTTTATGAACTTTAAAGTAGTAATACATTTTCCACTTAAAGGACGACTAGCGGATCTAAAATATGTATATAAATATCGTATACCTTTTCACACTTTCATGGTCGGCTTGACGGGAAGTGTATTGAAATTAGTTTAGCAGGAATATTTTACAAACATCTTATCTTAAATTCCCTGGGCAAACTGCATTCAAACACAACGATGTCGTCGTCAAGTCGTCAATGATGATATATCCAACGTAATAAGTGTATGTTAACAATATTTCTCAAAATGTAAATGTTCACGAATCACATGTAAAAAAAAGTTACTTAAATGATGAAAGCTTCTGGTACACTGATTCGTGTTAAAAGATCAAAAAGTGGCAGAGCAAAGAGATGACTACATGTTGAGGCCCTGTTATCTCAACCTGGCATCATGAGCTTCTCTGAAGATAGTCAACCACAGAACAGCGTCATGGTTATTTATCTCCTGATTTTGCTAAAAGATAAGTAGGAGAATACGACCTAAAGTGCAGATTGTGCGCCTACTGTTTCACGATTAAATTCTTCCGAGATTAGGCGGTGCTGCAGAGCCAGTTTGTTTGGTAAATACAGTACTAACAACACCAATTCGTTGACTCATCAGATTTCTTGCAGAGTTTATGAACTTGAAACTTTAAGTTGAATCATTAAAGGGGTGCTACACACATTGTTTACAAATCCTTTGAACGACTGATTCGTAAATTCATCAAGATGATTTATCTTTGTTTAAACGCAAACAAAATGTGAATGTTTTAGCAAGATATCAAATGAAAATAGAATCTTTATAATCCGATTGTACTAAAATGTGATTGTTTAAAAGAGTGAAAAAGAATAACAGAAATTATTAAAAGAGAGACTGAGAGACAGTGAGTCAAACACAGACAAAAAGACAGAGAGAAGGAGACAGGGGTAGACATAGGGAAGGAGACAGATAGGGACACAGAGAGGACGAGGACGAGATATAAAGAACGGTGAGCGAGACAGAAAAAAGAGCGACAGATACAGAGAGAGAGCGAGACAGATACAGAGCGAGAGCGAGACGGTAAAAACAGAAGGACACAGAGACAGGAGAGACAAAGATAGAGACAAAAAACAAATTGCCAAACATTCATGAAGTTTACATAAGCTAATATTTCAAACCTTTTCGTCAAATCAAACGATCAATATCAAGGGTAAGCATTTCACATAATAATCTTCTGTACATCCTTCTGTAAATTTACTGCTAAACGGTAACCAGCACTAAGGTTTGCATTGTAAAAAGTCTGCAGGTGCTGTGTTTATCACTTATCCTATATTTGTTGTAAAAACACAGATTCATAAAAAAAAACCTGACATCTACGACTACCTATTAGTCTATTGTAGTGCCAATTTATTTCTACTTATGTCTATTCATCCCTTCAAAAAGCATATTCTCAGCAGAATACAGACGCCAATCACATTCTTTTATCTGACAATCTGCTTCAAGAAAAAGATTTGCATTTCATATTCTAGTTCACAATATCTAAATGATTTCTATTTTTGGCAATCAAAATATTATTTCAAGAACGTTGCTTTGCAACACCAAGTCAATTTTGTTTGTATCTTCCCCAGATCGTCTAGACCAGAACTCTGAGAAGCATGTTCTCCACAAGGAATAGAATCAAGAGGAGTTTTGTGAAATGTGAAGAAAGCCTGTAATATCAGTTCTCTCATGCAGCGACAACAAGACACTGTATATATTGCATCAACTAATACAAATACATCTACCTGATTTTATTCTTAGCAATGTCAGGGCAACTCTCAAACATGTCAATATATTTTAAAAGGCAAACAGATCGTCTGAAGATATTAACTTTAAAGCATTTAACATTTTAAGAAAAAGATAAGCAGCCATAAGGTAATTTGCAAAAACATAGCTACACAAGCTACTCTTTTTTTGCAATCTTCCGAGTCCTTTGGCATCGAAAGGCAAAAAGACCATAACATCCAAATAATGATACAATTGGCAAACAACTATATACTATTTATCCAACCAATTAAGGAGGGCATTGCAACATATTGAACAGATGATAACTGATTCTGATAACTGATTCTGATTAAACTGTGAATCGGACGTATTTGAATTTAGAAGTTTTTATCAAACCATATGGTCATATTTGCCCTTTATGGACAAAATATCTAATATTCTCATTTTACTTTCTATTAACTCGAACGTTTTTGTCCTAGAAGGGTTTAACACCCTATTCTTTGCAAGTAAAAGTTTAAACATGTATAGATGATTATTGAAAATAATAATATCAAGTTTGTTTATGGAAAGCATATGGAGAAAATTAACTTTATCATTTTAATCATGATTTCAATGGCCTCACACCTTAAGGCATGTTAAGATATGTTAATAAGGAATGTATGATGATATCACAAGCCTTACATACAGCCGTCTTATCTAAACTGTTTACCAGAAACATGCTTGATAACTGACGGTTTTTTGGCCTGTAAAGTATGATTTAATTATTTGACATATGAATGATATACATAAGTCACACCTAAAGCTGCTGTATACAAATTGCGATAATATTCTTGCAGCTCAAATATTTCTTAACATCTTGATGTTATTAAGACGAACAGAAAACATTTTAGACAGACTGAAAAGAAATGATGTGCCTCTACAAATCTTATTTGTTACAATTGAGTATGTGGTGAGTGGCCCTTCAAAGATTAGAGAAGATATATGGAACAGTTTTGATGATCAAATTAAAAAGTTAATGAGTTCGCCAAATTTTTATCAGCTTTGATTTGTGAGAAGTCATTAACACACCATTTACTGGTCGTCTTCAAACATCACCGTTCACCTTCCAACAGCGCTTATGTCGAATAGCACATGATATTTGTTAAGTTTCATGATCTAATTTCTTTTTTATTTAGATTGCAAAATATGTTTACACTCTATTAAAACCACAAAACAACCATTATCGGTTCTGTGTCTGGACAAGAGCAAAATCTCATCCTTGAACATTGAATGTGTTGCATGAAAACATTATGCGGATTAACTGAAGTTAGGTGAGATTATGTCCTTTTGAATCCAAACGTTAAACCACATTGGCCTAGTTTGTGTTCAATAACTTGATATACGCAGGTTTGATCTTACATTGCACATTTTGTGTGAGCTCAGAAGTTTAAATTATCCCATTAAGAAGCTAGCCCTAATTTCGTCCAAACTGAGACGTATAACTTCTTAGCTGATTAGGAAGTATTAAAGATTTTCAAATGTGTATCGCCCCTACTCGTCTTCAGAAATAAAACTCTATTAAAGTTGTATGAAGTCTCAAAACATTGATATTACCGAAAGTCTTGGAAAGAATCTCCAAAATCCTAAAAGGACAGAAGCTCAAACATGAGGAAATAACTTAGGAACTCGTTTAGTACAAAATTTTGCTGTATAAAGGATTATTTTTTTCGACCTAATTTCTACCAAGTTACAAAATTCCCAAAATATATAGGATAAACTCGAAACCCATATCACTAAGTAAAGAAACAACGCATGGACCTCAGTTCTACTGAAGAGATATGTTGCTCTCCTACATGTTGCCTTCTGTTCGTCTGTGTACCGTATGAAAGTGAATATGTGTATTTGTTTGTCTAGCACTGCATGACTTGATGTTGATTGAGTCTACAGACCGCGTAATGTTGGCTGGATCATCTACACGTCTACACTTGCCCTACTCAGTGTATGCACAGAACTGTTTATTGTCTTCCCTCATTCCTCTTCGTGCAGACTGTGCAAGATCTGATGCCACTGAGGACAAAAACTTTACTTGATGCTTAGTAAACTGTTCATCAAGCCAAAGTATATCATAGTGAAAAAATATCAAAGGGATAAATTTACAATAAACAAACACAAAAAAATAAACATTGGCAAAACATTGATTGTTAAGATTTGTTAAGAGTTCGAAGAATTCGAAGCAATGTGTTAAGTAAACGTAAATCGGTGAGTGATATACATGCATAGTGTATTATAACTGTCTTTAAAACTTATTTTTCTTTTGCAACTATAGCTTAAATATGATGACCACAATTTTCATCACGTGGAGATTCAGTAAAGCAGTAAGATTCTTAAACAAATTTTAAAATGTAATAAACGAACAATACAACTTACAACAACATTACAACACAGATCCAATGAACACGAACGCTAATTGATAAACAAAGCAATTGTAATTCGATATAGTTGGACCAGAACTGGCATGATGTAACCGCGCCCTGTGAATAACGAAAATGTTTTTTAGTTCATTACCACACACTGTAGCTAATTATCCTGCGTGCACCTCGGTGCCGGGAGCTGCATGCTCATATCTTAATGAGACGTAGAGACGAGGTAGAGGAGTTTGAACTCGTGACCTCAAATCAAAACTTATCATACTGAAAAACTTCCTCCCCCTAAGGAGGCCACGTGATCACATGCACCGCGTGAGAGAAATGTATAATATCAACATGTGACGATAGAAGGTTGTTGGTGTCAGCTTACGAAAATACCCTATGATTATATAATAGTTTGATGTCGGCTGAGATTTACTATGACTCCCTTATGATGGCAGCTGCATTGCACATCACTGTTCTGATTGGTTGAGAGGTGCGAGTGAAGGGAGACAACAGCTGCTTTGATGTATCACGTGATGTCTAGCTAAGCCAATCAAGTTGTTATTTTTTTCATGTAGTCGCTCTGACTTACAAACCATAACTCCTACTGTTTGCTTGAATATTCAACCAGACCGGAGATGTAGAAATTGGGCAAATCACTTTAACGTTAACGACATTACCCATGAAATGACACTAGCACAACACGTTTAACTTACAACTCTTAACGTTAAACTTGACTTATTCTTCAAAGAACATTGGGATGGTATGTTTGAGTTAAGCATGGAATCTGGTTTTAAATAATTATTTTCACATTCACATTCACATTTATGTTCACATTATTTACATGTTTCAACTAGCCATAGTTATTTTGTCTCAAATATTACATAATTTATCGTCTTCTTATTTAGTTATTTAAGCCTTCTAAGGTTGCAGTATTTCAAAAAGTGTTTTCCCATTTACACGTAAACAATGTACATACATCGTATTCTTAATGATTGCAACCTTTTTTGCAGTAGATTGCAGGTATTGTTACGTATCGCCGTATTCCCGAAAAAAAAAATCTGAAGTGTGGTAATGATAAGCAATACTTAAAACCAGTGTATAATTTATCAATATCATCAATCGTAGTTTCTCCACTTGTGAATATCAAAACTTTCTAACTCACTTGAGTAACATTATATTTTTTAAGAAAGTCAAATTTATTTTTCATTAAATGATATGTTAGTTGCATTTTCATCGAAATCGAACAATACGTCCAGTCAGCTCTAAAGTGAGACCGTCCCTTCAGCAGTAACAACATGATGTCACGAGCTTCTTAATACGTCGTAGCATTGTTAGATGACGTAAGAACAGTGTTGTTATCAGTCACTATAGTGGCTTATAATACGGTCAATTATTACCCCATCATGTGACTGATAAAATGGTTTATTTTCTGTGATGGAATCCAATCTTTCATCGGCAAACATTTCATAAATATTGTTCCATGAATGACGTAGTAAAAGATTATGATTGTGACGTCACAAACGAAAAACCACCGTCACAATGACACTACAGTGTTAGTTATAGAAGTTATTTTAGTTAAAGAAGTTATTATGGTTTAACAGTTTATTATGTTCTGTAAACCAATAACCAAATAAAAAATAATGAAATATAAAAATAAGATAATCCTACCCGCTCCTGAGTACAATCCTCTGTGAGTGGACTCTATGCATCAGCAGTACGAGTCCTGCATATAGTAACACTGAACATAGGGAGGTATACATGACGGCCTATCTTCTGCACGTGTAGTTAAAGCACCTGCGGATACATAGCCAATTCCTTCTGATTTCTCACACTTGCCGTTCTCTCCTCAATGTGTTATTTTCTTCAGCCATCAATAAGCCACACTGTTTAATATACTTTTCATTATTCTAATACTCCAACTCCTATTCCGTTTCTTCTAACATAACCATTCCGGTTTCACTTTTTAAAATTGTCTCGGTCCTATTAAAGAGTTTCTGTAAGCTCCGTCCACCGACGCTGACACAGCGACTCCTCCCAGCCACAACGTACGAAGGAGACTGTGAGGCCTGTAGTGTTTCACAGGGTGTACAGAGCTCGTAAAAACCACCTTCGCTCTCGCCTATGCATAAGCAATGAAAGTTTAAAAAGTGGAATTCTTTTGTGTAATGTATTGTGACTGACAGCTCTAGCAGCTACAGCGGACCACGGGTATGAGGCCAAAGCCTGCTTCTCTCGTCAGCGACATCATCTACGGTTAAACAGGGCAGGCGAGCCGTCCCACACAGCGTGTCGAGGGAGATATCACTCCATAGAGCCGCTGATTTAAGGTGAAAAGAGTCGGTATATCGCCTCGGACTTGATTGCAAGTCAAAGTGTTTATTCCGCTATCTCCAGAAACAAATCTTAATCACATAACCGGCAAACAAACTGAACTTTTGTAAGAGGAAAATGTTCCTTGTAATTGAAAATTGAAAAACACTTTAGAATTAATGTTAAAGTAGACACGGTATAAAAAGACAGGATAAATTGTTAGATTACTGAACTGAGAAGACGCCTTTCAATCTGGGAAGCTTTACATATCTCCTGTAGACGAATGAGTTTAAGGTTGATAACACCCTACAAAACCTTTCACGGGCGAAAGTTATTGTGTATCATTTTATATTAAAATGGCAAAAAAGATGTCAAATGCGTTTATGAAGGAGTATACGGTATTGGAACAATAAATAAAGTTATTTGAGAGATATATTGCCAGTTTTACAGTATTGGTATCTTAGGAGTTTCCAAATCAATTCATTGCTAGGAATAGAAGAAGGGCACTGTATTCTAATCACAAGAGAACAATATTTAGAATCCAGTAATTGGCCCGCTGATAATGGCAGACGCACTTCTCATTAAGTTTACCGCCTTATTACCCACTTACACTTTCTGGTAAAGACAGAATGAGCTTATGTTCACTTTTTCATTGGATATCGCTTATTGCATTACCTTGTGATTTTCATCACGATTTTTGCGAAGAAGCAAGTCATTTGACCGAGGAGGTTAACTGATCAAAATTGATGAATAGACAAGAAATTTAGTCAGGCAGTGAAAAAACTAAAATCAACTTAAATAAGCTTTTAACAACACTTTAGTGCTTTTTAGATTAAAAAACGACAGCTTTAGATAGTGTTATTTTTTTCTAATGAAATTCATTATTATAATCATTTGCTACGATATCTTTAACTGAACTCGCTATCGTAATCAAACTGAACTTGTTCTGTTTTGATCTTGCAGAATCATGTGGTCAATAAGTTGCCTGCTGTACCTATCACAAGCACTGTTTTTGGACGTTGTTTTTCTCAAATATTCCTCATTTTAGGTTATGCAAACTTCATTTTAATCAGGGGGTAAACATCTCATAAATTAACCCAATCGTAGATAATAGCGTCGAAGAGTCGAGTAAAAATATTTTTCGCGCAGCTTAACGGAACTTTGTATATTCGTTTAAGAAATCTTTGTGTTGATTTTATTGAATTGAGTTTACATGCAGCTGGTAACAATTGTTTTTCTTTTGGTGTGATTCATTACTTTGGTAAGAAAATGTGCCTTTAACTCCATGTTAACCTGCTTGTATAATTGGCTTATTCATTGTCTGTGTGAATATATTTTTTATTCAAAACGCCTCTGTCCATTAGAGCCAACGTGTAAAACACATATGCATGTTGTGGCTGGATGTAGGACATGGTGCAGTGATGTGTTACTTAAGGCGGTCTTGCCATGGTATGTTTTCATTTGTTTTGGTATGTTGCAGTTGGTTCTATGTTGTGGTTTGGTTACCAATAATTATAATATATTGCTTGGTACAGTGGGGTGTTATAAAATATTAGTCTGTCATACTGTATCACTGTATAACACGTCATATTGCAGGGGGGGGGGGGGGGTTCGGAATCAGAAATTGTCAACAGGGGGGGGGGGGGGGTTGTTACGTTATATTTGATTTTAAAATTATTTTTATTGATATTTTAAAAGGGGGTGGGGGGGGGGGGGGGCGGACCCCCGGACCCCCCCCCTCTCCCCTGGGACCCGCCACTGATACTCTATAATAACATACCAAGATGCGTGTTGGTGATATTTCAGTCTGCTTTAACGTTTTGTCGTATGATAATGGCTATGCTACCTTAGATAAGCTATAAGGTATACGTTATACGTATACGTAACGGTTATGTGATGTAATGTATGTTAAGGTAGTTTTGTTATATAAATGATTTATTTACGCTTTACCATTATCTGATATCATTTATGTTGATGATTCCTTTTGAATAAATCAATATTCAATCTTCAATTCTTTTATTTAATTATTTTATATAGTTGTAAAGAAATGAAACATCCCATGAATTGATCTCCTAAAGATCAAGTTATAATCAGAGGTAACATGATTCTTCTTCCAAAGTTAGCATCCATATGATCCAAAAACACCAAATGAACCCTCATGGTCATAAAACACTGCGTGTCAAAACATGTGACAGAAAACGTGTGAAAAAAAGACTACAATATTATTGTGTTACTCTCATGCGAATTACTGCCTCAGAATGTGAGAAAGACAATAAGCAAAACGAAAGCTAGAAAATACCCTGAACGTTGAGCACATGTGGTGTTGTCATTATCCGAAAGAAATCCAGCCCTGTTCTAGATAAGAGATAATGAGAGATTGCCATCGTCATTAGGAGATGGTTACTCTGGAGCGGTCACACAGATATCGGAGTAGTGGAGACTGCTAAGAAGACTCCATGAGTTCTTGAAGTACCGAAATAGTATCAATGCTGTAATTTTATTATATAGTGCTGACTGTTGTTAAAAACTATCATTCCATTATAATGCCTATCCGTGGGTTGATTCAGTCATTTATGCCATACGTTATCAATGATGTTAGTGTAACAAGAAGTTTTGACTTGCTGAATAACATCATTCACATGTTAATTGGTAAATTACAATGGAAATGTGATGGAATTAAATTGCAAATATGATCGAAAACAGGAGAATGTATCGCGGCTGGTGCTCGTCAATTATTCAGACGTATGTTTGAAACATATCTGAAGAAGTCAGAAAAATATATTTTAGTTAATCGTGTTCAATAGGTTACAAAACGGGTATTTGTGTAAATGGAAAGTGTGATCCGGCTTCTTTACACATTTAAGGCTGTTTTTAGATTTTCGAATAACATTTCTTCTATTTTTTCGACATTAAGGGATAAATATGTGAGCTGTTTTGAAATAATATCAGCATATGTATTGTATGTATACAAGTATGGAAGCTGAATGATATGTATGTCGTGATATAAACGGGGCGTCTTCTTTAAAAAGATTTTGAAGGCGTACGCGAACTATAAATCAGAAAACATTCTCTACTTCTATTTCATAATTTAGTATTTATCTAGTGAGTATGTGTAGGATTAATTCTGATGTCTTTTATTCGTTTTTCTAACCTATGTTAACTTTCGTCTACTTTTAATAATGCTGTTTAGATGTATCTAGCAGTAGTTTCTTTGATACAAACAGTACATGTTCATTTAATGATTACACAGGCTCTGAAAAGTAACATTATTAATATTTCTCGATTTGCTACGGATTTGACACACTAATAACAACATTGACAATTCATCAAAGTATAGTTGGCTATGTACATTTTCAATGTTCCCCACAATAGCATTTTAATGGCCTTGTTTGCTTTTTTGTGATATTACAAACTTTTTCTAGTCATGTTAACCAATTTTCGAAGATTTTTCCAGCTTGCATCAGAACCATAATAGTTTTTAATGTTTTAGCCTCTTCCTCACCCTAGAGAGTGGGTTCGTCTAGAACCAATGGTCTCAAAATAGCGAGAGTAGTTTGCACACGTGGAACATTCATTACCTGAGATAATTGTCTGTCCAAGATAAAGGTGAGGTTTTGATTTCTACCTTCGATATGGTAAGTGAATTAAAGAGAGGGTTCTATCGGTTTCCTATCCGACATTTTGGATTTATTTTCATTTGGTCATCAAAAAAGTATTTAGTTTTACTTAATTTGACAACCTGTCTCAGAAAAGGTATACGTATTGGCTTTATATCCACAAATCTAAAATCAATTAATTGTAGGACTATTAAAAGGGACTTACACACTCGTGGCCAGGATGAATCGCTTCTTGCCTCATTGTTTAAAGTGTTCTTTAGTGTCACGTTTTTCTTTGTCAAATGGTAAAATTTGTCTTATCTTCAACAACAAAATATTACCCTCAGTGACAAAGTCCTGTTACAAATGGTATGTGCTATAGTAATCAGTGGCATACATGTATAACCCTGGATTGCTCGCACGAATTCCGTTTTAAAAAACATACCATGATTGAACTCTCTATCTAAAATACATAGTATGTTACAATATCCGCAATGACTTCATCATGATAAATTATGTTAACTTTTCAATTGCTTCTTTATTATGGACAGTACCTTTAGCTTTAAATGTTTGTTTCTCTGAATGACTACTTTACATTACATTACAGGCATTCCCAATGACGTGGATGTTTCTTTGAAAAGTCAATCTTCATTACGCACATTAATAATCATTCGCGAGTGACTGTTGAGCTAAACAGCCAATGGCTCTCAGGTTCATTTTGTGCTTTGTGGCTTTAAATCACCCCCAACCTCCCTCCTCCCCATTACCCCGGTACATCCCAAAACATACTTCACAGTCGAAATGGAACTCGTCAGATGCTGGCATGTTTACTAATGCAACGTGCATTTTCTATGGCGCAAGGAATGACAGACCAATTATACATGAAAAATGAAGATTATTTTTTTATGGATATACTACTTCGTATGCTTGTATAGACGCCACATATTCTAATATTAGTAGTTTCTTCGCTTCGCGCCCTAACAGCCGTGACAGCCGTGGGACTTGAGTAATTGATGGTTGTTATTCTATATTGCAGTTATTGTTTTGTCATCATGGAAATTCATTATATTGATACACAAATCTCTTAAGAAGCTCGTTATCAATAACATCTTGTACGAAGTGCCTCTATAACTTCAGAACACTCACACTCTCTATTTCTACTTTTTATCATACAGAAGTCAAGTTACAAAAATATAACTTCGCACTATGTAAGAATAAAATGACAATTCAACATAATCTCATTGAAATAGGTTGACTTTAAAATGTACTTGTTTGACTGATTTAACGTAAAGCAGAAAAGGTATGATCTTATTTTGATGAGATTGAATTTGACAGTAACATAATGTTATGCCACGTCATTACGATGCTACACTGATTGCTTGTAACCGCCTACGTTAAGATTGGCTAAAGTTACAAACTGTTTGCAAACCTGTATGTTGATTAACTGCGATAAGATCGCTTCTGTCCAAGATTAGAACCGTGTCAAGATTTTCATCTTAATCAAAGACACTGCCTACGATTGAGAAAATGGTTTGATTGCTATCTTCTGATTCTATTACGTTCTCCTACTTCATTAGTTTTCAAGAAATTAAGATGTTAAGCAAATTAATGATTTTTTCTTGGTCATAGTATATCGTTTGTGTTACAATGAAATCAGTCAAAGTCATGACTGAAAAATTTATGATTTGTTTTATCTTTTCAGGATATAAAATATATGTATGAATCCTATCTAAAGAACGGGCGCGTGGCAACTCAGATATCATTGGTAAAAAATCAGATTTAACCTGATCAATTACTATAGTGGCTTGTTAATCAGCAAAGCAAGATATAAGATACTTCTGGAAATTGAACAATTGTTATGCTTTTATTAGGATATTTAGTGACTAAGTTGATTATCTGACATAAGCTCGATACAAGGCTTCCAGAAGCAGCGATCTATTAATTACGCTCTTAATTCAAATCTATTTTATCTGAATGAGATTACGTAATAAAATCTTTAGGGGAAAATGTAAGAAATGTGCTAATTGAAATTATTTTTTACCACCCTATGTTTATCGTCTTACTCCAGAAAAAAATGTCTAGGAGGCTGAGAGATGCAGTACAGGTAAACAAACAAGCTTGGGTTATGAATTGTAGACATTGTAACTATGTTTCCCTTAAGGAGTATCTGGGTAAAATGCTCGAATAACCTCATTTCATCTTCTTCTGATAAAATAAAAGCAACAGACTCAGACTCCTAAGCTAACTTAGTGGATCCTAATTAGGGGCAGAGGGGACTGTTTTCTTTGTCTTCTCAAGAAGAAAAAAATTCTCATAAAGCTTGAATGTTGAGATCAGACTACTTTGCTATTGAGGATTATACTTTAAAGATTTTGTGACCGTTGACTCCCTAATAATTGTTACATGAGCAACACCGGTCAGAGCGTTATAGTTTATGTGCATCGGGCATACCGAAAGTTTGTTCACTTACCACTGAATCGTAGTGGAAAAATCATGTAATTAGGGTTTCGTTTCAACGTCAACAGAATAACTTCAGCAAGACTGACAACGGATCACCCACTGTCCATGTTTGAAATAGCCATTCTTGAACTCATTATGGCATTGTCTGATCACTCGTGCAAAAATTCGAATTTTGGCATATTGATAGACAGAAGGGGTCACATTTTCGAAATTTCGATTTTGTTAAATGTCGAATAAAATGTTCCATATCGACTCTCTAAGATTAAAACGAACCTAATCACATTTACTTTGTGCTAAGGAGCAAACTTGGCTAATTGTTACAGAAGGTGATAACCTATAAAGGATTATGTGGAGAAAAATAGATTAGTGTGACCTGCCAAAACTGTTACAGGTAATTGTGTGATTCGATAAACATTTACCTGAAAGAAGAATGAATCTGCATATGTGTATTGAAAATTCAATATTATACGTTTCTTTTTCCAACGCTACGATACGTCAAAGGCATCTTAAATTACATGATATTTGCATTAGTATATTCGATATGTGAACAAACGTTTGGCATGCAGCTGTATATTGTGATTAATTTGTAGGCAAGCCCACCTGAGACACTAACTGTTTTGTTTGACTGATGGACATTCATGTGATATTGAGCCCTCTGTCATGCGTTCTCATCAGAAACCCCAACTTATTCGGGGCTGCTATAAGTTTTCTGTCCATTTCAGCAGACGCCTCATCCACCGCTGCACGTTGTGTTTATCTACATTTATTTTTTCCACTAAGTTTTTCAGAACTCATATACAAAAAAACTTGTTACTTATACCTTTGGAAAGTTGTTTTGACATGTTCTTATTGAAAGTCAAAGGTCGAGGTAGTGACTTATGAAATCCGAAAAAAATCCCTTTATTCATGATAACATGAAATGTTTTTGTGCTATGAGACTCATATTTGGTCGTGATGCAGTGAATTTTTCACAGTTCAAGACAGAATATCAATACAATGAATTGACTTCCTGCTACAAGCGGTAGATTATGATTCATCCTCACAGTATTACACTCCCAAGTCTCGATTCCTTCAATCTGCGTTTCTTGCCAAATGGTGTGAAACACATACCACCTTTTTAAGATGCTTCTCTATTCATTTCACAATGCTGAGTTGTTGACTGACGTCTGAAACTGAAGTCGTCCTGTTAGCATAGACGACTGACAAAGCCGATCTATTATGTAAATGTGATAAGCTCCCTTTGACAAAAAGAAAATAAACATAGAAAAACCGGTGCACTATTGTTACAGGCCAATGATTAATATCTGCAGTATATGTATGTTGTGTTCTTCTTCTCTGGACTGATTTCTCCGGTTGTTTGCGTCGATTTCTGTTATCCATTTTTTGACAAACATTGGAAAGACGATATATCATATAAATAAGTAACTCAGGGGTCATGACATGTATTCAAAACCGTAAGACATTCAGAGTCTAGCCTTAAGAAACATCATGGCAGAAAGCGCTTGTTAGCGAATGTGAATGTGATTATGTCCCAAATTCTACAATAACTTTATTTCATCTATACATATATTTTAACCCCAGTTGTATGATGGTCTCAATGATATGTTTTCGATATTAGGGTTTGCCCTCACTTCGCCTCTTTCTGTCAGTTACTGGAATGTCATTTTTTTAAAACCTTCTGAATTGTTCGGGTTTTTCATATGTTACCCAACTGTATATATCGTTTCAGAAAACCAACCTACTGACAGAAACGTAATTCCGGCCGTTAAAAGCAGAGGGAGATTATTGATGGAGAATTTTGTATTCAGCCCGCCCTGCAATCTATACCATAAACATTTGGTGTGTTCTCGAGAGCCCGAGAAAATCCGAATTCAAAACAGCTTACAAACAATGAATGATGATGAATTTACAAAGTCAGATAGTAAGCATTTAAAACCAAAATGTTGAATTACATAGATGTTATTTATAATGCATACCAAGTGTACGGCTTTATTACGCTGGCAATACAAATGCCTCAAGGGAAACTGACTTTCCGCATAAAACAAGCTCAAACTCAAGTGGCATATGTAAATTGTTAACCTGGCGTAACTAGATACCTGTTAATATTTCATTTAAATAACTTTATGTGAATGTTGAATATGTTTGCGATACATTTTTCTTGATATTGAAGGTGTACACCTCTCGGTTTATGCTGTAATTTCTTTAAAGATTAGTTAAAAACTTTATGGTCGTCAGTGCAAATAGTTCATTTTATCATCTTGAGGACCATTAACGTTAACAGTTATATAATGCATGATGAATTCTGCTATAATACCCACAGTTCTAAAACTAGTACCAAGCAAAATCATTTATCATCTTTAACAAGGTATTTAAGAGCTTCGTGTTAATCTTCAAAGTGCATTTTATTAAAACATGCTTTGATTTTATTCAGTAGCTATTTTATGCTCACTAAAAAATCGCTAAAACTCCTTCTTGATCGAGCTGTTGTTAGAAGTATCTGAGTAGAAGTATGTCCTAAAAAGTTTATAAAAACAAACAATCGCTTGCCTAAAATGATTTTGACAAAGAATTTATTATTCGTTAAAATTGTAAAGGTATGAACATGTTTTAACTAACCTAAAAATGATATCGCTAAATGCAAAATAAGGTAACAAAAATAAACACAGTGTTTGTTAGAATACTATAGACTCAGCGGTATGTAAGCCTGGGAATGCAATTATCGAGTGGATTACCGTACTGACTTGCATTGATTGTACTGGCGTGGCCCATATACACGCCATCATAGGAGAGACGATGTGATGTAGTAGAAACATTGACTGTTGAGTCAGATCTGTATCCTAGAACCATAAAAATACAGAGTTAACTGTAAGACAAACCAAATGGGAAAAGAGTGAATTGTAATTTAAAAACTGCTGAGAAGCTGTATCCCATTTTTGATAATTCAACTGTTTCATCCGACATATTTACCTCAAGCTTGGCTAAATCAGTAAATATCTGAGAATATTGTCTGCATACGTGAATATCGATTACCCGAGATAATTCGCTTATGTCCAAGATTAACTCGAGGAAAGGTTTTGATTGATATCTTTGGTGAATCTATTACCAATCTGTACATCCCATACTTTTAATAAAATTAGGTTGCTAGCGAGTTCATAATTTATTTATAATTGGATATTTTAATGTAACTACGAAATTAATCAATGTCATGGTTTAAGGTCGATTATTTTGTTTCTGAAAAAGAACTTATATTTTCGATCTTATATAGGATTTAGCAAATAAAGATATATACCTTTTCATAACAATCTGATGGTATAAAAAATTAGTATTAACTCCGATTTTATCGTGGAATAAGATATAACTTGGTTAAGTACTGATTTATAGTCAACAAGTCTAGATAACGTGGAGTTTACGAAATTGCAAACCACGAAAATAAAACGAGAAATATTTTAATGAATTATATCTAATTACTGTATAGTCTAAAGTTTAGTTCGATTCAGTGTGCAAATGATTACGCTCCTAATAACCTAACCCTAGTCCATTTGTAAAAAAGCCATTCTTTAACGTATTTAGGGATCCTCTGGTCTCTCATGTAATGTTTGAATAGAAAGAATGGGTCAAATTGTCGAAATTTCGATTTTGTTAAACTTCTTATAAAATGTTCCATATTGACTCTTTGAGAATAAAATCAGCACAATCATATTGACTTGATGCAAAGGAACAACCATGACTAAAGGACATGATAACTTAAAAAGGATTTCGTAGAAAAAAATAAGATTGAGTGTTTTCGAAAAGTTTACCCCTGGTCACTTCAATGACCTTCCAAAACTGATTCGATTAAATGTGGGGTATGATAAACATTTGATTAAAAGAAGAATGGATCAACACATCTGTATTAAAAAATTCGACATCAGAGGTACCTTTTTCGTAATGCTACGAAACCTCAAAGGCATCCCAAATTACATGATAATTGCACTAGCATACCGAATTGTGTGAACAAACTTTTGATATGCAGCTGTATAACTTTTAATATCTACATGCACATCTATTGTTTTAGGCGATTTCTGTTTAAATGCGAAGGTTTTCTTTTGGTCTTCAGTCTATGTATGATATTCAAAGGAATTGCACCGGTAAAATACACATTTCATCCGCCGGATGTATGCTGTAAGACTTTTACGAACTCTATGCAAGTTTCTGAATGACCCGAGCTATAGTTTGAGTTGGACAATGATGTACACCTGTTTCGGAAAAAAATCTAAATGACACAAGTGGCATATGTAAATTGTTAACCTGGCGTAACTAGATACCTGTTAATATTTCATTTAAATAACTTTATGTGAATGTTGAATATGTTTGCGATACATTTTTCTTGATATTGAAGGTGTACACCTCTCGGTTTATGCTGTAATTTCTTTAAAGATTAGTTAAAAACTTTATGGTCGTCAGTGCAAATAGTTCATTTTATCATCTTGAGGACCATTAACGTTAACAGTTATATAATGCATGATGAATTCTGCTATAATACCCACAAAATACCTTTTGATATGCAGCTGTATAACTTTTAATATCTACATGCACATCTATTGTTTTAGGCGATTTCTGTTTAAATGCGAAGGTTTTCTTTTGGTCTTCAGTCTATGTATGATATTCAAAGGAATTGCACCGGTAAAATACACATTTCATCCGCCGGATGTATGCTGTAAGACTTTTACGAACTCTATGCAAGTTTCTGAATGACCCGAGCTATAGTTTGAGTTGGACAATGATGTACACCTGTTTCGGAAAAAAATCTAAATGACACAAGTGGCATATGTAAATTGTTAACCTGGCCTCTTTTACAGGTAATGACTTGTATACATCCGTAAAGTGTGCGTGATTCATTGAAATTAAACATTCATGTTACTTTCAGAGTAACAATACATACAGCGTTTATATACAATGAAATGTAACGCCGCTATTGGCTGAAATATTGCCCAACCGGCGTTTAACAATAACTTACTCACTCATTCACAATGAAATGTATTTTTGCTGGACTGGGGAGATTATTTATTTTTATTTTTTTATTTATTTTTTTAAAAAATATTTCAACCGGAAGTTTATGTTTGGTGTAAGAAATGCGGTGGATTCGTACCTGATGCGAACTCAATATTTATTGTCAAAATAGTGTTCGAAATTGATTTTTTGTGTGTTTTTTGTTGTTTTTTTGGGGGGAGATTATGATTCAGACAGCTATTACACTCGTATGACTCGAATCCTCGAAAATCCGTGTTTCTTGCTATATGGTGTGATGAAGATACCACTTGTTAAAGATAGTTCTCTATTCATTCCACAGTGCGGTGTTGTTGACAGATGTTTGAATCTGAAGTCTTCCTGACAGCATCCACGACTGACAGAACCGATCTATTATGTAAACGTTATCTCTTCCTTTGACAAAAAGAACAAGAACATAGAACAACCGGTGCACTATTGTGCCAAGCCATAAGAATTATCTGCAGATATGGCTTCAGGATATATTTGATATTCTCTTATCTGGTCAGATTTCTACAGCTTGTGGGTTTGATTTCTGTAATCTATTTTTGACAAACAGAAGATATATCATATAAGTAAGTAATTCAGGGTTTATGATAGGTATTCAGAACTTTAATTCCAATTCCAAAAATGAGTTACAGTTGTATATAAACTGGCCACATTGATATGTTTTCAATATTAGGGTTTGACCTCACAGTGCTTGTTTCAGTTATTCCTGTAAGTTAATGGAATGTCGATTTTTCCCCCCAACCCTCTGATGTGCTCTAGTTTTTTAAATATGTTACACAACTGTAGATTTCATTTCAGAACGCAAAGCTACTGACAGAAACGTAATTCCGGGCGTCAACAACAGAGGGAGATTACTGATGGAGAGTTTGGTATTTTGGTGGAATATACCGCCCCGAGGCAGTCCCTCATTCTATACCATAAAAACTTTGGTGTTCACGAGAGCCCCATAAAATCATATTTTAAAACAGCTTACAAATAGGTAAGGATATTTAACACAGGGTTTATCTGCAGATATGGCTTCAGGATATATTTGTTCTTCTCTTATCTGGTCCGATTTCTACAGCTTGTGGCTTTGATGAATTTATAAGGTTAGGTAGTAAGTTTTTAAAACTGAACTGTTGTATTCTATAGATATCATTTCGAATGCATACCAAGTGTATCGCTTCATTACAGCGGAAGTTTTAATTCCTTAGGAGAACCTACCTTTCTGCACCAAAAAAACTTAAACTCAAGTGGCATATAAGTAAAATTTTAATCAGGCGTAACTAAGTACTTGTTAATCATCAGTTAAATGAAGTTAAGTGAATGTTGAATATGTTTGCGATACATTCTTGATATTAAAAGTGTACACCTCTCATTTTTTACCCCAATTTCTGCACAGAACAGTTTAAAAGGTTTATCGCCGACAGTGGAAACAGTTCATTTCATCATCTTGTGAACAGTTAATGTTAACAGTTACGTAATGCATGATCAATTTTCCCATAATAGTAGAGATTAGTTCTACACGCAGTCATATATGGGTGCAATGCTACACTGAATTTCAGTGCAGTACCACCCATGGTTCGCTAGTTCAAGTCAATGCTCGCAGGTTTCACCGCAATGCATAGCCACATTGGTGTTGGGGGCTTTCTCCCTGCAATGATACTAGCAGCCGCGATACAAGTGAAATACTCTTGAAAGCAGCGTTAAACCCCGTATCACCTCAGCTCATTTCATCATCTTGTGAACAGTTAATGTAAACAGTTACGCAATGCATGATGAGTTCTCCTATAATACAAACAGTCCTAAAAGTGAGTTCCAAGTTCAACTTTTACCTGATAGTTAAGAGCATCGTGTTCAACTTAAAAGTGTATTTCATTACCATATGCATTGACTTTTATTACTTAACAATTTCATGATCACTAAAAGTCGCCAAAACTCGTTCTTGATCATGCTGTGTCTGTTGTTAGAATAATCTGTGAAGAATTATATTCTAAAAGTTAATAAAAACAAACAACGTCTTTCATGCAATGATTTTGACAAAGATTTTATTATGCGTTAAATGTGGAAAGGTATGATCATGTTTTAACAAACCATAAATGATATGGGTAAATACGAAATAAAGTAAGGAAAATAAACATAGTGGATGTTAGAATAGTAAAGACTCAGCGGTATGTAAGTTTGGAAATGCAATTATCGGGTAGAATACTGAACTGACTTACATTTCGTGTATTAACAGTGCCCATATACACTTCATACATTTTGGTACGAGGTTATGTAGTGTAAAATAGTTTTTAGAAAAAAGTGAAATTAAACTCTGAGTCCCATCTGTACCGTAGGATGACAATAGTTACAAAACCACAGAGTAAACTTTAAGCCCCACGAAATTGGAAAGCAATGGCTGTGAACTGCTTTCCATTATTGATAACTCACATGCTTTTAAGTGTTCCTATACTGGCTGTGAAGCATTTAAATAAATACTAATAAATTCATCATGTGTGTGTGTGTGTCATATGTGTATTTGAAGCAGGAATGTTTAAATTAATGCAAATAAAGCACTACATGTGTACTTGTCCTGCGTATTGCTGGTTAAAATTCATAAAGGTGAGGCACTTTCATGCTTTTAAAAGTCGTGAGTACACAAACCTTAGCCAGCTTATCGGAATTTTATTCTTTGGAAACGATCCATGTATTTTATTCTTATAAATCCGTTTTATATGCTAACGTTAGACCTAATAATGAATATTGAAAGACTGGTGAACGACAGAGCCACTGGCTGTAACATTGTAGTGCACATGTGTCATTTTCTACAATATCGGGTGCACACTCCCCCTTCCTGCAACAAGAGAACCATAATTCACTGTCTACATCAACACTTGTGAGATGCTGACACGTTGCTAATGCAGTGTACTTTTTTTGGCACAATGAATGTCATACACAATATACATGAAAGGAAAAGAGCCATTGGCTTTTTGCATGTAGATCATCTATCTTTGCATTGGTTAATGTTGAAGACGATTATAAATAGTTAACTAAGTGAAATACAAAATCACCAAAATGTTGGGTGTTAGTACATGAATCAAAGGTCACTCAACACTAAATTTGAAGAAAACCGAACAAATTATATATATATTCCTCATATTATGATAGAAAATGGAAAACATATTCTTATAACAATCATGCTGTTAGGAGCAACTAAAGATTTACTCATTTTCTCTCAATCCTGACTCCCCCATTTGTTGACTATTCATCCAAAAATGATGTCTACTTCAAAATGAATTTCAAATTTCGAAGGAGCCTCCTGTTTGGCTCTGAGTACGAAAGTGTGAGCTCAGGGCTGACAATCCTTATGTCCTAAAAGCACGACTAAAGCATGTCGTAACCAGTGTTTTAAAAGCATACAGGTCTAATAGACGAAGCAGTTTCATTGGCTTAAACAAAGCGAGGGCGTGTAACTTCAGTACAGATTTTCCTGATGAAGTATCCCAGGGGTGTTTGTGAAGAGTATCTGAACATTAAGCCCTTAATGACCGAGGATGTTAAGTAAGCAGCGTAATTCCTAGTATGAAAAACATGATTTCATATTGTATACATTATACACATTGCAGTAGACTGAGTAGTTGTTTTGCCATGCTCTGACATAACGGTTGTTAATTTACATTTCAGTTGTTGTTTTATCATAATCACATGCTTCCAATAATTTTATTAATAATAATGTTTAAATGTGAAGAAGAGTCAGTCAGAAAAAATATCAGAAAAGAATAACGGGTCAGCACAGCTGAATTATCAATCATCCGAGAGAGATGCAGCTCTTTTTCCAGATAGAGAATGTGTCTATATATTCATCTTATCGGGAGAAAGGTATTGCTTCACGACGAGGCCTGAGTACACTGTCTACTTATAAACTAGTTCTTTCTCGGTTTCATCGTTGCGTATCATCCTCGATCTCACAAGTCATAATGTCCAAAATGTACGCCCTGGTAATTTTCTTATAGATATCTGTTACTGAAATTATGAGTAGTAGGTATTTAATGGGCATTCAAATACTTTATACACAGATTTATAAAGAAGTTGGTTATCGATAGGATAGTGTACGAAGGTACTCTTGCTGTTATCTAGCATCTCACTTTAACTTTTCATCATAACGAAGTGAATTGCAAAATTGCAAATGTGGTTCTTGATAAGAATAAAATTATAATTCAACACACCATCATTAAAATAATATAATAACTGTGCTCCACTTGAATGTGCTGATGAAATGTAGTGTAAAAAGATTATGAACTTATTTTGGTTAGAATAGAATTAGCAATGCTATGCTGTTACTAAACTGCAATGAAGGCTTATTAACCATCGAAATTTTAAGCACCTGCCTCAAGCTCTGCTTACATTACAAACAACTGTCTGAGAAAGTAAATTCTGTTTGCACATCTGAATGTTGATTACCTGCGGTAAATTCGCTTCTTTCCATAAGATCCGTGGTAAGATTTTCATCTTAATCAGGGACACAAGCTAGGATTGGATAAAGGTTTTGATTGCCATCTTTGATGATTTTTAGCTCTCTCTACTTAATTTGATCTCAACAAAATAAGGTGTTAACCAAACCAAAAAAAATTTCAAAGATATTTTATTGATGTCACGATGAATAAGTCATAGTCATGATTGAAAATTAATGGGGTTTTTATGATCAATACCTTTATATATTCGATCTATTTCTGGATACAACATATTATAGATTCGAATCATATTTTAAGACGAACGTGCAATAACGCATATTCTCATCGGTATCCAATCAGATTTAACGTGATCCATTATTGAATTTTATATAGTTTATGAAATTTTATATAGTCAGCTGTCAGGTGTTCTAAATGACCTACTGAAGCAGCTTGCACATTATTACGCTCCTGATTAAAGTAAATTGATGAACATGAAATCAGTAGCAGATTATGTAATAAAGATTACGAAGTCGGTAAAGTAAAATTTCAAAGTAGCACAGTTCTCACATTGATTTCTTTCTTACTCTAATTAAATATGTAAAATCTGAAAACATGGCATTCGTGAAAACTACCTTATCGAAATTCTGCATATTCTAAAGTAGTACCAAAAGAGTAAGAATCAAAAGGTCATTTTATAACATTATATAAACCGGTAAGACTATGAGAGAGACTGGAATCGAATAAACCTTACCCTCAGCCGTGGTGAGAGGTTCCTTGCTTTTTTGACTCATACATATTTCCTTCAAAACACGATTAAAGCACAAAGCTACTGACCAAAAGGGCATCTAGAAATGTTACTAACGATTTGGCTCAACAGCCTTTTCTATTTTGAAGGAGAGATCTCGAAAACATAATCTTATGATTGATTCTTATAATGAATGTAAATACTATAAACGAATCATTCATCAGAACATGAATTTATGTCAAAGATGGCTGAATTAAAACATGCTGCCAGCCAGTCAAAATTTGAAATGTGTGAGTGCAGCGCCCTTTTCGGCGAGTAGTTGCAATTCTCATAAGATTTCTCATTGGTCTATCGCGAATCGTCGCAGCAGCCTTTACAACAAGCACAGAGAAGTACGAGAAATGCAGCAAGACCTATCTGAGCAAGTCTTTGAGGCTGGCGTAAGAATAGGCTGTGCGGGGGAAGATGAGATTAGATGAAATAACAAAGGGTCATAATAACATAACGGTCCAAGAGTCGAATAAAAACGTTATTATTTCAGACGAGCTTGCCTGAAAGTTAATCACGGGTACATCGAATAACTTAACTTCATGCATCTTCAGTACATGTATTGACACATGTTCAATGATATTCTCGTGTAGACCAATTTCGCCTCTTAACGATTGTTTCGTCGTGCCTGACGTCATAACGCAATCGTCGTGACATCTTCTTGACGTTATTTGTGAGGACAAGCAGGACCAAAAGGAAGTTGTGACCCTATTGTAATAAGCCCTTTATAAAGATCAAAAAGTATACAAACTTCAGTTATACAACTTGTCATAAACATACTATTCCTCAAAAGTTGAAGCGTTAAAATATTACATTGTTTAACCAATTTTGCATTTCAACAGTCCAGTGGTGGATGTGGTGAAAATGTTTGTTTTCGAGGTGATAGTTTTGAAGACCGTGATTTATTACAAGCGTGAAAGTAGTAGAGTCCACACGTGCTATAACACATTGAAAAACACACTTTCTGGTCAAATTAGAAGAAAACCTCCTGATGATTTCACCTGACAGCTGCTTCAGTTTCCATATGAAACGTAACTCATGTGGAAGGTGAACTCTGACACGATTAAAGAAGCATCAAAGTGTTGTTCAATCGGCGGCAAAAATTAGGATATTAATATCATTGCAAAACCTTATAATTAGATAAAATAATAACTCACATACTTTATTTGCAATAAGTGAGAGTTAGGCAGTAATTATATGTCCATAAAGCAATCAAATACTCTGATTTCACCTGGTGTTCTGGTATGTGAGTGCATGCCAATATGGTGATCGATGGAATATGTCGGTTTGACGTCACTCGAAGAAAGCGTTAACGTTGGTCTGAAGTAAGAAGATTATGGAATTCACTTGGCGAGGATTCATTGTTTTCTTCTACCATGGTATGGTCCAATATTCTTTTACCTACCCAGTATGCATCGTAAAAACACAAGTTTTGGATTGAAATGCAGGATCAATGTCACAATTTTCCTGTTAAAGATGAAGAGGTTACAGGTTAGACCAACATCGACTTTGCACAGTTTATTTTACCTGAGTGTCAAGCGCCTTGGCAAGAGAAGTAATATTCACCTTTTTTCCAAAATAAGTAAATGTTTATTCATATCAAGTAAAGATTACACAAAAGTAAGATTGTTTATGTGTAAAATTAAGGCGAAAATGTATCGAGATAGACAGAAAGAGTTGGAAGTCTTTTCGTTTCAACTGTGACGTTGTGAAGATGACGTCCATGTGATATGTTTTGGGGAATTTTGATATAACAAGTTACAACGTTATTACCTTCATATTCATGTCAAATAAATGGAAACTGTAAAAAAAACTTTGTTTCGTCAAATCAAATGACACTTTCTAGTGTAGTTATGTTGTTTTTACCAGCAATAATTTCCATTATATTCGTTGATATCTGTGCTGTTGATGTATGTGCTCAAGTGAAAACTTTCAGATTTGAAATACATGTATCCATTTAAAATTTTGATAAAATGACTACTTGCTAGAAGGGATTGATAATGATTCATCCTCATTGAACTGTATTCACGTCTCGATTCCTCGAATCCGTGTTTCTTGCTAAATGATGCACATAGTTCTCATTCCACTGAGTTGTTGACAGATGTTTGAAACTGAAGTCTTCCCTTCAGCATGGGTGACTGACAGAACCGATCTATTATGTAAACGCTATCTCGTTCCTTTTACGAAAAAGAAAACGAACATAGAACTACTGGTACACTTTTGTTCCATGCCAATAATTATTATCTGCATATATGGTTTCAGGATATATTTGTTGTTCCTTTTTTATTCTTATTGGTTGGAGGCCCCACCGGCCTCCAACCATCTTAACAGCTGAAATTCTCTCTATATTACAGTTGGAATTTTCAAAGGAACTTTCAACCAATCATATTTAGCCTCTTTGTATTTCGGCAATATCGTAAAACAATGAACACATCTGTATCAAATTTAGAACCACGTGACCATGTGGGTATTCCGAAATAATTGGCAACCTTTAATACGGAAAACGATTGCCTCTGCAAATCTCAAAATCTAAAGGGAACAGGGGTGTTTAAGAATAAAAAAGACAGTACAATTCTTCATGACCACACGTGTACTAAATTAGACGCGTAAATGTCGCATGAAAGGTTAGAAAACTCTATTCCATGTTAGTAAAATCCCCTCCTTTACAACGGCACACGCGAGAAACAAGTGGCTACAAGTCGATAAGTAGAGAATGTCATAAAGGCGAGTCAATTTGTGGGATATCGCTTCGTGACAGACAAAGATAGAGGTAGTGAACTATGCTTTAGACTTTAATTTAATATATCTTGTACTGGCAATCTTTGAGAGTTGAGAAACAATTAGTGATACATATGGATTTATGAATTTGCAAAAGAGTCGAACACTTTGTGCGGTGCTGGAAGCTATCAATTGTGACCTATATTCTTAAAATAGATCTATTTCCAAGGGATAAATCGGTGACTGTTGTTTAAAACAGAACCATATAGATCTTTTTATAACTGCAAGTTTGCCTGACTATTCTGTTATTTGATGCTATGAACAAATAGTTGTATAACTTTTTCTAAATAAAAGATAAAATGAAGGTCTTTTGTTCTATTAATGGCCTTAATCTACCTATTTGCTGTAATGAAAATCCTATCCTATTTGTACCCTATGATTTCGCAGTATTTCTTAGCCTAACAAGGGTGCCTCCAACTTAGCCTTTTTAAAGGCTTTTCTTGTTTGTAAAGTTCTTGGCGTCGATTTCTGTTATCCATTTTATAGAAACTTTTTGGCAATGTTAAACAACAGAATGTATATCAAGTAACTTGGGGTATTCAAGGTGAATGACAGGTTTTCCGAACCTGAATTCCAATTGTCAAGGCATATACATACAAAAATGATTACAGTTATAGGCCTCAACAAGATCTAATATATATGTTTTCAGTTTAAGAGTTTACCCTGACAGTGCCTCTTTTAGTTATTCTAGTCAGGTACTGGAATGTGGAGTTTTCCCAACATTTCTGATGTGCTCGAGTTTTTTTCATATGTAACACAACAGCAGATTTCATTTCAGAAAGCAAAGCTGCTGACAGACGTTTTGAAACGTAATTCCAACTGTCAACAGCAGCGGGAGATTATTGATGAAGAATCTGGTATAGTCTGCCCTCAGCAAACCCTGCATTCCATATCATAAACCCTCTCACGATGTCCGAGATAAGATTTTTAAACAGCTTACAATATAGTAAAGTTTTAAATCACTTGATGGTAAGCTTTTGAAACCGAACAAATGTATTTTAAAAATATTATTTAGAATGCATGCCAAATGTACCGCTTTGTTATAGTTACAGTGGCAGTGAAAATATCTTATGGGAACCCGCCTGTCTGCACTAAAGCTTAAACTCATGTGGTATATATATACAATGATAATCTGATGAATTCAAATCCTTGAATATGTTTTAATACATTTTCGTGTACAACATGACGTCATTACATTATTATGTCACAATATAGGTTACAATAGGATATACATGTACAGCAAAACATTAAGTTCTAGAATTTAACCTTGGTGAAAACATTTTGATAAATCTGCTTTCTTTTATTTCTAAAAGTTTATTGTTATCAAAATTTAATTTATACATTGGGCAAACTGAAAAATCCAGTTTCCACACTCAGCTAAATGTTTACTCAATGGAATTGTACGGTTTTTTAATGATTAATCTGAGATCTGTGTAAATTCATGCGTAATTTTAACTTCATTTCAGTTTTTCCAATGTATTTTTCATTGCACCCAGAGCATGTGATGACATAAACAACATTTTTACTGTTACAATTAAGATTTTGTCTTACAGAAAACACTTTACTTTCATTCATATGTACAGAAGAGCCTATTAAGATATTTTTACATGTAAGACAGCGTGAATCACCGCATTTAGATACAGTTGGTTCTAACTCACTTGAATCAAACTTGGATGAAGTTAATAACTTCCGAAGATTTTTAGGTTGTTTAAGACTGTTCACAATTTTTGATTTACACAAAACTTTTTCCATTTCTTTACTTTGATGTAAAATAGGTAAGTTTTTGTCAATTATTGCAGCAGCGCTCTGATGGTTAGGGTTAAAGGTGGAAACCAACGGGACAATGTTTTTATCACATTGTTTATTAGAGTTAGGATCTCTGAGGCGACTTTGATCTAACACAGCGGCTTTCTGTATACTGTCTTGTACTAGACTTTCAGGATAGTTTTGTATACACAAAAACTCCTTGAGTTCTTTTAAACGTTCCCTTTTTTGTGTGTCATCTGTTACAATAGCACAAATTCTTCTAGCGAGACAGTACGGGATGTTACGCTTAGTATGACTTGGACGACATGATTGAAAGTCCAGATATTGATGTGTATCTGTAGCTTTATAGTATTTTAACCGACCGTCCTCTTTTACAACCACGGTCACGTCCAAAAAATTCAAATTAGAGTCACTTGTTTCCATAGTGAATTTCAAAGATGGACTTAAAGAGTTCAGGATACAATGCAACTTACACAGTTCCTCTTTTGTTCCCATAAATGGCATGAAACAGTCATCCAAGAATCTTTTCCAATGCTGTTCAACATGCTCCTGCATATTCTGTCCGAGTGATTGTCCAACTTTCTCATAAAGGAAAGTTTCAAGGTATCCCAAAACCAGGGTTGTATATGTGGGAGCAACTTTAGTTCCCATAGCGACACCTTTAGTTTGTGTATAGAATGCACTATTAAAATAAAATACATTATTGGATATTACAAGATCAAGAGCATCTAGAATAAATCTATCTGAAAACCTGTCGGCTAAGTCACATCTGCATTTGTTTAACCAATATTGTATAGCTTCTAGACCCAATTGTTTATCAATGTTATTATATACATGTTAACAATATCAAAACTAACTAAACTTGTACCTGGCGCAACATGTTTTGGTAGTTTACATAAGAAATCCAAACCATCTCTAAGATAACGCTTAACATTTCTACACAGAGGCTTCAGAATGATATCAATGAAATTACTTAAGCGTTGTGTGGGACTCTCCGGGCCTCCTACTATAGGTAGAAAAGATAAATCTTCTGGATCTACACATGTTATTACAATGTCATTCTGTTCTTCAATTTTCTTTTGGATAATTTTGCTTTTATGGATTTTGGGGAGTACGTAAAAATAGGCTGTTTTTGATTCATAATCACAGAGATAATTTTGCTCCTGGTCCGTAAGCTCCGTGCAATGTTGTTTCAATAAAGCAGTTATTTTCCGCCTAATTCGATTCTCTCCTGTTTGATTTGAGGTGTTGTAATAACTTTGGTTTTCTAACATTTCTGTAATTTTATTCTGGTAAAACTCTCTGTTCATTAACACAACAGCTCCACCTTTGTCCGCTTCTTTGATTATTAAGTCACAATTATTCTTCAATTGCAGTAAAGCTCTCTTTTCACCGGCAGATAAATTGTGTTTAATTTGTATAGTTTGCACAGGTGTTGATTCCACAGCTTCAACAAAGTCATCCAGATATTTATTTCTCCCCGGTTTAGGAGTGAATTTTGACTTATTTCTCACTAAACTTTGATTCACAGAATTTAGCGGCTCTTCTGAATCGTCGCTATCACTATCATCATCTTTATCTGTGAAATATTCTGTCAAACGTACTTTTCTGGTAAAATCTTTTAATTCAGATTTTAAAGTATCCTCATTTCTAGGAGGTGTCGGGGTAAATTTTAATCCTCTTTTTAGGAGCTTGATTTCGTCGGCAGATAGATGATAACTGCTGAGATTGATGATTTTTGGGTGAGTTATGTTATGTGGGACCGCCCTCTTACTTGAGTCCTGTGAACATTTTGATACTTGCCTTTTCCTAAAAAATATTTGTTCACAGCTCTCCCAATATAGGGGTAATTGATGGCGTCGGGGACGGTTATCGCCCTGTCCTATCTTAACAATTCCTTTTTTTAAGTCCATCTCTGAAATTCACTATGGAAACAAGTGACTCAAATTTGAATTTTTTGGACGTGACCGTGGTTGTAAAAGAGGACGGTCGGTTAGAGACGGATTTGTACTATAAAGCTACAGATACACATCAATATCTGGACTTTCAATCATGTCGTCCAAGTCATACTAAGCGTAACATCCCGTACTGTCTCGCTAGAAGAATTTGTGCTTTTGTAACAGATGACACACAAAAGAGGGAACGTTTAAAAGAACTCAAGGAATTTTTGTTGATACAAAACTATCCTGAAAGTCTAGTACAAGACAGTATACAGAAAGCCGCTGTGTTAGATCAAAGTCGCCTCAGAGATCCTAACTCTAATAAACAATGTGATAAAAACATTGTCCCGTTGGTTTCCACCTTTAACCCTAACCATCAGAGCGCTGCTGCAATAATTGACAAAAACTTACCTATTTTACATCAAAGTAAAGAAATGGAAAAAGTTTTGTGTAAATCAAAAATTGTGAACAGTCTTAAACAACCTAAAAATCTTCGGAAGTTATTAACTTCATCCAAGTTTGATTCAAGTGAGTTAGAACCAACTGTATCTAAATGCGGTGATTCACGCTGTCTTACATGTAAAAATATCTTAATAGGCTCTTCTGTACATATGAATGAAAGTAAAGTGTTTTCTGTAAGACAAAATCTTAATTGTAACAGTAAAAATGTCTAGTTTAGTTTAGTTAGTTTAGTATAATTAATGTTTTGCATTTTTAAGTTTATTTTTCTATTAGTCAATTACATCATTATGTCTCCTATTTATTGTAACAGTTCTTTAATGCGTGATGAACTGACCTGGACCGTTAGCAGGTACCAAACAAAATTTTGTATCACATGTATCGTGTTCAAATTAAAAAATGTAATCCATTAAAACAGACTTTATTTTATTGCAATACTAATACGTTCATTTAAAACCGCTTCTTCTAGTTCTTGTTCATTTTGATAATTGAAGTATCTGTGTGGAATTTTTCTACAAAGTGGGTGAAAAAACAAACAACGGCAAAAATGTTTAAAAAAAACATTACCATATTTCGAAATTGATATGACGAAATGCGAAAGAAAGTGAGAAAAATAAACATAGTGGATGATAGAATGGTATAGACTATCCGGTATGTAAGCTTGGAAATGCAATTATCGGGTAGACTAGATCTACAGTACTGACTTGAATAGGTTGTACTAACGATTCCCATAGGCTATGCTCATCATCATAGGAGAGTCGAGATTATGTAGTGTAGCACTGACAAACGTCTACAGTCCCATCCAATCGTAGGATGACAATCTAAACAAGACAGAGACAGCCTTTACCCACTGTATTTAAAGCTATGTTCCTTATTCCACTATTGATATTTCAAAGTTTTCACTTTAAACTATACTAGCTGTGGGGAATTTAAATCATTGGTGATAAATTCATCCTATATATCAAATTGGGCAACATCCAAATTTAATTTGAGGCATTAATGTACTTCATCATCAAATACAGTGTTTCACAATAATCATCTTCTAGACCACGGGCCACTGAAAAGGAGAAAGTTATTTTCAGCTGCTTGCCCTAAGCTAAGTTATGATGTTTACCTTCACTCAAAAAGGGGTATCTCAATTTAATTAAAATTCTAACATCATTTCTAATGATTAAGAACAATCAATGCAGCGTTTAAGACACAATAGGTTTACGAAAGGTTTACACTATGTAATGAATTTTCACCAGAAGTTTCATCTTATATCTTCACAAGAATTTCTCCTTCTAGTGACTTGTATATTTTCAAGTAGTTCTTATAATACGCCTTTAGACTGTTAGCTGTTAGTTGACATTTGTCGGCACATATCTAATAGTCTTAGAGAGGATATATAACACATTATTTCGATCATGGGAAATTATCATTTGTATTCGTATCACTTTACAGTCTCAAAAAATGAGAAAATATACACTTTAATTTGACTATTAAGGTTTTGAATAACCGCCCAATCAGACTGAAACTCTGAGCTTTTAGTTTTTGTCTGTATCTGTGAGCTTATTCAAAAACAACATAGGGACAATAGAATTACCGAAGGATTTCATGGATACGTTATATTGCTGATAATATATCCGATATATATTGGTTTCATATAAAACAAGTTTAGACCTTGGGTAGTTAGAGATCCACCACCATTGAATTCCTGTATTCTTATATCATGTGGTTCTTGATAAATGATTAATTATCGATATGAAGTATAAACTGTCTCGGAAAAAAAATTAATGTATAGAATTGACTCTGGTATCATATTTTACAATACATTTCACTGCGATACATCGATACAATCATATTTTGTAGACGAAATGCTCGAGAAGGGCTAAAATATCGCTTTGACCCACGATTCATAGAACTATGGCAGCTCTAATTTTTTAAGCTTATGTTTGCGTCAGCAATAGGTGTGTAATTCTCTAGATGTTATAAGGGACCTCGGGACGTATAATATTACAGCTACCGTTTTAATAGATTGCAAATACTTCTATGTCTACTGTAACGACATTTGTATCATATTTTGCAGAACATATTTTTCTTTTACTTACCTTTCGTGAAAACTTAGCACTAAAGTGGATGATTCCTTTGTAGTTAGTTATCTTATATATTTGTTATGTAATATTACTTATCAAACAGTATTTCTTTGTAACAAACATTGAACGAGCATTATAAACAGTTCTGTTTAAAAGCGACAGCTTCACCTTTTCCCCTTCGATATATTTGAATGAGATTCAAAGGAATTTAACAGGTAAAACTGACCTCACTTCATCCGAATGTAAGCTTTATTACTTTTACGAAGTCTAGCAGAGTTCGACAAAGAATTACATTTGTTTCGTAAAAATTTGAATGACACTCTTTTTCAGGTAATGACTTCTATGTATTCGTTGAACTGTATGTGTTGCAATAAAATGAAGCATTCGTGGTACTTTAGAGTTCAAGTACATTTTCAATACTTTGAAATGATTTTTCAGTTTCACGGCATCATGTATGTAACATGTATGTTTACCCACACAGATTAAATGACTTCTTGCTGGAAAGGGGACATTGTGATTCATTCGTACGGTATTGCACGCACAGTACGATCCCGTGTATCTTCCTAAATGGCGTGGAGCAAATATCACTTTTTAAAGATAGTTCACTATTCATTCCACAATGCTGAGTTGTTGACTGACGTCTGAAACTGAAATCTTCCTATCAGCATCGACGACTGGAAGAACCGATCTATTATGTAAAACGTTATCTCGTTCCTTTCACAAAAAAGAAAATGAACATAGAACAAATGGTGCACTTTTGTTTCAAGCTAATAATTATTATCTGTAGATTTGTTTTCAGGATATGTTCATTGTTTCGTTTAACAAGTCTTGTTTCTAAAGTTGTTATCGTCGATTACTGTAATCCTTTCTATAAGGGAAAAGTTTTGTATGTTCAACAACAGAAGATAAATCATATAACTCAGGGTTCATTACATGTATTCAGAACTTGAATTCCAATAGTCAAGGCTAATGAAAACATTCATAAATGAAACATTGTTACAGTTACAAGATGGTATCGATGAGATCTGATATATTTTCTTTAGAAGAGTTTATCCTCACAGTGCATGCCTGTGTCAGTTATTCCTGTCAGTTTATGGAATGTCTATTTTCTCTAACCTACTGATGTGCTCGAGTTTTTTCATATGTTGCACAACAGTAGATTTCATTTCGGAAAGCAAAGCTGCTGATGGATTTTTTTAAACGTAATTCCAACTGTCAACAGCAGCGGGAGATTACTGATGGAGAATTTGGTATTGTCTGCCCTCAGCAAGCCGTGCATTCCATACCATAAATCCTCACGGGGTGTTCACGAGCGCTCTATAAAATCATTGTTTAAAACAGTTTTCTCAATGGTACAGTTTTTGAAAACGGGCATGAAGAATTTATAAGATTAGATAAAGTAGCTTGAAAACCGTGCTGTTGTAGTGTGTAAACATAATCTAAAATGCGTATAACGTTCACGCTTTATTTCAGTAACCTGCCTCCCTGCACAAACGAGCATAAACTTAATTGACATAAGTATAGTGTTAACCTGTCGTAACTAAATACCTGAAATCATCAGTCAAATGAAGGTATTTGAACGTTGAAAATGTTTTCGATACATGTTCCTTGATTCAAAACCCATTAGTATAAACTCTCAGTTTATACTGTAATTTCTGAAAAGAACAGCTTAAAAGGTTTATGATGGTGCAAAAGGTTCATTGTTATCTTGTGAACCATTATTGTTAACAGTTATATAAGGCATGATGAATTCTCCTATTATACAAACTATCCTAAAACTGCGCACCAAGCAAAATCTCTTATCATATTTAACCCGACTGTTTAGAGCATCATGTTTAACTTCAAAGTGTAATTCATTAAAACATGCTTTGAGTTTATTGCTTAACACTTTTATGCTCAATAAAAAATCGCTAAAACTCGGGATCTTTCTTGAAAACGCTGTGTCTGTTGGTAGAAGTATCTCTGTAGAATTATGTTCTAAAACGTTAATAAAAACTAACAACGTCTTGCTTAAAGGGTTTTGACAAAGAGTATATCACGCGTAAAATTTGTAATGGTATGATCATGTTGCAACAAACCTAAAAATGATATCGCTAAATGCGAAATATAGTGAAAAAAACACTTAATGGATGTAAGCACTGTATAGACTCAGCGGTATGTAGGCTTGGAATTGCAATTATCAGGTAGATGCCTGAACTGACTTGCTTGTACTGACGATGCCCACTTCAACATGAGAGAGGAGGTTATGTAGTGTGACGCTTGTTTTTTTAGAGAACAGTTGACATCAATCGATTTGTACCTTAGAATGACAATTCTTACATAACAGACAGTCAGCTATAATCCCCGACAGATAGAAAGTGTGAAATGTAATTGAACAATAATTGTGAAAATTCATTCCTTATTCCATTATAGATTTTCTTTTTGCCATGTTAAACTATACGAACCATTTAAAGCATTGGTAATAAATTCATCCTACATTTGTTCTACATTAAATGTGTAATTGTTCCGTTACCCTTTCAGTTCCTGTCCTCATATATAATGTAGAAAAAAATATATATATATGTGGACAGGAACTGAAAAGGTATATTTTCCCTGTAATGATCCAAACGTCTTCAGTTTAAAACAATACCAGTATCCTCTTCGGTACCATTTCCACTGCAATTACTAAGCCCAAAAACTATAGATTTTCATTTTCGACACATATCTGAAGAAAAGAAATATTTAGGGGAGGATTTTGATTGAAAAGTACATTGGATAGGTTTTCTACACATCTTTTATCTACATATAGTAAAATCGAGTTACTTAGGGGCATTTATTTTCGTTAAAGAAACGTTGAAACACCCCGTGTGATATTCAAGATACATTTCCCATGTGTATATATTACTTACATTAATATTAGTATCGCCTCTTGCAATCCCATTGTTGCAGAAAACGATTTCAGTATGTGTGAAAGGAGAAACTGAATAGTTTACAAACGCATATTTATGCATCAAGCGATTTTCTCTGCATTTTAAAAGTCATTGTATTAATAAATTGCCAAAGCAGAATGGATCTATTTCTCAGAACCCTAGAGAACGAATGTTAAAGCAGGGAAGGAGAACGCGACCGAACGTAGATCATATATCATATTATTTTCCCATATACCACCCATGTGGACTTCAAATATACGTAAACATACGTGGTCGACTTGATACAACAAAATATGAACTAGATTTACCAACTTAAGAAATTTTACACATCTAATCTTTGTAATTTTGTTCAAATTTATTATTGTAGAACAAAAAACAACACATATTGACGTTATCTGGAGGAGTCGTTATACACTTAGAATGTTTTGAGGATATTTAGTTTCGAAGTGACCCTTCTGCCGTTTCATAACAACGTTACGGGCGTGGCCCGTTTTCTTTTGTTAAAATGGGAAGATATCTCTAAAGAATTGTCAGAATTTTGATATGTTGTTACAAGCTGAAATGTTACCCTTTTGTTTAATGCCTCATTGTGCTGTGCTATATAGTCAAAATTAAAAGAAAATACTGAAACTTGTATATTTTGAATGTTTTTGAATACTTATAAATGTATCGTGCACAGTATTCGTACTTGTGTATCCGCGATATTGTTCATAGGACATGCAGGAATGCAGGAATATCATTACCATACTTTATTAGGCATGAATATAACAGGCAAAAACAGGCAACAATCACAAAGTACAAATGATTTGATCATGACAGCTCTAACAGTAAACAGTAAATAAATAGAAAAGGATATCATACACATTATTGTATTGAATTCATATCGATGCAATGAACAAGATCCAAACATGAACAAACTAGTTCAAATATCAACGAAAGACATGCATGAAAAACAAAATCAGTAAATATAGTTATCATCTCAGAAGGCAAGTCATCTTGAATCAAGTAGTGCCATTTGAATGTTTATGGAGAGAAGTTGACGTTTGTTCAAATACTTTCACCATCTTGTTCCGGACCTGCTCAGTGAGTTCGTTCACGTCCTCTGACGTCATGCCCTTTGTCGGGATAGGTTCCAAGCATGTTATTGTCACGTTACCTAAATGGAAAAAAATGAAATATTTTCTCAATTTGTTAATAATTTGTTTCGAAATTTTTATTTACTTTCATTGACAGATCATTTATCCAAACGTCAATGTGAAAATACACATGGCTACTAGCCCCCCTACTAAACGATGTAAACAAATTGAAATGTTAACTGATAATACTAAAATGTAAATTTAAAATAGACAACCATATCATAACAAAATCAATGAACTCCTCCTGAAAATTATTGTTTACATTACAATTCATGGAAAAATGTTACAGAATTATTTCGTAGAAGCTAATCACTTTACTTGTGTAGGCAGATCACATCGAAACATATATATGCACCCAATAAAATCAATAACCTAGGGCACTTTGTTTGCAGTGACTTCAACGTTTTCATAAGAGTCCCCCGGAATCACCTGTTTTAGTGATTTCTGCTATATATTTGACCATCCATGATGCTTCTCCGAGGCAACCATATTCTCCGTTTTTGAAGATTTGAATGACTGAATGTGTATCCATTATATTCATACACCATATTAGAATAATTTGATGACCTAAAGAAAACACATTTCAACCAAGTTTGAACAAAATTAATCGATTCTAAGGTTTTCACGCTTGATTTTGAATATGTGTGTTTGGGTCGCAACCTCGTTACCAAACTCATCGATGATTTAGTTTTTACGCTAAGAATAACCCTGAAAAAAATAACGTTTGCTTCTGGTTCGTTATTGATGCATTGCTTGTCATTACCCTTTTCTCAATTACACGTCGATATGATAAATATTGGAAACTATCTGACCTGTTGTGAAGATCTTCTCCTTCATGTTGATAAATGAGGAGTAGGAGGAGAACACCACGGGGACGACGGGCACCTGCTCAGGGGGAGGAGATAATGAAGATATCATCATAGAGTATACTAAAATATACATTTTACCATAACAGAACAGAGGGATGATAAACAAGATATAAACATTAGGAATATCATGATATACACCATACCATATCATAGAACAGAGGGATGAGCTTTACCATTTCGACAGATCGCAATCTCCCCGAAAAGCATAACTCGAGCTAGTTCATTGACTAATTCAAGCCTTGCAGCATTAAGCAAAATGTCCTCGTTTCAGTGCTGAGCGATCGGTAGTGACCTTTTAAGAGATTTCTATTAGGACTGTCAAGTTCAGGCGCAGTACGGAAAATTCGAAAAGAATAGTTTTTGCGAAATTGTGTAAAGCGAATAAGTTATTGTTTAGAGCCGTTGGTCAATATTTAAGGATGTTCGCTCCTCAAATTTAAAGTATTAAACTTTTTTTCTAACTTGTTTTTTTCAAAAGTTTAGTGTATTTGCTCGAAATATCAACCCAAAAAAATGGGGGTTAGTGTGGGTTTTTTCGAGATATTGTATGACAAAGATCCCTATGTCAGTCAGAGATTTAACATGGGAGTCAATGGGGAAATGATGACCTTTTCTGAAAAATGTTAAATTTAAATTAGTTCCTGTATTAAACTTTTTTTAATATGAAAACAGGTTTGAGTTAACATAATTTTCTTCCAGAAAATAGTATAAAATATATATGGTAGTGTGGGTTTTTAGCCGCTACGGCACAACATGTATTTAAACATTTCAATAAAATTATCAATATTTAAGCTATATTTTACTAAAAACATGCTTTCTCCCACACATTATCTAAAAATTATACCTGAACAAATACATACAAATCATATTCTTTCAACAACATCTATTTTCTAAGAAAAACAGACAATAGAACTTGCTCAAATGATAGTTACAATTAAAATTGCTGAGTCAGCAAAATTGTGAATTATTTCAAAATGAAAAATACTACGTTTCTTAATTTTGATGAATATTTAATCAGAAATCATCAAAATTGAGAAATTGCCGCTTCATTTTGGTTTATTATATAAGAACATTATGATTTAAGGTTATTTGAGTTTTGTCACTGTTACTGAGGAGCGAACATCCAAGTCACTAGCTGGGATGCCTCACCCTCACCCTCAAACCCGAAATTTGGTATTGACAGTAACAAATGCTAACGACACAGGTAAGTAGTCCCTCTGAATAATTTCAAGGAAGAAAAGAGATATACATTCCGATTTGCCGGACAAGTAGAAACGCTTTTTCACTTTTGAAATGATCTGCAATCAGAATTAGAAATATTTAAGAGCCTACAAATCATCACCGGAAATGCTGATGTTCAATTTTCTGAACCCATTGAAAAATATTAACGTTTCAATAAATCCATGGATGCACGTTCCTGTACTCCGAAAATTGCGAAGTTTTGATGTATGATTATACTGTTTCAACTATATAGAAAAACACTTTTCAAAATTTGATCTCGACTTGCACATGATGATAACCACTGGTGAAAAACAATCACGTGCCATTGGTGTATTTGTTATATTGAACCTTTTTCAGGAGCATACTCAGTTGAAACGCTCTTCAAAGAGTTACCTTGTGTGACTGTGTAATTATCAAAGGAACGCTTAGCTGGTTTGCAGTAGCCTACCTTCACACGAACACACTAAAACTAACTACTCGAAAAACTTCACTTGTGAAATGGACACTTTTTTTGTACCGCCGAAATCATGGCCATGTGACAGAAATGATAAGAGTCTACCTGCTTATTCAGTGGGATTCGCTTTGATTTTCGACCGGCAGATTCAAATACTGAGGTATCACAGTAAGATTTATATAGGTAATTAAGTCGACATACATTGTATGTTCTCACTCTTGATTGACAATTAAAATTGACATGTACATTTTATATCAGCGATGCCAGTCTAAACAGTGACACTTGCATACGTGTCATCCGCTTATTTCATGAAAACATGTCACTCGCTTCTTTCAGGTAGTTCTGGATATTCTACGGCCGCTTCACTTTGACGGAATGGAATATGAACTACAGTAGGATTCAGATTAGCTAACACCAAACGTTGGCGCTTATGATGAACAAGTTTAAGGGGGGGGGGGGGAGTTTGGGTTGAAAGAGGCCTGTCTTGTTAGTTTGGAACGTTTGGAGTTGGAGAGGTAACACGAGGCCACTAGACTTAAATCTTTAATATGGCCATATTACTATGTTTGGGTCAGTTTAAATAGAAATATGAAGTTGTCGAGAATATTACATGGTCTGCTCAGAACTTTTCGTCAGTCATATTTTGAACATTCAATTTCTAAATTCACAAAAAAGGGTTCAACTTCCGGTTTCAGTCCTGAGTTACCGAGGGTGCGTACATGTAGAGATATTACGTATCCAGTTGTCAGCGAGTTTGATATGAGCAGTTAAATGTCACACTCGGAAATTCGTTCTCGTTTACCTGGGGCATGATTCTCAATATCGAGCTCGCGAACACATGGTAAGTAGTGATATTAGCATTTTTAGGAAAATGTTTGAAAGAAAGAAACTTTTGTCATTACCTGAGCCCTTATAGCCATATGAAACGCTCCCTTCTTAAAAGGAAGTAGTGTTTCCCCGAGATGCCTGGTGCCTTCTGGGAAGATCCAGATCTTGTACTGCAATATAACTCGTAAAATTAGGAATGAAATTGATATATCCAGGTCACTGAAGGGTCACAACCAAGTCCTTCTTATATATGATGTCAAATAGGCACACTAAAGGTGCATATTCATACTCGAGAACAAATATTAGACCCAGTGGTCTATATGGTGGGCTATTTCTCCCTACAGCAAGGGAATGGTTCGAATGAATGGGTGAGTTGGAGTTAAAAGCGTTTTCAACAACATTTCAGTAATGAAACATGTGACTGGAAACAATCAGATTGAAAATCTTCGAAAGTGAAAGCACAGATCATGGAGAAAGGGGTCGAAAGGGAAAGACAGAAATGAAAGGTATTGTGAGGGGTATATTCCAGTTTTTAGAGGACTAAAACATTGTCTATCGACCTGCCCAGCTTTATGGGGTAAATGGGGTTGGAAAGCCAGTGAAAGCGGACTATGCTCTTCATTTTATGCTCCTGATCGCCAAACCAACATAGATGTCCTCTTTCTAGCAATATATCAATATATAAAAAGTGTACATTTTTCGGTTTAAGATATTTTGTAAGTGACGGCAACAGCATGCATCACGGATGAAAAGAATATTTGATTTTGCGATAAACCGTTCTGGTTCTTTCTTGTGTATGGCAATCAAGTCGCTTATCAATGATGCATGTATGAATTACCAATATACATGTAGTTAACGTCGTACGTACCTTCTCTCTATGTATCGTATCCACGGCATCAGTCATTGTGGACACCGCCTTCTCGTGGTTGAGTCTGTCTATGAAAATTGCACCACTGAGCCACACGGCCAAACCAAAGGGTCCGGATCGGTACTTCATCTCCTGCTTAGCCAGACACGTGCATCCCTTGGGAACTATCTCAGCCATGCCTGGAACACGAAAGTTCACGTGAAGGTGTGAATTTATAGATTTACTTTTATGAAGACAGTCAACATCTCAGCAATGTCTGGAACGTGTCTATTTCCCGGAATTGGCATTTCCCATGGTGGACGAAAGTGTTGCCACCTCCTTCGGCAAGGTGGTTGCCCAAACAAACGGAAATTACAAATTCAGATTATTTGTGAACGAAACATGTACATGACTTTATATTGCACAAAAACTATGTTGAGTTCTTATCCCATTTTATTGCTCTTGCTGGGCTGAATGCAGAATGTAACAGAGATACCCTTCGTCGAAGGTACCTATACTAAAATACTAACGCCATTATAGAACTGTTTCCTTGCCCAACCACCGAGGAACAATTTCTATGCATATTTGAGGTCGCTTGGTATGACGAGACTGCAAATTAAATCCCGGTCTCACGGGAGATGTTTATCAATGTGAATAAAATATGTTATAGTTTAAGTCTACCTACCGTAGTGCTAGATTGAGACAACAAGGCTTATCTACTTACTCATCAAGTCCAGCGAGCTCTGATGATTACACACCAGGATGTACGGCTCATCAGACTTCAAGTTGTCTCCCCCTTTGACCTCGACCTTGATACCGTATAGCTTCCGCACAAACTTGAAGGCTTTGGCAGCATAGCTTATTGAAATAACGTGAAGTAGATTTAGATAACCTTTCAAGAAACTTTACTGTTATACAGTATTTCAAATAACACTTCAATGCAGTTATCGAACGAAGCACTCATAAACAAATATCGAAGCATTGTAATGCATCCTCTATATCGTCGACAAAATCCTTACTGTAATGCATTGCTTAAAAGTTACAGGAAATATTTATCATATTTTCACTCATTAGGCGTATTTAGACCGACGACGGTCACTCAGTACAATGCAATCAGAGATATCAATCGCAACGACATATATACATTGATAGTGGTGCAGATAGACTATCACACTTGTATTATCAGTTAAAGTACATGAACAACATATATCATCGTATAATTCATGTTTATCAAGGTCAAATAAAGATAATATAGATTTAAATAAAATCAATTTCCGTTATTGTTACATTGCTAAGGAAACAAACTGTCCTCTCATAAAACAGTCAAACAGTTGCCCTTTCCTTTCATTGTTTGCTAAGAACCCTCTCACAAAGCAAACAGTGCTAAGATTAACCTTAACTCCAATCATTAACATTGGACTATGGTTACCTTGGTGAGTTACAATCTACTTAGGGCGTTGTGGAACTTAACACTGGTGCTCTTCTATCTCTTCTTTGATGAAAATTTAGATTTACTATTTACAGGTTTAGTGTTTGAAGGTTCATGTCATGATATTATTTTATCGAGGTGAGGTGATATTGGACAGTGTAGCAATGCACCCAGACCTTACTGTGTGTAGACTTACTGCAGACAAGGTTGCCGAGCCCCTGGCGGGATTCGAACCACGCGTTAACCACTGCGCTATCCCGCCCCTTTTATTCTATCGAGTGAGTGATTGAGTTGTTGTTTAACGCCGCTTGGGCAATATGACAGCCATAAGCGGCGTGTTATTTTATCGAAAACCTGATATTGTACAGCAACTGACGCGCTATTAACCCAAACGTAATTACCTACTTATTAACAAAAAAGAACCTTGCGAGTATCGGTGAGGTTGTTGGATGAACAACACTCTTATGTAACTTGAGAGTGTTTTATCCGTACCTTGTCCACTAACCTAGCATATTGTTAACGTTGCTACAAACCAGTGCCTAGATTTTCGAAGCTATTTTAGCACTAAGATCGTCGTAAGAGCCATACATTAACATTGACTTACGACTATCTTAGCGTTAAGAGCGTTTCGAAAATCCAGGCCCTGATATTTATTTGTCAACCTAAAATGAACTGTAGCAGGTTTTCACGGAAAAAGATGACTCACGAAAAGAAAAACAAATGTAACTAATTGTTAGACAATATTTTTTTATCAACACAATGTTTTTTTAAAAGTAAATTTTTTTCTTTCGCAATGCAAATCAGTTCATATCTCGAATAGTTAAAAAGGGTCTACACCAAAATTGCCACAAGCATATTTCACTTGATACGTGACGCCCTATTCTCCGACTACATAATATAGGGTTGAGTTCTAAAAAGTTATACCCTTAGAAGACATTATTTTAATATTATTATTCAATACTAGTGTTATATTGGGAAAATTTTAGCAAATGATATATAGAGATATATTATTATATTTTGAAAAACGTGCTATAGTACTGTTTAAGTGAGTGACTTTGTACGCATCATATTACTCATATTTCGAGTTCTGATTAAGGCAACTTGAAATTTCATAGTAAGAACATGAGCTAAACTTTTGAATAGAATCTATGAACATGAAATATAAAAGCATTAATTCAATAAATTCGTTAAACATTTTTCGATGATATCAAATAAACGAACTCCTTGTTTTAATAACTTGCAATTTAAGTAATAAGTAATTTCAATGCGTCAGAGCCTTCGAAAGGTTAACAAAGATAGTCAACTGCAATAAATTTCAATACGCCGGACCAACAATTGGGTTGCTTACGTATAACTACCGCTACAGAGGTCACATGTAGTTCACATAGCTTAAATACTTTGGTTGTATATGTCTGGGATCTACATTTGTAAACAAAACATTTCTGTGTCAATCCTTTCATTACGATCCACTACGCGAATTTAATGTGATTTGTTTTCGACGATGTTTTCGTCATATTGAACATGAATCACTGTTTATAAGTAATGCCAGCATTGCCTTATATATGTCAGTTCTATCATTCTTCAACCATCTATGATTGCATGCCAGTTACAAAATATAGATTTACGTCGGTTCGCTTTTCTAGCAATGTTAAACGTCATATTAATCTGTATTGTTATTCTGATAAACTTACAACGTATCTATCATATTGTGACATGATGGCAATATTTATCATCATAAGGATACGTTAGAGCATTTTGATTTGGAAAAGTAATAAAAGATTTCTGAAAAAACAATTACTATATATAATGTAAAAAATACGATAATTCGTTTTCATAATCTTCTTCAAACTACATTTAATGATCCGGACTTCGGGATTTATTATGTTAAATCTATTTTAACTAGATGGCGTTTTCCCTTCTTTTATCTGGCAGAAAGTTAAAAATAACAAAATGGGATAAAGGAAAAAAATTATGTTCTATATTCCACCTCCTGAATAAGTGAGCAAACACCCCGAAACGTCGCCCTTTGCGCAGTTCCAATCAACTGGTAACACAGAATGATAGTATAATTCGGATTTTATCCAAGAGTAAAACTCGATAAAAGTATTTTATCGACCCTCTGGCCTGTGGACTTTGAAACCTGACGCCATCGTTAGTGTTTATACATTCCCAAAATACCTCTCAAGCCTGTTAGGTTTCGCACAATCATTATGGGGTGACTGATATACGTCCAAATGGTATTGCCTCGATAAAAGATTGAATGTTTTTACCATGGGTTGTACAGTATATTATTACTATATTTGTTGTATACTATTTGATCATAACTCAAGACTCATATATCGTAAGTATTTCTTTAATGGGAAGTAGGTTAGAAAAATGAGGAACGTGAGATACACTTCTTTAATATTTAAGTGCGAGGTTATGGTGTAGATGTTTCAACTGTTAAAACAACAAAGCCTTATCATATCGTTCCTTCCGAAGTGAGACGATGTTCCCTCCGATAGGGCAAAAAGATTCTTATCACCGATATTGACGTGTTTGTTTAGCGATTAAGCTGCGTTTTAATCCATAATGGAAGCTTGTTACTCAATTATAGGCACTGTTTTCCTTCAAAATTTTGCATTTCCTTCCATATATTCGGTCGGCCCGCTTCTCTAAGGTACTATTCACAGCTACTGAACCAAAAGGAAAAATATATTATAATTATCAGTTTTCAATGAAAAACGAAAAGCACTCTCTTATGTGCCCAAAATCACGAATACCATTTACATGAATACTTGTTGAATAACCTTTCAAACAACATGAGCTCAAATTTCATCTTTTACCTGCCTTAGATAAGTTTCCAACATTACGTTTGACTAACTGAAGTGCTTCTTTGTCCGATTTTCGATCAGAATCGGGATTTTACACGCTAACGCTTATACGCTTTAATACTGTTGACCTACTGAATCGTTTAGCACTTAATGATACCTTAAATCAACAGTCCTTACTTATCGATAAAATGACACCGTTCATAAAGTTTGGCATTTATAGGTGTAAGAACTCATGGGGTGTAAGAACTCATGGGGTGTGCTGTTACGCTTGAGAACGTTATTTCTTATTTGCAGAAACCAATTATAAAGCGGAAAAGCAAGATAAGAACAATTAGGTTTGAAACGGAAACTCGATCTAATGAGATCCCCGTCCTTTTTGAGAACAGTATCCTCATCTGTTACCACACTGATGACAAATTAGTTTGAGGTCCGGGTCACAATCACCTGACCTAATTACAATTACAATATTGGGGCAATATAAAGGTTTTTGATACGACCCCCATGCTTGTAACAACAAGGATTAGTTCACCAACCATGACCTGCCGGCATTCAGAGACATCCCCCCTAATTACGTGTGATTTATTGTTCTACAATGGCGGATCTAATTCCAAAAGAAAATATCAGCGTTGCGAACAATTTTATGAAAATGAACTAAATACCACCGACAGTTCAGCAGTTCAGTGGAATATAACTTAATAAAAAGTATTTAACAAACCACGCGTGTAAAAGATTACATCAAAATACCCTAACTTTAATAAAGGAAACATAATCCATCCAACCATTTAGATTAAAACATGGTCAAACTAAATTAATCTAAAACTGCGAGGATATTGAAAATAATCAGTTTTTAATAGTATGTAGTATAGATTATAATACCCTTTTCCGTACACAAATATGCTAATAGTAGAGGGGAAGGTATGTCATTATTTTTTTTTTTAATCGGATAGTGACTATTTCTAATCTCCTGTGTTTGATACAGTTAATTCAACTCAACAGCAACTATCCCAGTTAATTATAGATGCGCTGGAAACTAACCTGTCATAGTAAGCAGATTGTAAATGAAGTGACTAAGATGTACCAACCCAAAATTGTTGACACTCTTGCCAGTGAACATGGCGACGAAGATGATACCGGTGCCCACGGTGGACATGATGATGTAGTAGATGGTCAGCTTGACATAGTACTTGACCACGTGGTTCCGGTAAAACAACACCACGAGGATGGGCAGGAGAAGAAGGAGATATATTAACACAGACATCTTGAGGTTGACCTCACTTCAAATACACAAGAAGAGATAAACAGAATCACTTCGTCCTTGACAATATCAACAAGCAGGGGGTTCAGAAATTTCTCGTTGAGACAAAGTTATGAACAAAGATGACAATGTCCTTTCATTTTCCTGATCCAGGATTCAACGTTGCTTGATGTTTGTTCTTACGATCCAAAAGGATATGTAAGTGTGGGACGATTTTTTGTACACCGGGTTTCGAAATCCTGTTGACATCCGCTCTCCAAAGATGGCCCGCAGTTGATAAACAGGTTATAACTCAAGTGAAGATTAACCCCGTCCAGTATGGCCGTTGCGTAGAGTTCACACTGAAATATCTGTCGTCTATTGCTTCATCGCAGATGGACACGTATCACTTTCACCCACGTGCATATCATGTAATGCGTGCTTGTATTACTCCGCGCAGCCACTTGAGAGTGCAGGTGGGTCACGTGACAACAGGTCGATAGGTGAAGTATGCTCTGTTTAATGATGTTGGTCAAGCCCCCTGTTGAGAAAATTTACGTCATAGAAAATATCGCCACTGATTTATTTTATACTGATATGCAGTGTATGTATTCTCTTAATGATTCGTGACTTTAAAAGTTCTTCATGATTAGAGCTTTTGTGTGTACATTATCTAGACAATTTGCCCGTAATAAAAGTATTATAAATGAATAATTTCAACCGATGCAGGTAGATGTAACAGATGCTATAGCTCGTAAAATACATCCAGCAAAAGTCATTTTACCCATAAAAACTAGAAATTAGTGTAGAAAATATTTTTGCTGTAAATGATCAGTTATGTATACATTTGTCCTGGGTCAACGCCATTATAATATGGGAAATGTTGATAACAAGAATCGATATGCGAAATTACAAATTATGGTATGAAATAGATCAAACGAGATAATGACTGTATATACCAGGCTATTGTTTCAGAGCAATACAGAAATTGTATTTTTATCAGCTATCACTTTGATCTTTCCTGCAAACAATGCTATCAGTCATTATTCAGTTAGTATTTCGAAATCATATTACACCAATAAATATAATCTTCTATTTTTATATACTTCATGCGTTAGCTGTTTATCGGACGAAAACAAATGGGGAAAGCCTATTATTACTTATTACTACGTACCTTGGTATGAGAATTCTTCATGTATTGCGACGTCCCATATATATCGAGATCACAAAGAAAAAGTAGAACACGAGATTACACGCAGCCTGAGTAAATACATATGTGGAGCGGGGACCAAAGTCCGATTGCTGTAATTTAATGAGGTAATGTCACTCTGTTCGATAAGAGGAGAGGGCCCTATTCCAACCTGGTACATCATTCTTATTACCTTCTTTCAAAGGGGCAGTAGCACATTTTTAGGCAAATTCTATGTGTTTTCCCAAATCAATATATGTTTTTGCCAAATGCGTTATTTTCAGTGAGTCATCAGATCATTACTCAACCGAGTTATCCACAATTGTAGAAGAAAGTATCATGCATCAAGCGATAACTGATAGCGGCCATTTTAATGTGAACACCATTTATGTAATAACGGATTCGCGTAGCTTAATCGACCATGTTAAGTTTGTTTTGGAATTGTTTCTTCTCTATAAAACAGATTTCGTTGTAATTCGTATCCTTTTTTAGCTTTCGTGAGATCCCTTTGTGCATCAATGTTGCCAGTTACAGATTTGTAGGCATCAATTTCAGGCTAGTGGGTTCAGTATAGTGGCAAAATAAAGGGGGTAATTAAGTCTATCTTTCGAATACCGGACTGCTACTGGCGTTCGCGTTTCACTCTTTTATTTCAAATTTTATTTCGAAGCTATAAAATTAAGAAAAAACACCAGATTGAAGTTGATAATGTTTGATAGGTTATGTAAAAAGTACATTCATGGGACGTGTAATTTCGGCAATAATGTCATAAATTTAGTGTTAAGATGAGATATTTTCAAGAAATAACAGTTTATATACTTCGCATTTGTCTAAGTCAAATAAAAAGTCATTTGGCTCTTTCAAACTTTCTGTCCCGATAATTATGCGATAATTCAGTTGTGTTATGTCCTTTTATTGATTATTTGTGTTGATGATAAAATGTGACGATTGAGAACTTCTAGTTATCACTTTAAACAATTAAGGAACAAAAATCCTGTGTCCAGCCTTAGTTCACTTTCTTCACCCATATGGACAATTGATTAATTTCATATCCGCTGCGCAACCCATTTGCGCTAAACGTAGCCTGTGCAAGTGGTTTCACCTTATGTCATCGGGGCCAAATTCAGATAAGGACACCTAACTACTACAAAATGTGTCTATCTGCTATACCAAAAGCATAAAAACAGTTAAAACCTTAAAAAAAGGAGTATTTTTTTGCGAACCGAAGAAATTAGTATCCCAAGTCATTCGATGTTGAGTCACCAGTTATCTCTTCAACATCCGGGGTGTGAAGTTATTAAGTTTATGTCATTGTGATTAACGAGATTAGGCGTTGATAAGCGTTGTGAACAGAGTAATGTTGATTTAGTCACAACCTTTACACGTAATGGAGGAAAATAAAACTGGGATTGGATAAGTCCGTGAATGCAATTGTACATCTTTCAAATGACTCTTCTGCCTCTAGAGCCCCTTTCGGCTAGCATCACGCCTAAGCCTTAGATTAATTTATTCAACCTCAAACGACCAAATTTACGAAATTAAATAAAATTCTCATCTTTGACATAATAACTCTATTTTGTGGATAAACACACATCAAAGGACAGGAAAACCCTAGAAACGAATGGTACTAACCAAAAACTGATTATAGTAAAAATATTCTAAAACAGAATATCACCAATCTGTCTTTCCTTCCCAATAAGAACAACAACAGTTTGTTAATGAAGTATATGATCGTAGAAGATGTAGCGATGCAGTCATGCACCACTCTCTCCAAATAGAGGTTACTCAAGATTAAAAATATATACATGTATACGGTGAACATATGCAAAGAGAGCCCGTTTTATCTTCATCTAAGCAAATACTGTATCGCACATCCGACTGGTTTCTGTGGTTTAAGCGCATCGCACTGTTGGAATATCAGTTTTCTCAGCGAGCTATGGGAACATTTCAAATGCTTATTTGAAATCAACGACAAAACGCCACCGCTTATAGCTAGCTTTGGATTTGGGATTCATACCAAAGAAATTTATCTACTTGGAACGGAGCTTACAAAGGAAATACACGAGCTTACAAGAGTGCGTGTATGTACATGTAGGTAGATATGTAACCAACTAAACTGATAGTGTCTCCTTTTGATGAGATAACTCCCCTTTTATCTCCCGATCAGAGATAATGATAACCTATATTCACACAAACAACTAGGTGTCAAATGCGTATGTTTATATCACAGAAAACTTAGTAACACTATGTTAGGTGGGTCAAGTACATGCGTTGTTAAGCTTTCAGCTATTATTGTCAATTCACTGCGATAAGAGACATGCCAATTAGATAGTGAACAAATGTAACATTGCTATATTTGGCATCATAGTATCTACAATAATACGCCTTCTTCTTGTTCCTTACAGGATTCGAACCCACATCCGCCTCGCAGCCAGCTTTGGCCCAATCGCATTGAAATCAGGTCGAAACTTGTACCGCAGCGAGGTACGAGGGACATGTTTCGATCTGATTTAAATGAGATTGGCATTGACCATACCAACTCGCCCACTTCTACTCGACAATATCAATCGTCAATAAAACATCACATATTCCTTGATGTGACAGATTCTGGTACCGTTTTATCTTGTAGTTTGAAGAGATGAGTTTAGTTATTATGTAAAATGTATATCAAAGCATATTAAATGATAACAACGAATGCTGTACACGAGTTAGCTTAGCATAGGCAAGGTGTATTCAACGGCGTAGATTCTTCAATCACTTATGAAGTGAATATTTTAATTGTACAATTTCACTAAAGCAAAGACTGAACATGTCGAAAAGTGAGAAATAGAACGAACTATATGAACCATATGAAAACGTTTAACTTACTTTTAACTTAATCTGCTTAGCGTTAAACGGGTCGTAAAGGACAGGGCTATTTTAGCCTATTGTAAACAACAGCAGTCGCTGACACGCCAAGAGACTAACAGTGGTTTATGTATGTTCAAGGAATTTCTAATGTGATTGTCACATATATTATTCACCTTGGTATAATTCGATATAACACGCGACTTACACATGTAAACTCACACTTCGGGACCTTCTTGTAGCGTAATCAGCTCGTTTATCAGCGATACACATTGTAGGTCGATGTTATACATACTCCTACATATGTAAAGCGTACACACTGAAGAAACCCTATGTAATGTTAGGTAATTATATATATAAAACCTCGACTATATATCTAACATTAGCAAAACCCTCAAAACCAAAATGAAGCGAAATAAATAGATAACAACTTTTGTATTCAAGATTGTGCAACCTTCTGAAAGTTCCCAAATATTCAAATTTGTCTTCATCCTTAGATAATATACAATATAACGCATATCCAAGTATGTTACACAACCTTTTAATCAATATCTTCAAAATGTCGTTGTATAATCAACTACAGTTTGTAGGAGAGGGTTTCACTAAGTTGGATTACTTGTACCCAATCCTTTCTTTTGAATATATATGTCAATCATTAACTGATTATATAAGTCTGGAAATCCATTTTCAGATGATGCCTGAGTAATGGAATGGAATGAGAGATGAATATACACTAAGACGATTCACTAACACATCAAAAGACGCGCTCAACATTTTCACTGGAAAATGCATCTCTTTGAAAGATATTTCAAATAGATTTCTATGTATGACTTTAAGGATGTGAACTAACTTATTGGACGCAGATTCAGTTGGTTAATGATGAAGAATGTGATATGATTATATGTGATTATCGAGTGCTTTTAGGATAGTCGATTTGACCTCTGACCGGTCCTGGGAATTTGTTTCTTTTGTTTTTATATTTTTTTAATCAAAAGAATTTTGTGAATTGTTCGTTTGTAAATGATCGTTTGCTCGTTTGTTAATGCTCGTTTGTTAATGCTCGTTTGTTAATGCTCGTTTGTAAATACTCGTATGTAAATGCTCGTTTGTTAATGCTCGTTTGTAAATGCTCGTTTGTTAATGCTCGTTTGTAAATGCTCGTTTGTTAATGCTCGTTTGTAAATGCTCGTATGTTAATGCTCGTATGTAAATGCTCGTATGTTAATGCTCGTTTGTAAATGCTCGTATGTTAATGCTCGTATGTTAATGCTCGTTTGTTAATGCTCGTTTGTAAATGCTCGTATGTTAATGCTCGTATGTAAATGCTCGTATGTTAATGCTCGTTTGTAAATGCTCGTATGTAAATGCTCGTTTGTTAATGCTCGTTTGTAAATGCTCGTTTGTAAATGCTCGTTTGTAAATGCTCGTATGTAAATGCTCGTTTGTTAATGCTCGTTTGTTAATAGTCGTTCGTAAATGATCGTTTGTAATTTCTCGTTTGTTAATTCTCGTTTGTATAGATGCTCGTTTGTTAAATGATCGTTTATAAATGATCGTTTATTCACTGACAACTATTGATATTGTTACACATGAGGGTATCTGCTGTATATTATCAATTTATGAGCGATGTCACATATACATTACTTTCATAACAAATGTTCTTACTTGTTTCCAACTTCTTCCATGCTATTCAATTAAGATTTATTAGTCATCAGCACTCACAAATTTCAACAGTTAAGAAATAAGCTTGAAAAGAGTTTTATTAGACTTTTGTTGGCGTCATACCATAAGTTGTCTTAAGTTATAAATCAATGAGTTGATACATAACAATTTGTTATTAGTGTGTATAAAGGATGTGAGTAGATTTTGTCAAATTGAATGATCAATCTCAAAAGATGAAGTGGATAAAATGAGCTCTTAAGAAGTGAATTGACATATAAAAGACCAGAGGCTAAAGAAGAGAATTCCCTTAACCTGAGGTAAACGTTAGTAAAAGGTGTAGATCAGGTGTAGATGCTTTTAATGCCATGTATGTTTATTATGAAACATATTTTTCTTTCGATTATATAATATTATTGTTAAATACGCTGAATGAAAATAGAAGCATTTTGTTAATCAACATAGAGAATTGTTTTACATATACCAAAAGAAGAGAAGTAAAATCCCCTTGTGTCTCACAGATGGAGTACTAGTAAGATGCAACCGTTTGGAAAATAAGCATCTATAGTGTGTTGCTGCTAGTATATGTTGTCAAAGAAAAATTAAATGTTGTATCATTGTATGTGTATGTCCCTGCTGCAGAAAGATCCGATCGTCTTTATATGAACATTTTAAATACAAGAAGGATACTTTTGTTTACTAAACAACCAGTTTTTATAGCCCAGCCGTATTTATTTCAGCAGTGCGCAGTCATCAGATTTAGCCGTTCTGCGCAAATATAATGAGATCATTTTGCCTACACGACTATTAAAAAGTTACGTGATTACATATTGAACATATTTACCTCTAACACTCAACACCCCCTTCTCTAACACATCCTATGACCGGGAAGGCAGCTCAAGGTCACGTGATTTCCTATGATAGAAGGTCTATATATATCAATATGTAGAATAGTCTATGTAAGCAAATGTATTAATGTAATAAATGTAATAAAACATTATGATAATCAGAGGATTATAGTACCATTCACTGATGCTGGTACTGCAAGCTATGAATTTGTCTGTTTGTCTGAAAATTACTTGTCAGGCAAGGAAACTTTAAAAAAAATTCAGTTACATTATTTTTCTGTCTATGCCGTTGATCTTGTATCTAGCAAACGCCAAAGCAAATCTATCACAGATAAGCATGATTATCACAATTTCATAAGTCCAGAATTCTTACTCAATATTACAAAAGACCGTAAATATAAATATTAAAGGGTTTTCGAAATTTTCATTCCTGGAGGCTTGTATAATATTTAACCGTTTTATCGAGGGCAACTTATATAGTCTATGTCTCATCTATCAAAAATAATTTCAGGGCATCCATCGCGTCACTGTATCCACTGCACCAGGTTCAACGACTGCATTGAAACGTGTCAATATTAGTGTTCGTTTATCAAATAACATACTTTCTTGTGGATGGGTAAACCAAAGGCGAAGGTAACCTTACTACAATGTAAAAATATGATATCATGCCTGAGAAATCAAAATCTTTTCAACTTCAGGGGTAGTATGTCTATCTACAAATGATATTTGATAGCATTTTCAAATGTAAAGTCAAGTGTATCGGACTTAAATACCAAGACATTGTAATACATTTACTATAAATACACTAGGCAACATCAGCGTATTTGTTTCCGAGTAGCTACTACATACCCTGGTACCAGTCAAGGCAAGTGTCTCATATCGCTGACGGTTAATTTATTACCCCTATGATTAAAATATGTTTTCCAGCCAAAAATGTCCTTAAGCAAGCTGTTAAGCAACATATCGCAAATTCAATGGTTATTTCATCCGGGAAGACATTCATAGGCTGGTTTATACAGCGGTACAAGGCATTGCAAATTTGCATCATAGGTCTTAGATCAGGGTTCCGTAGTAGCTCTGCGGATATGAATACGCTGTATTTGCTGGGTTGCGAATATCATGTTGTTTCTATGAAACTCTATCAATTGACAATTATCAGAGACAGAAAAGTCGCAGTGAGCACTTAAAGCCTATCTTTGGTAGCTGGTAGCTGACCTGCTTCGAACAAATTAATCTTCTAAGTGCAATTAGAAAAAACTGTTTGATCTAAATGTATTTAGATTGGCATGGGCTGTCATTTGGGTTTGCGAAACTATAGGCCATGCGTAAGAAGATGCTCTGGCACTGGGTGAGATCTGTATGATGTGAGTAAGGTGTTCTTGTATAGATATGCACAAGTAGAGCTCAAAGGATCGAAAACATTACATAAGTAAAATTTGATTGGATTTTATGAGCGCTTCTGCAAATATTATGAATTGAAGGTAGCTCGTTTTCAAACGACACTCGGTGTTGGTAAATTGTGCAAGTTACATGTACATATACTTTATGTAATATTTACAATGCAGCTGAAAACGTCTCTCTGTAAACCTGTAGATCCTCTATACGTAACTGAATGAGGAACATTATGAAAAAAATCCATTGACTTATACATGTTGAAGATATTATAAAATTATAAAATACAAATTCATTCATTCCTTGTATTAAATATATTGATGATATATATATATTATATATACCCTTCCAATATCACAACTTAATAATCATCCTGTTTACAACACTTTCACACAAATATTACAAAACATCTTTTTCTATGTTAATCTTAATTTCTAATATGGAAATCTTAAGCAACGCTGGTGGTTTCCGCGGTAGTGATACAACACAGGACCACTGACCAGTTTCAAATAAGGCACTCATTCATACACACCAGTATCTCTTATAGTAGAGTTTGAATAATTATGTTCAACACGTTTATCCAAACCTCAATTTGCTCAGACCTATCATAAGGTCATGAAAACTATTTTTTTTAATCATAAAATTAAATAAATTCATATATGAAAATATACATAAACATTTTATATTTGCACATCATTTATGCATGTTCGATGCCTCATAACGCGACGCCACCATTGATAAATTAGTCACTGCACGGAGCTGAGACCGTGTACTTTATGGATGACGTCATAATGACATGTGTTGTATGAGCGGAGAAAAGAAGACAATGACGTCACACTGATGTGTCTTTATACACCTTGACCATATCGTCTCGGACCCTGGTGACGAGGTTTGTTACGTCCTTCTCTGTCATTCCGTCTGTGTACACAGGGGGGAGAACTGTGATGGTGTATGTACCTAAGAATAGAGAATAACACCAAGTCTCTGGAACAACCTATTTAACGAGTCTTATTTGTGTATAAGAAAAGGGATCTTTAATCTTATATTTAAACATAACTTATTTCCATTTGATTAGCTATAGACGAAGAACCTCATATATATGGAAAGTTCAGTTGAATTATATAAAAAAATAAACTTGCATTTTAGAATGTTGTTATGTTTCAACCTAAGAAAGATTAATTTAAGGTCAAGATTTTATTTTTCATTTTGTAAAGGAGATTTAGAGGATAAACATTTAAGATATAGTTTTAAATAGTTTTCGAAGTGGTGTTCAGAAGGGGAGGTTATGTTGATGGCATTAAGGTAAATTGTTCAAAACAGCCAAATAGTGACACTGAAAGCTGTACTAAAGGAGAGAAAAAGTTTTTGAATGAAAAATATCATACACTTTTTGTCATCCTTGGTACAAAATGTGATGATGAGATGTGCTTACTTACCTGCGTCAAGACGTTTCCTCTTCTTGTCGTAGAAGGAGGCGTAAGACGAGAAGACGACCGGTACAATTGGCACCTGTTTGACAAATAGAGAGACACAAACCTTAAATGGATTATACTCTGAAACGTTTCTGCATCCTGCTCTATCGGAGTTTTAATATTCACTCAAGGTTCCTTAAATCACTGATTGTCTTGTAATCGTTTGCCTCTTATCGGCTACCGACGAGTTACTCTTAACTCGTACACAGATACAAATCGCTTCCTTCATCCGGGTACTGTCAAAACTGCTAAATTCATTTAATTTGCTTGTTATTTATAAAGAATGTGAGGAAACCGGTGAAGTCTTTCAGAGCGTGTAGGAGTCTTGTGCAATTTTTGTTTATTTAATGGAGAAAGATGATGCCAAGTGTCTGACCTTGCAATTATTCTTCGTCCCATTTGAAAATAACAACCCGTCAATCATATGTCATCTAACATGCAACTCCGCTCTTCCTTTCAAATCCAACCGATGTTCTCCTTCAAGTCTTACATTTACATTTAAAAAAAGTACTATCGTCTTTGTGTTAAGCTAACAGTACCTCGTTCACAATTACATAATAACTTAGAACCTACACCGAAACGTCGCTATCAGCATAATAAAGAAGTCAATAATCCATAAACATCCTTGACTCAGTGACACGTTAGCATTCGTTATCAGTTATTCGGGTGTTTTATTTGTTTTAATATCGCTAGTTGTTATCTCTTCTAAGCTTTGCCTAATGGTATAATGTCCCATCAAAACAAATACATATATTTGCCTTCTCATCTAGCTGGAATGCTTTTGATCAGGAAAGAAGCAATTACACGTACATTAACGGACGGGAGGGAAGCGTACATAGAAGGTTAGCAACAACGTACATGCGCATGTACAGCTAGATATAAGACGATTGGTATAAGCATTAAGAGAAGCAACTATTGGTATCGAGGGACCACTAGGAAAGGAAAACGTAAGCTACCTTGCCCGACTTTATGGGATACAAAGCTATATGCTTGATACAAAGGAAAGTGTTTTTACATACCCGCGGAGATTTAGCGGTATCGTGTCCCATATATCAATCAACTACCTGCGCCTTAAATACAAATATATAGTTGGAGGTTGTTGATATAAAGGGATATCGAAGTTACTGACGTACCTGGGTGAACTTAAAGGACCGAAAATAAGCCCAAGGAAGGGAAGCAACTACATACCTGCGCCTGTACAGCTAAATGGAAGGCTCCTGACTTGAACGGAAGCAACTCTTTACCGGAATTTCTGTGTCCTTCAGGGAATATCCACACGACAGACTGCATCATATACGTATACATATATATTTATTTATAAATTAGTACGTAGCAGACACAATAATCGGCTTCGAAAAGTGTTTTTTAAAGCTAAATAATGGCTGTGTCATAACTTCGTAAAAGCCGTTTTCTTCATATAAAAACACCTCGCAAAGAATGAATACAAAATAAAATAAAGATGCATTTTTTCCTCATTTGCGGTAATGACATTTATAGTGTATCATTTATAGATAGATCAGCAAATAACGGTAGATTTGTTATGAAAGCCTTTAAATGAAATCATGTGCCTAAGTTAGTTTGTAAGACGAGAAAAAAGTTTGACTCTGAAAATGAAGAAATAAATATAAGAATATCATGTTTTTGTTTATAATAAAATTTCATTTCGGAGGCTAAACGTTTCTCTCCATTACAACATAAAGGTTTACCTTTCTCTTGTTGATAGTCTTGGCTGTCTCCACCATAGTGTTGATGGCCTTATCGTGACTCCTTCTATCAATGAATATGATCCCGCACAACCAACACGCCAGTCCGAAGGGTCCGGCATACAACAGCTCTCTTTTGGCCAGGAAGGTACACCGGTGAGGGATCATGGTACCCACACCTTAAACGGATGACAGTGTATAAGGTGAATATTGATAAAAGAATACTTGCTTCATTATCGATAGTTTTGTTACTGTTATTGAAGATAATCAAAAAAGGGTATCATATCCACGAAGCTCTTACAATGCTCTGATATCATTTATGGTATTTCCCTCATTTCACTGACAACTGGTCATTCGATTCTTTTTATCGCATGTACTTTAAGCCGATAAATTGTATTTATACTTACGTATATCCAAAATGTGGAACTTACTGTTCATTGGTTTTTAACATAAAATTCGAACACTAGACTATCAATTACGCCGTGGTTTTATCGTAAGTTATGTGGGGCGTAGGTAATTATGTATAGAACTACAGTGAAGTATATTTTAGTTAAATATAAATTTCACGTTTTGCAAACTTTCAGTTGTTCTGATTCTTTATAATAAACACATTTACTTTGTATGCTTATACAAATGTGTAACCTAACACCACATATGGACCAAGTTGTCTTATGTATAAATACAACTTAATATACTGAGAGCACGACGTTTCGATACAGATTCTTGTATCGTCTTAAAGAATGGTTACGAAATGTAGCATTCTTAGAACAAAGAAGTAGCTATCCGTAATATTTGTCCTTCGTCGTTTTCAACTTCTGAAATACAACTCAAAGAAGATGACACCATTTGGTAACATCACTTTAAGTTAGTGATATCAGTGAATTTTCATTGACAATATTACTTCATAAAACAACGTAGTTTATCTACATTATTAGCATTTCCATCTCTCATTGATTTAAGAACAATATCTAATACATATGTCGTTGTCTTAATGAATACATATGTCGTATCCAATACACATGTCTTAGATGAACGAGTACATATATCATTTTGGCCGAAAATGTCCATTTAGATATGTTCAATCAGCTTGTCTCAAAAGAACAGCCATCAACCATGGCTAGCTATTTGTCATGCAAAGATACATTTTTGTGTAAAAATGAATTAATCTAACCAATCATACGATTTACAGAAATAGATACTTGCTGCGAAGAAATGATCTGAATTCACGATCATACATAAAACTACAATTTTGTATGAATTTAAGAAGAATCATCTGAAACGCTCTCTTAGATTATATTATCATTGTGACAACAAATATTGAACAATGAACATCACCAACAACACAACATTACAATGCTTTCATATGATATTAACATTCATTATGTGAATTCCGGTAACTAAAATATACTCCCTGGAGGCTGATAAGAAAATGTTCTAACGTCATCGGACAATGCTCTGACGCAAGGACAATCTCATGACATCATATTGTCGTTGATTATACGCCGTTATTCTTGAGCCAACTAGATGTAAGTGCAAAATGATATCGGTTATATAATTACAGTTATATTATATAATTATAAGGTTTGACCAATTCCATGCATAAGCCATCATGATTTAAAATATCTACACTGTGCTCTCGTCATATACATGATGTCAAACCTTTGAGTCATCAATACTGCACTGCAGCTGCCATAATGTGTCAGAACGTTGAGATATATTGTTATCAGATGATTTTCTTATACTTGATTAAAGAACAATACTGTACATGTACCTAACACGTGAAATGAACTCTCACTTTTGGAAAAGTAATATTTGATCACGAATCGAACATCTTGATCGATAATGTTCTACAATTGGGGAGCAGTAAATTCGTCAAACGGTGTTCGAGAAATTTTGTTAAGTAAACAGATTCATGTAAATGCGACGTTTGATGCCGGATTGTTCACATAATTATATTTTTTGAGTTTTAATGAAAACAGTTTCTCTAATTTAATATCAATGAGTTATATTTTGCACTTGGAGATGAAAGTATCAGCTCTTTTGAAATTATAACGGCACATAAGGATACTGCCCTGTATCAAAATTACGGAAATTGTCATGAAAATTTAAAAAAAGGTATCTTTAAGGATATCAAAGAACATTGTATTGATATCAATTAACACTGTATTGATATCAATTAACATTGTATTGTTATAAATGGAAATTGCATTATATAAATGGATATCAAAATGATATAATCGAACTTTATTTTGATATCAATGAACAATCAATTGATACATATGAAAACTGTATTGATATATATGAAAATTGTATTGATATTAACGAACAAGGAAGAACATTTGTGGGTGTAGCCTTATGTGAATGACCGAGAAAATTCCCTTTATCAATATTCCCTGTTTAAGTCTGTTGACAAAATGTGTTTATATCATGCGACATGTGAGTCAGTGACACCTGTTCAGGTAATGTCAATCAGATAAGTTCAACACCCAAGTGTAACCTATCCTGCAGATAGGACGATGTTGATTGTCACACTGATGTGTCCCGTATCTCATGACCGGAATTCAGTTCAAAAACCATGTAGACGAAAGGAGTTGATAAGTGCATATGTCAACTTTCATCCTCTTCTTAACGGACAATCGAACAAAATTCTGATCTATAACACGGATACAGGAAGTTAATAACATGTTCTGCTAACCCGACTATTTAAGAGATATAGATTTTGTCATACATGAGATCGGGTTTATTGATTGTCATTTTTGCATATAAATGTTAAGTTTTATTTTATCTTAGATTTCATCAACTTTACCATTGGCATATATTATTATGTCCCCAAGCAAGCATTGCGGGAGACAAAATGCTTTCGTCTCCATCCGTGTTTCCTAAATGTTTTTTAACTGGAGAATAGAATCTGATGGCATTTGTTATCTCTGAAATTGAGTTGCAACTGTTTCAGATTTCAATGAGGTGATAATCTAAATATGTAAACAAACTATTATTATGTATATCAATTTCCTTTCACCCGTAGATCGATTCACTTAGACGTTTGATTTCAATATGGTGTCATGAAAACTGAGGCATGCACAAACCAAATCATTGATTCAAACAGGAAGTCGAAAACTCCGTTCAAACGCTCGAACTGGTTTTAATGAGATTGAATGAAACATATACATACCAAGAAAATCAAGTGAACTCTGATGATTAGACACAATAATGAACGCTTTGTCTTTGATTTGTTCGAAGTTCTCCTTGCCTTTCACTACTGGATGTATCCCCAGTAAATATCTGCATATCTTGAATGGAGGTTTCATATAGCTGAAAATATGAATGCAAAATTTTAAAGTATCATAAATTATTGATTAATTACAAATTTGTATGGCACGTATACATTATTTACGTCTTAGAACATATGATTCGGCATCTGGTCAATACATGAGAAACTGGGCCAATACAGCAAAGACAGGGCCAATACGAGAAAAACTTAAAGAATGCGGAGAGGAACGAAGAAAGAGTCAAGCTATCGCTTCAAAACTTTCATCAGTTATATAGGTTGACTAATCGCATTAATGATTTTGAGTTTGATGAATATGAACTCTTTACGGGGATGCAAGTAAGATAAAAAGAGGTTAATTAATAAAATTATCATTAATTAAGTATTTCTGTATTGGCCGAGTTACAGGTCCTCGGTCCATTGTATTGACCATCGACTCCATCTAGTGCCAATACAACGGACCTAGGACCTGTAGCTGTCCCAAAACGGAAACATTTAATTTTGATTAATATTCGGAAATATTCGTTTTCCGAGTAGTGAAGATCGAACATGTTTACATGAGGCTGAGGTTGCAGGTAACCCGAGCATATTTGGCGAAGTCGCTGATTCGCGGAATTGAACATTTCCAGGGAGACAGCTTGAGTAACGGGGCCTTGTGCGATCCAAATAATCTGTGTAACGCATTACAGAAAAACTGAACTCATTCTAAGGAGACTGTAGGGGAAAGTCATGGGGTTTGAATGGTCGAAGGGAATTTCAGGCTTTATAATATTAAGGCACAAGCGCACATCATCATTTCGTTGATATAAATAATGCAAAGATAGGGCATATCTTTCAATATTAATAACGTCCTGCACTCACATAATCTACAATATAAGGTATATAGAAAACATGATTGTATTCATGCTATAAAATTATTTTTAAAAGACCGGAAGTATCTAAACATTACAAATTTCAATACAGCCTGAAAACCAAAAATGGTGTCGGCTATAGTTGATATAAGAGAAATGTTGATACTGTATATAAAATGTGGGTGATGTTACAGATATAACTTGAGAAAGATTATTCATCCTTTGTCCTCGGAGATTAAGGTATATTCAAAACGTGATAATTTTCCCAGTTCGCTTTTTCCAAACAATCAATATTTCCAATTTGAGCTCAACCGATTTTTGACATCCATTTGTAACTTCGGCCGCCTTATCTTTTTCATTACTGATTGTGGGGTAATTGTAAGGAAAAGTATTAAGTATTTTATTGTATCAATGGAGAGCTAAAATGAGTGCATACCCCCCTCCCCCTCCCCCACTCTCAACCCATATGCCCTAGAATAGCAAATTTGTTAAATACTTCTCCTTTCACTTTCTCACGTTTTATAAACACAGTTTACAGCATCTAATGTACTAAGAGTTTTGGGGTTTTTTTCAAAATGAAATGATGTGTAATCCAGTAGCCTTCAGATACCCATGTTTCCACTAGTTAGTGCATGTACAAGGCAGGAATAATTATCTGTAGCTTCATGTCCAATAGTAAGGTCAAGTAACATCGATTTGTAAACATGCCATAATAAACAAGACGATAAAATTACAGAAGAGAGTTTGGAAGAGATAAAACGTGACAGCAATGCACCAGATCAAAGTGACCTCCTTGGGTTTTTTCATAGCAAAAGTACAATCTTATTCAATAGTTGAGAACGTTAAGCTGATTTTTAAACCGTTTCTTGTACGTCGTGTGTCGCTAATTGTCCATTTAAATTTATCTGTTATGATAAACCATTGATACATCAAGATCAGAAAAAGGCACTTTACTACGATTGTAACATTAATTATAATGACCTTTGAAAAACTCTTTCATCTAATATCATGATCAGCAACAGTAATACAGGACAAGACTGTCTATAATTAAATGCATATGACCTTTCTTTTCGAATGTAAAAGGTAGATAAAGCGTAAAAAACCCGTAAAAGTAATAATAAACTTCCATCCTTCGTGAATAGAATTTTAGTTTTACCCTATTTTTTTAAAGAACGCTTTACATACTTTCCTTTAATTTACATGTATACCTTTTGATTACGATATCGCTTGTTTCAGAGAGAGAATATTTACCCTTGCTTATTCGTTCAAGTTTCGGTGCGTTTCTATTTTGGTTATGAGTACCAAAACACATATGGATTTTCTTTTAAGGATTTTTTTTCACAAAGGTAAAACACAGAATCCATGTTTTCTTAATGGAAAGTCAATTCTATACTGTGACGACCACAAGATTACTAACGTTATCTTTTTATGGATATTCAACATAACAGTGACGACCGCATTGTTACTAACGTTATCTTTTTATGGATATTCAACAATACAGTGACGACCGCATTGTTACTAACGTTATCTTTTTATGGATATTCAACATTACAGTGACGACCGCATTGTTACTAACGTTATATTTGTATGGATAGTAAACATTACAGTGACGACCGCATTGTTACTAACGTTATCTTTTTATGGATATTCAACAATACAGTGACGACCGCATTGTTACTAACGCTATCTTGTTATGGATATTCAAGTTTACAGTGACGACCGCAACGTTACCCACGTTATTTTGTTCATGGAAAGTCCGCAACTTTACAGTGACGACCGCAACGTTATTAACGTTATTTTTAAATGGAAACGTCAACTTTAGTGACGATCGCAACGTTACTAACGTTATAACTTTACTGTGACGACCGCAACGTTTCTAACGTTATTTTTTGGATAGTCAACTTTACTGTGACCACCGTAACGTTACTAACGTTATTTTTTAAAGGAAAGTCAACGCAACGTTACTATTACCTATATCAGGAGGCTCGTCTTGACAGAAGCATCGATCTTTTTTGGAAAAAGAAGTCATCACTAAATGAGCTCGACTTCCCTACAATGTGTACTGCTCTGTAAGACGTGTAGGTTGTCTGTGTTGGCATGAATTATAATATGGTGAAGCTGTCATTTCGTAACCTTCCTTGTGTTAAACGTCGGATATGTCGGGGACATGTTGAAGGTCGTGAGGTACAGTGAAATATATTTATCTAGTATTATGGTATAGTAAATACATATATATCACCATATAAAAGGTGTGCTAAAACAAAGAGTAAGGCACAAACTTTCACGATAACATCCTCACGGTTTTCGTCACACACTTAAAACTGAATTATTGGTGATTTAAAACAATATTTTTTCAAATTAGGAAATGGATTTGTAATATTTTTTATTGACTGAAGCATTACGATGGTGCCCGTTGGACAATCTTTAGAAACTGACACAAAAAAAGCAGCTGACCATGCTTGTTTGTTTGTTTGATTTTTAGATTGTGTCATTACAAGTAGGAATTAATTTTTCAAGGAATATTTTAAGCGATGTGCAATATATCTTTAAATAACATGTATAACATGCATGATATATATGTATGTGTTTGCGCGTATATATATATGTTTATATGTACATGTATGTGTACGCTATATGTGTGTATGCGTATGTACGTGTGTATGTATATATGTTATATGTAAGTATGTGTATGCATGTATATGTGTGTGCGCGTAATGTACGTATGTACATGTATATATGTATGTATGTGTGTCTGTCAGTATGTATGTATGTAATTTTAATGTTTGTTGCTGACTACTAAAAAAGTAATGAAGTGATTATTTTGAGTTGATACGGGGAAGGGGTTAAATAAAGGGAAACTGTTACAGTGTTGTTGTTGGTGCTTGAGACATGACATTTAACTTAAAATGTCCTTATAGACCTGATAAGCTTAATATGATTTGTGTGCTACCAATTCCCACTTCTCCAATGCTTATTTTTTAGTTCCCTGTAGTTCAATATAAAGGAAGTTTGAATGTCTCCTTGGCAACAATCGATAAACTACGATCGGATCGTAAAGATTGTTCGACTGGACGTTAAGTACACGTTCACTCGCTGTCTGAAAATAGTAAGTCTCAAACAAGCATTATTGGCTTTCTCCGAGCTATTTTAGAGGCTTCCATTGTGAAATGTGTGACAATCTTGCAAAGTCGATAGTGTTATGATTTACCTGATGTTAGGGGCGTTATTCTTACCTTGTTGTCAACGATATAAGAAAATATTTGAGAATATATTTACGTCCATACCTATACTCTTTTTCTTTTATATAAGGGTCTAACGTGTAGAATTTGAGGGTAACTCTACTGTGTTTTTTAACACCTTGGATATATGTTCTTTGAACAGTTTTATACTTTACTAGTTTTAATCTTTAGGGTCTCTTTTATTTTTGTGCATATTTTGTTATTTCTTGAAAAAAGGGTTATATAAATTTACAACATTTACCTGAAATTCGAAGGATCCTTTGGTGTGAAGAGAGACAGGAACATAACACATACAGCTGAAACGGACATGAAGGCGTAATACACTCCAAACTTCACATAGAGCTTGAACTTTGGATTCCATTGACAAAGCGTGAGAATTGTTGCGGTAAGGAGTAAAACACCTCCAAAGAATTGCACGAACATTTTAAAGTCTCTTTCTCTCTTATTCTGTGGTCAGCAGATTAACTCCTTGACTCGGATATATTATACACTGTCTGTATCCTTGTGTATCACGCTCTCTGACACTAATGTTAAAGTCACTCTCGTTGATTAAACGCTCAATTCACGTATGTTCTCCGCTCGTTAAAGTCACTGACTGCAATGTTAAAGTCACTCTCACTTACTTCAATGTTAAAGTCACTCTCACTTATTTCAATGTTAAAGTCTTTCTCATCGACTCCAAAGTTAACGTCACGCTCACTGACTTCAATGTTAAAGTCACTTTCACTGACTTCAATGTTAAAGTCTCTTTCACTGACTTCAATTTCAGTCACTCTGGCTGCGGGTTAGAGAAACACGCTCCCTACAAAGTGAATGTCATTTCGCCGATTCCATTACTTATTGTTACAGTCCCGTGCAGAAACACCCTTGATTTCAACAATTATTCTGTAATGAACTGGGTCACGCAAGCCACTGACGACATCCCACTTGAAGCATATATAGAGCAACTCAAGGTCTCGTGTCGCACCATGTGGCACGCTTCGCACTCGGTAAGATGGTCGCGTCATAAAATGTAATTGACGTGTTAAGCAAAATTACACGAGATGAGATGAATAACACCAATGGACTGAGATAAGAGAGTGAATGTGTTATTGGACGTGAGTTCATAGTCCATACAACCGCATTATATCTAATCTCTAAGGGAGAGTTACTCAACTATGGCCATCAGTTTCTCTTAATCAGCTAAATTCTGATCCAGAAGACGTCACTTTCGAAGAGCTCACAGTCCGTACAAAAATGCTCATCTTATATACAAGGTATCGTACATCTTCCCACGCAAAGCTTAACTATTAAGTTAACAGTCTCGAACTGTTAACTTGGACAGTTCGAGACTGGCAATAGTTAAACTTTGCGTAGGAAGATGGGTATAGTAGTGACCAAAGACATTCTCGTATCATGAACATAAGTTCTTCCCTAAATCGTGGTTTCATTATCCCAATGGCGTAAAGTTTAACACTAGTTGATGCCTATTCATTATCTGTATGTGGCAATAGAGACAAAATTCTTCTAAACTAAGACCCACATCAGGGTGACACTGGTTGAAACTCTGTGAATCTTGTTACATCTTATTGGATTCCGATTCTTTGTCGAAACACCATATTGCAGAAAAGAAAGAGAAAACTATCAAGTTATTTTCGTTTTTCACGCCAAATATATGCCATTTTAATTTTTCTAATTAAATTCGAAAAAGAGAAATATCAAGTTTATTTCGCTTTCATCAGTCTCATTAAAATCAGCTCAAACTCGTAACTCAATGCGAGCCCGTGTGATTATTCGTATTGGACCAAACAAGAGTTGATTACAACTCCGTCAATGACTATTGTAATGATCATGTGATAACATCTCACGCCGAGATTGATCTACCTTTTGATATGTGTGTGACTTTTCAATGAGGCGTGTTCATTTTAGTGTAAAGCTTTTCTGGGTTTTTTTAATGGGACGTCGTTTTTATTTTTTTTGACGCAGTCGCCATTTTGCAATTTTTTTTCTCTTAAATTATCTGATACCACTGGTGCACAATCGTTTGAGAGTATCAAGAGAGTATGCTCTCAAATCTGTTTTCTATTGACGAAACAGAATACGCAAGATTTTTGATGATGCATTGTGCATCGATTTGAATTTTGAACTGGAAAGCCTTTCAGCAAAACACACTCAACTCAGAGCACTGCGTCTTGTTAAAAGTTTGAGTGTCTTTTAATTATGACAGTTTCTTGGTTACGGCAACGTCTTAATGGGCTTTAACATGACAGCATGTCAAGAAGAAATATTGTTATACTTTTAAGTGCAATCTTTCTTTCACAAACTTGCGGTTCGTGTGTTTCGACTTACTTCATTATTTCCGAACAATGACCGGAAGAGCTCTCGCACGAGAAATTCAGTCACTAGTTAAAGGACCACAGAGTTTGTTGTAGGGGTCAAATATAACAAACTTCATTTATTTCATTGACATGCAATGGTTGTTTCTGAAAATTAAAATCTCAATGCTTGTAAGTAAGCATAGTGACCATAAAGAATTCAAAAGTTGAGATTTATGATCGAAAACCGGACGTTGGCGCGCGTTTATGAAAACGTTTTGAAAACTTAGTTCTAACAGACACAACGAGAAATATAGGTGCGTATGGCTTAGTAGTTCATTTAACTAATGTACATGTAAATGGGACGTAGAATGTCGACTCCTTATCCTTTATATTATCTTTTATAATTTACAATCGAAAACAAGAAAATGTCATAATTTTAGCATTTAACGGATCAAGATGCAACTTTTGATAGGGCGATTTGAACTCAACTCTTGCCAAGTGATATTTTGGCTATATTTAAGCAAGATATAAAAATCATGAAACAAACTCTTTAAGAAAATGCAGTATAGCAATATGATGACTTTTAAAGTGACACAGAGTATGTTTCACGAATTTTCATGTTGCTTAAACAAGAGCAAAAATACCAGAAACCTTGAATTAAATTCAAATATCCTCCCTCAACTTGCATCTTTATTTCTAAATTCCCCAAAACTAGGGTATTTTCCTGCTTTCAATGATAGTACAAAAACAGCCACATAGATGTTCATCTGTCGAACTAATGGGTCCATTTTACATGAATATCAGTTTAATGACCAACCAATATTTGTCTTTGTGACTGCTGTAGAAAGGTTTTCAAAATTACGGTTGAGTCATTGGCGCGCGCCACTGTCCGGTTTTCGATCACTAAATAATATTTAAACCTGTTAATTGTCTCTAAATTGAACTGACAAGCTCTAAGATCGTGATATTTTGAAACAACCAAAGCTTCTAGATAAGTCTTATTCGTTAAAACCAAATTATGCAGTCATGATATCTGTCTCATAGGTGTAAAACAAAGAACTACCGGTCCTTCCGAGCGGCTACGCGCTAAAATAACTAACAGTAGCCATTCAAATACCCTTCTTTCTGTATACTGTTGTCATGTGTAGAATTTGACTGATCCTCAAAATGTGTGGTTACAAGTGACCTAGATACAGTGAATACGAACGTAAAACATGATCCATGCATGTTGATTGGTTTGGTCATCAGTGCTCATGTGCGGAAGATGGCCATGTATTCGAACTTGACAGGAATCAGTGCAACTTCCTTTTCTTTCTCTTTTGTTTAAACACATGTAACCAAGTGACCATTACGAGTCCTGTGATATCAAATAACAATTGCGTCTCTATTGGCGATTCTGTATAGTAACAAAGTTGGTCCTCACACCAGGGTAAAATTGTATTACGCTCTAATAGCAAACCCTTTTGCTATATGAACTTGAACCCTTATAACCATGCACTACAAAACTGTTCCAGTGAGAAAAATACAACAGAACACATCATAAGCATAAAATAGTTTATCCATAACAATTTTTTATATTATAAAACTCGGTAACAAATGACAGTTACATGTATACATATTTGTAATAAACTAATACAGACGGTTATGTGTATCACAAGACAAATCACACACACCCAACCACACATTAAAAGAGAAAGGTAGATTTACAAGCTTCATAAAAGTTCCCTTTAAATGGGCAAAGACAGGAATAACATCCTTCTACAACAAAGTATAGGGTATTTATAGACCTGCTACAGTAGAAAACTGCATTTTCAGGATTTGCTTTATATACCCTTTTAATAGCCAGCCAACAATTTAGAATTTTGACAGCGCACCCTTTGTCCGCCTGAAAAATTTAGGCTTATGCTAAGATAAAAATTAGGGCATTGTGAAGGACCTTTGCCGATATGAAATACTATTAAATGGATGAGGAAAAAAGCCTTTCCAATTTTTGTCACTGTGTCAAAAGGACGATGCCATACATCTATATCTACTCAATTGCAAGACAAAATCGTCTACTGGATAGTGCAAATATTTCAACATTGATGACTTGAAATCAGAATAAGTTTGATTGGTTGAGGACTGTTTACTACCATTGTTCTTGTGTTCATCTGGAAGTAACATGTCATAGACTACTATGACATGACCCAATGAAATGATTAATGTTGAAAGTCATTCTTAAGGCTAAAAAACACTTGATCCTTGTCTTAAAGCCTCGTACCACAAAACCAAACAAGCAGATAATGTTTTAAAATAGCAATATGTCTACCCTACATCTATGAATTTAAAGCCAATACATACGAATCAGTCACATTAGACCCGACTCAAAAGACCGGATGTTATGAAGCAATTACCCCGAACAACAATAACCGTAATGCATGATCAAGATATAACTCAAGACATAACTTGTATTTGAGATTGGTAATCACCCAGAATCAGATGTTATGTGGTACCGAAAGTTATCAACATTACTGATTACACAACTAACCGTGACTGCAACCAATCAAATCTCGATGAAATCAGAGAGAACCTATAATTAGTTCCTTGATGGTCTCTGGTCTGAGTACTTATGCTTAAGGCTCATGTCAAGTGACCTTTTGTCCGATCTTTCATAAATTCAAACAGAGGTCTGATAATACATCAAAATATCAAGTCATGGAAATTGCTTTCTAGCTTGCTCACTGACTGGTAGGAGTGCGAAGACCTGAAACAGGCCCTTTATGCATTATCAGATCAGCAACTCTGTGAGGTATGTGTGAATTATTTTGGCCCTGTGATCAACTGCTAAATCTTCATTAACAGTACATCTCACTGAAACACATACAGAGTACTTTTTTGGCAAGAGTGTCAAAGACACTTGGGTGAGCTCCCCTATAGTATCAGGAAGACTTAATAACACATCCACTTCATAAACAATGGAGTAATTTCATAACTTAAATAAACAGTCATAAGAGTTATCTATATTCTTAAGCCAGTAAGCCATTTTTTATACCAAATAGAGCCAAATAACTTTATCTTCAGCCTTGTTCATCTTGAAAGAATATTTCAGAATTGATTTTTTCACAACTGCAAAGACTACAAAGATAAAACATTGACTTGACTTGTTTCTAGTTTAACATGATTTCTTTGAACCACATCAAATCTTTATACCTATTAGTCAAAGCAATACAAATTCTGGGCAAAATAAAAAAGGGCAATTAAGGTAATTGACAAATTCCTGCTCTTATGTTTAATGACCTCTCCAATATACATGTACACATTGAGAACTGAACAGTTTATATGTAACCATTACATCTGAGAACACATAACATGACAGATAATATCTCAGATCAGGGCTTCAGATAAATAAGTGGTCTGACATTATATGACATTGATGACAATCACATTATACAGAAAGTCACTGACATACAAACATGCATTTTTGGCAAAGGATAGACAGGGATGATAGATGAATAGGGACTGGTTAAGTTTTTTAAAACTTTCTCTTAAATAAATTGATTTTGAAAGGATATTCTCTCCGCATTAAAACTTTCGCAAACAATCACAATTTACTTATCACTGTACAACTTATAAATGTCATGGTCCATTACTCAACATGTAATAAAATAACATACTTTTCCTTTATAAGATTGCCTCGAAGTACCTGATTAGACATAGCAGCCATGATGCCCCCAATACCCTGAGCTGTTAATGTTTAGAGATGGTTTCTATAGAGAATAAATGATTACTGAGGGTGACTCAGTGGTAAAATACTGTTTCAATTTCTATTTCTATTATAGAAAGTTATTATTCATTTAATAGTTAATGAGTGTGATTCGGTGCCAAAAGAAAATAATATAGTTTCTATTCAGTATCAAACGTATAGAGTGGTTTATAGACAGTAACCGAGATATGAATGTTGGCTTAAATGAATACGTATCTTATTTCTAATCCTTTAAAAGGTTTGTATATTCCAGACAAATATGAATTTGAATAAAGTGTGTACTTAGTTTTAGTTCACTTACATCTATCAGGACGTCTCGCTGTGACCGAAAGTTAGAGATATGAGAATAAAAACAATATTCAACAAATAAACTGACTCTCTGTCACATACACTATTACACTTTCATATTACACTCAGTCTTATCAAAATGGACCGGTTCCAAGGCAAAAATGTTTCAAAATTTTACCTTTACATGATACAAACGTACAGGTGGTTTCCTCTCCACAGTCCAAATTCTTTTATCAGTTAAGTGGAGAAACCTTAGTCATTAACTCATTGTTCACCAATCATTTTTTGCACTATAATATAGCACTGATCATGTTAAAGAATACTGAAGAGTTACTTGCCCCTTGCTTCTGATTCAAAAAGCATGTGTTGGAAGCCTAGTGAGCTTTTGTCAGAACATGTGACTGTGCGCACTGTTATCAGACCATTGTGCAGAAGAGCCTCCAATCACTCTGTCCATATCCAAGAAAAGGCAATATTTATCAACTTTATGCCTCGGAACGGACCAATATAATCTCACTGATACCACTCTCATACTGGATATCTAAGGAATGGGTTATCATGATAAACTTGTTCCCATTCCTTCTTTCGATGAACATTCAAATTATCTGTGGTCCATATGACAGTATGATATGAAGTAACCATGACAACAAGCTCTATAATAACATGAAGATCACCGTGACTATTAGGGGTGAAACGACATACCACAGTATACCTCATCCTGCTACATGAGCGTAATTGAATCTGCTGGTCAAGCTCCTTCCATATACCCCGATCTCCTTTAGGCCAAAAGCCTTGTATCAACTTTGACGCTCATCAAGCTTTGAAAGAAAAGTCTAATTTCAGAAGGCTTCCATTTACGTGGTAATGAAAAGATATTGCTTTGAAATGGTGTCATTTTTAGAGATATTTGGTGGTCAGCAGACCTAAATGTTTTATAAAAATCACCCTGTTGAAGGCACCTTTCTAGAGAGCTGTGGTTTCATCAAAGAAGTTGAATCTGAAAAACGTTAAAGATAACAGACAAAGGCTGAACTTAGCCTCACCTGCCTAATGAGCTAAGAATAAATCAAAACTGGTTCACCTTAGAAACATTTCACCCCCAATGACTATTATCACATAAATCATCATCACCGATGTCAAGCGTACAAATATTTACATCTATAAGTAGTCTAAAATTGATGAGTTGAAAAACTAGTAACAAACATGTCACTCTCTATACCCTATATCAGATGAGCAGCTTGCATAAAAACTGTGAAAAGTTTTTGCAAGTTTCCAATTAAATTTTGTTCAAAATTTAAAATGCCATTTGATTAATGTTTTGATTTCATAAAAAAAGAGAAATACAAAATCAGTGTTGATTTGATATTTTACTCTGTTTGATTACTTTCTTGCCTTGACCTTTAGCAATTGTCAAAATTTCAAAATCAAATTTCTTTGGGCAAAATATACTTTGAGGCAATTTCTGACAAAATTAATAGCACTATCTCGACCCGAGATTGTCAATCTTCTTGAGATGATTATATGGAAATTATGATTTCATCACTGCCTGAGATGACAATAAGAACATACAAGGCAATTCTACTAAAATCTAGATGACTGATTTATTTTGATTAACTTTAATTGAAAGTAAAATGACACATGTTGATCCTTTAAAATTAAAGGCTTCACTTCACAAGCCAGTTCATAAAAACCTTTAGTTGATAGTGTCCATCAATTGAGACATTGGCAGTCCATTCATCATATCCTTAAAAACCTAATACATCAAACATCAAGATCATTAAGTTGAGGTCTCCGTATACAAGTGTATTCAACATCACTCAATAGAGACTCACGATATACTAGAAATATAGAAAATATATATAAAATGCACCGTGAAGTCAAATTTTCACCGCAAAGTCAAAACTACTCAAAACACCGATGAAGTGTTAAAACCAATAAACCAACATGACGAGTGGAAGGAAACCAGTAGCTAAATATAGTGGAGTACAATGGACTAGTGGTACACACATTGATGCTTTGGATTCAATCTCCAGGATGAAACAAACACCTGTTTTATGAAGAATCATAGTTTCAGTTTACCATAATAATCTATCAAATTGCACAACCGAAAAAAATCATAGCTTGGTAAGTCTTCTTTAAAATAAAATCCATTAATAAGATTTTAAACAAGCAATTCAGCCAAAAACATGGCTATGTTCAGAACAGAACAGACTGATAGTACACGGTGTTATTTTCAGTTTGGGTTAAGAAACACTGAGGGTCTAACAACATCCTATCATTTGACCACTGCCTCTGCATGTGAGAAAATTCTTGAATTGTTGAATCACTAGAATATCATGGGTCAGAAGAACTTAACCCTAATATTTAAAGGATCTCAAGTAATTAAATAAAAAAGAACAGCCGTGTTGGGTAAAGATACGCGGAGGGTAAAGATACACACTCGCACAAAACTTAACCTAGTAAATCAGGATGAATGTAGGCTTGTAAAAGATTGATGTCTTTGCGTCTTTAGGCAATTTGGAAGATAAAATGAAGTTTTTGAAAAGATAAAAAGGACTTAAATGTTGATTAGTGGCACAAAATTGGTAAAAACTGACAAAGTTCCTAAAAAACATGTCATCAAACAGTTTGCCTTCCCACATAACAATTGTCATTGGAAACCAAAATATTGATCCGACTATCAGTTTGTCCTTACCTAAACTTCGGAAAACAGTTTTAAAATCTATCAAAATCATAATAATGGAAATGTTGGGTGTATTCAAACCCTGCACGCGTTTCTTTAGCCTACACATGCCGACCAATGGGAATAGGGGGTAGTTGTTTGAAAACATATTGTGTCACTGACAAACACATTTTAACATGTATATTTTACATTAATATTATCATTGAAGCTCTAAACCTGAACAGTGACACGGTTTAAATCCCATATACTGTATTTCTATCGGAAGAATGAACATGTATCTCTAGGTGCGTAGCTTTACCCGACAGCACTGAATATATATGCCTCAGCAAATATTGCCAGTTCATACATAACTTAAATTTTCTCTTCTATGTTGCCAATGTTGAGATTCATGTGGTGGCAAGTAGTTCTGTCTGCAGCACAAATTGACCATTATCAGTGAGGTTCAGCAACAGCAGCTTAGTGGATGAATGTGTGACCTCATTCCTGGATAAACTGAGAGTTAGAATGGTGCCCGTTTATCCAAATTGGTACCTAGTAAAGGTTGTGTTGGAGGTTACCCTTGACTCACCTGGGATATGGAGAACGCATTTCTTTATAACAGCATCATAATTGGCTATCCATCATTAAAATTATCATCATTATTTAGGATATGGCTCCAGTATCCTTAGGATTCATCCATAAAACAAAACCGTACTTGTTTCAAAACCTGCTAGCTGTACAAGATCTGTGGAGATGATATGATAGAAGGTGTCTCATTTAGAGTTCGCAGGGAGCTTGGGCGTGCGCAACTCTAGCGATGACTGGTTGAAGACGTCTAGCATTTGGGAGCGAACATCCTCCGTCAAAGATGCAACGTCATCTGCCGTCTTACCTCTCGTTGATATTGGTGGCAAACATGTGACGATAAACTTGCCTGAATGGTAAGTGTTTGAGAAATCAGTGTAATGCTGACGCCGATGATTTCAAAACAAAAAAGGATGTATTACATTTAGATATAAGCAAATGTTGGAAATTTATTCCTAAAAAAAATCTCAATGAAAAGATTACTGAAGTGCAAATTCTTTGTTTTTATTTTCACTTGAGGAAGAAAGTATTTCAAAAGAAAATCAAGAGGTTTGTGATATCAAATGAACTGTTCACTTACTTTTCAATTTGATTCAATTAATACTTACCAACATCAAATCGCTTTTCTCGTTTACTGTAGAACTCTGAGTATGAAGAGAAAACAACTGGAACAATAGGAACCTGAAGGGTGAAATATCCATACCTTATTATTTTACTTCCTATTTAACATTAGAACAAAATCTTACTGTCACGTTTGAAACAATTACTGCCAATCCATTCTTAATGAGCACTTAATAGGCATCATAACTCATTAGCGAAGACACGGGTTGACCACTAGCAAGGCTTAATTCGATAACAATGGCTATTAGTATATATATTTGAAATCACACAAGTAAATAGTAAACTTTACTTGGAATAGAATCAACTTTGACATTACAATATTTAACAATTCCCCTTTTTTTAAATATCAGCAAATGAACATAAAACTGTTTTATTTATATGTTTTGTTATCATGAAACATTTTAGCTCTATCAATCGAAAAAGAAGTTAAATGTATATCTTATTGTATGGATAATTTGAATAGAACCATAGTCTCTTTTGGAACAAAAATTATTAAACATGTCAAAAATAAAAGAAACATAAACATCAAAGAAATTTAGAAAGAGAAGATATTTCATTTCACTCTTTAATACCCTATGAAATTACCTCCCCTGACTAAATCTGAACGCATCATCAATGTTGAGTTACCTCCCATGACTCACCTGAGCTTGAACAGCAAGGTAGAACGCCCCTTTCTTGAAAGGCAGCAGTGAACCAGCATGGTTTCTTGTACCCTCGGGAAATACATAAACTTTTACCTGCAAGATGCGTTTACTAATAGTCTTCATATATGATGAGACAAGAATAAATGCAGGATAAATGTTATTTTCCCATTTTCCAAACGTACACTAATGCTTTTTCTTAGGACTGTGACGTTGGTTCCAACACACAACATAACAAACATTATCATGAAAGAGGAAGTCTAATCTTAAAACTTAAGAAGGGTTAACAGTTCAAGATCCAAAGTTTAAATTTGTTAATTAGCTTTAACCACAAGAAACAAATAATATCCTTTTGTTTAAGAAACAGGAAAGATTAGATGGCAAATTTTTGTTACAAGTCATTAAAAACATGACCTTTTCTCATCATCTCATGAAAATCAGAATTGTTAGATTATCATACATGTGTGATACAAATGTTGTTAAGGTGAATGATTAAAAAATAAGCCTTACATTTTTCTTGTTGATGATGTCTGCCGTGGTTTTGATAGTACTAACTGCCTTATCGTGGTTTAGTCGGTCGATGAAGATGGTCCCGCACAGCCAGGCAGCAAGACCAAAGGGTCCGGTATACAATAGCTCCTTCTTAGCGAGGCTGGTACATCGAGAAGGCCAAATCTCCATCATACCTGCAATATAGCATGTCTTTCAGGACTGATGGAAATTCAATATCAATGATAAATTTTTGGTATTTCAAAAGGCAAATTCTGTAAAAAAAAATTTATAATAAGGTAAATTCATTAATTGGTGTATTCCTAAAGGCAAGTGTTGTAGGAAAATCGTTATAATCATTAATGTATTAATTCTTTAAAATTCAAGATAAAGTGTAGTAGAAAAACTTAAATTGACACTTAAATTTTCAATTAATTTCTCTTAATAGGCAATAGCTGACTTATCCTTTTGTTTAGAAAAGTAATATAACAAATGCACACATGAACTTAATATCTTTAATTTACCAAAGAAATCCAGCGAGCTCTGATGGTTAGACACAAGGATGTAAGGTTTATCAGAGACCAGGTGTTCCTTGCCACGCAGCTCGATCTCTATTCCAAACAGTTTCCTCAGGTACTTGATGCATGCTACTACATACCTGAAACAGATAGGAACCCATTTTGTTCATTACATGTATAATACATTGACATAGAAATTCAATCTTTAACCTGTCGGCAGAAAGCCCAGCTGCAGTTGACTGGGTTATGTAAGTAGGTTGAATGGATATGTTTTAGATTACAAATTAATTTTTTGAAAGGAAATATTATTTCAAAATGTTTATGTCTAATGTTATTGAGTTTACCTATTAACTATATGTAGCTAATATATAAAAGACGACAGGTGAGAGAGCGAGAGAATACTTAACAACGTCCTGTTTAATAACATTTTTAATAACGACTGAAAGTTTGGTATTTAACGAGCTAAAGACGATATCATTCACGAGTTTAATTAAAAATGTAATGAAAATAGATTAAGTTTAGTTTTTTATTTAGAAATCAAAGAATTTTATCAAATAAAAAAGCATGAAAATTGCAGAGAGTATTGCATTGTTGCTAAAAATGTGATGTAAAAATAACGTAATGTCAGTCAGCAATGCTATGTTATGACACAATGTGTTATAACATTGTACTTTAATCAAACGGAGTTGGCTTCAACAGGCAAGTCATTAGAAAATCTTATATCAGGAATGTCATTTTGTAAATTTGTATTTGGCAAAACAGGTAATAAATGTTTAAGAAGATAAAATACACATATATAAATCAATAAATATATAATTAGAACATTAAAATCAAATAATTTCTTTACATAATCTGTCAATAAGGTATAAAATATCAAATGTGAATACGAGTTCACTTGTCTGTTTTTGGTACGAATTCCATGTGGCTACGAGTTCATTTTTTTACACGAATTCATCTACTGCCTGGCATGATGGACTACTCTCGTTTATGTCGTTTTGTACTTCTTTGGCTAGCTAAAAATATGCTGGTGATAATTAACATGGAAAAAAGCATTAAAACAAGAATTGATGTTTACATGCAAACCTTTCGACAATAACGTTATAAAACAAAACGGGTAAACATTTCAAAATACCTGTGGTTGGTTACGTCGTTTGGCTTGAAAATGCTGATTGGAATTATTCCAAAAGCAATAATATTGACGATTGCATAATAAAAGAAAATTTTCGCATAGAATTTAAACGTGCTATTTAGCTCATATAAGATGGGTAAAACCAAGAGAAAACAAATAAACAACCACTGCAAAATATCCAACGCCATTTTCACGTGCCAAAGGTTATTTGTACCGGAAGTAGGTATGAAACCGGAAGTGGACAAAGAGCAGATGTCGTGATAGGCAAATTAAAATATTTCACACAGCATTAGGCAACGGAAAAATGCTCTTTTCACGTTGCTTGATATTCTGACGTGTTTGTTATACTGAAAATACATCATCGATCGATATGAATAAAGAAAATTTAACGACATTTGAGATCAGCAAAGCGTCAGTAAAATATTCATTTTCCCCTTTAAAAGGGAAAATAAACCGGGAGAAAAAAGTCTGACAAAAGCCAGAACCAAATGCCTTGGTCGCTTGAAGTATTAAATTCGATACGTGATTTCATATAAATCATCCCATCTTAACCCGTAATTTTAGCCTCACACAAATAATTGAACCAATAATAAACGTATCTCTAGATAAAATTAAAGTCTTGATAATACATCAAATATAAAGCTGATGCTTGATAGCTTACTTCAAAGCAAATCCCACTCGCTTGATATTCAAAGATAGATATAAAGAATTGACATCTTAAAATGAAGTATACATATAAGATTTTAAAATTCCTATTTCTTCTTGATTGAGTGTCCGAAAATGGTTTTAAAATAAAAATGAAAACGAGTCCATGTTCGATGTTTTTTCGTAAGATGACATCGAACGCAAAAACAAACGATTTGAAAAAGGTGTTTCTCTACAGTTTATGTTCAGATATTGATCCACTGAATTTCCATCTTCCTATGGCTATTCCTACGCCAATCCCAATGACTTGCTCACAAAGGTAATGTCGCACTCCCCGTACCATTCTGTGCGTGTCGCCAAGGCTGTTGCGACCGATCGCGATAGTACAATGAGAAATCATATGGGAATTGCAACTCTTCGCCTAAGAGGGCTCTGCACACAAAACACAAATTTTGACTGGTTGGCAGCAAGGTATTAATTAGACAGTGTTAGAGAGTGGTGCAATTTAAAGATCGACTGAAATGGCCCATGGCAACTTTCGTGATTCATAAAATATGTATTCTAATTTGCCAGTAACTTGAGTTTAAATTTTCGAAATCGGCCGATAAACAACTCTAATACGGCTTTTTCGAATCACCAGCTAATTAGCACCAGTGAACAGAACTGAACTGGCCCGTGGTCACTGAGGCGTGTCGATCCTGCCGCGTGACGTGCTAGTCGGCGGAAGGGTATTATCCCATAGTGGGCCACGAATAGATTACCGGCGGGCCACTATGGGAGAGCTCGTTAATGAGGTGTGATAGGCCGGAAGTATAACCTCCTTAATGAAAAAACAACAGGAAATCTCACAGTCTTAACAACTGTTTAAACATATCTAGAGTCATCCAAGCAACTCAAGCCTCCGATAAATTGATGTTAATTATATCTTTAATTATTCATATTGTTCCAAGCGAAAGACAGTGTTTTAATATGATGCTATGCGCACTATCCCATGGCATGTGTACATCAATTACGACGTCTGCCAAATGTTGTCACAACAATCAGACTGGTTTAACTAGTCTTATTTTTTATGACACACAGGTGGCCGTTATGTAATCCTATCGCATTCAATTTCAATTCTTGATTTAATGGTCTCTAATTATACCTTTTGAATTTTAACGCCTTGGACCAGCCAAGCGGAATATAGACAGACAGACAGACAGACAGACAGGCAGATAGTTTATCAAAGTCTCACTTTGCGTTTACAATAAAATATCCTAAAACAGATATACATTCAGATACAACATAGCATAGATTATACATAAACCACTCCTAATGGAGTTATGAGATATATATATATGTCTTGTCATAATGGCGTAACTCTTGGCATTCGACTGCTACTTAGTTTATTGTCGCGGCGTCCAGTCATTTTGAACCAATGAACTTGTAGAATATATATTCAACCAATAAATTAAGAGAAGGATATTTGGCTCATGCACTTCTACGGATGATGATACACATTATTGTATACAATGTAATGTACATGGGCTAATGGCCTTTCTATTGAATAAATATGATTGATTGATTCCCCACATTTAAAAAAGTACATCGTGAATAACGGGTACCAACATTCTTTAGGATTACATAGGATGTTTCAACGCTTGTGCCAGGTATGTTTTCATGTCATTGATTGTTAAATTCAAAGATAGAGATATTGCAACACGGTGTGAGATGTTATACTACATAACAATATAATATGTGTTAGTTAAATACAAACGAATCATCCACTAAGTACTAACTAGTCATGAAAGCGAAGTGAAAAAAAATTTTTTTTTCTATTGTAAACATTAAAAAAGTTTTTCATTCTCTCCCGTTTATTACAAAAACCTTCATTTTTTCGAGACAATTTAGAACTTCATATCGATAAATACATGTTGTAACACTACGTGATATCCATAGTAATGGATCTCTCACCGACCTACGTGATATCCCATAGTGATGGATCTCTCACCGACCAAGTTCTTAACCTTTTTTATATAAACCCACCCACGAAAACCGCGTCCAAGGATTGTCACAGTCCAATCCAGATGGCTTTGACGACTGAGAGGGAAAGTTGATATCATGAAGCAGTTACATATCGTATTTTGGAATTCTTTCGGTCATGCTATTGCCTCTATTTTGCTGTTGAATTAGCTTAAAAATACAGAGAAAATCAAAGGGCTGGACTTTCAGCTGACGACTAGCACGTCACACACTGGGCGTGGCTTCGAGTCATGCTTCGGTGATTTTGTCTAAGCGTTCGCCAGTCTCATTAGGCGGTTATCCAAAACAGGGGTATAAAAGGTCTCCTAGTAGTCGAATTAAAGCGTATATTTTCTCATTTTTTGGCTCTATTGATTCTTATAAATGAAGCGACTACAGATAATAATTTGTAATAATCACAATTATGCGTTACGTCTCCTCTTTAAAGCCATGCAGAGGAAGATGTTGAATTTCATTTGCTTCTATATTCGATGCCCTTACTTTGATTTTCAGTTTCCTGTACACTAAGCTCTCTTCAAATTGTCATGCAGATCCAATAGGTCATTGATAAAATATATTAATCGATAACATCACATTATAGTCTACAAGTTTGCAACGGTAAAAACGTTTTCATAAGAAATTTGTTGAAACATTCTACCCACTGGACTCAATATCTCAGCCTTTAACACGCCGAGGAAGGGAGACTAAGTCATAATAGCAGGACTTATGATTAACAATATTTACTAAAACATAACAAATCAAGTTATATCTTGTCACGCGAATCACTACAATTTATTATGATCTTTTGTGCTTATCGATCATGAAGATTATACTTATTGTCAAGTGTCAAGTGCTCATATAAACTCACAGCTGAGCTTGAAAATATTCATCATTGGCAAAAGCTTAAAGTCAACGACTGAATCATAATGAGACAGGATTGGCCAATGATGGAATTGGTTCAAAATATCGTAAATTTACAACCCTTTCTATCTGTCTACTAACATAAATCAGGATGCTGGTTGTAATAAATCCTTTATTTCGTCGTTCAAAGAAAGATGTATTTCCATAGATCACCAGGAGTGGTTAGAAAACATTCGTAGTTATCTCAAATTGGAACTTTATACTCACCTTAAAGATTCTCTCTCATTTGCAACTTATTTGTCAGTGATAACAGTGCCAGCGTATCGTATTGCCTTATGTAGATTCCGTTGTTCGAACCATTGTCTTTTACTTGAACAAGGCCGTAAGTATAATTTACCACGGCATGAGCGGTTATGCCCATTTTGTATTACTACCTGTGTAGAATCTGAATATCACTTTTTTATTACTTGTCCTTTTTATCACAGTTTGAGGAAATCTATTCTACCAGCATATCATATAGAATACCCTTCATATGTAAAATTCTTACAGCTGTTAACTTCAAATAATGAGGATATTATTAAATGTTTAGCCAAATATGTATTCTTAGGAATGAAGAAACGGAATAATTTTCTAAAGACATCACTAGATTAAGATGTGATAAAATTTGTTGTCTCATCATTGTATATTGAATATTCAAGTCTTCATTACATGTGGCGCTCCATGTCAATATCATCTTGCTATATATGAAATGTATAATGGGCCGGTGGCCTCCATACAGAAATAAACACACACACTAACATAAATCATGTTGTAGATCAATGAGATAGGAATCTGAAATGAAAACAAGATTAATAACCAGGAAATGTTGCAATCTGAACAAGGTTTAGCACGCAGTCTTTACGTTGGTGTCAGTATAGGGCAGCCCGGATCCAGCGAGATTGGTATCAGAACAGAACAGAACAGAACAGAGGCAAGAAGGTATTAATACACTTGTTGAAAAGCAACACTCGTTGATGTTACAAATGCAGCGGTGAGTAAATTTTTCCGATTGAAAGCCTTATCGGACAAGTAAGTATTTTCGCAGTTGTTCTAATATAGGAATCAGCCCCTTTTGCGTCGCCGGCCTAATTCTATCTGTTCCAAGGGCAAAGACACGAAGTACGATAGAGGGAAAATGTACGTGTAAAAAGAATGAGATAACCATTGGATTGGCAGTCAAGAAGTTTAAGATCTATAAAAGCGGCAATCTCCGTTTAGAATGATGCCAAAAGGTTCGCATTCTTTACTAAATGGTCACACAGGTATCAATTCTCAACAAGCATAAATTTTTGAGTCCACCGATTTTGTTAGACGACTTAAATATGTATTTAAAACCTCACGAAATTCTGATTTTTTATTTTTTATTGTGCCTTTTATCGTACTTCCATGAATATGTTTGAGCTGATACAAGACAAGACTACAAGACACATCACTACAATATAGGTCCAAGGGGAAAGATGACTATCGTTTTATACTAAACCGTAGATATATTATACCCGCAGAATGTCTATATTGATAGGGCAATGGATACACGTGACTATTCTATCCAAGAGCATATTGACCAGATATAAAACATATGTTCTTTGACTTTGTTATAAGTCCTACAAAAGATAGGAAAACTTTGAAAACAGTTTACAAAGAGACCACAGTAAGACCGACTACTTCTAGGAAACCTCTAGTATAACTGGTATTGCAACTGGCGTTGACAATATGATATTTTTTTTATATATGATGTGCAATTGTAACGGTATCCACTTTAATGTATTGAATTGAAAAGTTGAATCATATTTTGATACAGATATAATATACAATTGTCATCCTCGCCCTGTTTATAAATACTGTTCAAACTGAAGCATATGAAGATCTTCATATGCAAATGTATAAGTGTATACTTTACCTAGATGTATGACTTGTATGTAAGCAACTTAAAACTGTGGGAAATAAAAATTAATTTTTTTATATATATCCATATCCAGGGGCAGATGTGAAGAACAGTTTGCTCATGACTTTCACCTTGAAAAAAAACTAGGAACAATATTTGAAAATTTTAACTTAAGGAAATTACTTTCGAGGCAGCTACATATAAATCCTTTACGGAGCTGCATGGTTCCATAATTCCCGTTTTCAGGGTCATATAAAGAGCTAGCTGGGCTGAGTGAGCGCCGTGCTCTTGGAGACAACAAAATTTTGCTCACAAATGTTTGGTGTCTTCACCTTGATTTGAACCTTCACCCTTGGTCTAGGTGCCAGCTCCGTGCTCGACGTCACAAATATGTCAAACTTTATTCAGGATTTTATTTTATCGAGAAGTGGTGTTTGTTTCTGAAAATCAATATCCAAATCATTATCAGTTCAGTATTGGGACAATGAACAGGTTAAAGGCTTGGTTATATATCGGAAATCATGCAGCGCAAGTGACTCAAACTTATATTTTTTTAAACTTAATTTCAGCAGATACAAAGGCATATATAGGTAAGTAGGCCTAGTGTTTAGAAGGTCATTTAACTAATATTCATATAAATTAGACGCAGAACTTTGAAATCCATTTTTGTTTAATCATTTATATTGAAAACAAGTATCTTACTTTACGCATCTTAGAGATAAAAAAGCAAGTGGACGAAGTTGTCAGATGGTATTGTGGTTGTTATTTAAAAATTCATGAAACATAAATTCCGTGTCACATTGACGTATATTCAACAGAGTTTTAACAGGAGATTTCATACGTTTGAAACTGATTAACTCATACGAAATGTGCATTCACAATAATGACGATTACGGAATTTTATAAGGTATGATCTGATAAAAGAGTTCGTCATTATGTTTTCTCTAGAGTGGCTCGACTAACTTTAGTACCTCCGATACCTTTTTTCTTCACGAGAGTTAAGATTTTTATAGTACTGACACTCTAGATGTTGAAGTACCACATCAATCAAATACATAACGTGTGCTAAGAACTTCCTTATTTTGTATTTTAGTATCAATAAGAAAATTGATTTTATATTGACTAGATGTTCTGAATTATAATATACTTCCCTATAGCGCATACGAGTCCTAAAACGTTTAATGAATTTCATTTCTCACTCGAACGACCATTTGAAGCTGTTCTTATAAATATAAAGAAGAAGTTAAGACACACAATGTGACCTTTTTACTTTTTCTGATTTTATTGGAAAACATGCCTAGCATAAATCTGATAACGATAAGTTCCAGAATGAATCATAATAAAACATTTCTTTCACTTTGACAGGTGAATTATTCTCATGTATTCAACAACAAGTTGACTAACAGGTACTTTTGATTTATTTCCTTATGATACTAATTTGTCACATTTCCCGTTTTAGAAACATAATCAACACTTTCCTGTTGTTAAAAAAGTAACTTTCCTCCAGGTAGCGAGATAACAGATACAGCAACCCGGCCTATGTTCCACCGAAACGTTTTCAAACATATGAACAGTTGGTGCCGTTATGACGTTCCCGAAAATTTTGAGATTCACATTTGATTACTTTGTGTTACTGCTTTTGTTGAACATACTCTACATGGGTAAGTATATTGTTTATGTAAAATATTTCGATAATCTTTACTTTATTTAGCACATGTACATGTATTTCATCCTAGGTTCAGCAAAACTTGGCGTAGTTAAAGCCTGGATGGGTAACTCACGTATGAGAGATCACACTGTGGATTAACAGGTGCGCAATTTAGCTACAAATAATGTCTATTCACCTTAGCTACCTGGCAATCAGGTAGACAGATATCTTAAATGTTAACATGTCATTGAGTCTTGCTAATCAGGAAAGGGAGAATACAAGAAACAGTTGTATGAAGAAATCTCGTGAATTCAAGGTGGGGTGAGGTGAGGTGATTTGAGGTTTAACGCCGCTTTCAAGAGTATTTCAATTATATCGCTTATATCACAGGCTCAGATTGGTATGATCTCAATACGGAAATTTCTTTTTTATACAAAATTACGAATCTAGTCGACACTAAGACGTTTGAGGGCAAATTAACCTCACCTTTAGTGAAGGAATGTGAGGTTTAACGCCGTTTTCAAGAGTATTTCACTTACATCGCGGCTGCTAGTACTATTGTAGAGAGAAAGCCCGCAAGACCATTGTAGCTATGCATTGCGGTGAAACGTACGAACGGCTGGAACTAGAAAACCATGGGTGGTACTGCACTCGAATTCAGTGTAGCATTACACCCAAATCTTTCTGCCTGTAGAACAATTCTGTACTGCAGATTAGTTGCCGAGCCCCTGGCGGGATTCGAACCTTGGACCTCTTGATCTCGAGAATTCTATAGTCCTTTAATTGTGCATTCATATAGTTCAATACTTGGAACAGAAACTGTGGCCTTAGGACTAACAACAAATCTTAGCTTAGCGTATAACAGTTATGGTAAGAATATGAAATGACAAAATGTGATGTTTGTATAGAACGGTATCATCTTTCTTGATTCTTTGTTCAGGATTAATTGAACTTTACCATAAAATTTTGTAGGTTAAGCATTCATTGTGGTTTGCAAAAAACTTGTTTTAATTCATTTCATGAAACGGGGACCAGAAAATTATTTAACAATCATATTGATTTATGCTTCTAGTGTCCGCTTCAACGTCCTGGACGACTACTGCGGTTATCGACACCGACACAACTAATGCAACAGGGACAATAACAGCTTTGAGTCCGTCTTACAGTAAGTATTCATAATTGTATTATACAATGCATAGTAAAAAATACCTTGGTACAGAAGAGCGACTATCAATTCGATCTTAAAACATGACATTCAACTTAACGCTTTGTATACTTAATAACTATGCGATTTAAACGACTGTCATGTGGTTGTCATTTTAAACATCTCGAGAACTGTACAATAGGATGTTTCTGATATGGGAAAAGAATGGAAAATGAGTTTGTACCCGTTTAAAAACACCCATTTTGAAGTTTTTAATTTTGTATTAAACAATCTTATGGTTCGAAATATACATGATTTGATTTTGCAAATGATTTCCGTACAAGTTATGAATTTGAATAATTTCATCATCGTATTATTGATATATGTTTCAGCTTTTGCAGAGACAACAACAAAACCAGCAACAAGAACAACACCACCACCAACAACAGAACCATCAACAACAGAACCATCAACGACAACAACACCAATGTTGACCTCGCCCTCCACTTCAACAAAGGCGTTAGCAACCACGCTCTTACCCACGACTGAAGTATTCTCCACGCTAGGTGGGGACAGCTTACACATCTTTGAGTCTACATCCATTACCCACTTACATTGAATCGGTAGAAAAAATATACTTCTACAAAACTAAGATTAAAATTTATAGTAAGAATTCCACAAAACGAAAACTGCTCTTTTATCTTGACTATCGTACCAGTGAATGCAGATATTGAAAACATTTTACTTGTCGTCTATAAGCATGTTACCTTATGTGGAGATTTGAGGTCGCTCAAGAAAGAATTCTAAGTAAAAAGTTAACGTTTCAGCAAGAATAATTACACCCACCAGTTCAAATAAATTATATAGCTAATTTGAATCCCTCCCCAATCAACCACCTTTTTGATAATTTTTTTTATAGATATATACGGGAAAATACCCCTCCCCCTTCCTCTTTCAAAATGTTTTAATCCGCGATTTTATCTTTTAAACATAACAGCATTTTCTTTCAGGTGCTACCGCCTCTCAGAGTACAGCCGCGTCAGTGGCGGATTCCGATACAGGTTCGCTTTTAATTGACACATGTTTTCTATTCACGCATTCTCCCCTGACAGAGGTAGCTACGTGATAAATTCCTATACAACCTGTAAAGACCAATCAAAATGCAAGGTGCATATTCGAATAAAGTTTAGCTTTTTGGAAAGCTTACGGAAAAAACGGCGTCGCTGATTGCACATCTAACTTTGATTGCATCCAATCAGCGTTCTACATATCCAGACCAAGAAACCATCGTATTAAGACAGATCGAGGTTGTATAGGAATTTATGACGGGGCTACCTCTGTTGGGAGAGAATGCCATTCACGGCACTGTTCCTTTCATACCATTACGGGGCTCTTAATCCAAATTTGATATTTTTTCCAGCTTTGCTGTTCATGAAACAATGTTAGATCCTTATGCAATAGAATCGCCTTCAAGTGTCATCTATATATAAACGTTTCTATGGCGACATCACGAATCTTTGATATATTTGATTGAGCGTCTTTAGTCAGAGGTCGACAACGCTAGCCATCGTTTATTCCGGGAAAAAACAATTATTATGTGTGACGTCACGGAAGCATGTTGAAGACGTATAGAAAACTTTAAGTGGCCTGGGATATATCACTTGAACGATTTTGATCGAGGATTTTCATTAACGAAAAAAATTAGTTCGCTTTACTTACATGAACCCTGTGAAAATATTGGTCAAAATGGTAAAAGCGATATTCTAGAAATGAACGGTTTGATGAAGCAAAAAGGAGTTTTTGATTTAGTGTTTTTTGAAATCGTAGGTTTGCTGACAATACAGTTCTACTATGGACTTGGTATGGGCGCGGGAAGTTGCCTCATAATGGGATTTTTCGTCTTCCTCATCCAGAGACAATGTCGCCAGGGGGAAGGTACGTGTTTCAGAAAGATTAATACAAACGTGCTTTGACGAAAAGCTTTACTGATCCTGTATGCAATTAAATCATGTACAGATAAAAAGAAAAGAAAATTAAACCTTCCATTTTAACTGCTTTAAATTTGCGTTACATCTCCAGGTAGCAGAAGGTAGGTTATTCGTATAATTATTCTTATTAAATGTATATGATTTCTTCATCGCGTCTTGCACCGTTCATGACAAGCCATTATTCAAAGCAGAGAGAAACTGGTGGGGTTCGGGAGGGCAGGCAGTTGTAAAGAAGATCAAACCAAACGTTGAATATATAGAGGTTACTAAACGAACTTCCATTGAATACTATTTTCATCATACGAGTTAATGATTAAGTATGAAACGAGCGAAAGCGAGTTTGATACCAAATCTTTAACGAGTTCAATTAAAAAAATTAAATTGAAGGAACTTTAGTATTCTGTTTATTACTTGACCTCAGTAATCAAGCATCAAGCCGAGAGTGTGCTGAACGAAACATTTCCGCGACTTAGCCGCCACTGTGAAGGCGGTGCTAACATTGTGACGTCACAACCAAACACTATTTTCACGTCATACGTGCAGCGGTATTACATTAGTTAATATCGCCGTATAAATATTACACTGCAGTATCTTAGACGGGCGAGTAATAAAGTTCTATGGAGTACCAGTCTTGATGGACAGGACTATCATACAGTCAGGGTTATATGACTTATGCCATGCATTAACCTAAAGGGGCTACGTTGTTTTTAATTCAGTAGAGTTGCAACTATGGTTAACTCGTTAAAACATTTATGTTACGATTGACTATATCACTATGTAATTTAACCAAAACATTATTTAAGATACTTTTTTGACAACGTGTCGTGTCGTAAAACCACCCAACAATAATCTGCTTTGGTTTCGACAGCATACTATAATTCCACAAGGACGTTTGCACGTTGCTTTACTGTTGAAATCACCATATCATTTGACACCACACCTTTACACGCTGTTTTACTGTTGACATCACCAAGCCATCCGACATCACACTTTACACGCGGTTTTACTGTTGACATCACCATGCCATCCGACATCACACCTTTACGCGCTGTTTTACTGTTGTCATCACCATGCCATCCGACATCACACCTTTACACGCTGTTTTACTGTTGACATCACCATGCCATCCGACATCACACCTTTACGCGCTGTTTTACTGTTGACATCACCATGCCATCCGACATCACACCTTTACGCGCTGTTTTACTGTTGACATCACCATGCCATCCGACATCACACCTTTACACGCTGTTTTACTGTTGACATCACCATGCCATCCGACATCACACCTTTACGCGCTGTTTTACTGTTGACATCACCATGCCATCCGACATCACACCTTTACGCGCTGTTTTACTGTTGACATCACCATGCCATCCGACATCACACCTTTACACGCTGTTTTACTGTTGACATCACCATGCCATCCGACATCACACCTTTACGCGCTGTTTTACTGTTGACATCAACATATACATTGACATCACATCTTTACACGCTGTTTTACTGTTGACATCAACATATCATTTGACATCACACCTTTACACGCTATATTACTGTTGATATTAACATTATCATTCGACATCACACCTTATCAAGCTGTTTGACTGTTGACATCAACATGATCATTTGACACCACACATTATCAAAGAGTTTAACTGTTTATATCAACATATCATTTGACTTCACACGTTTACACGCTGTTGACATCAAAATATCTTTTAAAATTGACACCACACATTCTCAAGCAGTTTAACTATTGACATCAACATATCATTTGACTTCACACCTTTACACGCTGTTTTACTGTTGACATCAATATATCATTTGACACCTCACATTCTCAAGCAGTTTTACTGTTGAAACCAACATATCATCTGACACGACACCTTCGTGTCAACAGTTAAACTCCTTGAGAAGGTGTGGTGTCAAATGAAATGTTTATGTCAACAGTAAAACACGCTGTTTTACTGTTGTCACACCATTACATTCTGCTGTACTGTTGTCACACCCCTGCACGCTGCTTTTCTGTTGCTACAAGCTTATACACGATGCTTTATTGTTGTCACACTTACTTATACTATTACTATCTGACTACACACCAGTACACGTAGTTTTACACATTCTATGCAAATTCATGTATACGAAAATGTCATGGACATTATTTTTATTGTAAAGCCGTGATCGAAAATTATGATATATTGTTGATTATGATGAAAACTAAAGAAGTGTTAAAACTTTAATTCAAAGTTTTATTTTTCTGTTTTAATTTTGTAAACTGAACAGTAATTCATTTGATTACATTGTTTCAATTCCTTCACCTTCATATATTTACCGCAGTTATGTTAAACCTCTTTAAATGTTCAAATATATCTTATCAAAAGAATTTTTTTCGTTATCGAAATTCTAAATATAATCAACTTTACATGTATCTTCACAGTGAACAAGAGTTTGTTCAGAAAAGGGGTGAGTACTTTAACACTAACGTAAAATCAAGCTTTTCACTATATAACTAATAGTCCAGTCAATTTACAAAGAAAAAACTTAACGTAGAACAAGCTGAAACGCAAAACAAAAAATAAACGGTTTTACTTTGTCAAAAACTTTGACGGTGTTACATTAACATATACAAATGTAAACAAAATTGCAATCTAATTAAAACTAGCTGTAATATAATACGTCCCGAAATCCGTTATCAATACATCTAGTTTTAACTAGATTGAAAAAATTACCAAATGGAACCTTTTCATGATGAAATATAACTTATAACCTACTTCTGTGATCAGAAATAAGGCGCTCGTAATCCTTCGTGTGAAGATATGTCAAGGTATGACATTTCAGTTTAGGAAGGCACGGAAGGGTGTGGTCCAGTTGCCTCATCATGGTACAGCGTACAGAGCATATATATGTCACAACTTAGGAAATGGTAATTGCACAAAGTCAGAGCTATGGCAAATATATAGTGAAAACAATAAATTTGTCCGAAAACCTTATTTCAGAAGATGCTGGCAACTTATACGAGATTGCCGTGGGTCAGCCTATCGGCCTGCCCGACCCAACAACCTATGATATGCCTGATGAAGGTGCGTCAATTGCCATTCCATTTGTCCTTTATGTAGATTGGTTATGATTAAAAAGACCTTTTGTTTGTCTTGAACGTTTCAATTATATGTTTTTTACAATAGCGATCTTTTTATGTATAGAAACATGTTTTCAGCTTTGATAGTTTTACTTATCTGATGTAGATTTTCAACTTATGCTTTTGAACATTTCAGTAAAAATATGTGAGATTTATTTCTGTTGCTTTAAAAGATTTCGTCAACTGCAGTTACTCAATTCATAATTATTGTATGTGTATGTTATTTGCCAACAAAATATCAGTGTTCATATTGTGTTAAAATATTTTAGAAACACTGTTAACAATGGTACGAAAATAATCTATTAACTTCAACACTGTCACAAGATCCCATTTCTTTACAGAGGGGCAGCTGAATACCAGGTAATTTACATATGGGCTTCACGCTTCTGATACAACTCCTATGAAAAATGCTTTAAATGTTTTATAACATTTCTATAACACAATTAAAGTTTTTTTGAAATTTACTCATTAAATAAGTTAAGGGCAACCCCGTTTTTCAGAATTGAGATATTCTGTTATTCCTTGAAAGATCCATCTTATGCTTTAATATTGAATATAAGGATTATCCTTAACATTTTTCTTGAGCATACAACGATAAATGAAGTTTAGAATGATATCCATGTCCAAAGCTTAAAGGCACTAGTGCACGCTTTTACGGTTTACATAGGCTATTTGAAGGTTTAAGAGGACTTATGCAATCACTTAAGCTTTCTATCGATGCAATGAAATACTTAAAATTCTTTTCAATTGACCTGCAATCAACAATGAAAAAATGTAGACAGCCGCTGTCGGCTTGGACATATAACAAATCTAAGTTTAGCTGTGCACAAAACGGATAAATCATAGACAGTTGAAAGCGGCTGAACTATTATTATAGTGCAGCTGTTGAATTTAGCTAAACTCTGAACTGAGAACAAATAATGAATTATGTTTTATGAAATCAATGTTGTAAATAAACCGATTAAATAACACAGCATTACCATTTCTATTAGATTGACCAAAGCGGCTGCCGTTTCCGCTTTTTTGGTTATGAGCAAAATCTTAATATTTCCGATATCGTAGTTCATGCGGATTTATTGTAACGTAACATTAAATACTTCCGGTCTTTAAAAATCAACTTTACTACCTGAATCCGTAAAAATTTGTTAAATAACTTACGAGGTAGATTACTTGAGTGAGGATCTTGAATAATATCGAGAGATATGCAGTATCTGTGCATTCGTTGTGTTAAAGAAATATTGGTGTGCACTAGTGCGTTTAAAATGCAGAATTGCAAATCCGAACTAAAAGGTAAATGTCATTGACATAGCTAGATAATTTGAACTTTGATCAAATAGACGATTGTTCTTTTTGCATTATTATCACTTTGGTTATTTTCTTACAGAGCATTTCCTCCAAGAATACCAAATACAGCAAAAGGTGGGATAGAATCAATTGAACATGAATGATCCCTTAGCCTAATAACTAAATTCGCAGTAAATTATTAATTTTTTTCAAAATTGGTAGATTTTGTATCGAATAAAATATTGTGGAAGACTTTTAATTGACGTCATCAAGAAATAGTAGGGAATTGTCTTTGAAAAAAATTTGCTTTCTAGTGAAAAGAAAAGAAGATATCAAAACACATACCTGCAGTAGAACTGAGGTTGTCGCTTATGACGAGGTCGCGGTCGAAAAGGGAGACAACCCTGCTGGTGAATACGAGGAGATTCCAAGAAGTTATAGACAGCGAAGGTTCTGTCGACCCCCATCATCACAGGCTGAGATTGGTACGATTTCAAAACGGAAATTTCTTTTTTATACAAAAATATGGAAGCTAGTCGACACGTTTGAGGGCAAATTAACTCACCTTTAGTGAGGGAATATGGGGTTTAACGCCGCTTTCAAGAGTATTTCACTTTCATCGCTGCTGCTTGTGTTATTCCAGGGAGAAAGTCCACAACACCATTGTGTCTATGCATTGCGGCGAAACCTGCGAGCATCGGTTGGAACTAGCAAACTATGGGTGGTACTGTACTGAAAGTCAGTGTAATACTGCACCCAAACCTTACTGCCTGTAGAACAGTTCTGTACCCTTGCGGGATTCGAACCACGGACCTCTTGATCCGAAGCCGAACCAGTGACTGATTCTAATTATCAATAATCATAACTATGAATTTGAAAAATAGAAAATTGATCAAAACTGTTTTTCGTTGGATAACATTTGAGCTGTAAAGGGGAACGTGTTTTAAAAATATAAACTATTTTCTTTAAACCATGCAGGGGAAAGATCAACAACGCCAAACAAAACCAGACGACCAAGGTATGTAGTACTCGTATCACTTTATTACCTACGAGGGCAATCATATCGGGGGTCATATTTATCATACGATGCCCGAGGGCCAAATATTACTTTTTCTTTGTGACGTCACGTCAAAAACAATGCTTTGAAGTAACAGTTCACCTATGACGTTGTGTTCAAAATGCGCCTATGCCAATGCTTGGAAGTTGATTTTTATTAGTTTCTTTGATTTCTCGATTTTGGTAATAAACAGAATATCATATTCGTGCCCATGACACACTATGTTTCCGACACTCGTGCTCGGGAAATACTAATATTAAGCACTCGTGTCGTTAACACAGTATGTCATGGGCACTCAAATAATATGCTCTATGTAATCCACTCTCAGATGCATTATGATTATTTTGATGACCTCAGGCTATGAATTCGATGAATTGCTAAAATGCAAGATTATTTTCCAAAGTTCAATGATAGTCAGACAAGAAAATGACGAAAAGGCAGAGAATATATATAAAGTTCATATTGTTTCATGAACAGAGTGTAACGTTGAATTATTTGAAGATCTGTGATGTTGTTTTTTTTAACGAATTTTTGTCAAATGTTATTTTTCAAGACACATAACAATGAATTCATGTTCAATAGTTCATATGTTAATTACTTGATCTATGGAAATATTCACAACTATAAGTAAGTTTTTATATACAATTTATTTCCGAAAAATGGCTTTCTGTATGACGTAACAATTTTCCTAAGATTAAATGGAAAGTTTTGCCCCAAATAACGAATTCCAATGCTTGTTTTGATATATTACAAAGTATTAATTTTCGTTTGATAAACGGGACTTAATTTGGAGACTTTGTGTCGGTTCGAGACGAATCCTGTGGATGCGAAATTTGGTTACGCTTTGATGTTGATAAGGCGACTGAAACATTCATGTTTGAAATGCTTTGTTGATTCCATAATTGTATTAATTTTGATTAGCTGAAACGATTTAGGAAATGGGAAAAGAGTATCCATCTTAAATATATTTCAAAAGTGTTCTATTATTTATTTGAAAGATTACATTCATTTCAAGTATTAACAGAAATACTCAAAAACTGAGTACAGAACGTTAAATTTGGTCATGGATATCCGAAGCCTCTTATGGTCAATCATTAGTTGTGTCATATTTTCAATATCAGCACACGTGCACATATGACCCGATTAAAACGTAATATTTAGTGAAAATTTTTGTGTGTGTTTTGGTGAAGTTAAAATGTTAAAGTAATCGATACAAATATGAATCATTAACGGAAAATGACTAAATCGTGATTGATTAACGGGAAATATTTTTTTACGAATTGTTTGTTTCAGATTGTCAAGGAAAAAGAAAGGTACTTCCTCCTTCACTATCAAATTTCAGCTGATAAGAAATTGGATATTTTGCTGTAGTGTTGATTAGCGTGACAATCCTGAATGTATAAAGGAAACCACAAACGAACGCTTTGTCACACACAAAGTATTTAACGTGTTAAACTGATTCTAATACACATTATTAAAATAATGTCAGCCACTAACCACGAATAAATGTCTTTCTTAATCAGTAATGTAAATACTATAAACGTACCATGATCAATGAAAATTTCCCTTCTTAAAAGGTGTTCACACAAAAATGGCCACCAGTGGTTTTTGCTAGATACGAGTACATGATTATTTCTTCTGCGAGTACAGATCATCGGGCTGAGTAATGAGATGTTTGACCCTTTGAAGATAATACGTTGGTATAAACTAATGTTTATAGGGGATAATATGAAGAAAAAGACGCACCACTGTCCCTTTTAAATGATTGGCTAGTGATTATATTAGTTGGATTACTACATGTACCATGTACCAGCGGTAACAATTTGTGTACCTACAACCTGGCCCACAGTCTGTCAATCTTTCGTTTGATTCAACAGCACATTAACAGCAGTCCTGGCATGTTCTGCTTTTATAAAATCATAAGTACTCCAATATCCTATTTACAGAATGACAGTGACAAGTCATTAAAGGTATTCCTTCACTGCTTCTTCCATTTTGAGGCAGTAAATGACTTGGTCGCTCTAAATTCGACCATCAAATGGTGATTCTGAAATATTGTGAATACTTAAAGAGCCAGTCCGTGATTTTCATAACATATTATTTGGCTTTGATACGAACCTAAATGTCATATGTTATGATATAAATTCAAAACATCTTAACTTTTCCTCTCCAAAAGACAAAAATATGACGAATACTGTTTTTCCATGAAAAAAACAACCTTACAAATACACAGAGGCGGAGATCACACGTTCAATTTACATGGATACTAGTTATATAACCTAACAAACACTATTAACTCCAAACTGATTTCCTTGGGGCTTTAGATAAGTCTAAAAAATTACGTTTGGCTGTTTGACGCGCGCCACTGTCCGGTTTTCGATCATAATTGCGACTTTCTATCTTCGTATTTTCACTGCACAAAACGAATTAGCTTTAAAATTAATCTTTTTAGTAACAGTCGATACTTCGTGATCAAATGACACCATTGATTAAATTTGGCACATGTGACTCTATCAACTCACGGATTGGCTCTTAAAGCTGAGGATTTGATTCTGTTGTCTGAACGAACTATTGAACTGTCCTTGTCCCATATACAGCATACTAACTACCTTGATGTAAAGGCCTGGTTGGCGGTTTGGTAAGCTGTTGGTACGATCAGTGCTTGCAGTTTTCAGCTACTATGAAGACGTGGATTCGAACCCCGCAAGGACTCGACCCTCGAACAACCATTACGATGGTTTGGTTCAAAGTATAACAAGGTTACATTTGTTCGCTAACAAACTGCGTGGACGTCTGAAGCATCGTATGATTAGAATGTTTAAGATCTTTGTACAGACAGGAAAAAAACAAATTTTCTTAAATGTAAGTTGTTTTTTTCAGCCGAGAAACGACGTCATGTTGATCCGCCTTACGTTAATGAAGGCTGCATCAACCGAAACTACCTTACCGACCCCGGAAATGAGGCGGGTTATCTGCCCATGAATCAGTTCCGGGTCGCCACAGTAACGGAGACATATGTTGATATGACTAGGGACTACGGTAAGTCATTAATAGATTTGAACTATTTTCCCTTTGTTAGGTGCCTTGCAATGAAGCATTACGTCAAGGAACAAGGATAACCCAAAATACAGAGAAGAAGTTGTTGTCATCCACAGTATTTGTCTTTTATTTGAAAATACAAACTTTTGGACACAGGCGCCAGATTCTGAATGTACAATATCGTGTAAGTATATATACATGTAACTATATAACATAAACAAGGTCTGACACTGTCGTGTCTGCATTAGGATGATCATACTGGTTTCCTGGCTCGGTTACCCTGTGTAAACTTCGTAGACAGATCCCAGTTCGCATTTCCGGTCCTACTGCAGACACGACAGTGTCATACCTTGTTTATGTTATTTAGTTACATGCATATATACTTTCACGATATTGTACATTCAGAGTCTGGCGTCTGTGCTTTTGGACTAGAACTTCAAAGAAATTAGTTTGAAAACAGTGGCAGTAAGATGATTTGGAATTAGGAACTTTTGACGGCATAGAATTGATCAACAGTGCATTAGTTCGACAATGTCCCCATACATAAAATTTGTTTGTGGAAATTAGATGATAGATTTTTCTAACGATATTAAAATTGAATTTTCACATACACTAGGTTTGGTATTTTGAAAGATATCACAATTATTCGGCTTGAGAATATTTAATAACTAATTTGATAAAAATATAAAACTAATTCTGTTTTTTACATCTTGTTATAAGCACATTGAAGATGATTGAAGTTCAATTATTCAATATTAAGTTTTGTCATATGCGTTCCTTCAGTGTTGAGAAATAAATGACAATTGTCACAAAATAAACCGAAAATGAACATGCTTGTGATATTGTACTTTGGTTAGAATAGTTCTTCATTTATTTTCTCCAGTCAGACCTCGAAGGCAAGAAACAAGGAAATCGTAAGTGTATCGACTGCTACCCTTACCAATGTTATTGTTTTCATCTTTTAAACTTCTTTTTCTTAAACAACCTTATTGTAATAAAAAGACATAAGTGGAAAACCATTTATTTGAAAGGCACTGTAGCGCGGCTTCTCTTGGGAATTTGTGATCTCACGAATTTGAAAATAAATTTTAACAATACCAATTGCAAGAACATCTTTTTTAATCTCTTGAATAAACGACATTTAGTCATTTCAAATCCGAACAATTGAATTGTTCTTTTGTACCTGCAGAAAGGATTCTGACACTGATGAAGATGATAGTAAGTGAAAAAAAATACATTCTTTTACTTCTGGTGTTTTAATTCGATGTTTGAGAGTTACTACTATTGTTTCGAGCCAATGTTTGACAATTACTTTTTTTCACATCGCCTTTTACTTCTCGTTTCTTTCGATGTTTGACTATTGCATCTATTATTTTCTACTCTTTTAATATTTATAATTTCAAGTCGATGATTTACTATTTCTTCTATTAGTTCCAGATAATGTTTGATTATTTCTTATTTTTTTCAAGCAGGTGTTTGACTATTTCTTCTATTGTTTCCATTCAATGTTCATCTTTACATTAGTTTAACAGTAGGTTTACCGGTTCCAGAGCCTTCCCACGACTACATCAACGTGACGGAGATGGATATCACCCCGCCATCACAGCGCAGCAGTGGAACGCCGCTCATCAACAGGAACTCGAAAGGTCAGGGGTCAGGAGTTAATAGTCCAGTAAATGTAGTTAAATGTATTTTATCTCATATCGTCGTCATGTTTATGACGTCCTGACATTGTAATGTCAGCACTTGATGATGTAAAACAATTTTGACGTCATATATTCTTGACAATGGTAGGGCAATAACTCCTAGGTAATATAGATTGATCGTCCACAAGCTATATCTACTGTAGTAACCACTTTTGAATGATAAATGTATTAATGTCTATGTCATTTATGTATTATCCATCACCATTGATAACTGGCCCATGGGCATTGTCAATTTATATTTTAAGATTAAAGATGTCTAATTAGCATTGCACGTCTAAGCAGCAAAAACGTTGTTGTCAAGAACCCGAAACAGTCGTATGAGTTGTTAGTTATTATTCAAGTTAACTTCCTACCGAATTGTATTATCTGAATAATGGGTAACTTAGAGTATAGGTAATAGGGATGATTGGTAAGCAACTATATATGTAAACTATGATACACATTAAAAGTCCACAATATTTCATGTTAGAAAAGTTTAAAGTTATAATCAAGGGCTAAAGTTAAATCAAGACTTAGTATTCGTGAAGGCACTTACAATGATTCAGTTTTATCTAATGTCATTACGAGTAGCAATTCGTAAATTATTGTGAAAGCCATGATATTGTTAAATCAGCATGTTACTTACGGATTTACTTTTCTTTCAGATTCTAACAAAAAACGAAAATGGGGTCTGAAGTAAGTTATCATTGTTTGATTTGATTTTTTTAATTTGTCCTTTAATGATATCTTTTTTTCCAAATAGTTTATAGCCATGTAACATCTATTCTGTTCTTCCGATCAGAGATTACAAGATGACTGAAAAGAACTTGCAGTTTATGTGTTTATCCTCTTCGTTTTAATTCTTTGAAGGGCTTTAAAAATCGCATGCACCAGAAAAACAAGGTATTCTTGATAATAGCTACACGACGTTTCGGTTTGGTGTTGTCAGTGATAATGCTAGCGCTACAATAAGTTCCGAGAACCAATGCAAATACGCCGGAACACCGGGTGTTGTTAATATCAGTGAAGGTTTTATCCAGTCATTTTAGTTTAATTGCTTTAAGTTTTTTTAGGGGAAGCATCAACTGATCTTGGTTATTTTCCAGATACTTTAGTGATGAAACCAACATGAAAATCAAGAACAAGTAAGTTTATTTACAGGCAAACAGGTACTAAGGGACTAATTCATTCTTCATTAAATGCAAAAAGGACAATGTTTTGAACCCTAACATTTCCACAAGTGAATGCGTTGTCTTTGGCTACATGTTCTAAATTGTAACGATTTTATTTGTACTCCTATAACAATAACACTCACAGTTGCTATTCAATAAGCGAATTCGTACTGAAAAAGTAGAATATTTTGCTTTTGAGTTAAGTTGGAAAATATTTTGTTAAATACATTTTCTATTTTCCAGATTCCCGTTTTTCCAAAGGTCCAGTAAAGCCAAAGGTAACGACTGCAGATAGTGAAGTAAAAGTTGTTGGTGAACATAACTCACGTTCTTTCCCAACGGAGGTAGCCCGAGTCGTAAAATCCTAAACTAACTTCTGTTTGAATAGAAACTCTTCTGTATTCGGCAGATTGCCCTATCGACACAAAATTTTATTGCATTTAAAACTTGCTTGTTGTCTTCGAGGACTTTGCCATGATTCAGTTGTTTTGTTATATCACGTGACGATGTTCCATCAAGAAGACACAGTCGAATAGATTCTAGTTTTTCCAAAGCAATCGGGAATTGCCTGAGGCTTTTCGAAAGATAATAATGAAACGACGTCGCTGATTGCGCATATAAATTTGATTGTATTCAACCAGACTTCTCCATTTCTAACCCGAGAAATGCTCGTATTCCAACAGAGGTTAGGTCAGGATTTTATGACATGGGATACTTATGTGAGGAGAGAAAGCATATGTAACTGTCTAATTTTTAGCCTTATTTGCCCTTGAAATGAAATCTTTATTTAACTGAATAACTTCTTGTTATTGAATTAAAACATTTTAAAGCTTGTTGTGCAAAATATTTTCTTAAAATTACATATTTGGTCAGCAACGGTAAAATTCAATCTTTCATTAAAAGAAGTATCGTTCTAATGACCATCGGATGATTAGTTTATCTCTTGTGTTAGTTTCAATGGTAGATCCGTTACGGGACCGAGAAACTTGTGTATATGACGACGCTATAGGAGTCGGTGCCGGCCGGGCTTCTCAGTTGTGTGTTGATGGTTTGAAAAAGTTTGGAGCTACCGGAAATCAGAGCGAATATGAGAGCGACGGGGGTAGGTAGATGGTACAAGGACAATTCAACTTCACTCATATCTTGAATGAATGAATGAATGAATGAAATGAAATGTTATTGTCAAATATCTTTTCAAAAATGAAAGTAACTCCATGAAATGTATCTTTGTGTTCTAAATACTTTATCATTTGCTTGATAATAATATACTTAACAAAGGTAAGCACCTCTCGTTTCATCTTTAAAATACCCTAAATTCAAATAAAGATTTCTATCATGCTTAAATATTGAATATCCGAACGGTCCTTCATATATGAGTAAGAACTGAAGGCCTGAATTTTACATTTAACTCGGGTGTTAAGCACAGGGGCGTGTATCGCTTAGAAATAGCTTTAGAAAGACACATACACCTATAGACCATACCCTAATAATATTAATAGGGTATGGTCTATAGGTGTATATGTCTTTCAAAAGCTATATGGTCTATAGGTGTATATGTCTTTCAAAAGCTATATGGTCTATAGGTGTATATGTCTTTCAAAAGCTATATGGTCTATAGGTGTATATGTCTTTCTAAAGCTATGTCTAAGCGATACACGCCCCTGTGGTGTTAAGTAACTGCACACTTTACCGTTATTTATTCATTCTGATACACATTGAAGTGTAAATTCTTCAATGACCTCCAAGACGGATCGTATCCCTTATTTTAAGGGATAGACCAGATATGCTCTTACCTTTCATTCTCTCCCCAGACACAAGTGTTTGTTCCCACACAACCGACTCTCTGTGTAACGAGATGATGGGGGAGACTCTCAAGTCCGTGTAGAACTGTACACCAATCCGTCAGACCAGGAAGGGGGTACATAGCATCAAATATTTTATACTTATATATCATAGATATTACAGTCGCAACTTCAGTAAAGACTTGATAAGTAAAAAACTTGATAAGTAATGATCGACTCTTTTCCGGTCCCTCATTACCTTTGTAACAGAAATGATGTTGGATAAGTAAAGGTGTTGGTTAAGTAATGACTTTTAGTATGATCCCGCGGAATTTTATTTTACGAATTGTATACAGTGACCACGTCAAACTACGTTTACGAAGTTGTTTTGTAAGTTTGGTATGTCCCGAGCTCAAACGAGGTACCAACAGATAATTAGCTACAATTGTTGTAATCATAATAAGAAATACGTAAAGATTTTGTCATGATTGAACCTCCCCGTCACTTGGTGTTCACTCAACACAATTACCTTTGGAGTTTATATCAAATTAGCAGATAGACATACTAAAGAGAATCGGAACATTCAGGCCTTGGTGGTGGTTGTTATTTGATAACGCAACAGAATTAATGTGTTATACGACTTTGGATCCAAGAATGCATCTTAAAGATTTCATAACTTCCATATTATTTCCATACTTTTGTTACTTGCAGAAATATATTTGGAACAGAGAAGACACAACAGTGATTCCTATCGTACTAACTAATGCAAGAAAGAGTTCAAGGGTCACACAAACCAAGTGGTCTTTTCGTCAAATTTACTGGAATGCGACTCGGAGCAGTTTGATTGCAAAAGTGGGATTCATTGTTTTATCTACAACTACATCTACGATATCTACTTTCTACACTAGTTCAATTTCTTGTATCCATTTCGGGGACCACACCCTTAATCACCAATCGCTAGCACTGAATAACTCAGAAGCTCATTCTCTCGGCTTTCGAGACCTCGACAAAACGGCAGCAACTTGGATATAAGCATATTAGTTATGTTATTCACCACACATGTAGACATTTGACGTCAACTTGATGACGCTACGGTAAGGCCAGTCTAGAGAAAAATATATTTAAATGACATACAATTTCCACCAAAATCTTGGTCTCCATTCCCAATTTAGAAATCATCATCACTTTAAGGAGTGCTATGGAGATTTTTGGAAGCTTTTGTTAATGCATTTACGGACCCGCGCTCTCCTATGGGAATTCAAAATTCAAAATAGCTTTCCAAAATGAAATTGAAGTGAAATAGCTTTTCACATTTAGCCATATTTTTCATCTGTTAATTCTTTATCAATCATAAGCAAGTACATTCTCTCCAAACAGAGGTAGCTCTGTCATAAATTCCTATACAACCTCTGTCTTAATACGAAGGTTTCTCGGGCACGAAATGTAGAACGCTGATTGGATCATTGGATGCAATCAAAGTTAGTTGTGCAATCAGTGACGCCGTTTCAAAATTATCATTTCAAATCGCCTGAGATATTTCCAGAAGCTTTACAAAATCTAAACTTTATTCGAATATGCACCTTGCACTTTGTGCCGTCTCATTTTGCGACTGCATCATTGCATAGGCCTATGTGACGAAAAAGTACGTTGTTCATGCATTCGGTGTCTTCATTGGCTGAAATATTGCCAGGTAGTTTAATTTGCAATATTTGTCCGCTTGGGGTAACTACCGGAAGCCTGAGAAAACTTCGTAAAAAGAGAGGTTATATAGGAATTTGTGACGGAGCTACCTCTATTGGGAGAGAATGAGGCAAGCATTTAGAATGGGTTAATTTTACATAACAAGAAAAGTAGGCGTGTAACTTTATTTTTCTGAAGCTCTCCTAAAATACTAACTAATACCAGCTTAAATCTAGAAAATAGTTTGACTGTACTGTCAATATCTTCGACTTGATGATAAAATTGTATTTATATAGATACACCAAAGATACCAAATAAAACCCCAACGCAACTGAAAAACGATAGATTGTAAAAGAATTTTATTTGTTGAGAGGACAGAAATCCTCCCTCAAATTCTCTAGTTTCTAGTTGAAGATTCTTTAAGTAATAAATGTGACATTTTATGTCATTTTCTCTCCATTATTAACGAAGACATGATCACTTAGAAAATAGGCCGAAGATTTTATCGAATCTTTACCAGATGTATGTATAATAGTATCGATCAAGCCATTTAAAACCCACACTACACTCATTAAAATTTTATATTACACTTGTTCGTGCAATAATATTTTCCATTAAAAGTTTTTGGGGCATCAAATAACAATGAAAACTAAAGTTACTTTGGACTTTGACTTTGACTAGATTAGCATTCAGATCCCCTAGTCAGGTAATGGAACCTATTCACGACAAACCTTTTTTGTCTTCTACTCTATAGATGTATTCAATTCGCTTATAAATGACTGAAGAGACGTTAAACCGAATATGGACTTGTGGAAAGAAGAAATTTCTTGAATTCTCTTGAAATCGATCTCTCCAAGTATTTTATTGTAAACGTTAAAAATAATATATGTAACAATGTGTACTGCTGTTTTATGATATTATATGATTCTATGTACTGTGATAATAAGTCATATATACTTATAAATGATTTATAGTACAGAAGTTTCCGAAATAAACGCAAAAATGTAAAACATTGGTTTTTTTGTCATGAATCGTCGAGGAGGTTTCTTAATCGACTGTGACATGGAGAACTGCACCAGCATGTGAAAAGGTGCAACTGAGTGCAGTTGGTAATGTAAACACGTGCAGCACGTGCATGCATGCTGCTTTCATCACGAACAGCAACATGATAAATGTAAGCGTCCTGGCTTCCTCGTAATTCATCAGTTTGTGAAATGTCAAAACATTGATTCCAGTAATGTTTACTGATGTATCTAAATTTACACAAGCACAGCCATCAGACAACACTGTAACACATACCCTTTTTAAGACACGACATATTACTAACTATTCTGACTGCTAGACCTTCAAATACAAAACCCAAATGAATGAATTTCAAGTACATAGTTCAGAAGCAGATATTTTACTTATACATTAAATAGTGGAGTAAACGAAAGTTATTAACACAGTGGAAATAGTCGATATAATACATGCAAATATTGTTATAAACCAAATGATCAAGACATAATTGGATTCAAAATATGTACAAAACATTACTCAACTTCCGATCGAATGACAAATGGTAAGAATAATAGTAATTTCTTGTATCTTTGTAGCACGTTTTACCATCATTTGAAAAATGCAATTGATACATTACACTGAACATAAATCAATACTCGATGTTCACATAATCGGAAGAAAAGTTCATAAAACGAAATAATCTTAATTTCTGAGGTTTTCAATCATTGAAAAGAAATCGAATGAAAGAAATGTTCATTTTAGCGTAAGAAGGACCTATATAACAACAAAATTATCATGGATTTCTTCTTGCCCTCGGTAACCTTTAACAAGACAATTTATGATGACAATATCGCCTACGATGGCGGGAAAGTCGTCTTTCAGACTGCCATGGCAATTGAAGGAGGTGTGTTTATGTGATCGCACTTGCTACGAATGTATCGATGTTGAATGGATAACTTTTCTGTCCTTAAATATCCAGTGATACATTTTGTATAATGTCATCTTTCTCAATAACCTTTCTTTGTAAGCATTCAGTTTCTGTTATTGATTAAAAGCATTTGAGAATATTTTTTTTATTTCATCTTATGTGAATCTTTAACGTTTCCCTTATATTTTGATGGTTAGAATGCATTACCAATTTACCCCAATTTATCGTTTTGTAAAATACCTAACATTAAACTATAAGGTTTAATTCTTGCAGATAATCTAATTGATTAAATTTAAATTTATATAACAATTAATTTATCAGTAATCCTGAGCAAATGAATTCAAATTCTGATATCCTCATATGTAAATAATTTATCAGTCGATTGTTCTAGTCATGCAAATGTGTCGAAATAGTAAGTTATTTTTTCAAATGTTGTAGGCAATACAATATTTACATTGTATCTTCATGGAAAAAACTAAGGCTTTTGTTCTCATATATTTACATTTCGAATGTTTTATGAAGGAGTGAAATTGTATTACTTATGTTTTGGAATGTCGTTATTATTTTCTACTTGCATGCTGTAATCACCATAAAGTGTCGGCATCTGAGCGCATTAGAACGAATAAAATTGAAACAGTCTTGGGTCACATATATATACAATCTGTTACAATTTTCTCTGACGCGTGACCTCCTGATAATACTGTATACTTACACAGAGTAAATCATCTACCAGACAAAAGCAATTAATCGATCTTATCTGCACTAGCTACCACCATATTCAGCCGAGAGGTGTAAATAATCCATTAGTAGTGTATTTATTCGTTAAAATGCAGTTTAATGAAATAAATATGATTGCAATGAATCAAAGTATAATGTAGAAAATCTTTATTGTAGATCTTAAGTAATGTACTATTCAGAAATGAAATGAAAGAATGTAGAACAGTTCATATACATGTTTTGTCATTACAATTATTTTGACAGCGTAGGAACCGAACATTTATTACCATAATGACCCAAATATTTCGCTGAGGGTACCAAAACTTTGAATAGACTATTGAGACAAAGTTACTAGTCCATTTTACAATATCATCTCTGTTATTACAATATCATCTCTGTTATTACAATATCATCTCTGTCATTACAATATCATCTCTTTTGTAACAATATCATCTCTTTTATAACAATATCATCTCTTTTATAACAATATCATCTCTTTTGTAACAATATCATCTCTTTTGTGACAATATCATCTCTTTTGTAACAATATCATCTCTATTGTTACAATATCATCTCCATTGTTTCAATATCATCTATAATGTTACAAAATTATTTCTAATGTTACAATGGTGGAGACGTCACCTTATTATATGAACATTATGTTACAATTGACCAAAGAAGTACACATCCTCGTTGTGATGACTGAACTGTAAAGGGTCTCCTTTCTCTAAGCCCTTAAGGATTGTTGGCCGTTAAGGTTGCCTTAGATTAATGTTAAAGAACTTTAATTAAGGTTAATCTTACTAAGGTTGCTTTGTTAAAGGAGGTTCTGGACTTTAATGATATTGCAGACCGTTGATCAGAAAACAAGCGTGTAATATAAATAAGCCTTACACTTTGATTCATATTCATATTTTTCAAGGTACATTAAAATCATTTCTGACAAGAATAGCACCCATGTAGTGTCTTACTTAAAGATGCTGGCCTGTCGGCTACGGTCTACAATGTTGTTGAGTGAAAATGACATGAAAAAAAATCGCTGTACCTGTTTTACAAAATCATAGAAATAAACAAAAGGTATGGATATGATATCAACTTATTTACAAATTACTTCTAATATTATAAAAATAAATCACGAATTCCTTGTAATGCTGTAGCGAGGCTTTGCACGCTCTTAGCGCTGATGAATGGTTTCACTTCTAATTTGTGTTTTATTTTACCGAGTGTGCGCACATATTCATCTAGATGTAAAATCTAAATCAACCAAATGGTATCCCAAGGAACGTGTTTTGACTAGGTTTTGTTATAATCATGTACTAATGACATACTTTTATGAACGGAAACGTCCCCTTGAATTTCGTTTCTTGAAAAAAAACCCCGTTAGGGCTGTCCTGTTAAGAGTCCTACCAATCAAATAACGACCGACACTCAGAATGATTTCCTTGTCATCGACATCAAAAACGATTAGAACCTCAAATTTATTTTGTTTAATGCAAACACCTTTCACTTTTTTATGATTTCCATATCCGAACTTATATGTTGTTCTATTCTCTGAAGATTATAACATTTTTAGTTGCCTCTGTTAACATAATGATAAAACATATTGCTTGACATTTCTTCATAGTTTAAATTATCATGTTAGTTATTGAGTATAAAATTTTGATAAGTACATATCAAAGTTATGTTATTAAAGGCAGCTTTAACAAAACAACAGTTTTTTCAGATTTTTTTTTATGAAAATGAATTGATTATCAAAACCACTATTGAAATACAATATGTTCCAAATTTACTTTGTTCATTACATAATTTGTTGATTAATATCAATTATTAATTTAGAGAAACACTTGATATCACGTGATAATATAGAAAAAAGAGTAGGCAAGCGAGGTTATGTTCTATAAATTCACTTGGCGACCATGCTATTGACTTTCAATGAAACCTCCGTCTCGAGTGCATACGCATTTTATACAATTTCTTTCACTATAAATGACCATAATGATGATACAGGCATCTCTTGGATCAGTATTAGTGCCTTGGCTCTGAAGCCAACTGATATCATTTACCCACAATGTAACATCAATTACGTTTTATATACATCTCCTCGTTTGTTATCTGTATACATCCACTTTGAATTGACAGACACAACAAGGACATAGATCTTGATATTGATTCTAAACCAATTCATAGTCGTGATTTTTTGATGATTTTTGAATCATTATAATTCATCTTAAGACGACGACGACGTCACTATCGACGTTGGCGCGATGTCATTGCATGTGTCACAGTTTATAGCTACTACGACGATATGGGGTTTAAGCATCCAACCATACCAAGAAGTAAATCCGACTATTCAAAATATACGTTATTGAATGACTAGGGCCCTGCGATGTTAAATTTTCGTTATTAGGTTGCTCGAGGATTTATGTCCTTGGGTTGCTTAGATCTCTGAACGGTTAGGGCTCGAACACTTTCACCTAATATTGGAAAGGAGTGCAAATGTTCCAATAAGGGAAATATAATATGGTTTTTGTCCTCTTGGTCCCGGAAAGTTCTTGTGTTTGCATTATTTAATAAAGATTATTGTTGATTTGGAAATGTTTAATGGTTCAGCCATACTTCGGTACAAACTACACGTTCCCGTCGTAATGTTAACAGGCCCAAATCTGCACGCTGTTAAAGAATGCCTTACTCATTTTCTTGACTATCAACTTAGATCATATATAATGTACATGCCAACTTCATTACCATAAAGAATTGAAAAACAAAATTGTGCACGAACATTACAAATCAGATACATGTGTGAAAGAGAAAACCTGTTTTGTATTCTCTTAACTTTAACCTCTATCTATGAACTGACATGACTCAGTTTGTCCTTGACAGACTTTGGAGTGGTTCAATGTTCATTGTTACTGATTAAATTTTGTAATGAACTTTTGGCATTCGATGATGCTGTTCCCGTAAACATTCGTTAATCAAAGTTTCTGCATCCCGTCATGTTATTTTGATGGAGATAAAGAAACTGATTTGGAATAGATAGCTTTCTCCAGTTTGATAGATTATCTTGATTGAAACATTTGGTGTTATTTGTTCTTATTCTATATGAATAAATGTTAAGTGATAATTCAAATATTTCAAAAAGAGCAGAAACTGTACGATACTAAATACATTTCCACAAACAACTACAATCATGCGAGCTTTAAGTTCAAATATGATATTAACAAAATGTAGTCTAGATGGTTACTCGTGGTGAAAAGTCAGAAACTTTCTATGTTAAAAAAGTCTATTTTCTCAACTCATTTTCGTCTAGAAGTATGTTACATACCACAGCTGTAAAGGTGAAACAATTACATAAGATGCATTTAAAACTATGAGGTAGTGAGGATGCAGCTTAACTTCTCGCAAATGAAATCAACTCATCCTAAAATTTTACTTTTTATTAAAATGTTTTAGGGCTTGTAAAGAATATTAACATGCATAAACATGCTATTTTCAGTCTTACATGATATAGATAAGACTAGGAGAATCAGTAACCATGAGTTTGACATTTAAAAATTAATGAATTGCGAGTTAGCTGAGAAGTGATACCTAATCTTGTCCCGTGAATGATGAAAGCAGCATGCATGCACGTGATGCACGTGTTTACACTACCTACATTCTCTGATAAGCACTGGTGAAAAATAGCCTGCAAGCATTCGTTTTGTAATGGTGGCTTTTAATCTATTTGTAAACCTATTTAAACCTTGGAAGTGAACAGGTAATGGTATAATTCTTTTCCTTGGCTAATTTACTTTTTGAAAAAAAAAGAAATTCAAATACTGCTCAACGAGTCTTAAAGTGACACAGAGTATGTTTAATGTTTTGTGTGTTGTTTAGATAGAGCTTACAGTTGCATATTTATCTCTTAAAACATAGATTATGACATTTTCTTGTTTTAGATTGTAAATCGAAAACGGCTCTTTAAATGTTAAGAAGTGGAAATTCAATTTCCCATTTACATGTATATTAATCAAATGACCTACTGTGCAAAACCAACCTATATTTTTTGTTGTGTCTGATCATAAATCTCGACTTTTTTCCTATTTAGATTACTATGTTAACTGATAAGCATTGAGATTTTCAGAATCAATACTGACGATGAAATAACACCATTTGACATATTTGACCTCAACAACATCCTCTGTGCCCCTTTAAAGGAAGGGTGTTTGATAGATGTTTGATCGTTGATGCTCAGTTTGTCATACTTTAAAAATGAAACTTTGATTATTTCAGTTACAACACACACATACAGCTATTTTATCTGTTTAGACAACCAGTATTTATGAAATAAGTTAAATCTTCAAACTTGACTGTCCATTTCTATGCAAAAGCCTCTTATCTTGTTTTTTTCACTTACACATACACAAGTGAGAGATTAGGTAAATCAAACAAAGAAATAATACATTGGCATATCTGGGTTCACAAGAGAATTATCATGATAGATGTTGTCTGCTTTTGAAAGCTTGTACTCATGTTAATTTGTGAACTGTACTTAAAAGAAACCGTGTTTTCTGAGGGAAAGACTTCAGTGTTCACTGATTCATACTTCTATGGTTCTGTTGATGTGCAAATTCAAGTCCTATTAAATCTGTTTTGAGGTAATTGAGTGTTGCTTGTAGTCGATTATTTCAATATTTTCAAGATTGTAATAAAACCTGAAAATGGCGTATATCTACATCAATGTTCAAAACATATGTTCTCGATGATGATTTTAACACAAATCATCAAAGGATTGTGTTTTGGAACTTGAAAACATGTTGAATATGTTAAGGCGCCAATTCATTTAGGATTGTATTCATGTTTTCAATTGCATATATTTATCATTTCCAAGGGCCACGTAGATTATCATCTAAAGTTCACTTGTTTAGCTAGGAAAATCTACCAATTCCAATGATGTTAGGTTAAACGTGTAAGTTAGTACAGTAACAACAGTACACCATTTCATTGATAGAATCATTTCCATTTACAGTTGAAGTGCATTCACATTATCACTGACAAATGCACTTACTTGCCGGACCAAAAGGCGACCCTATGGCGGTTGAAGCTTAGAGCGTACCACACTGCACATATCAGCTAGTGTCCAATAGCCAGATGCCAAACATGTTCATATTTGAGATACATGACGAACTCACTTAATTTCAATCTATTAAGAATTAATTTTTGAAATGATGCTTGTTGTCAGAGTGTTCATAGTTGTGAAAATGTTTGTCATTATTTCCTTGTATGTACATTGTATCATAAAAAGAAAGCATTGTTAGAAACAGGGTTACACAGAGGGTTTTTCTAAGTTGGACAACCTGTGCCCAACCTTATCTTTAATTAATAAATATGTTTCAATCAACTGTATTAAAACTTCACTATTAGATTTCCAGTTTAGCAAAAAAGGGTCTATTCAATCTATTATATCAAGTTTCTTGTTTGCCCTCTGTAGTTTTTCGCAAGGCAATTTATGATGACAATATAGCCCAAGTTGTTCGACAAGTCGTCTTTCAGCCTTCCGTTGCAATTAAAGGAGAGTTTATATGATCGCACTTGATTGAAGGATTCAATGTAACCATTGTATTCTTTCATATAAGGCCAAATCCCAGTATAAACGTTGATAATTCTCAGTAATGGTCTTTGTAGGCTTATGTTGTTTTCAAGTGCCTGATGATCGCAAAGAAATTTGATACGACGGGTCATTATCTACGAATCGTTTTCGGGTCTCAATCTCTTGCAATGTCATAAACTGTCTACATGTAAATATTACAATCTTGATGATCAAAAATTAAAATCAAAGCAAAATGAGAATATATATATTTTTTTAAAAGAAGATAATTTATAATATTGGACCTTAGTATTCGTTCGTATTCAAAAATTAAAAAACTTCATGCATGTTGCAATTTTCCTATTGAGGTGGCCATGACCTAATGAGAATGCGAAAATCTAACGCAGATCGAGTAATTCACCTAACAGACGGAACCTATTAATCGATCTTATATGCACCAGCTACCACTCTGTCTAGTCGAGATATATTGTTAATTCATTAATAGTATATCAATTAGTGTACATCAGTGTAATCAAATAATCAGCTTGAAATAGCCAAGTTTCATAATAATGTTTTGGATCTCTACATTTTAATTTGAGTATTGCATGATTTATGTATGCTTCCTAAATGTAGAATTACTGATGCAGAACAGTAAAGTTAACCTACTCTTATTTACCATAAAAGGTGAGAGTGTTGGTACAAAAATTTCAGTACGGGGATACAATCGTTTATATTTCTATAAAAATTATTGCATGCATTGGCTGTATTCTATCCACAAATATAGTTTGCATTTCATAATCTGCTGAAAGGGAAGGGCATTTATCACAAAAATATTATCAAGATAGTTTTGAAGTTTATGTGAAACTGAATTAAATATGTGCTCTGTAGTTTGATATTTTTAATTGAATAGTATTTTTTAATTAGGAATTATAATATCAATGATATCAAATGAAAAGAAAAAAGAATTTCTTATTTGGATTTAAAAAGTTTGCACATTGATATCAAATCAGAGCATTACAGAAACCTTGTTATTTATTTCTAAGGTAATGTAAAATGTAGAAAATATCTTCATAGCCATGCTTATAACTTAAATTGAAACCATAGACTGTAGTAAAACCATTTTTGAATAATATGTATAAACATAATGGTAATACGACTCTCTTTCTCATGGATGACTGGTTCCAAACACGAGTTACAGATGTAAGAAACGTACTTATATATGTGAGGGTAGTTTGTTGTTAATCTTACATGACGAACATGTTTATTTCACAACTACAGAGAGAGCAAATACTCAAATAACACATATAAGAATTATCTATACTTAGTAAGGAACAATGTTTTATTACATCTTAGAAAAGACAATATAATCGGTAATTTTGAGTGAATATCTCATGAGTGTAGTGCGGTAGAGGACATTTCATACTTGTGATGCTTTTAGGGATTTTGTTGTTGGGTTTTTTATGGAGGGATGGGGATACCGGGTGATGGTAATGTAAAGTTAAAGTTCAGGAATCGTTATTGTACTAACTAGCTCAAAGATCATGCTCGGCAAATATTTAGCTGTTTTTTACCGTTATAATGTTTTCTGCACCTGAGTTAAGTAAACATAATATTACCCTCACGCTGCTTGAATGTCTGATATTAATTGATTATTACTGTGCAACACACGTACATGTGTTAATCAGAACAAACATTCAAAAACAGGTTATCAAGACTTTTTCTCTAAGGTCACATTTTCTTTTTCAAAATATCAAGTAAGTTTAGTAATTATCGTAAAGTAAGGTCTCAGGCTACAAAAGTCATGATTCGATGTCAGAGCTATTACCTTGAATATTACTGTGCAACACACGTACCGCATATCAGAATACAAATTCAGAAAAACATGTTCAAGATTTCTTCTGAGATCACATTTTCCTTTCAAAATATCAAGTAAGTTTAGTAATTCTTGTAAAGTATGGCTTGGGCACCCTCACCTACAAATCAGAAAGGTCTCTGGCAACAAAAGTACAGTGCAACACACAAGCAAGATGGCAATCAGAATACAAATTCAGAAACAAATGTTCAAGATTTCTTCTGAGATCACATTTTCTTTTCAAAATATCAAGTAAGTTTAGTAATTCTTGTAAAGTAAGGCTTGGGGATCGTCGCCTACATGTACATATCAGAAAGGAATTGGAATACGAAATTCTTGAATCGATGTCACAGCTATTAGCAGGCCAGAAACTTCGTGCTGTTGACGGAATGCCTAACTCATTTAAGTTCCTTGATTACCAACGGAGGCCACTTATCATGTTTTGACAGCTTCATTACTATAAAGAATTTCAAAATAAAACTGCACATGTTCGTTAGAAAATCCGAAACATATGTGATGAGGGACCACCGTGTGTCAGTGATACCTAACAATGAAAATTTTCAATGATCTGCAATGACTAAAATACTCATTGATGAAGCTTTTAAGCAATTCAGAATTTACAGAAATTAAAAAGTAATTAGGATATGTTTATAAGATTATGGCAAAGGTAAGTATCGAGAATATTTCAAAATATTGAGTTAGTATTTTCTGGCAGCCATTAACAATTCAATATTTTTTCTGAGTTATGGAATTTTGGAGGCCTACATGTGACATCTAATTATATGCATAAGTATATGCACTCTTGTTCAAAATTACGAATTCACCTTCAACTCATTAGGTGAGCTCGTATTGAATTAATTCCTCAAGCTCGTATTGAATTAATTTCTCAAATTGTGAGACAGCAATTTCGTTAAGGCTGCTGAGTATTGCTCCAGCAAACAGCAGGATCGACGAAGGCTCGGAATGACCTAACATTCCTGTGGCAGGTACATGCTAAACATTATGGAGTAGTTAACAATTTTTTGTATACAAACAAGACACATCTTACCGTTAACCGTTGTCACACGTGTGGTCTGATGCAAATATTTTGGTTGAAATGACTTGAAAGTTAAAGGGTGTGTACTAGGAATTTGAAGACTTTTAATAAATTAATCACGATCCTTGAACAACCAGCCCCGGTAGGTTGTTGACATGTGTTCATCAACTTATTTCTAAAAAGTATTAAGTCTGAAATTGATGAAGCAACAGGGAAAATAAGAGCAATGAAGTTCCACGTTCGAAATACCTCTATCAAGTTCAACTGGCAAAATCGTGTAATGGAATTAAAGCGTTGGCATATGACGTCATATCTGAGATAGGAAGGGGAAGGCATGAAATCAACATTCAACATCAACATGTCAGATCATTAAACAAACTATTCCACAAATGAGGGGTAGTTTTCTCTCTTTGTAAAACAAAAATCATAACTGTATCAGTATCAGAATGCAATATCAAGTCTGACATAATCTAGGTGTGACAAGCAACATTCTCGGAATCAAGGGATTTAAAGAATTACCTTTTAGCCGAGGAGTTATCTTATATCTTGTCCTGCATATGATAAGCAGCATTTATGCACGTGTTTACGTTACCTGCGTTCTCTGATATTGACATGCGTGAAATAGGCTGCGTATAGCAATGATACGTTTTACTTTGATTGTAAACCAATCAAAGCCGCCATTTGTACAGATAATGGCATATGTTGATATATTTAGTAAACTTTCCTTTTTTAAAGTTTTTGTTTATCAAGTATGACTCAGATTGTCTAGTTAAAAGTGAATGTTTCAAAAGAGTTGTAAAAAGTACAACTTAAGTTTCTTATTGATGCTTTTTTTCCCTCCAAGATGCTTCATATATACATTGAATGTTACAATGCATCGATTCAGGTAGTCGAGTAATCGAATATTCTCTGGGAACTACTATTTCATCAAATACATAAATAATTTTTGCAAACGGATCTATTGCGATGTTGTATTCAAATACACACACACACGAGTGAGAGATTAATTGGGTCCATAAAATGTATGTTATAACTTATTTTTCTTGGTGTCAGATTAAGACGGCAGTATCTGTCTCTCTCGGCATATATAAATTGTTATTACATATTACGAGTATGTCAGACCCTGTTCAATAGCCAGTTTCTTACCAATTACCATGAAATATTTTCTGAAAGTATATATAATCGATATATCATTTTTGTGTTAAAAATGTATTTTTGGTTACATGTATGTAAAAATACGTTGGGAAGTTTATTGACTACTTGTAAGAGAAGCTCGTTGGCTTTTTCATAGATGGATTGTAGTAGATGTGTCTGAGCTTCAATCAACGGTGCACCTCGTGCAGTGATGTGAACAATTGTCGATCAGCTTAAACTGTGTATGTCTCTTTAATTCCATTCTTTAAACATCGTTAAACAGATGTTACCATAAAAATGCAACTTTATTGTTTTGAAAGAATTAATTTTCTCAATATATTCTCTCAGAACGACATGACTTGGTCACGTTACATCTATCGAGGTCATTTTGCAATAAATGGCCCGGAAAAGAATCTTAGTTCAAGTTGTAAAGTACGTATATATTGTCTCCCCGTGTCTGAAGATAGCCTGACTGAGATAATCTCAACTTTGAATGTTGCGTTATTCATCACAAGGAAATTTGTACTAACACTAACAATTATATGAGAATTGATTTTTTGACAAACACGGTCATTGACTAAGTGACAAAGATTTATTTTAAACATATAAGATTTCCGGAACATTAATGAAAGACAAAAGATAAGTAAGCAAAATATGCCATTACTTATTTAATAAAACTCCTGTTAAAACGCTGATTATCATATGTTGCATATATTCAAATATGTGTGCATTGAACAAAGTACTATCTGTTTAATGTAAACATATTACCTGTTAAAAATGAATGAAATTATGAAAAATGATGTAAAATTAATTTTAGGCCAAAGAGTACGTTCTTGAGAAAATCGTCCTTAGGAAGGGACATTTTACAAACTTTCCAAAATGACACATGACTTTATTCCTGATTGTCACTCAAATAAATCTTTTATTCATTTTCTAATAAACTTCTGAATGATAACTTGTCAGGACAAGTTAAAGAAAAATACGATTTCCTTAAATGTCTTCTCTATTTTGAAAATACACGACGTTTGAGGATATCTAGGTTGACAGGCTTGATTACCACGTTTCACGTGACCCGTCATCATAATGTAATATGTCCCTAAATTAGGCCATTTTCAATTTTTATATAAAACTATTAAGTATCTTAAAGTACAATGTGAGCGAGGTTAGTATTTACGTGGGTGGTAAATAGCTACGTCTGTTTCAAATAAGTTATTTCATAATTGCAATATTTCAAAATGGTTTTGAATTCTGAAATGATATCATTACTATATAGTAATTCTCCAACCTACCTCATTTATATGTCTTCTCATATGACTGTATAGTTTGTTGAAGCATTTCCATTTACTGATGTAGTGTATTCACCGATGGGTGGATCTACTCCCTGGTCCTATGGCAGTTTGAGTTGGAGAATACCACATTGTATTGTTTGTTGTATTGTCCAATATCCAAGTTAGTATTATTCAGAATTCGTACATCCTATATTATATCGAAGTAGAACTTGATCAAAATTAATGAAACTATGAATTTCGAGAATTTTAACAAACAAAAGATTAGTATATTGTCTATTAAATGAGAGAATTATCCTCGCCGCTTGTCTCTTAGCCACTTGGTACTCACCTAGATGTTTATTGTTCAAAAATTTGCAAATATCTTCACCACTGTGAAATAAAAGATCTAATAACTTTTTGGCCTGTCATCTCCTCTGTATTAAAACAGGGCGATATCTCAAATTTCACACGAAAAGCTGAGTAAAGTCTGATACCCCTCATTATCGTGGTGACCACTATTTTTACACTTCAAATTATTGAGTCTTCTTCATGACAATTGCTATGTAAATGTTTTCTTTTCAATTTGGAATGTATTATTTGCAGCGGGGATCATGCCGTTTAGTGACATGTCCATGTGTCAAAATACACAAGACCTTATCAAGTCCGTATAATATGATATTTCCTTGAGAATTGGGCACATTATTAAGCTATTTACAAGGTTCAAATGATAATTAAAACTAATATAGATATAAGAAGGCCTATCTCAAGGTTAGAAAATAGTATATATAGTATCGTTTATAGGTATCCAGGTGTTGATAAATGCATGCCTTCCTTATAGACCATTGACATTGTGAAATAAGTGCAAATGAGTGCAGCAGTTAATGAAAATTCTAGCATGCTGATTTCATCACTCACAGGAGAAGGATAAATGATAACTGCCTGGCTTCCTCGTAATTCTTCAGCTTGTGAAATGTCAAACATCTTGTTTCTTGCTGAGAGATGATATAACTCATTTATATACTTGTAATCACAAACCGATAGGCAAAAGGAACTGTGTCAAAATTTCTTTCGGGTTATCACTTTTATCAAATGTGTCAGGTATTCTGCTCCATATTGCAGGATCCTAATTCGCCTCTTGGGCTTTAAGCATTCAACCTTAATATGTCACAAGGGTCGTTACAACAATTATTCTGCTTGACAAACAACAGACGCGTTGTTACAGTTAGTTCCTTTTTGTTGTAATGTATAGCACTGGAATTCTTATAAAAACAGGTCGACGAGGTCATTATGTTAAGGATAACATACAAGTAACCGTGCATTCGTGAAAAAAATTGTACGAGCCGCGAGGCGGCCTATACAGCCTAGTTTAAAGTGTTTTTTGTATGACCTGCTTTGGTTTATGATAATAACATTCGTATTTCATTGCATAATCATAACACAAAAAACGTTTTTCAATAAAAAAAAATCCTTTAACAAAATTTGAGATGGTCCCAACTGGTTCACCGGTCATTCTTAATGCACGTGTGAAGTTGTTTGAAAAACGTGCATTGTGCCCATCTTGCCAGTTCATTCTTAAAGCACATGTCGCCGCTAATGGCTGAAATATTGCCCAAGCGGCGTTAAGCAATAACTCACTCACTCACTCACTTAAAGCACATGATATGCAGCTTAACTGTCTCGCAAGTCAATTCTTAATGCACGTGCAACGTAACCATTTCGCCAGTACAATCTTAATGCACGTGCAACGTTAACATTTCGCCAGTACAATCTTAATGCACGTGCAACGTAACCATTTCGCCAGTACATTCTTAATGCACGTGCAACGTAACCATTTCGCCAGTACATTCTTAATGCACGTGCAACGTTAACAATTCGCCAGTACAATCTTAATGCACGTGCAACGTAACCATTTCGCCAGTACATTCTTAATGCACGTGCAACGTAACCATTTCGCCAGTACATTCTTAATGCACGTGCAACGTAACCATTTTGCCAGTACAATCTTAATGCACGCGCAACGTTAACATTTCGCCAGTACAATCTTAATGCACGTGCAACGTTACCATTTCGCCAGTACAATCTTAATGCACGTGCAACGTTACCATTTCGCCAGTACAATCTTACTGCACGTGCAACGTTACCATTTCGCCAGTACATTCTTAATGCACGTGCAACGTAACCATTTCGCCAGTACATTCTTAATGCACGTGCAACGTTAACATTTCGCCAGTACATTCTTAATGCACGTGCAACGTAACCATTTCGCCAGTACATTCTTAATGCACGTGCAACGTAACCATTTCGCCAGTACATTCTTAATGCACGTGCAACGTAACCATTTCGCCAGTACAATCTTAATGCACGCGCAACGTTAACATTTCGCCAGTTCAATCTCAATGCACGTGCAACGTTAACATTTCGCCAGTACATTCTTAATGCACGTGCAACGTTACCATTTCGCCAGTATATTCTTAATGCACGTGCAACGTAACCATTTAGCAAGTACAATCTTAACGCACGTGCAACGTTACCATTTCGCCAGTACATTCTTAATGCACGCGCAACGTTAACATTTCGCCAGTACATTCTTAATGCACGTGCAACGTAACCATTTCGCCAGTACAATCTTAATGCACGCGCAACGTTAACATTTCGCCAGTTCAATCTCAATGCACGTGCAACGTAAGCATTTCGCCAGTACATTCTTAATGCACGTGCAACGTAACCATTTCGCCAGTACATTCTTAATGCACGTGCAACGTAACCATTTCGCCAGTACAATCTTAATGCACGCGCAACGTTAACATTTCGCCAGTACAATCTTAATGCACGTGCAACGTTACCATTTCGCCAGTACATTCTTAATGCACGTGCAACGTTACCATTTTGCCAGTACAATCTTAATGCACGTGCAACGTAACCATTTTGCCAGTACATTCTTAATGCACGTGCAACGTTAACATTTCGCCAGTACATTCTTAATGCACGTGCAACGTTACCATTTCGCCAGTACAATCTTAATGCACGTGCAACGTTACCATTTCGCCAGTACATTCTTAATGCACGTGCAACGTAACCATTTCGCCAGTACAATCTTAATGCACGCGCAACGTTAACATTTCGCCAGTACATTCTTAATGCACGTGCAACGTAACCATTTAGCCAGTACATTCTTAATGCACGTGCAACGTTACCATTTCGCCAGTACATTCTTAATGCACGTGCAACGTAACCATTTCGCCAGTACAATCTTAATGCACGCGCAACGTTAACATTTCGCCAGTACATTCTTAATGCACGTGCAACGTAACCATTTAGCCAGTACATTCTTAATGCACGTGCAACGTAACCATTTCGCCAGTATATTCTTAATGCACGTGCAACGTAACCATTTAGCAAGTACAATCTTAATGCACGTGCAACGTTACCATTTCGCCAGTACAATCTTAATGCACGTGCAACGTTACCATTTCACCAGTACAATCTTAATGCACGAGCAACGTTACCATTTCGCCAGTACATTCTTAATGCACGTGCAACGTTACCAGCTTAATTCACGTGCAAGACGTTTGAAACCGCAATCAGCTTGGGATTTGGTATAAAAGGAAGGTGGTCTTAATTCAACTTAGACATTATGTATGGAAATTTTGTTGTTGAGTGGGAAGACATGGCCGAGTATCCACACTTCTAAGACATTTCTTCAGAGGATGATGTTGTGTTATCACAGGCTTCAAGAGAAATTGAAGAATCGTTTCCAAGTACCTCTTCGACTGTGACAAAAGATTTTTCATCGGATGACGACCATCTTTTATCTCAGAGTGCATGTCAAATTGAGGAAAGTTATGGACGTTTTGCTTTGCCAAAAAGTGAATCCGAAATGACTTTGATGAGCAAAAGACAGTAAGTTCTGTTCCTATTTACTATCTTGTTTTTCTTATGATTGTGTTAATAGTAAGTAATTTGATAACATTGTCTTAATGCATTTGTAATTCGCAATACCTGCCTTAATCAGTTTCGAACAAAATTCTGCGAGTTAAGCGATGAGTTTATGGTCTGTTTCTGAACAGAAATTGATAATTATTAATTCCATTTTCCAGATTATCCGAGAGTACTAAGAACAAGTACAAATGGGCAGTTAAAACTTACAAAGAGTGGGCCGAAAATAGAAACACTGTAACAAAGCGGCAAGGAAAGGACCAGATTTTCAAGGTGAATTTGGAAGATATAACTACAGAGGAGATGGATGTCACCCTAAGTAGATTCATCACTGAAGTCCGAAAAGTCAACGGTACGGATTACCCTGGATCTACGCTTTATGAGATGTTGACGTCCATCCAGCTCTACCTGGCACAGTGCGATTTCGAAGTTAATTTTTTCTCTGAGCCAGTGTTCAATCACTTGAAAAACACACTTGATTCCGTAATGAGACAACGGTCTGCTGATGGTATCGGTATGTCCAAACGTCAAGCTCAAGTAATAAGTGTGGAGGAAGAAAACTTGATGTGGCAGAAAAATATCCTTGAGAGTGAGAATGCTCAGCAACTACAGAACACAATGTTGTATCTTCTTGGTATTAACTTCGCCCTTAGAGCTGCAAAAGAACACAGAGCCCTGCGACTGCAACACTCTCAACTGAGCCTGACAACGGATTCCAGAGTTAAAACTGTACTGCGTTATACCGAAGATGTTTCGAAAGCACGACATGGAGGACTGAAGCACAGAAAAAAAAATGCAGAAAATTGTTGATGCCTATCCAGATGAACGTGATGGCAATCGATGTGTAGTGACATTATATAAGAAATATGTCCATTTATGGTAAGCAAAACATTTTTATAATCCAGATCCACCCGATTTTATTTAACCTTACATACAAAAGCATGACAGACAACGTTACAACATAATTCATGAACATGTTGATTAAGACTTCTTTTCTGTTTTTCAGCCCCGCTGGTGCAAAGGACTTTTACCTGAGACCTTTGACAAAACCACGTCCAGGGCAGTGGTACAGTCTAGCACCTGTTGGAATACACACTATAGCTGCAACAGTGTCAAAAATGGCAGCCACTGCTGGATTACCTGGCTTCCGATCAAATCATTCTTTGAGGGCTACTGCAGCCACACGACTGTATCGTCAAAATGTAGCTGAGCAGCTGATCAAGGAAACAACGGGCCATTCTTCAGACGCAGTGCAAGCGTACAAAAGAACATCTGAAGAACAGAAGGAAGCAGTTAGTCGAGTTCTGCAGTGCCAAGATCAGGGACCCGTGAATAACGGAACAGTCGCCATAGCAAGGGAGCAAAACCGTCCACAATGCATTTTCAACATCAGTTGCAAAGTCGACATTCTCTAAAATCTGAGCGCAATTAAAATGTTGAATCTCATATCTTTTTTGTCTTTCTATCGAAATGCTATGAGTTACATATTCAAATAAGGAAACCAGTTCCGTTCCGGGGATCATCTCAAAATTATTATTGCTCAGTTGTCCACATAGAAGCAGTAGATTCTTGTAGAATAATGTATGATTGAAACAATACAATGACGTCACTGCTGTATTTTAAATGGTTAGAGACATTATTTTCCACTCGGCAAATAGGTAAATCTCTTCAAGTCGCTATCGTGGTACATAGTTTCACAGCAACAGACCAGCCATAACTGTCCATCTGCATGCTACAATGATACAAGTGTCCGTGTTATAAAGATCGAACAACATGAATAAAGAAGTTTCAAATTCGCGCCTTACCAACTTCTAGATATCCTCTGACAACATCAATTCAAATGTTTCGTAAACTCTGAGGTTATATTTGTAGAAGTGTTGAGCGGAAAAATATTTTGATTGCACAATTGTTCAATTTGGTAATCAAATTCAAATTTTTTTTATAAAAAACTTAAATTCTCAAAAACATTTAAGGCAATGTATACAACTTTATAAGCATGACCTGAATTATTTTATAAAATTTGCAAAGATATTTCTAAATACCTTTCAGAAAGTGAAAACTAGCAGAGTTACAGAATATGATATGTAATATTGTTGCCTTTCTAAGAACGAATCTTTCAATTCAACGAAGCCCAAGCCGTTTATTGTTTGCCAGTACTAATTTTTCCCATAACTTTTACCTCATATACAGCAGAAATTAAAATCATATATGTGGAAATAACAATTTGTCCTTTGATGGATACGAAATGAAAAAGCTTTTGAACTTTTGGAGTCTCAAACTTGTCAACAGTCCAAGACAACCTTCATGAAGCTTTCAACATAAAAGATTCCATCAGTTTGTCCAACGTGAACTTAGTGTCAACATTGTTAATATCTTAAACTTGTGCTGATGTTCCTGGTGTCGAGCTGTATATTCTGCGTGCTTTCTGCTATCAACTGTGTCTACATAATGAAAAATTGATGAAATTCTAATGTCTAACTTCATAGTTTGTTTTTTTTCCAATCTTTTTTATTCACTTCATTTTGATACAATCAACAAAGTTTTGTACATAACATGAGCTAATATGTGGCATATTATGTACCTCAGGTATGGCATGACTTATAATCAACATATGGAAATACATCAAACAAAGTAATAATTAAACACTTCATTCAGAAACAGCATTCATATATCAAGAATATTAAGAATATTCCGCCTTTTGTCAAAATAATTCATGTTCAAATTTTTTCTAGCGATATATCTTTCAATGTGAAAAACGTCTTTCAGGACATTCTTATATATTGTGATACTAGGCTTTAAACCTTTAATGTTCATACCATAGATGTGACGTTTAGCTAGCAATACCATGTGATTCAACATGTGGTTATTGATGGTACAGAATAATATATCTTGGCTTGAGAGATCGGCAGTTTTATCAAGGGCACTTTTAATAAAGTCTCTGACTATCTTCATAGTTGGAGAAAATTACATACTTACCACAGCAACAGTTTCATTATTTCTTATTCTATACCATTTGAATTCTAATGAATTAAAATTTGAGAAGATATGTGTAGGTACTGAAAAGAACAAGGTATGGATGTCACCCTGTCACTGAAAACTCTAATTTCTGGATTATTTTTCCTCACTTTAAATTCTTTCTAGGACCTGATAGAAAGAACTGTTAAAAAGTTTTGAATATATCTTTTTGTTTACCTGTTGTGCATTAATAGAAGTAATGCTTTACCTTAAGCTTGTATCTGGGTTTCCATTGGACATTATCATACAAAGTTGCACAGATCTAATATTTAAACAGTATTTGGAAATTGTTCTACACATTATGCTTATTAGTTCTATATTTTAGATTTTTATATAATTTGTAGTATTTTTTCGCCGCTACATAAACACTTGTATAGTGACATTGTTACATTATTAAAATGTCAGAAATACGAGGTTTTGTCTGAAGGGAATTTCCTTATTTTTGTGTGAATGATTAATAGTTCGACTCCAAAATCCAGAGCAGTTTGTAGGATTTAAGTATCTTTTGTTTTGACAACTGTATTGTGATAAATTAATGGATTTAGTTTCTATCTCCTTAAAGTGTACAATATACAGTTGTTATGCCTTTACTGACATTCAAAATTAACTGCATTCAGAGTTGACATTGCTTTGTTTTCTTGCAAATCCTTCTCTTCGTACTTTATGATGGAAACTGTTCGGCTCAAGGGCATGACCTAAATAATTTCAAACCAAAGCTCCTAAAATCAAAGAGGCTATATCATTCAGGCTATAGTTGAATTGACGAAACTGCTTCAGGTTTGGTTTTGGTTTCAATAAATTTCATTCAATAACTTTATTTCACTGATTTCCTTTTCAAATAAGACACGAAGACTTAAGAACAAGACACCATAAAAAAAATTCCCATATCATGTCTATTCCCCCCTTGTCTTTTCTCATTTGGATTGGTTTACCATCCTAAATGTGGTTTACGTGGAATGACAACTTCATCTTTTCAATCATGTTGATGTGTCAAAGTGCATATCAACTGGGAAAGTGTATCAACATGTTCTTGGTAAGGTCATACACATAAACACAATTGCTGAAATTGTGTTTATTATGCAGACCTATTTCAAAAGTAATACTTTCATTTGACAGTTACATCTCTTCATAAAAATGCCACCATGGGTATATATTCCTGATATGCAAATTTAGTCATTAAGTGTTATCATGTTTGGACATTAATAACTGATGTAAAAATATTTTGGTTTGATATGATCATGTACGTTGAGCTCTTGAATTAAAATTGCGTTTTAGAATTTGAATATAATAACTTAATAACATTTTACAATTTCTTACCAAGAGAGCTTGGCAATCAGGAATCAAAATCTCAGTTTAAAGTGTCTATCTTCTTAAACTTTGGTGAAAGAAAGTTGTCATTGATCAAAAGTATCTTGGAATTATAAGAATAGACCAAGGATACAATCGTAAGTAACAGCATTCAGGCGGATTATCTCATGCATACTCACTATCTGAAATATTTGTCTTTCAATCTCTTTGGTGTATTGAAGCATATTTATTCTCAATATAAAATATGTCACTGGATGTGTTTAAGAAATGACTATATATACAGAAAGTCTTATCACTATTTACTGTAAAAATGTACAAGTGTACATGCATATGTGAAAAGGCATTATTTTAACATTATATCAAATCCTGTTTTCCGCTTTCATGTTCAGAAATTTTCCCGTCTTGTAAAAACTTTTAAATGGTAATAAACCACAGTGTCAATAAACATTACTCACATCAACACATGTATGTCATAAGAGTCCCTGCCTCCTCTGTAGAAGGCGTTGGTTATATGTAAAGAGGGAAAGTTGTATATATTTGATATTTACAACACGAATATATGTTAAGAGCTTAATTCCGTAGACAAATGATAGTTATATTCAGTTTCTGCATCATAACCACCATCATCTTAGGTAGAGTTATATACAACTTTGTCAGATCCATCGATCATTTAGTTTTAGTTTCAATGGGATCTTTGTACTGTTCAAATTTAAAACTTGTATAAAGGACATTTTATTAAAATTACACCACATTTTTAAACATACCTAAATATGATTAATTTTCAAATGTTTATAATATAAATTTTAACTATGGTGATGTGATGCTTTGTGGTTCCAAAGTTGTTTTTGAATTACACGCACTGTAGAATAGAATAGTTGTGCCTTTTGTAGAGAATATCAAATATTTTGAAAGATTAAGACAAAAGCATGTCAGTGTCATCAGTCATCAAATTCTTGTTCATTTAGGAATAATGTCAATATCAATATCCTGGATCTGGCTTTTGTTGCATACGAGGGGATTGGTTGCATTTTAAAAGTTGTGGAGAGTTAACTTACCGAGCAAAGGTTCCTCATTCATAAATCATCCATTTACTATTAACTCAAGGTTGTCATAAGAGCAAAATGAATTTAAGAAACACAGATCAGAACGGCAGTTTACCTTCAAAATTTTGAAGTGTCTTAAGACAAGTACGTTTTCCACAGTTTGGGCTCACAGCACATAAAAGGGTTTCGTGAAATGTTTTTTAATTGTTAGAGTTATTTTGTCAGTGTGTTGCATTCCATATCGGTGCAAACAACTACTAATATTCAGCTGATTATCACCAACGATGTTCCATAGCACTTGTTTAAATTTTACATTAATCATTGTTTTCTTAAGAATGCATTATAAGTGCGCGATTTTACAACTTATTCACCCCGCTGCAACATATAGCTTTCTAGTGCATCGATGGTTCGAAATACAGCTGCATACCAAAAAAATTTTTCACATACCGGCGTATCCTAGTGCAAATATAATGTTTTTCGGCATGTCTTTGTGGCATCGTCCAAATGAAATATGTTCATCGGAATTTACGAAATTCGGAATTTTATAATTTTTAAGGGAGAGACTAGATAATCCCACAATAAGTTAACGAATGGCCATTTAACACATTGACAATAGGAGATCCTTTGTAATTTCTGCTTAAGTTATTTTATTTACGTTGAAACCAAACCCAAATTAAATTATATTTGCACTAAGAAACAGTAGTATGTGAACAAACTTTTGATATGCAGCTGTATTATGGTTATGCAAATAAATGCTTCATCAATGTATAAACTATTTAGCGGCACGCACCAACTCCTATTGTCAGTGTGACCCTCGTGAATCTCGTGTTACCATTGTCTGAACCCAGGCGTATGGACGCCGTGTCCTATGTAGGTCGTTGGACATACTGAATAACTTGTTATCCTTGTAATAAATGGGAAAACGTGTAATCTTAGAAAGCAATGTTGAACTTTTTAAGAATCGTTTGTTTGGTGTTACTGTGACAGTTTTTTTTCTAAAATTGAGAAATGAACCAATTACAAAACCGGCAGCTCAAGAATGGTCACGTCTAAGGAAGAAAACACTATGACTGGCTAAAGAGTTTATTTTGTAGACAAGGATTTGTGTGTCTCTATTCTAGCCACTTTTATCCTACTTCAACACATTAAGAGAATATGAAACGTTATTCTTCTTTAATTCAAAATATACCTAAAAATTGTTCCAGCATCCTTCTTATTCATGACAAGTTAATTGTTTCTCGTCCCGATTGGCCATTTTTTATTTTATGGATGGATGAGAGATGAGGAATGCATTAAGTCTGGTTTGGTATCGTCACTTAGACCATCTTGATTTAACAGTCATTGGAGTTGTACCATGTTGTTGACGTGATAATATGAGTGAGTAAATAATCAATGTGATAGATACAGAGTCTACAGGTTCTACCTACGAAGTTTGCTTGATCGATGCAATAAAATGGTATAAATCTTCCGTGTCGAGTACAAATCTGACGGAACAAACCATTCCCTTGATGGTGCAATCATCTCCCAGCCAGGCATGACAAATCTACTAACAATCCGTTTATCCATCCAGCCAAGTATCAAATCGATTTGATTAGGTTTTATTATGTGTGTTGGTCTGACGGGTAAAGGGAGGTTACTGGTGGATATTAGATGATAATAAACTAGCTTTGTGTGACCATTGCGTCTCGCCAATTGTTAAGTATATCTAAGTGTGTCCGAGTACAGTTTTTATCGAGGTGATTACTCAAACAACAATGAGAGTTTGTTGGTGTCCATAATGTGATCTACATCAGTTTAGAGTGTTTAGTTAGTGATTATTGACAGCATGGATGTGTTTTATATTTGATTGATATGTGTTTGATAATAACATTACGCTTGACTGAATCGCCGTTTGACGATTTTGACGTAATGGTTCAAAATAGCGTTGGATATGTATAATTGTCACTATAAATTTTATTTTCCTTATGCAAATTATATAGAGGAAGAACAATGAACGTTTTTATTTTATAAAACGCTCGTTTCATTTGTATGCAATGGCAGCGAGTGCGACCACATCAAACAACAGTAAAATGAAATTGTTGCATATAGGGGTTTAAGGGTGTTGGATACAAAATATCAAGTTATAATCAAATCGCTAAATACATGTATGCTATTCATTTGTTGAAAAATGTCTCAATCTAATTATGTCATTAAGATAGCACGTTACCACAGCATTGTTTAATAGTTTGCTTTTCATCGGGTGCTACGTATACAGCATCACATTAATAAAACAAATCTCCATTGTAGTAAACTTTTGATTATTATAATTATTGTCACATAGATTGGCTCTTAGGAAGAAACACTTTGTGAAAGATATTCATATCAAAGAAATTCTTGATGTGAAGCGAATGTAAACAAACTAAAGTTTTACCAGAGGAAAGCACTAAAAATCATAGTAAATTTATCATACTCAGTAAAATTTTACATCCAGAGAGATGTGATTTAAAATTGGAAATTCTTATTATTATTATTATTATCATTTCATTTGCCTCTAATGGTATTTTTGTGTAACATTTTTATCATAAAAAATTAAAAGGTATACTTACAGTCACTATCTTTTCTTTTGAATCTTTTCACATATCTTTATTTCAATACCGTTCCGAAAGGGCGATAAGTTACACAAATTAATTTGAGATTGGTAACACTGATTACTGTTTTCGAAGGACAAACAGCTTACAAAACTCACGAGATCACGCAACATAATTTCTCAGTATTTTTACAAAGATTATCGGAAATCAGAATCGAGTGACAACTGCACAGTGTGTCAAGCATTCCCAGGAATCACGTCATCGGAACTGTCACCAGGAAGTAAGTTACGAAGATTGATGACGTACACTCTACATATTCAGATGGGATTGACCAATAAGAGCCCAGGCATGTCACTGTTTGTCTGCTGAGAGGAGTTGACTATTCAGTTATCCCTTGGATTTTTTGGATTGTGTTTTTGATATAATGAGAGGCTAATAATATATACTGCGGCAAAGCTTGTAATTAAACACTTTGGATTGATCGGTTCTCCTACTAACAATGTAAATTAAGCTATGTTATGCAAGACGCAATCATGGAATTATTTTTTATCAATTATTCATATTCATAAAAACGATTACCAGTATTATCAACTGATCCAATCTGAACAATAAACTCATGTCGTAAAATTGATTCAAAGTTTATACCTAGGAGTATACATATACCCGTGACTGACTATTACTATATTAGCTCTGTAGTAAATTCTTATGAAGGACTGAAGCAAGGGAAATCACATGTTCTCAATTGCACATCAATTGCACATTTTTCAATAAAAAAAAGAGTTCAAAATGTAACATACAAAGTTTTAGTAACCCATGAAAACCAAATCCATAAGTTCAGTTAGGTAAACGTATTCACTCAAATATGAATTTAAAATTAAATTATGTACATGTGACACGTTTTGCACAACCAGGCATTTGGATTTTGTATCATTTAAAGAAAATATTGTTTCCATAAAATTTGAAAAATATAACAGTTACAAAAACGGGTTTCAGTTCCTTAACGACTCCTGGCACACTATCAAAGGTTCATGTAAACGATTAGATGAGGAACGTATTTTGTAACCAGTTTTGACATCAGCGTGTCTGCAATTCAACACGATTTATATAAACCAAGAGTTACAACTAACTCTGACAAGAACATGCTACAGCACACCTACATATCAGAAGAACATGGAGATGGTAGGGAATTGGTGTCCATATCTGTTTAACAATGGAGATGGCATAAACAGAAGCGTTTTAGCAATTCCCCTTGTTTCACGCTATTATAAACCTTGGTTGATGCCTGGCACAATCATCGGGTTACTCAGTCTGCAGAGTAATCTTTTAGTATTGCCAAAGTTTATTCAAGACATTGGGATATGTGGGATATTGCACACGCTCGATGGTTCCTGTGAACACTCAGATGAGGAACACCGTTTGTAACCAGTGTTTACATCAGTATATCTGCCACTTAGCAAGATTTAAACAAGGTGATATATAACAAGAGTTACAAGTCATCCTTTCAGAAACATGCTGCAGCTGACCATACCTGTCAGAGGCACTATGAGATGGTACATTGCAGGTTGTCCATATCTGTTTAAAATTGGAGCTGGTATAAACAGCAGCGTGTTAGCAGTTCTCCTTGTCTCCCTCTATTTTACACCTTAGATGATGCCGAGCACAAACATCGGGTTCCTCGGACTGCAGGGTAGGGGCTTCTCCTCCAGAGACATTATTTGTCCTTGAGAAGATTCAGGTAGAAATACATGAAAACCTTAAATCAGTCTTTTTTTATTACATTTTATTAAACTTGTCATCGGTATCTGATGCGCTTTGGCTCAAGAAATACGAAACCTTTAACTCGTTTCATAAAAATGTTGTTGTTAGTATTCTCTCCTACTGTTTAAGATACAGTTCACCTATGATGACCTGAACACGACTGAACAAACCCCATATGCCCAAGAGCCCAAGAGCCCAAACAAATTCAGGTAATCACCAAGAATAGAAATTATCCGCGGGATTATCTTCCCTCATCGTTTGCACTTTTTTTTTAATCTAAGTCAAGTAATAAATCCTTAATTCTTCATATATTTACATGTATAGATTAATCACCAAAAGTTTTTTTAAGGGGCTTGCATTGATAACAATGTTTATACCATGTGACTTTCGAAATGAAAGACTTCCAGGGAACTTAAAACATTACACTGGACTCTATATAATTTCAAGATGAAACTATGTCTTCTGACTAGTTTGCCCACCTTTGTCCATAACAAACTGTAGTAGAAACCACCGAAATGCGGCTTTGGCGCTTTAGTTAAGTGAGAACTGATGATGATGACGAAGCTCTATATCTTATCATTTTGTTTACTTTCATGAGTTTTAGATGACTTTGAATTCCACGTATACACTTATAGATACAAAATTAATCATGTTTTTAAATCGCTAGATGTATGTTCGAGGACGTACATCTGTAGAATCAGACAATGCGTGTATTAATAAATCTTTCAGTAAATACGTGTAAATACATGTATCGATTCAATCATTAAGTACACAGATTTATTCAAATTTCTAGAAAATACACATAATGCCTTAAATTGAAGGCATACATTATACACATTTTTTCGTTTAAAAATATGTCTTGTATCATTTTATGAAGTATTGATGAAGTATTTTTCAACGTTATTGATGACTTGTTTCAAATTATCTGCAAATGTTTAAACTGAGTGTTTGATAAGACTTTCTCAAGGTCAATTTCAATCCTTTTAATGGTTATTTTGAAAAAGGGTACACCATTTATCTACGATCAAAAGACTATTTACCTGTGTTTAATCATATCAAATTATCTTTGCACTTTCATGATGACACACACAAATCACTTATCAGATAGCTTAATAAATTTAACAACTGTTAGGAACATTCATACATGCAATGGTTCTCTTTCTTTATCAGTAATTGTCTCAGTCGAGGTGAAAGAACAATTTAGCAAACTAATGCCATAATTTCACAGATAAAAAATCGCAGGAAGATATCTGCCTTACACTTCCTAAATGAAAGACTCCAAACCCGGTGTGCTTGCGTGTGTACTTGTAGATAGTGAAGGGCATGTTGTAATTCAATTTGGTTAACTAAACTGCTTTCTCTGAAGTATACAGACAGGGGAACAACAGTCTATGGCGTCAACTCCTTTATGATAACAGATCTCTCTAGTAACTTGCACTTTATTCTTGTAACACATCCCTGCAAGTTCATGATGTGAAAGAATTAGCCTGCAACATTGCACGGTAGTATGTGTGCACTTTATGGAAGTCAGAAATTATTCCTAATCGTTTGAGATGCCTTTCCAGATCAAGTTCTTCGTGGCAGTGAGTGTGTATGTATGATAACATTTGAACTAGGTCTGGCAGGCATGGATACTGCAACAGTTTTATCTGTGTCTAAATACTTACGTTTTTAGGTTGTGGCAAAGGTGGTTGGAGTATTTGTTTTACGTTATTGGTTCATTTAATGTCATGCACTTGGCCAATCTCATTAAATCTGCTCCAATCTGACCGTACCTTGCTACGTTGAGACGTTATCAATTTTCCAGTGCTCATTCATCTGTTCTTTTAACTGAAACAAGTTAGCTACGATGTTAACCATATAAGTTGGTATAATATCTTGATTATGATAGGTTAATCAATTTTTCATAAACGTTTCACTTAAATTACATCGATTTTTTTAAAATGGTATAAAGACATTGAAGTTTAAAAGAAATATAAAACAGGCATGAGATATTGTTATACTCCTAGTTATAGATGAGGTTTTTTCTAGGATTTAAACAGTGAAAATGAGCCATTATGGAGCAAAGAAACGCTTTAATCATTCATATATATTTTTCTTAAATCGGAAGGTTTAATGATGATATTAATTTATCAAAATCAAGGACGCTACAAGAACGTCTCATTTTACTTTGTATCCAGAAATCACATCTGTTTGTGAATTTTAAAAAAATTGGAGAGAAAACAAATCACTTAACAAAACAATTACAATTTAAAATGTATACATTCAATTCAAATGTGAAAAAGCAACGAAATGAAAATTTTATGTAAAAAATGAAAAAAGTAAAATAAATTTAATTTATTAATTCCCGCAAATTGACCTGTCAACCGATGGCAAAGTTTTTAAATACGCTTCTGTACAATGTCAAAGTAAAGATACTGCTAATGAAGTAGTTTGTTATTTGTTTGCTTCCCACACACATAAACTTACATTTTCACTTGTTTCGAAGAAAGATAAACATGGAGATATATATATATATATATATATATATATACCTTATAGCCATACCAGGTGGTGTTATCCTGTGTCATTGTATCTTTGTTTTATTCCTAGAATGATAAAGGCCATTTGACATAAACAAAATATTTTTAAGTCATGACACAATTACTTTTGATAAAAAATATAGCGAAACGTTTATGACAGAATTCTAATATAGATTACTGAGTTAAGCGAAACATAACACAACTTGTGTTTAACCAATTTGCCTCCTGTGCCATTACATTTTTGGTGTATCCTAGAATAATAAAAACAATTCGGAATTAAAACATTGCTTGAGTCATGTTATACTATTTCCAAATTTGACTTTAATATATCATAAGAATAAATATCATTTCATAATAAAACTCTAATAACATTGTCTTCCGTTTACAGGATAGTTAAACGAAATATAACACTTCTTTTGTTTAAACATCATATCAATGAAAAGAAAATATAATGAGATATGATATAACCTTTTTCTGTGCAATATGAATAAACATCTCATACCATTTAGACCGTTTATGCTAGACTGAGTCGGCATTAAACCCACACAAATCTATTTCCTTCTAAGAAGGTTTTAAATATTGATGCTCAGTCAACGAACTCAGATAGTACTTATAGTTAGACACTAAAAACGAAAGTTAACATTATTCTTATAGAGCATTTAATCATATATTAGCATGTGTTATTCTATACGAAATGAAGACAATACTCTTTACAAGGTTTCTATTGTTTATGTAATGATATTAAAAGCATTTAGATACCTAATTCAAACTTAAATGAAAATATATATAAATGAAGCTTGCTTTAGTTGTTTTAGTGTTTCTTACTGTCTATATTTAGTGAATTATTTTTATAATTAATCTTTTAGTAGGTGTAAGTTCAATATCATAATGAATTCTTACAATTAATGTATCAATGTAAATTCTATACAACTTATAAAGTAAATTCTAGTCAAAGAAGACATATAAGTTTAAATACTCTCATGCAGATAGAATGGTATTAATATTGAAGGGGAATTCATCTCGAGCTTGTCCTGGACTTTTAAAGTGATAAAGAAATTATTACACTTTTAAGTGTATGATAGGACTTTCAAGAAACTTATCCACACTCGTTTCATGAAAATAGTTTGACACACTACCTCGGGTAATAATGTCTATGTTTGTTGGCTCTCAAAATGGTACTGTTCCTATGGAATGGTAAATGAACGTTGGCCAGTTGGCCCTCACAAATTCTCCACTCGCAACTCTAGGTCCCCAAATATATCTGTATAGTGTTCATCAACAAACCAGAGAATCACACGCTTATTTGCTTATTCCCCCTCACACGCCACACAGAACACTAGCTCATCTGAACAAACTTGGGATTAATTGACCAATCAACTGTCAGATTCTCACTCGCACGTGTCGATCTTCCACCTGGTGGCAAGGTCTGGAAATTTTTATTCCCCGATTTCCGGAAGAGGCAGTGTTTATATTTCTAGAGCAACCATATAGTAGTTGTAAACTTTTATCTTGAAGACATCACTATATTTTGCAGGTTATATAGTGTTCCATGAGTAATTACGAGTAATTATTTACTGGGGTTTAATACAATTTTCGTTTCTGCACTTGTATAATTTCATTTAAATATTGATCAACCATTTGAAATATCAAGCCAATCAATGGTTCTCTTGGTTCATTTATTGGCACAGTTGAGATAAGAGGACTTACTAGGGAACTAATATGATAATGTATGAGGTTGATATCAATCGCAGCAAGACGCTGTACACTTCATTTCACTTTCTATTAAAGATGTTGGTGAAGTTGATTATCTATTTTGTTAACTCCATAAATGAATTATAATTAGTGATAACCATTTTAACATGTTTATTAAGTGGTGCAGGTGGGACCAATATATTACGTCTACAGTATTCAAAGTCACTAAATTAGTGATTCATCCACGTTTTCTCTTAGCGATTAAACCAGTAATGTATCATGGTGGTTATTTCATACAGTTGTTTCATATTTTGCAATGTTCATGACCAGTTATAAAATACCTAAATCAAACTCGCTCCAGAGTAACATGTGCAAGGTTTAAATAATTTAAAAAGTTAAGTTTTTATGAATATTAATACCATTAGATAAATTAAGATATATCAAGGTAAATCAAAAGATAATTGATTCATTGGTTCAGACTCATTCGCCTCAGAGAGAACTAAGACTTGGTTTGATTATTTTTAAGTGATACAGATGTAACCTTAGAAAGGTAGTTTCAACTACACTCAGGCCTTATGGCATTTAGGCTTTAATTCAAGCTACATACAACATTCATGAAACATGCTCTGTGTCACTTTATGAATTAAAAATTATAACGGATAATTTATGATGAATGTATTGACCATGAGACATATTGTGATATTTGATGCAGGAGAACACCTTCAACTTTTGATAATAAAAACTATATTTCGGTAAGTAACCATCTTTGTTTTCATGTATATTCGTTCAAGGGCCGAAAAGTTAAAATCATGCATACAACTTTCTTCAACTAAAGGCATCCTAAATATAAAAATGTTTCACTGTTTTCACCGAAACCAAAACTCCTAGCGTTAATGGACCAACTTTATCTTATATACTGTCATGAAGTTGTACAGTTTCTTCTTTGACGTTGAAGCCTTTGACGAGACTCAAGCATAAAGGCTTCTTATCCTATTTCTATTATGTTCAATATCATGAAATAGAAAGCGACGTGCAGACATTGTCGTGTTTATATTCCTGTTCTTGGGGCTTCTATCATTTCAACTGATAGTAAAACTATTAGTTTTCGATGAAAATCCAAGTCAAATCCGTTGTTTAGTTAAGAAAGAAAATTCCTTTTGAAACAGTTTCATTGTATCATACTATTTATGTAGTTACTAGTTAGGTAGAATGACATGTAAAAAATGGTGAATCACTTCTAGAGAAAGGTTCAGAAGTACAAATTAACCAATCATTTTTTAAAATAGCTGAGATAGTAACTCAACATTGCTACTATCAAACACCTATGTTGCGATTGTTGAGTATTCATTAATAGTAACCAAAATTAATTTGATGGAGTTCGTTTTCCTTTGCAAATTGTACCTTTTAACTCCCAAATGGTAACAACTACCTATAGACAATCTTAACCCCACGAGAAAAATCTGAAAATCTTTTGATTTTTTTTCATCTCATGTGCGATGATTTGAAACACTATAAATGAAAAGAAAATTAGATTCATTATTATTTTTAACACATAATTTCTTGTGACCTGTTCAAATTGACTTTTATGACGGTATGTTTGAGACCTCTGAAAACTGCCATCAGTGCTTATAAACATCATAGCTTTATCCTTATGAGGTCAAGCCAACGGTTGTAAAGTTCATGGTCGGTACTTACGGATTAAGAGATTTTTTCATCTCTTAGTTTTAAAAACATTGCTTTCAAACGCTATACATTCTACAACGACAGGAGTGTGTGCTCGCTCCATAAATTCAGGATTTAAGTTACTCTAATCAACAAAATTCTATGTACAATGCATGAAAACAATCACTGATATTAGATATCAGAGATGGTACACATTTTCACAAAGACATTTTATACTGGAATGTGACCGATTCAGTTATTAACCTTTTACTATCTGGTTGATATTCTCTGTCGATCATTGAGTAATAAAGAAGCCTGGTATATGTTTATACATGAACGGATAGTACATAAGTAACCAACCACAGTGTCAGAGAGTGCATGTCATCCCAACTTACAGCACTCTGTTGGGTAACTAGAAGTTTAGTGAAATGCCCATCAACAACTATGGGGCGTGTGTATGTGCCATGTATGACGTAATACAAACACTGGTATGTGTATGTATATGTACCAGTACCGATGAGATGGGGATATCAATTTACGTCACATAGTATACCGTATATCTGCACACTGCACGAATTCTCTAAATCCGGTAAATAAATAATGGTTCCTTACTTACAACCTTACAATAGGAATGAAAAGTTATTTAATGCAGCAAACCTCGATAGAGACTTTATTTAGCTACCCTAGTAAAATTTGGTTATTTTCTCATTTCACAAAGTCGGTTGAGAGTAGTTTTTTAAATAAACAAAAAATGATACTTGAATTTGGGTAACCATATCTAACACTACCAATGAAAAATACTACTATTCGGGTGTTTTTCCGCATTGGGTGACAAGACCACACTTGATAAATACGATATGTGTAAAACTAAAATTCACTAACGAAAATAACAAAGGTAGTTCATTTAATAGGTGGTAAATGTCTCATATTACTAAATGAATATATTAAGACATGTTTACAGTTACATAGTTAATTTGATGTCCTTTTGGTTTTATAACGTTCATACAACCTCCATAACGTTTGGCATACATCAACATACGCCTTCCTTAAACATTGGCTAACATAGTTAGTAGACCAGTTTGTTAGTCCTGCTTCAAGACTGTGTATAAAGAGGAACTTTGAATACAGTCTAGGTCCTCATTCAGCAAGTCTAGATTTGACTGCATTAGGAGCCCAAAGAAAAGAATATTATGGATGAAGGAACAGTAAATTATCAAAATATTTCATAGACTCAATTTTAGTCTAACCAGTGAGTATTCCGGTTATAATGCTACTTTAACACTCCAAAAGCACTCTCGACGGTTCCTCTAAACAGATGACGAACACCCTTTATAACCAGTCTTTACATCAGTATGTCTGCAACTCAGCAAGATTTAAACAAAGTGATGTTTAACAAGAGGTACAACTCATCCTGTCAAGAACATGCTGCAGCAAGCTATACCTGTCAGAGGAACATGGAGCTGGAATAAACGGCAGCGTGATGGCAATTCCCCTTGTCTGACTCCATTACATACTTTGGTTTACGCTTGGCACAAACACCGGGTCTTAAAAATGTCGGATAGAGGTTTGTTCTCTGGTTTTGTGTAGGTTAATCTAAATTCATTACTAGCTCGTCGAAGATACTCTCGTTTGATAAATCTAGAATTACACATTGCATCATAACATCGCGAGCTGACTGACGTCACGTAGTGTCACAATCGTCAAGCATGACGTCACAATATCAGCGAAGCAACGGCAACGAATATTTCAGTCATTTGCATGCTTTTTCTTTGATATGATTCAGCGAGTAATATATGATATACTAAACTCAATCCTGTTTAATTACAAATATATGAAACTCGTGAATAGTATCGTTAGCTTTCTCGCTTTTTATCTTTGAATACCGAAACACTCATTCGTTTCATGAAAAATGTTAACGAGACTTAGTTTAGTATTCTCTCTTACTAATAAGATACTGTTCACCTATAGATAACCTGAATACGACTCAACAAACCCTTTGTACTCTGACGTTGGAAGAGTCAAAACAAATTCAGGTACTCACCAAAAATGGAAATAATACGCAAGTCACTTCCCTCAACTTTGGAGAATTAGCAATATTTACGGTGCTTCCTTATCTGATTCAAGTCTTATATCGTTAGTCCGTCATATTTCTCAATAAATAATAAAACTTTCTTTAAGTTAAATGCATTGATGGCAATGTTTGTAGAACACGTGCCATTGTAAAGAAACATATTCAAGGGACTCAAAAAGTCGCACGGGAATACATGGAAGTCAAGATGAAATGTGTCCTCCGATAAATTTCCCTACCTTTATTCATAACACCACCTTCAATATGCATATCCTATTCTTAATTTATCTTTAGGTTGAGTGCCAAAGAGTCGACTGCTGATAGCACCCGTTAAAGTGATGTCAAGCTAACGAAAGAGCTCGGGAATCGAACTATTTTCTATTGCTAACAAACAGTGCGTAACTTGCACAATGCAGAGTTTGCATCTCAAGAATATTTAAGGATCACGCTTCTTTGAAAGGTCACCTGAATTACTGGTCATGAATAGCATGGATGACCAAAATAAATTATGACCAGCTATTAAATTCATTTGGCAAGCTGGTAGCAAGGCCACGTTTACATGTTTTTCTTCAAAACCGAATCATCATTGATTAATCACATGTCAGAATATCAGAAAAAAATTAGTTTCATTAAAAGATAACTTTTAACTTTGACTATACCATGTGATTGTCAGCACCAATGTTTTATTTATTTTTTAAGTTATTTTAGGTGTAACAAAGTGTATTAAAATCACCAAAATGCAAGCTTTATGGAAAAGTTATGGTTATTATAGTTATGGTCGAAATTATGATGATAAGGATACATATTCCATGGTTTGGTTAACGGTTAACATCAATGATTTCGAAACGTTCTTTCGGTTTCAGTTAAATAATTTATATGCATATGCCAAAAAAGAATATTTAGTTGTGTTTAGTCCTATCTGTTTATCTTTGCACTATTATAATGACACACACACACACACAAATCATTTATCTGATAGCTTAACAAATTTAACTACTTTTAGAAACATCCATCTCGATTTTCTATCTTCATCATTTATCGCCTCAGTCGAGGTGAAAAACTATTTAGCAAACTAATGTCATAATTTTACAGATAAAGAATCGCAGGAAGATATCTGCCTTACACTTCCTGAATGAAAGACTTCAAACCCGGTGTGCTTGCGTGTGTAGTTGTAGATCCTCCTATGATAGTAATGGTCTTGTAATTCAGTTTGCTTACTGCTAACAATTTGCTCATAGCAGTATGTGCCTTAGAGAGAGAGAGAGAGAGAGAGAGAGAGAGAGAGAGAGAGAGAGAGAGAGAGAGAGAGAGAGAGAGAGAGAGAGAGAGAGAGAGAGAGAGAGAGAGAGAGAGAGAGAGATTCTTTATTTCCTCCAGTACGAACCGAAGATCAAAAACATATATATAAATATACCAATTCATACAAATACAATGTTACATTTATTTATACAAACACAATAAATAAAAAGATTGAATATACATGTTAACACATTAAGTTAATATAGGGATTTCTATTAAGTATATGGACATACTGTACAGTACCAGTATTATAGGATAGTAAACAGTGTAGTCATTTATTAATGTATTATGCACATGCAGTTTATTATATCGGGTAACATTGTAATAGATGACGTTTTAGGGCGTAAACATATAGTGAAAATTGTTAAATAATGGTTTCTCAGGTGCTGTGTTCAATATATTTATTGAAGTCAGTAACTCCTCCAAATAAATGTTAATTTCATCTTGTAGTTCAAACGCCACATAAGCGTCAACTTCAAGAAGATCTATCATAAAAACAAAGAATGCATTTCGGTCAGGATTTAAGTGTTCACAATGTAGCAGAATAGGAAACTCATAGTCGTTGGTATGATTATTACATAGATTGCAATTTTAGATATTTTTACACGTGATGAGACTTTAATGCATAATTGCAGATTTATAATTAGGGTGCAAGTAAGATAATTGCCAAAGAATGTGACATTTTAGTTTATTGTGGACATGTACATAGAGACTCATGTTTGCATTAAAAGAGGTTTGCATTTGCCATAGATGTTCTTCATAGTTATGTATGGATGTATTTACAATTTTACGCCATTTAAGTTTGGAAGAAAATAGACCTTCTGATATATATTTTTCGATATGTACATTCAAATACCTATTCCTATTCGATTCGTTATGGACGGTTCCTCTGATATTATCTACTTGGTCATTCTCATTAAAGCTGATCCAACCTAACAAAGGCTCCTTGGTTGATATATGATTACCTTTCTCCAGAGCTCACATATCTGTCCTTTTCACTCAAACCAGTCAGTTATGGGGCTAAGTAAAGGAATTCTGGAAAAAAACTTGACTTTGATAGCAATATCGACTTTTCATAAAAAATAATACTTTATCAAATGACATTAAATTTTAAACAAATGGCACGTGTTAAAACTTTTGACTTGGGCCATTATGAAGAAAACCTGATTCACCCTATCTATGTTTTCTAGTGATGAAATTAATTGTACCTAGATTGAGGACACTGAGGATTGTCATGTTTTTTAACTAAACAAATAACTTTTTTTTAATTCCTTTTAAAATCAGGGGAATGCTGCGAACAAATATTGATATGAAAGTTTTCATTGTCATTAAGACCAGTCAGCTGATGGCAAAGTTGAGATGGAGATTGTAATAAAATATCTTATCGAAATATTGCCGATTAGATTATTGGTTTATCTGTTTGCTACCCTCATCCATTAACTGACATTTCGTTTGTTTGGAAGACAATCAAATGTAGATAAAGATTATAGATACTTATCATAACGCTAATATTGATCTGATAACCATACCAGGTGTTAAACCTCGTGTGTTGTTTCTTTATTCCTTGACTCGTGACGTACTATCTTTGAAAAACTATTTTGCAATTTCTTTTGATAAACATATTGAGAAATGTCATGGTCATGATAGCATCCTGATAAAGATTCTCTTCCATTTATATGATAGCAAAACCAAACATTTGGTTTGAAAATCTTATCAATGAAATGAAAATACGAAATTATATTACGTATTTCTCTGCAATATGAATTAACATGCTTTTTCACCATAGCCTGAGTGAGCAATCCTCCCACGCAAATCTATTTCCCTGTCAGATTATTTCTAAACTTACGACTGTTGTGGTAGTGTCTCTTACAGTTTTATGTTGAAATTATGTATTAAGTTTACAAACTTTCAATTAGATGTAAGCTCAGCCTTTTAAACCAACATATTTACATATAAAGAACACATTATGATTTAAAATACTTTTAATAATTTTTTTATAGCTTGTATAGTTGTCATTCTCAATGTATTTTGTTGTAAACCACTTGACGATGTAATTTGATTTTAAAGATAAACACGTTTCAATTTTAATACACAGGTAGATGTGTAAACTATCTCTACTTTTCAGTTACCTCTTTTACCCAATAAACTACGTAGCCTGTGATGACAGTAATTGCACAATTTATTTCCTATATTAATTTCTGACTTAAATAATTGTTCCAGCAGGTAAATATTTGTGCATACAAAATGTTCCTGTTTCTATGGAATAGCAAATAAATGTTGGTCCGTTGGCTTGTGCATCTGAAATGCACGTGTCAATCTTCCACCAACCTGCTCTGGAAATTCTTATTCCGAATTTCGGTAGAGAAAATGTTATAAAGCGTTTTTATTGCCGTAGGTACTTTTTTAGTTGTAAATCTTTATCTTGAAGACAATTCCACATTTTCCAGATCTAAAAATGTTCCATGAGAATCGCTAAGGCCTATAATGTCCAATGCGTTTTATAGTCGAAAACTGTGTTCCAAAGAAGGTTAAGCTTGTATGATATCATGAAATATTGTTTTGACAGATTGTGCATGACGCCCTGAAATAACAATGACAACATATCACTAAGACGTCATTAACATATCAAATTTTCTTTTCGCTACTTCTTTTGTTACTAGCAAATGCACCATATTAGCAGCCAAAACAATAGGTCTTGAATGAACTGTTAAAAAATGAACATAAATACACAAACGATGAAACTCCCCACCTTTATAGAACCTTTGTAAAGTCAACGTAGATGAATGTATATATGTTAAAGGAATTTATCTAAGCAATACCTAACAAAATCCTACCACTGATTATTTAGGATAAAGAAAAATATTTAACAACATCTTGGTACGATTCGTCCTGATTCTTGAAAAGTAATTCTTACCATAGAATTGTTCGTTTTCTTTTTTCATTGGTGGAAGAATGTAAATATCTTAAGTGTTAAGATATCTGTTAAATGTTCCTTTTTCAACCTTTTGCATAAATTTGTCAGAATAATATTATCGAGACTTCACACGCCCATTTTCCTGATAATGAGTAATTATTTTGATATCTTAAAATCTTACAGAAGGGATTTTCATTTCACTTTTTACTTTGTTAAACAACTTTAACAATTTAAGCAATATTTGATAGTTAAGGTTATGGTAGGTATTAAGAATCATTCTATAACTAAACACACTTTTAAGCAACAGCAGTGTTTATTGACATGGTTTCTAACCATTTGAATAAGAAAATGATTCAGTTTAATAAAACTTTTTGATTGAATTATTAAAACAGACAGAGTACTCCAATTGTGAATGAACGAAACTGCTGTATTTATCCGTGACGACCTGAAACTTTGGGAGTTTGTTTACCTTTCTGTTTAATATTCGCTTCAAGAAGTGGGAGAGAACAGTGAGTCATTTACAAACAAACAACATTTTTTTTAGAGTTGTTAACAGTAGTTATCGCCTGTCGTGTTGTGAGTCATAAACAGATAAACGAAATTTTGTTGGAGAGCTGTTAACAGTAGTTATCGAATGTCGTTTTGTTTAAACACCTTCTGCATGTAAAAACAGAGGTATGTTATGAATGTTATGATAACAGTTTTATACACTGGTGCTGTTGCCTTATCATATTTCGCTAAAAGCGTTCGCCCCCTGATTTATACATGTGTATGGATTGTTTGAATTGGAGATATGTTTGTATATTTGAACAGTGCCATAAATAAAGCTGATATAGATGATTCAACGTAACAAATATTCTCTATGTAATCTGATGTTTTGAAGAAGGATTTTGAACAGTTGATTACAATTTTTTAGAGAAAATAAGAAAACCAGATATAGTTTCATATTACTTATGGCCTAGACAGGTAACCAAATTAATTCGGATAAGTCTTAATAATTAACTCAACTGGGTTTTTTTATCAATTAATAACAATGACATGATCTAGTGTTTTAGGCAATAAAACATCTATTTGAAACTTTCTAAAAAAAAATTGACACAAAGATAAATTTAATAAGTAATTTTGTATACGTGTTTATACATGTAGTACATGGTTAGATTATGATGAAGCGCATCTAAAGTTGTTTCTGTAGTGACAAAGAATTCTAGAGAATATACTACTTCCGGCTTCGGCCTAGAGTTTGTTCCCAAAAACATTTTGACTTTGAATTTTCCGTTCCATCAGTTTAAACCCATTATAAATTAAATTCAAAATTGATATGATATTTTTGAGTGAATTGGACATCTTTACATACCTTGTTTTGATACAGTGTGTATATTTTGTAAACTATTAAATTGAATGATCATTTCAAACAATATGCAATTCCGTTTTCGCATTTCACACGACATCAAAATGTATTGCTTGTTCTGATTTGGACACTGACATTTTAAATGAAGTTTTTCGGCTATATTTTGCTTAATGACATGGATCATTTGGTAAGTAACAGATATGCTTTTCATTGGGTTAGTATATGGATTATCATATAAAATTATCCACAATAATGCTCATGGTCAAGAATAGGGGCAGTATTTAAGTAAAGTATTAAAGTCGTGGTTCTTTTTATGGAAACCAGATCGTTAATAGACGAGCGCCAGTCAGTCAAATGTAAATTTGTTGACTTATGCTAGCAGATAATCAGATACATTTAGTTTGGTAATGTTTTATACCAGGGGGTCGTTGCACAAAACAACTTAACACTAAGGTTAACCTTAGTGCCATATTTTAACATTGCACTAAGGCTACCTTAGTGACTTAAGGTCACCTTAGTATTTTGTGCAACAGGACCCTGATAATTAACATGAACCTTGTAAGGGTTTTTTTTTGCCTTGCCTTGCCACATGTAAAATATCGTTGCTCGATATTTTGTAAAACAAGAAATTAGGATTTTGGTATTAGCATTTAAGTCGAATCGGATTATTTGAAATGAGATCAGTACATTTGGTATTTTGGCACGTATTAAAGGGGCAGTAGCATGGATGTTTTGAAAATGGACTTAAATACAGTTTCCCCAATACATTCATTTTTATGCCAAATGCATTATATTGTGAGGGTCAGGCATGGAAATACTCAACACAATTATCCATAGTCGTAGAAAAAAGTATCAGACATCAAGCGAAAACTGCTAGTGTGAACACCTTTTAAGCATTAAAGGTAGGGAAATGGATTCGAGAAGCTTAGAACTTTTTTTATTAGAAAATAGTGTCTTTCAATTGGTTTTATTTATATAAGTTTTCGTGTGATCGCTTTTTTAGCCAAAAAAACGCGCTAAAATGACCCTTTTTAACATGTTCTTTGTCCCTTTTAAGAGACCGTGATGGGCTCTTTCCAAATTATTTTATATTGAAAATGCATATGCATTGAATTAGTCATGCTCCGGTCGTTTATTACTGCCAGGTATTTAATGCCATTAGAAACGGTAAACTTCACATTAAGGCAAAGTAGTCTAAAGACCCCAGATCTTTAAAAACAGCAACTGACGAAATGACAAGCTCTTTCTGATGTTAGACACCTTCTGTGTTATTTATAAGTAGATTTCCACCGCCACATGTCAATTCACACTTATTTTATTGAAACAGAAAGGTATACCATATTGCAAACGCATTTCTAATATTTCTGACCTTTTATTTTTGTCATTAATATATTCCAGCCATGTAGAGAAAAGGCAGAGAACGACTTGCACAAGGTTTATTAGTAAAGAATGTCAAACAAATGATTTTTGTGAATGACACTATCTAGGACAGAAACGAGTTCACACTCATTTAATTGTAAATCCACATTGCAACACGTCAAATTAGAATTTCATAATGTTCATTGAATAGTTTGGTATCCCCGGGTGTATCATCTGTGTTCTGGTTGAGATACAGAGAAAATCGAAAAATGTTGTCAGCAATCGGTGGTACCATTCATAATTAAGTCTTCACTTCTCAAAACTTCTCACCGTTACAGTGACTCATTAGTGATATGTTTGAGTGAAACTGAAACGTTTGATTAGAGAAACTAATTACATAATGTGTTTGGCGTTTTGAGCACGCCCTTGTGGTGTGGAGTCCTTCGCAATATAAGTATCCTCATTGTTGTTAATTTGATAGCTTTGTCATCTGTTCTCATTTAAAACAGAGAGAAAGAGCTTTATGATTTTAAGGTTGAAAAAATTATAAGTGAGTATTGTAGTGTTTAGAAAAAACTAAATTAAGCTTCGAAGCCTACCAAGAAATTAATAGAAGAGTCTGTGAAATAGTTTCAAATCCTTTATGAATGTAAAATGTTTATAAAGAAAAATACAACTCAGAACATATTGTAGGGCTTATTATGGTTTTAAAAGTTAGCCAATAAATTAACGAATAAATTACTCCGCTATATACTCCACGTATTATGGAAGATTGGTTCTAGATTGACACAAGAAAGAAGCTGACGAATAAATGACGATTTTATTAGCTTTATTGGAACAGGCGCTCTCATGTCACATGTACTGAATGACGTCACCATGACACGAGAGGATGTGCCATGCCCCCACACTCGACACGGTATGATAGACGAGACAACATCATCGACAACAGCCACAACAACAACACCAACAACAGCGTGGTGACGACGTCAACAACAGGTAATGCGTCTGAGACTGAGCTCAAGAATGCGAGTAGCACGCTACTCATACTTCCAGCAATATGGCGGTATAGTGTCCATCCGTAAAGTGGGTTACCTCCCTTTGATTTCTCCACCCATAGGGGTCGCCACTTCCGCACTCAAGGGAGGCAATCCACCTTTCTCATCAGGTTCACACACGAAAATGAGTGACGTTCATCGTGAGATGCCGTTTGACGGCGAAGATGAAAAGGACGATAAACATTCAGCGAGAACTTTCATGTCTGTTGCGAACTAATTCAAAGATCCGTGAAAACATGGCGTCAGCAGAGTTTGAGCAGAGTTACACTCACACTTTCGAATATACGGAGGTCATTGTATGTCCTTTATATTCCGTTGTCTGCAATAAAAGGAGGCTAGAAAATAATTTATGTATATTGTACTACAGTATAAATATACACCTGGGAGAAAGTATTGCAACACCAAGTTTTTTTTATTTCTTCATATATTCTGCGATCAATCTAAAAACATGAAAATTTCCTAGTTACATTCAGGGCTCTTCTGACAATTGCATGATCAAACGCAAAGGCCAGTGAGTATTTCATTGCATCGATATAAATTTGAAGTGAGTGCCTATGCCCCAAAAAACTTTAAATTGCCAATTTGAGCCGAAAAAGTGTGCTATAGTGCCTTTAAGTATGATTACATCGTTTTACAACGAGCATGGATAGAAAAAGACCTATCATTAAGACCAGGTATTTAGTTACAAAGAGTTAATATATGCATATCAACTCACGACGAGCATCTTGCCATCCCGAATCTCCCGTTCGATATGCATTTTGTTGTCGATATCCTCCATGGTGTGTGTTTCCATGAACTTGCCGTTTTCAATCCTAATTTCACTCTGAAACAAGATAACGATCAATGCCATTATTGATAAACTTATATTTTGGACGTGTTTATAAATGACGAGCTATGTGTCCTCGAGTCTAGAAGTAGGTTTTATCATCAAGTTCTCGGAATCTAAACATTTGGACCAAGTTTCAAAATAATTCGGGAGCAAATGAGCATAAGGGAATTGGAGAGAGCATTTTACTCATTTTCATCCGATTTTAATAGTTATCATAGAAGCTTCGGACACAAATAAAGATCATTTCAGAATTCTATGAAAACCGCACAAATTCTTCATGTAGAAGTCCATCCATGATGAGAGGCGTCTATAAACAAAGGGTAGCATGCATGCTTATCAACATTCTCTCCCAAAGAGGTGGCTCCGTCATAAATTCCTATACTACCTCTGTTCTAATACGAAGGTTTTTTAGCTGAAAATGTAGAAATCTAATTGAATGCAATCAAAGTTGGTTGTGCAATCAGCGACGCCATTTCAAAAGTTATCATTCAAATAACTTAAATTATTTCCGTAAGCTTTCCAAGCGCTAAACTTTATTCGAATATTGCAATTTGAGTCGTCTTTTACAGAACACAAACGCCTTATTTTGCAACTGCATTTGCACAGGCCTGTGTCTCAACAAATATGTTATTCATGCATTCGGTGTTTTCATTAGCTGAAATATTGCCAGGTAGTTTAAGTTGCAATATTGCGCCGGTAGGGGAAACTGCCGGAAGCCCGAGTGACCTAGGCACGAAGACAGAGGTTGTATAGGAATTTATGACGGAGCTACCTGTGTTGGGAGAGAATGGCTTATCAAGGTAAAAATGATGTATTATTATTAGGATATACAAATCATTATTCTGTAAAGGGGACGTTCCCATTAGACTAATTATCGTTGTCCAACCATAATCGTTAAGCAATTTCATCTCATCAAATGTCATTAACGGCGAAACATGAAGAAAATAACACAAACTGAACACACAAAATTCTCTATTTAATTAATATAAGCACACCATTAGCTCAAACACTTAACTAACAGTTTCTTGAGCCAAAAATGATAATACCATTGAAAGACATTATTTTACTGATTACATCATAACTTTCTTTCGAACGGCACCATGGTAGCCTCATTAAAATTGTTGTGAAATATTTCCGGCGTTATTTCACTTCTGTGCATCGCTGACAAGCAATGGAAAAGTTCCACGAGGCATCTATTTAAAGGTGCAATTGATAACTAAAAACTAACGTGTACCTACCACAGGCGGCCCGCAGCTAATTAGCAAGGCGACTAAAAGGAAAGCAATTGCGTAAGAATATATTCTTGACTTACTCCAACTGCATATTTCAACGTTTTTGCGCTGTTTCAGGAAAACATAATGCAATTACAGTTGAAAACCTAACGGTATTTTGAAGCGAGGTATGGTTGATATGCTTGTTTCGTGGTATTTGTATGTAGTGTCATGGGAAATATAAGTTTTGAAGTATTCTTAGCGTAAACTATTGAGTACTTAAATGAAGCGTACCGTTTTCAAAAAAATCGACATCATATTTACTTTAATCTTTATCTCGTCAAAGTTAGAAGTTTTTAAACTTAAACATTTTATCATTCAATTGAATCGTTAGGGTTAATTTTGACATGATGTCATTCGGTCAGCACGCAATGTTATTGTGTAGAAAGATTAAAATCTAAATTAAATAAAATTAATTTAACAGTAAATTTATTAAACTGCGATATCCCCAACTGTCGAGCAATAATTTGTTTTACAAGGAAAAGTAATAAAGATAACTCAGAGCTTATATTGCGAGCATTAGGTCGAGGATATAACCAAAAGTCTTCATTGGTGTCGGTTATCAAGACTGCGGAATACCTGGAGCGCGAGCGAGTGCGAGGAAGGACGCCGTTCGGAAATCAGGCACAATAGTAAAACGTAAGTTTGCAACAGTTTCACCCACATGCACTAATATGTGCATTGCCAAACCAGCATCCGTTTGTTTACTTATCTACATGTATGTGACTTAAAATACAAATAGAAAAAAAATGTTCATGTTTGATTGTTTTAAATGATTATTTCCTTCATTCACAAGTACCTTCATCGGTGTGCCGTCCAAGTTTGCCGAGTCGTAAGGGACCCCAATTTTAAACCGGAACTGCCTCCCGTTAATGTTTCCTTCTGGGGTCAGCATGCCAACCTCGATTATCCAGACATCCCCTTCCAGATTATAGGAAATTGCTGTCTTAGCTCCCTTGTAGAATGCGGTTTTCTCAGGACACAAACCTGAAATGGAAAGTGATATCTTTACTGATGATTCATATGATTAGAATTGCTGTTTCTATCTTACCAATCATCGTATAACATCTCTGGCTGACTTATTATAAACGGAGATCCAGTCTTAACGCCAATTACGGGAGCAGACAATCGAGGTTCTGCTTATTAATTCATAAACACCTACATTTGCGACAGAGGGTACGTGGGAAGACAAGAGTGAAAATGAAAAGCCTCGCGTGTCTAGAATGGTCTTCATGTTGTCAGTGGGAAAGGATCAGCATATCACGAGCTTTGACTATAGAATTCGTATTTAAATGTCATTTAGGGATAATGCCAGACCACCGCAACAGCAGGGGCGTAAGGTCGGTACAATTGTTGATAGTGAGACGGTCCATTAAAAACTGATGGAAATGTCAACTTGATGGTTGTGTGAAATGTTAGAAGGAAAATGTTCCTTTTTTACGACATAACAGTGTAAACACGCAGAAGATATATCCGATAATATATATCTATATATATATATAATCTATAAACGTATGCATGTCTTCGGATAAAAAGCACAAAACACTCGAAGCAATATCCCTAATTCATGCCTTGATATAAATACAATGTCTTTACGTGATATACAGAGACATAAATATTTTCATTGGGCCAATATTCAGTTCATCAAAAGCGCGTTATTATTCCTTTGGTCATATATTTCACTCTTCTTGAGGCGAAAAATATATGAATTTATGAACTGTGTTACTTCTGAAAAATGACGAAATGGGATGGCACAAAAAGCCCCCGCTTCCATCCCCTCTCTTTTTAGATTTTTTATGTTTCTAGTGAACCCCAAGAGTACTCCCTCCTTTTTCTGTAGGCGAAATTACCAAGAGATTAGTTGGTCCGGGTGAGTCTGTTCATCGAGCGTTATACACCTTTAGTTGTGACAACTACATTGCTAACTTAGTTTACTTAGCTTTACATCCGGTTACAAGATTTCAGCTTTATTTCAAGCTTTTGAACGAAAGACGATTCCTAAGGCCAGACTGACGGGCACCGGATAACGTTAAAACTCAAAAGCCATACTCGCTAGATGAGCCATAATTGATTATGATAATACACCTTTAATCATGAAACCACATAGTATTTTATCTGCCATAGTATTGAATAAATTACACAAAGAATCAAATTCATGAGACATACATCTGTGAGTAATGTCCATCAATTGTATTAAATTCAAATTTGAAGGATAGATTGTCAATGGAGACCGTATCTATTTCTCATTTGTTGATAGCATTTCCACTTTAATAAAATAACAAAGTATTTATATGTTCTCCAAACAATAATCACATTTCCATGCGTTGATAAGTTACTGAGAGAGTCTTGAAGTTAAAAAGTCATGACACGGTCGTTGTTAATACACTCTTCCATTTAAGTGCTATTCCATATTATTACCCATATGGTCAATCATAAGTGATGACATATTTTCAATATGAGCACATGTGCACATATCACTTTTGCCTAGCAACGATTGTTTTTGCGCGAGTTACCGCATTTTGTCGTCTGTGACGTCATAAAACCATTGTTCGTGACGTCACTGTGGCGGGCCGTCGCAAGGAAAGCAGGCCGTTTTCTGAATATTTCAGTGCATTTTATATTGAATAGAATCGGTAATAAAGAAATTATTACCCTCGGAAGTGTGTCATATGACTTTTACGAAACTCGTGCGAATTTATGTATAAACCTCGCTCTCGCTCGGGTAATACAAAAATTCACACTCGTTTCGTAAAAGTCATATGACACAGTTCCTCGGGTAATAATCTCTATTTATGTCGCCTCGTCAATGATTTCAGAAGTGCATACATGTACATGTATATACGATTCAGTTTGTTCGGTTCAGTGTGGATTTGTTATATTCAGAATACATCTAACTATAGCAATAATCTGACATTATGACACGGCGTGTCTTCCTTTTAATAAATATTCACAGATATTATACTAAGACTATTGCTACGGACATTTATCATATAGATCTCATCTCATTCCAACGTGCAACCCATATGTTTCTATACATGGACAAGATATATATTTAACATTAGGTTTTCATCAGAAATAAACGGAATATAGAAATATTATACACATTCAAAAAAACTTACACTTTTCGTTTTTTAAATCAATAAAAAGCGATGAAAATTTTAAGTGGGTATTAATAAGAATAGAAATAACAGGGATATTTTCGATATTGTTAATTACTTTTTTCTAACAGACGTTATATAACTTTTTCCCTTTTAGGCATTTGGGATAAATCACATACTACCACATTATTAAAAATTCAAAGGTACAATGCTAAACGTTTGCATATTTGCAATGGATATTAGAATCATCTCTTTATTAACGTCAGAATCAACAAATGAGTGGGGAATATCTGCATCTCTGTATAACAGGAAGAGTCCGTCTAACCATCCATCCACCCATCCACCTAGCAATAAATCAATATGAACCATAGATACATGAATGAATACACTCATTTATCCCTCCGTCCATAAATAGACCCATCCATCCAAACATGTATTCATAAACATATAAATTCAGACTTTGTGATGTAAACGATATGCTGCATTCTGATTGGATCAGACATGGTCATGTGATCGGTATACATTTCAATGAACCCAAAGTTGAGGGTAATACAAAATAACCTTCAGTAAATGCAGGTTATACGATATCGTGCCGGAACTAGCCAAAACACGCTGTACTGTCACCTAGATTCTGGACAGTATAAATACGCGAGTGTTATTTGTTAACTTTGATCTATTTAAATTAAACTTTACATTTTCCACTTTTTTCCAAAAATATAATCATTGTTAGTTTTTTGATACACAAAATGTATTATTTGTAGAATAAAAAAGTGTCATTTTTACCGAGTCTTTGGAACTATTTTGTTTATGCGTCTGAATACGGGTAGAGATCCGTCTTGGTGTAACCGGTACGTAGGTCAGTGCGACAAGCAGCTATAGAATTGCATTTCGAATGCATTTTCGCTTTAAATACAACGTTTGAATTTATAAGAAATGAATTTCATCATATGGTTGTCCACACGGTTATAACCTGTTTGAAACTTGTAAGATAAACTTTTGTATAACCGGCGTCGCAAGCTTGCCGGTTATACAAGTTTATCTTACAAGTTTCAAACAGGTTATAACCGTGTGGACAACCATATGATGAAATTCATTTCTTAAATATACATCCATCCATTCATACATACATACACACATACATACAGTCATACAGTCATACATACAGTCATACATACAGAGGCATCCATTCATACATACATACATACATACATACATACATACACACATACATACAGTCATACATACATACAGTCATACATACAGTCATACATACAGAGGCATCCATTCATACATACATACATACATACTGAAGCATCCATCCATACATTCATGGAGCCATCCATCCATAAATACACATATCGATCCATCTATCCATTTATCATAGACTGCATAGGTATGCATTAAAGCTGCATAGGGTCTAATTGAAGTTTCTTAAGTCTGGAAAGATCATCAGACATAAGTAATGAATTATTTAACATTAATGAATATGTCAAATGGTAATATAGATTATTACTCGCCCGTGTAAGATACCGCAGTGTAATATTTATACGGCGACATTAAACTAGTGTAATACCGCTCCCCGTATGACGTCATAATATTGTGTGGTTGTGACGTCACAATCTTAGCACCGTCGTCTCGATGGCGGCTTAGTCGCGGAAATGCTTCGTTCAGTACACTTTCGGTAATAAAGCTTGATTACTGAGGTCAAGTAATAAACAGTAATACGCTTTCGCTCGTTTTATACTTAATCATTAACTCGTTTAATAAAAATAGTATTAAATGGAAGGTCGTTTAGTATCCTCTATGTATTATATATGTGATCGTCATAAACAAAATGGAGAAGCCTTCAGCAAACTTCTTGAAGCATGCAGAACATTCATACATGACATGCATCCATCATCGTGAGTGATGTTCTAAATGCACGTGTATTACGTCAACGCATGTTTTATCATTATCTGAACAACCAGAATTCTACACGTTCCAAGTAACATATCCCCAGACCCCGCCATTCATAAAACGGTCTCACAAGACAATCCTTGTCGCCTGCAACACACCGAGAATTGTCTTTTGATTAAAGTCGTCTGCTCACTTACAGCACGTGCAGATCGAGGTGAAGAATACTGTAATCCAGCTGGCAAATCTCGTGTGGTCTCGCTGCCTTTTCATTCTTGAAGGAATTTCAAACACGCTGAATTAACCTGACTCGACACTACGCCCTTGACAGCAACCATTTCGTAAAACAGAATGCAGACGCAATGAAAATTTTCGAACGCTTCTACCCAAATGCGCCTTTTTTGACAGAAACAAGAAGTGAACGGACATAAAGCAGAAATTTCCTCTCTCAGAATGGGAAGAGTAACATTCTCAATGAATTATTTTGTCAGTCGTAAATACCAGTAGATCCAAATACCCTTTTTTTCAACATTGCACCTAGGCCCTATGAACCTTAACCGCAAAATGAATACATTTTTCCAAGTCATCCTAAAAGTTGGAATCAGCAGTCAATAATATAGCATCTTATTTAATCATATGAATCACGTTCAAATCAACAAAACTTGAATATGTATATCGGAAATGTTGTAATTGTTTGATTTGTGAAGTGAAAAAGGTTGAATGAGGCTTACCAAAACTAGACATTCCTTTTAGTATCTACGGGAGTTATTTCGTCCCATAACATTTGAGCATAACACTTTAATTTATAAACAACGTTTTAATTCTTCATGTTCCTTGGAAATTTGTGAAGTGGCTTTTTTACGGAAAATGTCTAATTAATGTCTCATATTTTACAAGATATACTTTACATAAAAAGTCAATGGTGAATGATGGCGACATATATTAAATAGCTGGACTTGTGTTACTACTCGATGTAAAGGCTTAATATAGGGCAACGAAGTATCGGATCTGTTATTTAGTTTCGGTTTTGGTTTAAGCTGAAACCTGCAAATTAGTTAGTTTTCCTGATTGGTTTAGGCCTGAAGTAGTGAGTCCAACCCACGAAAGGAATTGGTATTCTTCTCTTCAAATTGGTGCAAAATCTATCTAAATAATATAATTGGAAATGGGAAACTATGTTTGCAATGCGATGAAGGTTACACTGTGGATAAAAACAGTTTTCTTTGTGTGTTCCAAAACTGTACAAGGAGACTAGATAAATGTATATCTAAATTCCACATGCCAATTTCTAATTGTGAACTCATCAATTATTCGGCATGTTTTATTTATCTCACTATGCATCAAATGTGTTATCTGCGGATTATTTGTACTGTAAACACCTGTTTTGTTATGTGAAATGCAATAAATTTTGCAGTAATGAACCGATGACAACAAAGCATTTAAATATGTCAACACGTTTGCAATATGATTATAATAATGATAAAATGAAATATCTATTTAATAAAAAATGGGATTTATACATGTAGGTCAATAGCATTGTCGAACACATTCTTAATAGAGAAAAAGTCTTCTATTCAGGGAGGGAAAACTTTCTTCTGCATAATGCCTTCTTGATCTCGGGTATCTCATCACAGTGTAAACAGAAAATAAATGCGAAATGAGAAACGCCCACTCTTGAAATACTTTAGGATGATATCGGTCTCCCTTCAAAATAAATAGAATAGAATAAAAAATATGCTTTCTGTGGGGTGCGGACGCGAAAACCAAGAATTGCACATTGTCAAAGAAAGCTGACACCCCTCAAACTCTCGGTACCAGTTATCGCCACCTCAGAATGCACACGCTTGTTTTACAAAACGGAATTTGGCGGTGAATGAAAGGCAGAAATGTTCAGATCACATCCGTCACGTCGTACACGGCAAACTTTTCCAGTAGGTGAGCATTCATCGCAGGCAGTAAATACATATCCACAGGCAATATATATTCTCACAGGCAACGTACATCCCGACAGGCAATATAAAAATTCAAAAGGCGACATATATCTCAACAGGCAATATTAACATAGTCACAAGCAATTTTCACACTCACAGGCAATATATATCCTCTCTGGCAATACATGCACACGGGCAATATGTATCCTCTCTGGTAATACATACATCACAAGGGCAATATATATCCTCTCTGGCAATAATACATACACACGGGCAATATATATATATCTTTTCTGGCAATACATACCTACACACGGGCAATATACATCCTCTCTGGCAATATATACATACACACGGGCAAGATATTTCCTCTCTGGCAATACATACATTCACACTGGCAATATTCATCCTCTCTGGCAATACATACATACACGCGGGGAATATATATCTTCTCTGGCAATATACACATACACACGGGAAATCTATATCCTCTCTGGCAATACATACATACACGCGGGGAATATATATCTTCTCTGGCAATATACACATACACACGGGAAATATATATCCTCTCTGACAATACATACATACACGCGGGCAATATATATCCTCTCTGGCAATATAGACATACACACGGAAAATATATATCCTCTCTGGCAATACATACATACACGCGGGCAATATATATCCTCTCTGGCAATATAGACATACTTACAAGCAATAAATATCCCAAAAGACATAACATGGAGGTAAATGTTTCATGAGACGACTTGTCATCTGGTAAAAAGCATGCAAAGACCACAATCTCCAGTCAGTTCTGACAGCGCCAGGTCCCTACTTCGTGTACATGTATTACGCCTACTTGAACGCAGCAACGACTATGAAAGGAGTTCTTATATGATATTGTTGCATGTAATGGCATTTTCAACGTTCAAAATCCAATACGCCCTGATAATCCTAAAGCACATGCAAATTCGAATTGAGTTCTGCAGATCTTTTAATAATTCAAAATATCCGTAATGTCATTTTTAACGAATGTAAGCACTGTTGCATATGGTGACTGATACACGTTTTCATTACTTTGCTTTTACCCATTATCATTGACTGATGATACCATCATTATCCAGACCAAATGATTAGTCAACTCAATCAAAACAGGAAAAAAGTCATTGATCCCCAATGGCAACAAAAATGGTATAAAGGGGGACAACTCTGAACCTTTCTGTAAAAACCTTATAAACAGAAAACTCTTTAAAAAAACTAAGATTAAAGTTTACTTGCCTTACCTGCGCCTTAAACACAATTTACTAAATGTACCTGGAGGCCGTTGCACAAAACAACTTAACACTAAGGTTAACCTTAGTGCCATCATTTAACATTGCACTAAGGCTACCTTAGTGACGTAAGGTCACCTTAGTGTTTTGTGCAACGGGACCCTGGTCAATGTGTGATACTTAAACAATATTCACAATCACCACGTCAAAAGAAAGATGCCACTAAAACTGTCCTCATGTGCCAGTGGTCTTCGTTTGAAAAAGATTCTTCCAAGAATTGTACCTGTCTTCTACACACTTATATTAAATATAAGCCAAAACAAGGCTTAAAAGCTCAAGAAAATGTAAAAAGAGATTTGATTTTAAAGAAAAGGTAAATTAACATTATTAAAGACATCTAAGTACTTTGTTTTCAGATTGTGACCTTTTGTGATTCCCATTACATTTTTAAAAATAATTTTTTACCAAAACGTCAAAATTTATGAAGACTAGTAATTAGTTAATAATAAAACATTTGACTCTGTAACCTTTATATCTTCTAGAATGCTCAGTCTAATAATTCATTGTATTTAACTCTAACTATTTTCAAATTTGACATTACATTTCAGAGACCATACATAAAGGTAACGTGAAGACGTTAACGATTGAAGCGAGAGATGTTGGGACATGGTGCCGGTATGCGAACATGCCTAAACTCTCGATTTAAACTTTCGCGATGATTTATAACACACTCGCACTGCAGGAAACGATTAATTTTGGCTATATCGGGTTGAGCTTAATTGCACAATAAGTAACACGCCGTTTGTTGCCAACTCACGAGAGCATTAGTGCATCCTGGGCAAGCTTGTTACACATACCCCGAGAAAGATTACCAACTTGCTGGTATTGTCTGGGGTTTTGTAAGATTAACGAGTATATTTCTTATTTGGATATCAATGTTATCAAGACAGTTATACTTAATAAAATTCAAGTACTTTGCTCTAAAACCTTGACACACAACACCTGTAATTACGCCAATTGATGGACGTCGCACGAGTCGTGCTTTTGGTCATTTTGTACAGCATTTTTCTGTTTAGAAAAGGCTTGAATATCATATTTCCTTCATCTTTCACTGAAAATGAAAGGGTTGCAGTTTTGCCTGTTATTGATGGCAAATACTTAAACCTGTTAAGGAACGGACTCGCGTCAATCTCCTGATCACTGGCTAATTCAAGCCTTGCTACCTTGCGCAACAATTCATGGTTTGAGTGCAGCGCCCTCATCGGCGACTAGCAGAAACCTTCAGAAACTTCAGGCTCGGGAGCAATATCACGGAAAGTTTGACGAAATGCAGCAAGACCTCATTTTCAAGGAGTTGACACTAGCGCGGGTTATGACTTGCAGGATCAGTCGTTTTATAACTACAGCATCATCTCAGCAGCAACGATACATTTCATGTTATTTAAAGGCACATCAACCAATCAATAGCCCCTTTGGGAGTACTCACAGGTTTAAAAGGTAACATCGCATTTTAATGGGCCTGTAGTACTTTATATTAAATTTTGTCTCTTTTAATATTCCCAAACAAACATTATTGTATGCCTAATGTGTTATCTTCAGAGGGTCAATTACATCTTTACCCGACCCGGTAATCCGTAGCCGTATAAGAAATTATCAAGTATCAAGCACAGACGACTGGCGGACAATCTGGTGCGAACACTTTCTAATCATTTGAAGTAGAGAAATTTATCAGCATAAGTCAACTGAAGATTGTAAGTTCGATTTAGAACTGCATCGTTTCATGCAAAAAAACACTGTCTTTCATTTTGAAACAATCTTTTTCGTTTTCGTGAGATCATCCTTTTATCTAAAAACGTGTTACTGCCCCTTTAAAAAGGTCCATTGAGATTCAGCAAAACGTGCTACTCAATCAGACATGGTGGAAACATGTGAGCAAACAAACAAAATAGATTCGTCGGCGGCTTCAGAAATTATGTTATGTTGTTCGGATCGAAAGTTACATTCAATCACATCAATTCCAGATTCAATAAATATAACTTCTGTATTTCGCCAGCTCTGTCAATGGTGGCGTAATTCAACTTCAAAAGAAGATGTACGTCAATACAGTCTTGTGATTTGATCCGTGTCCATACTGCGAACCAGCAACAATTATGTACGAGTTACGACCGTTACAGAAAAGGGACAAAACGAAGTCAATTGGAGCCGCAAGCAACGAGTGTCAGACAGCAAATTAAATCTCAAGTTTTATTTGCTTAGCAGCATGTTACGAATAAGCCAAATAAATGAGTCGATTATAAACCATCCTGATTCAATCACCAGCGAGGCAGATGCAGACATGGTTGTGAAAGGTCGAGGTCATCACTGAAACTGAATGTCAAGGCTGGCAATTAAGCTAAAACATTATTGATGTGACAAGACAAGTTATAAGCCATCACCACAAATAACTGTTATTAACTCAAACAGACGAGGATAATTTCATAAGCTAATGGTGGCTTGTGAGCAGACGACAAGACGTGGTTTCCCACTCGCACTCTTTCTGGGTACACATACTTCAAATAATTTCAATACAATAACCTCGGGCGTCGTGCTGCCAGTGGGCGACAAAATAATTGGGACTACTTTCTGACTGACATTCAGCCCAGGTCAGCGTAGAAATAAGGTAACTGACCGGACAGCATGATTACAGCTCGGCGATGGTATGCCGGAAGTAGGTCAAGAAATGCCGGAAGAGGGCATGACGGTATTTATTCACTTCGGCTCAGCATTTTGCTACGCCATAAGACATCGACTTTTAGATATAAAATATATTCAATGGTCCTTGAACGACAAATTATTGAGCGGAACGACTGTCAGTATAAATGAAAAAATGACAATATATAATTATAAAGCTTTATAAGTTCAAGCAATACAGGATCAGTACTGTAATTTCATCCTTTCAGATGGAAATGACTCGAAGTTTTCATATGATTGTCCCTGCCAGGATCGAATACAAGAGTCTCAGTATCACATGTTTCAACATGGCAGCTCCATCTTATCTCTCCAGTCTTGTCTGTCTTGTCCCATCCAGGACTCTGAGGTCAGCCAATCAGTCGCTACTCATTGTCCCAAATGCACGACTAAAGTCATACGGTCAAATCGCTTCTCCTATGTATCAGCTGTCCTCTGGTACAATCTGCCTTTGTCTCTTAAAGAATCCTCATCAATAGCCTCTTTCCAGTCCATCCTAAAAACTTTCCTTTTCAAGAAACGTTTCGATCTCTGACTGAATCAACTCCTGTTGTAAATATGTATATGCTGTGAGCAACCACTTGGTGATTGGATGTTGGAGCTATAAATGGACTTATTAAGGATTCAGCAGAAATGCTGAATCCTTATTGTTATTGGCGTGTTTATTATTTTTATTATTATTATTATTATTATTATTATTATTATTATTATTATTCCACGATTTTTGTGAACAACATTCAGCCAAAACTACCGACTCGATTACAACCAAACTTTACGAGCTTATAGCCCTTACAACAAACTCGCGACTCGTAACTTTTCAGCCAATTCGAACATTGCATTAAAGGCTCAGTACCACTCAAAGTTTTGAAAATTAACATTGGAAAAATTTTCAAAATTAACTTAGAGACTTGAAACTTGCTTTAAAAGATGCGCAATAAAATTTCAAGCAAAAAAGTAAATCATGTCAAATTCGTAAGTCACGTGGTTTGGGCGCCATCTTGAATTTGCACACTTTTTAGGAATGTCCGACCCCATGCACCTTTGAGCGGACACTACACTGCTGCTACTTGCAGTAGAGAGATGATACTTACACAGTTACACAGCTAAATGATTGGTCTAAAACAAGTTTGTCTTGGAATTCGCAAATTCGTAATACTTTTACCACAGTAACCACTCAAAGTCAGTGAATTTTCAAAAATCGCCAACTTCAAGGGCAGATAACTGAAAAACCTACCCGTCGAATTTCATGAAATTTGCATGAGAGATAGACACGACCAAGGTCTTTAAGAATCAAGCATAACATCGATCGCGAACAGTCATTTCAGTTCAAAAGAGAGAGTCAAAGTTTGCATCATACTATATGTCAATTAAGTGCGTTAGCAAGGGTTAAATTGCAAACAATTGAAGGAAAACATCAATATTGAAGAACGGTCAAGACGTGTGACATGTTCAAATGCAGGTACATGCGCTCTTGCATGTGTGAAAGGGCAAAAGTTGACAGAAATACTCTACATTGCTCTTGTAGCAAGATTCGCTGAGTGCGTTAGCAAGGGTTAATTTGAAAAGTTGAAGGAAAACACCCTTCCTGTCAAGACATGCGACATGGGGCAGAAGTTTGAAGAAATACTCTTCGATGTCTTATGAATTATCACGTAATTGACAGTCTAGAGAAGGCCGAAATGGCTTTATGCAGCAGAAGTCCGTACGACTGGACGTATGGACAGCGTGCGCGAGATGACCAAATGCACACAAGTGCGTCAAGCACTGTCAAATTCTGATCAGGCAGGCAGAGAAGCGAGCAAAAAAGCTTGCTTGCCTGGCCTGGCCCGACTGACTGACATAGTCTTGATTATTTATATATAATAAGACCCTCAACCTATGTACCAGCATTCGGGAACTATATTCCAGTGTCGGCAAAGCACCTGATCTCGCCAAAGGAAAACACTAGCACTTTTTCAACTTTCAAACCTATACTGCCTCCCCTCCACATACCCCTCACGTTTTGATGTTCTTACTTTCTTGCCTCAACTGGCAGCAGGCCGTGTACATCGAGTAAACCTCACTTCCGCTCCTATGTCTCGCTACGTACTGAAAACGTATACAAAACGTCATTTTGCTTCAGAATTCGGCTAAATCAACTGCAGTGCACTAAAAATGTCTTCAAAACGCTATCTATACTTGGAAAAGCACTTAGTTTACCCCCAAGAGCCACGGGTGCTCATATTTTGCTGAATCCTGTCATTGTCGTCGCTTGCGACTATATTTAATATTATGGTTACGATACGAATGCAAAAATATCAGTATCTCCTCAGCAAGAGCGAGGTGAAGATTATACATTACCGAAAGAGTGATGTAGAAAATAAGCAAAAATCTACCCTCACGTTAAGGCTGGCTTTCATTGTCACCATACATGTATGCAGAGCGCAACGTCATGGATGTTTGTCATTGATAATGACGTCACGTAATGACAAAGTGTTGATATACACGATATATATATATATATATATATATATATATATATATATATATATATATATATATATATATACATCATATGAGACCATGTATGACTTTGCTCGAATGTAATAATTGAAAGTAATTAAAATTAACTTATACCAAGATCTTTGAACTATAAGTTGGATATTATAGATATCAATCATTCAACGATATCAAGCACAAAACAAACGAAATCATATGACGTACAACAGTTACTGTCATCGTGAACCGGATTTAAACATCCTACAAAATCTTTTAGACAAAATCCTTAATACAGTGAGACAATGTCAATAATCATAATATCTTTATGCAGTCACATTATACATCCCATGTTCTGAAATATTTTCAACAAGACACAAATCCTGACCATGGACATTATACATAAAAATTACCTTGTACGTTATACATGTAATTAAAGAGAAAATCTACCGTTCCAAGAAAACTTTATCATTTGATTTAAACTTTATTTTTGGAAATCATAAACCAAAATATCTGTCGTTCCTTTTTAAATCAAATATATATCAGACGGTTCACTGAGAGCAGACTCGTTACCAGCTGGTAACTAGAACGCGGCACTTGAAAACTACCCAAAACAGATTCTACTCTAAATCTAAGACCTTCTGTAATCGTGGTAAGTGTTTCCTAATCAGACAATCCTTTAGTTTATGGCCCTGTGTATCTGAAAGGACATGTGTGGGCTTCATTAACATCGCCAAAACGTCTGTTCAGTGTACGACTACACTTGCAGATACGAGGTAATTACTGGCTCCATTGATAAACGGTGCGCCTTGAATACATAAACTATTCCATACTCTCAATATCAAGTGTTCATAATCATCGTTTCAAGCATTATGAAATAAGATATTGATAACATTGTCCTATATGGGGCCACATTATCTGCCATACAATCCCTTGTATTTTTTAGCATTCGAACCGACATCATTAGACATAGCAAGGGATTCTGTTCACTAAGATTTAGTCTATGAACTATTTCAATAATGTATTGTTCATTCCTTCATAATATTCTTCTCTTCGCCTCGTCATTTAATATGTATCTGCAGTCAAATCTAGACTTGCTGAATGAGGACCTAGACTGTATTAAAATCTCCGATTTAGTTCACTACACATGTCATGAAGCAGGAATAGGGACTCGGAAGACGCTCAAAAACTGTACAATTTCAGATAGTGTGTCCCCAAATGTAACACTGTTATTTTTGTTCAAAGGGGTCTGGATTTCTATGGTAATATTACCTTATAACCTATGGAATAACAACAAGCTGGCGTTGAGACATGGGAAAAAGGTTTATTGAAGTTATTCGCCTCAAGAATTCAAAACTAAGAAAAGTTTTCACATCTCTATTTATTTTAAACATGAATGTACTTTTTTCTAAAGAGCTGCTCTAGGAACACTCTATCCCAACAGAGGTAGCTCAGTCATAAATTCTTATACAACCTCTGATCTAATACGAGCGTTTCTCGGTCTGACGTTGTAAAAGCCTGATTGGATGCAATCAAAGTTATTTGTGCAATCAGCGACGCCGTTTCAAAAGTAGTCACTCAAAACCTCTCAATTATTTCCGTATGCTTTCGTAAAGCTAATCTTCATTCGAATATACACTTGCACTTTGAGTCTTCTTTACAGAACACATTCGTCATAGGCCTGTGTGACAACAACTGTGTTTTCGACTTATGCGGTGTTTTCATTGGATGAAATATTGCAAGATAGTGTATATTGCGAGAATAGCTCTAGAAGAACATAGGTTGTATGGGAATTAAAGACGGATCTACCTCTGTGGCGAGAGCATGCTCTAAAAACCTTTATGCTTCTTCTAAAATTACAATGCACAAAACTTATATAAATCGAGTGATGCACAAGTAGACATTTTCACAACCGAAATAACGTCTTGCATAAATTATGCACGTTCAAACATAGTGTTACAGGCCGGTTAGTTGTAGCCACATGCACGCGCACATAGATACACGTGCAGTTCAGCTTCATGCTTCCACAGGATGTGACCTGGCGAGTGCAAACCTATTTAAATTCCATAGCTGTAAAGGTGATCGCACTAACTATTTGAGCTAATGTTTGCCAGAAGAAGCATCGACTCCAGCTCTCTTACAGTGTATATCTGAGGTCTGTAGTCAGTGTGAAGAAACGAGATGCAGATAAGCAGATTCATCCGCAGACAAACAGGGATAGATTGGTTGTGCTGGAAGAGTTTATAACACACTGATATCCCAATTTCTTAAACGATGTTGGTGTTTGATACACCAGACTGACACTCAGATGGGCTAGTAACGTTACATTCATACCCTTTCGATACCTAGTACAAACATTTAGATGGGCTTTACCGTTATATTGATACACTTTCGATGTCTATTACCAACATTCAGATGGCCTTTAACGTTACATTCATACTCTTTTGATACATCGTACGCACGCCCAGATGGACCGTTTCCCTGTTTGTGTTCTAACTCATGTTTCGACTTAGGTTCATAGTGAGAATTATGATGTTTTCACAACGTCGATTTCTTTTAACTAAAGCTATTTTGTTTTCAACTATTTTAGTTTATATTTAATAATTTGTTTTCCTAACACGTTTGTGTTCTTAGGCTCTGTGTAGATTAGATAAAAACATTACGAGGTCTGTAGTGTCGGTGACTGGTAAGAAGAAACTAACCCTGATATGAGAGCGAAACTTAGCGGTGAAAATATACGGCAATGTCACAGTTCTGCGGTCGGAATTCAGTACACGAGGTATTAAGGTTTCATTTTATGAAAACATTTTTTTTTGTAGATTGCTAGCATTTTAATTTTTGGTCCATTTCATTTCAGTGTTGTGCTTTACCAGTCAAGCATTATTATCTATTGCTAACTTAACAGATAATTTGGCAAGGGTACATGGAATTCTGCATATTATACAAGGGTCACAGCCTTTGAAATTCATGAGCTCCAGACTCTCATCCCCTGTATTAAAACATAGATATGAAACAGCATGTTTGACCTGTGACTGATTTAGAATTATATGTTATAGAGACGGAATCATTGATTTTCATATTTCATTTACCCCCACCCCTCAAAATTAAAATCAAAATGAAAGAAAGAGAAAGAAATAGAAATTTTGAATATACCGCAAAAGCTATCAACATTTAATGTCTCGTTACTTTTGATTAATGATACTTCCTCACACATATTATATACCATATTAACGTTACTGGGCCTGCTTTCACAAAGCAACCTTAACTAAGGTTAACCTTAACTCCCATACTTTAACATTGCACTAAGGTTACCTTAAGGACTTAAGATCACCTTAGGGCTTTGTGAAAGGAGGCCCTGATATGTCCAAAGAGGCCTTTTCATGAAGTCACAGATTCCTTTGACGATCATTAAGCGCGATGTCACTTGTAAGTAAGTTATCGTCATGTAGTTATTGCGCTTTCCCTTCGCAATAAGATACATATCAACGATATGAATCGTGAAAGAGGTTTTGATCTTTTTGTGAGGAAAAACTCGCGACGTTAATTGCATACATTTACGGATAATTTAACATGTTCAATAAAACATTTGAGTTGGTTTTATATATCTTATGTTCTCATCATAATAACATTTACAGATAAGATTATGCCCCCTTTTTTCACAAAGAACATTCTGCTCGAAATGTCTCGACATCCCAGAGATACTATAGATTATACTCTGGGAGAAAAGGTTTCCTTACGTCAACAACTACTTCCCCTTTTCTTTCGAGATGTTTATACCCAATACACACCGGAGAAGGGAATACCGCAGTTTGACATTCTCGTATTTTACTCTCTATGAAATATAGTCGGTTTTGTGTAAAAACGAGATTCAAAATAAAAGGAGGAGAAGAAAAACGCTATAAGAGCCGCCGTGAGTGTTCCCCTGCTTAGTTCCGCCATATCACTCAGCGCCTAGCATGTGCGTGCACCGTACCCTGACACACGTGCACAAGCTGCATACCAACCTGCTCCATGCACTGCACCGTATTGTTCCGTGCACCAAGCCACTGCAGTCACCAGCAGGGGTTCTGGCACTCGCAACATGCCGTAGTTAGTACAATAAACGCTGGATAGTTGATGGTAATAAGTACCAGAAAGACAGACAGGAAGGTTTTTTTATTCCAGCGTCACTTGTGTATATTCAGTACCAGTCTCAAATAAGGAGTCTTCCAAGCTACTAATCAGTGGTCCTCCACCCCCAAACCCCCCCCTGTTTAATTTTGTATATTTAAAATCGACCATAAAAACGGGGAACCCAAAGAGCAACCACCCCCACCAATTATTTTTCCACCTTTTCAATAGGTGATCATACTCCCCCTTTCAAATTTCCTGGATCCGCTACTCACGGGCATCTCGGGATGTCTAAAATCAATGCTTGTTTAAGTTAGACTTACGTCACATAATCATCGGGTGTGAGTCTGATGAATGTGTTTACTCCGGGACGCTTACTAAAAGAAGCACGGTATGCAGTAGACTATACAGATCATGCACACGGGGCGGGAAGTGCTGGCAGATCAACATGGAGTCACAAGGGGGCTGGACGTCTGGGCCGTTCTGACATTTGGCATCGGTTTCTCACAGACGACTACGTCTACAGATGCATGTAGGTAGACTACCCAGAATCAGCGTTTCAATCGGTTGCTTGAACGGGACCTTTTGTAGGGACGTTCAGATCCTTTCCATTTGACGAATCGATGTAGTAAGGTGCCCTGAACTGTCCAGATTAAAACAGAGCTACCAATCAGTTTGTTATATTTTGACCAGAATTATTTTGCGTCTTTTGCTTATGTCTTCATGTACGAAAACGTACATTCAGAGTCACGCAGTATTGAGAGCCTGAAAGGACCTCTTGCGAATAAATACAGATACACTATATAATGATCATATAACACACTATTCAGTTTCATCATAAAAGGACCAAAAGAGATCAAACACAAAACAAACGGTATACCACCTTATTTTAACCAACTGCATGAAACGTTATTTTGTTGTTGACGAAGGATGTTTTTAGAAGATAAAGACAACCGTTTTTGGAGACCTAAGTCAACGGTCAACGAATTGGTTCATACAAATTATCAGTGGAATCTGTACCGAGAAATATTCCTTTTGTTATAAGTTGCTATCAGAAGGGTTGTCCTTGCAAACGGGCATATGATCATACATTAAAACTACTAAACACCAACGTAACGGTAATGGGGCACAGTGGTGAAGTGGTTAACATACTAGCCTCTCACGCCGATGTCCAGGGTTCGAATTCCGGTTCTTGTACTGTGTTGTCTCCACTTCATGTATATTGGACTCAGTCTAGCCAATAGCTACATTGTACCTCAACACGAGGAAAATTTGAACGCAAGAAGCTTAATGGTACATAATGTGTACTTGAGAATATTTATGGAAACCACGTACTACTAGTATTTGATTTAAATTATTTATTCTGATACACGCTGAAGTAGTTCGTACTAACAAAATTGATAACAAATTGATACTTGATATACGCAGATGTTTTGCTCTTTGTAACTACACTTATGAAAAGAAATTGCCTTTTGGCATAATTTCATAGATCGATCCAAAATAACTTGGCAGTAGAGATCAGGACGCCCACATAAGCAGATCTTGCAACAGTCGGCTTAAGTGGATTTTGCATTTAAAAAATCGTTTGACCGAATTTGAAAATTAAATCTAACAAAACCTGCAATTGAGATGTTGCCGCCCATATCTTCTGAGAGCATCCACTTGACTAGATGACTAAAGCAGCCTCGAAGCAGGAAACATCTCCTTCAGAGAAACCTTTATATTTTCTTCTCCTTACAATATCTTGCCTACGCGCTTTGATATTACTCTGATGAATATTCAAGCTGTATTTTATATTCAAGATATTTCATCAAGTATAACGATACTTTTTTATTCGAATTGTAACCAAAATTCCTAGCTCTATTTGGAAAATCTAAAACAAACGGATTCTTCTGTTGAAAAAAAGAAACTGTAAGTAGCTTAAAAATTACAATATGAGCAACGCTTTTCAGAGGATTGCGTTCTTTCATCCATTTTATGGTCAGAATTAATTCTAACTGCTACAAATAGCGAGCACATGTTTGGTTGAACTCTTTTATCATTCTTTAATGCTTGAAACTGCACTTATCAATCTACTTAATTACCAGTTTGATAAAACAACTTAGTATGAATCGAGTACAGACTAGCACGTGCAGGTAATCAAATACGCCATGCTATCGATACAGAATTCGTGCATACGTCTACAATGAACGACAGCTCCTTGCAGCGCTACACTTGGAACAATCTCCCCACTCAAGTTATACGCAGCGCTGTGAGGAGTACGTGTATCGCTAGTTGATGGAGTGATTAATTAGGATAAGTACTATTTCAAGCAGACATAATAGTGCTATAGTAATTAACGCTCCAGTAATTAGTGCTATAGTAATTTGGGCCGTTGAAGTATTGCATGCTGACGCGACGAGCTACGACCCGCTACCACATGCACGAATTATTTTCTCCTTGGAGAAGGCAGCGCTTATCAGAGTAGGTAAATTCTACTTATTAGCCAGCTGATCACAGGTACCGGAAACACATCTCACGATCCTCGTCTCAAAAACCCTTAGGCGAGAGTTATCTCCCTTTGCAAATAAGATAAATGGCTTTTTGTTGAAATGAGGCGAGGTACACGCAGGGTTTAAACACGCGTTGACAGACGAACCGTTCGCGCCGACATCAGCTCGTCAAGCCACGTCATCAACGTGTTAGCAACGTTGATAATAACCGTACTGTAGACAAGGCGCCAAAAGACGGCGTACAACACGACATATTTCTCCCCTTTAAAAGTCTTTATTGCAACTCTAGGTACTATATACATGCTTCTTTATACATGAATATGGTAGATAAACGGAAGATATTTCAATATTTTGTTGACTTTTTGTAATATTTTAAAAAGAAATTAGGGCTGCGGTTGATACTCAAATCATCCAAACGCACATGAATGAGACCAGATAACGTACTTTACTTTATTACCCATATGGTTAATAATAAATGAATCATAATTCAATAGAATCGGTAATAAAGAAATTATAACCCTCGGAAATGTGTCATATGACTTTTACGAAATGAGTGCGAATTTTTTTATTACCCTCTCTCGGGTAATACAAAAATTCACACTCGTTTCGTAAAAGTCATATGAAACACTTCCGAGGGTAATAATTTCTTTATTACTCATTTCATTCCATTTAAAACGCATGGAAATATTCAGAAAACGGTCTCCTTCTTTTGCACAGACGACAAAATACGGTCACTGGCGCTGAAACAATCGTTGCTAGGCAAAAGTGATATGTGCACATGTGCTCATATTGAAAATATGTCACCAGTTATGATAAACCATATGACACACTTTATTGGGTAATAATCTCTATATATGAGTAGATAGTTTATAGATGTTTTGTGTATCTACGTTCTGCTTACTCAGTATGTTGGGTTTTGTACAGGAAATATCTATATGTGACATACATTATGTAGACATAGGTGATAGGTAACATTATTTAAGCAATAAGTGCTTTGGACACTTTCCTTGCTTCCAGAATCGGGTACATGTTAAAAACAATTTGAACAATCGATTAAAGGAATATTGTTCATCATGGAAAACATTGTTTTACAAGAGTTAATACTCAGAAGGTCTGTCCTTGGCATCAACAATTACATGACATCATTATGCATTAATATCATCAGGTAAAAATAGAGAATGTCACCCAAGTGTCTTCTGATATCAAATATATCAACACGAGTTAATAAAAGTTATTTATATCCTAGGCTTGCTGATGATATTTTTTTACAACTCCTGTTGGTATCTAATATCGGAAGACACAAGGTGAGATTTCTATTTTATGTCCAAAATCATTTTTCAATATATTTCCATTAAATAAGGCCATCTTTCAGTGCAATACTCTTTAGACTTCCAATGCGGGGATGTCATGGCATTGCGATGTTATAACTTATGATGTAAACCTATTGTGATGTCATGTACTTGACAATAAAAGGGCATTGTTCTCTCACACTTGATGACGTCATAACACTTTGACCTCACAGCATTTCTAGTCTAGTGGCAGTGATGTTTTCGGTAATTTACTTGAATCGTTGAAGAATTATTTCTGATGGCATAGAAAGAATCTCACTATCGTGTCTTCTGATATTAAACATGTCAACACTAGTCACAACAGTGAAATAGCATTTATTTACCACGAAAACATATTTTAAAATATTGCATTTTAATTTCTTGTTTTCAGGCCCCCCTGAGTAATTGAAGGAAATGCATCAAATTTGAAGGAAAACAGTGCATAATAGAAGGGAAAGCTTCCCAAATGGTAGGAAACGCAGCTTAATCGCGAAACAAACACGTCATTATCGGTGAAACGCGGTAATATCAGAGATTTTCCGTCCATATCGGAAGCAACCCGATCCCACTTTCGAAGGAACCCGATCCCACTTTCGAAGGAACATCGGTAGACTTCGGAAGGAACACGGTAAGTTCGGTGAATTCTCGGTCGACAGCGGAAGCAAACGCATCTCAAAATGGCTACGAATCTGCAGCCTCCAGTTTCGGTGAGTGTTGTTTATGTTTTACTTTGTGATTTTTAGATGTAATTTGTTCTACATGCTTGCATTGAAAGCGCAATTGAACAAGGAAACGATGGAGTTGTAGAGTTTTGTAATGAAATTGAGTAGTTACGGCGTTACTCGCATAGAGTCAGGGTTTGTTTACATCAGTCAGATCGTTAACGCTATCATCGATCTGCGTCTGTGATTGCGTTTACCTGAGGCTATATATATTTTGAAATGTAAATATACAAGATACTCGCCAATAATTTTCTATTTTGTAGTAAAGTATTTATGAAACGCAGGTCTAAAGAATCTAAATTCCCGAAATCGATCAATACGACAAAGGGAAGTAAATCTGTTTTAGTTGAATTAGGCGAACTGCCGCTAACTCGTGAAATAATCAACAAGTGGTTGCAAAGCAATTTCGAGATAATTCTAAACACGGTCCCTAATAAATGGGATATTTAAATGGTCAAACGAAACAAGGTCAAAGAAGTGCGGCATACATGAATTGTTACTTTTCGATATAGCTTAATTGTACCAAAACGAAAGTTAGATTTCACGTGATACATAACATACTCACAAAATTCACATACATAATTCCAAAACTTATTAAAAATATAACCCGGAAAGTCTTATGCAGGTAAACGCAATCACAGACGCGGATCGATGATAGCGTTAGCGATACGGCTTCATCTGACTGATGTAAACAAACCCGGACTCTATGCGAGTAACGCCGTAACTACTCAATTTCATTACAAAACTCTACAACTTCATCGTTTCTTTGTTCAACTGCGCTTTCAATGCAAGCATGTAGAACAAATTACATCTAAAAATCACACAGTAAAACATATAAACAACACTCACCGAAACTGGAGGCTGCAGATTCGTAGCCATTTTGAGATGCGTTTGCTTCCGCTGTCGACCGAGAATTCACCGAACTTACCGTGTTCCTTCCGAAGTCTACCGATGTTCCTTCGAAGTGGGATCGGGTTCCTTCGAAAGTGGGATCGGGTTGCTTCCGATATGGACGGAAAATCTCTGATATTACCGCGTTTCACCGATAATGACGTGTTTGTTTCGCGATTAAGCTGCGTTTCCTACCATTTGGGAAGCTTTCCCTTCTATTATGCACTGTTTTCTTTCAAATTTGATGCATTTCCTTCAATTACTCAGGGGGGCCTGGTTTTGAAAACTTTGTATTTTTTATGAATTTAAACTGAAACATAATACATTTGAACAACAGTTCATTAGTATTGTTTATACCCTCAATTTAGTTGTTTTAGTATATGACAATTGTGTAACTTAATGACGTCGTGAATGATGGTTTAAAGATAAATTCTACTTAAAATATTTGGTTTTAAGCTATTTAACAGATGATAGTTTCAAAAGTTTTAAAACCTTGTCATCATAAATCAGTTTCATTTGTAACCAAATTCTTTAAAAGATACTCATAGAGATTCTAAAGAAAGTTTATTATTCCCTTCTTATGTTTTTAGCCATCTATTCGTGTTCAAAGGGCTCATATACTAATTCTGGTATTAAAATTCAGCACATCGACAAATGTTAAACATGAACCTAAAGTGGTTAAACTAATGCAATGATCATTGAAACAACAATTATCCAATGGCTGTATTTTACAATATTGTATTGTTACGTGATTTTGTACAGTGAATACATATTTGCCAAAATAATTTCAAAAGAAAGAAAAGGAAATTTAACGCTAGAAAAATATGTTACCGAAAGAAATCAAGTGATGAACCATTTGTTTGCGGCAAATGGATGCTAATTCTTTCACTAACTAACAATATCACACGACTTTCGACGTGTTTCATATATAATTCTTTGAAAGTTTTTACCATTGATAATCTCATCAAAGATATTTCGCAACACTTTTAAGTGTAAACAATTTTCAATTACTTGTTCTGTGTATGTTATCAATTACATTTAACTTCTTCTAAAACGTACATGATGCTTAACCCTTTTAAAGAAAAAGTATAAACTATCGGGAATGATTGAATACGATACTAGAAACAATTCATTATACAATGTAGAAGGATTTTAAAACGATTTATCTTAAGGATATCTTGTAAATTTTTGTTTTAATCATATATTTTGATTTCAAAGATCATAAATTAAAGTATATTTATTACTCAAACCTTTGACAATTGGCGCTATCACTACATGTACATCGCTTCAAACGGTACATTGACAATTGATTCAGAAGATATTTGCAACACAAATCATCACCTTTATCCGTCTGTGAACTGTAATTTCTGACTCATTTTAAGATATCCAGATTCTTGCTTTGGAATGTGAAAGAAAGTTTCGTCAAATAAAACAGCAGCTTTTACAGTTAATTCACTCTCCAATGTCCACGTGCAGTCAGCCTACAAGACCAATCATATTCATATTTTCGTTCCTTAAATTGGCATATTTCATGACAACCATTTCTTTGTGCGTTACAATTACTCCCCCCCCCCAATTTAGAACAACGCCGCGAGGCTCAACTCAATGTGATCCAAAAATAACTAAACAAATATTTACGGGATTTTTTTCAAGGGAGTCAACAACATTTCTCACTGAAAATAGTGAAAATATTTCATCGACAGCCTTACCTTGACCTGAATGTTATTTTCAGTAAAAACTTCATTCATCAGAGAGGGGACCTACTTAATTTTTTCTGATATTGTTCGTTCGTATAGACTGCGATTTCATTACACCAAAAACTAATAAATACGGTAAAACAGCATTGTTGCTCACAGGGTTCCGTTAAAATCTAAGATAAAACGCACATTTTAAGAATTGTAAGAATATGCTTGCAAGGCCTCGGTCTAAGACTTGAAGAAAATCTATTACAACACTCAAAATATCGTTTGTAACCAAGGACTTTTTTCATATCTTTACACTATTATGGATTTCTCTTATGATGCTCGTGTAATGTTTACGAAATATAACAAACAGTTGAGGATAATTTCTTATAAAGAAATATCATTTAGATATTTTCAAATGATGGATAAAAACGTATGGAAACAACTTTTATTTTTAAATTTTCTATACTTAACTGACTAATTACTAACTGAGAGTGCCTTATACACCAAAAAATGAAAATCCCCGACTCGCCGACATACGACGTGCAAGGAATTCGTGTACAAAGCTCAAGAGATGTAGATTATCTCGTTAAAATCAGCCAGAACCTATCACCCACCTCGCTGCGTCTTGGATCTGAGTTATGTTCCATAGAGGTCGTGCCATTTGACCTTACTTGAAGCCATTCTTCTTACATTATATCAAACAAGCACACATGCCCGCTTGATATTGAGTCAAGTGCTCTCCAGCCTACTCCCAATACGATTATAAGTTATCTTTAACACTCAAATTTCAGTTTTGTTTCAGAAAAAGATATAACAGCCAAACACTATATTTGTTTTTCTGTATTTCAGCGAGTAGTGACTACACACGTGCTGAATATGCGCACATGAAAACAATAGAAGTGGTGGGTCTTCTTCTCACCAGTCGGCTTACTGAACATGAGAAACAGAATAATCTTTTAAATACTGCACTGCAACCAAATGATAATGATGACAATATGATGATAATAATGATTTTAGCAATGATGCTAGACGACTTTTACTATTTAACAGTAACACATTTGATTGTGCAGAATTTCAGTTCAGAGGTTCATTCCGGTTAAATAATACGAAGTTTCACACAGATATAAGTGCACTTTGTTTCATATTTTTATAAGGAAGCATAGATTCAAACTTTCAATACTAGGTCACTTGACCTTGAACCAAGACGAATGACGAGAAATCAGTATGCCGTAATATTAGCCACAGACAGACAGACATATGGAGAGACAGAGAGAGACAGACAGACAGAGACAGACAGACAGACAGACAGACAGAGACACAGAGAGAGAGAGAGGCAATAGATATAAAAGAGACTTAAGAGAGTCTAAGATGAAAGGGACGTGTACTGCCGTTTCCAATCATTCCCGTATCAATACCACGTGTTTGCCGTGTGGTTTGGAGCGTGTCTAACATTATCACGAACCTACGATTATAAAACAAGATCTTTAGAATAGTTGAATCAATGTGTAATTGTGGCCGGATATGTGCGAATTATTTGATCGGATAATAGTATTGCAGCTGTACCCAGTCACGTGATCGATTCGTCAGCTTTAGTTGCACAAGTGCAGCACGAGACAATAGCAAGTGCGTTATGGGTGCACCAAGCGTGTCATAATGACCCTTTCTGATATAATACACGAAGGCGATATCAAAGAGAAGCCGATAAAACAGTTCTTATTAATTGTCGAGTTCTATTATATAAATTCGAGACGAACAATAAGATCTTGTTGAGTGATTCAGCGGTAAAGGAGCCGATGCTGTTTGATGAAAAACGACTCGAATGTAATTGATTTTTTTGTCACTTAATAAGCAGTTGTACATAGAACAGTATCGGCGTGTACACGTAATAATCTTCCCATTAAATCATCATATTTCACGGATTGATATTTAATATAATATGATAATCGATATACCTCTCCTCGTAACCCTCACAAACATGTCTACCAATCAAAACTTTTTTTCTAAAACAGAAGCATATCAAAGTTTTATCCCGGAAAAACACGAGTTACCACAGTGCAAGTTTTCAAAGCCGATTGAAAGTTTCAAACTTTTAACGTTTTTTAATAATAACGTATCCAAGTGTCTAATACATTCGCAGGAAATGAATACCTGAAACAATCATATTCCAAAGTCACATTACTATTTCAATAAGGTATGTTATATAACAAAAACAGTGGAAAATCTTATTAGACCGAAATAGACACGACCAAATTATTATCGCATTCTAGTAATAATGAGGTGATCTGATCAAGATACAATATATAAAATCATGAAAGAAACAGCTAAATGGAGAGAAAGTTTGATTGAATTTACAATTTTTCTGTAAATACAACATCGTGAGCTTGTGGAAACCGTAGGCCACGTCAACTATGTACTTAAATTCTGATCTAGGAAATCCTAACGAAGCAGTTCAACTAACGTTATGTCGGTAATTCGTCAATGGAGTCAAGGCTATAAGAAAATAGGTAATGTTCAATTTCTAATATCTAAAAGCACATTGAATACCCTTATCTAAAAGCGGTTAATAAGCGTATCATATTATATTATTATTTACGAATATTAACAACGAATTAACATGGAACCTACATGAAACGTTAGCTAAACGAATGCACGTAAACAAGACCAAAGAATCAAATTAATGAACTGTTAAAATGAATTAATACACGTTTATGAATCGACAATGGCGTCTCAAGGTGGTCGCTGATATATGACCCTCCGTCGCAAAGCACACATAGAAAACTGCAGTGTACATGCAATCTTTTCTAAGGCAGGAGTCAGTCCAAAGTCTTTTATTATCTAATATACAATACTTTATAATAAGCAATGAATCATTACAAAACACATTATTGCTGGTAAAGGTTTGCCTTCTCCAGATTTCAGTATGTAAGTGTCAACCCTTCTAAGGAGTAAACTTGCTGACTTGTTGCTATATATTTTAAATAAAATCAAATAAAACAACAACAGCTTTTACTATTCACTGCATAGTCAAATTATGCAATTAAACCATATGCTCACTTTGGTGAGCCATCTAATTTCAAACGTGTTTATATGATCGGTATGTTAAGGACTAGGTTTTGTACTTAACTGGTAGCAGAACATGCATCTAACCGGGATGACGTTAGACCGTGGAGAGATGAAACAAACGAGTTCACTCCCATTCCTCGGAGTTTTATTAGGACTTGGTAACTCCCTTACTGATAGACTATGCATAGCACTTTGCTAGAAGATGTTGCCTGAAACGCTAATATCTGTACACAATATTCACAGTAAGTGTGCATTAGTGCTTTTAAAACGAAAGTACGATTCTTGTACTTATTATCTTACTGAAACAACAGTTCTGATCTCATTTATTCAATATCAAATATTTGAGTATTGAATTAACAAAATGTAGATCACACAACTGTATATCTTTATAAAACGGATATGAACTTCTACTCCGTTTCATAAATACCAGAAGATTTTCGACCAATCAACGCCATGCTATGTGATATGTATGCGATATGTAATACGGCGAGTGACAGAATAATCATAAGCACTTCAGTCCAGACGAAATGTCTGTACATGTAAACCAAACGCAGGTCGTGTTAGAAGGTCTGGATGACATGATCTAGTGTAAAGAATAAACTCATAAAGTCAACACAAAGGTTCGCCCAACCTTCGGGAGTATAACCAATCGGATATAGAAGACAAAATATACTCAAAGAGGTATGAAGTCCGTGTATGTCAATAAGAGCCTTCAGTGCAGTCTAGCTTTAAATTTTGAAAGTCAATTTTAATAGACTACGATATTGCCTGCAATGGGCGTTATTAACGAGGGATGTCCCAATAGTTGTCTCATCACCACAGAGCGAAAAAAAAGAGTGGTAGACGAAACCTTATTTTACTGAGATTTTAGACAAAACGCTTATTCATGATTCCTCATTTGATGGGACAGATTGAAGACAAAGAAATTTGGGCACATGTATGTCAAATACGTTTCTGATCAAAATTAATTCCGCTTCCTACCGTTAACGGGCAGGATTGTGCAATGGTTATAATAATAATAATAATGATAATGGATTTGTATAGCGCCTCGGTTTCCAACTTTTGAGCTGATCACCGGCGCGTGGTTCAAGACGTCCATGGGGCTCGGCAATTTTGTCTGCAGTAGAGAACTGTTCTACACGCAGCTACGCTGAATTTCAGCGCATTACCTCCCATTGTTCGCTAGTTCCAGTCGACGCTCGCAGGTTTCATCGCAATGCATAACCACAATGGTGCTGTGGGCTTTCTCTCTGCAATAATACTAGTAGCCGCGATATAAGTGTAATACGCTTGAAAGAGGCGATAAACCCCGTGTCAACTCGGCCTCTATCATTAACGTGTATGTGACCATTCAGAAACATAATCAGGAAGTGGACCACTAATACATGCAGATAAACATGAACAATGATGTTTGGAAAAATGCATTGACCGGTTTTTTTTCTGATCCATACATGTGATGCCACACACGAAATATGAATAATGTCAGCTAATTGATAAAAGATAAAATGATCGTGGCTGCTAAATCATCGCCCGTTTGATATCAGATTCCATTTTTTTATGTTTACATCCGGGAAGTCTGGCCACACATGATGATGACCTAACGTGACCTGGCGTGAGGTCACTTTGACCCGATTATGGCGATTAGGCATCGGGTGGATATTTGCTGAGCTAAGCACGTTTATGAAAGGTTCGAGTCGGTCGGGGGCGGAAATTTGTTGTATCATATTCCATCAATTCATTCTAAAATCACGTAGAAACAGCGGGAAATATCGAATGAGACGACAGGCGTGAACATCTGATTGGAGTTTGAATGGATGAATGGATGCATCTTGACGCATATAGCATGGCCTTTTCTCCAGGTTTACTGAAGCACACGGAAGTTGAAATAACTTGTTCTTATTTCTTGATTAAACGTTTATTGTGAACGTACACGTTTCGGGGTTAATACTTACGGCTTCATCGTTTACAATGCTTTCTGGACTTCTTAGTACAGTATTTTGGTAAAACTTACAGAATTCAACATCATCTGTTAACTTGTAGCTGTAACATTGCATATATACATGTGAACTAACATTCCTACCATGATGTTATTAATGACTTACAAAAACAAATATATATATGTGTGTGTGTGTGGGTGTGTGTGTGGGTGTTCCTGTGTGTTCCTGTGTGTTCATAGCTATATATATATATATAGTATCTTTCTATCTCAACAGATTTATAGCTCCGTCATAAATTCCTATACAACCTCTGTCTTAATATGAAAGTTTCCAGGGCACGAAATGTAGAACGCTGATTGAATGCAATCAAAGTTAGTTGTGCATCACCGATGCCGTTTCAAAAGTTATCATTCAAATCGCCTAAGTTATTCCCTGAAGCTTTACAAAAGCTAAACTATTCGAATATGCACCTTGCACTTTACAGAACACATACGCCTCATTTTGCGACTGCATCATCGCATATATGTGACAACAAATATGTTATTCATGCATTCGGTGTTTTCATTGGCTGAAATATTGCCAGGTAGTTTAAGTTACAATATAGCGCCGGTAGGGGAAACTGCCTGAAGTACGAGAAACCGTCGTATTAAGACAGAGGTTGTAAAGGAATTTATGACGGAGCTACCTCTCTCGGGAGAGAATGGGCTAGTGTTAGTTGTAAAGCAAACCTCACGTCAAAAAAGCAACAGGAGAAGAACTCGCAGAATTTAGTTATATATATTTTGTGGAAACCAAATTTGGATATTTCTGTTTGTACAAAAAATATCCTTTATACACGGGTATTTTCCAATCTTGTTGAAACATATTTAAAATGCATGAGATTTATCTATTTTACAAAGAAAAGCACAAATGTCTTTTAAAGGAAGAACAACCCTTTAATCGGCGATGCGAATGCTGAAGCTATGCTATGAATAACAAGGCTTTGTCGTGTGAGGATTAAATATTTGAAAATTGGTGTGGAATCTCTAAAACAATAATTTGACTTTAATAACTCGTTAATATTACAGCGCAAATTTATCCTTTTAAATAAAGCAGAAATGAAACCTAAGGAAGATCACTCTTAGGCAACAAATCCCTCTATATACCAAATCCCACTACAAGATTTTCTTTGATATGGGAAAAATGCATATCATGGTATTCGAAAATCTATCAAACTCTGCTACAGGGCATGGACATTCGATGTAATTTTCAATGTAAACTTCAAAACTGAAGCATGATAAGTGAAGGGCATGGAACTATTCTGGGACTGCCAGACACGTTCTGAAGACTTACAGGAATAATTCCCAACATAAAAAGACGTCCCAGAACGCCCGAGTGTCAGGAACAATCGGTCATCACCTGGGAATAGTCCTCCGTCTATGAATTCTCCACGTATTTGTACTGCAGTGGAAAAGAGATAATGCAGCGAGCATTTCCGAAGAATTTCTGCTTACTACATACACTTTATCCTTAACAAGATCAATTTCCGGACCACAGGCAGGTGCGAAAGAGGAAGTTAAGGAAGAATTGGAAACGATAAAGTGCTGGAATTTTTAACTCTCCTACCTTGAATAAATAGCATGAAAATATTTGATGTCAGTATCTTCAAAGTAACTCTTAAGTTTTGTAGTTTGACATAAAAATGAGGCGAAGATATCAAAGTAAATAATAAAACTAGGGGGTCTTCTTTCCCTCTTCTCCGAACGGAATAAAAAATGGTCTCTTCAATGGCATGTACATGTTTATCTACTGAAAATGCATTATCATTTTAAATCGATGGTGACAAAAAATCAAAGCTATGTGTCGTTATCCGTACCACTGTAAGCCTGTCGCTTTTGATTTAATTTAATTTTACCCCTCTGCTTTTCTACTAGCTATAGAGTTTCTTCAAGTGAAGAAAACATTTGAATAGTGCAGATCCGAAAGCTTGAAATAATCTAGTCCAACAAATCGTAAAAGAAAATAAAGGAAATCTCATTTAACTCAAGGCCGAGATGTGTTTTTATTGCTTTTTTACGAACATATGCATGTGGTTCGTATAAATGATAAATGCTTAAACGAAGATATTTTAAAATGCAATTGCTCAGCTCTCTTTTTAAGATTAAATTCCTTACATTTTATGCAGAAAATCATTACTTACTATTGTCGGTTTATGTGCGAATGACGTGCCTTACCTATACTCTTATGTATGATATATGATATGAACAATTACGTAATTAAGTTTAATGTTTAAAAATATAGATATCGAAGAAGAGATTGTTTAACCTTATCTCACTAAATACAATGATCTCTTGTCGCAGCGAAACATTGAGACTGCAGTCATCAAATGTCTCAAACAGGGATTTGTGTTTTATCGGAAAGGATTTCGTTCTCTTATCAACACTGTATAAAAAAATGACTCTATGTCAATTTGTAAACAATACTTATCAGAAACGCTTAATCCCGCCTAAAAAAAGATCGTAATGTTATTGTTCTGACAAAATATGATATACATAATTAGGGATTTTTTTTAAAAACTCTGGAAAAGACAGTGATTTCCAGGAAATGTGAGAGAGAGAGAGAGAGAGAGAGAGAGAGAGGAGAGAGAGAGAGAGAGAGAGAGAGAGAGAGAGAGAGAGAGAGAGAGAGGGAGAGAGAGAGAGAGAGAGAGAGAGAGAGAGAGAGAGAGAGAGAGATGTGTGTGTATTTTCACAAATATCTTACAAGGTGTCTCCAGGTTTTTTTACTTTAAGAACATGTTTTTATATGTGGGTCATCTAGATACGTTCGATTAAAAAATTACATAGTTCTAATGTTTACAACTTGACACTGAAATAAGACAGCCCATAAACACTCATTCAAAATTGAATTCCAGACTTATCATTCATAGAACTATTCAACATGCTCAAAGCTATTTCAGAAAGCGCCACGCTGTTACATCGGGGCGGTATCTCGTCTATTTCTTAGTTGTAAGGATAGATAAATCACATGCATAAAAATATTGATAGCAAACCAAAACAAAAAATACTACAAAAAGACCCGTTTTGTGTTTCAAATTTCAATTGAATTTAAAATCGAATGCAAAGTAACAGTAAGGAATGAAGATCTCGACTTCGGATTTAAATCCAGTGTAAAGAAGGGTTTGCTAAGCTGTGGCTACACACATCATTGTGTGGACGTTTATTCTGGCAGCAGACGGTTGATAAGTGATTCCTAACAGACCGTCGATGTATCGACAATGGAACGTCAAACATGCTTATCGATTAACTTCTTCAATTCGAGACAAGTATTGATAATTCTCATATCTTGTTTTCTAGTATGTGCAAATTGTTGTTGTCGCTTTCCTATTTTCTTAAAGATATGTTGAAGTTTATTTTTATATTCATGTTCCTATAGGATAAGTATTAAGATTTAAATTGGTTTTGATTCGCGGCATGATACCATGCGTACCAAGTAGAATGATGCAAATAATTTCTATCTCATTGTTTTCATTGACAATGTCCCGTTTTTTAAAACAATTATTCCTACAGCCTCTTATATTGTCACTAACCTAATTCAAATTTAATCATTATCAGCAAAAGTCAGTGCTTCTTGATAAAATAACACTATATAGAACCCGTTTGACATGTTCGACCCCGACATCATTCTCAAAGTTCCTTTAATCTTTTGAAGATCGACTGATAGAAGAAAACCCTCTTCTATTATTCACAGACAGTTTTGCATGGAACTTCAACGCGTTGACTTTTCTTTATTCAGACGTCTATCATATGTCCGAGATGCCATACGGAAAGAAAACACTGTTGCATATTCCATATTCTTCATTTTCTACATATCACCTTCCCAGATGGCAGAGGAGATTGGCCGTCTCGCCAGTTTTTAGGAGGAAATCTTTCGGGAAATGCCAATTACTAGGGTTAAAGAAAACCGGGGCGGCAAGTACAGCTCTACATACCTGTAGCATAACGCGCAAGGTACACATCTACCTGTAATCGACTACTTCAAAGGGAATACGGCGACGAGGTAGAATAATGCACTCACACACGCAGGTATGAAGGCCATTCACCTTCTTTGAGTATCAGTTCGCCACGAAGTGAAATAGCGCATTTTACTAAAGAATGGTGCGTGCATTAGACGCGTGTATAAGTACGTCACCAGGGGAAAATAGTGCAGTGTACTACGGAATGGTGCGTTTATTTCGTGCTTGTTTGAGTACGCCGCAAACCTTTAACGACGTATTAAGAACGTACGTGTTTCTGATGTGCGTATCAATACGCTATTAACGAAAAATAGTGCAGCGTACTACAGGCAGATTATCCAGGGGTTTCATTTGCGGTCGGATAGAAAGTTTTTAAATATGACAGATATTATGTAATAAGTTTGGTCTGTTTCGAGGCAGGCCTAGGTTCAATCGCGTTCACTCCGTGCTGGCCGGTAGTGTATAGTTACCTCGATGAATATTCACCGCTCTGCCAATACCTGTCGGCTAACAAGCCGCCAAGCGTTCACGTTAAGCTGGGGGATAATTAGGACATGATATAATACTTAGCAATTACGCACAAGGTTACAAGAGTGAGGCGCCAGCGGAGGGATACACTCGGTTATCATTTAACGAGGAGAAATAACGTTACATCCAACAACGCCAGAAACAAATTGTGGTTCAAATTCAATTTAATCGCTTTTGAAAAATTAAGTGTATTAAACTCATTACCACCAATAATGTAGGCCCTGAGTGGTTTCTAATATAAAATTAATGTTTTTGCATGCGTTTCTGTAGCACTATGTCTGGTAAATTGCAATAAAACTTTATAGAATATAGACGCGGAAGAAAGTATTGCAACACCGCAATTTTGTCATTTCTTCCTTAGAACTGCAACTCTTATGAACACATTTCGTAGTTGTATTCAGAGCTCTTCAGACAATACTGACTTTCTTTTTTTTCTTTTTTGGTTTTCAGTAATCAGTCTTTGTCATTTGATATCGATATCAACCTCTACTTATCGACAATCGCTGTTATAGTGATACCTTTTCGGCTCAGGCGTTAGACTGTTTCACATTGGTTACTTCAATGTCTGATTTTTAATGACATTTTCGGTAATTTCTTCTCAGTTTGGTGGTTTTCGTATATTCAGGAATGGTTGAAACTAGTCTACCGATTATCGGGTTGAGTAATGACGTGTTTCACCCTCTGAAAGCTTTTGCATAAACATATTTTGATTGGGGAAAATTTGAAGAAATAAATTTCCGAAAAACATGCTATTGCCTCTTTATTGAGTTTCTGCCAAGCTTAACCCCACCGAAATCGCAGAAACATTTAGTACTTTGTACAAGTGTGCACTATCACAAAAAAATATAACGATTTTTTAAATTAAATAATCAAAATTGTCTGCCTTTCACTGATTATACGAACGATAATTTTCAGGGATTTTATATATAAAGATATATTAACTCTTTAGCCAAAGATAGGTATCACGATGCAGAGACTGTATCATGATGTGTTTTACGTCATACTAAGTATCACGATTATCGATACTACGATATATCTACGTTACGGAATCGGTAATGAAGTAAGTAATCCATTGGAAAGTATACAGTATTGTTGTCCCCAATTTCGTGTTTATGCGAGTATAGACTCACCCTCGCTCTTGCTCAGGAGATACAAAACTCCACATTCGTTTCGTAAAAGTCAAACCTTCCTCGAATAATAATCTATGTACGTAAAACGGATATAAGGTATCATTCCTACTCATCATGTATAGTTACAATAAAAACCAGCAATGTCTTCAAAACTCTGATTTAACGCGGTATTTCCTAACTTTTGACGAAATTAGTTTTACGAAACAATAAACTTTAACATTCAGCCAAGGATGACGAGAACGTCAATCTTCAAGTTCTATTTTCTTGACAATTATATATGGATTAACATAACGGAATTTAATGCTTTTAATGCGATGATTCATATAAAACATAAATAGCTCTTAAAATGTTTTATTGAGGGTTGTTCGGTCTGTCTATTCTCTCAAACTGTCTTTTCTCAGACGTTCTGTCTATATCTTCTCACTTTCTCCTTTCTTCCTCTATTTCTAATTTTCTGTCTCTCTATCTATTATTTCTATATATGCGCCGTTCTCCTTTTCTCTCTTCTTGTCTCTCTCTCTCTCTCTCTCTCTCTCTCTCTCTCTCTCTCTCTCTCTCTCTCTCTCTCTCTCTCTCTCTCTCTCTCTCATATATCTATCTTTTTTCTGGCGCCTCAGATTACACATTTGTAAATGTTGCTCTGTTACGTGTTCGAATAACCGTATGAGCGTGTGCATAGAGGTTGAACTAAAGACGTTGTCAGTGTTTAGAATGTTGAACTAGCATGAAATAATATTGGTACAAGAGCTTAAATTCAGTTCTAATACTCTGTCTCTCTGTCTCTCTGTCTCTGTCTGTCTGTCTGTCTGTCTCTCTCTCTCTCTCTCTCTCTCTCTCTCTCTCTCTCTCTCTCTCTCATATATCTATCTTTTTTCTGGCGCCTCAGATTACACATTTGTAAATGTTGCTCTGTTACGTGTTCGAATAACCGTATGAGCGTGTGCATAGAGGTTGAACTAAAGACGTTGTCAGTGTTTAGAATGTTGAACTAGCATGAAATAATATTGGTACAAGAGCTTAAATTCAGTTCTAATACATCATAGCTGTTAGAAAATACACCGTTCACCACGAGACTTGACTTCATAGGTAACGTAGCAAGTCTCAGGTACTTATACACTGAATGTTGTAAAGGTTATAAACAAAACGATAACTACGTTAAAACGGTGTCTTCTTTCAAACGGTAACAAAATATAAGGAAATTGAGTGAACAAGTCAAAAAGGCCTAGACGTTTTGTTCCCCTTCTATGTGATTCCATGGATATCTACATGTATACACAAGTCATTTGCAGGAGGTGATTACGTTTATCTTCTTATAACTACATGGAATCACAGAAGAGCATATACATGTATTACGCTGTGGCTTGTACACCGAAAGATGGCGTTACGCTCTTGGTGTTTGATTATTGAACAAGGGCACACTATTGTTGATAATGAGTGGAGGTAAAACAAATAACATCCATTATAAAGCGAATATCTGCTAGATTTACAATGATTTGTGTTCTTGAAGTGTGCTCCTAAGTACCTGATGGTAGGTCTGTAGATCTGTTAAGGTCACCCATACCAGTTATCAAAGACAGACTGTGACTTAACTGTCTGCATCTAATTCAGATGACATAACTCGTTCGATGAATAATAAAATGTCGATAAGAGTAAACATGTCATAGTAAATCCAATACGGTTTACCGTATGTGGTGATCGTCAGCTCAGTTACGAATCTTTATAGTACCGTGGTCAGGCTGTTTAAATTGGGAAAAAGAAGAAATAGTGGAGATAGCGGGTTTGTCGACTTTGTGCTGAATGTATCGGGGACAGTTGGAGGGTTGTAGCCACGCTGACTATTTGAGAAGAAACGTCCCGCAGTACGCCTCCCACTACTTCAAAGCCGACAGGACTACTGGAATTTAGCGACTGGTGTGGTAAACACCAAAAGGTATCGACGCATTTCTTGTCTCACGCGCGTTGCCGGTAAAGTTGTTCATGTCAACACGCGGGTGTGGGAGGGACATCGCCGGCTCGTAACAGCATCGTCTCCTCACACAACTACAAAGCTACGCTATTTGGACATTGGACAGAGGGTCAGCTGGACAAACGATCTGACCCCTTGAAACTACATGGCCAAATCCATAAGTTTGTACATGGCGTTGTTTCATTAATAACTTTTCTCGTTTTAGATAAAAACAGAAAAAAAAACGTGCATCCTAAATTCATCGTTCGGCTTTGCTACAAGACTGGTGTTGAATTTGAGGCTCACAGGACGTAATGCACGCGCGACTCCCAGGTCACGTGCGATGAAAGTAAAGCGAACCTACCTATTGCAGCGGCGAATGCATCGAAGCCTTCTTTCGATTCTTCTTGCCACTTAGCGATGAAAGCGTCCATGGTTGCTCGGCGGCGGAAAGTAGAACTTGTGCTCTGGTACACAGGTCCGTGATGGACTGACGGACTGACTGACTAGAGGACAGACACACAGACAGTCGCTATCCCTCCTTCTCTTGAGCGTATCCCTTCCTGACTGCCTGACTGGCGGTGGGCCGACCGCTCTGTTAGTCGCGTGTTGCTTCCCTGCTCTGTCTATCTCTATCTCTCACTCGCTCTCTCTATCTCAACTCTCTCGTCTTCTCGCGTACGGCTGCTAGGGAGTCTGGTGAAAGTGGAGGGCAGCACGCGTATAAATGTGCCTGCTGAATAACAATGTGGTGATTGTGTGGCTACAGGGCGGTACACTGTTCTCTACTTTCTTACATAATCAGTTCTGCGAGCATTCTCTACTAGTTAGCCAGGAGTGCCAATTCTTCGAGCAGCAAGTTTCCAATAGTTTATCAGCCAATCAGCACTCGCCCCTCGAATGCCGGCGTTCGGGGGAGTAGTCTCAAGGCAGGGGATTCCCCAAGTGCGATATGTGGCCAAGTAGAGCTGCGGAGTACAAAAACATATATCATCATAGGTATTTATAATCAATTCAACAAACAGCACCCGCCGTGTTTATGGACTGGAGTTATTTTAGTGCACTCGGCGATGGGCAATGGGACAATATGATATAGTCTGGCACAAACAAACAAACCCGTGCTGTGAACACAAACATAATGGAAATAGTTCGGAGTACATGATACTTGTATAGCACTCTCTGCAGTATCTCGCCTCTCAGTCTAGCATAGCTCTTTATTCGCGAAGATATGGTTTTACTAAGTTAAAGCAGAATTGCCCTATGATACATATTAAACTTTCCGAATATTCAATATATTAGTATGAATTTTAAATTGGTTTGAAACAAAATGTTAGAAACATATATTTAGAAAATCCTCTTCATGTCAGAGTTAAGTTAAGTTTTGTGTATTCGAACCTTTGATTCTAATCATCTGCTATATTGCATCCTTAATATGTCAAACATAGATTAATATTTAATTAATTATGGGTTCTCATATTTTCTGTTGTGTTAATGTTTTTAACAAAAGGTGGTTATTAAAAAAGTCACCATTTCACTTCCCGTGCCATTGAAATGCGTTGACGTCATTTACAGAAAATCACAATTCGATTCTCAATTTCTGTTCAAATAACAATAAATACGCCTAAAGAATAACGGATCCAAATAGCAGCTTATAGATATCATCTGAAATACTTGTAGATTTGTTTGAAATGTCAAACTATAGCGTGGGCGGGATAGCGCATTGGTGAGCGCGTTTGGCTACCGGTTTAGAGGTTCGTGGTTCGAATCCCAGGGGCTCGTCAAATTTTTCTGCAACAGAGAACTGTTCTACAGGCAGGAAGGTTTGGGTGCAATGCTACACTGAATTTCAGCGCAGTGCCGCACTAGGTTCGCTAGTTCCGACCGATGGTCACAGGTTTCACTGCAAGGCATAACCACAATGGTTTGCGGGCTTTCTCCTTGCAATAATACTAGCAGCCGTGATATAAGTGAAATAATTTTGAAAGCGGCGTTAAACCCATAATAACTTTACCCCTCCTCACCTCAAACCTCAGTACATCGATCCAGTGGGGGTGTTTCTTGTTGTAATCGTACAAGGTGTAAAAACAATCAGTAAATTGCAACATTTCATTTACTACTCTTATGCTTTATATTCTTATGGGCACTTTTTTCTTGAAACCCTTTAGGGTTATAAACCAATAAATACCGGTGATAATAAAGGGATGCGATAGCGTTAAATGAAGGAATTACTGGTGGTGATGGTGAATGCCAGAGCAAGAGGTTGAGATGCGGCAATGTTGAATGAATCACAGAGATGCGAACGTGTTGCATGAATGAATTAATGGCGTTGATAGTGAATGAGCAAGACGCTGAGTAGCGGCAGTGTGGAATGAGTAACGATGATGTTGAATGAGTTATTGAGTAGCTATGATTTTGATGAGAGAGTGAATCGGTAAGAAGCGATGAAGTTAAATAAATTACGTATTAGCGTTAATGTTGAATGATCGCTGAGTAACGACAATGTTGATTTTCTCACCGAGTAGCGGTAATGTTAACTGAGTAACGTAGTAGCGGCGATGTTGAAAGATTCCTGATTAGCGGTGATGTTAAATGATGCAAGGAGTAACGGCGTAGCTGAATGATCACCGAGAAGCGATGATGATAAATAAAAACGAAATGGCAGTGATGTTGAATAAATCACGAAGTGGCGGTGATGTTGAATGAGTTACAGAGAAGCGTATGATTTTTGAATGAGTTACTGAGAAGCGTATGATGTTGAATGAGTTACTGAGAAGCGTATGATGTTGAATGAGTTACTGAGAAGCGTATGATGTTGAATGAGTTATTGAGAAGCGTTTGATGCTGAATGAGTTACTTGGAAGCGTATGATGTTGAATGAGTTTCTGAGAAGTGTATGATGTTCAATGAGATACTGAGAAGTGTATGTTTTTCAATGAAATACTGAGAATCGTATGCTGTTGAATGAGTTACTGAGAAGCGTATACATCATGATGTTGAATGAGTTTCTGAGAAGCGTATGATGTTGAATGAGATACTGAGAAGCGTATGATGTTGAATGAGGTACTGAGAAGCGTATGATGTTGAATGAGGTACTGTGAAGCGTATGGTGTTGAATGAGGTACTGAGAAGCGTATACATCATGATGTTGAATGAGTTTCTGAGAAGCGTATTATGTTGAATGAGATACTGAGAAGCGTATACAACATGATGTTGAATGAGTTACTGAGAAGCGTATGATGTTGAATGAGGTACTGAGAAGCGTATACATCATGATATTGAATGAGTTTCTGAGAAGCGTATTATGTTGAATGAGATACTGAGAAGCGTATACAACATGATGTTGAATGAGTTACTGAGAAGCGTATGATGTTGAATGAGGTACTGTGAAGAGTATGATGTTGAATGAGGTACTGAGAAGCGTATACATCATGATATTGAATAAGTTTCTGAGAAGCGTATTATGTTCAATGAGTTACTGAGAAGCGTATGATGTTGTATGAGTTACTGGGAAGTGTATGAAGTTCAATGAGATACTGAGAAGCGTATGCAGTTGAATGAGATACTGAGAAGCGTATGCTGTTGAATGAGTTATTGAGAAGCGTATAATACTGAACGAGTTTCTGAGAAGGGGATGATGTTAACTGAGTTTTTGGGAATCGAATAATTTTGAATGAGTTACCGAGAAGCGTATGTTGAATAAATCATTCAGTAGCGGGGTAATCAACGAGTAATAAGTGATGTTGAATGATTTACATTATAGTTATGTTAAATGAGTCACTGAGAAGATGAAAATGAAACTTTTACCAACTGTTTTTATCAATAGAAGTTCGGTTGAGCTACTCCAATCCAACTACTTACTCGAATGAATTAAGGGTGTCCACATTTGAATGGCTTAATGATGTTTTCAGCTGACACATGACATCTCATTCCAAGACTCTTCTATTCGAAGATGCAGTGCCTTTTTAGCTCTAAGTTCTATCCTAAAGGAAAACATATTCCCAGTGACATTATATTGTGTAAATACTTACTTTGTTTGTGATCATGTTATCTTTTATTGTATCAACTTAACCGTAGATGACAATAACCCTTATTATTTATGATTATATATTTGAAAACAATACATGTTATAAATGCCTTCGTCATTAGTCACCTATACAGATAAAGTATGCGGAATTTGAGATTGGCAAGTGTTCAATAGTTATACCCTTTATTTCGATTCCTTTTTCTCCTTGCATTCCGTGCATATAAGTGTTAATTTGAATGAATATTATGAAATGGAAAGGAATAATCATCTTGCTGAATGATTCAAGTTGGCAATACCATTCAAATATCATGAGATTTATAAAAATATCAGTCTCTGTCTCTGTGTCTCTGTCTCTGTCTCTGTCTGTCTCTTTTCTCTGATCTGACTATGTCTCTGTCTCTCTCTGTCTCTGTCTATCTGTCAACTCTCTCTGAAAATATCATGAGATTTATGAAAATATAAGTCTCTGTCTCTGTGTCTCTGTCTTTGTGTTTGTGCGTCTGTCTCTCTCTGTCTCTGTCTCTTTCTGTCTCTGTCTCTGTCTCTGTCTCTGTCTCTGTCTCTATCTCTGTCTCTCTCTCTCTCTCTCTCTCTCTCTCTCTCTCTCTCTCTCTCTCTCTCTCTCTCTCTCTCTCTCTCTCTCTCTCTCTCTCTCTCTCTCTCTCTCTCTCTCTCTCTCTCTCCACAGAACCAAGTGGTTAGCTCTTCAAAATGCGCAATTCACGTTTTGACAACAATGCTACGCGAGTTTGTAATGAAACGTCGCACTTGGAAGTGCACAAGTTGTTACCATACATTCATCCCCATTACTCAATTACGTTTTATGTGGAGTGGTCTCTTTAGCAGTGTTTATGCAAATGGAGAAGTAATTCAAGAACATGAAAGGAATGAGTAATCACGGCTCTGTGCATTGCATTGGGTGTGGTTTGATATGGAGGGAACAGGAAATATAATATGAATCATGTCGTTTTGTTAAAGGCAGGAGAGTTCTTTATTGTCGTTTCTCAGTTTACACTTTATAAACACAATAGATGTTATGAGGCGCCGGACTTCCCTGTCTTAAGTGCTTTTTGGTTTATTCTATAACACGTTCAAACATGAGAGATTTAACGTAATTTTTCAATGTAAATACTAGAATGCATGGTTATAGATCCGTTTCATCCTTAAAGGACTGATCATGAATTAAATTCATGGTTGATAGTAACTACTCCCTTTGCTCTAGGCGAATATTGCTCATCATCTTTTACGGTCGTTGAAATGTAGTTTGTTGTGTTTCTGAGTGTTGACGTTTTTGATTAATTAACTCTGCTGGGTAAGATTCATCTCCCTAATTTTTTTTCTTTATATCGTATTTTCTTCCTCTTGTTCATTCTTTGTCTCTATCTCACGACCCGGAACATATGGTGAGATTGTTGGTTAGGGAATCGTTGCCACTATCAAGCAATAGAAATAGGTTACTCTGCTGGTTGGGGAATCGTTAATACTATCAAGCAATGAAAGTTAAGTGCTACTGTACTCTGCTGGTTGGGGAATCGTTGCTTCTATCAAGCAATGAAATTTAATTGCTACTCTGCTGGTTGGGGAATCGTTGCTTCTATCAAGCAATGAAAGTTAAGTGCTACTGTACTCTGCTGGTTGGGGAATCGTTGCTTCTATCAAGCAATTAAATTTAAGTGCTACTGTACTCTGCTGGTTGGGGAATCGTTGCTTCTATCAAGCAATGAAATTTAAATGCTACTCTGCTGGTTGGGGAATCGTTGCTTCTATCAAGCAATGAAATTTAAGTGCTACCCTGCTGGTTGGGGAATCGTTGCTTCTATCAAGCAATGAAATTTAAGTGCTACTCTGCTGGTTGGGGAATTGTTGCTTCTATCAAGCAATGAAATTTAAATGCTACTCTGCTGGTTGGGGAATTGTTGCTTCTATCAAGCAATGAAATTTAATTGCTACTCTGCTGGTTGGGGAATCGTTGCATAACATGTAATACAAGTGTAGGTAAACCCTCTGTATAATATCCAACATGGACAATATGTAAAGACTCATATGCTTGCATTGACTAAATGTATAAAGTTTTTGACTAGATTTGTGTAACTTGCATCGACTATATGTTAAGATCTTTTGACTATATTTGTGTTACTTTCATAGACTATATAAAAAGAGTGTTTGACTAGATTTGTGTTACTTGCATCGACGGTTTGTAAAGAGTTCTTGACTATATATATGTTGCTTGCATCGACTATATGTAAAGAGTGTTTGACTATATTCATGTTGCTTTCATTGACTATTGGTAAAGAATATTTGACTAGATTTGTGTTGCTTTCATGGACTATATGCAAAAAGTCTTTTGACTGGATTTGTGTTGCTTGCATGGACTATATGTATAGAGTGTTTAAATAGATCTATGTAGCTAGTTGAAACAATATGTAATAAGTTAGTAAATCTGTATTTCTAGCATTCATTATGTATAAAACGATATTGCTAAACGCAAATAAAATTGTTAGAAATGTTAGATCTATGTTGTTAAAGGCGTGCAACATTGTGGCCTTAAGTAGAAAACGTTACAAATGCAGCTGTCATAATGTTTTAAGTTTATGATATCTTTCAACCCTCAGGAGCTATAGGTTCTTTTATATTTCCATATTACGCTCCGCTTGACCGCTTGTATTGGGTGAAGTGTTAAACTGAAGTTAATGCACTACCACCAGTGCTTCCAGCCAATTCCAGCAGGTTTCACCGCAACGCATAGCCACAATTGTATTGCGGGCTTTCTCTCTACAATAATAAAACACAGCAGCCGCGACATAAGTCTAATACTCTTGGAGGCGACTTTAAACCCCAAATCTCCCCCACATTAGTAACATCGGACATGTCCAACTCATCATTAATTGCATATCATGTTTGAGAAAAAAATATTCCAGTTAGCATCACAGTGACTGACATCGCCAATAATCTATGTTTATACTATATAGACGGCGTTTCATCGTACAATCTTTATCTCAGCGTCTATTTCATAAAATAAAGAACTTGTATGTCCCCACTTCTAGAATCACAGTAGAAGATTTATGCATTATGTCTGCTCATCCTTCTTTTTTATCAACTTGATGATGAAAAGCGATTGTAAAAAATGTATCAATTTATCATTGCAATTGGCACCAGCTTTCCTAAATCAGTGAACTAGCTTGAATGTTATTCCAGAAAACGATACAATATCAACAAAAGAGGTCAAACACACACTGACATGATATACTTTTTAAATCAAATTAGCCAGCGGCAGTCCGGATATACACATTCATCACCATTATTGGCGCAACAGCATCTGTAGACGGTACCCAGTTCTCATGTAAGCGGATCCCCCGGGTTATTATCACATGCTGTGTCAGACGGGGTGTCGCCTTACTGGGCATGTGACAACGCGGCGCAACAACCTCTCGCGCTCCCCATACTTGGAACCAATCAGAGTGCAGCAAATTGTCGACCTGACCTTTAATCGCCGGGTACTCAGCAAGTGTAGCGTTCGTTGTAATTATTAAGAGAATAGAGTTTTCATTTTTGTTTTTTAAACTGAATGATAGCAAATCGACAATTGTGTTAAACTGTAGATGAAATATAAACAACTCCCACGGTCCTACATCTGACGAAAGGTTCGCCACTTCGTCTCACACGTGCGGGAAGAACTTTTTGTGTTCTAGGTTGTGTTGTTTCTTGTTCTAGCAGTGTACGCCAGTTTTGAATATCTTCGCTTTTGGATGTTGTAACACAACACTTGCAATATGACAAGGTTGTAGATATCACCTCAACCGTTGGACGACACGAAGACCATAATTGGTGTCACAATGCTTTCACAAGGACTTAAAACAGATGACATCTTAAAGGTATTATTTTGGAAACAGGGGCATTTCATTTCGCTGTTTCGTTTGCAAATTGTGTCGTTCGACAATATGGCTATCACGGGAAATTCTTTGATTTTGCGGCAGAAGTGAAAGGACGGTTCTCTATGTGTATGCTATATTAACCTACGAACCAAACCTCTCTTGTGAAAGAAGTTTTCCATATCACAGCTTGTAAGTTAAGCCAATTAGACATAGGGTAGTGTGCATTCTGTTTAAAATCGACCGTGTTTCGAGGATTTTTAAAAAAAATATTGACTCTATTCGAACATAGTCTATCAGAGTCTTTCCTCTCCGCAACGGTCTAAATCTGCCTCACTGCTCGCACGTGCTGTCACAAGTTTAGCACAGACAAAACCCAGTCTTCAGCTGACCAATTACATCATCTCGTTTAGAATAAGGAAAGTGGCGATCTAGGTTAACGAATGGGAGTTACTTGCCCTTAGGTCCTGATGCCGCAGGTTTTTACTGGGGCCATTGTGATTGGCTAGATGAGCTTATGTTAGAACGTACGAGCAGTGAGACTGCTTTCAGACCATTGGGGAGAGGAAGGTCCCTGATAGAGTAAGTTCGAATCAATATTTTAAAACTTTTATTCTTTACAACACTCTCGATTTTAATCAGACTGGGGCAGTGTGATTGTAATGACTATGCTTACAATGTAATGAAGGCTATATTGAGGATGAATACCATTTGTGTGTTCGAAATTTAAACAACTTCGCTCTAAACATTTACCTAAAATATATTGTACAAATCCAAATAAAACAAAATTTAAGTGTCTCATGTCATTATCAGATTGTAAACTTATCAATGACTTGGCATGCTTTGTTTATCATGCAATGAACCAACGATGTTAGAGGTGATATTTACACCATACACACCTGTTCTTGTCATGTGTAATGATGTAACAACTTATGTAGTTATGGCCTACACTTCAGTAATAAAAGATTTGATTTGATTCCGAGACGCATGGTTATGAGAAAATGCAACATAATAAAGAGGGAACTAACGGTCGGGCATGTCATGCTACGTTTCAAGACTCTTGCTTTTTTGCATGTCACAGTAATTCCATCACATTTTCCTTACCATGTTTGCATGGTCAAGTATTATCTATTCTGTTGTGATAAAGATGCTATAAAAAGTTTTCGTGAGTAATTTACAGATATATGAAACATAAAGTAACACCACTGAATGTGTCACGGCACATTAATGTGTACATGCAGTTGTGACGTCACATAAGTGTCTACATGTAGTTATGACGTCACATTAGTGTCTTCATGTAATTGTGACGTCACATTGGCAGCCAAATCACTGAAATTATTGATTCAGCACATTATCGGCAATTACGCTTGTTAATAAACATGTAATAAACATAATACTTGACATTATACCGATTTCCTATTTTTCATCCAACTCGTGAATGGTTTGGTATCAAACACGCTTTCTCACGTTTTGTACTAAATCGTTAACTCTTTTAATAAGGATAGTATTAAGTGGACGGTCGATTAGAATCCTCAATGAATAATTTCGTGTAAGTAATGATATCAAATCAATACCCACATTTAACACGATAATCAAAAATATATCTACAGCTGCATATCAAAAGTTTGTTTACTTACTACTGTATTTTAATGCAAATATCATGTAATTTGTGTTTGGTTTGAATGTCAATAAAATAACTTCAGCAGGACTGACAAAGTACCTCTCATTGGCAATTTGTAAAATAGCCATTCTTTAACATATTGTGAGATTGTCTAGTCTTTCATGCACAAAAATCGAACTTTGGCATGATTAGTTAGATAGAAGGAGTCACATTTTCGAAATTCTGATTTCCTTAAATTTCGATTAAAATATTTCGTTTCGACTCTCTAAGAAAGAACACGGCAAACATGACTTGTGTTTAAAGCTGTTGGTAGCTTGTAAAGGATTTTACTTAGAAAAATAAAAATGACTGTTTTGGAAATTTTGACCCCTGGTCACTTCAGTGACCCACCAAAAATTATTACGGTTAACTGTAAACGATGGAATACGATTGCGTTAAGGTGCGATGGATTTTCACTTCTGTATTGAAAATTCTAGATTATTCGTTTCGTTTTCGCAATGCTACGATGCTTCAAAGACATGCCAAATTACATGATATTTGCACTGAGATATACAGGTATGTGAACAAACTTTTGGTATGCAGCTGTACGTGCTAAGCAAAACCAGACAATATGAGTCAGTGATAATCATTTTTTACATCTTCATAACGTATGAAATTCATCCATAGCAAAAACAAAATGTCAACTGAGATTAAATGAAATTTCATTGAAACCATTTCCCCAAAAATGGAAACAAAGCCTAAATCTGAGTTTTCATTGCCCAAACATATCAAGGGATTTGGTCCTTTATTGGACTATTAAAGTTTAATCTGATGATTACTATGTTTTAATCATTCCTATCAAAAGCAAATATTTACCTCAACAACGTCAAGCATTCGGTTTAAATGAACATTCGTTCTTGATATCCTTTCGAATACAAAACAATTGATGTAATACAATCAGTCACTGAACGAGAAAGTAGGAAAAGGAAAATGTCCGAAAATCACTGACTTATGTATCCATTTATTAGTTTAGAATATAGCTGATTTATGAAGGACACACGAAAGAATAAACCAAAGATAAAAAAGCAGGCACCAAACAGGGTGGCACATGTGAATCTTAAAAAATGTGAAATTTAAGAATTGATAAAGGATGAATTCATCAAAGGATTTATATGTAAACAATAAATATCATAGAAAAAACGTTGTTGTCATTGATGACGTTTCAAAATTCTTTTCTGAAGTACATTCCAAATAACTAAGGAGTTACTAGATTATATTTTTTTAATTATTTTGATTAATTATTTTTACATGAGAGAGAAGAGAGATACCAAATTTTCTAGTTGACTTTGTCACCTCTTTGAAACATTCATTGTACACAATGAACTTGTAAAGATAGTTGTTTTTCCTAGTATGTTCAAAATAGTAAAACTATATAGAGAGCTTCACAAAATAAATGCGAGAAGATCCACCACAATATGCTGATGGAATTATTAAGCAAACGAATACAGTGGAATTAACAGTTTTGCGCGCCGTTTTCGTCGAAAAACAATGCATTCGGCATAACTTAGACTGCGAAATAACTCTACATAGAGATTATTACCCGAGGAAGTGTGTCATATGACTTTTACGAAACGAGTGTGAACTTTTGTATTACCCGAGCGAGAGCGAGGGTTATACACAAATTCGCACGAGTTTCGTAAAAGTCATATGACACACTTCCGAGGATAATAATTTCTTTATTACCGATTCTACTCCATTTCAAAGGCGTGGAAGTATTCAGAAAACGGCATCCTTCCCTTCACAGTCCGCTACAGTGACGTCACGAACAATAAATTTATGACGTCACAGATGACGAAATACGGTAACTCGTGCTAAGACAATCGTTGCTAAGCAAAAGTGATATGTGCACATGTGCTCATATTGAAAATATGACACCGCTTATGAATATCCATATGGGTAATCAAATATTGACTCGCAACCTTATTCGGCGTTGAACACTTCTGCGTTACTTTCAATTCTATAGATGTTTTAAACTTATATGATTTTGAAAGTGGCACTTTGAAGTAAGTGTGATAATTACTTACACCAAAGAATAGCCGTAGTCGAGGCGTTTGTTTTTATCTAAGAAAACTAATTATTTGTAAGAGATATGTAACCTTGACTTTAATACCGATCATCTAACTTTAAATACTACAATAGGAGTTCATTTTCTGCACGAGTCTTCATGAAAAAAGTCCTGTCAGCGAAACAAGAGCAATACTAAAGTGTTTATCGAGTGTGGTTTCAATAAAGTTGGGCGTATTGATATTTAGATTTCGTGACAATGGTGAATTCAAACACGTGTTACAAGGAATATACAGAGAAGTAAAAGCATCATCTCCACACAATAGGGGATATCATAATTCATGAATGATCAAAACAATTTATACAGATATACTGCATGTCTTTATAATGAGTAACCTATTGATAACTATAAACGTTTAAAAGGTAAATGTAAATGACTTATATATAGAACTTAGCCATGGTTTAATATATTAATATATATTGTATATTATATATATCAAATTAAGATATCTATATATATATATATTATCTTATTCAAAATCCTCACGTTACAATATGTGTTTGCAAAAATCCACTTATCACCGAGGATGCAAAATTAACGAAAAACAACATTTTCTAACTTCAACCATAGATTGACTACTCAAGTTTATCACTATTAAGATGGAGACATTTGGCACCATACTGCAATTATCATGTATGTCGTCACCATAGAAAAGTAGTATTTTGCCCTTTGACATCAATTGAAACATATAAACCCGCATTCCTTGTCATTGAAATGAGGGGGCGGGATAGCGCAGTGCACGTGGTTAGGACGTTCGGGTTAACGCGTTCGGTTTCGGATCAAAAGATCCGTGGTTAAAATTCCGCCGGGAACTCGGCAAGTTTCTCTGCAGTAGAGAGCTGTTCTACACGCAGTAAGGATTGGGTGCAATGTTGGTTCAAACCGATGCTCGCAGGTTTCACCGCAATGCGTTAACCACGATTATGTTGCGGGCTTTCGCCCTGCGTTCAACCCCAAATCACCTCACATCGAAATGAATTTTAAAAACCAGCAGCAACAAAACAGACTATCGCTAACCATCACGGTTCGAGACCCTTCATGCAAAGTGCAGAATATGCCATGTTGACATGAGTCGGTCTACAGGTCTCTGGTAGGCTGCTGGTATACTGTACGTGTTATCGGCGTATTCCTGTACTTTACCACGTTACAAAATGTACAGATACATACCACTCTGTTATGAGTTGGTCGATGTAACACTCATAGTCGCCCACCATAGTGCTATAAGTGAGGGTGACATAACACTGATATCGACTCTCCTGTGCTTGCACGTACGTGTCTCGCCAAGTGCGTGTACTCTCTGTCACAGTGTATTGTTACTGATACACTATCCGTACACCTGTACAGCTGCATACCGAAAGTTTGTTCACTTACCACTGAATAGTAGGGCAAATATCATGTCATTTGGGTTTCGTTCCAACGTCAATAGAAAAACTTCGGCAAAACTGACAATGTACAACCCCACTGTCCATGTGTGAAATAGCCATTCTTGAACTCATTTTGGGATCAAAAGTTCGAAATTTGGCATATTGATACAGACAGAAGGGGTCACATTTTTAAATTTTCGATTTCGTTAAATGTCAATTAAAATCTTCCATATCGACTCCCTGAGATTGACTTTGTGCTGAGGAACAAACGTGACTAATTTTTAAAGAAGTTGATAACTTATAGAGGATTTTATGGATAAAAATAAAAATAAGTGTTTTCTGAATTTGAACCTTGGTCACTTGAATGACCTGCCAAAACTGTTACGGGTAATTGTGGGGTACGATAAACATTTGCCTTGAAGAAGAATGGATCTGCATAAGTGTATTGAAAATTCAATCATTTACGTTTCTTTTTCGCAACTCAAGTTACATGATATTTGCACTAGTATGTTCAGGAATGTGAACAAACTTTTGGCATGCAGCTGTAGGGCTCTTGGGGACTCACTGGTTTACAGTGTACAAGATGATCTGAGAGAAGTTCATTTCGAAGAAAAAGGACTGCAAATTGAAACCAGATAAGGATTGCGATTTTGAAATCAGTTATGTTATACCGGATTGATAGCAGGTAAATTTTAATTTGAAACAAAAGGCTTGGGGTTAGGTTTCAGTTGAAAATTTGCTTTTCCTGTAAAATTTGCTTTTCCTGTAAAATTTTTTTCTTATTTTCAAAAGGCACTTGGAACATTTTCATTCTACCATGACGTTCTTGATTATAAACTGTTAGTTCTTTCCAAAACATGTAACGTCCAGAAACAAATGATCTTGTTTTTGTATTCTTTTTGGTTTTTTTAAAAGTTATTTCTTAATCTTCAAAGAATGATTTAGGAATAATAATCACATTTATCAATATCTTCTCTATTCAAAAGTCCTTTTCATATACATTCGTTGCAAAGATTGCAATAAAACCCTGGAAAAGATTTGATTTTAGCAAAAGATTACTGTAACGTTTTTATTAGGATAATGACGGAAGAAAAGCTGATATTAATGATAATATTGTATCGTATTTGAAGGAATCCAGTTGAATGGCTTACATGTATGTGTGCTTAAATTGATAAATCAAACTTTTCATTTCGAAGAAATATTTCTTTTCACTTCAAACTTTTCTAAGAAAACATCATTGTTGCCTTTCAAAAAATTTATTTCACCATAGTGCAGAATACCAGATTTGAATAACAAGTCAGGCTGTTTAAATGGAATTTTAAATGATGCATATAAAGTGAATAAATTAACCAATCAAAATGGAGTATCCAGGACTGTCGTGGTAATATGTTCTTTGTTTACAACTGTTACGAAAATTGGTTTCAGAAAAAGATAGATTAAATCAGTTTAAATAACAGCCAGATATTGTTTTAAAAAAACAAAGTAAGGATGCTAATGGTCTTATTATGATGTCTAAATAGAATGAAAACCGTAAGGCTTCAATCTAATTAAAGGTAATTTTCAAACATGAACCAGGAAACAGTACAACTGTTAGCTACTGCACTCATACCCTAGTGTTATCCTAGCATTCAGGTATTTCCATTTCTTTGATATATTGAAGATGCTTGTAGTTTCAGTAAACATGGTCATAACGCTCTAACATGTGAATTCAGAATAACAAAAGTCTCGGTAAAACCAGCAATACATGACAACAATTAAATATAGTTATAATTGTTTAGTTAACAATAAAACAAATAGTTAACGGTTACAATTCATACTAGTACAAATAGGTTATACAATATTGAGTGAATCACTAAACATATTGATAAGCTAGCAAGATATTCATCAAAATCTTTAGTCAGCACAGCAATTGATTAGATGAGCCTGGATGATTATTCCGAGATGAATCCGGTTTATAAAAATATATCAAAATATACCAAGAGCAATCACGCAGCAGAAACTAGGAGACTGAGTGTCACTTTCTCTTAGCTATCCCTTTTATAGATAACTAAGGTTCTAGAAACATCTATATTGGAACTGGTAACCTCCACCAGTGTCTGAGATGTTCAGACAATTCACAAAACATCTCCAGAATAAGCTAGACTCCAAACAAAACAAAAAAGGGTATGCGCCATTGCAAAGTGCTATAATGTAACACAATTTTACTTCTGATTCTGATCAGGTTTAAAAGAATAATAAGTTTCAAATAACTTCTTTGACATCTGACAATTTTAGGTCTATGCATTTTATATTCATTTCGTCGGGCATATGTTTTGATGTCTTATGCCTCTACAACATGGTAATCTAATAAACTGTTAGAAATTCGTTTTGTCTGCAATTAAATTAAGCCGTCCATGACAATCTAAAAAAAACAGATTTCATTTCTGTCGTCAATCTTTGTTGAAAATATTGTCATCATCATCATCATCATCATCATCATCATCATCATCATCATCATCTTTATCATCATCATTACCATCATCATCATGTTATCGTCGTGGTTGTCGCCATTCTCATAACCATCATCACTATCAATATTGTCGTCACTCTTTAGAGACCAAAGATTCATGTTCAATTTTTCCCTCCACTGGGAGGTCCATTGACCTGTGGTGTATTGGGTCTAACAGACTTAAAGATGGTTTTGATTCTTTGAATGTTTAATCAAGATAAACAATCATGCCTTTCGGCCATTACAAACCATCCCAAGATGCCTTGGGGCAGGGAGCGGTTGTTTACTTCCGCTCTGGGGAGCATTAATTTACAAACCTGTAACTTAAAGTTACGCGATCCCAATTATACACGACAAACCATGATTTATCTAACAGGGAGACGACGATTCCACAAAACAATAAAATTCACATATACTACCTTTAAGCATCGTCTTCTCTTAATAAATCCAATTAACATGTTTCCATGTCAAGACTCATTAAGACGAATGAGTCGGAACCGCTGAATCACCTTCTTAATCAATGGTCCTCTGGTTCATCGTGATCCAAACAATCGAGTTATATGATAAGAATAAGATTCATTAATACTTCTTCAGTAGCTCTTTTTCTAAAGTAAATTTGAGTCAGATATAAGATAATCATTAATTATCATCGAATAAGGCATTCCTGATTAAAAATTGAATCTTTGAAAAAAGAGTAACATCATCATAGAAACACATAGCTGAATTACAGGTTATCTAAAATTAATAGAATTAATGATAAGCTGTAGACTAAACATCACCAGCCCTTGGAGATTTATTGACATGTAATTATGAGTTACCACTTCACAGAGCTAGCCGTCTAAGTATATGTTCAGCGTCGTTTTTAAGCCAATGGTCCAAGTAGAGAATGGATCGTGTATACATTATGTAAAGAAATTTAACATGAACACATGGTAACAATATAACAAACTTATAAGCAAGATAATTAACAACACCCTTTGTCCCTGATTTGAGCAATGATCAGATATGGACGTAGAAACGTAACCAATATTAGTTGGGATTTAATTCTAAGAGATTGATCAAGAGCATGGCTCACCTAATATAACTAAATTGTTGCAACCATCACTACTAGTCTAGGAACTGCATCATTTGCATATGTATTTTCGACACTGCTTTGAGACTTCACAAAGCTGTTGCACACCCAGTGCCTCTCAGAACGAGTATTCTACAATATCAAAATGTTATCAGACAAACTCTCTGCAGTGAACAGACCGTTAAGGAAATAAATCGCAATCCATAAGTAATATCGTGAAACGTCTTTCAAGTGCACAAATACTGCAGCGAGTGTGGCAGGTTATTTAATTCCAATCCTGAACTTGCAGCTATGTGTTACAAGAATGAAGTGCAAGAAACTAGAGAAATCCATTATTATAGAGAAGTTGACGCCTTAGACCGGTGTCTCCCTGTCTGTAAACTTCAAAAGAATGCAGTGCAGTTAACCAAATTGAATTACAAGCAACAGGTCCATCACAGTTATCGAGGGATCTACAACTACACACATGAGCACACACGGTTTGAAGTCCTCCATTCAGGAAGTGTAGAAAAGACTTCTCTCTGCGATTCTTTATCTGCACAATTATGAAATTAGTTCCCTAACATGTTCCTTCACCTCGATTGAGTCAATAAATGATAAAGATGGAAAACATTTCATTACGTTGACTGATGTTTGCAAAGAGTATTTAGATTTGTTACTCTATCAGATAAATGACCTGTTTTTATATGAAGTGCAAATATTGTAATTCGGAGATCTGTGTTGTATGTTTAGTATCAAAAGAACCAAAGGACATATTGAATTACATATAAAAGAAATTTGATGATTAATTGTGACTTTTTGAGACAGGTATAGTGCTTGCTCAATATTTTTTCTTTTAATTAGCACGTCTTTAAAAACAATAAAAGAGCTCAAACTAATAATAAATAAATATAAATATATATCAGGGTTGAAGATTTATCACTTTAATCAAATAAAGGAGATACGGCATCCAATAGAAGTACTCCAAGACCTAGCCTCTATCAGGCAGCCTGAGGAACCTGATGTTTGTACCAAGAATCATCCAAGGTGTATAATGGAGTGAGACAAGGGGAACTGCTAACACGTTGCTGTTTATGCCAGTTCCATATTTTAACAGATACTGACACCAATTCCCTACCATCCCCATGTTCCTCTGATATGTAGGTGTGCTGTAGCATGTTTCTGTCAGAGTTAGTTGTAACCCTTGTTATATATCACTTTGTTTAGATCTAGTCATGTGGAAGGCATGATGACGTCAAGCCCGGTTACAAACGATGTTGCTCATCTAACCGTTTACATGAACAATTGAAATTAACCCAGGAGATCATTCAGTCGTTTAGTATAGTCTCCAATCCATTTATCTAATCTCCATTTATGTAGAATTAGATTACAGTCTTGTTACGTTGTAAGATTGCCCATTTAAATACATATGACTGATTGTCATTGACACACATTATAATAAAATGAATAAAATAAATTACATCATATGCCTGTCAAGTGTTAGTTTTCATTTAACAGCTTACTCTGTTTATCGGGATAATATTGACAAAAAGCATTTTCCCATTTTAGTCAAGTTTTTTTAACATTGCGTAATAAAAATAGAATGATCAAGACCTTCACTTATTTTTTATCAATTTGGTCTTTTTCTGAACTCTGAATAGCAGGAAATGTTCATATCAGATATCACATATTAGGATAAAATATCGTATTCATCGACTGCTTCTTGTGGGGCATTGATTTGTTTATATTGCCAGGTGAAGGAATGATCAAATCAACGTTTAATTACAACACTGTTTGGTAGCATTAATCATCAGCCTCTCACTTAATGAATCCAAGAAAATCCCAGGGATAACTAAATGGTCATGACAACCCCCCCAGCAGGCAAACAGAGAAATGTCGTGTGTCACTCTCAGCTCTGATTGGTCTATCCAAACTGAACGTGCTGAGAACACGTCATCAATCTTCATAACCAACTTCCGGGTGACAGTTCCGGTGACATGAATCCTGGGAACTCACTGGGAAGCTTGCTATAGAGTGCAGTTGTCACTCAATTCTGATATCCAATAATCTTGGTTAAACACACAGAGAACTGATCACGCCAAAGATATGAAGCTAGTTGGACGGTGTTCTGTGAGCAGTTACCCTAAATGTAGTAATTGGTGTTGTCAATCTCACACGAATAGTCTTCTTTTATTGTTAAAATATAAATAAGTGTTGCCATCGTACTAAAACAATGAGGAGGTTTTGTCTCTTTCACTGGCATACGAGAATACACTCGGCGTTCAATATGTTTCTGCAGGAAATCCCAAAGAGTGCGTAAATACGTATTTGAAATGATTAAAGTCGCAATTCGACTAAAACATTTAACAAAACCAGAATAAGTAGCAGGGGAATATATCACTGATCAGAATGAGGTTTACAAGCAGTAAGGTTCGACCATGACTACCCGTTTCCTAACTGAAATAGCATCTACTTTCACTCAGAGATACGTTTTTTTGAACGATAAAATCCATATTACATCCAATAGTATCAAATAAACCACTGTATCTTGTACACAAGGTAATATAAGTTTTACTGATTAATCTGATATTAGCAAGGAGCAAAGTTCGACTATAACTACCCTGTCTCTCCAATTAGCCAAATATCCATGAAACAGAGAATATCTACCAGGCGCTAAAGTAGCTTGCATGAAAAAAGTCGCTGTTTATTTGACAACGAAAATGATAACAAATTGATTGACTATCAAAAAAGCAAATAACTTCTCTAAAAAGAATGATCAACATTCCCTTAACATGCCGTAACAAAAACTTCCACACGTAGCACCAGGGATTGGCTTCCCTTCTCATCGCTATTCATTTTGAAGCAATGTGAACTATTTCTTGTTGAAAACTTTAAATCTTAACAAACTATAATCATCAGTAAATAAAATTAACGTAATCATGTTATAGTTGTTGATCTATAGACATGAATAGAGTTTTAAAAGGTCAACAGAAACACATGAACCACACCTTTAAGCACATGTCCTCAAACCGTTACGCATATGCAACAACGTAATTAAAATGTAGATCATTGTGGTCATTAATTGTTGTCTCAATTGCCAAGCACATGAGAGGCAATCCTTTAATTGAAAGCATTATTTTGGCTCTTTATGGCAAACTAAAAATCGAATAGGATTATAGGAAATTGTTATATTTTTCATGTCATCTTCTATGAATAATATTGTAAGAACGACATTTTTTTCAGTTTTGATGGTCCTCAAAAACAACGTTCTGTAGATTAAGTCAAACGTGACATAGTTTTCTAACACATATCAATCATTAAGCATTAAGCTGTCAATAATTACGTACTTAGCACTCATAGCTGATGTAACACGCATTATGGACACAAAACAACGCTCAAACTTTGTTGTTCCAGTAATCAGGTCGACGAGGGCTGTATAATTATGAATTGACGAGATCCAATGGTCACAAAAAACTAGTTTATAAACATCAGAATACCGCGAGACCTCGCGAGATATTGATATGCACCAGTTACCTCCCTTTACTCTTCAGACCAGCATACATAATAAAATGTAATCGATTAGTAGATTTGATACTTAACTGAATGGATAAGTTGTCATGGATGACTGGGGACTGATTGCACGATAAATGAGTACTCGACACAGACGATAACTCCGATTAGCTGCCTCAACTGAGCAAACTTCGTCTGAAGGATATCCACAAAGCATCTATCACTTTGATCCTTTAGACTATTGTTCCTGTCAAAAATTGCTTGAATAGCCGTAAGATTAAATTGTACGATTAAAATCTACCCTTACGAACCAGACAAATGTGTCCCTCATCTCATCTGGGAAGTTCACGTTTGCGTATCGAATACATGTAATGTTAAAAGTATAATTGAATGAGGAGTACCATTTATGTATGTATTCAAAGAGAACTGGCTAACACTTCAATGAAACAAATCAAGTGTTGTGTGACCCGAATGTTAACCACCAACCTTGCAAATGTTCTGTCTGCTGGAAACACGCCGTACGGGGTTGCAGAAGTCACAGAGGACTTCCTGAACATTGCTATGGCGACGAAGGAGCGACCACTTAGTGCACAAACATCTTGCTTTATTCCTTATAGACACCGTTTCAACATAGATGTCCGAATTTCAAAAGTTGTAAATATATTTTTAAAAAGTAATCACTCGTCTAATGTAAGACATCTCTTGTAAGGTGCAGTTTTCATTCACTATCCATTACCAGTTTTCAGAATCACACCAATTAAATTAATCGACATCACCTTGTCGGTACTATAAACCTTTTGAAGTTGAAGAACCATGATGTTCCCTTGCTCTGGATACTTAATATTGTGTGACCAAATTTTTCAGAAAATCTTCTGTATTTGAGTGATTCAGAAATGTCCTGAAGTTCCCATATTTTTCGAGTTCTGTTCAGCAGACAACATTCCCCGAACCAATAACTTTATATCTTTTTTATCTAAGGTCATCTAAAAAATGTTTTAGGTAGAGTACAGAAGATAAAAAACACAGAACGAAGTATTTTATCTGTAATCCCTTATTCGGAGTATTCGATCACGCACATTGCATATTTTATCTGTAATCCCTTATTCGGAGTATTCGATCACGCACATTGCATATTTTATCTGTAATCCCTTATTCGGAGTATTCGATCATGCACATTGCTTGACTAAACATATGCAGGCTTTCATTGGTCATATCTAGCTGGGTCTACCTTATTAGATGTTACATTGATTACATTGACAGCTAAAGATTAAATAGGTTCTATGCATTTTACCTTTCTTTTTTTTGAAGAATCATATTCTTTGATATTTCATGCCTCTACATTTTGGAGGATCTAATAAACTGTTACGACTTCATTTCGTCATGTAATTAACACATGAGGCCATGGTCATTCCGTAAATTCCGCTTGCATTTTTGTCATGCAAAATTTGTACCAATCTCACATTGTTTATGTATTCTACCATAACTGTCCGAAATACCCAATTTTGATTGGCTGCTGTGAAAATTCAGAGGGCGTATAATCTGGTTATAGAATCTACAGTCTTCTGTTAACTTCGTCCAACGCGCAAGAATTCACTAGTTGCCTAGCAACAATTTTCTCTAAATAAGTACTTGAGTTCCTGACATTTTAACAAAATACATCATAATGGTTATTAACATCGCGGAATGTATTAATTCGATTAAATCAAAATATGCAAATGTTAACCTCGGTCAAACCAGGCATGACCCCGATAGTTTACATTAAATGAAGGAAGGCACATGGCGTTAGGCATAGTGGTGGCCTTGAAACAGTTGAGATGGACAGAATATCATACCCAACAATATCAAAATACAGAATGCACTCACCTTAAACATTATTTAAAACATCAATGCCAGCGACGTCGAGTTTTATAATATTGCAGAAATTATTCCGAACGCTGACGCTCGTCACGAAATACTAACGTTTTCTGAAGTATTATTTTATGTGTAAAATTGATTTTGATAAAACGATTTCTTCCCAACAAGGGTGGCACGAGTTGTCTCCCCTTGTAGGTGGCGCTTAGTTCTAACGCTTTCACTCAAACACGACCGCTAGCCGCTTTCGCATTATCGGTGTATTTCTTCAATCAATGTTGCATTTTTACCTCCATTATTGAGTTAAGTATGAAATAGAGTGAGCCCCCTTTAAAGCATTTGGAAATTGTCGGTAATGTCCGAGGCTTGCTACAAGTAACGTTATTCGAGATTCCCATACGTATGAATGTCAGTCCGTAGAAACCGTGCACGGGCAACGATGACACAGCACAGCCGACTTCAAGCGAAAAAAATATAGTTCAAATTTTAATCGTTGTTACGGTAGAATGGAGATAAACATACTGTGTTCGGAAATCAGAGGCATATAACGGAATTATAATGGCTCTAAAGTATCCATTTAAAGCCTCAAGCTACGCGTTCGACTTTAAATTAGATTTAGAGCTATCATAATTCCGTTATATGCCTCTGATTTCCAAACACAGTATTTTTATCTCCTAAATATATACCAGACATACAGTAGTCCATTAACCATCATTTATTAAGTAAAGAATCTTCAATCCCTCAAAAAAAACCGTAAAATCTACATTAACGTACTTCAGCATAACGACCCCTTGATATATATCATGTCTCATCAATGATTTTCTTATTCATCTTTATCTTTTAACAATGGTTTATCAATAAGCATAAGATTGCTTAAATTGTAATAGAAAATTTTCAAATCTTTTTCTAAAGAAAATTCGACTCAGATATTTAATCATTAATAATCATTATCCAATAAACTATATACAATAAACAAATGCTGATATTGTTACGGAATCACATACTAGTATATGAACCATAGATTTAAGGAGTTCTATAGATTACAGGTCTGTATCACCAATCACTAGATAGTTACGGACAAGTATTCATTACTTATAGTTACTACTCATGTTCTTGGAACACTTTTACGCTGAATGATACACGTAAAAATTTGGTGAAAGCTAATACGATTTAACGAAGTTAGCTTATCTACAATATAAACAATATCATCATTGATCCAAAATCAGAGCAATGATCAGAACACAAGCTAGGAGGTTACTCATATTATACTGGATCTTGATATAACATATAGCTGCATTTCAAAAGTTTGTTCACTTACTACTGTATCTTAGTGCAAATATCATGTAATTTGGGTTTGATTTGAACGTCAATAAAATAACTTCAGCAGAACTGACAAGGGATCTTCAATTGTCAATGTGTAAAATAGCCATTTCGCAATCAATTGTCTGATTGTCTCGTCTCTCGTACAAAAATTCGAATTTTGGCATGATTAAATGGACAGAAAGGGTCACATTTTCGAAATTCTAATTTCCTTAAATTTCGATTAAAATATTCCATTTCGACGCTCTGAGAACAAAATCATCAAAATCATATCGACTTTATGTAAACGAACAAACATGACTTGAGTTTGAAGCTGTTGACCACTGATTAAAGTTTTTGTAGAGAGAAATAAAAATTACTGTTTTCGAAATTTTGACACCTGGTCACTTTGATGACCTGCCAAAAGCTATTACGGTTAATTGTTGGATATGGCATACGATTGCGTAAAGGTTAATTGGATATTCTCTTCTGTATTTGAATTTCAAAATTATCCGTTTCTTTTTCGCAGTGCTACGAAGAAACAAAGATATTACAAATTATATGATATTTGCATTAGGATAGGCAGGTATGTGAACAAACTTTTGGTATGCAGCTGTACTCAAGGGCAGAAATGCTGCAACCACTACTACCAGAGCCTGGTAACAATACCATTCTTTGAATCATTGGCTCTGCTTTTAGGAGGCATAAAGCTGTTGCAAAACAGACCGAAAACATTTACATGTCATCAGATACATACTCTCTGCAGCCAACAAATCCTGAAGGAAATGCTTATATCTAAAGATTTTTTGTGTTAATATAAAATGAGTAAGTCCTTTGACTACCAAAACAGGCTTTTTCTACTTTGATAATTTGTAACGAAAACACTATCGCATTGTGCGCGCGCAAAGTATGGCTCTATGAATAAAAGGTTCTAAAGTTTTGTCGTGGCCGTCTCCCAGTCCACACGTATAGTCTATCATATCCATATCTATATTGTGCAATGGAAGCTCGAACCTAAAACAGATATGATTCACAATCGATTAATTGTAACGCAAAACATGAACTTGCAGTGATGTGTTACAAGAATGAAGTTCAAGTAACTAGAGAGATATGTTAATTCAAAGGATTCGACGCCAGTTATTCCCTAGTTTGTATACTTCTAAAGAAAGCAGTTAAAAGAATTAAATTATCAGCAACAATTCCATCACAGTTATCGGGGAATCTACAACTTACTCACCAGAACCATGGGTTTAAGTCCTTCATTCAGGAAGTATAGAGCAGGCTTCTCTCTACGATTCTTTGTATCTTCAATTATGACATTAGTCTTAATAAGTCCTTTCATTTGGACGGAGTCAATAAATGATAAGATAGACAACCGTTGCGAAAAGTTGATGCGAAAAATGTTTTCAAAGAGTTAGGTTTTTATTACATTAACAGTTACATAACTTCTTGATGTTATTATATACATGTAAGTGCAAATAGTTTTTAAAAAAGGATTTGACACAATGCCTGTGGTGTGAGTTTATATTCAAGGCAACCGTTAGAATTGCTGAAATCGATCATCGATGACCATTAAAATCGCCCCGAATAAAGGATGTTTGAAAATATTTGAAACAGGTAAAAATAATATAGCTCATTCTAAAGGTTAGATATTTTTTGCAAATTGTCTCCCTTTTGATTGATTTGACATAAACGAATACAAAGTAAATGATGTTACATTATATTTCAGAATATCATAATTTGAATATGAAAACTGACCTTTTGGCACCATGTACAAACCTTACTTGACCTATAGAAGCACCTGTTTCAAAGAAACTTTTGGAAATTTGTCTGAGGGCATACTTACAGATTGACTAACATAAAGCCCTTGACATGATGATGGATTGTGTCTTTCTTTAAATCATAAGTTTTTAAAATTTGTTCCATTTTGAAGGTCATGTGTAAAATCATTTGCAACCATGCAAGTTCCGAAAAACACATTTTATTATTAATCTTTTGATATTGGAGATGAATTATGTAATATTACACTAAAATAAAGGAGCTATAGAAATAATAATATCTGACGAAAGTGGGACCTGTAACATTTTTTATAACACGTATTGTGGTGTTCAGAAACACTGAACTAAGGATTGGTCTGTCGTGTTCCTGACATCTTTGAGTGAAATATTTCACAATGAGTAACTTGAATACATTTATCCTCAACTAGAAAACAAGCCTTTATCGTGGACCCGATGTTTGTGCTAAGCATCAAGAAACGTAATGGAGTAAGACAAGGTGAATTGCTAGCACGCTGCTGTTTATTGCAGCTCCATAGTCTAAGAGATACGGACTCCAGTTCCCTACCATCCCCGTGTTCCTCTGATATGCAGGTGTGCTGTAGCATGTTCTTGTCAGGATGAGTTGCAACTAATGTTTTGTATCACATTCTTTAACTCTAGTCGTGTTGTAGAGTTCCAAAATCAGGTCAATGAAGCAGAGGTTATCAACTAACGTTTAACGGCATTGCAGGCTCCTCTGTTTAGCCCTCATGAAATGATAAATAAGCCACTGTATTTATCCCTCCACACTCGGAGCTCCAGTGAAGAATTTCAATGATAATTTCTCTTCTTTAACACTTACTATGATCCATTCTTTGTAAAGAAAAAGAATATTTAAAAAAAATTATTTGGGAAATATTCCAAAGTGATTATGACGTTTATCATAATATGAAGGTACGTAATTTAAAGAGAACTTGCAGTGATGTGTTACAAGAATGAAGTTCAAGTAACTAGAGAGATATGTTAATTCAAAGGATTCGACGCCAGTTATTCCCTAGTTTGTATACTTCTAAAGAAAGCAGTTAAAAGAATTAAATTATCAGCAACAATTCCATCACAGTTATCGGGGAATCTACAACTTACTCACCAGAACCATGGGTTTAAGTCCTTCATTCAGGAAGTATAGAGCAGGCTTCTCTCTACGATTCTTTGTATCTTCAATTATGACATTAGTCTTAATAAGTCCTTTCATTTGGACGGAGTCAATAAATGATAAGATAGACAACCGTTGCGAAAAGTTGATGCGAAAAATGTTTTCAAAGAGTTAGGTTTTTATTACATTAACAGTTACATAACTTCTTGATGTTATTATATACATGTAAGTGCAAATAGTTTTTAAAAAAGGATTTGACACAATGCCTGTGGTGTGAGTTTATATTCAAGGCAACCGTTAGAATTGCTGAAATCGATCATCGATGACCATTAAAATCGCCCCGAATAAAGGATGTTTGAAAATATTTGAAACAGGTAAAAATAATATAGCTCATTCTAAAGGTTAGATATTTTTTGCAAATTGTCTCCCTTTTGATTGATTTGACATAAACGAATACAAAGTAAATGATGTTACATTATATTTCAGAATATCATAATTTGAATATGAAAACTGACCTTTTGGCACCATGTACAAACCTTACTTGACCTATAGAAGCACCTGTTTCAAAGAAACTTTTGGAAATTTGTCTGAGGGCATACTTACAGATTGACTAACATAAAGCCCTTGACATGATGATGGATTGTGTCTTTCTTTAAATCATAAGTTTTTAAAATTTGTTCCATTTTGAAGGTCATGTGTAAAATCATTTGCAACCATGCAAGTTCCGAAAAACACATTTTATTATTAATCTTTTGATATTGGAGATGAATTATGTAATATTACACTAAAATAAAGGAGCTATAGAAATAATAATATCTGACGAAAGTGGGACCTGTAACATTTTTTATAACACGTATTGTGGTGTTCAGAAACACTGAACTAAGGATTGGTCTGTCGTGTTCCTGACATCTTTGAGTGAAATATTTCACAATGAGTAACTTGAATACATTTATCCTCAACTAGAAAACAAGCCTTTATCGTGGACCCGATGTTTGTGCTAAGCATCAAGAAACGTAATGGAGTAAGACAAGGTGAATTGCTAGCACGCTGCTGTTTATTGCAGCTCCATAGTCTAAGAGATACGGACTCCAGTTCCCTACCATCCCCGTGTTCCTCTGATATGCAGGTGTGCTGTAGCATGTTCTTGTCAGGATGAGTTGCAACTAATGTTTTGTATCACATTCTTTAACTCTAGTCGTGTTGTAGAGTTCCAAAATCAGGTCAATGAAGCAGAGGTTATCAACTAACGTTTAACGGCATTGCAGGCTCCTCTGTTTAGCCCTCATGAAATGATAAATAAGCCACTGTATTTATCCCTCCACACTCGGAGCTCCAGTGAAGAATTTCAATGATAATTTCTCTTCTTTAACACTTACTATGATCCATTCTTTGTAAAGAAAAAGAATATTTAAAAAAAATTATTTGGGAAATATTCCAAAGTGATTATGACGTTTATCATAATATGAAGGTACGTAATTTAAAGAGATTTCAACTTTCCAATATAAACTATTTAAGCACATGCGTATGCAACAAGCTAAGTTTGCTATTGCTATTGTGGTGATTAATTGTTGTATCTGTACCGTGATCTACACACAAGACAGACAAGCCTTTAATTGCAGCGCTGTTTTATTTCCATATGGAAAACAAACATGATAGTTATAAACATATTTTTCAAGTCGATCTTCACTCCTTAAATGAATATTTATGTAACATCATTTGTTTTTACAGTTCTAATAAAACAATGTCCCGCAGATTTAGTCAAGTGTGACATCTTTTTCAAACACATTTTCATTTCCAATCATACCTGCCCACTTGCATTAAGCTGTCGGTAATTACGCACTAAGCACTCATAACGGATATTAATCTACTGCGAAAGATTGATGTTTTAAAGGAACATTGCTTAAAGCGGGGGCTAGCAATAAATATATTTAAAAAAACAAAAACAATAGTATTCAAGAAAGGCGGTATAAGATTGTAATTTGTGAAAAATGGTTTATTGGCGATGGCCAAATAGAGGTTGTTTCATATTATAAGTATTTAGGAATTATATTCTCTGACAGAAATATGTTTTCAAAAGCTTGTCAGACGCTAGCAATACAGGCAGGAAGAGCATTAAGCGTTGTACAAACATTTTCATCTGCAAATTTCAGAATTTGCCAATTGACTCATCACTCAAATTGTTTGGTTGAAAATTCAGCCAATTCTTTTGTATTGGTCTGAAGTTTGGGATTTTAAAATTTATAAAGATGCAGAAAAAGATCATAGAAGATTTTGCAAATTTGTTTCAAAACGCGGATATAAAGCTTCTATTAAGATTAAATTACGGACGTTTCCCGTTATTTTTTAATGCTCGTTGTAGAGCGATATGGTTTTTGGATAAGGCAGATCAGACAACCCTTAACAGATCATCAAGAAATAGTTACCAACGTTTAAAGACTTTAGCTGATACTTCATGATGGGCTTCATATGTGAGCGAATGTTTGTTTCAATGTGGTTTCGGCCACGTTTGGATCGTACAAGATGTTGGCGACCGAAATCCTCTATGAAACTGCAAAGCAATGATGTTAATATATATGTATGTTGGAAAGGTGTTATGATGTTTGTTCGCGAAACAGTTTTAGTTATTATGCGGAACTGAACACGGTTATTAAGCCTTAATTGTATCTATCTTCTCTAACTAAAGTCCACTTAGACAGAAGTGTAACAATGTTTAGATGTAAAGGTCATGCTTTTAAAATAAACGCGGCAAGATTCTCCAAACAACCACATGATGAAACAACAACCTATAGCCATTTTAATATCGTCGAGGATTAATATCATGTACTCTTAGTATGCCTGCAGTATTTATGCTTGAAAAATGAATTGTTTTCCAACAACAAATGGTTTGCAGCTGTTACACAAATTATCCCTATTTCTTTATGATATAAATCGTTACAGATCAACCCAAGAGAACCTGTAAACCCTTGATGTTATTTTATATGAATGATTTAAAAAAAATTCCTGTTACATGGTAGCTGTCACTGTTTAGATAAAACTACTTTACATTGTACTATTGGTCTCCGGGCAATTTATGCCAATACAATTTTTCTGTCTGTCTGTCTTTATGTCGCATTATGGACACTAACCAGTTTGAGAAATCATGTCAACGAGGGCTGAACTCACACTGGGAGACATGTATGAGTTGCAATGGTCACAATAAGCTAGTTTATCATCATCCTAATGTCGTGAGAGCTGGAGAGATATCGATATGTACCAGTATCCTCCTTTACCCTCAGAGCATCACACATATTTAATGTAATCGATGAGCAGATTTTATACTTGGCTGGACAGATATACGGATTGATAGTAAATTTATCATGGCTGCCTGAGGCCTGGTTGATCATAAATGAGAGGTATGATGAATGAATTACACTCGACACAGAATATATATCAAATAACTGGCAACTAGCTGCATCAACAATGCAAATTTCGTCTGAAGAATCTTGACAAGGTATCTATCACTTTTATCCTTAAGTCTATATTGTTCTTGTCAAATCAAACTAAAATGACTGTAAGATTCAATCTTGAAAGATTAAGATTTAAAACCGACTCATAAAACTCTCGTTACCTGCATTATCTCATTTTGATTGCAGTACGTAAGGATAAACAACAGCATTTTCGTGGTGTCATTAGGTTAATGTATTATTCTTTAAAGTGTACATTTTCTACAGCATGAAAATGAGTCATTTTATACATGGCATATGAGACCATTCATAAGAAAATTTTAACTATATTTTTCTTGACTAACAATATTGTTTTCTTCGAGGAATTCGTTTTTTCTTTATGTATTTAAAAATGATTAAAGCATTATTTAGTATCGGACGTGATAGGAATGGAAACCTGATAACGCATCCTCAAGAGCTGTAAGTTAAGCAAGCTGGGAATATTTCCTCTAACTAATTTGCCAACGTTTGCTCGAAACATGCCTTTTGACGTGAGTAATGAATTTTTGGCATTTCTTGAAATTCAAATTATGATGTTCTGAATATGCTGTGGAATAAAACATATCATTCGTTACTTCGTCTACGTTTAATGTACTGTTTACTGGTGATTAATAGTAAACTATTTGAATTATTAAAAACTTTCAGATAGACATCTTTCGTACAGGGTGGTTTGAACGGTCATAAAGAAGAGAAAGAGAGAGAAACTTACACCAAAGATCCCAAAAATTACCCGTGTTAAATAATTTTTAAATATTGGCACTGATATGATAACATCAAGAGTTATGTATTTCATTGAGTAATAAACCTAACTCTTTGAAAATATCAATCAACTTCTCTATCTTTACCAGTTATTTACTCGGTGAAAGCGAATGACTTATTAGGGTCATAATTGCCATAATTGTACCGATAAAGAATCGAAGCGAGCAGTCTGCACAACACTTCCTGAATGAAGGACTTCAAACCCTGTGTGCTGGTGTGCAAGTTGTAGATTATTCGATAACTGTGATGAACTTGTTGATTGTATTTCGATCCTGTTAACTGCACTGCTTTCTTTGGAAGTAAATAAACTTAGGAATAATTGTCCATGACGTCAAGTCTTTCAAATTATCAGATCTCTTTTGTTACAGGCAGTTTATTCATGGAGCAGATCGCTGCAAGTTCATGTTTCTCCTTATCATTAATCAATTGTGATTCATTTCTTCGGCTGCAGAGAGTTTGTGTTTGATAACATTTAGATTTTGAAAAAGACGAATTCGGTCTGGGAGGCTTTAAATGGGCAACAGCTTAATGCTTCCTGAAAGCAGTGTCAATGATATATAAAATTGGCTCTGGTTGTAGTGGTTGCAATTAGGTTACATCAAGATCCCATCTTTCATTGATAAAACTTCTACTTTGTGATCTGATCTTTGTCCTAATGTGATATCATTGATGTTATTGTTTATATTTTCATGAGTAAACTTCATTAAATCGTGTGCATATCATACTTTCTCTACGTGTAATAATCTGCGTAAAAGTGATTCAAGAACCTTTACTAATACGACGTGCTATCGGAATATAGAAGTAGTAAATCATATACAGCTGCGTGCCAAAAGTTTGTTCACATAACTGAATATACTAGTGCAAATATCATGTAACTTGAGATGCCTTTGAGGTATCGTAGCCTTGCGAAAAGAAAAGAAACGTATAACAATGAATTTTCAATACAAATATGCATATCCATTCTTCAAATATGCATATCCAGGCAAAGGTTTATCGTACCCCACAATTACCCGTAACAATTTTGTCAGGTTACTGAAGTGGCCAGGGGTCAAAATTCCGAAAACACTAATTTTTATTTTTCTCCATAAAATCCTTTGTAAGTTATCAGTTTCTGTAAAAAATAGTCACGTTTCTTCTTAGCACAAAGTCAATGTGATTATGTTGGTTTTAATCTCGAGAGTCGATATGGGACATTTTATTTGACATTTAACGAAATCGAAATGTGACCCCTTCTGTCTATATCAATTTGCCAAAATTCGAGTTTTTGCACGAGTGTCTAGACAATGCCAAAATGAGTTCAAGAATGGCTCTTTCACACATGGACAGTGGGTGATCCATTGTCAGTCCTGCTAGTTATTCTATTGACGTTGAAACGAAACCAAAATTACATGATATTTGAACTGCGTTTCAGTGGTAAGTGAACAAACTTTCGGTATGCAGCTGTACACTAAAATCTCCGGTTAGTAGAGCTGCAGATCATTAATGGCTAAATCTCGTTGTTTCAATGTTTAAGCATGTGTTTTATTTGCATATATTTTTCCGCAACAATATCACTGTTTGTTTAAAGTATACAGATTTTCGGATTAGAAATATCAAGGAATCTTACGCTTATCAATTCACACGATTGTTTATATGAAGATAAATCAAAAGACCATTGATTAAGAAGGTAACTCAGTGGTTCAGACTTCTTCGTCTTAAGGACATACCCTACCCAGAAATAAAAATATTTAGATTTTTATTAAACTTAGCTTGTTTGTAGAACTGAGTGTGCTGAATAAAAAAATCAAATAAAAAATGGGGGTCACCATGCTTGTTTTCGTGTAAAATCGTGTCGAAAAAAGACATTTTTTGTGAAAAAGCCCAAAAATATGAATTACCTTTATTCCCTCATAATTTCTTAAATAAGTGAAATTTATGCAAAATCGTTAATCGTTAAAGTCATTAATAGCAAAATTGTTAATCTTAAATTGTTAACACTGCCGTAGATCGTTTGCATGTCGTAAATGTCCAGTTTTCATTCATTTAGGGGCGCTTAAATTGTGTTACACAGTGTAAATATGTTATCATTAGGATCACTGCTGATTTCAAGTATTGAGACATAAGATTTTGTTAATGTGATGATTGTCGCAAATTATTATCGTAACGAACTGCGATGCGCACAGTTCTGCGCATTAGACGTGTTTTGATGCGTAGGGTATGTCCTTAATAAAGCTTGGTATTTGAACATGTTAACGTGAGTGAATAAGGAAAGGTAATGCTTAACGTAAGTGAATGTGGCTTTGATTGTTTTTGTAGAATCATCGTCTTTGTGGTGAATAATGGTTAATGGTCTCATTATATGTCGTGAAAGCTGATAATTCCAAAACATTTATAATGAGTATAACTGTTTTTTCTTGGATTTAATGAAATGATAGGTTGAGGATTAATACTACCACACAGTGTTGTAATTAAACGTTGTTTTGATCATTACTACACTTGGCAATAAAAACTAGTCCATGTCCCCAAAGATGCTATCAATGAATACGATATTTGTCCAATATGTATACTGTCAATATAAATGGTTTTGATTAGTTTACATCATCCATAGTAAGAGTTAAGAGCTTGAAATGTGGAAGTGCTTTGTGTCAAAATCATTCTGATGAATTGCACAAAAGTAAGCTGAGAGATGATAAGAAATTAAAATTGACAACCTCATAATAGAACTTATGTGTTTAAGTAAATGTGTGTCATCAACTATGACTGTATCTAAATGCTATTAGTTATCTTACAACATTGATAGAGTGTAATTAAGTTCTTTGTAAATGGAGATTTGATTATTAAAATGAGATAATAATGGTCTCCTGTCACACTTTTCAACAGCACATGTACACGGTTAGATGAGCAACGTCGTTTGTAACCAGTATTGACATTATCAAGTCTGCAACACGACAAGAGTTAAACGATGTGGTATCAAACATGAGTTGCAACTCGTCCTGACAGAAACATGCTACAGCACACCTGCATATTAGAGGAACACGGGGAAGGTAGGGAACTGGAGTCCGTATCTCTATCACTATGGGGCTGGCATAAACAGCAACGTGTTAGCAATTCCCCTTGTCTTACTCCATTATATACCTCGGTTGATGTTTGGTACAAACATCAGGTTCCTCAGATTACAGAAAGGGACTTCTTCTGTAGTTTGGCATAAATATGTTTAAGATTCCCATTGTAAAATACTACACCCTTTGATGTCGTGACCAATTATTCCTTATTCTCTTAAGTTGAGTGTTCGGTTATTCCGAAAAACACAAAACCATAAAAGAATGGAACAGGTCCAACTTTCCTCAGTTACTAGAATGCTTTATTTTCTTACCATTAAATCTTTCTCCCAAATATCTAAAGATTAATTATGAAATGTGTTTTAAGGACTCATCGTTGGTCAAAGTTTACGTGCCCATTCCAATGAAACATAGGTTTTCTTAAAAAGTCACAATCCATCATCATGTTAACAGCTATATGTAAGTCAAGTTGTTAGTATTACAACTCATGTTAGGTTTGTACATAGTTCCGAAGGGTCAGCTGTAACGGCCAGGGGGTCGTTGCACAAAGCAACTTAACACTAACGTTAGCCTAAGTGCCATTCTTTAACATTGCACTAGGGCTATCCTAGTGAGGTTATCTCAGTGTTTTGCAACCGGACCAAGAAAATTAAAGAGCTAGGGGAAATGAATTGCTTGTCGCTTTTTTCAATGTCATTAAATATGTTTAGGAATAAGATATAATAAAGTAATACAATTACTTTGTCTACGTTTTAAGTCTTGTCAAAATCTTACAGGAAGCCAATTTAACACAAGGACATTATAACCCGGTAATTCTTATTTTTTATTTTTATATTCTTTTTACTGTTTCAGGTATCGTCTTCAACATTTGCAAAATTGATATTTGCCGACACGTTCCTATTTCCTTACGGGGGAAGTCTTGTATATTGGTAATAAAAAATAAACTAGCCCCATTTCTCTTATGCTTTAACTGTCAGTAATGGTGTATTTCAAAACTTATTAGGGTTGCCTTGGAAACAACATACATTGTACAACACAGACCTCGGAAATTCTTCTGTTTAATCATGTTAATTGTCTTGTTATGTGTGCATCTATATCACAACATACACAAGTCATTTATCTGAAAGAGATACAAACCTGACTACTCTAGATCTTTGAAAAGTAAAATTCAGAAAATCAACTCTTAATAAAATTGTTTTATTACTCTCCCGTTTAAGATACTGCACTGTTATAATTATGCAGCGATATTAAGCTAGTGTAACACCGCTGCACGTATGACGACACACTATCGTGTGGTTGTGACGTCACAATGTTAGCATCGCCGTCACATTGCCGGGCAAGTCGCAGAATTGTTTCGTTCAGTTCACTTTCGGCAATCATGCTTGATTCCTGAGGTCTTGTAATAAACAGAATACTAAACTTCCTTCATTTTAATACTATTTTAATTAAACTCGTTAATGATTATGTATCAAACTCGCTATAGCTCGTTTTATACTTAATCATTAACTCGTTAGTATTAAACGGAAGGTCGTTTAGTATCCTCTATGTCTATATCTATCTTTATTGACTCAGTCGAGGTGGAGCAAACTTACGTCAATGTTTTGTCAGATAAAGAATCGCAGCAAGAGGTCTGCACTACACTTCCTGAATGAAGGCCTTTAAATCCTGTTTGCTCGCCTGTGCAGTTGTAGATTCCCATATGATAGTGTTTCTTGTAATTCATTTTGGTTAAGTGTACAGTTTTATTTCGAATTTTGCAGACAAGCCAACAGCTGTTTGTGTGTAAAATCATTAATAATATCTGGTTCCTCTAGATACTTGGGTTCCATACTTGTAAGACATCACTGATCATTCAAGTTCGTAATAATATGATATAACCTGCTCTCATGCAAAAGATCGCTGCAGTACCGCTCATAAGTCGTTTATCTGATAAAGAAAAAGATTAATTAATCCCTGAAACATCAGTCGACTTTACGCTATAGTTCTCTATCTTTATCAGCTATTGATTCAGTCGAGGTGAATTAAATGATTACAGATAAAGAATCGCAGCAAGAAGTCTGCCTTACATTTCCTGAATGAAGGACTTCAAACCGTGTGTGCTCGCGTGTGCAATTGTAGATTCTCTTAAGATAGCGATGGACATGTTGCTTATGATTTAATGTTCTTATCTCCACTGTTTCTTTTGAAGTAAACAGACAAGGGCACAACTGTCTTTATACTGTCTTTATAATAACGGATCTCTCTCGACACTTGCACTTCATTCTTGAAACTTCAAGTTCAGGATGTGAGTGAAGTGACCTAGTATTTTTTCACTTGATATAACTATAATAGTTTCTGATTCGATCATTTCCGTGACGATTTGTCGGACTCAGTGAATGTGAGTCTGATAATATTTCATTATTCTAAATCACAGAGCCGGTGTGATAGGCACGTAGCGTGCAACATCCTTGTGCTACATCAAAGCAGTGTCAATTATATAAAAATGGTGCACTTCCTAGGTTGTGGTACTGGTGAGACAGGACTTGCACAGTGCCTTTAAGTCAGACCCCACATATTATATTCATACCTAGTGATCTGATCACTGTTGGGATTTATGAATAGTCACGTCATTGTTTATCGTGATAATAACCACATAACAACATTAAATCAATTACTCGCCTTTATAAGTTGTGTTCTTTCTCGTTTTAAAGCTTACATTGGAGCAGTTTATCGGAATTTTCGATAAACATAAAATAATTGAAACCTACACCTATTCCTTTTCCTTTTTGTCTATTTTCTCAAACCTGAATATCATGAAATTTTATATCCTGCAGCACATATTTTGATTTTATGTATATTGATCAAATCATCATTTTCATGACCCGAGTTTGAAGGGAATATTTGATTTTTTATTGCCATGGAATGATCAAAATACTTTGCAGTTGAATTAATCATCAGTTTCTCACTAATTGTATCCAAGAAAAGCAAAGGGATAAATAAATGTCTCGACAAAACCCCTCAGCAATCAAACAGTGGAATGTCGTTTGTCAGTGTGGGCTCTCATTGGTCAATCCAATCTGCACGTGCTGAGTGTACGTCATCAATCATCATAACCAACTTCCGGGGGAATGAATCGTGGGAACTCTCTGAGAACCTTTATATAAAATGCAGTTGATACTCTATTCTGATTTCCAATAATCTTGGTACGCAAACAGAAATGAACACGTGACAGGCATGAGGCTATTTTAGCACCATTCTACGAGCACTCCGTCTCTTAAAGAAGTAATTGGTGTGCCAAAGTTACAAGAATCTCCTTGCATTGTTGGCACTTCATCTTAAATATGAACAAGTGTTGTCAATCTCATGCTGAAGCCGTAAAAATGAAATTAATTAAATACACATGTAAAAGTAATGTAATGAACATTTTTTAAAATGAGCTTAGAGAATATCCAAAACTTTCCTTATTGATAATCATTAGATATTGATTAAAATTTCCTTATCATGTCGTATGGCCTGCCACAGTCGAAGCGCACTACATGGCTTCATTTCTCATTCTGGTCAAAATTGTTTACTCTAAACCAATTACAAAATTATCCATAGTAAAATTGTATCTTAGTAGTATAATAATGTAAATATAAACAAAATAAAGTTTCCAAAAATAAATTTCAAAATTTCAACAGAAACACATATATAGGTATACCATCCTTTTCAGCACATGTCCTAGACTAAAATTTAGTCCATGAAAAATGTTAAATATTTAATTTTCCTTCATCCATAATATTTTTTCTTTGGGCTCCTAATTTCATATGTGTATTTAGTCAATCTATAGACTTGCTGAATGTGGACCTAGACTTTACTAAAAGCTCCTTTATATACACAGTCATGTTGCAGGACTACACACGTCCTTAAACCCTTAGACATTATGAAAGAACAATTTAATGTAGCTGTCACTAATTGTTGTCTCACCCATTGACGTGAACTGTTCACAAGTGAATCAAGCGTTTATTTAAAGCGTTGTTTCGGCTCTATCAGTTGCACAAGTTGTACAAACATGATAGTGATAATCATATTTTTCCCGGTAGATTTTCATACATAAACGCAACAACCGACATTTTTTCTGTGTTGATGATCTTCAAAACAATTATTAGTCAAGTGTGATACGTTATCAGAGACGTTTCAATCAAACATAAAACACGTCCACTTGCATTGAGCTGTCAATGATTACGTACTTTTCACTCACAACTGATGAAGGTCCAATTATGGACGACAAAATACACTCACACCTTGGTTTTGTGTAATTAAGTAGACGAGTGCTGTACTCAGATACTATGAATCGCCGAGACGCATTGGTCATACAAATCTAGTTTATCATCATCCAAATCCCGCGAGACCTCGCAAGATATCGATATGCACCAGTTACCTCCCTTTACCCGTCAGATCAGCACACTAATACAATCTAATCGATGAGTAGATTTGATACTGGATGGATAAACAGATTGTTAGTAGATTTGTTATGGCTGACTGGTGTCTGATTGCACAATAAAGAGAATGATTTGTTCCGTTTGAATTATGCTTGACTCAGAAGCTATACGCAATTAGCTACATCAACTAAGCAAAGTTCGTCTTAATCCTTGACGAAGTATCATACACTTTGAACCTTAAGTCTATTGTTCCTGACAAGTCAAAACCTTTCATAAGTACAAAGGCTGTAAGATTAAACTGTGAAAGATTAAGATTCATAAGCGACCCTAACAAACTAAAAGGGACGTATACAAGTGCGTATCACATAATTGAATCAAGACGAAGAAAAAAGTATAATTGAATGAGAAGTTTGTAGAAAATCAGTTGTGTAGAGTATGAATTGCAGCAGAACTGAATGCCACGCTTCTATAACTGATCTAGAGTTCTTGGGCCCTAACGTAAAGCAACAATCTTGAAAATATTCTTCCTGCAGGAACCACGCGGTCAGGAGATGCAGAAAGTCTGAGAATGGTACCAGCAATATTGCTGAGACATTTCAGGAAAGACTGCTTTATGCATAAACAACTTTCTTTATTCTGAAAGGGCGTCATTTCCAATAATTGTAACTTTGTAACATTGTCAAGCAAGTGATATATGTCATAACATGGCCTACCGGGAATTTTAAAAGTTGTAAATGTATTTTTAAGGTATTGTTTCTTTATCACAGGAATCCCAATCAAAAATATCGCAGTAGACAACAAGCAAATCTCCTGTTATCACATGCTGGGAGCCTTACTGTGGACTCAGAGAATCACCACAGAATCACCAGGACAGCATTCTGGGGAGAACCAACTTTATTTTCAAAGAATTCTCTGGTCGTCTATTGTGTATCCTTCTGCAGCCATGTCCCTGCCACCATTCCGCCTTCCTACTACTCTTTTATGAAAGAACAGCTACATGGCTTTCGAAATGGTCGCCGAGTAATTCATACAGTCAAATATTATGAACATGCCAAAGCTCTGTGACAAAGCCGTGAACAGACCTCTACCATTTAGCTCCAAAAGTTGACATTGCAAATGTATGGGGGAAGGGTGAAGCAAAATAGGTCACACTTCTGAAAGGGTATGAGCGCAATTACTGTGATGTCTTTAAAGTGATGTTTTGTGATAAAAAAAAACGGTGTCAGGTATATTGGTATTGTTAAGTACAAGTGAAAAATAACGTCGGCTGTGTCAATGGGAGTTAATGTTCAAATAATGTTATTTATAGAAACACACATATATAGTCATCATTTCTTTAAATGAGCAGATCACTTAATCTGATTAATAGCATTGCTGTTGATCATAAATGTTCTGCTTAGAAGTATGTTATTGTGAAGGTGAATCTTTTAACTAAGAAACCTGGACTTATATTTGCGAAGCTCTCTTAGTGCTAAGATTGTCGTAAGCCAAATATTAATGGATGGAACTTACGACTATCTTAGCACTAGCTTCGAAAATCTAGGCCCAGCCATCGTTCTAGAACTCTTTACTTAAAATATAAAATAAAAGATAATTAACCATCTAAGAAAAGAAAATACCGAGACAGAGTTTGACTACAGCTTTTTTAAGAAATGGGGTCATTGCTCGTCAATCTTTGCTTGAAAGTTTTTTTACGTTTTTTTTTCAATGATCCCAGTGACACTTTCCTTATATTGGATTTCGTTCCATCCTATAGGGAAGCATTGTGTACTTACTACAAGCATTATCAAACATCTGTTCTTAAGTTAATGAAGAGTTATGTCCTTTTACTTCCTTAACTTACTTTGATTTTCTGAAACGATACACTGGTTATGTCCAAAGCAGTTTTAGTGATTCAGCGATTTCTTGATATATTAAACATAATCAATTTCAATATATCTACATTTTTTTAGTCTTATAAGAATCATTACAATTTGGGGATAACTTTCTTTTAAGTTTATAAATGATACGTAAGTGACATTTTGTTTCACGTTCGAATCTCCTCTATATTCTGGCGCATATCACATTCGGCCGAGACTATTCAGTGGTAGAAAAATCGTACAAAGGATGCTTTGAGAGTGAAGAATGGCTTCCCAAGATTGCATGTTGTTCCATACGTGATATAGGACAACACGATATCCAGTATATGAACGACCTACATAGGTCACAACGTCCATACGCCTGAGTTCAGACAATGGTAACGCGAGATTCCGCGAGACTTGCATGCCAGACAGGGTCACACTGACAATAGGGTTGGTGCGTGCCGCTAAATAGTTTATACATTAATGAAGCATTAATTTGAAATATTCCGAACCACGGATACACTAGAAGGCTGCATGTTTCAGCGGGGAGATTAAGTTCCTGAATTGCGCAGTTAGACTGCAATGTAAAGGAAACACGGATTAATGTAAAATGCAAACCAGTACTATGGAATATCGTTGTTTATAATCAGCTGATAATTGCTAGTTATGTGCACCAGTGTTGAGTGCATTGCTCTGACAAGATAACTCACCAACAATGAAAACACACTTTTTAGACTGCGTTGTTCAGTCTGCCAGCCCGAACTATGGATAATGTATCCATCTTAAGAGAACTCCCCATTCTGAAGGTACATTGCCGGTCTAATCTGTATTTTTTAAATTCATTGAACATTTGATTCGCACGACTATCTTGCGTGGGGAGAACAGGGATCATGCCTGAATGAGAAACCTATGCTGTGTACTTTAACAATTAAAAATATTAAAAAACGTAAACCACATCCCCATACATGCAACAAAAGCCAGATACACGACATTAACGTTCTTCCGCAATGACCGAGACTTAAAAATTGTACGCGCGTACCAAATCAACTCAAAATGCATGGATATTTAGCATTGTTTCGTGTTTTTCGTAAGAATATTAATTCTTAAAAGTAAACTTTTAAAAGGTTGCTCAGAACTATTTTGTAATTTCACGCAAACAAATCAAGATCACACAAGCCGTCAAAACCAAAAGCATCACTAGACCTACATCGTGATGTCGTTTAAGGGTGATTTGAAGTTCTGAAAAACGCTTGGATGTTTAATTAAAGTTGATGGATTAAGTGTTTTACTCTTGATATTAAACAAAACCGAAATATTGATTACCCATTTGACATATGCTTTTACTCGACAAGCATAGTTTGAACAAACAGGTTCAGAATAACATGTTCCATGAACCGGACTACGTTGTATAATTCATTTGCATGATGAAGCGCATATGAAAATGATATTAAAGAGCCACTACGTGATTTTCATAACATATGATTTACCTTTGATACGAACCTAAATGTCATATGTGGTGATATAAAATCAAAACATCTTAACTTTTCATATCCAAAAGACATATATATGACAAATACTGGTTTTCCATGAAAATATAAAAACATCCTTATAAATGCACAGAGGTGTAGATATCACGTCAAATATACACTAGTTGTATAACCTAACAAACACTATCAACTCCTGACTGCCCTTATTTTAGATAAGTCTCCCAAATTACGTTTGACTATTTGACTCGCGCAACTGTTATGTTTTCGATTATTATTGCGATGTTGTACCTTCATATTGTCACTGTAAAAACCAATAAGCTTTGAAATGTGTCTTTTTGATAACAGTCTATACTTCGCGATCAAATTACACCATTTATTTAGTTTGGCATATATGACTCCAACAACTCACGGAGTGGCTCTTTACTAATCCCCCATTCTTGGCATAAGATACTGAAACGTGAAAAAGTCAAAGTTGTCACACAGCACAATGCTTTCAGTATAAGAATCTATCAGAATTTCAATAAGACACTTACTACTAGTGCTCAAAAGTATGGATCGGGCTTTAAAATCAGAAGATATGAAACAGATAGGCTTGAAGAATAGGAACACATCGTAAGGCAAAGCGAAACACATCGGAAGGCAAAGCGAAACAATGAACTTCAAGCGATACCTATGCCAAAAGAAAGTAAATATCTGACATGCCGAAAAAACAATGAATAAAAATAGTAAAACTACTTGTACGAGTTTGTATTCATTTTTAATCCAATATTCAGCCCAATGATTTAATTTGATGTAACCTTATTTAAGTGCATAAAAATCTTATAAATTAAATTTGACCTGTGTCCCGCATCAGCATAATCCCGTCATGCTTGTCAAAATTGTCATCTGCATGAGTTCAGGATACTAAACACTGAAAGTTTTCTACAAGCACAGTTCTACAGACAAAAGGACACAAACATGTTTCCTTCTGTCAAATGTTTATGGTCATCTATGATAAATTGTTGTTGAAAAATGTAGGCGAATTCTAAAAACATAATTTGAAGTTTATTTCTCAATATAATCGCTGTTTAAGACCAAAATAATTTTATATCAGTTATAAAGGTCTACATAAATGTCACTCAACAAAAACAATTTTGGACGTCAGGAATGTATATTCTTTATGACATAATATTAGGCGATTCAACAGTGAAGCACTTAGTCCTGCTTCATGACTGTGTATTTAAATAAAAGCCTTTAATACAGTCTAGGTCCACATTAGGCAAGTCTAGATTGACTGACATTATGAAATTAGGAGCCCGAAGAAAAGAATATATAGATGAAGGAACAGTCAATTATTAAAATATTTCATAGACTAAATTTTAGAAATAGCCTTTGAATAATTAACATGGTTTCACCAACTGTGTATATGAGTATAACTTTATCAAGGACATTTCAATACATATGCACGCACTACTTTCTCTTACACATTGACGTCAGAAATGTCCTTCCCTATACACATTACGAAAGAGAAAACAACAATCACACTTATCTCATTTAAATAGTTTATTTTGATACAAAGGCAGCATGCCACAACCACCGTTAGCCAAGCCACTTGCCTCAACACAGGAGAAAAACGTAAAAAGGGAGAAAAGGGGAAGACTATCCTCAATCATCGGATAGAGAAAAGTTTTATAACTTACGTAACGTAAAAGACATTAGATCTAAGATCTAGAAATCGAATCCTCAAAATCAGAGCCGCCAAGAAATCGAACAGTCTCATTAAATTCAGGTAGAAACATCGCTCACACCTCTCTATCTGTCTCATCAGTGAAACTCTCCATAGGGGTCGAGTCAGATTGTCTTGTCTGTGATATGTCTTATTTCTTTAATTCTAACAATAAGATACCCCCTAGAATATAAGATCAGAAATACATATCAATGTGCACGTGATATGTTCGATCGGATTTCAGTGAGATGAAAACAAAGTGATCGAATAAAATTAGATTAAAATCAAAACCAAAACCATGAAGGTCCCGCAAAGTCGACTACAGTCGACGTGAAAACTTACACTAGTTAAATGAGTTTGATATCATTTGAGGGCGTGACCTCGAAAGGGACATTTTTCTCCTTGAGTACGGAAATAGCGATGTTCCAGAAAAAAATGGATTTTTTTGCATCTAATTTTGAATGTCAAAAAATAGAACACCGTAACAATAATATCAACACGATGACTACGAAAGTAAATGAAAATGTCAAAAACACTCCCTTGAATTGTACAAAGTGCCCTTTATTTTGAAGACACGTGAAATCCTATTTATCATTCACTAAAAAGACAAAAAAAATTGTCGTTGAGAACTTGATGTGTTTCCTCGTATTAAAGTTTACCCTGATTAGGATATCATGTAACAAAGCCACACACCAAATTCTTGTAAAGGTAAAAGTAAAATTGTAAATACTTTGGCACATACACAAGCTTTAAGTTCCTTTACTTTACATTTCAATATCAGTCGTTAAGTTACCTCCGTAATCGGCCGAAACAAAATCTTTACATTCAGCACATTCATTAACTTCATAAAATGTCAATCCTTCTATTTTCTCGAGCTTTTGTCGAAATCTGACAAGTAACAAGACTAGTGACTTTTGAATGAATGGAAATTGATTCGTGAAGCTTTGCTGAACATAATGTGTTGGTTTAGTACTGTTTTTTTGTTTAAAGACATCGTCTTGCAACTCGTAACATTTTTTTCCGTTTTCTTGAAATCACATTATTTATCTGTGAAAATGTGCTACAGCATTGTGATGTCATCAAGAACATGTTGTCATTGTGGTGTCATTAGGTTTCTGACGTCATAGTATTGAGTCGGGGCGCTGTACATAATGATTCGTCTAGGAGATAAGGCTTGATATCACACAAAGTTATCTCTCGTGCAGCACAGGTTTATATGATAAGAGAATCTTCTTCCGAATCTCAAATTTCATCTGATTATCTTTATATATAATTACAAAATGATGTTGTTACACTATTTTCGGCGATTCTGATTGGACTAGAGCCCTCAAAAACATGCAACCATTTCTCGAATGCTGAAAAAATATCGTTACACACCGGAAGTTGGCACTACTTTTTAATTGACCTTGACCTTAACCGGAATGTATTAATAATACAGAACTCGAGTTGTTCAAATATACAAGGATCACTAGACTGTTTTGTCAACTAGTATTGATAAAGTTAATATCAGAAGACACGAGATTGAGGGTCTGGTTATCGTAAAAATCATATTTTAGTTGTAAAAAATGCAATTAGACTTTCAGTTCCTTTATCTTACATTTTGACGTCATCCTCTTTATGACATCATAGTTGTGTCAATGCTTGATGATTTAAACAAGGCATCGTGAATTCGTGATACTCAGTGAAAAGGGATTTGTGTAAAAGAGGTCAAACTGATACTTCGTTTTCAAAAATTTATTGAAAGAATTTCATCCAACACCACAGGGTCTAGCTCTACCCACGAAGCACTTCCAGTACAGGAGCGATGTGTTGTCATTAGAGCAGGACTTCTATAAACCTTTACATCAAGTTAACGATGCCTCCACCTACGTGTTCAACGCCTCATTACATTTTTTCTACCGGAAATCGGGGAATAAAAAGTTCTAGAGCTTGCCACAGCTGGAAGAATGGCACGTGCGAATGGGAATCTTACAGCTGATTGGCCAATTAAACCCAATTATGTTCAGATGAGCTACTGATCTGTGCGGAGTATGAGAGAGAATGATCAAATGAAAGCCTGATTCTCTTTTTCGTTGATGCTCGTATTACAGATATATTTGGTGACACGGTACTTAGTGGTGGGAGTGAAGAAATGAGAGGCAACAGACCAACGTTTGTTTGCCTTTCAAAATGAAAAAAGGATATCAGAGACATGGTGTTATATTTTGCCTTCATACGTTTCCAAGCACCATCAATAATGATTTTCATTTTAAAAATCTCACAAATTCATCCATGATTCCAAATCCATGACAGTTACTATATATATACACTATATCTAAAACCCAAAGAACTACTAAAGATTGATATGGTACTTCTTAAACACTATCAACTCATATTCTGTCTTAAACCTTTAGTTTCAAAGAATACTTTTAACTAATTGACACACTTCACTGTCCGGTTTTTCGATGAGAACATTATACCTTTATATTAAAACTCTACTGAACCGATTGGCATTAACATGTGCTTTTCAACAAGAGTTGTTCTCGACAAAATGATACAATTAATAAAATTCGTCAAATAACTTAATTATTGTATCTTTAATTTGGTTATTACGATTATTTAGATGGCAGGTAAACAATTAATAACCAGCTTAGTTTTACATGACAAAACAATTGTGCAGCCGTTGTTATCCGATCTGCCCAGTGCTAGGTTTGAAATTTGACGATGATGACATTGGTACCGAAGGAATGGTCAGATGAATGCGGGTGTTCAAATAACGTACTCACCTGTAAACAATATTTGTTTCTCATATAGTGAAGATGATTCGTAAATAACTTGTAATTTTTAACAGGAGACAAATGTATTTGTCGAGACCGGGGATTAACCCCGTGACTTCCTGATTTTTGTCCAGTGAGCTAACTACAGGACCAGCTGACATATATCAGACATTTTATGACCAAATGCTTCGATTTTTTTTAAGTGATAGGGTTGAGTTATACATAGTTTATTTTGTAAATCTTAAACGTCTACTGTTATGAACATCTACTAATTTACATTTTGAAATTTAGTTTTTTGTGGTTACTCTGGTGATGTTTACACTGGTTGAAATTTCTGTGATTTTGCATGTATATTTCCGCATGCTGCACGTGCAGCGCGATTTCCTCAGGCTTCTGTCACCTGCCGCATTTAGGCACCGTTTGTTTATCTGGAAGTGTCATTAATATTGTACCAATGAAATTAACAAATTGTACAAAATGGATGTCTGTTGTCTCTTAGTCGATGTAAACAGTAAGTTCAGCGAATGAAATTTTAAAACGTGCGCGGATGAATGTGAATCGGTCGTAAATATTTAGAGGTAATTATTAGCGAAATAATCACTCCAAAATTGATTTTAGTAACCAATCAGAAAGCAATATTTTCATTCTAGTTTTTGTGTCATATTAGAATAAAAGTTTGAAGCATAATGAAAAACGATTTTTTTTCACGATTATAGCTCTTTTGAATGCTTTCAAGGTCCTTTCGTAAATAAAAGAAATTTCATAGGAGAAATGTGATCGTATAGGAAAACAAACACATTGATGAAATAAAATGATCTAGGCCTATGAGATTCTATTAAATGCTGAGTGACTATCGGTAGTATTTGAGTTTCGCTGATTCAGTCGATAGCTTTAAAACAAATCTGAAACAGAAATAGATTTTGCGTGGTATGAAAGCTTACTCAGCATATTTTTAAAGGTCGTGTTTGTGAAAACTGAAGGGGAATATCCTATATAATATTGCATTAAATTTTCATTTCTTTGAATGAAATATGAAACAAATGTGTAGTGTTAGATTTCGATGAACTTGCAAGTAAAGTTATATTTTAAACACGACATCTCGCAATATGTAAGAAATGAAATATTTATGAGGAGGAATGGTATCGTGAAAAATTATCAGCGAGCCCACAAGAGATTATTCTCTTTACGAATCTACGACTGAGAATGCATTCTCCATCTTACTCCTTGCATGGCTTCAAGAAAGCTAGAAAAGCAAAAACTTTTCTTATTTATCATCATCTTCATCTTCATCGTCGTCGTCGTCGTCATCGTCATCATCATTGGTGTTGTTGTTATTATTGTTATTATTATTAACATATGGTTCGCTAGTTCCAGCCGTTGCTCACATGTCTCACCGCAATGCATAGCCAGAATGCATTACCTCAAAATAAGCTACTGTATAAGTTAGGTAAAGGTTTGCAACTTTGTCTGCAGTAGAGAACTGTCCTTCACGCAGTAAGGTTTGGGTGCAATGCTACACTGAATTTCAGCGTAGTACCACTCATGCCTAGCTAGTTCCAGCAAATTATCGCAGGTTTTACGGCAATGCATAGCCATAATAGTGTTGCGGGCTTTCTCCCTTCTCCCTTTGCAATAATACTAGCAGCCGTGATGTAAGTGGAATACTCTCGATCTACCTGAAAACGGAAACAGTTTTATTATTGTCCGAGAATGGTTGTTTAAAGAATTTACTCATTTAAAAAATACTCAACATAATATAGTTAATAAAAGTCATCCAATAAGTATCGATGATGAATTATAAACGATTGAGAAGATAGATACAAATGAACAGCAGAAAAGGTTAGTTTTGTATCTTCATTATCAGGTAGATATAGATTACAAGCTATATTTATATATTTATATAGGGAGGAGTAGACAGACCGATTTAACAATCATAACAAGACCTTTGACCCATATAAACGATGCAAAATTGTTATAAAATGTTGATCGAAATTATTAAAAGATAGATAGAGAGATAGATGGATAGATAGATGAATAGATAGATAGATAGGTAGATAGAGATAGATAGATAGATAGATAGATAGATAGATAGGTAGAGATAGATAGATAGATAGGAAAATGTTTTAACAGTTGATTGTACTCAATGTTTATCTATGAAATACGCGAAAACTAGTTTTTAATCCTAATTCGTTTTAAAAACTTCATATCAGGTGACCTCTCTGCCAATTTGCGATCGTTTAGATATCCAGGCAGGGCTCTATACGCTCCTTGCACTATAAGCTCCAGGTGTTGAAAGCCTAGGGCTTGGACGAATCCTTGCCTGCCCCACATTCATAGCTACTCCTGCCTTCAACTGTAGTTTGACGGAGACAGTGTGTGAGCATCTTTATAGTAAAATAAATACGTCTATTTGCAGCCGGTCTAAAGGCATCCATTGATATATCTAACAAGAATTTATTTATGGAACAGACAAAAAAAGGTAATAGGGTAAGAATCCCCGTATTTACAGACAACACCTGTCTACGGAAGCATGGAACAGATCAAATGAATCAGATAAACCGAGGATGTACTCCGGATTCTGAAAGAATTGCTAAATTGAAGGTTTTGATAAACAATATGGCTCAGGTAAACAGAGGGAGACCATCACTCATGCTAACGGTGTGGAGTTATGATATGGTATGAGGTTATGGCATGGTATGATGATGTGACACTTTATGAGGTTATGACATGGTATGATGTTGTGACATGTAATGAGGTTATGACATGTAATTAGGTTCTGACATGTCATCGGGGAATAACATGGCATTGGGTTATGACATGGTATGAGTTTGTGACATGGTATGATGTTATGACATGGTATTGGGTTATGACATGTTATGAGATTGTGACATGATATGAGGTTATGATACGGTATGGGGTTATCACATAGAATGAGTTATGATATGGTATGAGGTTATGACATGATTTGTGCCTTTGATACGGCGTGAGGTTTTGACAAGGTATGAGCTTATGCTATTGTATGAGTTTATGATATGAGGTAATTATATGGTATGAGGTTATGAAATGGAATGAGGTCAGGGTGTAATATGAGTTATGATATGGTATGAGATAAGGGCATGGTATGAGGTTATGATATGGTATGAAGTTGTTATATGATATGAGGTAATAATATGGTATGAAGTTATTACATGATATGATGTCATGATATGGTATGAGTTTATGTTATGGTATGACGTTATGATATTGTATGAGGTTATGATATGATATAAGGTTTATCACTGATCCCACTTTTAGCAATTGATTTAGGTCTCATATCTGTATCAGTGTTTTGGTATTTAGAATTTAAGTCTTATATATTTGTCTAGGATGTCTGACTCTGTAAAATTGGGAACTAAAAAAAAATTTTTTTGTTATTGTTGTTATCAGTAAGAGACAAGGAATCTGGGTACCTTGTGCATGTACAACTAACTTATGGAGTTAAGTGTTTCCATTAGACCTTGTACACGATCGTATTTCTCCTTAACAAGATAAACAAGTTTGATATTGCAACAGTTTGGACAAGGGACACCCTTGACGGTTACACAAACTTGTCTGACAATGAACGTCGTAAGTTATGTCCGGAATCTAACTGACAAGAGGTCATGGTAAATATCAACACTCTCAAAACATGGTACTTAAATGTGCATTTAAAAGTGTTTCATGTCTCTATGGTTTGTGGTTCATAACTTATATCAACACAATAATGTTTTACAGAGGACATTGATTATAACTGATGTGTCACAATTGATAACACCACCGACAGACTTAAAAGGACAGTCCTGTCAGTGTATTTTTTTGTGGAAACGGAATTCAAGGGGACTTTCCCGTTTTTACAAGAATGTTATCATTACACGATGGAAACATGGTACGAATGATAACATTTTGATTGATTTAAATTTGACAACTAGACAAATGAGAGCTCGCACTCGGTAAAAGAAATCAAAAATGAGGAGTGAGGCCATTCATCGGCGTTAAGAGCGTGATAAGCTTTGCTACTGCATTACAAGGCATTGCTGATAAGTCTTATCATTTACATTTGTTAATTTGTGGGAATTTTTATATATCCTTTATTTTTATAATGTTGTAAAATTAGTAAAAGTACAGCGCCTTTGTTCATGTCTTTTTCCCTCAAAGCAACATAGCGGATCGTACGCCTCTTTTCCTATCACGCTTTATTATGTATCAAAACGTATTTCAAAGTATCCAGTACTGATGTGTTAAAACGGTAATATCATAAATCCGGCGTTATTCGAAATTTCAATATGTAAATTCCATACTCTACAGACACAACAATACTGAGACCATATTCGTGAACGCTTTATTATGGATGTATTTTATTCGGGACGACAGATGACGTGAAGGATACTGCTTACATTGATGTTTTATCCTCTATTCCCGAAGTGTGAGCACAAATTGGCTAATCTATAAAAAAACAACCTTTAGAAGTGTTGAAAGTAGACATTACATTCCATTTTTGTTTTGATATCTCACAACTGCACTGTTTGACTCCTTGAAGTATTTGATAAATGTTATGTTCTTTCCATATTACCAGCATTAGATAGTGTTGTAACTTCAACATAATGCATTTTCGTAATAATGCAAAACCAAATTGTTTATGTTTATTACCTTTTTACACTGAGACATGTTTTAATGATCACATGTTTATCTTTTGAAGACAGTGCTGTTGTTTTTACATGGTATGTCATCCCGTTTTTATATCTCATGATCTACACCTCTATAAAATATTTTCGATCTGAAGTTAATATTTCATATATTTCCCTCTTATTTGCGAATGACCAGGAAAATATTATATGCATTGATTTAGTTATCAAACGATTCTTTTTCTTACATCATTTTGGCTGTTTCATATTGTTCCAGCTTTTGATGTCTTTATGATAAATTCTAGTAATGTTTCAAAAACTGTACTTATTTTTGGCACTTGGCACTGGGGACTGTCTTGTTGTCTTGTTCTCTTTCAACAAAGACATATCGATATCATCGAGGAATGTATGATTTCAAAATGCTCAGAATAATAATGCAAAGAAGATCAGCCATTTCGACATTACAGTTTCTAAGAAATAATCATGTCTGTATGAAAATTCCAAAACGGCTATTTGAAGAAAACATTAAAACTTTAAAAAGCACTGAAAACCGACATCAAATATTATAGATAACGCTCTATATTAGATTACAAAAGAAATTAAGTTATTTTTAGAAACGCTAAATGTCTCCCAACCCTCATAAAGACAATATCCAAATTTGAAAAGCGTAATATAAACTTGAAAATAAAATGAATGTTGATAACACTCACAATGATTATTGATAAATATGACGAGGTTTAAAATAACTTCTCAAAGACGTTCATTGCGATTTGATAGTCACCTACCAAATAATCTTTGTCAAGATAAAATATCACAACATCATTACAATATGACGTCAGCCTTATTATTTATACAAAGAGGTGTTTGCATTCTTCAACGTATTGACACAACGCAAAAAGAATAGCATGTGGGCGAAGACTGGTATTACAGACCGTTAGAAACTGATACAGCGGTATAAATTAGTTGATAATATCTAATGGATCAAAATTTCAAATTTGAACCCGAACTTCTTCAACACTTGATTTTGAAATCCATCATATTTTTTTTGATAGATAATTGGCTCTTGATTAAGAAGACATTTTCAATCTAATACAGTATCCAATCTATTCTGAGAACGCATACAACAGGATAAATAACCTACTATTATTAATGCAAAAATACGTTTGAAATGAATTAATGCTTACCCCCAAATGAGGATCATCAACTGCATCATCATGATTTGTAGACTTTTTGCAGGTACATTGTCGTTACTCGATGTAAAGGCATTCATAGTTACCATATTAGTTCTTCAACTTCTCATTGTATAAAATGTGATATTTACAGGTTAGATTCATATAAATATCAAACATTTAAACCACTGAGTCATCAAATTAACAAAAATCCTCTATGTATCAGGTCAAGGAGTACAGCCCGCCTGTGTTAACACCTGCGAACAGCGAGATTTTCTGGTTAACAACTTCTTGTTTGGACTAATGAATATCACCAATTGCGAATCAGTAAAGATAATGTCTTGTTACAAATATCTTGTCACTATTAACTTGAGAGACATCCATAGCCAGGATACCATATTAGTTTTCAACTTATTTATTGGTTTGAAATTTTGGAAAAATTAATTAAGACAATCATTTCAATTTGAGTCGAGAGAAAGTCGTTTCCAACCTTGCTCAATTCGTTCGCATATAGGGAAAAGTGGGTAGATGTATAATTTATCCGCTTTGTAAGGCTACACTTTGCCTTTGCTTTAAGCTACCTATGTTGTAAGATAGCCCTTTGACGAATTCCCACCTGCGCCAAATTCATAGTTATTCCTGCTATCAAATGCAGTTTGAAGGAGACAGTATATGAGCATCTGTATAGTAAAATAAATACATCTATTTGCAGCCATGCTATGGGCATCACATGATACCTAAAAATAGTTTATTTATGGAATAGAGAACTAGAGAAAGATATTTGGGTACAATTGTCTGTATTTACAAACAACACCTGCCCATAAAAGCCTGAAGCAAATTAAATTGATATGATTTAATGAGATTTTGAGACAAATTACCCCATTTCAGTAGCTGTCGATTTACAACACAGCTCTTGCTGACTAGGACAGTAGTATGTTTCCTTACGAAATACGATTGTAATTACAGCAGTTGCCTAGCCTAATCCAGAAGTATTTCGGACGATTTTAGCGCCTGCAGTTTACTGTTACCAAAGAATCGAAAACTAGAAACCATTCCTTCTTAGCGAGATGTACAAGCTAACGATGCGATAGTGATATGAATGTATCTTGTATTCCTTAGCGTGATGTACAATGCTAACGATGAGATAGTGATATGAATGTATCTTGTATTCTTCTTAGCGAGATGTACAGGCTAACGATGAGATAGTGATATGAATGTATCTTGTATTCTCCCTAGCGAGATGTACAAGCTAACGATGAGATAGTGATATGAATGTATCTTGTATTCTCCCTGGCGAGATGTACAAGCTAACGATGAGATAGTGATATGAATGTATCTTGTATTCTTTTTAGCGAGATGTACAGGCTAACGATTAGATAGTGATATGAATGTATCTTGTATTCTCCCTAGCGAGATGTACAGGCTAACGATGAGATAGTGATATGAATGTATCTTGTATTCTCCCTGGCGAGATGTACAAGCTAACGATGAGATAGTGAAATGAATGTATCTTGTATTCTCCCTGGCGAGATGTACAAGCTAACGATGAGATAGTGATATGAATGTATCTTGTATTCTTTTTAGCGAGATGTACAGGCTAACGATTAGATAGTGATATGAATGTATCTTGTATTCTCCCTAGCGAGATGTACAAGCTAACGATGAGATAGTAATATGAATGTATCTTGTATTCTCCCTGGCGAGATGTACAGGCTAACGATGAGATAGTGATATGAATGTATCTTGTATTCTTTTTAGCGAGATGTACAGGCTAACGATGAGATAGTGATATGAATGTATCTTGTATTCTTTTTAGCGAGATGTACAAGCTAACGATGAGATAGTGAAATGAATGTATCTTGTATTCTCCCTAGCGAGATGTACAAGCTAACGATGAGATAGTGAAATGAATGTATCTTGTATTCTCCCTAGCGAGATGTACAAGCTAACGATGAGATAGTGATATGAATGTATCTTGTATTCTCCCTAGCGAGATGTACAAGCTAATGATGCGATAGTGATATGAATGTATCTTGTATTCCTTAGCGAGATGTACAAGCTAACGATGCGATAGTGATATGAATGTATCTTGTATTCTCCCTAGCGAGATGTACAAGCTAACGATGAGATAGTGATATGAATGTATCTTGTATTCTCCCTAGCGAGATGTACAAGCTAACGATGAGATAGTGATATGAATGTATCTTGTATTCTTCTTAGCGAGATGCACAAGCTAACGATGAGATAGTGATATGAATGTATCTTGTATTCTCCCTAGCGAGATGTACAATCTAACGATGAGATAGCGATATGAATGTATCTTGTATTCTCCCTAGCGAGATGTACAAGCTAACGATGAGATAGTGATATGAATGTATCTTGTATTCTCCCTAGCGAGATGTACAAGCTAACGATGAGATAGTGATATGAATGTATCTTGTATTCTCCCTAGCGAGATGTACAAGCTAACGATGAGATAGTGATATGAATGTATCTTGTATTCTCCCTAGCGAGATGTACAATCTAACGATGAGTTAGTGATATGAATGTATCTTGTATTCATCTTGTATGACATGTGTTTGAGTATCGTTTTATGCTTAATATCACCTCCTACAGAAGCATGTATAACAGTTTGTATTTGAAAGTGACAAAAGGGAAGGAATGCTTATTATTACAGAACTTTGTATTTCAATATGTGTTTCATACAGTAAACATGACTCATTTCTCGTTGGTTGAGTTTAAAATCTACACTTACATAACCATGTACGTGTAATAGAAAGTGATACCAGAGACAGAATGTTTATTCGTATCGCAACATACAAAACTTTGTATTACAAAGTGTTTAATAAAGTTACATAGGATTAAATTTTTTTGTAGGTTATAATTGATATCAACACTTTCAGAACTTTGTTTACAATATGTATAATAAAGTGTTAGTAAAAATATTTTTACTGATTGGTTACAATATCACAACTTACAAAACTTGGTATAACAATGTGTTTCATAAAGTTACCTGGGATCGAAGGTTTATTGATTATGGTTAATAAGGCAACGTACAGAAGTTTGTATTACAATCTGTTTCAGAAAATTACCAAGGATCATTTTTTTAGGTTATAATCAATAACACCACTTAAAGACATATGTAGTACAATGTGAATCATAAAAGTGTTAGTAAAAATATTTTTACTGATGGGTTACACTTATTATCACCACTTGCAGAACAATTTGTTTTACCTGGGATCGAATGCTTATTTGTTATCGTTAATATCACGACTCACAGAACCACGTATTACAATGTGTTTCATAAAGTTTTATCATCCAAAACTGTGTTCCACAAGAGATATCGCTTGTGGAAGATCAAGCGATATCTTCTAGGAGATATCGTTTTGACAGTAGATTTTGAACAATGCCCTATTACAGTCAAGTTCACAATTGTTTTACATCATCAAGTAATGACATCACAATGCTATGATGTCATAAACATGATGACGTCACAATGCTATGACATCAATCCACGGAGAGTCTAAGAGTAGTGCAGTGTTCAGAAATACACATTTTTCACGGACTCGAAATGAAAAATGATTTGGATGATAAATAGAATCTTACCCTTGTGTCTTCTGATATCAAATATATCAACACTTGTTGGCAAGCCTCGGATAATGTATCTTTTATCAACTCGTCTTGATATATTTGATATCAGAAGACACTTGGGTGAGATTCTCTGTTCCAGGGATCGAGGGCTGATGCGTTAAGATTAATATCAATGAACAGAACAATGTATTAAATGTGTACCATTTAGTCTTTCCTGGAACTAGTATCGATGGATTATGGTGAACATAACCTCATTCTAATAAGAGGAAAGTATACTTTATTTCGGAACTCTTGTCTCCAAGTTTGCATAAACAATTCGTATGCACTTTATACAAAACAAGATGGTTTCATATAGCCGGCGTTATTCTAAGATTCATAATGTAAATTCCACCCTGACATAGACAACAACACTGTGTAAAGCCAAAGCCGTTTTGGTAGCATGTTTATTTATGGATGTATTTTATCCGTGACAACTGATAACTGAGGGAATTTTTGTTTACCTTTCTGTTTAATCTTCGCTTCAAGAAGTGGGAGAGAAAAGTGAGTCATTTACAAACAAACAACATTTTGTTTGAGAGTTGTTAACAGTAGTTATCGCATGTCGTGTTTGTTTAAACATCTTAGCACTGTACTTCTTGACTCCTTGAGGTATTTTATGAATGTTCAGTCCTGTCTATATTATCAGCTTGGGTTAGTGGTGTTATATGTTATCAGAATTGAGTAAACCCCATGGTTCATATTTACAGTTTTTGACATTTGTATAATTGAATATCTTGATGTAACTGTAAACATTTTAGACAGTGATTGACATTTAACATGATGTATCTTTCCGTTTTTATCTTATGATAAACAGCTCTGAAATCTACTTACAATAAGAATGTAAGCATGTGTCCATTGGTTCTTAATGAATAATCTGGGCTAAATTGCTTTCATGGGCTAAATATATATATATATATATATATATATATATATATATAAATCTCTAAACGATTATCATAAATCGTATTTCTCGGTTTAGAAATTGTTCCAGTTCGTGACTTTAAAAAAAATACGATCCAGTTATTTTTTTATTAACTGGACAAGTATTCTGATTTATGCTTAATAGCAAGAACGTTACTTGACAAACTGACTATGACTACGCCATGTTTGTAAAATTCGTGTCTTTAATATTAACCTCTATAGTGTTGTGAAGGAAGCGATTAAATAAAATAAAAACATTAAAAAGCGAGTGCAAACAATATATTAAGGCTTGTCAACTATTTGTTTATAACATATATGCGTGTCTTGTTACTAAATAGATTAGTTTTCATCATTTTCATATTCCATCTTGAATAAACATTACATTGATTGTTAACTACAAATTAACATTAATTTTTATGGATCAAAAAAATTATGAATATACCATTGTGTGACAAGTGACAACTATACTATCTGTAATATTAATATGTCCATTTATATAGCGCTAAACTCCACTATGACCTGCTCATAGCGCATACAAGAGTCATGGATCATTATTACCCTGGTCTAACCCAAGCTGCCGATTAAGCGCTTAAAGGTCACCTCCAACACAATCTACACCAGGTACCCAATTAGTACTGCTGGGTGAACAGAAGCACATATTGAATAAAGTCCCTTGCTTAAGGAGACACCACAAGTTTCTCAGCTCGTGTCTCAGTGTGGGGCAGGGAATAACCCTTGAACTCTCAGTTAATACAGCAACGATCGAGTAACCCACCCATCCGGCGAGCCACGACAGATGTTGCTGAACTTCCCTGATAGCGGTCAACTGAGCTATGCCATCTGTAGTTATTTTCAGAAAGTATGAATTTCTCTTAAATGAAATGTCATATTTCAGAAGATATATGAATTGCGTAATTTTCAACAAAGACAACATTACACAACATAAATTCTTAAAACAATGATATTTAGATTATCATGATGAAGTTCTTTTTTAAATAACTTTGCCATAGTTTTAACAGAAAATCCAAAGGGATAAATACATGTTGAATATACGCTTTATACAGCCTGTATTTATCACAAGTGCTCAGTCCGTTTTCTGAGATTTGTAGCGTTCAATGTGGACACTGATAGTGATATTTGATTAAGTGTTTTTATGTACTGTTGTTTACTTTCACTCTTTTACGACCACTTAACACAAGAACATACCAAACATTCTTAATTCACTTTTTATTGACACGATAAAGCATTGAAAGAATCCAGAACAAATCTTTAGATAGTGCAAAATCAAATACAGGAAATGGCTACACTTACCTAAATATGCATTCCTCCTTTTTTTAAAAAGCTGCAGACTTAACATATTACAGTTCAAAATTGAATGTCCTCTAAAAGCGCTAAAACGACTTCAATAAATTCCAAAAAAAACCCAGATAACTATACCAGCAAATGATCACAAAAAGGATGTTGTTGTTTGTGTTTAAAATGGGTAGTAGCACGGGATTTCAGGTAAAAAACTTGATCTCTCGTTAACGAAACTAAATGTTGCCAATTGCAAAGCAATCTTTTTTAATCAAAAGAAGAAGTTTTCAAACGAACGTAACATGTTCGTTGAAACTACAAGAATCCAATTCCCCACCTTTAATGATTAAAAGATGTTCACACTAAAATTCTCTTCTACGACAACGGACAACTGGATCGAGCAATGAGGTGTTTCACCCTCTGAAGATAAGGTATTTGGCATAAACATATATTTATTTATGAAATTTGATGAAATTCCCCAAAACGTGTTACTATCCCTTTAATAATGAATAGTCTATATCGCAGTTATTGTTACGCGAATCGTGAGACAATTTAACGTTCTTCATCTTTCGCACGTCAACATTACAGGAGAAGATACACGTATATTTAGACTTACACGCAGTATCTGTAAATATATTTCATTAAAAATAACCTTTATTAAACGAAAATAGACTTCATGATAAAAAAAAACGTAGACCCCCTTTTCTAGAGTCATTTACAGGTTAAGGTGAAAGAAAGGTTAAAGTATAATAAACTGAGTAACAAGAGAAACGACTCACCTCATTTTCAACAGAATAGAAAAAAACCCACTGTTGTCAGAGAGGGAGATTTTGGATGCTTGTGATAGGCACATGTTTAAAGAAGTAATGACAACTTCATACATCAGAGTGTAATACTTTTTATTATTTATCTGTTCGTTAACAAGGGGTTCTGAAATCGCTTTTTCAAAATGTTTTTTGGCAAGAATGTTTAGAATTTAAGTTACAAAATAATAAAATGTTGAAATATTATATAATTTTTTTTATCGATATGTTCGACCTTCTTGGATATTAAGTCATTAACGAATCATTACTGTAGCATGCCATAAAACAAGCCACATAAGCTCTTTTTGACTCTCCTATCTCGTCTAGTTAAGAAAATTCCAAAACTACGATTTCTCTAAGGCGAATTTTCAGAAAAATATATTTATTCAAAATTTAGTCAAGTTGGCTTCTGATCACAAGATGTATCTATGTTTCTGACGCATTTAAATCGGCTCAGTTTATGAACAACAACGTAATTTTGTTATCTACGCTTATAATTCTATTTTATTCCTTTTTCCGAAAAAGTCTCTAAAGCAACTTCTTTTAAACATAGGATTTGTTTTCTCCAAATACATAATAAATAGGTTTGTCATCACAGTATCAAACAATGTGACGTAAACTTTGAAAATTGCTTGGCGAAGCTTAAGGTTTTTAAAACATATAGAAAGAGGATCTAATGTTTCAAAAAGAATCTTAAATAACCAATCGTAAATAGACACTCTGAGTCAGCTAGAAACTGATGCTTGTAGACAAACAAATTTGATCTTATTTTTAACTACAAGTTCGTTTTGATATTTCAACTCTTAAAACTGTATTTTATGCACATAAAGTGTAATTTTTTGTCATTCGGAGATACTTTACATTAGACTATGTATTATCTCCCATGAGTCATCTCATTGTTCTCGTGAATCGTGTATTTAATGTTTAAATACTGCCAACACTTTAAGGTTAAACAATTGTGGATTCTATCCTTTTTAGGTTTAAAACATTGATAATAAATTCTGTAACTCCTTTTCACTTGAAATTTGTAACTTAAATTGCAATAAAAACTTGTATTTATAATATATATTGTTTCGATCAAAATTGCGAAACGGTATACTAAACACGTAGTTGTACATCGTTTGTACTCTACCGCTCATACTACGTTGTAGATTGCATTTCACGGGGCTTTGCGGATGATTTTAAGTATGCTTCTTCCAATGTATAGTACGACCAATGAAATTACCTACGTGAAAAAAAATAATATAAGAATTATTTTATGCCATGCTTTGGGAAGGTAACTAAGAAAAACCAAGTTTATTTTACGAGCAAGGTTTTTTTTATATGACAAAGGAGCATAGTGTCAGAAAAATTATCTGTATGATATAACTAGTGTATGAAAGTCAGTTAGTCCGGGTTACCAGTGATTCGGGCTGGCAACAATCTAGTTAAAACTAGATGTATTGATCCGTCAATAACGGACTTCGGGACGTATTATATTACAGCTAGTTTGAACTAGATTGGACTGGCAACTTTTCGACTTTACAAGAAGTTTATTTTTCAGATAAACATAACCAAAATCTTTTGGTGTGGTCACTTCTGAAACTTATTTCATACTCCGACAACACAGAATAATCATCTAATAGTTTCAAAAACGAAAATTCCATTGGAACAACATTCCTACTTTTCGGAATGCCTTTTTTTTAAATCTTGAAACCTTGCTTTCCAGTCTAATTAAAATCCATCGTGTTACGAAGATAAAACTTTTTAAATTTTTAAATATTAACTCGAACTCGAATTCGAACGTACGATATCAAGAGCTGTCTTCTCCAAAACGCCGTGGAGAGGTTCCAAAGCACTTGGTAGACGTTCGAATTCCGCTAAAGCCAATATTTAAAAACCTATTTTCCTCGGAACACGGTCGATTTTAAACGGACTGCCTTGCTTTCCAAGAGCAATAATACTTGGAAATCTTAAAGAAAATGATACTATTTGTTTTTATGTGAAAGTTATATTTCAATCAAATGAAGAGGTAGCATTGTAGTAACAAACCATTTCCAAATACCACTAAATACTGCCATTTAAAATTTCAAACAAATAAACAAATTCAGTTGAGCTGCCTGATGAATCAAGCCTGTCACAATCACATGTAACAATCACTATGATGTGGAGAAAGGTGATTTCTTTACAAGTTCAACTCAAGAAAAATTCATTCTCATTTACCATTTTAATTGCTGTTACTATTTATAAAGGGGTGGATAATCCAACATCTACCTCCTTCCGTATCATGATAAAACATGCCTTGATTTGCAATCAATGTTTTACAAACCTTTACCTAACTTAATACAGTAGCTTATTTGGGTAAAATTAAACTAATATTTTAAACTTAATTGATACTTCAATACAAATTAATGTTTAATCTTATAACGGCATTATTGTACTTCAATATATTGACACTTGAGAAACCATTCATTATCAAGAGTGATACCTTCAATCAATATATCATCATTTTTCCTCATTTTACTTAATAAAAATATGGTGTTTGGTTATTAATTATCAACTCTATAGATCATATCCTTGAGATTGATAAAAGTAAAGAGATTGGTAATAGTTCTGAACTAAACACAGAGGTTGTTTTACAAGATGTATTTTATTCCTGTGAAAGACAGTGGTACACAACCAATACACTGTTACACTGTCCCAAGGTAATTATTGCCTTCTAACTAAAAAATCAAACATTGTAAAAAAAAGTCTTTCATTTTGGGAACCATGCTTTCTTGTTTGAGCCTTGATGTAGTTTCTGTATTTGTGCCAGCTCTTAAGCCTGCTGGACCCTGACTTAACAGTCCAACTAAAAAAGATTACCTCCTTGCAGTCAAACCATGAATTGTGATGAACAACACCAAGGCTTGAATATGTCAGGGATAAAGACTGGCACAAATTACACCTTGCAGGGGAGGTTGTTGACATCCTACATACCGGTAGTCTTTACATCAATTTCTACACATTATGGCTTTTAATACAACAAAGAAAACATATATCTCATAAAATTTGTATGTTTACAACTATTACACATACAGACACGTATCTATCTACATAGGTCACATTAAATCAATTTTAACAGGAATTTTCTGTGTTCACTTCATACGGAAATACGGCAAAAATAGAATGTTGTTAAATGGTAACAGGCTGATTGGAAGAGTGAGCATATTACTTTGTATGGAGCTTTTAGATGATTTATTGCTGATTTTTTACCTCAAATATAAAGAGAAAGGACAGGTGTTTCTGGGTTAAAGTATTAACAGAGTCTTTCATTTTCTAGAGTTAACATTGTATTCAACTGTAAATAAAGATGCTGAAAAGAGGGCTAAAAGGCGAGCAACATTGATTGACCTAACTCAAAAAGTCGATTCATTTTACCCTGAGATAGGGAGTTTACAAATATCAAAGAGAAATACCTTGAACAGTAGCAGCGAATTACATTAATTCAAACATATTGCACTCAATTTCAAAATTTTCGGTTGAGAGAGATTATCTGTCCATGAGGATGTTAGTGATAACTGATAAGTAATGTACAAGATTGAACCAAAGATTTGAAATCTCATAAAAGGACACAGAGTATGTTGTTGTGGTCAAATATGTCAAACTTCATTAATGGTGTTATTTCATCAACAAGTAGTGGTTGTTTCTGAAAATTAACATCTCAGTGCTTAACAGTTAGCATAGTGAAAATTAACAGGGGAAAAAATCAAGATTTATTATCAAAAACTGGATAATGACTCGCAGCAATGACTCAAGTGTAATTTTGCAATCATTTTTAGCAGACACAACGGGAAATATAGGTTGGTATTGCTTAGTAGGTCATTTAAATGATATGCATGAAAATGGGACGCCGAATTTAGAGTCCTTAACATTTAAATGGCCATTTTAAATTTACAATCGAAAACAAGCATACGTCATAATTTTGGCATTTAAGAGAAAAAGATGCAACTTAAGTTAAAGTCATAGTCTCATTTTTGTAAGGCAACTAAACTGAACTAATTATTCTTCACGAACAAAATCTGATCACTAATACAAATATTTCCTGTCGCATTTGCAAAGATTTTAATTTTTACGCCCGTTTTACAGTTTTGGATGAAGCAGCTTATTGGCGTATGCCGTTTCAGACCGATGAGGTACCGAATCAAGTGCAATCCCATCACTAGTACGAAACACCGGAAATCTAGTCATCGCAGCGCCGATACTTATGACAGACGCATTCTTCACTGAGTTTACAACCTTTTTGTTATTTCTGTACTTGAAAAAGCGTAAGCTATTAGCTATTTTCATTGGATATTCAGCTGGAAAATTTTATGTGTTCTTCGTCACGGCCTTAGCGAAATGACGTGGTTAGGACTAACGCTCGCAAAAAACATGATATTCGGGTAGGGTAGGGTAGTTTGAACTTCATTATTGAGGGCTAGAATGCCTGCAAAGATTTGAAAATTGTTGCAAACGTCAGGGGAAAGATTTCTGTGAGTGGTGAACTATTTTTTGCCTTGCAAAAATGAGACTATGACTTTAAGCAATTTGAACTTAACTCAGGTCATATATATTTTGGCTTTATTTAAGCCACATGCAAAATTCATAATACATACTCTGTGTCACTTAAAGAAAGCCTCAGTTCAGCTAAAATTGAAAAGATCAACAAAATTTAAAACCTTTTATTCTGCATCATCTTAGGAATGACAATTGACCCTGACTATTGCTGCCATCTACTATTGGCTATACTATTGTGATCCACTACTGTCATAGCAATAGACTATTGTGGCCAAAGAGATGCAGACTTAACATATTACAGTTCAAAATTGAATGTCCTCTAAAAGCGCTAAAACGACTTCAATAAATTCCAAAAAAAAAAAAACCCCAGATAACTATACCAGAAAATGATCACAAAAAGGGTGTTGTTGTTTGTGTTTAAAAGGGGTAGTAGCACGGGATTTCAGGTAAAAAACTTGATTTCACGTAAACGAAACTTAATGTTACCAATTGCAAGGTAATCCTCTTTAATCAAAAGAAGAAGTTTTCAAACGAACATAACATGTTCGTTGAAACTACAAGAATCCAATTCCCTACCTTAAATGATTAAAAGATGTTCACACTGAAATGGCCGCCAGCAGTTTTAGCTTGATACTTGATCCTCTTCTACGACAACGGACAACTGGACCGAGCAATGAGGTGTTTCACCCTTTGAAGATAATGTATTTGGCATAAACATATATTTATTTATGAAATTTGATGAAATTCCCCAAAACGTACTACTGTCCCTTTAATAATGAATAGTCTGTATTGCAGTTATTGTTACGCGAATCGCGAGACAATTGATAACGTTCTTCATCTTCTTTCTATAATTCATTAAAAATAACTTTTAATAAACGAAAATAGACTTCATGATAAAAAAAAACGTAGACCCCCTTATCTAGAGTCGTTTACAGGTTAAGGTGAAAGAAAGGTTAAAGTATAATGAACTGAGTAACAAGAGAAACGACTCACCTGATTTTCAACAGAATAGAAAAAAACCCACTTTTGTCAGAGAGGGATATTTTGGATGCTTGTGATAGGCACATGTTTTTTAAAGAAGTAATGACAACTTCATACATCAGAGTGTAATACTTTTTATTCTTTATCTGTTCGTCAACAAGGGGTTCTGAAATCGCTTTTTCAAAATGTTTTTTGGCAAGAATTTTTAGAATTTAAGTTACAAAATAATAAAATGTTGAAATATTATATAATTTTTTTATCAATATGTTCGACCTTCTTGGATATTAAGTCATTAACGAATCATTACTGTAGCATGCCATAAAACAAGCCACATAAGCTCTTTTTGACTCTCCTATCTCGTCTAGTTAAGAAAATTCCAAAACTACGATTTCTCTAAGGCGCATTTTTCAGAAAAATATATTTATTCAAAATTTAGTCAGGTTGGCTTCTGATCACAAGATGTATCTATGTTTCTGACGCATTTAAATCGGCTCAGTTTATGAACAACAACGTAATTTTGTTATCTACGCTTATAATTCTATTTTATTCCTTTTTCCGAAAAAGTCTCTAAAGCAACTTCTTTTAAACATAAGATTTGTTTTCTCCAAATACAGAATAAATAGGTTTGTCATCACAGTATCAAACAATGTGACGTAAACTTTGAAAATTGCTTGGCAAAGCTTTAGGTTTTTACAACATATAGAAAGAGTATCTAATGTTTAAAAAAGAATCTTAAATAACCAATCGTAAATAGACACTGATGCTTGTAGACAAATTAATTTGATCTTATTTTTTAATACAAGTTCGTTATTTCAACTCTTAAAACTGTATTTTATGCACATAAAGTGTAATTTTTTGTCATTCGGAGATACTTTACATTAGACTATGTATTATCTCCCATGAGTCATCTCATTGTTCTCGTAAATCGTGTATTTAATGTTTAAATACTGCCAACACTATAAGGTTAAACAATTGTGGATTCTATCCTTTTTAGGTTTAAAACATTGATAATAAATTCTGTAACTGCTTTTCACTTGAAATTTGTAACTTAAATTGCAATAAAAACTTGTATTTATAATATATATTGTTTCGATCAAAATTGCGAAACGGTATACTAAACACGTAGTTGTACATCGTTTGTACTCTACCGCTCATACTACGATGTAGATTGCATTTCACGTGTTGGGGCTTTGCGGATGATTTTAGGTACGCTTCTTCCAATGTATAGTACGACCATGAAATTACCTACGTGAAGATAATTAATATAAGAATTATTTTATGCCATGCTTTGGGAAGGTAACTAAGAAAAACCAAGTTTATTTTACGAGCAAGGTTTTTTTTTATATGACAAAGGAGCATAGTGTCAGAAAAATTATCTGTATGATATAACTAGTGTATGAAAGTCAGTTAGCTCGGGTTACCAGTGATTCGGGCTGGCAACAATCTAGTTAAAACTAGATGTATTGATCCGTCAATAACGGACTTCGGGACGTATAATATTACAGCTAGTTTTAACTAGATTGGGCTGGCAACTTTTCGACTTTACAAGAAGTTTATTTTTCAGATTAACATAACCAAAATCCTTTGGTGTGGTCACTTCTGAAACTTATTTCATACTCCGACAACACAGAATAATCATCTAATAGTTTCAAAAACGAAAATTCCATTGGAACAACAATCCTACTTTTCGGAATGCTTTTTTTTAAATCTTGAAACCTTGCTTTCCAGTCTAATTAAAATCCATCGTGTTACGAGGATAAAACTTTTTAAATATTAACTCTAACGGGATTCGAAAAACCTATTTTCCTCGGAACGCGTCGATTTTAAACGGACTGCCTTGCTTTCCAAGAGCAATAATACTTGGAAATCTTAAAGAAAATGATACTATTTGTTTTTATGTGAAAGTTATATTTCAATCAAATGAAAAGGTAGCATTGTAGAAACAAACTATTTCCAAATACCACTAAATACTGCCATTTAAAATTTCAAACAAATAAACAAATTCAGTTGAGCTGCCTGATGAATCAAGCCTGTCACATTCACATGTAACAATCACTATGATGTGGAGAAAGGTGATTTCTTTACAAGTTCAACTCAAGAAAAATTCATTCTCATTTACCATTTTAATTGCTGTTACTATTTATAAAGGGGTGGATAATCCAACATCTACCTCCTTCCGTATCATGATAAAACATGCCTTGATTTGCAATCAATGTTTTACAAACCTTTACCTAACTTAATACAGTAGCTTATTTGGGTAAAATTAAACTAATATTTTAAACTTAATTGATACTTCAATACAAATTAATGTTTAATCTTATATAAACGGCATTATTGTACTTCAATATATTGACACTTGAGAAACCATTCATTATAAAGAGTGATGCCTTCAATCAATATATCATCATTTTTCCTCATTTTACTTAATAAAAATATGGTGTTTGGTTATTAATTATCAACTCTATAGATCATATCCTTGAGATTGATAAAAGTAAAGAGATTGATAATAGTTCTGAACAAAACACAGAGGTTGTTTTACAAGATGTATTTTATTCCTGTGAAAGACAGTGGTACACAACCAATACACTGTTACACTGTCCCAAGGTAATTATTGCCTTCTAACTAAAAAATCAAACATTGTAAAAAAAGTCTTTCATTTTGGGAACCATGCTTTCTTGTTTGAGCCTTGATGTAGTTTGTGTATTTGTGCCAGCTCTTCAGCCTGCTGGACCCTGACTTAACAGTCCAACTAAAAAAGATTACCTCCTTGCAGTCAAACCATGAATTGTGATGAACAACACCAAGGCTTGAATATGCCAGGGATAAAGACTGGCACAAATTACACCTTGCAAGGGAGGTTGTTGACATCCTACATAGTCTTTACATCAATTTCTACACATTATGGCTTTAATACAACAAAGAAAACATATATCTCATAAAATTTGTATGTTAACAATTATTACACATACAGACACGTATCTATCTACATAGGTCACATTAAATCAATTTTAACAGGAATTTTCTGTGTTCACTTCATATGGAAATACGGCAAAAATAGAATGTTGTTAAATGGTAACAGGCTGATTGGAAGAGTGAGCATAATACTTTGTATGGAGCTTTTAGATGATTTATTGCTGATTTTTTACCTCAAATATAAGGAGAAAGGACAGGTGTTTCTGGGTTAAAGTATTAACAGAGTCTTTCATTTTCTAGAGTTAACATTGTATTCAACTGTAAATAAAGATGCTGAAAAGAGGGCTAAAAGGCGAGCAACATTGATTGACCTAACTCAAAAAGTCGATTCATTTTACCCTGAGATAGGGAGTTTAAACATCCTTAAGAGTCCTTAACATTTAAATGGCCATTTTAAATTTACAATCGAAAACAAGCATACGTCATAATTTTGGCATTTAAGAGAAAAAGATGCAACTTAAGTTAAAGTCATAGTCTCATTTTTGTAAGGCAACTAAACTGAACTAATTATTCTTCACGAACAAAATCTGATCACTAATACAAATATTTCCTGTCACATTTGCAAGATTTTAATTTTTATGCCCGTTTTACAGTTTTGGATGAAGCAGCTTATTGGCGTATGCCGTTTCAGACCGATGAGGTACCGAATCAAGTGCAATCCCATCACTACGAAACACCGGAAATCTAGTCATCCCAGCGCCGATACTTATGACAGACGCATTCTTCACTGAGTTTACAACCTTTTTGTTATTTCTGTATTTGAAAAAGTGTAAGCTATTAGCTATTTTCATTGGATATTCAGCTGGAAAATTTTATGTGTTCTTCGTCACAGCCTTAGCGAAATGACGTGGTAAGGACTAACGCTCGCAAAAAACATGATATTCGGGTAGGGTAGGGTAGTTTGAACTTCATTATTGAGGGCTAGAATGCCTGCAGAGTTTTGAAAATTGTTGCAAACGTCAGGGGAAAGATTTCTGTGAGTGGTGAACTATTTTTTGCCTTGCAAAAATGAGACTATGACTTTAAGCAATTTTAACTTAACTCAGGTCATATATTTTGGCTTTATTTAAGCCACATGCAAAATTCATAATACATACTCTGTGTCACTTTAAGAAAGCCTCAGTTCAGCTAAAATTGAAAATAAAGATCAACAAAATTTAAAATTTACAGTCCAAAAAGCAACCTTTTATTCTGCATCATCTTGGGAATGACAATTGACCCTGACTATTTTTGCCAACTACTATTTGCTATTGGGATACACTACTGTCATAGCAATAGACTATTGTGGCCTATTTTTGAAATGTTTTACCCAAACTAATATAAACTATTACTGCCAGTTTCATTCTGATGGGCCATTTTGAAAAAGGATTAATGCCAATGAATGCACGCAAATATCCCGGGGCGATCCACTGTGAAAGGATACACCATGTTTGTCAGTTTTTAAATAAAGTTGCAGGTGTTAAAACAATGAATTCTGGAAATTTTACAAATGCAGCTAATGATTGCAAATATCACAAGCTTTGAGACCTTCAGCATAGTCAAAAGACCAAACTATTGGAAACACTTTAAAGTGATATCATGCTGACAGTAGAGTTGGTCTTGTAGTTGGGTTTTTTTCTTTAATTTGTACGAAGGAAAATATTCATCATCCACAAGTCATGAAATCTTTAATCTACAACAAACTCTTTTCTACTGACATAAAGAAAATTTACTTGTATAAAGGTAACAATTTTTAAATCCATGACTAGCATTGATGACAACACTGAATCATGTCAAATCAATAAAATATAATTGCATTGTTTGGCGTAATCGGCAACTAATGATTAAATAATGGCATATTGCAACATTTAATAAAGTCATTTCACTACTACCCTATTCCTTCATTACACTAAATGTGATGACAATATAAAATACAAATCTAATCAAAAAGCAATATATCTAAACATTTTCAACATATTTCTACACTAAAACATTACTATATCAGTTCTATCAATAATTGCACAAAAATAACTATTTCCCTTGAGAACAAGATTAAAGAATCTAAGACCTTTATCAACATTATTAAACAACCACTAGTACTCTGTTATCCAATCTCATTGAAATACGATCTGGCAATTCACTCACAATTCAAATTGCTATATTAAGATCAATAGGGGGATAATAAGAAGTAGATCTCACCAAGCCCTATAGACTTGCTTGTCCCAGCGGGAGAGACTTCGGATGAATCAGATAGCTTGCTACAAAGGAGTTCATTTCAATACTCTGAATATATTAAATTTAATTTACATAAATAGAGCTTTAATCAGTCAATGTTATTTATAAAATATTTTAGAAATATGATAAGGCATTAGCCTCTGGCTAAGCAAAGGCTACCATTTTTTTCAGAATCTGTTCTACTGCAGTGCTCACAGAAATAGGAATAAACTTATTTGCTGATTATTTCAAGAATCAGATGTTCAGGCTAGAACTTCAATGTATTCATAGATGCTGTCTACAGATGAACATGACCAAAGTAAATCTCCAGCCAATCCAAACACTTTTCTTGTGGAACCCAAAACATGGAATAAGCGGCATATTCGAGTAATCCGATCAGGAAGCCACAAATCACGTCACTGATATGATGTCGTCCTAACAGGATGCGAGAAAAACTAATACATAAAGACCACAATATTACTAGAATGATGTGCAAATTGTTTTGTAGAACACGTTCGATGAAGAAACACATCAACATGGCTGCTCGTGTAGTGTGGCCTGATGGGAAGGAATATTTGTCAACTGATACCGTTGCAAACATGTCCATCTTATTCGAGACTGGTCTTGGTCGACGCACAATTGCCTTTGAAACCCCAACAACAATCAGATCAAAGATGAGAGCTGGAAAAAAAACAAGATTATACTTACATTATGTAAAAATAACACATTTTGATCATATCTATAAACGTATTTATACTTCTTCTGAATCACAATTGCATATATTTTTAATCCATGAAGACGATGAAAATACATAAATACTTTTTGTTACATACCTGTTTATTATAAGCAAAAAGCCGATGTCTGTTCATTTAAATAATTGCACTCCTCTGGGCATTCACAAAATACTTATACCTGTTAATATTACCAACTGAATATTTAAATAAACCCACAAGAGATATATGGTGGCCTTCAGTATTCTTTGCTTTAAACTGCAGTTACTGATATTGACATAGAAAAGGGGATGCGGTGATTTCGTAAACAAAACCATTTCGTAGAAATCCGGTGAACTTGTAGACAAATCAAGCAGTGAATTCGTAGACAGGTTTTAAAATTGGATTAGAAGTAATCATAACAAACTTTTATTTATCAAACTCAAGGATTCGAGTGAGTGAGTGAGTGAGTGAGTTATTGTTTAATGCTGCTTGGCCAAGGATTCGAACACTAATAGGTTCCATCAAAAAAATAAAGTGAATAAACCCATAAATAGTCAGTTTTGTTGTGTTTTGAAACTATTAAAGTAATCCAATATTTATGTGTTGTTTTCAATTCTTTTAGTTCTTGTTTGATCTTTTGATAACATAAATTAAGGTAAGTATGATTATATTTATCAACAACTACACAATCAACACCAGCATAGAGACGAGAAGACATCCGGAAAGATGAAAGACGGTAAGTCACCAGTTGACAATAAAAACAAATAGCGCGGCTAATCCGCCGACAACATAATTATAGCAAATCATGTTTTGACAAATTGTTTACAAATATATTGAGTCAAACAATTAATTTTAATCCACTTACATGTAAAGCCAATAACATTCTACGTAAAGCTAACAACATTCTCATAATCAATATTCATGAAACAAGATATGAACTACTATGAAAGATAATAATAATTACAAATAATAGTCAATAGTGACTTAGAAATACAAATTTAATACTGTCACAATACAAAATCACTGTCTACTAGATTGTTTTGTCTACGAAATTTCTATATCTACGAAATGGTTTTGTCTACGAAATCACTGCAAGCCTAGAAGAGTGCATGTTAAATTTAATGTTTTCCTAACAAGTAACACTTACCCTAATCCTAAACTCTAACTCTATAAAATGAATGGAAATCATATTAGATATATACAGAGGTATGCATAGTAATTATTAAAATAGGTGGCAAACCAATTATATAGTTATACCACTAATTTTGTGGAACAAAACTTACGTGCTAAAACAGCGCTAAGGTGATCACATTCGTATCTTTGACAAGATTGACCCGGGCCAGTGGGATAGCGTGAATTTCGAGCCCTGATATTATAATTCAATTGCTTTTGAGTGAAGGAAATTGAATGACTGAAAATGCCAGATATGAAACAATAACATGAGCGAAATTATCATTCATTTATTTGCAAATCGGTTTTCAAAAATTTTGAATATATGTTTATGTTAAAGTGTCTAAGTGACAGTATGAAATTTAATTTTGGGTCGTTATTGAAGAGTATTAATAGGCTTATACATATCATAAAAAATATATCTTACGTCCTAGTAACCATAAGGTACCTGACTGGGAAATTTTCTTACAAAGTTTTAGCTACAAAATAAACTATTTGAAATACAGATACAGAAATACAGATGTCCCTGGCAGATAGTGGACAAAGAGTTTATATGGCTACAGTTCTGTCAGCTAACTGCAACTCATTGCAAGTGACCCACCCTGTATATACTGTCTACAAAATCACTGTCTACTAGATTGTTTTGACTACGAAATTCCTATAATTACGAAATGGTTTTGTCTACGAAATCACTGCAAGCCTAGAAGAGTGCATGTTAAATTTAATGTTTTCCATATGACATCGTTAACATGACTAAAATTTTAAATCTGAAGGTTGCTGATACAGGACACTGTTATACAATAAACCTCATAGATGTTCAGTAAACATTTTTGATTAATCAACTCAGATAAAAGTAGAATTTAAGCACACATGAAATCTCGTTGGCGGGTATAATGGTCACCTTCAAAAATACAATTAAATTAAATATTCTTGACATGAACTCACCTATAAAGAGATTGACTAATATTTCAATATCTTCTGGTTTGTGCAAACAAACAAACACGACAACTGTCCCAATTATCCACGGAACTCCATGACAAGTTATCTCCAACAGTTTCATCAAAGGACGTAGAAATCCTAACGAGGAGTCCGATGTGGCACAAAGACCGAAAGCTTCGGTGCATCTTGAATCCAAATGCAGCAATTCTTCCAAAAATGAATCAGACGGTTTTGACCCCTTCGGTTGTGAACCGCTTTGCTTGTGATTCTTTTCATTTACTTTGGCATTCAAATGTCGTTTATGTACTGATTTCGATGTCATGATTTTTCTTTAACAGTCGATATTCACCTTTGGACTCTGCTTCTCGAGCAGACAGCTGTCTTTAACCTACTTCCTGGTGGTGATAGCAAGATAATATTTTCAAGACGACTAATTGTATGTGTGATCTATAAAAATATTTCTCCATGATCAAAGTTGAAACTTTTAAAATAATTGATATAGTTATCACTCATACCGTACAATGATTTTTTTGTTCTAATTATAATTATAAGTATGTATGTATCATGATTAAAAACATATTTATTAACACTTTACGATTATTTGTAGTCGGTATACTACCTCTATATTAAAAACCCTCTAACCCCGTTTTAGTAAATAATTGGATTTTCCTCTTTTTTATCAATTAAAACTTGAGATATCGTCTGAAGGGTGAACACTACTTTTGACATGTTTTATTCTATAAAATATTGCCTTGATATTCTTGATAAACACAAATGTAGGATGTGTCGAGTAATTATGTCTTGCGAAGGTTGGTACACGGATATCTCCTTGTCAACATAACAACAGTAGCAGACGCTCCAAATTTGAAATGGCTCTTTTTTGGTTTTGGCCATTTTGCTCCATTATATGGTCTTAATCATTTCACTCTCATTAATTTTACAGTTTGTATGTTTTCACATGTTTTCTTCTAACCAACTTGGAACATTTGGCCGATTAGATATATAAAACCGCCGAAACGGCGACTAAGGTCTGCCTTCAAGTTTCTTCTCATGGATTACGCAGTAAGAGACATGGGTATAGCTGGAAGTTCGAATAAAAAGCTATCCAGTATATCTGTCTCGGTTCCTAAGGGAGTTCCAAGGCAAATAAAAATTATCAATCTAGAAGCGAAAATAGATAATGAGCCAACACAGATCGACGAGAGCTCCCCAGCTGTTTTGAAATACAGAACACCAAATTTTAGGTAGGTGAAGCGAATTTTATCTAAGTTTATTTGTCTAACTGGTAGCTTGTGAGATGTTGGTGGTTGTGGTGGGTGTGATTGTGGTGAATGTGGTAGCAGAAGCCTATGGTGCGTACCTCACGATCCTTGGATCCGTCGATGAGTACATGGCACCAATCGGGTCAGATTTTGTGATTGGCTAAACTTTTACTAACATAAAATTGTGCGATGTTTTTTTATTCTGGCTCGAGTGTCAACTTGTAACCATGTTATGAATAAAAATCAGAAAATTAACAAAATATATTTTGAGGTCGCGTTATGGAGGTTTCAAGTTATGTTGTTGACATTGTTTTCGTGATGAAAACTTTTCAGTAGCCCGTAAAATTAAGGGTAGGTCAGATATCCAGAATCAGAACATATTTTAGTTTTGAACTTTGAAGAAATTATAGGTGCCCTGCTATTGTGGAGCAACTATAGAATTGGTTCGCCACCTAGTATACATATCCTAACCCTAACCCTTACCCTAACACTAACCCTAAAAAGTAACACTTCCCCTAATCCTAAACTCTAACCGTATAAAATGAATGGGGAATCATATTAAATATATATATAGGTATATATACTATAGTAATTATGAAAATAGGTGGCGAACCAACTCTATAGTTATACCACTAATTTTGTGGAACAAAACTTATGTGCCATTAATTTCTCAAATCTGGTAGAATGGTAAACTGAAACAGCGCAAAGGTGATCACATTCGTATCTTTGACAAGATTGACCCGGGCCAGTGGGATAGCGTGAATGTCGAGCCCTGATATTATAATTCAATTGCTTTGAATGAAGGAAACTGAATGACTGAAAATGCCAGACATAAAACAATAACATGAGCGAAATTATCATTCATTTATTTGCAAATTGGTTTTAAAAAATTTTGATTATATGTTTATGTTAAAGTGTCTAAGTGACAATATGAAATTTAATTTTGGGTCGTTATTGAAGAGTTTATTAGGCTTATACATATCACATATAATATTATCTTACGTCTTTCCTAGTAACCATTAGGTACCTGATTGGGAGATTTTCTTACAAAGTCTTAGCAACAAAATAAACTTTTTGAAATAGATACTACAGATTGGAAATACAGATGTCCCTGGCAGATACTGGACAAAGAGGTTATAAGGCTACAGTTATAGCAGCTAACTACAACTCAATGCAAGTGACTAACCTTGTATATGGCATATTTCAGAGCTACAGCAAAAGTGGAGATGTCTCCTCTAGGTGAAACAGAAACCTGGAAGGTTGGCTGGATACAGGCCTGTACTGACATGCTCTTCCATAACCAGTATGGGGAGGACGGACAGTGAGTAATTTCTTAAGAGGTTGTTTGTTAACAGGTATTAAAATGATTTTCTTTTTTCACCTTACATAACCTTTAGGTGTTAGTCTGAAAATCATTGTATAAGCCTGATAGTCACACTTTACACTGTCTAATGTACTTATCCTGAGTAGTTGGTTATTCAGTCAGTACAGCATCACTAAATTTTGACAAGAATGTATTTTCTAGCTCAAGAATACTGGTGTATATCACCTCTATTGTTAAATTCTTTCCAATCCAAATACTGTTATTTAGGCAAATAATGCTTTTAAATTTGAATGTAATTCATGTGATAATCTTTTTTTTTGCAAAAAGTTTTTAAAATAATGTCAACTGTTTACAGCACAAGCTGGGAGTTTCCAGAGTTAACCAGTGGACGTCAGGTGATGATCAGCGACTGTGATGGCCGCCACTACCCCTGGTATGGATCACGCAATGAGACAGCCTTGTTTCGAGGCAGCAACAAGAACTGCCAGACAGCCACGGTCACAATGAATGACAATTTCCATCCTCACGTTACGTGGCGTAACCCGGCAAACCGACACCAGGTGGAGCCAAACTTGAGTCACATAGTACGAGATCAGAGCTTCTACGTGTGGCTAGTAGCATGGAACCAAAGTGCAAGCAAGTCCTACATCCTGACCACAATTCGCTGGACCATGCACCTTGAGATTTCGATCAACCCACAAGCCGAGCTCGGACACAGAGCCAGGCTAATCAGTAACCCTGTCCCTAGCCAGCCTCAGATACTGGAGAAGAATGTGCCCATTCCAAGATGTGCCCTAGTGCCTCCTAATGCAAACAGTGCTCAGATGCTTGTTTGGAGACCAAGGAAAGGAAAGCCAATGTGCATCATTCCTCCGGTGTGGTCTCCTGATGACCCGCCAGTCAAGTGTGATAGCAAACTCTAGCTTCTTTCAGTGTACAGAAACCTTGTGCCTTTTTTTATATATTTGATCTCTTTCTTGGGGAAGGAATTAATTTTTATGAAATTCGAAATTTATGTTTGCATGTGATTCAAAATTATCTTTATGAGACACTATTTAGTTGTTGTTGGTGTTGCTGACTGGTTTCATCAAGTCATATTTGTGAAATCCAAAAAGCAGTGATCTTATAGGCACACTTTAGGGTGATTACACAAGTCTCTTCCCCATGCTTCCCACTCAGGTAAATGTGTTATACACAAGTCTTTCAAGAAAAGATCAGCATTATATCATAAGACTTTTATAAAGTATTGTATGTCCTCAATGATTTTAATTTTTCAGATAACTAGAATTTGGAAATATTTTTCGAATTTGATATCCATTTTCATAGAAGTTTAAATGGAAATACATGTACAGACGACAAAGAAATGATCCACATGAACATATAGTTTACAGCTTTTGCATGCCATATATATATATATTTGAAATAATGTAATTGTTATCATATTCTCTATATTTTTCTATGTAAGTAATGTCAATGGATCATTTCACAGTCTCTTTATACATTGTCTAGTCACTTTACAGTTGTCTAATATATTTTATTACACATTTACATTAATATTAAAGTTTTGTTTCATTTATAATTTGTTGAACTTGTTTTGTGGTCTGGTATACAGAGGCATCTTTATATGTCAATTTATCATCCAAAACAGTGTAACAAAGAAGATAAAGTGCCAGATATCAAGCGATATCTCAGAGGTGTTTGTTTTGAAAGTGGTTTTTACACAATGATATGACATGTTATAGCTCTTTCTTCAACACACACCGACAAATGTAAAACATCCCTGACAAACACCGATTAGTTTTAGATGGTATGAAATCTTGATGTTCTACTTGACAGAAGAGGATATTAAGTTTGAATCTCCTTTCATTACATCCTAGATGACACAGATGATCTTATAGATCATTAATGACATTTGAAAATCATGAAACCGTGGTGAAGTTTAAGAAATAGAGTAGCCTCAATCATCATTTGTTTTGCAATAAAGTATTTTTTTACTCTGAACTATTATAGCAAAAGCACGAAGCAGAAGGCCGAGTGGTTTGACGTTAATAATAATTCAGGGCAAAACTGCACTTTACTGAAAAACACTTGATGGTTGAGGCTACTCTATTTCTTTTCTAGCATGTCAATTTTAAATCGTGTAAATATTTTAAATGAAATTATTTGAATTTGGCAGTGAATTGATAATGCTTGACTAGGGCCATGACTAGTGACGTCATAACGTTATTGTTGTTGACGTCATGGGTCATTGTTTTGCGACGTCATTCAATAACTATACTTTATTGTGGAATAAATGATAGGCCGCGCCTTTGATCTTTACTGAAACAATGCTAGAATATGTCATAGACTGATTATGACACATCAGAGCAATAAATGTTATAATGCTCAATAACGCAAGGCACTGCTTTCTACAAACCATTTGTGAGAAGATAGGGCTCCAATATCAATGTTCAGGTACTCATTTGTGAATGTTGATGAAGTGGCTTATACAGAGAAACAATATAGAATACAGCAAAGGGCCTGTATTCTCTAAGCTATTTAACTGCTACACTATATTTGAGTACCATCAACAATGGCTTACAACAATATCAAAGCATAGACCTTCGAAAATAACAGCTAAGGTTAACCAAAGCTTAGTCTAGAATCTCAAACTAAGTGTAAACCCTCCTTTTGCTTTAGTAGCCAGCATGCTGACCACTACAATATATACTCTGGACCGATGTTTGTGCGTCCCTGTCATTTTCACTGAATAGAATGAAAAACAAAATTTTTTTTCATAACACTTTGATGTCAAGAAATAGCTCCCTTGATGTTGTGACCCCATGCTGTTACTGTGATGACAAGGAGAAGATGATCCACTTGATGGTGTAGTTATTAGAATTACTGGTATATCATGTAACAGAAAATATCCGTCAATGTATTTACAAATGTCATGTTTATCTGATCCTCTGAGATAGAAAAATTATGCACTTCCACCTTTTAATTTCATCCTACAATTTGCTTTATAAATTTCGTATAGATTTCACCTGATAATGTCAAAGTATTTAAGATGTGGCTGACTCCAAGGGTGTGGCTTGGAATTTTTGACCCGAAAAAGTACTATGTAATATTGCAGATATTGTTATCCAAAATATAACAATGTCACATTGTCAAAGTATTGAAAAGACGGATATCCTCTTGGCACTTGTCTGTCATCCAACTCCGACAGGGAGCTCTGACATTTCACAAAAATATTGTCAGGCATCCTATTCTTAACAGAGATCACACATTCAATCATGTTCATTTAAAGTCTTTATTTCAAAGCATCAAACAAAGTGGGACAATAACCTGTCATGAGAACCATTTACTAGAAAGCGTAGCGATCAGCCTCTGTAGCTGGTGAACTGGGGACTGGATCTGAAACAATCATTTTGAAATATTAATTTCAACCTTTACAATATCTTTAAATAGAATCCTCAACTTCAAAAATAGATCTGATATGTCTTTCCCTTTATTTGTTGGTGCCCTTGCTCAAAACCAAAATCTGTTAAAATTACTTTTTGATACATATTGTGTATTGACATTTCAATCTCTTTAAAAATATCTGAGATGTTCTTAAAAACAAGAGAAAATCAGTTTTTGCAATTGAGATTTTTTTAACAGTGTATTCAATTTCAATATTCTTCACTTCAATGGATCAACTAAAAAGAGATACTGGCTTACTCTCCTTTAACTAATTTCTGTGGCATCCAATGTATATCATCAATTAAACTCTCACAGCACAAGAAAACTACTGAAAATGGTTTGACAGTCTGGAAGTCTTGGTAGTAAAAAGAAGACCAGGATGTTTAATGGATGCAAACTTCATTGATTTTCACAACAGCAACGTATTGGCATAAGAGTAAAAAAAAGCTACACAGAAATTTCTCTATTAAATAATATAGATAAATAAGTTTAACATCCATAAAATATCCTGTTTTCCTTAAACCTACTCAAGCCATTTTATCCATAAAGGCAGTTAGTTAAAGTTTATCAGCCACCTAAAATACAACCTGCTAAAGTACTTCACTCACCCAAAGCCAGTAGACTGTTGTTGTTGCTGCCCACCAAAGGCTGGCTGAGCACCAAACCCAGTGGCAGCTGGACTGCCAAACCCTCCACCTGATCCAAAGCCTCCCCCTCCTCCTGCTGATCCAAACCCACCCCCACTGCCGGGGTTCATACTTCCGAACGATGGCTGACTGCTTTGTGCTAGGTTGCCAAATGTTGGACTGTTGCCACTGGCAAAACTGGAAATAATTATTAATAAAATATTGAAAACTAAAGATCAAATAGGTATGCTTTGAACTAATCTGCACTTATTCAAAATATTTTGCCTTATTTGGTGGAAAATCAAAAAAAATTTCTAGCCATAAGTTAGATAATATTCCTGCAAAATGGTTGTTAAGATAAAAGCACATGTACTCATATTACAAATATGACATTACTTATGTTTCATCTAGAAAAATATAAAGTTTATTCAACCTACTTGGCAAACCCTGCCTGTTGTCCGCCCGCTGACCCGAATGTTGAGGGAGCGACCGGACTGGCGAAGGAAGCGGTAGAGCCAAATCCTCCACTTGGACTCCCAAACGCTGGGGCTCCACCAAAGGTAGAGCTACCAAACGATGGACTACCGCCAAATGATGGTGCGGTACCAAACCCTGCAGAGGCTGAAAGCAGGAAATTAGATAAATATTAGTAAAACATAATAATGATATACTTTTTATTCTAATATGACTACTCCTGAAAACCAATACAACATCAGAGTTTTGCCTTATCTCTTGTCGCATTTTTCTAAGGTTATTAAACTATTTACAGTTTTGAAGAAAAACAACTGACCTAGCATAGTGATTGTTCAGGATTATTGAAACTAGAATGAAAACACCCACAAGGTTGTAAAGGAAATTTTTACAATATACTGTTGGTACAGTTACTTAATTATGACAACATTTACGTTAACTTCATTAAATCATATTAAACATGACACTCATATTTTGCTACATTTTGTTCAGTAATAGGAATGTTACACAGCAATATTTTATTCAGCAAATCTGCAATGAGGCTAAGGCATCATCAGCTTTTTTCTTTATTTAAGCAGGTTTCTGATTGGTAGATACAAAGGTCACCAACAAGGTCACTTGACATGACCTCTATTGAAAACTTCTCAAATCAGAATGTGGGAAGGTAGGAGAGTGGGGCTTTGCCCGAATTTAATGAGACTACATGTGATCACTTCCCACCTGGTGGACTCTGCGGGGTCTGCGCGAGACCAAATCCTGTAGATCCGACGCCTGTCCCCCCAGCTGTGAAGCCCCCTGTCCCTGCTCCGCCAAACCCTCCTGTCGCTGTGCCAAATGATGTCGTCCCTCCTGTGTTGCCAAACAGATTGGAGTTATCAGTCTTAGCCGCTGTGCCAAATGTTCCTCCTCCAAAGACATTCTTGTTGGCCTTGTCTGCACTGGGCTTTCCTCCTAGACCCCCGAACAATCCCCCTCCCCCTGAACCTCCTCCGCCAAACAGACCCCCCTCAGAGCTCTGACTTGTAGTAGAGGACTGGCCAAATACAGTTGAGCTGAAATGATAAAGTCAAATCGTTTGATCATCAACTTTATTATTTTTATCACCTGGTTTTACCTTGCATAACTTCAGTAACTAAATGAGCAGAAAAGCTCACTTTTTGCTAACATTCGAGAGCAACCAACAAAACTTTATTTTATCATTACCAGTCTCAAGATACTTTCAAGTTTTTTTTTCAATATTTGGTAGAGTAAATATCTAGCAACATCTAAATATCTCAGAATATCATCCCTACAAATCATTTAGAATGCATGTAACAGTTAAAGAAGGAGGAAAGTTTCAATCTTTATCCTCTCCATCCATGGCAATTGGAACTGATAGATATGAAGTAAGAACAAGCACCTGTTTGTGGTGGCAGTCTGACCGGTGCTGCTGCCGCCAAACACAGACCCTCCTCCTGCACCTACATTAGCAAACCCTCCTGGGCTGCCGCCACCAAAACTGCAACATGAATCATATGAATATGATCACATTCTTATTGAGGCTCTCTGATGTCTGTAGGATAGCCATGCTGAGGTTAGGTTAGGTTAGGTATAACTTGGTTAATGAAAACCACATGACCACATCCATATAATGAATAAATATATTATAATTACCTTGAATTGTTCTGACCAAATGCTGATGTTTGGCCAAAGGCTGTTTTTCCGAATTCATTGGTGGTATTCTGACCAAATCCAAAACCTGTTGCCGGCTTGCTGGATGCTGGTGAACCAAAGGCAGAGGCAGAGGTGTTGGCAGTACTGGAAGCAAACAAGCCAGTAGTTGCTCCTCCTCCAAATGCAGAAGCTATTGTAGTGGCTGTTGAAGAGCCAAATGAGGATGCAGTTGTTGTTGTTCCACCAAAAACAGACGCAGTCGTTGTTGCTGCACTACCAAATCCAGTGCCTGACGCTGTTGTTGTTGATCCAAAAGCTGATCCAGTTGGAGTAGTTGTAGATGTAGCAACACCGAAACCTGTTGTTGTGGCAGCCGCTCCTCCAAAAAGAGATGGTGTTGTAGTTGTACCTCCAAACAAGGAAGCTGTTGTTGTGGTTGTGGCTGGTTTCCCAAACAGAGATGCAGTAGTTGTGGTTCCAGTTCCAGTTATTGTTGCTGTATCAGATGATGAAGAGCTTACGGATGTAGTTGCAGTAGCTGTGGCTGAAGGAGCTGGTGCCCCAAACAGGGTCTTCACCACACTGGCTGATGTAGTAGCAGAAGTAGTGGTAGTCACTTGTGTTGATGAAGACAGCGCACCAAACGAAGCTGGTCCAGCTGAACCAAATGCTCCTCCAGAGCCTCCAAAAACAGAAGCTGTAGTTGTTGGAGTTGAATTGGATGCAGTGACACCTGGTGGACTTCCAGAAAACTTTGCCGGTTGTCCGAACCCACCAGCAGCAGGGCTTCCTCCTAACAGATCTGCAGCAGGTTTGTCTGTTGATGTAGATGTGACCGCTGATGACTCTACAGAAGTTGAAGCTGTTGTAGAACTGGGAGGAGTTTCACCAGGCTTGAAGCTGAAGCTACTGAGAGCTGCAGCTGCTTCTTGAGGAGCAGGTGATGAAGCATCAGCCAGAGCTGCCAGAAGACTGCTTCCTAATGCTGCGGACGCTGTCACAGATGATGAAGTTACAGTCGTGGAGTCTGTCAGGGCCTGAAGAAGACTACTGTTTAGAGCTGCTGACACGGCCGCTGCCTCCGAGGTACTCACAGAACCCGTTTGACCGCCAAAACTACCTCCACCAAACCCTCCGAATGCAGCTGGCTTTGAACTGTCTGCAGGTTTAGAAAATATACCAGCATCTGAAGTGGAAATTTACGGAGTTTTGAAACCAGAAGATGTTGAATAATAACAATGTATTATTTGTGTTCATCGAATCACTGTTATCACAGTTGCTAGAACAATATTCTCTCAGATGAATATCCTTGAGATTTCTTAAATGACATCATTAATGAGACATTTTTAGACAAAACAAAAACAACTCTAATTGATTTTGTTATTGACAGTACCGTAGAACCGATACATAACAGAGAGATTTGATGCTCGTTTACGATATTTTTTTACATCAAGATGACCATCTTAGCTATGATAAACTTATTTTCAAAAGCTTGTTTCTAACTAATTAGTCTCACCAGCTCCAAACTTGAATCCAGCTGCTGATTCAGACTGAGTGGTTTTTGCTCCAAAACTAGAAAAGGAAGAAGCGTGTTTGCCCTCATCAGCTGGTTTGCTACCAAAGCCAAAACTCTTGGAATCTGGTGTCGCGGTTTTGGTTTTCTCAATCTTAGCTGCTGGAGTTTCTGCAGAAAAAAGGAATCGGTTAAGTTTTGTATAAATAGATCATTGGTCCACACATTTAAAGTCTATGTCCTATAAACAATCAATCAACCATTTTTATTTTTTTGGAAAATGACATGAAAAAGTCTCTATAATTTTACTAATTTTACAACATTTTAAAAATAAACTCCAAGCATAAAAATGATTTATAATAAGACTAATCAACAAAGAAATTGGTAATTAGGAAAATATTTTACTCGAAAGTGTGCCATGTGACTTGTCTCTACCCTGCACAGTAATCAAAACATTTGCCTGTGTCATAATCTCAATATCATCAAAAGTTTCATTGCATGTACCTGTAGTTTTCGGCTGAGCAGACATGGAACCAAACAGTGGCTTGCCGGCGAGTCCCGACTTAGCTTCTGTAGAGAATGAGAAACCTCCAGATGTCCCTCCACTGGCTAGGGAAGCTCCTCCAAGAGATGTAAAGGTGGTGCCACCACTAGACGGAGCCACTGCACTCACAGCAGGTGCCCCAACTACTGAGGGTACTTTTGGAGTCTCTCCAAACAAATTCTTGCCAACTCCTGTCTTCTTATCTCCGGCGCCAACTGTGTTGAAGGAGGATAAGGGTGTCCCTGCTGGTTCTGCTAATTTGGATATTACAAGATTTCATATAGAGGATATTATATGAGTGTCCATGACATGCTATGTTTACGAAACGAAAATGATATTGTGTTTTTATAAGTCGAGAAATCAAAGAAACTAATCAAAATCAACATCCAAGCATAGGCATGGCATATTTGGAATACTGGAAAATTGTGATGTCAAAGCATTGTTTTTGACGTGATGTCACAATGAAAAAGTGATACAAAAAATGAACCCTGATATGACTGCCCTCATTGGTAATAAATGAGTGTTTATATAAGTTTTTCCAAGGGATATAATGAAACTTAGGCACACGTGACAGGTTAGAAATGATATAAATGAGCTTCTGCAAATAGGATATCATACAAGTGTTCAAGACATAGTATATTCATTTCACAATTGACTTAAAATTAGTATCTCTAAGAGATATACTGATACTTGGGCTCAAGTGATAAATATGATCTGATAACAAAGGGATTCTGTTTACCTTCATCATCAAGACCAAAGCCAGTTTCCTCTTCATCTTCAGACTCCTCCTCCTCCTCCTCTTCCTCATCTTCTCCGTAACTCTCTTCCCCCTCTTCCGTGAATCCTTCCTGCTCATCGCTGTTCAGATCAGGGGTCAAGGAACGGCTGATATCCTCAACATTATTCAGGTAGCTGGTCCCAGTCTCAGCGGCCCGACCTTCCTCTTCCACGGTCAAACCTTGACCGTCGAATGAGGCTGGTGTTGACTGGAATACAAAAGAAAACTCTGAATGTGCAAAGTGAAATATTGAAGAGATTTGTGAACATTGAACTCTCAATAAGGCCTGTTGTTACTTGAAATAATATTAAATATTGTGGTATTATCAAAATGATGCATTAACAAAGTATGGTACTAATACACAGAACCCAGGTATATAAGGCAAATAAAGACAGAACAAGACAATCGTAGAACATTAACATGTAACGAAAAGTTTATATGGCATTAAGGAAAAAATATATATAAAGATATATAACACTGAATCAGAACACTTGATATATTGGACAATTTTGAGTAAGTTCCGGTGATGAATGAGTTGTGTCTAATACACAAGGTCTCTTTTGATAGAACGTCATGATGGCTAATGTCACTGAAGCTGGAACACATGCGCTCAGTGAGACTTTGATGGTTAAAAAAATTCATCTTTAATAGATATAAATTTTTATCTGTGATATCGACAAGGTTTTGACATAAATTCTGAAGATGCAAGTTCTGGTCCAGTTCACTAAAGAGCTGACACAGAAAAGTTTACAAAATTCTTCACATCTTAAGGGTTCCAGTGCTTTACACAAGCATGATCAATGCCTTGTATGAGGGAATGATGGTTTCAATGCCAAAAATATTTTAATACCTTTGCTAATGAACTACTATTCTCTTATAATATCAAACACGTGATGGTAATTCATTGCTTCCTTTTCTTAAAGAGCCACTCCGTGAGTTGTTGGAGTCGTGTATGCCAAACTTAATCAATGGTGTCATTTGATCGCGAAGTATCGACTGTTACCAAAAAGACACATTTAAAAGCTTATTGTTTTTTTACAATGACAATATGAAGGTAGAACAATGCAATTATGATTGAAAACCTGACAGTGACGCGCATCAAATAGTCAAACGTAATTTTGGAGACTTGTCTAAAACAGCAAGGAGGGCAGTTAGGAGTTGATAGTGTTTGTTAGGTAATATAACTAGTATCCATGTATATTGGACGTGATATCTACACATCTGTGCAGTTATAGGGCTGTTTTTAGATTTTCATGGAAAACCAGTATTTGTCATATATATGTGTCTTTTGGACATGAAAAGTTAAGATGTTTTGATTTTATATCACCACATATGACATTAAGGTTCGTATCAAAGGTAAATAATATGTAATCACTGAGTGGCTCTTTAAAATTGTAGTAAACAGGAGATGATTAAGTTCTTCGGCTCTGAGGGGGTCAGCCATTATCACTTTTTTGTATCAAGTGATATGATAAAAAACCTTCTATATGTAAACATTTAATTGTCTTATCATAAAAAGATATATGTTTTAACAAAATATCAATTAATTTACAGTAATCAATATGACATGCAATAGGTTCTAAAATTTACTAATTAGTTTAATTCTTTTTTGTCAAACTCTCAAATCTTCAAAATACCTTTAAGACCCTTACTACCATATTCCAAGCTGTTTATGTGTTACAACATTTTAATTACATGCACATGTGTACATAGGTTTCCAAAAAGATTCCTAGAAAGGACTGTCCGTGGAAGTAGCCTTGACTAATGTACTGTGTAATAAACAAACAGGGAACTCATGAATACTCACAGTAGCCCTCAGAGTCCGGCTAGTGAGGGGAGCAGTCTTATAAAAGTCTCCATCTCCGTTTCCAAGCCCTTCGTCATATATGGGGGTGGACAGCCCAGGGGAGGCAACTCTTTCTCCCTGCTGTCTGTGAGCTGTCTGAGGTCGGTTTATTAACCTGTGAGGAACTGTCTGATCTGGATCATGTTGTCCTGGAGACATTACAAAAGGGAAATAAATTCCACAACAGCAATATTTGATTCAAGTTCCTTAAATAATGTAATTTCTTTGGTTGAAAAATTTACATGCTAACACAATGAGAGTAATGAACCATCAGTGCTTTGACCTGATTCACGTCATGGTATTTCAGGGGCTTTGTGGATTCAAATACATTGATGTAACAGCATGAATTGCTCTAATTTTTTCAGCGGTTCAGTGTTATAAGTTGCCAACAGGAGAATACAATCAAAACCTATTTGCCTTTCCTTCCGGGGGATTCTTCATAGTCAAAATTTAAAGGAACATATTGATTTCTAAGAATTATTCAGTGTTCCTACTTGGAGAAGCACCAGGAATGCTCTGTGATCGGACTTCATCAAGCTTCTCTCTCAGACCCTTAGTGGCGATGATCCTTGACATGGATAGGTTGCCTGCAATGGGAGTTGACAAAAGGTAAAACAATTTCTGGAAAAGAATCTTTCAAATTAAAAGAACGACAATATCCTATCCTATAAAGATTGACCGAACTTAAACCCATAACTCTTTAGGAAAGATTTTACTTGACATAGGTATTCCAAAAGTATAACCAAAAACAAGTTCCCTTTCAAAATATTTCCCTCTCCACTTTAATTCAAATACCGTATATATTCTCTCACACCCCTTTGAATATTGTAAAGTATAAGTGTGCGAGGATGGCATATCAAATTGATCATGGTACAGCATGTTAGAATCAGTTAGATCACAAGCACCTACTTGGTTTCGTAGACTTAATCCGAGGAACAGGACGATGGGACAGGAAGTCACGTAGTTGAGCCTTCTTCTCAGGGGAAACACTGATCATGGTCGACGATCTGACCGGGCGCGGTACATTCCCTTGACCAAGAGAGTTCACAAGGGATGTCAGGTCAGTTGATCTGCATAATGGGCGAGATGAGCTAAATATACAATTTCAATCACCAGAGTAAGATACTGCAATATATTATTTATACGGCAATATTAAACTAGTGTATTACCACTGCATATATGACGTCACAATAGTGTGTTGTTGTGACATCACAATGTTGGCAGCGCCCTTCACAATGGCTGACTGGTGTGAAAATCATAGTTTCAACATACCGTCCATACTCTTGTTTCATTTGGCCGAGTAATAAACAGAATACTTACGTTCATTCCATTTAACATTATTCTTCTTAAACTAGTAAACAATTTGGTAGTCAACTACTTTTTTCTTGTTTTATACTAAATCATTCACTTGTTAAAACAAATAGAATACAATAAAAGGTCATTAAGTAACCTCTAAATATGCTCTGGTGATGAAGTCAGCAATTCTTTCAATAAACCCAACTGTCATCATTACAGCTTTTTCGCTGAGTCAGGGTAGAGGCAATATATTTGAATAAAAGGGTTTTTTATATGATGGACGAGTGTTCTGTTTTCTGATTGGCCGAGGAGGCTGGTCATCGACAATGATCAAACCTTATGTTGACCGCGGGAATTCTCAGGCGAGGATAACATAACAATCCGATGACCTGGAGCTAAAAATAGATCACCACTGCCAAACTCCTTACAGTGCTGATACGACTCTCAGCGTATCAAAAGGTGATCAGCGCTGTGTACAAGGTTGCACCACTGCATGGAACTTTGCGAGGAGCGCTGTTTAGAGTCCCTTCCCTTTGCAGTCATGGCAGACGATGCAAAGAAACGCTTTGCTGATGTTGACGAGGAAGAAATTCAAAGGTTGATAAAAAAAACCTTCTTTAATCATATAATAAAACAGTTATTGGCTTCAGTTATCGGTGAATCAAATGGTTTATCGACCTCGGAAAAGTTATGTTCCGAGGTCAATAAACCATTTGATTCACCTCAACTGAAGTCAATAATTGTATATTGTCTTGAAGGAACACTATAAGAAATTGATTATGACCTTCAAAATAAGTAGGAAATCTACCAACTGACATACACCGCTGGTAATAACTTTATAAGCTCATCAGGCTTAAAATAAGCTAAAATAAGCTAGCAAAATAACACACTAGGAAATTTCCAGACACAGTTCTTCAGTTTATATTTCACATTGGCTAAAAACTCAAACTAAGTAAGTTTTCTGTGGTGGTTTGTACTCAAAAGCGGCCAGAAGCCTGATTGCAGAGCTGTCAGTTAGAACAAGACACAAGAAGACTGACTTACCGTGAGGAGTTGAGAGTAGTGGAGGAAGAAAGGTTCTGCCAATCAGAGGACTGGTTGTAAAGCTGCAGGTTCTTCAGCTTCTCCTGCAGCTGCTCCAGCTTGTTCTTCTGGGCCTGAACCAGGTTGTGGTTGCTCTTCACTGTCCGGTAGATCGTGTCAGATGTTGGTGCCTGCAGTCTTAAATGAAGACAATTGTGGTTAGATGTATAAATAGTTTTCCTCCACAGCAATCACTACATGTATGCAGCATGTCTCTTTTCAGTATGTACCTTTACAGCAAACGCTACATGAATAACCTGTCCTTTTCCGACCCTGCAGGCACAAAAACCCATCGTCACTTATAACCATTGACTTTTGAGATAATTAGAGTATTTAAGGGCGACATGGGCAAAAAATTATCAAAATGCGCCCGCTGCCTTTTGACAGTAAATAATGACTTACCTGCCCTTGACAGCCTTTTTTCGATCCTGAAAGGCTTCCCACTGCTGGTCGAGGACCAGCTCCACTTCAACCACACCCTGCTCCAGAGCTTGGTAATCTCCCTGCAGGTGCTTCAGTGTCTCAGAGCTTGCAGGGTCGAGAGCCCGGGACCGGAGCAGTTGGTGGTAGTGGGGGTCGTCATTCCGCTCCTGTCTGACCCGACACTCCTCCATCATTGCGAACAGCTCCAGACAGAGCGATTTTAGGTCGTGCACTTCACAGTTCTGGTCCTGTAGTAAACCATGGCATTAGCACTAATAATTGGCTTACTATAAATCTATTGTCCTGTTGGTCATGGCCCAAAACAATCTTAACACCTAGGTTTACCTGAGTACCATCTTTTAACATTACTTTGGCTACCTTAAAGATCTACGGTCACCTTAGTGCTCAGAGTGACAATGCCCTTGAGAGAGACAGAAAGTCGACTTTTAAAAGTGAACTTACAATTAAAATACTTCCAAAAGAGTTATTCTGGTTCTTCCTTTAGGTGTGAACTGACAACAATTGTTTGTGCTGTAACGCTAACAAATTGTTTAAAAGAAGGGAAGCAGTTTTCTAAATTACATCATGAAATTCAAATGGATTAAAAACATTAATACAGAAATACTCATAATCGAAAGTGACTTTTACAAAACTATTGGTAATACAGGAATTAATACAAATTTCATCAAATTTCTATCTGAAAATTCTTCAACAAAATTCTTTATATCTTATTAAGGAATTATTCACCCTACCTTTGTGCTCTTTTTGAAGTTTTCACAGAAGTTGCTCATCTGAAGTGTGCTCTGTTTAAGCTTCTGTTTCTCCTCTTGAGAACCCACACTCACTGTGCCCTTCCCGGCCCTCGCCTTCAGGTCCCGTAACTCCTGTTCAAACAGCTGCATCTGTCGACCACAGGCAAAATAAGGATAAACAAGCAGCCAACATGGTCAAGATATATCCCCGCAAATGACACAATGCTTTTAGGTATTTTATATTTTCCAGTTAATGTCTTTGTGTCTGCTGTATATTAGTTTCTGAAATTATGCTTGGCACACTGCATTGTCCGGTTTTCGATCACAAAAACCGACAGTAGTCTGTTTATTGACACTGTACTGAACTAATAAGGACTAAGATACTGATTTTCAGAAAGAACCACTACTTAAACAAAACTTAAAACAATTTATAAATTTTGACATATTTGACTCTAACAACATACTCTGTAACCCTTTAAGCTGCGCAAGTGAAGCCCTGATTTATCATGCAGTTACAACATCACGTTTAATCTTAAAAACATTAGGAGGGATCCTTGAAAACCGTTTAAGAGATGTAAATATGTTTTATGAACTATAAACAAAGACTTATTCATAGCCACTTAGCTAAAAGCTCTAGAAGTGTTAAGGACAACAACAACTTTATTACATAATGCAAAAAAAACAAGATGGCGGACAAGAAAGGGGAAAGAACAATCCCTTTAAACAGTAACTCACATCTTCCAGGATACTCTTAGTGAAGCCACTCTCCACGGTCTGGTTGACCCAGGACTTCTCAGAGCCTTCCGAGAGTCCGGGGGTGGACGGGTAGGAAGGTGGAGGCCGAGGCAGATCATCTGGGGATGGGGTGGATCGGTCAGGCTCCTCGCGGATGTCTCGCTTTACTCCAGCGGGGCCTGAATAATAATCACTTCATGTACAATGGAATCTTCAATATCAAAATAATATCTTGATGAAAATTAATACTTTTATCATTATCTTCTTACTTAATGAAAACTCACTATTGTGGAGAAAAGTAGAATTTCATCTTCAACTTGAAAACAGATTTAGATGTATTGGAAGGTTTCATTGATGGATGTGAAATAGACATTGAGCTCAGTTAAAAGAGCCTACAAATTCTCTGGAGGTCGGAGTTCATTTCAGTGTCATAGGAAAAATTGGAGTTGTTGCTTCCATGTTTGACATTCAGCCATTAAAAGATTTACAAAAGATTAATGAACAGGAATACACTACTCAAACAAGCAGTTAAGAGCACTAATGATTTTCCAATCTTACACTGTAATTAGGCCCAAAGGTTATACAGAGAGTGTGTTTGGATTGGGAGCTAAGATAGGACATTTGGGATGTTACGAGTTGCAGGACGGTGATGAAAAGTGGAATGTGGTCAGTGGCATTTACCTGTGTGAAGGGTAACCTGAGGATTGATGTAGCTGCATAGATTGATGTAGTTCTAATTTTAGAAAAGGCATCAACCTTTGTGCGGCGATGGAGACTGATGTAGGTGAATTTGAGGAGGGGGGACACACCTGTGGAGGTGTAGCATAAGGTGTTGGTCTAATGGAAGAGACTAAAGTAGGTCTAGTTGAGAGGGGGTAATCTACCTGTGTTGGGGGTAACATGAGGGGCTTGGTCGAACAGTTGAGATTGTTGTGGGTCTAGTTGTGGAAGGGGCACCTACTTGTGTAGGAGAGTGAGGGGTTGGTCTAGCAGTAGTGCTTTTTGTGGGACCAGTTCTGGAGGGGGCACCTACCTGTGTGGGGGTAGAGTGAAGGGTTGTCTACCAATAGAGATTGAAGTAGGTCTAGTTCTGGAGGGGGCACCTACCTGTGTGGAGGGTAGAGTGAGGGGTTGGTCTAGCAGCAGAGATTGATGTAGGTCTAGTTCTGGAGGGGGCACCTACCTGTGTGGGGGGTAGAGTGAAGGGTTTGAATACCAAAAAAGATAGAAGTAGGTCTAGTTCTGGAGGGGGCACCTACCTGTGTGGGGGGTAGAGTGGGGGGTTGGTCTACCAGCAGAGATTGATGTAGGTCTGGTTGTGGAGGGGGCACTTGAAGCCTGGGAACTTGGCTGAGACACTGGGAATGTCGGGATGGGAGGTTCTGCTCCTTTACTGGGATCAACTGAAATGTAAGCAAAGAACAAGGTCTTAAATGATATTCAAACTGTTGGCTGCTGAATAAATTTGGACCAAATATTTTGTTAGCAGCTGTTTGTCCAGCCCTTTTTTTTCATTTGGAAAAGAAAATATCCTCTTTTGGGCGTTGGCTAATGACTCTCCAGAATACTACATAATGTATCGGAGTAAATCAATGCGGTTTGAATTTTGGGCAAGTGATGACAAAATTAGTTAGAAAATACAACGAATTTGAGCTTGTGTCAGTTTTATTTATTCAATAAAAAGAAGATAAACAACAGATTGAACTATTCTATAATCTTAAATCTCATGTAACTGACCTATCCAATTTCAAACCCTCCAAATAAAACAGATAACAAAGATACTGGCAGAATACCTTTAGTGATGAAGGCAGATTTCCCAGCAGACGACTGACCAAGACTTCCAAAACCTGCTGCTGTTGGCTGAGCTGTGAGTCCACTGGGTGGAGGCTTTGCTATCTGGGCAGGAGTGATGGCAGGAGCAGCTGAACTGCCTCCAAATATAGAGGGAGAACCTGACCTTCCAAAGGTAAGGCCAGAAATACCAGATGCAGCTGACTGAGGAGCACTAGGAGTGGTTGAGAAGGAAAATCCTGAGGATGGTTTAGCAGCAGATCCTGATCCTGTTCCTGTTCCTAATGTTGTTCCCGTTGCTGATGTAGCTGTCCCTGTCGATGATGTGGCTGTTGTTCCTGGAGTAGTTGTTCCTGTTACAAATGCTGATGTTCCAGTCCCTGACCCAGAACCAACACTAAATGTTCCTGATGACGGCCCAAAACCTAAGCTTCCAGCTCCAGAAGTTGATGTTCCAGAACTGCCCAGGCTGAAACCTGTCCCTGAACTAGGAGTCCCTGAAGACGGCGCTGCAAACAGACTCTTGGCAGGCTGACCTTGACCTGTGGCTGGCTGCTTAAATGCCAGGGGTGGAGTACTGAATAGTCCGGTGGGAACAGGTGTTGAAGTCTTCGGGGCACCTGAAGAAGCTGCTGCCTGAGCTCCAACTGGTGCAAACAGATTGTGTCCTGTAACAGCAGTTATATAATTTGATATTGACACATAAAACTGCTTTCTGAGAATGATATTGTTTCCTGCTAAATGATTTGCTAAGATACATGTCCTGTATTTTCAAAGCTCTAGATTTAAATTTTTTAAACATCTCTCATAGCTACGATAGTGACTAAAGAATCATGCACAAACATTGGCTAAGATCAATAAATATTTTTTTACACTTAAAATTAAAAAAAACAGGGTCATGGTTTTTAAGTTTTAGAGAAAAGACAGTAAGCCATGTAGGCTATTTCAGCTACAAATGTCTTAGTGGCAAGATGGTCTCAAAATTTTTGGCCCTAATAATCAAAATAGTTCCAATATGATATCTTAGTCATGATAATTTTACTCTTAGAATTTCTACACATATTGATACGCTCCAGGAACATGACTATAGCCTAATGAAATACAATGAATCAGAATTCATCACACCACAACCAAAGCACTTGTTGATGCATGCTGTTCAAGTCCTATAAACCCCCTCACTTACAATAGAAAAAGAATCACATCAGTTTTAAGTTGAAAAGATGAAGTTCAACAATGAAAACATTCTAAGAACCTTTACCTGTTTGGGAAATGGGAAGCAGCAGAGTTTGGTTGAGAAGATTAACTAACTATCATGAAAGGGATTGTGGCATTACAATGATAAAGTGTTGAGCCTGAAAATGCAGATATTTTAGGAATACATACCTGTTTGGGTTGTAGGAGGCTGTGAAGGCTTGGTAACAAACTGGAAGGAGTTGCCGGAGGTGGGTAGTGATGAAGTGCCCCCGAATGCCACTTTTGGCATTCCTTGGGGGGTGGGAGAAGGCTGAGCTGGTTTCTGAACAAACTGGAAGGAACTTCCTGTGGTCGGTAGAGTCGAACCAGAGGATATCTCGGGTTTCTTGGCTCCCAACTGGAATCCTGGCATGGTTGATCCTGGTGTTGAGCTTTGGGTGTTGCCAGTTGCTAGAAGGAGAGGTAATACACCTTAAAGAGACTCAACGTACTTAATATTTCCCTATAATTATCCCTGCTTAAATCACGTTGATTTGTGTGTAAATTCATGAACTAAAAGCAGCGCCCTAAGCTGATATAAGATGGAACTGAATGGAGATTTCTGATCTGACAATCAAGTTCAGATGCAGTATGCTGAAAAGCTAGCAGAGAGAAGGTGATGAGATGCAGCAAGGCATGAAAGTGCTGGATACTCAATTCTGATTGGTTGATTTGTCCGATTCACATGGCATCATTTCACGATCGAAGTTGCTCTGTATGTATCAATACATACATCGACGTAACAATTAACTGACGGGTAACTTCCGAGTCAGTATTCTGCTTTTAGGTCAGATTAATCTCTTTTCAAATTGAAAAAAACGTATTTCAATTTGTGTGTTGACAGGGAGAGAGCAACTTGTTTGAAGTATATGTCATATTTCTACAAAATAAGAAGTTCGAGTGATCCATCAGCGTAGACTTACTTTTCTGCTATCGGCCATGCAGCAGATTTCCTTTAAAAATGGCAAGAATATAAGTTCAACTTCACTTTAAACTTTACTCACTATCAATCCAGTATAACATGTCTCTGATTTTCAAACACAAAAGGATTATCTCCTAAGTTATTGAGACTAGCACAAGTTAAGCCTTGCAAGGGAAGGTTCATTGAGGCTCTATTTCAGCTTACCCTAATGGATTTTAGTGTTGCCAGTAGATGGTTGTAAATACAAGAAAGGATGGTGACAATAAAACAAATTGTCAAAGATTTTAGAAGAGTTATTCAGTATACAGATTAAATTCCAAAAACTATATGTGAAAGGCTAAGTTGGGTTCATATCAAAAAATTTCTGAACTTTACTAGTGCAGTGTTCAATGAAAAATGCTTATGTATGTCCAAAGATGTATAGCTTAACCTTTTCATCAAAGATCTTAACATCAAAAGTCCCAGTGAACTAGATTACAGACAATTATCATTTTGTAAGGAGTTGATAAGTGATTACATCAGTGAAGCTTGGATCCAGCTTGCTTTCTAACTTGAGAGTATTCAAGATATTTGGATCACACTCAAAGCATATCAAGTCAACTGGAATATTACACAGGTGCTATAAAACTTGAGAGTATGCAAGATATTTGGATCTCACTCAAAGCATATCAAGTCAATTGGAATATTACACAGTTTCTATAAAACTTGAGACTATGCAAGATATTTGGATCACACTCAAAGCATATCAAGTCAATTAAAATATTACACAGGTGTTGGTTATTCATCATAATTATACACTCATTATATAACAATGCAAATTTTCATGGGTGAAAAAATATGCAAGGATGAGGTCACCAACTCAAAACAAAATTAACAAAGTCAGATGATTTGCCTCTCTTAGGAAACTACCAAGCTTGCCTGACTTCCAAACAGAGCTCTACGTGGGTAAAAAATACACAAGTCAAGTCCCAGTCAAGCAATTTTTTAAAATTCTTATTCCTTATTAGTTTTTAATAGGGTTTAGTTCAATCAGGCTGTTTTCAAATAAAACAATTTTGAAATCTATAATCTTACTTCAGCAAATGCATTAGTGGATACTGTGCCAAAAAACAGTTGAAAATCTTTTAAACTTTGGAAGTTTAGACAAAAACAAGTGGGTTAATAAGTTTTCGATCAGACATGTCATTCAAGTGTTTAAAGATTCAAATAATATCATTTAAAACTCTGAATGTGGTTCTTGCCTTGGTGATAATCCCATGGTTCCTGACTCTCAACAAGTTCCTCATTTCATTGTTAAATATCAAAATTGTATCTAAATATTTAATCAATTGATTTCAGCCTCGGCCATGATAAGTGCATCCTGAGGCACTGTTATTGACTTTTTTACCATTTTTAAGTTGTTTCAAATGTTCAACATTATATTCAGGTATTTTGATGTACCAATAGCAATTCTGGCATCTTCCAGTAAAGAACTCACGAGAAGGCACGATAAATGTCTTCTCTCTTAGGCTTGTAATTCTAACTGTTGTTTCTAATGTTAAAATCATGAATTGGGATTTAAGCATACAAGATGCACTTGTAGCATCGGACAAAAATGGATTTAGGAATTATTAATAACTCTCTTCCCACATTTTATATGTTTCTAATAGTATATCTACATACCAGATGCAGTTCTAGCGTCGGATAGGACAAGTGCTTCTTGAGGGACGGTGAGACTAACAGCCTTGTTGTTCGAGTACATCACATAATAGGGGACCAGCAGCCCCTCGGTGGAGAGCAGGAACATCACAGGGCTCGGGGGGTGAATTTTATTGTCTCCTGGAAATCAAGATAGGGATTACTATTCGAGGATGTGATTTTTATATAGAAGATTGAATTTTTGTATTACCTGGTGAGGTGATATAGAGATTATCATTCCACAAAATATGATATGGTTTTTATGAAACCAGTCTGAACCTTTGCATTATGTGACCAAGACTTTTGGTTTTAGAGAAATCTTTGCACAATTATTTCAAGTTGTATGATGTAATTTTGATAGTATTCTATGTATTACAAATTTCAAACTGAAACAACAAAAAAAGATATTCTGACTCTACCAGCCTCTTCAGGCACAAGTGGCTTCAAACATTTTCCTTATGACAGCACAGATGCTAAAAATAAAAATAAAATATTCAAAGACAATGGCTGCTCAAGAGCTAAGGGAAGGACAGAAGGTACTTGCCTAGTTTGATGGGAGTCTGACATCCAAAGCTGACGGTGACGCCAACAGGGAAGGAGTCCAGCTGGTTGTCCGTGAGAGGAAGTTCCGCCCTCCCAGAATCCTCCAGGGTCCAGTGCTCCCACTCTCCACTTCCTGGAGCCTGCAGTGAAGAATGGATCTATACACATTGTCTTACTTCATTACTGATAAAACAAAGAGTCTGTTTTTAAGCATTGGTTTCATCTATAGTATGTTCTACTGCATTGAGGAATGACTTATACACTTCACAACTGACTCATAACAAGGTTTAAGTTTATTGCCACTTCTCTATTCAATTTATTCTTACTTAATGACTCTATATGCTTATCTTATGTCACTAATGACTTTACCAAAAGTTCACGTTTTGACAGTTGTTCTTTCTGCATTTGAAATAATTTGATCAACATAATTGTTCTTCTGTAATAATAATAATTTTTCTGTGTTTTATTTGTGATTTAATAATGTTTTGACAATCTGATAGCAGTCTTGAGACGGACAAAGAACTTTTGAATTCATTGGGGAAAAGTTTATTCTAACACCGTCCTGCTCCTTACACAGATGCTTTTCTGCTCAATCAGTGTAAAAAAAATTCAAAAAGGATGAAAGTCACAAAGTCCTTTCTTCACAACAGTTCCTAAAGAGGACCAATCTGTGATATCAGGGTATTTATATCCTTGTCACGCTTAACAAAGACAGATTTTCTGGATAAGAAAGCTTGTACAATTCCCTGACTGACTCATTAATCAAACCCAATCATCAAAGCTACTCTCACCTGATCTAAATGTTTTGCCACCACGGTTGTCTCGGTGGCATTGCTGGAGGAGATGAGAACTAGCTCCCTGGGAAGAAAGTTTAAGAGAAATTATTATTACATTCTTATATAGTGTTCATAAGCAACTACATATTTGTTAAAGATAAAATGTAAGCATCTGAACGTGAAAGTGATCAATTTGAAAGGTAAATGATCTGAATATTCACCAGTCTAGAAAAGTGTCAGAATGTATTTGAATAAAGAGCAAATGACTAAAATTGAAATTATACACATGTTTAAAAAGACATTGTGAGTTGTTTGGACTCAAATATTCCAAACATGATCTATCACTTAAATGATATGTACTGACTGTTGCTCAGTGGTGGAGTAAAGTTATTGTAAAGGAAAGGAAGTATCTCTTTTTGATGAAAAAGCGATACTGTATTAATTTTTATCCAGGTAGTGCTGCTATTACCTAATACGGGTCACAACACTAGCTTCTTTCTTTATATACCATAGTGACACAAGGCTTCGGCCCTATGTTTATCAGAGTAGTGCAGGAGCTATGCAGATATAAACACATATATATGCTTGACCATTCTTTCCAAAATGTACGTTAATCCTAACTTAGGAAATAATCAGGGAGTAGCCGCTAAGTAATATCAGCCTATCCTAGATAATTTCAGGACCAGTGTTGAAAAGGTTAGAAAATAAAAGCATACCATTTGGCGAGATAGCTGAAGAAGTATTTGTGTTTCCTGTCCTCCCCAGATCCATAACATACGTCCTCAAAGTTAACATAGGATGCTGGACCTTCTTTCTGAGGACATAAAATAAACACAAACTCTTCGATTAACTACAATCATAATACCATAGATTTAAACACTCAAGTATTGCTCCCTATTGGATTATTTCAGGTAAAAAGTTATTTTAGTTACTTCACATTTATTTGTTTTACAAACTACTCAAGCTTGTGATTATAGAGATATTTCATGATACCATATGTGCCATGATATATCTGAAGAATAAAATGCAATTCATGGCACCATACCCTTTTCTTAATTTTGTTTCTCTACACAAAAAAACGTTATCATATGTTATAAAAGAAAATAATCAAGTCTTTGAAATTTAAAACTACAAATAAAGATATAATGCAATGTCGTGAACATCAAAATGAAGAAAAATATCATTAGTCACTCACAGAGGACACGGTTAGGATGACAATTGGCTGCTCCGAACTGTCCGCAGTTGCAGGGAGATACGCAGCAAGAAATACATAGGTCGAGATCCATGTCACATCAACAACTGGAAAAAGAACACATCCTCACAAGTTCAAAATATGTCTGTAAATATGTCAACATTTTAGTACCACAAATTTAGAAGGGGAGGTTGGGGGGTTAAAGTGGGGGTAAACTAACTGAGTCTAAGACTTTGACCTAATACTCTTAAGGCCAGGTGAGGTCCTATACGCCTAGCGTCACACACGGACAATAATGTACATCGGAAGCAAGAGGGAGTTAAATGAGACATACGGTTGGAGAAAGGGGGTTGATTTATTGGTGTGATGGCCCAGGGGTTGGTGAAATGATATGAAACATGTCACATAGATTGTTATAATAAATTTGATGAAATGTATCCGTTATATTCAATTTTCAATGGATTAATTCTTGATGCAATACAATCTTGCAATAAAATTAATAAAAACAAATCTATTGAGGACAACTTGTTTAATTGTATTTTGTTATCTTTCAAATGTGTACTTCTTCCATATTCAAGCTGTATCTCTATGTTGCATTATAAAGTAAATGATTCTGCATTGAAATGAATGAATTAAGAAATTGTTATCAACATATTTCTTATCATTCCACCTTTAAAATGCAACTGAAAGCAGCAACAATAAAGTTGCTATAAAAAAATCTTTACTTTCTTTAAAAAATCTTTGACAAAAAGTTTAGTACAGCTCTCTGTATAGGCCATAGGAAAAATCTAGCATGGATTAAAGCTGTGCCAATAAGGTACTTATTAATCAGATCTATTAAAATTGAACTAAGTCATCTCTGACCAAGAAGCAAAGATAGCGAGAAAGCAGGAAAGCGGGAAAGGGGTCAGATGAAAGAATCACAGCTAGTCATTCCCTTTGCCTTAAGAGTCATCAACATTGAGGGTGAATTCTTACGAGTTGAAAATTCACAAAAGGCTGTTTATACATATACATACTGATTTGTGCATTGTCCGTGAGTTACCTTACCCTGGTGGATGTTCTGTAGTATGTTGGGCATAGGCCAGTTCCTCTTCTCTTTCATCTCCTGGTCAAACTGGGTCATCGTTCCGTCCTTTCGTCCCACCACCAGTTGTCTCCCTTTGGGGCTCCAGCAAACTGAAAGTTCAAAATTATAGATTATAATTAAAAAGGTTTTTGTATCAAATTATCAATGAGATCATACATAGAGGATACTAAACGACCTTCCATTTAATACTATTTTTATTAAACAAGTTAATGATTAAGTACAAAACAAGCGAAAGCAAGTTTGATACCAAATCATTAACGAGTTTAATAAAAATAGTATCAAATTGAAGGAAGTTAAGTATTCTGTTTATAACTTGACCTCAGTAATCAAGCTTGATTGCCGAATGTGTACTGAACGAAACATTTCCGTGACTTGGCCGCCATTGTGACAGCGGTGCGAACATTGTGACGTCACAAACACACCTACACTAGTTTAATATCGCCATATAAATATTACACTGCAGTATCTTACACGGGCAAGATATATAAAATAATCTCAGTACAAGAAATCTTTATGTATCCGAGAATACAATCTAGGAAGTGTGCATGGCTACACTTATGAAAACATGCTCAGACATTTTGATAAAAGCTACCAGTGTTGCTTGGAATGGTTGCTGAATACACTCGCAAGGTTGAATGAAGTATTTGCACTTGGAGATTTATTACCAACAATCCTGACCTAATTACATCACTTAAATGTAAATGAAGAAAGTTCATAATATTTTCTAAAAGGAGACATACTTAAGAAAGATAAAGGTAAATCTTCATTCTTTTCAAAAGGGGAATTCTTATGAATGAGGATTCTTTAATGCCCTGCGGGTTATCACTTGAGGGTTGAAAATAACCAGTCAATGAAATAGCAGTTTCGTAAAACAAAATTTTAATTCACTAATTTAGTCTCCTTGCATCACAAAATTTTACTGACCGACAAAAAAGAGTTATATGTTACATGAATATTTAACAGTAAGCAATACGAAGCATATAAAGAATAAGAGGATTAGGGGGGCTTGTGGGTAAAAAAAGTACAGAATCACTATTACAGAATGAGAAAGATTTAAAATGCAACTCTATTTGATACAATTGTGTCTATAACTCTGAGAGACAAGAGATGACAGCCTGCTGAAATAACAAATCTTATCTGATCACATCATATCAAACTCATATCACACTCACAGCATGTTGCATTGCACGAGACAGGAAGTGAGCCCACTCTCTGTACAGAGGTCATGACCTTGACAAGCTCCACACTGCCATCTGACACACACACTGCGAGGAGTGTAGGATCCACTGGGTTCCAGGCCAGGTCCTGCAGACTGGCACCTGGGGATGCATTCACTCTTGACTTGGTGAAGGCTACAGGACTCTCCGTCTGAAACAGAAATTCACCTTTGTTATGATAAAACTATCATTAATTGAGCGCTGTTTATGTCAACAGGTTGAACATGCTCAAGTAGAAAGCTGGAATTTATCTATATTGACAATTTTTAAGCCTAAAACACAGTGCCTTGACTGCTCATTGGCTGTACGTTACAACCGAGAATGCACTGTACTTTTGAGACATCTACTAACTTCACGAGAACATATAGGTCCCTACTTCCCATGTTTAGGTACCCATTTATACAGTTGGGAAGACAGAGTGCAATATGGATAAAATGACTTTATCAGAGACTAAACACATTGTGAAGTCAAGGAACATGAATTTTTTTTTTTTTTCAACCTGAATTCAAAGCCAGGGGAGTGAGGCCAGCATGCTAAACAATACATCCCCTGACATAACTATCTGTGATGATACAGTAAATGAAAAGTCATCATCATAACTTGCTAGGGAGTAATCATTGCATCATAATGTAGAATCATGACAATGGACCAAAGCTATTTCGAAAGACATTGCTACTTCTGCTGCAGTGATAATACTAATACAATACTAATCACCACTGCATATCTCTGACAACCAAGGAAAGGTTGACACCATGAACCAACCAAGAAAATAAACACATTTGCAACTTCGGTTAAATATGATGATCATTTCCTAAATACATAGAGGATATATGACATTTCTTGTCGAATACTATGTATATATCATTGAGTTAAGTAGAAATTATATTTTCACGAGTGGCGCAATTTTCTACTAAAGGATTTGCCATGAACCCACCCAGAAAATAAACACATTTGCAGCTTCAGTTAAATATGATGATCATTTCTTAAAATACTTAAAGGATATTTGACATTTCTTGTCGAATACTATGTATATCTCATCGAGTGAAGTCGAAATTTATAAATAGAGTGTATATTACAATTTTTCTACTTAACGAGATGAGATATACATGAGAGTGAAATGTCAAATGTTTTATTTATAATGATTCCTAAAACGTCTTTAATGACTTTAACTATAGGAATGGAGTAGCTAATTTGTTTTTGCTACGGCACCCGTCGCATGACATCATTCAATTGTTTTTTGTCGTCACAGACGACGTCATATGATTGTTGCATCATTTTAATGAGTACCATTTTTATTTCACTCAGTGAAACTATGGATTTTACTTTCAACGATAAATGGCGTATTTCACCAATGAAAATATAATAAATGCTTTTATTTTAATATTATAAAACATTCTAGTGATAATCCCATAAATTGAAGTAAAATAATAAGCCTAAAAATAAGAGTATGAGGAAAGAATCCACATTTGCATCCCCATATGATTGATCTACGGAAATCTTATGAAAATTTCATACTTATACCTTCCACATGGGCCCCTCTAACAGAGTCCCCTATGTATAGACTATTGACAGGGTAATTCACCCGCCATCTTCGATCTAAAAAATCTAATTTTACGCTATTGTCGACTCAAATTGCATTATGTAGTAATAGAACACATTCCCAGAGATACTCCGCCGCTAACCTTTCCTTCATACTTATCGTTTTATTCCTGCTTTTAATCTTTCTTTCGCGAAGCGGTCAGGTCACATTTACCTTACCCGGAAGTTTACAATGGCTGCCGACATGGCCGCAGCCAACACGCTTCTTGAACCTCATTGGTTGATTAGTAGAATGCCATAAACACTTGATTAATCGAGGGAAATTCAAAATTTGTTCGCATGACATTTTTAACACGTGAGAGATAACAACAATGTCAGAAGTCAAGTTAACTCAGTGGTAATATTTTTTTAAAGACATTAATTTTACAATAACTCGTCATAAACAATGACTGGTCGACCGCCATTGACAACTTCCGGGTGGGGTAAATGTGACCAGGCTCGCTTCGCGAAAATTAAGTCAGAAATAGGCATTATTAAAAAAAAATTAAGGTAAGATTAGCGGCGGAGTATCAAAGGATATATGTCCGATCATTTCGTGATATACTTTTAGTTTTTATTTGCGTTTAAAGAGCATTTTACACGCTAGAGTTCGAAGATGGCGGGTGAATTACCCTGTCAATAGTCTATACATAGGGGACTCTGTTAGCGGGGCCCATGACCTTCCAGTAAGGCTAATATTTCATCCATTTTTGTAAACATCTATACTCAAGATGTCTATGCTCAAAGTATCATGCCTTGGATACATATTAGCTACATAACAAAGGTTATAAGCGCAGGGTTACCCTGAAAATAGAATGTTAAAAAGATTTACCTTGACTGCAAACTGGCGTACATCAAACATGCAAAGAGTAAGATTTCCGCATTCCTTGACGGCGACAGCCAAGGTGAGCTCATCACAGCTGAGGGTCAGGTGACTGACGGGGTTGGATAGACCCGCTCTCGCCCATATGGGAGCATCCTCCACAATGTGTGTGCTTCGTTCTCGTGCATTCTCCTCGTCAAGGCGACATATGTCAGATAACTTTAACACTGTGAATCCTGAATTGTATTCAGAATAGGATAGTGTAAATTAAAGAGCCACTCCGTGATTTTCATAACATACTATTTACCTTTGATACGAACCTAAATGTCATATGTGGTGATATAAAATCAAAACATCTTAACTTTTCATGTCCAAAAGACTTATATATGACAAATACTGGTTTTCCATGAAAAAATAAAAACATCCTTATAAACGCACTGAGGTGTAGATATCACGTCCAATATAGATGGATACTAGTTATATAACCTAACAAACACTATAAACTCCTAACTTAGCTACCTGCTCCTAAAATTACGTTTGACTATTTGACACGCGCCACTGTCCGGTTTTAGATCATAATTGCGACGTTCTACCTTCATATTGTCACTGTAAAAAAGCATTAAGCTTTAAAATGTGTCTCTTTGGTAACAGTCGATACTTCACGATAAAATTACACCATTGATTAGGTTTGGCAAATATATGACTCCAACAACTCATGTGGTGGCTCTTTAAGCCCTAACATGGAACACAGAAGATTAACCCAAAGACACAAATCCTTTGTTCACTGATTTAAGTCACTGTGCTAATATTTCTTTGTAATTGATACAACAATAAGTAATCAAATTTGACTATCAAAACCAGTGCAAATGAGTACAAAAATTGTTCATATTAATCAATGTTAGGCACAGCAGTTTATGAATATCTTTTTTCCCTATTTCCCAATCCCGAATGCTGTTTTCTCTATTGATTTAAAGTCTCTACATATCAAAGTGCATAATTTCATTTGTTGAAGATATACTATATTAATGAAATTATAATTTTAAAATGTTCTCAAAGGTAACAGCAACATTTTTGTCTGACTCTTTTAAAACACTGGTGTCCTAACTTTAATAATAAAACAGTATCAAGTACTCGTGCACTATATTAAAAAAAGATTGCATGAATATATGAGGACAGGCCTAAGGATAAAATAAATAACAAGTAATTGTCACAAACGTGACCATGTCTCCCACCAACATTAAGAATAAGCTAAACTGTGGAAACACATACAAGTTTCTACAGAGCAGTGAGCTTTTTTTTATGTTTAAATGGTTATTATCCTTATGAAAAATATGAAATACTGAATAATGAGATGGCCCACAGAATAAACTGAGGGTTTGGACCTTGTGCCATTACAATTGTAAAAGTTAAATTTTAACCTGACAACAAACCTTCAAAGTGTGTTGTCTTGTTCTTTAAATATTTCATGAATAAATCGAAGAAAACATAAATAAATATTACATTAGTGTTACCTTAATACATCAAGAACAAGTAAACAATGTTACATTTTACATTTTCGTATCAAATAATCAAACAAGGAAAAAAAACCAAAGAAATAGATACAATTAAAACATTGCAAACACTGGTTCAAGTCTAGAAGTGACCTTGAAAATGACGTTGAGATCACCCAAATCTAGGTATATTTACACTGAAGTCTAATACAAAATTTGAAGACTCTGGGTGCAGCAGATCTTAAAAATCTTGTAGTGTCCTTGAAAATGAAATCAATGTTATCCAAATCAACTGGTGTCTGCGTATTTCCTATATGAAGACTGGTACCAAGTTTGAAGACTCTAAGCGCAGTGGTTCATGAGATTTCAGGCTAACAAGAACGGAACAGACGTACAGAGCTGAATACTAACTATGTCCCTCGCTCCGCACTTAGCGCCGAGGATGACAATAAGGCTATTCATAAAGGCACTGGATTCCATGTCATTAGGACCAGCTCTAAGCGCTAAAACAAAATTAGAGAAATGTGCAGAAATTTAAAAACACTATTTGCTGTCATTTACACAATTTGATTCTTCTTGCATAAAGTATATTGGATACCTTTTTGTATGGTAGAAAGTCCAGCACATTGCGAGAAAGTGATGTTGAACTAAACCCATCATAGTACACTTACCATCTTTGATTGCAACAAAAACCAGGTCAAACTTGTGTGAGGCCACCAACCATTGACATCGCTCTGTCCTGATCTCTTGTGCTTCAGACAATCGAAGTTTGCACAACTGTTGAAACTTGAAGTCCTGTAGGCAGAGTGAAACTTCATTAAATTGTGATCATGAACAGCTATGACTCTACTGCTTTACAGTCACTAATGCATAAGGTTTTTGTTTGCATGAACTGAAAGTCGCAGAAGAAATAATTTTCTATAATTTGATTGGCCTATTTTTATTTATACAGGGTACATTTTGTTTTGTATGCTAAAAGTTTTATGACACATAAAATTACTTTCCATATTTCCTATTTTCCATTACAAAATCATCAAAGTCACAACCACTGATTGACAGTAAATGTGATAAAATAAGCAAACATCTCTTTACACTTTTGCGATAATGTACAAGTAGATTTCATAGAGAGGTTTGGCTTAGGTAAAATGATGAAATCAACTACAAGGTCCTAGTTGATACAAATTTCAGAAAGCTGTATGATAGTGGCAAATAGTTACTAAACGATAACTTCTTTAAGTGGCATTTAAGAAATTTGTATGATGAAGAAATAGGAAATTTATGGATAACAACTTCTTTATTGCAAAGAGATGTGAAGTTTCTGTGTAGATACTAACACCCTTTTCAACTTCAAGCAAGTGATGGCATATAATCAAGTAAGTGACATCACTTGCTTGACAATGGTGTTAGTATCTACCCTGAAAGTTTGCATCCCTTTGCAATAAAGAAGTTTTTAATCAATAAATTTTCTATTTCTATTAAATTACAGTTTTACACACAATTAACTGTTTTTTTAAAGTTTGAAAAATTAACGCTTACAAGTTACTTACTATTTTGCTAAGGATAGATATATGTTTGATATATTAGCTTGGTATGTTAGGTAATCCATTTATCAAATCATATTTGTTTGATATCCAATTTTTGCAAAAGTTCGCTGAGACGCAAAACCGATCTTCAGGATAGATCTGTAGTCTGGTTGGCACTGGTTAAGACTTTTGTATCAATTCAACAATCTTGACCTGTTATCTTTGAGTTGTATTGCTTATTTCAAATTTAGCTTAAATATATGATAAAGAAATAAAATTATTGTCTTTTTACTATACTTTAGCCGATTCAACTCAATATTAATAAATACCTTCACTTCTCTTTCTGGCGGTCCTTCGCTCATGTTGCTTTTACTTTCTAAATTAGTCCCTGCTTGATTCATACAAACAGCGTATAGGCAGATCATGTGACCGGCGTTAAGCGCTCTGTGACAGACTCACGGTCACACAATAAGCGTTTCGGCGAAGTGATGGAGAGAAATCAGCATCAATCAACCATACTCTGTTCACGTTTTATATATTTAATTGTCAAATATATATAAATATTTTATTTTCGTTAGGCTAAATCATGTTTCTTTAATTTTTCCATATGAGTATTGGCCTACAAATCACGCTAACAAGCATTTTTTTAATGTGTTGAAAAGTTTGAATTATGTGAATGTTATTTTGAAATCGGTCCTTTTCATGTACAACGGGCTTCAATGAAAGGGGGGTCGACGTTTAAACCTCTTTTTGCGGCGTACGCCGGTTAAGGCTCCTAATCAAGCATTGCCAACGAGGAGGGGGTTTCCCTTGGGATCTGTCGGTTACAAATTATTTAATTAAAGATACATCTATATTTTACAATGCTATTATAAATAATTAAATGTAACGCAGAGCATATGTAATTTTTTAATTTTAAATTTCGTGCTAATTCGATATGTTGTCATAAATAAATGAAATACGTTTTGTAAGTGAAATATATCATATATGAATACAAAGATTTCTCCCTTGCCAGGAAATCTTTTGCCATCATCAGTTATGTCCCCTAGTCCAATAGTGTTGCTATAAACGATTAAATTTATCATTAGTCACCCGCTGAAGATATAGCTATCCGTGCAATAAATTAACAGTGTAATAAAAAAATAAAAACAGCGAGTAATGAATAATTACTTAACTCATTCCCTTTTTTAAACATTCTTATGAATCTCGTGAATAGTTTCAGTATTTATCACGCTTCGATCAGACCAATCACTAGTTTCGTACCTATGTTTTAAAACAAAACGTTGTTTAGTAGTACTATCTATTTCTAATAAAACTTACATTTCATGATGACAGATTTTCTAAAGAATTTATGCTTGATTGATACATTAATTATATATTACGCTTCAGAATAAAATAACATAAGCTGTCGTTATAAATCCCATTTCATAAAAAAAATCATTATACGAGATTTTTTTAACATTTAGAAAATAGTAATTAATCTAAATTTAAAAAAGTAGGGGGATCAAATGAACCTTTTGACATGTTTCTTATGTATAATTTTTCTTTATCAATCTCTTGAAAAATATTTCAACCACAGTATGACGCATTCTCTCCCTCTGTTGGGAGAGAATTTAATGAGTATGACGTAGCCCCAAACATCTCAATGTTATGTACACAATTTCATTTAAGTAAAGTCTAATATTACTGCACTACGTTACGCAGATATGTAGTGGAGCATTAATTTACATTTCGTTTTAATGAGATTGTTATATACGGGACCTAGTTTAGTAATTCATTTATTAATCACAGAATTAAATTCATTGTCAAAGTTTTCAAGAAAATCGATTACCTGACCATTGCTGCCGAGCCGCATATATTGTGACGTCATAACTAACGTAATTAAATAGGTAAGCTCGTGATGTTATTACACAATGCGTAGTAATTAAATCCATATATTGAACTCTGTCTCCAAGCATCCGTCTGATTTCAATAAGATTGATACACTTACATGAAATTAAGGTAGTCTGATTAAAATCTACCGTGCTCGAGGAATATATATATAAATTTAATTGACTTTACCCGGATTCGAACTTGTTCTATCTGGGGGTTTCTTCGTTGTTGAGAGGAAAACATCAGAAACTTCTTCTTTTTCTCTATGGAAGGGGATGTGTGCCAAAAATGAAATCCTGTAAACTCGTAATTCGCAAGTTGTAACATGTTGTTCTCAACCATGCACTTCTCGAAAAGACAAGTCCAAGTCTGCAAACCTAACATTTCATTCCTGTAAAACTCAACTTTCTGTTCTCAACTTTACAAAGTTCAAATGTAATTCTAGAAATGTTAAGTCGAAATTCATTTTTGTATTTCAAATACGAGGGATATACACATTTAGCAATGCTACAAATTACGTTTTACAATTGGTGAATGAAAAATGAAGAGTTGTAAAATCACCCTTTGGAAACAGACTTTTGCATCTGGAGTTTTACATGAGTTGCATGGTTATGATTGCAATGTTCCGAAATACATCTGTACACGATTTCGCATTGACCATATTTGGAAGTTTAACGAAGACTGCCGATGATTTCCGAAGATGATCGGTATTTGACAACAACGAGACCTCCCTGATCAAAGCTCCATGCAACGCTTTGCAAGCTTTCCGGATAGTGCTGAGCTGAGTCCGCTACAATGCGCGGAGCTTGGGCATGCGACCTTCACCTTTTGTCGAAGTTCTTAGTCAATTATTGATCTAGATAATTTGTTTCTACTGTTTTCGTAAGGGTTACACGAGGTTTATCTCACGAAAGAATATTATGAACTTTAATTCTGGGTTAGACTTTACTGGACACTAAATCCCTGCACAACTTACTGCATCGAGATGATTCACTATAAAAAATATCGTTTTAGATATTTAGGTTGGGTTTTAAAAAAAACTCACCAAATTACGAGACTGGATTTAGAATAATGAAACATCGGCATACTTGTCTCGCAAAGACAAATAGCGGTAGAAAAAATATATCTATAATGTACACCCACGTTACCCTTAAAACACGGGCATGTTATTCTTTCAAATTAATAGTTAGAAAAATAACTACGCAACGTAAAGTAAGGGGAAAGTTCCAAAATCATTGAAAAGAATATTTTTTTCTTTTGTTAGTCTTTCATTCGGTCGTTTAACCAATAAATATTATTTCGTTAAAAGAAACATTTATTTAATACCGTTTAAAGTCATGTTTTAAAGCTATGAACGTTCTAAACCAGACGTTTTTTTTAACAGTTTGAACAAATTTGATTGAAGAACATGTCAAAATCAAATGACTGGCATATCATGTGACATGTTATTTTTAACTCTCCGCCTGATCAACAGTTATTATAGGGACGTCTTAAAAGCGAATGGTCTATCAATTTTTGCCTGGTCTTGCAGGCCGCCAGAGAACATCAGGTCATTGTTCGATACATAGGCTATTTTGCCCATTTTTAAGTCGAAAAGCTCTTGCAAATTCAGATATCAGATACAATTTAAATCAAAATACCTTTGTTATCATCAAGATGTTAAAATTCTAACAATTATTTGAAATACAAGATTATACATTTCCATACGTATAACTTAGGGGTGTACAACTTAGATTTCTCGCATCAAGACAAGTGGCACAGCAACAAAAACACGACTATTGTATCGTAATTGATAGTTAATTATCGATTCATGTAGTGTATATCTTGAATTTTATCCAATGTGTTTCAGGCCCGTAGGGTAAAAAACAACTTTTTTGCTCTTTATTTCAATGTTTGTGTGAAAAATAGAATATCATAAGTTTCATGCGCCATCTGACAAAAGGCACTAATGACTTTGTGAGTGACGTGAACATTAACTGCCTGTATTTGGTCTCTACGACGTTGTAAGCGGGAGTTTTTCTTAAATAAACAATCTGTCATTACCTCCCCCCCCCCCCCCCTCCCCCCGAGATAGCAATTTAAATCCCTAATTTCGAAATTGGTGCTACGGGCCTGTGTATAATTACAAATCTTACCAACTGTGTTCATCAACTGAAGGTATTATTACGCAAGTGCGGCTTGAGGAGTACATGCATAAAATCAAACTTCACATCAGTTAATTAATGTAAACCATTATTCTCCTAGTGATAAATCATAATTAGGTGATGTCATAAAATAATATTAATTTAAAATTGATTGCCAAGACGACACAAAAGTATGGTGTTGAAAGATGGTCTACAAAGTAATCATGCTTTTCCAAATGCGTCGGAAACGCTCATATTCCATTGTTATACCAATTACTAAACAATAAACATGTACTTTGAAAAAATGATACTTTTCAGTTTTGTAAAAATTTGTTATGCTACGAAATTGTTAAGTATTTTGAACTATTGAAATCGGCCCTCGAAAAGTTAATATGCGTTGACTCCGTCACAACATCGGAGGGGCTCGAAAAGAGTTCGGAAATTTTCTTACAATAAACACGGGTATATTTTAGAGAATGACGTATTCACGAAATTGTTTTTGGGATAATGGTCAGATAAGAATTAATTGCAAATGATATTTGTTCTATTACAATTGTTGCTATTTGCCTTAGGGGTCCAAAAACACCATACGCGAGTTACTGAGAACTTTTACAAAAGGTGACGGCATGCCCAAGCTCCGCGCATTGAGGTGGACTCAACTCAACACTATCCGGAAAGCTTGCAAAGCGTTGCATGGAGCTTGGATCAGGGAGGTCTCGTTTTTGTCAAATACCGATCATCTTCGGAAATCATCGGCAGTCTTCGTTAAACTTCCAAATATGGTCAATGCGAAATCGTGTACAGATGTATTTCGGAACATTGCAATCATAACCATGCAACTCATGTAAAACTCCAGATGCAAAAGTCTGTTTCCAAAGGGTGATTTTACAACTCTTCATTTTTCATTCACCAATTGTAAAACGTAATTTGTAGCATTGCTAAATGTGTTTATCCCTCGTATTTGAAATACAAAAATGAGTTTCGACTTTAACTTTTCTAGAATTACATTTAAACTTTGTAAAGTTGAGAACAGAAAGTTGAGTTTTACAGGAATGAAATGTTAGGTTTGCAGACTTGGACTTGTCTTTTCGAGAAGTGCATGGTTGAGAACAACATGTTACAACTTGCGAATTACGAGTTTACAGGATTTCATTTTTGGCACACATCCCCTTCCATATTATGGAACCGATTGCTCACAATGTCAAAAGTAAAGTAAAGTAAAGAAAATCAATTCTAATTTTATTTAGGAAAAATGAACAGACAAGAAGTACAATTATCATATTTCCTTTTGAAATTAGAATTGTTGTTAGTCTTGTTCAATGAGTTTACGTCAGTGTTGACATCTGAAATTCGCGCATGCGTGTGTAGACACTTCCGGCACATATCGGTGAGGACGACAGTGGGAGTCGGTATAAGTGTTGATATTTCACCGTCCTCTTCTTATCCGTCCATAGTTCAGGTGAGATAACCACTCGATGTTGTGAAAAATTACACATGCTAACAAAACAGGGACACTTTTATTAGCTTATCTGCATTTTAAGACTTAAATATTCGGAAATGTCAAGTGACACCCGGTCATTTCGACTTCGGTCAGCTGAGACTGTCAAGCTAGAATTAGTCTAGCAGTCGATTGATTTTCATTTTTATCGGACCGATTTCTGCAAAGATAATTTATCTAACCCCCATTTCAGACCGTGCGATCTCACATGTCCTTATTAAAGCTATTTTGTAAAAACTTTATAAATAATAATAGATATTTGGTTCCTGTTGAAATTTTATTTAGATTGCCAAAATGGCGATCAATGATGGCAATCAATATTTTACAATTTTATATACGGCTGTATTCATAAACTCATCAAACATCTTTTGTGTTTAAAATAACTTACTAAACTTATGTATTGATGTGGTGATTTATGAGAGCCTTGTCAACTCATGTTGATTCAAGCCTTGAAAGAATGGCCTAGCCTGCGTGCAGTTTATCATTAGGGTAAGCACGGCATACTTCGGACACCTTCAACGTTTCCCGGTTTTAACAGGCATACTTGAAAAATCTGCCTCTGTTTAGACTTGTCAAACAGTGACATTGCTCTCAATCGTTCGATTCCATGTGTTTAAGTAGGTCAATGCTTTTATTTCAATTAAACAGACTGTAAAAACAGGGTTTTTCATAGCAACGGGTAAATTCGGTCATGTTCGGGGTTCTTCGGTCACCCACGTGGTCGACTGTTAAATGATGCATTTAATTACACTTGATGATCATTTTGGAAGAAAATTACCATAAACTTGTAACCACATAACTGGATCGATTGATGAATTCTAAATAGAGGTCAGTCATTTTTATTTTCAGTTGATTTTTACATCGTTACATCGATGTCAGTCTTCTAGGACAGTGTGACACCAATTCCGGTTTAAACCCACGTGAGATTACATAATATGGCAAAGGTTAAAAATAGATCGGGGATATTCGGTCAGTGATGTCGGATGATATTAGCAAAAGTAATGAATGCATATTGATCCTGGTCGTAATTTTATTGAGTCTAATAGTTTACAAATTGACTTTAACACCCGACTGTATTGAATATTATAAACAATACTTATACCGAGAAGGTTGATAAAAATATTTTTCTGGTCGGGTAAATTCGGTCACCTCAGAAACGCTCGATGAGGGCAAAAATTCATAAACCGCGCGAAAATGCTCCTGTCACGTGATTGGACACCACGAGCCTAATGTTCCATATTTGGTACAACATTTATTCATCCATGTTCTGACATTGGTATTTTTACTATTGTTTTACTATCATTGAAATCATTGAAGTGTCCGAAGTTACCCGACTGACCGAAGTTTGCCGTACTTACCCTAGTCTAATAGACCTAAAAAAATGAAAAACATTTTAAAAAATACTTTTTGTATTGTGACTCATCTTTTGATAAAAAATATTTGTTGTTGTTGATGCCCGATTGAGTATGATGGAAAGTAGGATGTATAATTTCAAATATCCTTTTATTGTCTATCAGGAACCTTCTGCCATTCAGATTTAAATTGCTTGTCTATTCAACCATGTTTTTTTCTGTTGCAATATTTATAAACAAAACCACTGTAGAAAAACTAATTTTACATAAAAATAAATGATATTTAAATGATGATATATTATATAAATGATAAGAACTATTTTCAATATAGATATGAAACGATGAATTTGTCCATATTTCAATTTTGTGTTTGGGTGTAAAGATCACAACAAACTTATAATGATTAAAAGAAGGTTGTCAGACATTAGCTTACGGAAGATAAACGATACAAAACTTACACACACAATACCATGAGAACAATACCAAAAAGTTATCACTACAGTCCCTAAGTCTTTTTCATCAGAATGTCAAAAATTTCTACGATGTTATAAGATAAGAAGAAAACACATTATCCCTAGATCTGTGTATCCTGGCCTCAGTGGCTAGACGATATATCCCATTTCTAGTTTTATTAGGCGAGACGATATATCATGGAATTATTGCCAAGGAACCTGCGAGACGTTTAGCATCACGATACAGTGGTTACGATACAATACGGATCCCGATTCTCTACAGTTTATGAAAGAGCTATAAATAGGACATAGAACAGTAACGTTATTTCTTAGATACCAAATTGTCATAGATATTACATGAAGGGAGGTCACTAAATGAGAGTGACTGTGAAATTACATACAAAATATCAGAAATATCATATAATTTCTCTTTCTGTTTCTGTTCTAATCACTCTTATCTCTGAAATAGAAGAAAAACCTTTTTGGCTTTTATAGTTATTTGTTTGAAACAAATTATGTTAACAGTATCATGATGTATTGTCTCTTATAGTGATACATCGATGTATTGTGGACCCTCAGGATATAAATATCCTGGTATATTGTCTAAACATGTTTTGTATCGATGCGCTCGTATCGCGTAGTAGACGATGCAAATATAGACAACCACTAATTATCCCAAAGGGAAATATCTTTACATTTAACAGAGTATGACATAAGATTTTTGTGACCAATTATATAAAACAATGTGTCAACTAATTATATATAATTCCTTTGTCAATAAGGAGGCACTAATGAATTGAGCAGTATTTCCTCTCTCCTGTAGCCAAGATGGAGTCAATGGAATGTGACCCAACTAACGTGGAGTCTGAAGTTTGTGTGACACAGGATGAAAACAATATCTACAGTGGACTTCAGAACTTTAAGATAGACAAGAAAATTGGCAAGGGGCAATTCTCTGAGGTGTGGAGAGCGCTGAACCTCAAAGATAACAGCATCGTGGCACTCAAGAAAGTTCAGGTGTTTATTTTGTGAATTTTGTTATAAGGAATATCCCTTTGATAGGACACTTAACCAAACAGTGGGCAAGTTTCGCAAATCATGACCCTTAGTATTCTTTTGACTTGCCTTAGCATGGCAAACTGAAATAGGCTTCATCCTATATCATCCGAACTTGAGAAACTTTTGACTCTGAACTGATGCATGAAAACTTTAATAGCTGTTATAGCTGTTTTAAAGTATGTTTCCTATTATTCCTATTCAAATCACTATTTTTGCGAGCAACAATTTTTAGAAGATTAATATCAAGAAATTATATTAATACAGACATACATTGCTTATTCTTTCAATGAGGGTTTATTTAATTAACTGTACCTTGTAATCATAAATTCCAGAATTGCCACTGTTCTGAATGTACAGTAGGATTGAGGTTTTGCATAAAACTGAAATGTGACCTCATATCTTTGCAGTCTTGTTGAATATGAAGATTATCATGTGCTTGCTCTCATTCCTTCATATCAGTTCTCGTTGAGTCCTTTGCCCATTTTGGTTTCACTCTGCTTATCTTTACAAATATCTTATCACTTTTTCGGTTACACGCTGCCATTGACTGTTCACTATTTTACTGAATTACCCCTAGAAAAGCAAAATGTTTCTCTTTTACAGTTCCATTTTTGTGAAAATTATAACATTTTGAAGTTAATGATAACTCCTGAAATAAAGTGAGAACCAGATGTTCATAAATCATGCTTTTCTTATGGAAATACAGTCGATTGTACGAAATCACTGGCTTTTCCTTTGCAAGCTACTTAGAACTGCCCTCTAAATCATTACCATATTCATCTGCTTATGAATACTATTTACTAAATATTTTCCAGATATTTGAGATGATGGATGCCAAAGCAAGACAGGACTGTATAAAAGAAATTGATCTCTTACGGGTATGCCTTAATCTATTAATCTTTTTCGTTTTATATCTGAGCAACCTGACAAACATCTTGTAAAAAAATCTTGTACTTATCAACATTGATCAAAGCAACTATTGAATTACAAGCACTTTCTAGTAAACGTTGAGAGTTCTAAACAAAAATGTTTTAAACACATTTTAATATCCAAATATTTTGAAGTCAAATAACTTTTAAGGCTGAAAGCCAGTGAATTATAGATTATACTTATCAATAGCAAAGTAAAAAGTGAACTTTGAAACCTTATATTATAAATTGTTTGTTGTAATACACTTTGACCACATATACATGTTAAACTGGTTATGTGGAATTGATAGTGTTTGTGTTGTTAATGGAATAACAGGATCACTCCTTCCTAATCTCCCTTCCATTAAAACTCTATTGTCAACATTGTGTGATTTGATCAGGAATGAAAAGCCTGACCTCAACATAATGGGTAATGTTACATAACTCCTGTGAGAGTACACAATCACACACACTGCTGGTCTTCGTAATGGAATATCTTATGTAATTACCTGCCCAGTAGTAAACAGAACTAGAATATTACTTGATAAAATGGAATTGATAAAGAAAACTTCAGAATGATTTGGTATCAAACTTGTTATATAGAAATTATTAACTTCTTTGATAAAAATATTATTTAATGGAAGGTCCTTTAGTAACCTCTGAAGACATATTCAAATCTGGTATGATATGATATCAAACTTGATATTATAGATATAGTCAGTGTATTGTATAATAATTGATATTGTAGATATAATCAGTGTGTGTTATAAACAAATATAGTTCACCACCTGTGTCTAGTATTGATGATGATAAAATGTAGATTCATACAAGTTAAACTTCAATTTCAACTATTTTCATTCACTGATGTCATATGTATTTGGACAGACACTCTATCTATGAGAAGGGGTGGAAAGTTATTGCAGTGGTTAGCAATAACCACTTGTGCATAGAGTTATTTTAGCAAGACTAGGTAAATTGCCATGTAGGCAAAAGTAGATACAAGCCGGACCTGAAATGGTACAAAGCTATAATTAGCGACCCAGCATGTACTGTTTATGCCTTACTTATACATTATTAATGTTTCTATGGAAAAGGTCTGATTGACGTACATAGGTACACTTTGATTGAGTTGCAATGAATAATTGAAGCAAATTTGAGTTGATTAGCTTATCCCAAATCAATATTGGCTGATGATGAAAGTTGATTAAATCATGCCATATGTATGACAAGCCATCAGTTTGAAATTGTCTGATATATATGCTTATCAGTTTTATGAAAGGTGTTATAATTTCTCAGCCTGAGACTTAGAGATGTGTCAAATCCCTTTTCCAAAAAGAATTGAATGGAGAATGTGGATTCATGAACTAGTATGATTTGCCTGTATATATCTGTAATGTTTTTAGGGAAGTGTATGAGTATTTAATACATGAGTGGGAGTATTGGCATCCTTTTGATTGACCTTTTCTCTTAAATGCTTCTAATATTCCTTTCTCTTGAATGTTTTGAAATCATCTTGAAATAGATAACCCTTCAAAGGCTTAAAGAAATGCCATTTTTCCCTATTATTTATATGCTAAACACCATATGTGCAAATTTAAGTTAAAATTTTCTTATTTGACTTGCTATTCATCCCTTAATGTCATTAAGGTAACTTTAAGTTTGGAATGAAAATTGATCTGCTGCCTTTTTCATGAATACTGAAATTACCAGTACACCCAGACACATATTTACACTTTATGATAAACTTATAGGCATCAAAATGGTTATTTTCAAGAACATTCAATTCTCTTCCATACAAATGACAAGATATATTACTCCGATAACTTCACTTTAATGTTCCCACCAGCAGCTTGGCAACTTTGTCTGTAGTAGAGAACTGTTCTACATGCAGTAAGGTTTGGGTGCTATGATACACTTAATTTCAGTGCAGTAACACCCATGGTTCGCTAGTTTCAGCTAGGGCTCGCAGGTTTCACCTAATTGCATGGCCACCATAGCTTTGCCGCTTTCTCCCTGCAATAATACTAGCAGCCGTGATATAAATGAAATAATCTTGAAAGCAGGGTACAACCCCAAATCATAACCAAAGTCTACTTAAAAGATAAAGGAGGATGTTTCTTCTATAAGAATATTGTAAAATTTGATGCTAGATGTTATTTTTGGAGATATCAATTGAATAACCACTGTCGGATTGAAAGAATATTGACATCTTAGACAAATATTTTCTTGGTAAAATTTTGTATATATGTAGGACTCGAATCCATGGCAGGCCTCAAATCTGTGGCGGATTTCCAAATCTATGGCAGATTTTCAAATGCCTGACATTTGTACCCTTTTTTTATTTTTCTGCAATGATTAACCAAACCTTACGCTAGACAAACTTACCCTAAAATCCATCGACAGGAATCCAAGGGTTAAAAAAAGATAGTCTTTCAATATCTTAGGGCTTAAGAAGACAGACTCACCGAGGGCTAAAAAGATCCTACAAAGTAAACACATTTGATATGGCATAAAGCTGTAAATGTCTTATTTACATGTAAGGTATTGTTTAATGTATTTTCGTAATTGGGTTATGGACTCGTCTTATTTGGTCGTTATCCGTTTGCAATATCTCTCAGTGTCTTCCCTAATTATTTCGTTAGCGACGCAATTGGGCCTTACGACGGGAACAGTTAGCTATTATGACGTCATCGCACAATGACGTCACTTAGCATGACGTCATGAAACAGTCTAACAATCAAACGCGCCACAGATAAGGAGATCCGCCATAGATTAGAGACCCGCCACAGATCTGAGTCATACATATATATTCAGATACGAAATAACATTTGAGATTAAGGAAACTTTTGTTCGATAGAATTCATAACTCACACCAATTGTACAATTATCAGTAAGTTAAAACTAAGTATTCAATTGACAGCAACTGAACCACCCCAACGTGATCAAGTACCTGGCCAACTTTATCGGCAACAATGAGCTGAATATCGTCCTGGAGCTCGCTGATGCTGGCGATCTGTCTCGGATGATCAAGGTGCATTGAACATCTTACCTATCTTTCAGTTATTGTTTAAAGGGTCAAAAGTATTTTTCAAAATTATCATTTGGTTTTTTTTGTGCTAAAATAACATATATGTGTTGATTCAAGCTCAAATAAACTTTTTTCGAGTTGATTGTACCAAAATGTCAAACATGTGTCTTGCCTCTAAATTATGTAAAGGTGTTATATAATCTGAAATGTTGTGAATTTCACAATAAAGCAGTTGTTTTCCAGAAAATCCTTGCTGAAGATAAGTTTCCAACTGTGTCTAACTGCAATAAAAAGAATTGAAAGTCTACCATGACTATGGTCAGTTCCAAGTGGTCAGTTCCACTTGGAACTGAAAACTATCACAACTAATATTTGTCATGAATGTGTTCTTCTTTTCAGCATTTCAAGAAACAGAACCGCCTTATCCCAGAGAAGACAATTTGGAAATATTTTGTTCAGATTTGTAGCGCTCTTGACCACATGCATTCCAGAAGGATTATGCACAGAGGTAGATTTAACACCAAGTTGTTGTTGTGCATAGAATTAAAAATTAAGTAATGAATATAAATAATTTTAAAAGTTATTTTTATACATAAAATGAAAACTATTTGAAAGAAAGTTTGTAAGAGAATTACTTTAAAATGATTTCTAATATTTCAATTCTTCACTTACAACAAAGTCCATAAACAGAAGTATGCAAAACCACTTACAGTTTCTCTTTTGATGAACATGAACGTTCAATGCCATTTGCCCGTAGTCAGTTTTCTTTTGCCAAAAAATGCAAGATCACTCTTCTGTTGCAGATATCAAGCCAGCCAATGTGTTTATCACAGCTCAGGGAGTTGTCAAACTTGGTGACCTTGGCCTTGGCAGATTCTTCAGTTCTAAAACAACGGCTGCACATTCCCTTGGTAAAGAGTTTCAGTCATGTCATTATAGCTATTTGATTACCTACATCTGTTTGAACCGAGGCAAAAAATGTGAGAGTGACTGAATTTCAAGCATCATCACTTCTTAACCAAAACGATTAGCTTATTGTTAAAATCATTTTCTAGAAGCACAAACAGCTAGTTAAGGCTTGATGGTCAACTTTATGTGAAAATAAGCTTGTCATCCTTGGCCTCTTTGTAAATGATAAACATAACATAATCTGAATCTCATTAACAATATCTGTAGCCATTTGGAAAACATTCAAAGTTTCTTGTCTTACAACACAAATTTCTTCTTACGAAGTAGGAATGATACTACATCACTCACGGCAGGGCCAGTCAAGTTAAAATAAATTTGTATCACTTGTTATGATAAACATGCTCGGCTTTTGGATAAGGCATATTAAATATTTCTCATCACACGAGAACTTTTCGATTGCCTCCCTTTAGTTGGAACTCCTTACTACATGTCACCGGAGAGGATCCACGAGAACGGATACAACTTCAAATCTGACATCTGGTCGCTCGGCTGTCTGCTTTACGAGGTGAGTTTGTCTGTGCTCTTTACTCAACACCTAGCTAAGTAACTCAAGTGTATAACCCAAGAGGTAGAGGATGCAGTACGATATAGAAAAGTTTTGATGACAGTTTTCTTACATTTTGTACTCGTTCAAAGTGACTAATTAATAAAATCTAGTTGAGGAAAAAGTCCAAGTAAATATTACATTCAATGGTTAAATGAAACTAAGATTTAAGCTAACAAAGTTAGGATTGTCATAATCAAATCTTCTTCTTATGAAAATTCACATTTAACTCTTTCATTCCTGGTTTTCTCCCTTCAACAGATGGCAGCACTGCAGTCCCCATTCTATGGAGACAAGATGAATCTGTATTCTCTGTGTAAGAAGATTGAGTCCTGTGATTACCCGCCCTTGCCCTCAGACCATTACTCAAAAGAGGTCAGTATTCTCATTCCATTGCCTATTTCCCCAGCAAGGCCTAATCTTTCTAGATGCTATCATTGACTGCTTTAAGTTTTTGTGCATTGTCAAAATTTGTGATTGTAGTGCAGCTCCCTCATAAAAAATTAGTAACAACCCCCTGGAGATTTCTGATGAGAGTATTAAGTTCTTTCAGAGTAGCGAGACTGATGTTGTGCGGTTGAAGTATGCAAAATTGAAACTTAACTGAAATTGAAAATTTGCTCAATTGCTAGCACCATCTATGATTGAAGAGTTTACTCAACATAATTTTGCAGGCTCATTGATAAAGTGGGATAACCTTTCTTTAGGTATCCATTTAAACCATTTTATCAAGGAAATGAATTTGATGATCTAATTTGACGATTTTCAGTTCAAGTTAACTAGCAGTAGCACATAAATAGTATACCAACCCATTAATGTTCAAGTGATATCATCCATCGTTTAAAGATCCACTCCGTGATTTTCATAACAGATTATTTACCTACAAACCTAAATGTCATAGGTGGTGATATAAAATTAAAACATCTTAACTTTTCATGTCCAAAATACATAGATATGACAAATATTGGTTTTCCATGAACATCTTAAAACAGCCTTATAAATGCAGAGAGGTGTAGATATAACTTCCAATAAACATGGATACTAGTTATATAACCAAACAAACGCTATCAACACCTAACTGCCACCCTGGATGTTCTAGATAAATCTCCAAAATTAGGTTTGACTATTTGAAGCACGCCACTGTCCGGTATTCGATCATAATTGCGACTTTCTACCTTTAAAATGTCAATGTTAAAAAACAATAAGCTTTAAAATGTGTCTTTTTGGTAACAGTCAATACTTTGTGATATATGACTCCAACAACTCACGGAGTGGCTCTTTAACAAGGTGGAATGTCATTGTTTCAGCTACGAGATCTGGTAGCGATGTGCATTAACCCTGACCCGGAGCAGAGGCCAGGTATCGACTATGTCCATTCCGTCGCCCAGAAGATGCATCAGTTCTTCCTTCTGCAAGCTCAACAGAAGGGTCAGACAGGCGCATCGGCATCCCCCACCGCTCATGTGCAGCAGCCAGCGCTCCCCCAGGCTCAGCCATTCCAGAACATTCCCCCCTCAACCCCCCAGCAGTCCTGATGGCTGGGATATTGCGTCCTCAGCTCAAAAATCCTAACATGCCTGATGCCTTTCAACTTCCTTCTCAAGTCATAAGTCATGCAAATCTCAATGACTTGTTAAATTAGTCCTTGCTGCATTTCAATAAAATCAATGGTATGGGGCAGTAGAATCATCAGCGATTGATACTAACATCCAAGATGTTTCCGGTTTGTCTATTGAGTTAAGTTGCAGTATGCAAAAATGCTGGCACAGATGAGGTCAAGAAATGCAGCAAGGTTTGAGACTGGCATGATTTAAACCTTGATGGGAGAGTTTAAATCTTCTGTGACTCGCATTTCCGAGAGTTTGGGTCGTGAAGAATGATGACATATCTATGGATGTAAAAAAAATTATGAAAAAGCAGCATTTTGACAAAGGTTCTTATGGAAATGTCAATGAAATTGTTCTCATTCTTCTCACCTGATACTAATACAGTCTTTAGAATAAAAAGGGCTCATATCCAATTGTCATTCAGACACCGTCCACTTAACATGTAGAGGTGATTGTTGATGCACACCCTGCCGTCCATGGAGATGATTTTGTTAGGTGATGGGTATTGCACATTTTATTGTATAGTTATTGCAGAATGTGTCAGAACTATGAATTTATAAAGACACCTTATTCTGCCTGTACAAGGAAAGGGTTTAAGTACAAAGTGCTGTCGATTAATATTCCAGTAAAGATGGTAGAGTTCTTTGGCACAAATGTTAGATGACTTGTATCGGAGATGGCCAGTTATTATGGAAATTTTTTTCAATTTTCACACTTCCTTGTTTGGGCTCAGTTTCGATCCTGAACTTGGAATTATTCCAGTCCTTGAGGCTAATAGATATCCACTTCATGTCCAGTGGAAATGTTTGCACGTTTTAAACTCCCACCCACACACCAGAGGACATTCCTGTAACCAGCACACCAAAAGAACTGTTATACGTCCTCAAGTTAGTTATAGCCAAACAGTGGCGGTCGATTCCTCAGTCGTCACTAGATGCATCTTCTGTGATATTGTTGTCATTGTCACGTTCATGTCAGTGATCTTGTCTAGAAAATTGTTGTTATATTTACTGTTGAAGGTGTGTACATATATATGTATTTATCATCTACATTGTAGATTTCTCTATGGGGGCGGAACGGTACATTAATGTTTTGGTTACTAGGGTACAGAACCCTTGGTTCAGATAAATTCATGAAAAAGATATGGTATACATTATAAACTGAAATTACACCTTGATGCACGGTAGACCTAACCAAATGCAAAATACCATGGTGCAATGACAATAGTTATGCACCATTTTACCTTTACTTTTTTTTCTCGACGGTGATCCACATCTGCTACTTCTAAAGTTATGTTTTTTTGGGTCTACAAGTATTTTTTGTATACCAAACTAGGTTTATATTCATGAGTTTAAATTTTTTTACATTTCTGTGAGGTATATTTCTATGTAAGTTAGTTGAATGGGGAACACTTTCAATGAAGTAACAACTTATTCATTGTTTGGGTGTGATGTTTAAGTGTGGAGGCTAACATCATTACCAAACTAAATATGGCTTACTCTGGTTATAAAAAGTTTCAAACCATAAAAATCCCAATTTTCAATCAGACATTTTATATTTTACAAATTTTGTTTGTTAATGTTCCTTATGGTATTAAGATGAAATTTCTTACATGATTAAGAATCATGACATAGAATGAAGGAGCGTTGATTAGATCGACATTATTCAATTATTAATATCATATTTACCAAATAATTGGATTACAGATCTCTATAATATTGATTGCGTATGTGATTTTCTGATGAGTGACAGTTATATCTTTTGTGTTTTGAAGATTGTACAGAAATATTGATATCATGATTACGTAAGATTGTTATTCAATGGGTCAGTGCTTGTTGTATACAATATATAGAGAAACTCTAAATTTTGGGAATAAGTGATATTCCATTCAATAATGATAATGAATTTCCGTTCAAGACGTGATCTTTCAACCATGATCTTTATGTATAAACTTTTACATGTTTGGAATGTAAGCTTTAGTGAAATTTGTTTGCTTTTTTGGGATCACTGTATTTTGAAATATTTGTTACATCGGAAAATATATCTCCCATAATGGACCTGAAGTGGTCATTTGTGACTTTGTTTTAAGACCATTTCTGTTTTTAGTTTACCGGTAACTGAGAAGTATTTTGGTCAGTCTTGAAACTGGTATTTTCAGTGTTGTCGATATGTAATTTTTTTGCTGCTTTTCATGTATATAGTTACTGTAGTGAAATTATTGGCTTTAAAAACCTCATTCCATATGGTCTTAAAACTCTCAATTTTATTGTATCATTTTGTTGAATGATTAATGTATGTCATATATGCAATAGGAATTGTTTTTCATAGTAGCTTTTAACAAGGATTTTATCATTTGCATCTTATCATCAATTTTGTGCATCTTGTCATTTTAGTTTTTATTTCCGTCCAACTGATGTGTCAAGATATATTTTTCAGTGACTGAATTTGTTATACCAGTATGAATTATTTTAAAGTTACTTACAGTCCGTCCATTTTTTTACATGTTATATTTGTCCCATTGTATATTTTGGCAAAATCTCATTAGCAGTGGTAAAATTAGTTTACAACTCATTTTTGCCTAACAGACACAAATTTCATTAATTGTTTCAATTTACTTCCTTCAAATTATCAAATTGCTTTTTGCCTGTTTACCTAAATAGAAAATTTTTTTAAAATGAAATTTCTTTTCCCAATTTTCTTATTTCATAGTTTTACAAACTCTCTCATTATTAGAATGGTAAAATCTTACTTAATAGTTCTCATGTTTCTCATTTTTTTTTCAAATTAGGCAGTTTAAAATCTGGTTTGGTTTTTTTAATTTAACATTTTATGACAATGGTTTTGTTATTTTGGAATGTTGTACTGTCTTTTTTCTGTTTCTACCATTTATTTTCTTAGAACAGATCATTTCTGTCTTTGTTCATCAGTATTAGCTTTTTTCTTTCTCTGCATAACTCTCACAGTATTACAAACATTCGGGTAGGCTGTTTAGTGTACATGAAACAGCATCTAAAAGCATTACAGAGTTATGTCCCTTTGTCTGATTGTTCTACTTTGAATGGTGTTCGAACAAAAAAATTATACTTTGAATTACATAAGAGTAACAAAGTTAAACCTTTAACTACATTAGAGTAACAAAGTTAAACCTTGAATTACATTAGAGTCATAAAGGTAAACTTTGAAGTACACTGGAGTTACATAGTTATACTTTGAATAACTTCAGAGTAACAAATTAGTATTTCAAATTGGACTTGAATAAACAGTATTTTAGTACTCCTCCTACCGTATATAGGTTTTGTGCTTATTTCGGCCTGTTTAGGAGCCACACTCTCCTATATTCTAGCACCTTTAACCACCACTGAAAAATCTCTTAATCCATTCATTCATTGGGGCTCCATGTCTGTTACTTCTAGTCTTTAGTCCTTTTCACATGTGATCAATGACAAATGCACAGAGGCTGATTCAAGGGGAACATCTGGGGTTTAACTCTCCACCAATTTAAAAAACTTGTTCGTAATTTGTGAAATCATCAACCCCCTCCTCAGCCTTCTTGTTGGGAAGTTGTTTTGCAAAATAATGAGAATCATCAGGGTTAAGAGTTATTTCCCTTTGACAGTTTCTGGATCAGCCACTATTGCAGGTGCCCTTAAGTTCATCGATTTCAAGTAGTCAATTCCTTGTCTCTGAAGAAAAAGTATCATATTCTTTGTTTTAATTTTTCAATCAGGTTTAGTTTTACTAGTCTTTTTGCATACTTATGTCATACATATATCTTTTGTCTTGTTTTTTAATCATTCATGTTAAAGTTTTATAATTAACAGGGGTGAAATAATCTTTAACTCGAAGATCACTCACTTGCCAAAATATACCTTTGACTTACCTAGACATTCTATAAAAATTCACATCTAATTTTTGGGAGCAACATACGTCAATATTCTCTTTAAAAACATTTTTGTTACTAAGTTAGAAAAAAATCTCCCATAAGTCCATAACCTTTAGGTAATAAAAGTGAATATATAAGAAAGGACATGAAGATTTTTGCCTTGCATTAGACTTATATCTCACACTTGGGGAGGTAACTCAACACTAGGACTCGTTATTGTGGAATGTGTCACAATTCGTTATCATTGGACAAATTATAGGGATAGGTTCATATCGAAGCTTTTCATATTCACAACAACTTTTATCTAACATTTCACTTAACATTCCAGGTGAATTAGAATGCTTAGCAAGTGTCAATTTATGTCCTGTTTCAGTTTAGATGTTTACAAATTATAACCTTTGTTATTATTCTTTCAGAATTGAATGAGAAACATATGTACCTTTTTGGAAAGAAATGGATTTCAGAGTAATTTTACTTGATGATCTGTGTATCTAAATGAATCATACTGTAATCTTTATTATAATGATAAATTGATGGATACTGATAATGGATAATGGAGGGAAGATTTATTAGCCTGTACCTTTTTATTAGCTCATCAGGTCTGAAAGACCCGATGGGCTTATGGCATGGCAAGGCGTCCGGCGTCCGTCCGTCCGTCCGTCCGTCCGTCCGTAAACTTTTCACTTTTTCGACTTCTTCTCCAGAACCAATGACTCTAGAGAGCTGAAATTTTATGTGCATACTCCTTGGCAAATGGGGATTCTAAATTGTAGATTTCGTGACCCCATGACCCCAAATGGGGTCACAAGGGTCAAAACCTTAAAAATCTATTTTAATCTTCTTCTCCAGTTCCAAAAGGTCCAGAGAGCTGAAAAGTTGTGTGTAGACTCCTTGGGCACTGGAGATTCTAAATTGTAGATTTTGTGACCCCATGACCCCAAATGAGGTCAGAGGGGTCAAAACATGAGAAACCTATTTTCATCTTCTTCTCCAGTTCCAAAAGGTCCAGAGAGCTGAATAGTTGTGTGTAGACTCCTTGGCCAACGGGGATTCTAAATTGTAGGTTTGGTGACCCCATGACCCCAAATGGGGTCACAGGGGTCAAAACCTAAAAAACCTAATTTCATCTTTTTCCCTAGTTCCAAAAGGTCTAGAGAGCTGAAAAGGTGTGTGTAGACTCCTTGGCCAACGGGGATTCTAAATTATAGGTTTGGTGACCACTTGACCCCAAATGGGGTCACAGGGGTCAAAACCTGAAAAACCTATTTTCATCTTCTTCTCCAGTTCCAAAAGGTCTAAAGAGCTGAAAAGGTGTGTGTATGGACACTGGGGATTCTAAATTATAGGTTTTGTGACCACTTGACCCCAAATGGGGTCACAGGGGTCAAAACCTAAAAAACCTAATTTCATCTTTTTCCCTAGTTCCAAAAGGTCTTGATGGCTTAATAGTTGTGTGTAGACTCCTTGGACAATGGGGATTCTAAATTGTAGGTTTGGTGACCCCATGACCTCAAATGGGGTCACAGGGGTCAAAACCTAAAAAACCTAATTTCATTTTTTTCCCTAGTTCCAAATAGTCTAGAGAGCTGAAAAATTGTGTGTATACTCCTTGGACACTGGGGATCCTAAATTGTAGGTTTGGTGACCACTTGACCCAAAATGGGGTCACAGGGGTCAAAACCTAAAAAACCTAATTTCATCTTTTTCCCTAGTTCCAAAAGGTCTTGAGAGCTGTAAAATTGTGTGAAGACTCCTTGGCCAACGGGGATTCTAAATTATGGGTTTGCTGACCACTTGACCCCAAATGGGGTCACAGGGGTCAAAACCTAAAAAACCTAATTTCATCTTTTTCCCTAGTTCCAAATAGTCTAGAGAGCTGAAAAATTGTGTGTATACTCCTTGGACAATGGGGATCCTAAATTGTAGGTTTGGTGACCACTTGACCCCAAATGGGGTCACAGGGGTCAAAACCTAAAAAACCTAATTTCATCTTTTTCCCTAGTTCCAAAAGGTCTTGAGAGCTGTAAAATTGTGTGAAGACTCCTTGGCCAACGGGGATTCTAAATTAATGGTTTGGTGACCACTTGACCCCAAATGGGGTCACAGGGGTCAAAACCTAAAAAACCTAATTTCATCTTTTTCCCTAGTTCCAAATGGTCTAGAGAGCTGAAAAATTGTGTGTATTTTCCTTGGACACTGGGGATCCTAAATTGTAGGTTTGGTGACCACTTGACCCCAAATGGGGTCACAGGGGTCAAAACCTAAAAAACCTAATTTCATCTTTTTCCCTAGTTCCAAAAGGTCTAGAGAGCTGTAAAATTGTGTGAAGACTCCTTAGACACTGGGGATCCTAAATTGTAGGTTTGGTGACCGCTTGACCCCAAATGGGGTTACAGGGGTCAAAACCTTAAAATCCTACTTTCATCTTCTTCTCCAGTTCCAAAAGGTCTTGATAGCTTAATAGTTGTGTGTAGACTCCTTGGACAATGGGGATTCTGAATTGTAGGTTTGGTGACCCCTTGACCCCAAATGGGCAATGGGCATTTTTAATTTGATTGCGAATACACTGCCCATGACCCCATGGTCTAAACCCAAACACCTATTTCTATCAAAAGTCTGATGAGCTACAGAGCCCATGGCTCTATTTTGTTCATTTGATATGCAGTATATATTCACCCATGAATTTAGAATTGTTAATGTTAAGGTTGTTAATGCTAATGACTTTAACATTTAGGAGTCTGGTGAGATTCTTTAAATTCACAATTAGAGGGTGAGGCTGAGCTGAGAAATATGCCTAGTTTCAATGACCCATTGTCTAGGTAAAGTTACATATGGTACAATGATAAGGGGCGTTTGTTCAATTCAATTACCATTTGTTCGTAAAACATCTTTATTTAGGATAGGAGGCAACTTGCAAGATCTTTCCATCAATGTATTTCCCACAAGTGGGTTAATTTATGGTTTTATTTCATCAAAGTAATTACAATATCAAATGACAGGTGAATAAATTTATCCAAATTGAAAAGAAAAGGAAAACTTTTACATCAGAGCGTGTGATGGCTCACCTTATATATGATTGTGTTGAGTCAAAGGTAGTTTATTTGATAACGAAAGATTGTTAAAGAATTGTTATTTAATGCTGTTTTCTCCTCCAGAAGGCCTGTAGGTATATAGAATATAACGATTGTTTTGCCTGAAGCCTTGCTGGTGGTATGTAGAGCACTGTCAATTGAACTTGTGTGTTATGTAAATAAAGAATGCTGAGAAATTAAATGCTTCCTTTTTTTTTAATTGTTAATGTAAATTATTATACCTCAGCACATAAGTCGTTCGGTCTGTGCATCCGGACTTTCCGTTACCACCAATGGTACCACCTTCATTACTTCGTATGACCCACGTGTGCACTAATGACTGATTAAAGAACCTTGACCTGCCATGGAGCAGTCTCCCCTTTTGAGTCTTAGGAATTCTGTTCCATTCCTCTTACAAAGCAGAAGTCAAAACGTAAAGAGTACATGTATGTTCAAATCAGTCTTTCTGTCCCACACCGCAATCAAAAATATCCCATAAATGTTCTTTTGGATTTAGATCCAGACTCGTTAATGGCCATGGTTCCAATCATCTCAACCGCATTTTGTTGCAATAAGTGGATGACAGCACAGGCTCTGTCTGTTCTGGTATTTATCAATAAAGATGGTGCTAATGGAAAAAGGATAGTTATCAAAAAGTATGATTAGATCCTTGCAAATGATCACCTGTGGATACAGGAGTCCATCAAATGTTTTCGAGTGGTAATGAGATGCATGTTGCTTGCCATGGTAATGCACCCGTTACCAATATTAATTCTCCCCTTTAAGGAACCTTCTTTTCGATATCGCAGGGAAACAATTGTTGTATGTCTTCGCCTTGACACATGTCCTCGTGTATGTAAAAAAAACTACTCTCATCTGAGAAGTGGACCCACCTCCGACAACGCTTTTTTTTTTAAAAAAGAAGCAGTTCTTAAACTAACGATATTAAGACAACTTCGATTAAGCCACGCAAATCTAATTTTCTACCTTACATGGTTAAGAGGTGTTCCCACTGAAATGCCTGCCATTAGTTTTTGCTTGATACGTTATACTTTCATCTACGACTACAGATAATCACGTTCTATTGCGTTAAGCACACTTTGGTGTTTGTTTCAAATTTGTGAATAACGAATCAAGTGCCAGTAATTGGTTCCATATTAGATTCATAAATAACGAAAAACGAACCCAGTGCAAACAATTTCAATGAACTACCGTCCGTATCGACGGCATATCAGTACTACTCAAAATAACCCAAGGGATAGTAGTGCGAAATAAATAATCAAATTGGTCGACAACTGGTATTGATTTATAGGTCGCGTTATGGCAGGGCAACAAACCAATAGAACGTGAAGGGTTTTGACGTTGGAAATTTAACATTTGCCATATTTTTCAGTTGCAAGCTGAGGCTTCCGTAGGTCTCATTGTCTCGAATACAGCCAAATCTGCCAGTACACGTAATAGTGCAATGCTCCCTGAATCCATGGAAAAAAAACTGTCCCAAATAAGCACCATACTTATCGATTGTAATCATGACACAAACATTTTGGTGAAACGAAATATGTAATAAGGCCTTAACAAACAATCAGCATTGTACTGCCTTTGGTCTCGAACTTACAACAGTTTACCACATTGAAGTACCAATGATGAGTTCAATAGATAATACACATAATATGATCTACAGGGTCATATATTTTACATTGTTTTTCTCTGATTTGTTGTTAATCTATGTAGTCTTATAAGAAACATGTTTTATTCAATTTGGAGAAAACACTAGCGTAATGCCTGTCATGTAGTAAATATAGCAGAAAACAGGGCTGAGCATCCTGCTGAATTAGCGTATTTGAATCCGCTAAGCACCTTCCTAATACCCTGATCAGCTAAAAACCTCATATCGCTAGCTGTCTAACCAGCCAATGATACGTCTCGCATCCAGCAACAGAGGCACAACCCGGATGGAAAATTCCGTTGAGTACTAGATGGTAGCTTCAGCACAGGTGAACTTAACGAAGAATACCAAGCTGATCCAGCCGTACGAAAGGAATCAGGGTATTAGGAAGGAGCACGTGGGATTCAAATACTCTGATTTAGCAGGTTGAGGGCAGAGATGCAGTCTGATTTTCAGGATACACGACAATGTCAAAATGTGGTCATTAGTTATGAGGTAATGTGATCAGAGAAGAGCCAACAAAAATTATGGAAAATACCCAATTGGAAACGTCCGAAACTGTGGCTGTTATGTTTCAAAAGACCTCTGATATGGTTGTTTACAGCGAAATTGACACCGTGTTGTAACATCATATCACATCCAGGACTTGTTCTAACATGCACATCATATGCTCAGCCTAATCGAGACGAAACATTACGGATATTTGAAGACGGATTCTTTTGTACTAAATTGCACATTCTATGTTCATTGAAGTAGCATGGGTTTTTTAAAAATTTATTTATTCAAATTTTCCTTAATGATAAGTGTTTTATGCCAAATTAATTATCATCAAACGGTAAATCACATCACTACTCAACCCGATTATCCGTAGTCGTATCAAGCTACAACTGCTGGCGCCCATTTTAGTGTGAACACCTTTTAATCATCACCAACTTTAGCTTAACCAATCATAGTTCTTTCTTTTGAGAACTTCTTCTTATTCAGATGCAGATTGCCTTGCAATTTCTAACATTTATATTTCGTTTTCGAGATTGCCATTTTTTACCTAAAGAGTTGCAACTGTCCCTTTAACATAGTGTTACTCGTTCCGATGGACGAGACCGGACACTTTCAAATTGTTTATTAAAAAAAAACGAACAGTTGTGATACCAATACTTTGTGTACACTTTATTTCAAATAATTGACAAAGTATAAATAATTACGACATGAGTGTGCATGTGCACGTGTGCAATTTTCGTTTGTTTGCACGTATCAAAATAACGATACTTTCACGCCGCAGGGGACCATTGTAAAACGAAGTAAACAATGTAATGTATTGACTAAGTAACTAACTTTTGAACGGCATAGAACTTTGGATAAAGATAATTAAATATTTCCTTTTGATTTTGCTGTATGAGGATTTGTTTTCGATTTGAAGATAGTCAAATGTTATCATGCCCTACAACGAACATCCCAGTGAACATCTCTTTCATCAGTAAGGACAAAATTATTCTAAAGGTCCTTTCAGTCAAACTCAACATGTTTCCAACTTAACTGAAAATCTCCAGTTGACCAATGTTCCAAAAAGGTTTATTCTTGCAACATCACTAGACTGTCAATGACGTCGACGGGAAAGGGACAGAGGACGTGACACACAAGAAAGCAATGACGTCATAAATATAAAAGAAAAACGACGTCACATGTCAAAATGACTCCACAAACCAAAGAACGTCAAGAATTTTCCGTCAATCGAAAGAAAATTTCTTTACATGGTGGTTCACACACTGACGTAGGTCCGGCGGTCCGTCAGTGACGTCACACAAGAGAGTTACGTCAATATGACGTTGGGCTGTCGGGCGGAACTAGGGAATACAGCGGCCGATGATGTCCGAACTGTCCCGGATGCGCGACTGACGACACTGTTTACCTTCGGGACACTTGCAGATGTAGGCAGTCTCACGGCGCTCGTCACGGTGTCTCGTCAGCACACACGGCACTTCGTCAGCTCTGATGCAGTCGGGCTGAAACACATCATAGGCATGAGGTTACGTTAGAGTCATATAAACACTTTTGCAAACCAATAAACTAAACTCATGATTCTTCACGAGCAAAGGTTGATCACACCAATCTTTCCTGTCGCGTCTGCAATGATTTTGATGACGGAGGGCGTATATTATATTGATGATACACTTCTTAGTGCATAAACTTACCATAGTGCATACGAAGTTCTGGTTCCTGATGAAGGGGTTGGAAGATTCATACCAAAATCTCTGAAGGTGTAGCGGTCTGTTGTCTTGGCACCGGCAGTTGACTGACGTCACTTCCTGTGGCATGATAGTGTGACCTTTCAGGGTAAGCGCCACCTCGTGGGGCTGACAGACTCTCTCAGTCTGCACTTGCCGACAAAACTTCAACTGTAATTCCATCACATTTTCTGGAAAAGGAACAAAGGAGATCATTGGTATATACAGGATCACGGGAGGTGCCAATTCCAGTGGTGGCGTTGATGCCTGATTCTGAGTTTATGTCAAAAACATGTCAAAGTGGGATATCATTTGTAAGTTGATGTGCATAGTGTATAGAAGCACAAGCCTCAATTTCAGTTGATTAACTTCCTAAGTCAACTCACCGAACTTACGGTTTCATCTGTAATTTGGTTTGCATAGTAGGTATTAATGAATTAATTGAGTCACAAATTGTTTCAAACGTAAAGCGGTGTGAGACAGGGTTGTGTTCTAAGACCTGTGTTATTTAAATTTCTGAAATGTAACATGAACGTGATAATGATTTTTGTTTCACATTGTTGATATAATATGTTATTGGTATTTGATATTTGCAGATGATATTGCTTTGATTTCATTTTCAGCAAGTGAGAACTCCAGAAACGGTCAAATGTTATTCAAATATATGTGAGAAGTAGGGCTTTGATGTTTTTCTGAAAAATATCAATTTTATTTTTTTTTAGAAATTTTTTTTTTCTGAAGTAAATGATGTTTCCATTTATAAATAACTTGGGTTGATTGAATCCCTAGATTATCACGATCGGCAGCCAGCGAACACCCGATACATTGACGTTTTTATTTCCGTGAAGAATGTCTTTTTTTTTCAAAAAATAACTTATCTTGTATTTCAGTCGATTCTAATATATTTGATAGAAACAATGCATGGATGATTTTATATGGTTCAGAAATATTTGGAGAACGATATTTGGGTTCAGAGGAAAAGATGTGGTAAATATTCCTCCGACTTTAAAAGAAACTAGCCTATTACTTACATCACAGATACGGGCAGTAAAATTGAAATGTTGTAAAATTTATGACAATTGAACAGTTTCAAGAATTCAAGAAATATCATAACTATTCTACTTCAGAATATATTTTCTAAAATCTCATTGAAAATAGATCGAACCTATAACTCCTAACTCGGTGCGTGTCAGATTTGAGTACCGCTAAATAATTTGATAGCATGTGACTCTTCTGCAGTGCTAATCTTAGCGTGGTACTGTGAGGTTAAAAGCTTTCTTACTAGCTTCGGCCAGGGGGGTATACATATGCTTAGGCCAAATAAACCCAGAGTCTTGGGTTCGAATTCGTTATAATACACAAGGTTCACTGACCGACAATTTGCCTAATACCAAAACTATTACCCCGGTTTTCACATACCGATATCAAGGTCAAGAGAGCTTGGCTGTTAGAAGAGATCAAGAAAATAGGATCAGGTCGGTTTATCAAATCATAATGACGGGGAGGATACGAACACGAGACAACGTCAGAGCACTGATTGAAAGTCTAAAGGAAAATATCATACCGTGATGTTTCTTAAGTTTTTTTTTGGATATCTTTATAAACTATATGATATTAAATAAATATCGATATATTTCACATACCTCTCTTGTCATTTCTTGTAGTCACTTCTCAAAAGTTTGTAATTCTGTGTAATCATTTTGACCGAGAAGAAAATTTACTAACCTTGTGTCCTTAGATAGCGAGTTATCGTTCTTGACTGGTCCCGGTCCCAGTGTGACGGACAGGTGGCGCTCCCACCGCACAGACACATCCGGCTGCTCCGGAACTCTCTGTCGACGGTTCCATTGGAATTGTACTCCCGCACCATGAT